>CM065590.1:457467951-458703962 GCA_033119425.1 Bufotes viridis
GTGTCAGTGACTAATTAATACACCTGTTTCGCTAATCAAAGATCTCAGCAGGCCTCCAAACAAGGTTAAGAACTACTAGCTTCGAGCGTAGCGTCTGCAAAAGTCATTGAAACAGTAACAGCAGTGGCATTTCAACAGAGCAATAATTACGTACTTACTTAAAAACAGTCCAAAATCTTAATTAATATGGATGCTAATCTCTTGTCATAAAAGTGACATTACTATACTTCAAAGAGCCTTATCTAGAAAGATTAAGATGATATATTTTTTGCGGTTTTGATGTGTGCATGGAAATGAGATGTGTGTTGTCTGGCAAGCACTGAGAAAATGTGAACAATCAGCAGGAGTTGGCATGTATATCCCCTACTGAAGGCTTCAGGCTTTTTTGGTCAAAATGAATATGAAATCAAAGTTGAAGGAGCAGAAAAACAGCTTAACAGCCATACACCAGACGTCATCTGCACAAATGATCAGCAGGCTGCGTGAGATCCTTCATAGACAAGACACAATCATTCACAGACGTTAGTGGTCTTTATATTACAGGTAAAATATATGTTCTCCTGTCACCTTCTTATATCATAGTTAAAGAGGACCTATCACTTCTGCTGACATGTCTTTTTTTATAAAAAAAATCGTATCCCCGATACGATACGATACGATACGATAACAATTTTGGAGCATCTTTATTTTTTAAAGAACTCTATGTTGTTTCATACCTCTGTTATCATCCTGGAAATGAATGTATAAATTGTCAACTGGATATAACCATTCCCCTTGTCAATTGAATGGGCCCGACACTGTCCAATCTATATCAGTCTCTACAGAACAACACCACTTGGACAAAGGGAACGGAAACACCCAGTTGTCACTTTAATTACACAGGAGGAATAAAGGGGGAATTAATTGGTCTTTCAAGTCTTCCTGGTAGTAAGCTCCCTTTATATGGGCAGTCAATAATAGCTAGGTATTTCTTACTAAAAAACTAACTGAACTCTGATCTCTTCCAGCATTGGAAGCATGAACTCTAGAAAAGTAAG
The DNA here is from genome assembly GCA_033119425.1 of Bufotes viridis. Taxonomy (NCBI): domain Eukaryota; kingdom Metazoa; phylum Chordata; class Amphibia; order Anura; family Bufonidae; genus Bufotes; species Bufotes viridis. The sequence goes on from CM065590.1 coordinate 457,468,989, forward strand.
ACTAGAACACAAATCAAGACATGACAAGTATAAGGTTGGACAGTGGACGCACAATACTGGCTTGTCATTCTTTCCTAGACTGGATATATTAAAGGTATCAATGACTCCACTGAAGCTCAGAATGTGGGTTCTTCTGAACCCCCAGTTGCAAATGTAAGTTACAGCTGACACTCTCTGCTGATGGCAGTGGCTCCGTTCCCAAGATGTTGCTATCAGAGCTGGCACATAGGATCAGGCTGCAAGGGGCATCTGGGGTCAATTGGGGACAATGGGGGGCAATCACGGCATATAGGATCAGTATATTCATCAGGGGCACTGGGGGCACAGTGGGTGTCATCGCTGATTTCTAGATCACAGCCTGAAACCCTCATTTTCTTTCTGGAGTGCTTTAAATGGTTACTCTGCAGAGACTAACTAATCAGCGCTCACGGGGAGAGCAGAGACTCTTGGGCTGTGACAATTTATAGTGTCACAGCCCCTGTAAGCAGTTTGGACGTGACTGTACATCCAAATGCACTAAATTACTTGCAGTTTGGACGTACAGTTATGTCCAAATGCGTGAAGAGGTTAATGGTGCAATGCTGCAAATCTTCTGTCCCGATTTGCAGGCAGAACATTTTCAAATGAATACAGTGGCAGCAAAGTTGATGATATTTAATAAATTTGTGTCAGATTTTCTCCACTGAATCCAAATTCACAAAAAAATTGATACATTAATTAAAATTTCAGAAATTGATATATGCACTTAACAATCCTCTAGTGCTCCCATGCTGATGTTTTGCAGCCTCAAGCGATGGTGTGTCATATTTAATGGTTGACACATCCTCTCTAGAACCTGTAAAACAAAGATGGGGACCATGGGAGCATGACCATTGGAGCATCTTGGGATATGTAGGTGAATAAATTATTTTAAACAATTTTCTGCCTAAGGGAAATCCACAGCAAAATCTGTAGGTTTCGTTTGGATTTGCCACTATACATTTTCCTGTGGCTTTCTACAGACTTGCTTTAGGTATCCTTGACGTATCCTTTGCATATAGAATTTCAAATTAGCCAAGTTGTAAAAAAATGATAAGTGTCTTTTGGTCACCTCTAGGGAACCATGGTCTTAGAAGAATAAAGAAACCAGGAGGAAACCTCTAAGGAACCATGTAGACAGAATGGCTAAGTAGACCTATGTTACTAAACACCTTCACCAGTATAGAAAGAATAAAAAAAAATCCTATAGAGCAGTTTGATTACAGAAAGTATATTACAAAAGTGGGAGCAATCAATGAATCTGTTAACCTATTATTTTCTAGTCACTACCTGTCTACATCTGTAACAATGTGCATTGAAAATACTTAATTGTGTTGATACAGCTGTAGTAATAGTAAGATATTGTGTTCTACCCCTTGTAAAAGAAGCTAGGTTGAAGATATAGATTTTGTGTAAGTAAATGTGACATTTGCTTTTATTAGCGACATAAGGGTTCGATCTCAGTACTTTATACTAGGTGGAAAATTGCAGCGGTGGTCAAATATTGATGTATGGGACTACAGAAGATGTAAATCCCATTATGTTAATCAACTACATCTTCAGCAACCTGGTCTGGTAATTACTATGTAATTTAAGTTATAAAGAAAAGGAAAGTTAATCACATTGGCAGATTTTATTTAATTGTTTATTTGATGAGAGCCATAGGTCACAGCTTCTCCCTTTGCATTTAGCCTTTGAAAATTACACTTTTTAGTAGAAGAAGGGACTTTTGCCCTTGGAGTCCATTCTGTACCCACAATGCTTTATTAAGCACCGGATGACATTCACCCCTCCATTCTGGGCCGTTTGTATACTTTGTGCAGTATTTTAATGCAAATCTCCAATTTGAGGACTGTTTTAAGAAAAAAAAATTCTAGTCTTTATAGAGAATTTTTAAAATACTAAACTGCAGGGCTTCTTGAAGAATACAATAGAACCTTGGTTGTCAATGAGCCCTTCAATAGACACTGGGGCAGATTTATTATTTAAATTGAATCACAATTCCACGTTCACTACATTTATTAATGGTGATTTTACTATACACCAGGCACAATTTGTAAAGCGTCTAGAAAAGGGCTGCGGCTAGGATGGTTTATAAAATCCACCACCAAAGATTGAAACAAACGTTATTTATTTGAGTTTTTTACTATTTTACTGACAAGATAGGCATCTGAAGTGTCTATAGTGCTTCGGAATCCATACACCAGTACACGTTTGACATGTCTGTAGAGTAAAGATTCTACAGTACTAAAGGCGTAGGGGACACATTGAGCAATGTACTGGCAGTAGCACACATCACTGCTCCTGTCTGTGCCCTCTCCCCTTACTTGAAGATGGGCTATGAACAGAGCTTCTGCCTCTGTCTCTTCTGCTCAGCTGAAACCTGGCATAGCACAATGGTGCAGAAGACCCTGTACTCATGTGCTGTGCCAGGATTTAGCTGAGTGAAGCAGTCACAGGCAGGATCAGCGATGTGTCCTCCAGCCAGTACAGCACTCACTGCCACCCCTATGCCTGTAGGACAGTGGAATCCATACATTCATACATACACTGTAAAGATTCCAAAGCGCTACAGACACCCTGAACTTCTGGTGCTTACTTTGTCAGTTAAATGGTATAAAAAAATATAAATAATAATAATAATAATAATAATAATAATAATAATAATAATAATAATAAAGTATATTATAAAAATTTAAGGCCATTTAGAATAATTTTTTATACAATTGTTCGAAAGGATAGACACCCTTTAAGAGAGTGCCAGCTGGCACAAAATAATGCTGGAAAGCAAGCCAATCTTTAGCTGGCATAGAGAAAAGTGAGCCGCTGTGATCAATTGGGCACATCTTCTGACATCTTCCTATAATAAGACAGAAAGAGGTATTTTGGGCTGGTTTTTACACTGCTGTTTTGATGGCTTTGATGTTTTTAGTTTTATTTTTTAAGCCATAGAGAGTGCATTGGAAAGATGATTATTAGAGATAAGCAAAGTTCTTAAAATTTTGATTTGACTGCTTCACTGTATTTTACAAAACATTTACTTTGTCACAAAGCTCATTTCCTTGTAAGTAGTGGGCGCAATGACGGGGAACGGCAATTGCGCCGCCTGCATCATTGAATCCCTCCCTTCATCACTAATCAAGGCATCTGAGGTTAATATTAATGCCTTTCAGGGGTTAATCATTTAAAAAAGATTAAAATTATACTTACCTTATCCATTTGAGCACAAAGAGGCCACTGCAGCAATCTTGCTTCAAGATCCAGATCGAAATCTCGCGCAGTGCATGATGTTATCATGTTGGCCATCCTGGTGACGACATATATCACTGAGCACGAGATTTTATCTTCAAGCAAGATGGCTATGGTGGCCTCTTTGCCCTCAAATAGATGAGGTAAGTATGATTTTTTATTATTTTTTTACCACCATTTCAGGGAAAATTGATTTGTTACCACTAAGCACGCGGTAATTTGGCTTCACAGAGAATAGCATTTTCCCTGAAATTCAGATTGAAGTTCACTTTGGTTACTTCGATTCGCTCAACACTAATGATCATAGTGTTTTTGTGTTGAGAACCCGTCAACTGGTAACACAGAGGTACGACCACATCGCCACACATAGATAATGAAAGATGAGGTAACACATTGTGGTTTGTTAATAGACGCTGAAATCAATTGGGGGAGCAAATACTTCCTCACAAATTTATGTGATCAGACACTGCAAGGCTCATATATTCCCTGTTAGGGTGAAATCCTCTTGACAGCTTTACTTTCTGTCTGAATTGGTCATTTCTAATAATACTCTTTTGAAAAATAGGTGATTTGTTTGAGATCTTCTTAACATTTCCCTTTCCAAAATCCCAAAACACTAATTAGGAGATACAGATCAGAATGATTTTATGCAATGATATGCAGAATGTGCACAAACATCTTAGAAGCCAGAAGAACATTTTGTGTTTTCCAAAGTTACATGCTCCAAACTTTATTCTCAAATGGATTTCCAATGTGTTGGCAGGTGAAATGTCACAAATCATTAATATCAACTCATTCTGCTACACTCCCAACCCAAACATAATCCCTTCATTTAGCTGCATTAAAAATCAGACCTTTCCACATTGTGCATATTTAGAATTACATGATACACTGGCGAGGAGGAGCTATTTTAATAAGAAATCCTTTTCAGAATGTGTAAAGATAAGTCTTTATGGGTATTCTTTCACAGCCTAAAGGAAGGAGCAAATTCTAATTCTACAAGACAGAATAATGGAAAAGCACCAGCATTACAGCTCTGGACTGTCCATGTCGTCAAATCAAGTTAGTTCTAATGTCTGAGTTATCCCTTCCAAGGGCGAAACAAGTCCATAGCAAAACTATGAATAAGGCCCCTACTCCATCAACACCAAGTGGAGTATGTTAAAAGCCTTTGGTCATTTTGGCTGACCTAAAGCACAGGGATAGGTCCAGAGGATACGTCATCAGTTAAAATATCTTAGAAAACCCCTTTATTTTCTGTTCTGTTTAACAAACTTGGCAGCTACAGTAATTGCAGATTTGCAACCATTAGAAATTCTAGCTGTCAGTTTAAGGAAAATTTCAGTAGTACAGAACTTTCTAGAGGAACAGCGGAATTTGTAAGGCATTGTTTCCAGACTGAATGGTAACTTTCATCCAAGATCTAATGATGGCAACATTTTTTTTGCTATCATATTAATTTCTTTGGTTGCCATTGGGAACAGACAGCAGGCAGGCTCGAACTGGCCCACAGGGGTACAGGTGAATTCCCCTGGTGGGCCCCTGAGCAAGGTGGACCCGTCTCCAGGCTTGGACTGGCCCACAGGGGTACAGGTGAATCCCCCAGTGGGCCCATGAGCAAGGTGGGCCCCTAGTCTCCCACCCCCTGCACAAGTGGCACATAACCCAGTAGACTTACTGCACTACATACATATATTCAATTTACAGCACCTCAACCAGCCTATGTTCATATAAAAAACTTGATAGATTATTAAATAAACTCTCCATTTTATTATTATAGACACAATCAGAGCTGAGATGACTTCTAGGTATAGAGGAAAGCTGCCAGTGTCCTCTTCTCCCCAGGATCTATCTTCTCAAATTTGCTGCAGGGCCCCTCATATTCAATCTTATGGTAGCATCTTGCTGCTGTGCAGGTAATATTTGAGTGTATCTGTACGATGGGCCCCCAAAATTAAATTCTACTGGAGGGGCCCTAGGCACCCCGTTCTGACACTGACAGCAGGGTAATATATTTTGCTGTCAAACATATAATCTAATGCTTTATCTGTATCACTATCATCTGAGCTTCTGTAATGCATTGCATTTTAACAAGTATTCACTCTCAGTCATTTTATGAGGGGTAAAATTATTTTAATTAGCTGAAGATAGAAAAATATGAAAAGTACACTGGTATTGATTAGCTTTCCCTGTATATTTACATACACATATAAATAATATGAACAATATGAAATACAAATGCCATGGACCAAAAGTGATCCATAGTTACCACATTAACAAAGTTGAGAAAATTATAAAGTTTTGTAAAAATTTAGTAAAAAGGCAGGCTTCCAAGGCTATTAGATTAACCATTTGCTAACTCTAACTGGTATGTAAATTGATTTGGTTACATTATTAAATCATAGATAGACAAAGTAGAATTCTGGAACAAGCAGTTCACTTATCTTCACAAAGACATATTTGATGTAGCTTGACACTGCCAGTTGGATATATTTTTCCTTCTCAGTGCCAGCTATATGTTTTAAGAAAAGTCAATGGATTTAATGAAGCCTGTTGGCATTGGCTAGATGGCTATAAACATCTTTTGAACTTTTTTCATGTGAATTTATTGGCTACATTTAACCAAATGTCTTAGTCATTTAATTATTTTGTCATTTAATACATGGTGTTTTCTTAAAAGACATTTAATGTGTTATCTAATAATATTACAACATTCTGAGAAAAAATATTTCCCCTATCCATTTGTCTGACCACAAATACATTTATGTAATTAATGGTTGTGTATAACAAAGTACACCAATTAAGCTTAGCTATAGCAGTAAAGTCACCTATATTATATTGTATCGGTCCTTCCATGCTACAAAAAGAGCAATAACTCATTGAGACATGCACTCCAGGAGATCTGGCACCAAGATTAGCAGCAGATCTTTTAAGTGGACTTCCCGCAGATTGGACTTGTTTTTAAGCACATCTTACAGATGCTCAATAAACCTGAGACATGAGGAATGTCGAGGCCAAATCAACAAATTGAGCTCTTTGTCAGGTTTCTCTAACCATGAATGGTCTTATAGGTCTCCTCAAGCCGATTAAGGCACTCTCTCCCCAAGGAGAGTACTCCCCAAATTCAAACCATTTCTAAACTTTTTTTTTGCCATGCGGCAGGGCACATTATCCTACTCAAACATGCCACTGCCAGTAGGAAATACTGCCGTTATGAAGGAGAAAATTGAAGAGAAAAAATTTGATTTGCGGCAAAGCCAAAATTCTTCGTGCTTCATGGTGGAGTATCATTTTTCTGAATGGCAGTTAAAAAAAAAAAAAAAAGTCAAACTTACCTCATCCGTTTGAGCATGAACAGCTGGCCAACCCCATCTTAATTGAAGCTCTTGAATAAAATTCTGTGTGCATTGACATATGCGGCCACCATGGCGGCCGCTGTGATGAAGTCATCACGGGCCATGCGAGATTTCACACTAGATCTTCAATCAAGATGGCGGCAGCCGACTCTTTGCGATCAAATGGTCGGCGAGTCTTTGCTAATAGCAATCTAATAATTGCATGTTATAGTTCCCTATGGGAACTATAAAAATGTGTAAAAATAAAATGGTTTTAAAAATTAAAAAAATAAAAAAACATAAAAATTCAAATCATCCCCCTTTTTCCAAAAAATAAAATAAAATAAAAAATAAAAAAATAAAAAAATACACATCATGGGTGTTGAGATTTGCAAAAATGCCCATAGTATAAAAATATAAAAATATATTCCCTATACGACAAATAGCAAAATGGAAAAAAGCGTCCAAATGGTCGATTCGCTGTTTTTGGTTGCTTCATTTTCTATAAAAAAAATTAAATAAAAAGTGATCAAAAAGTTATACACACCCCAGAATGGTATCAATGAAAAGTTCAGATTGCCCCGCAAAAAATGAGCCCCTATAGATTAAAAAAAGTTATAGGGGTCAAAATATGGCAACAAAAAAATAAAACTGATTTTTTTCCCCACTTTTTAATTTTTTTTATCACTTTCAAAATGCAAGATAAACTATACATATAAGGTATCACCAGATTTGTACTGTCCTGTAGAATAAAAGTAACTGGTCAGTTTTATCGCACATCAAACGTCGTAAATAAAAAAAAAACGTAAAACTGTGGTGGAATTGCTTTTTGCTTCCCACTTCATCTTATGCAATATTAAATGGTGGCGTTGGAAAGTACAACTTTTCCTGCATAAATCAAGCCCTCATATGGCTATGTGAACATAAAATTTAAAAGTTATGACTCTGGGAAGGCAGGGAGTGCAAAATGAAAACGCAAAAAAAACCTCCGGGCCTGAAAGGGTTAACGTAAGGCATAGAACGTACCACAGGATGAGCTCAAAGTTAGCATATTTTCTGTAAAAATTCAGCCACTGAGCAACAAACCTGAGTGTTTACATTCAACTTTTTAATATTAAGTTCACCTCTTCTAAAATGGAAGACAAAGCATGTTTTGTTACCATTTTAGCACCTATGGCTCTTTAAGTCTATTCCAATCATTAAAGTTAAGTAATGTAGATGCTAAATTCCAACAGATTCACCGCTGAGTTAAGCTGAATACTCATATACTGTTGGCTTGATATTGACCAGTCTTCCCAGTCAGAGAGATAGTGATTTCTTGATTGTGGTGGAGATCAATAGATGAACATGCCTCTGCCAATCCCAGTCCTTTTCTTACAGTTTATTTTTTGCAACTTGTAAGTTGCACTTGCTTTTGCTACAATTACATTCTATCTATCTATCTATCTATCTATCTATCTATCTATCTATCTATCTATCTCAGACACAGAAGGCACAGAAGAAGATATACACAGAGACACAATACATTAACCAATAACTGGCCTGCGTTTATTTAAAGCGAAGATACCTATTATTTCTATTTTTACTGTTAAAGGAGTATTCCGGTTTCAGAATATTTATGACCTATCTATCATCAATATCAGATCCTGGCAGCCCGACTCTTGGCACCCCGGCCAAACAGCTGAAGGGGCTGTGGAGCTAGTGCAAGAGCTGCATTCTCTTCAATGTTTATATCCATGTTATCTACATTATAGTAGTAGTGCAAAATCATTATAGCTTCCTCTACCATTGACTTGAATGTGGATGAACAGCTATAATTATCCTGTGTTTGGTACAATTATTGTTAAATGAAGAAACTTTGCAACAGTTTTTTGAAGTTTATTGAAGAAAATGTGCGATTGGACACAGTCTGCAGCAAAATTTATGCTGACAATGATGCTGTATGATATGTGCAGTCAATTTCTTACACGTATTATTGATTGAAGACACTTTGTAACAGGTTTTTGGGAAATAAAGCACAACTGAACACAGTATGCATACAAAATACACTGGCCATCAGTTTGCAAAACTGAACAAACTTGAAGGAACTGTGTACTAGCTTTTTTTTAAAAATTGGAAAATGTCTAGTGCATCTTTGATGCTCATAAAATAAGCAGCCAGAATATTTTTAGATATAAAATGGGCTACTAGTTGGAGCCTACTCATTGGGAAAAAAAGAGTACTGTAGCTTTAAATAGCAATTCAAGCACAGTATTGTCAATGGCTGGCTGCAGTAAAGTAACACATAGTAGAACACTAAATGACCCTTGTCCTATCCTATTTAAGTAAATCCATAAATCTTTCCCTACAAGACACTGAATTTTGCACATTCACACAAATTTCAAGCTTTTTGGGGCTAAACAATATGTGATGGGTACCGTATTTGCAGCTGCCGCTTGGAATAGATTTTGGAGAGAACATACAAACTTTATGCAGAGGCACTGAAGTTGTAAATGCAAGGCACTGAACCATCACACTGAATTGATGGCGGAATCAGGAAAATTGGTTTAGACGGAGAGCAACTCAGAATCTATGTAGAGAGTGGCTCATGATGATTCATTTTTCCATCTTAGTGTTAAGCTGCTGCCGTTACTAAGAAATATTTCAGTCTAATGCTGTCTTCTGTACGTAGTTTACATTTATGACTGTAAAAAATATTTTGTGTTGTAAAATCATATTAATTTTCATGAGTTTACAGTCACAGACTCTCATGTCGGACATAATTCATTTTTTTACTTAAAGCTATATGAAAGTTATTTGGGCACATTCGAACTGTGATCTATGGCCTGCGGCTAAAACCGTCAATTATTTAACCCATCCATTAGCGAGCTATGAATACTATGAAGGTCAGAGTAAAAGTGCATCTTCTGTAACATTCAGAATGCTGATTTACCGTGTGAGTCACTCTATTGCTACAAGAGTCTACAGACCATTCTAGAAATAGAAGGAAAGAATGATAAACCTTGAATTCTATTTTATAACATTTCAGGTTTTACACTTGTAGAATTATTTTTTACAACTTATTGAACTGATTTGAGTTATTTGACATCATTTTATCTATTTCTATATACAGCTGATATTAAATATTGGTTAACTTCATACACAATAATTTTATCGCTTATTAATAGTCACTGGTTCTCCCATTTCCAGAGGCTTACACAGAAATCATAGCGCCAACTAGCAAAACTTGGAATGGGATCTATCTCCATCCTCAGAATCCTGGATAAAAAAAATGTGACTGTCTGTATTCCCCTCTAAAGTTTTTTTTTTTTTTTTTTTTTTTTAAATAGCTACTGTTTAATTCAATGGGTGCTGTAGAAATCTCTATGCAAAGAGCACCTGTTATTGTTGGCTAAAGGCAATGTTATTACTGTATGTCAGGAAGAAGGACAAGCAGTCCAGTGCCAGGCCTCTTTCTGCCATTGACCACTACCTGGAGTGCAGGCCAATGACTATCAAAATTGAGCAGCAATTCAAAATTGAGCAAAGTAAGCAATGACATCTCAAACTTCCATTAAATGTATTGTCAAACTATCAGCAGGATGCAGACTAATTTATAAAAGTCTATAGTCTGTATCATTGTGGTGTATAGCTTGTTATAGAAAAAGGAGAAGACACAACCATATAATTTTCAGCGCATCCCAGCTACTTTTATATTTCCTTTTGTTGCATCAAAAGGGGCATAGATGCCCGTGATGAAAATATAGTCTTACCACTTTATAAATCACTAGTCAGACCACACATGGAGTACTGTGTACAGTTCTGGGCTCCCGTGAACAAGGCAGACATAGCAGAGCTAGAGAGGGTTCAGAGGAGGGCAACTAAAGTAATAACTGGAATGGGGCAACTACAGTACCCTGAAAGGGTATCAAAATTAGGGTTATTCACTCTAGAAAAAAGACGACTGAGGGGAGATCTAATAACTATGTATAAATATATCAGGGGTCAGTACAAAGATCTCTCCCATCATCTATTTATCCCCAGGACTGTGACTGTGACGAGGGGACATCCTCTGCGTCTGGAGGAAAGAAGGTTTGTACACAAACATAGAAAAGGGTTCTTCACGGTAAGAGCAGTGAGACTATGGAACTCTCTGCCTGAGGAGGTGGTGATGGCGATTACAATAAAGGAATTCAAGAGGGGCCTGGATGTATTTCTGGAGCGTAATAATATTTCAGGCTATAGCTACTAAAGATGGGTCGTTGATCGAGGGAGTTAATCTGACTGCCTGATTGGAGTCGGGAAGGAATTTTTTCCCCTTAAGTGGGGAAAATTGGCTCTACCTCACAGGGGTTTTTTGCCTTCCTCTGGATCAACTTGCTGGAAACAGGCTTGAACTGGATGGACAAAAGTCTTTTTTCTGCCTTATATACTATGTTACTATGTTACTATGTTTTTGTTTTTATAGTGTTGTGCAGTAATTCTTACTGTTCACATTACTCCAAAAAGACACACTAGGGCAACGTCATAGGAAACTAAACAACCTATCAGTATGTTTTCCAGGAGTCTGGCTTAGATTTAACATGTGTTCATGCAGTTATAAAAAGTGTATCATATCTAATTCTTGAGTCTGAGTTATTAGAATGGACTTTGATTTACAATACTTTGCACTTTCCTCCTCATCTCTGTAAATAGAGCAGTGGAAGAGGGCTCATGGTGCTGCCAGCTGTCATACAGCCAGAGACAGGGTTGATCAGAGCTTTGTAAGCAAGAAGGATCATGTCTTGTGACCAGGGGCGGATTAAGTGCATGATAGGCCCGGGGCTGTCTACCCAACTTGGGCCCCCTCCATTTTAGGTTTCAGGTTTTTTTTCTGTGTGAAGAGGCTGCGGTGCTTTGTGAGCGTCACAGTCTCTTCCTAGGCCATATGATGTCACATTCATCGTTCACGTGGCCGAGGTGCAGCGCTGTCCCATCTGAGTGATTGGGGCTGAGCTGCAATACCAAGCGCAGTGCTATCACATGGACAGCGCCGTGCTTGGTAAGGAGCAAAGAGGCTGCGGCGCTTACTGGAACATCACGGTCTCCTCAAACAGGAGTCTGACCCCCACCATCTCATAACTCTCTGTGTACAGATGTCATAGATGTTACCTGCAGTCTATGTAACACCCCACATAACACAGTGAATTATTGTGTTATGTGGGGTGTTACCTAGGACTGCAGGGAACATGTACAACATTATCTGCACACAGAGAGTTATCACTGGTATCTGGGCTGTTACATAGGGCTGCAGGTGAAAAATTAAAGTTTAAGTTGCCAAATTTAAAATACATATGATTATGATAAAGACTTGGAGGAGAAGATGAGACGCAGGTCACAGCAGTGAGGATACAGCACCACATACCTCTTACATCCAGGGACTTCTCCTGTCATGTAGATCTTCTCTTTCCTCTTCTCCTCCGTCTGACCCAGACCGCCATGACTAATTCCTCCCGCCGCATCTCGTCCCTACAGAGTTTGTTACACAGACACGTTAGATTTCTCATAATTGGGGTCATTTATCAAACTGGTGTAAATTAGAACTGGCTTAGTTGCCCATAGCAACCAATCAGATTCCACCTTTCATTTTCCAGAGGAGCTGTTAAAAATGAAAGGTGAAATCTGTAGCTATGGACAACTAAGCCAGGTCTACTTTACACCAGCTTTATAAATTATCCCAAAGGTCCCTATAGTGTCTACAGCAGTTATAATGTCCCCTAGAGGGCCCCCAATAATAATAACAACACCCTATATTGTGCTCCAGGTAATAATACCTGTATAGTGTCCCCAAAAATAATGTCCCCCAATACCCCACACTACCCCCATATAGTAATTTCCCCACACTGCCCTCATATAGTAATTTTCCCCACACTGCCGCATATAGTTTTTCCCCCACTCTACCCCCATATAGTAATCTCCCCACACTGCCCCCATATAATAATTTCCCCACACTGCCCCCATATAATAATTTCCCCAAACTGTCCCCATATAATAATCTCCCCACACTGTCCCCATATAATAATCTCCCCACACTGCCCCATATAGTAATTTCCCACACTGCCCCCATATAATAATTTCCCCACACTGCCCCCATATAATAATTTCCCCACACTGCCCCCATATAATAATTTCCCCACACTGTCCCCATATAATAATCTCCCCACACTGCCCCATATAATAATCTCCCCACACTGCCCCATATAATAATCTCCCCACACTGCCCCCATATAGTAATTTCCCCCACACACACACAAACTGTCCCCATATAGTAATCTCCCCACACTGCTCCATATAGTAATTTCCCTATACTGCTCCATATAGTAATTTCCCCACACTGCCCCCATATAGTAATTTCCCCACACTGTCCCATATAGTAATTTCCCCACACTGCCCCCATATAGTAATTTCTCCCACACTGCCCCCATATAGTAATTTCCCTCACACTCCTCCATATAGTAATTTCCCTCACACTGGCCCATATAGTAATTCCCCCACACTGCCCCCATATAGTAATTTCCCCCACACTGCCCCCATATAGTAATTTCCCCACACTGTCCCATATAGTAATTTCCCTCACACTGGCCCATATAGTAATTTCCCTCACACTCCTCCATATAGTAATTTTCCCCACACTGTCCCCATACAGTAATTTCCCCCACACTGCCCCCATATAGTAATTTCCCCACACTGTCCCATATAGTAATCCCCCACACTGTCCCATATAATAATCCCCCACACACACACAAACTGTCCCCATATAGTAATTTCCCCACACTGTCCCATATAGTAATTTCCCCACACTGCCCCCATATAGTAATTTCCCCACACTGCCATCCATTAATTAATTTGCCCCCACACTGCCATCTATTAATTTGCCCCCACAACTGCCATCCATTAATTAGTTTGCCCCCACACTGCCATCCATTAATTAATTTGCCCCATACTGCCATCCTATAATTTGCCCCCACACTGCCATCCATTAATTTATTTGCCCCCACACTGCCATCCATTAATTTATTTGCCCCCACACTGCCATCCATTAATTTATTTGCCCCCATACTGCCATCCATTAATTTTCCCCCACAACTGCCATCCATTAACTAATTTGCCCCACTGTCCCTTAATATCTCTCCCCCAAGTTAGCACATACACATAAAAAAAAAAGGTAATACTTACCTGTATGCTGAATGGTGTGGCAGGCGCGCACGTACATCAGAGCGTGCGCGAGCTCCACCATACAGGTGCGCGATGACGTCATCACGCGTGCCGCACGATGATGTCATCGCGCACGCCGGGCTTCTACCACCACACAGGCCTCAGGCCTACTAGGCCTGAAGCCTATGGCGGTGATAGGCGGCAGGGCAGGGAACTATACGCTCCCATGCCCCGCCGCAGTACGTGGGTGTTCGGGTCGGCGCTGGGCCCCCCAGCGATGCCGGGCCCGGGGCGACCGACCCGAACGCCCCAATTATAATCCGCCACTGCTTGTGACTCATTTAGGGACATTGCATATTTCTCAGTTTTGATTGCAATTTAATACAGATTGGAGAAATGTAAGAAGAATATATTAAATAGGGTGTTTGAGAATGCAATATGGATGGATTAGCCTTAGGAAAGGTCTTCAATATCAGATCATTTGGGGTATTATTTGGGGTATGATTCTGAGCTTTTTGAAATGACTATGGTGCTCTTGGAAGCACTCTAGCCTTTTCCCTGTTTATTTTGGTCCATATATCAGAAAGGTGTATAATTATTAGCAGATGTTCTCTTTATTGCAACGCTGCAATGCATAAAACAACCACTACTAAGTACAGTATATGGAATTCTTGCGTATGGACCAAAGAAAACATTGAAGAGACTGCAATGTTCGCTCGATCATGGTGGCCCTTTCAAAACACTTATGAATATTGTGATCTCGAACAACCCTTTTAATGGAGGATTTTCTAGAATTGCAATTGTTTCAATGTTTGTGTGAATATTTAATGCATTTAATGTTTTTTTAAGCTGAAGATATACCTTTTTCGACCAGCTGCAAGAGGTAGTTATACTGTATACTGATATTTCCATTTATATTTTCTAAAGTATTCTTCATCCCAATAGACCCTCTTGCTCTGATACAATAAACATGACCATTGTAATGCAAAATCGGAAGACTGCATTAAATGTTACAGTTTCCTCAAATAAATTGAAGACAATCTGAAAACCATTTACTTAAAACAATTGGGTCACATCTGCAATTGATCTGAATCTGATTTCCGTAAGTAGGTCTGCAAGGATTGGAAATGTGTAAGTATATTAGAAAAGAAAGGAAATACAATAAGCTAAGTGCATATCTAAAGGGCATGTCTAAATGAATGCAAGAAGGAAAACGCCACCTGGACCACTTCAACATCTTGCCAGAGAGCTAGCCATTATGTGCAGATTGCATAGTAATCAGTGTGAGCATCCAGCTGTTGTAGACTACAGGTCACAAGAAAAATGATTTGTTCATCTATTTAATGATTTCTTCTTCTCTCCCAATCTTCATTCCCCTCCAAACTTCTTTAAAAAAAAGTCTTATTGATCTGCCCTGATCAAGGGTAGTGTAGGAGGCGTGCCATATGACAGCTTTCTCCTCATTAGAAGAAAAAAGGGTCACCTCTGCATAAATCACCATAATGTCACTGAGTGTCCTTCATTGTATTTATATCTGACATGGACATGCAGAGGAGAACAGAAAGTAATTGTCACACATATACCACAACAATATATATGAAATCATTCTGTATGTGGACCTGTGTGAGGGCTCCTGTATAAAAGTGTGTATTGGCGGCCTACAGACACTCTCTGCACTCTGGACACATGTTGCACACATACTGGATACATGCACCATTTAAATGCTGGACACATGCTACCCATGCACTACTCACATGCTTGGGACATACTGCACATGTACCACTCATACTTTGGGCACATTGAAAGTGACAAGTCACATCCTATTGCTAGTGCCACTAGGTCAATCCGTAGGCAAAGTCACCGCTGCACTATTTATTTATCATAGTATATGGCAAAAACTAGTGTAAATTATGCTGAATTCAATACCAGCTCATATCTGGGTTAGCGTTGAGTTTAAAGGCATATGCTTCTTAAGATATTTCCTAGAGATTAGCGAATCGAATCCCACGAAGTGGAATTCGATCCGAATTTCAGGATAAATTCGATTTTCCTCGAAGCCGAATTTCCTTATGCTTTTTGTAAGCGAATCAATTTAACCTGAAATAGTGCAAAAAAAAAAAAATTCTTACCTCCTCCATTTGCTCATGACGGGCCGCCAGCCGCCATCTTGATTGAAGATCTCGGCCAAAATCCCGTCTTTGCCAGATCTTCAAGCAAGATGGTGGCAGCCGGCCCATAAAAAATTTATGTTAATTTGATACTGTTTTTGCACTCAGATGCCGCGATCATGTTTGAACGCAGCATCTGAGGGGTACAATGAGGGGGGGGGTGCTATCGAAGCAAATTTTTTTTTTATTTGGCGAATCAGCCGAATTGAACTTTTGAAAAATGTGCTCATCTCTAATTAAGACCATAAATTTATACTAGTAGCAACCAGCAGTTGCAGTTGTATTGTTTCCAGCCTATGGCTGAATATCAGTTTTTTTACTCTTATGCCCTTACCCTTCCTCTTTCCCCCACCCCAACATTTTTTATTAATTAGTGCTGAACGAAGCAAAGTATTCAAAGCGGAATTCGGTCCGAAGTTTAAGAAAACTTTGATTCGCAACTAATCACGAATCAGTTTTTCCTAAATGGTGGCTGCATGTGTTACAACGTAAAAGTAAGGAGCCCAGGAATGCAAGATCACCCATAATGCCATGCAGACAGCCAATCTGCAGGTAGTCATCCCCTGTAAGGTCACAACCCTATAAAACCCTCATCCCGTGTGGTCTCCGCCATTGTCCTGTGAGTGAGCATAGGGAGAGATGGCAAGTGCTCATAGGCTAGAGACAGTGTTGCTGAAAAGGATTAATAGAAGAATGTTGGAGAGGGATACTGAAGAGAGTCTGTAGGGAAAGTGCAAGGAGAGTGCAGGGAGACTTATTCCTATATCAGTCTTATTTATTTATTCCTTCATTTACTTACTCCTACATCAGCCTTAAATGTAATTCAATACCAATAAGACGGAAGCCTTTATTATTTCACTGCCAGCATGCCAACCAATACCATCCAGTAAGACCGAGGGGGGGCCAGGTCTTAATGGTGACCATCCTCAGCTTTTGCTGGCTTTACTTCTTCCAAATCATCTTTCAAAGTCTCCATGTCCTAGAAAAGTCGACAAGATGCAGAGAGATGGATATTACTGATGACATATTCTGATCAACATTAGATGACGTGGAAAAGGAGTAAAAGCAGATGGCAGAAGAAGAGATCCCACCTGTAGAGCAGGAGAGCGCTGGGGTTGGAGAAGTGGGTATGCCAGAGCTGATTCATATTCTGTGTTTACTGTCAAATAATGTGCAGGAGATTAAAGGCCAGAGCAGCAATAATCTGATATTGTGCCCCCACCTAATCAGCCAAACCACATACCAGCAACAGCCCTTGTTTAAAAGTGCCGCATGGCCACTAACAATGAATAAAGACTATATAGTGCGGTCTGTACTGTACTCATTAAGTAGTAAAATTCATTAACATAGCTAACCACACCCAGTTTCCCACTTATTTCCCAAAACTGGAATGGCAAAAATGCAAAAAGTTTCACAATTTTTGAAGTCCAAAAAAGTTGCAAAGCCCTATTTTGTGACTTTTTTAGAGCCAGAACTCAAGAGCTCAGGGGGTTATATATACAAGCTTTTACAGTGATGACTGAACTGACACTGTTTAGTAGAGATCACTTCTAAGCAGTCATTTTGTTATCATCACAGCCAGGATTACAATTAAAGGTATCAACTTTTGTTATGAAGCTGAGGATAATTAGCACAATATTCTTCATAGACACCAAAATATAGGTATAGCTCATCTCCTCTTCTCACATGCACAGACTACATAGCCTGCCTAAAACTCTCTCCAATAGAAGTCAATAGGCCTACAGGTTCCTATGGTCTGTGTGCAAAGTTCATAAAAAAATTAATGTGTATCAGGATCTGATTTCAATTAGTGAAAAAAAAAAGAATTTTGACACTTTCTTTAAGGGGTTCAAATTCATATTGAAGGACAACAAACAGTTAAAAGTTCATATGCTAAAGCCCAATTTGATAACCAGAAAGAAACATAGGGCCTAAATGATGTTCAGAGGAAAAATCATATTTTTTTTATGCTTTTTGACTGGATTTACATTAAGAGTATTTTTTCATCCTTTGTATAACATGGGAATAATGACCACAAAGTGCCTGATATAATTGTACAAATGTCTTTAATGTGACCATCCAATAGTCTTCAGAAAGAGCTCTAGGAAACAATATGCTCTCTAAAAGGGTGTAAGCGCACATTAATTTATGCCATGCACAAGTGTAAATACTGCATACCGAAGGTTTTCCCTAATTAATTTTCTAGACACACTCTTAATGATGCTGGAACATTTTGGCGATTCTGTCTATGTGACCTTGATTCAGTAGCTTGCTCGGGGTAAAAATTGAAAAAGCTCTCGGTGAGAGAGTCATTTTACAGAATATCCAGCTTTTGTAGACTGACATAACTATTTCAATTATTTCTGTGTGATTCTACAAAGTCAGTGATTGTGGTCCATTGCTTCTACCGGAATGACTGACACTCATAGCACCCTTTTAAAAGGCTCTAATTAGTGGCCAATTTGTGTCTAATACTTAACTAGGCATGAAGTCTAGCAGAAAAGACACAGGAAATATGCAGACAGCATTGCTGGCTATACACTTACTTATCGTTAAACTAATTCAACAGAAAAATGAGCATAATAAGGATAGAGAACGACAAACAGTGTACTGTATTTACTTAAAGAGGTATGACCATGCAATGAATAGGGCATTTAAATTTAAGCAATATTGCAATACATGTGTAATAAAAATATAGTTTTTCACGTTACATTTTCCTCTCTGATAGCGCCCCCTGCTGTTTTTCTTGTGACCACAATGCTGGTCCATCTTCTTCTGCATTCATTGGTGGACTAATTCTCAGTTAATTACCTGCTCACTTTCTCCTTTCAATGCCGGCATTGAAATCTCATAGTGATTCAGCCCAGACATCTTTCATTCATATGGCCCTGCTTCTAAATTGTGCAAAATATATTGCTATATCTCTCTCTAGGTAGGGGAGAAGGAAACTGAAAAAACACTTTAAAAACTTGGATCTGAACTCCAAGATACCAGTCGTAACCAAAGCCGAGTTTGGATCCAAGTTTTAAAGTGTTTTTAAAAAATCAAATACCGAAGTGATTCACCAAAGTTATTCAATAAAATCTCATCGGAGGCCATACATTTTAATGCTGTACAGAGACATATCTCCGTACAGCATTAAACCGAATTTTTGATCTATGAATGGCAATGCAAGGGGATAGTGGAGAAGGCGTTTCCCATAACAGCAAATTAGATTGTTCTTATTTTCCAAAGGGTGTTTGAAAAGTGAGAGCTGAAATCTGATTGGTTACTATTGTCACTACTCATCTTTTTTACTAATAAATCTTCTGTAATGTGACTTTTCTCTATCATCCATTTCAGGTATTTTATGAGGTCACTCTACTCAGGCCAAATTTTTTAGAATTTTTTTATTTTTTTTTACCAGTATGTTCAGAATTGACAAATAACAAGTCAATTGGCAACAAGGAGACAACTGAGAGTAGAGCAGTAAATCTAGAATTAGGCTCTAACTACATCTGTGTTTTTGCCCTGCTTACATTGGAAAATTAAAGAGAAAATACAAAACAGTGTCAGAGCAGTCAACTTAGCGTAGGGATAAGGTATATTTTGCGAGATGATGTTGGGCCAAGCTGCTCTGACATTGTTCGCAATGAGTGGACAGTGCCAGAAGAGATGCAGAAGCCTCAACGTCAAGAGAACTGATATGGTTGCTGCCTCTCTGGTAACATATACTTATTTGGCATATACCTAATGGAGAGCCATATCTCCAGAATGCTAGAGTCGCATAAGGAAAAAATTGGAATACTCAGAGGGCAGCAGGATTTCTAAAAGTCATAATAGGTCCTCTTTTTTAAAAAAAATCATTTTAGTCAGCTCCTTTTTTTTACTCCTTCCCAGATGTGCCATCTATTTATTAGCAAGTTATTCCCATCATCTAACTCATAATCACAAATCCAACTTGTTCTCTTTCAGGAACAAAGAAAATGCAGACAAGTATTTTTCTTCAATGAATGACGATGTCAACATGGTACCATGAATAGAAAGTGTTGAACGGCTGTGTGTCCCACATCCCATGCATTGGGAAACAATAGGACTAGAGCAGCGCAAGATACTTATCGAAATGTTGTAGCGCCTAAACAGCTTGTGATCTGCAGACATGCATAAAGATGAAAAGGGTAGCAATGTCTTTCTCCTACACCCTCTTTCCTATGGAGACACCTCCGATCAACCACAGCTGTGCTAAATAAATAAAAAAAGACACTGAACAGCCCTGATTGAGACAGTACACTGCGCCCTACTGATTACAAATCCAAGAATAGAAGCACTTTCACTGATTGCTTGTTACGTAAATTATAACCCACCAAATTATTAAAACATATGTACCATAATCCATAATATGCATATGCATAGCTATAGGGAGAGGACATGAGAGAGACAGACCATACTTAGCTCTGTATAATACCATAATAGGGTATTTAGAATAATTATTTCATCCATACCTTTTAAGGCTATATATATATATATATATATATATATATATATATCTACTATCTACATACTTGAATTGGAATTTTATTTTTTTCTATTTTCCATGTAACTATCAATAAAAAAAAATCCTAAAATCCTGCAGCTCTTACATTGGCTACTAAAGGTAATAATAGGCTGACAATGTTTGTTCTACAAAGATCATTTTTCAGCAGTCATCTCATTATCATCAGGGACAGCATTGTAATGACAGATAACACATATACCGATAATACAGCATACACTATGTACAATAGCTTATATACTCCCTTCCCTGAACAGTGACCTCTGAACAGGTCAAACGATATGCTGTAGAAGTCAATGAGTCCCCTCATGTCTATTGTATCTATGGCCCATGATGGCTGCTGTAAGGCATATCTCTAAATGCTGTTAGCAGCAGTTCAGGCAAGATGGCTCCCACCATAATCATCTCCTGGAAATGGATTGAAAAATGTATAGAGTTGAGCGAACACCTGGAAGTTCGGGTGCTCTGGGTTCAGCCGAACTTCGACGCAAAGTCAATAGGGACCCGAACTTTTGGGGCACTAAAATGGCTCTAAAAAAGTAATGGAAAGGGCTAGAGGGCTGCAAATGGAAGCAAAATGGGTGAAAGAGCTGGACAATTGCCATGCAAGCAAATGTGGATAGGGAAATGACTAAAAATAACATAAAATATATAAAAATTTAAAATTAAAATCTTGAACTAGGAGGTCCATATGGAGTAGGAGGTTGAGGAGGCAGTGGACGTGGCGGTTTAGGTGGAAGAGGTGGTGGAGGAAGTAGTCGCCAACAACACTGTTTTTTTTTTTTATTTTTATTTGGGTAGACCACAAAACATTGGGAAATATAGAAAAGAAAACAAAGAGAAAGTGCGCTGGAGTAAAACAAAGGCTGGGTGAGGCCGGTATACATGTCCTGTGGGATCCATGCCTGGTTTATTTTAATGAACGTGAGCTTGTCCACATTGGCTGTGGACAGGTGGCTGCGCTAAACACACGTTCAGACAATACACTGGCTGCTTCCTCCTCTTCTGCCTTCGCCTTGTGCTTCCACTGAGGCCCCGGTAGCAGTGCGTCTACCAGCGTGCAGAATATATTTCCCAGTCAGGTATGTAGTGCAGGGGTAGTGTGAAAGAAAAAAGGGGTACAGATCACCCAACAATCTAAATGCCACCGAATTTACAGAATATATTTCCCAGTCAGGTATGCAGTGCAGGGGTAGTTTGAAAGAAAAAAGGGGTACAGATCACCCCGCAATTTAAACACCACCAAATTTACTGAATATATTTCCCAGTCAGGTATGCAGTGCAGGGGTAGTGTGAAAGAAAAAAGGGGTACAGATCACCCAGCAATCTAAACGCCACCAAATTTACAGAATATATTTCCCAGTCAGGTATGCAGTGCAGGGGTAGTGTGAAAGGAAAAAGGGGTACAGATCACCCAAAAATCTAAACGCTGCCAAATTAACAGAATATATTTACCAGTCAGGTATTCAGTGCAGGGGTAGTTTGAAATAAAAAAGGGGTACAGATCACCCCACAATCTAAACGCCACCGAATTTACAGAATATATTTCCCAGTCAGGTATGCAGTGCAGGGGTAGTGTGAAAGAAAAAAGGAGTACAGATCACCCAGCAATCTAAAAGCTGCTGAATTTACAGAATAGATTTCTCAGTCAGATATGCAGTGCAGGGGTACTTTAAAAGAGAAAAGGGGTACAAATCACCCAGTAATCTAAACGCCGCCGAATTTACAGAATATATTTCCCAGTCAGGTATGCAGTGCAGGGGTAGTTTGAAAGAAAAAAGGGGTATAGATAACCCAATAATCTAAATGCCTCCAAATTTACTGAATCTGTTTCCCAGTCAGGTATGCAGTGCAGGGGTACTTTGAAAGAAAAAAGGGGTACAGATCACCCAACAATTTAAACGCTGCCGGATTTTCTGAATATATTTCCCCTATGCAGTGCAGCAGGAACAAAACTTTCAAGCCACTTGTGAATGACTGGCCTGATAACAGTGGAAATGTCCACCCACAATTTAAGAGCTGGATTTACTGATTTTATTTGACTGTTACATACACAGCGCAGGCCACAAAGGTACCTTATGGAAAAAAAAAGATGATTTTTTTCACCCACAGTGAAACAGATGGATTTAATGATTATATTTCACTATCAGATTTGCAGTCCCGGGCGCAAATGTACTTTTTTTTTTAGCAAAAAAAAATGTAATTTGTCCCTCCAGAATCTAACAGATGGATTTACTGAATTGATTATACTCACATGGGTACTTTACTGAAAAAATGTGAAAATGTCACCCCTTAGGTCCCTAAACTCACAGTTGGATTACCTATATTATTTTCCCTTCCCCTGGCACATATGCAGTGTAGGTGCACTTAAAAATGGGTATATGTTGCCCACTGAACTACAAGGACAGGATAAAATTATTGTCCCTGGCACATATGCAGGTGCAAGTGCACTACACTTGCACAAAATGCCCGCCAACACCCACCTAACAGACGGATAAAACTTATTTTTCTGTGTCACTTGGTTTAGGGTAGGGTAAAAAGA
Organism: Bufotes viridis; assembly: GCA_033119425.1. Lineage (NCBI taxonomy): Eukaryota > Metazoa > Chordata > Amphibia > Anura > Bufonidae > Bufotes > Bufotes viridis. The sequence continues at coordinate 457,492,005 of CM065590.1, forward strand.
GCAGACTTAACACCAAGCTCTGATATCAGATTCTTTCCTATTCTCTCCCTCACAGAAGCAGCATCCTATCCCTACACTAGTAAGAGCTGAGTCACATGCAGCGCTACGTGACTCCAGCTTATATAGAGGCTGGGTCACATGCTGCACTTGGACAGTCACAGCCATGCCATTAGTAGGCATGGCTGTGATGGCTTCTAAAGGCACACATGTTAAACGCTTGTTGATTGTTTTTCAACAAGATTTAATAAACGGCCGAACACCAAACTGAAACCCAAACTTTTATGAAAATGTTCGGGTTCGGGTCCGGGTATGAAAATCTCTAAAGTTCGGTACGAACCCGAACTTTTCAGTTCGGGTTCGCTCAACTCTAAAAATGTATAATCAGAAAATATAAATTTAGTGCTAAAACTATTGGTGATACATCCCCTTTAAAGTGTATGTTCAAATTTGCCCACCCTTGTAAAATTAATGTGTAAATATAATCTGGAGAACATAAAAAATAGTTTATCTTGTACTGGTCATGAGTTATAGTCTGCATTATGGTTCAAAGCTGAATTCTCCGTTTTGCTGTTGGCTGTTGAAGACAATGAGCAATCTTGCAGACAAACAGCACCAATGTATCTAAGGTAAGCTACTGTTAAGTTCCAGGAAATAGCTATCTTAACCTGCAAGGTATGCCACTACCAGGATTCCAGTCACCAGAAAAAAAGCCCTGTACTGAAATCAAGGTGCGATGGTCAATTTAAGCTCTGAATTCTTCAAAATGGTAAATACAGCTTGAATTATAACTCAGAATCTATAAAAACAGTTATACTGTATGCTGATATACAATCCTCAGATCTTTTGTGCATTGAAATTCAATTTTGGAAATGTTTGGCATCAATTTCTGAGCCCCAGCAGCCATGTGTTCTTCTCAGATATGATGGTTTTAGAAAATAAAACTCTCATTTTGTAATAAAAAGTTTACCACTTTTCCAATATACTTTGCTTAATATTATATGCTTGGGTTTATAGTTGTCTAGAAAAGTTGACAATTTCAATATGAAAGTTTTTTATTCCAGCCCAGGAATGAGAACAAACACTACAGAAACAACACACACAAAAAATGCATAGAAGCTTTCAAAACATGCTTTGCAGAGAAATACCATGTTATTAAGGGCAACAAGGCAAAGCTATCAAAGTTTTAGACTGAGGTCTAAAGGTACATAGAAACATAGAAGATTGACATATGGCCCTTCTAATCTGCCCTTATATTACTTATCTTAGGACAGATATGTGTTTATCCCAGGCATATGTACAAAGGTAAAATGCTTGAAAGTTACAAAAATAGACAAAAGCACATTTAAAGAACAGAAAGCATTAAAAAGTAGAAATAAAAGAAGATCCAAAAGTCACAGCTCACTGGAAGAACACTTTATTACTAGGACATTAACATATCTAAGGCTCTTTCCATACTGCATTAGGCATCCAAGTCCACCCAAGATTTCCATCAGAAAAATTCTCAGATATAAAACTCAGGCTGATGCTCACACATAGGCTCTCATAGAAAAAAAAGTAAGCTGCACAGTATATTTTTTTGCTGGCCCAACACAGGCCAGAAGAACCCACTTTTGACCCTCATAGGGTGGATGTGGGTCAATAGTGATGTGCATGAGTAGCTTTACAAAAGAGAAGTCAGGGGAATTTTTATCTGAACACAATTTGGGAGACAGTTTGAAATTGGTATAGAAAAAGTGTAATGTGTAATTGTAAGGTCGGGCAATCACCACTTAGCTTTCTGTTCTTCTTCAATCAGAAGAACAGAAAAATAAAAAAGATGACAAAAACATCCTCACAGTACTTGTTCTCCAGTCAAAAATAACGGATCTTAGATAGAACTGACAAAAAAACAGATACAAAATGAGCACAATCGATGCTCATGGATACGTTTTTTTTCTTCTTCTGACGTATCAGAAGAATGGAAAGCTAAACGATGATAAGAACCTGGCCTAATTAAGAAAATATATCTTTATTTTTATAGATTCGGATATTTTAGAGATTCAAAAAATATTAAAAAATTGTACATCCTATTTTTGCTACACACATTTTTAAGATAATGAATGCTGTAATGTGCATCAATATTCTGCCCTGTTGTCTTCACATTCGGCTTACAAGAATATCAGAAGTTAAATGAGTGAAATGCTGGTAAATAGCATTTTGTTAATTTCACTTATCTCTAATCAGAGGGAATCTCATTTAGCTTTATTAATTCAGAAGAAGGCAAAATTTAGAAAGCGGAAAAACATTTCTCTGGATGTCCTCTGGTAAAGAATCATTAATAAATAGCATTTTCCAAAAAAATGTAAAATATTGCCCAAGCCCCTGTTTAAACAAGAGCCTCAGGTTACAGATCTGTGGTAATACTATAGCAAGAATTATAGGGGTTTTCTTGACTTTGATATAGAGCGCTTATCCATAGGATACGGCATGTCTATGAGATTATGGTTGGTAGAACTGCCCCCAGTGGATCAATGGTGTTTCACACATAGCTTTTAATGGTGGTGTTCTGCAATTTTGCATTTTTTGTGGAATTTTTTGCAACTGCATTTTCTGGGGTAAAGAGGCCAGCTACAAATTTTAGTTGGGGGTCTATGGGAAATGCAGAATATACAAGTATTTTTTGCTCTTGGAGTCTTTTGTTAAATGCTGATCTTAGTGTCATGAAGAAAACACTAATGGTAAAATACATTGGGGAAGATTTTTTAAGATGTGAGTTGTGTATGCCAGTCTTAATTTGCCCTGTACTGGGATGAGTTCCCCACAATTCTTAAGAGGCACACTGGCATGTCTCTTAACAATTGTGGGGAATATTGGGCTGCCCATGCACCAGAAGAGGAGATGGAGAAGATTTTTGGTGTAATGTGCACAAGTTTTCTGGTTCATGTTGTAATGATTTAGGCTTCAGAGGCCCTGTCCACGACCTCTCAGCCACACCTGATCCACTTTTTTTTATTGGAAAAGTGGTATTAGTGTTGGAAAAAAAACTCTCAAATTTTGTTGCCAGCTGGGATTTGCACCTTTACTAAGCTAGAAAACAAGTGAAGAGCTTTAATAAATCTCCCCCACTATGTGCAAAAAAAAGTCTGAAAAACTGCCACAAAGAATCCAGCAACAACTGTAGGTGGCAAAAAAATGCTTACATTTATTCTGGTGTTTAAAACAAAAAACAAAAAACAATACCAAAGCCAAATTTTTATTGTGGGACCCCAAAGGGTGAATGGGGCTGTGCTGCAATACCAGACAAATCCAGTAGCAGATATAGCATGCTATGCTTAGTAAAGAATGAAGTGTAGTGGCCATTGGATCATCTCAGCCCCTTCATTCAATTTTTGCACTAGCACAATGCTGTACATTGTCTCAAAGGTCCCTTTTTTACAGGAGTAATATTGAGTAAATTATTGTGAACAGATTTTCATACAAACACTTGTTCCTGATTATAGGCTCATGTTAAGGTGCCCCATACAGTGGATGTGATTACTGTATGTAAATGCAGCTCTCACTTTCCTTGATGATTAGTGTATTATTGGCAAGGAACAGTTCCTATTGATACTTTTGGCATTCGATTTTAAGAAATGTGATGTCAATGCAGCCTGAAAAAAACTATGTTTCATCCGTGGTGCTAATTACTAAAGAAAAATACGTGGATACATTCTTTCTAATATATGGATGTTGAAAAAACACAACTGAAGCGTGCTGCACTGAAACTGAAACTGAGAGTAACATTATTACTTGGCTAAAATGAGCAAATTATTCAATGAATATGGCAGATTCAATTTCAAATGATGAATACCGGGAAGATAAATTCAGCTGACATTACAAATAGATGCATTAGGAATTATCATTAAGACTTAACTCTGGACAATTTAGCAATAAAATATGTAGGATTTGCTGTAAATTAGGAAACAGTTGTAGAAAAACGGAATTGCATTTTGAGAGGATTGTGTATAATTGTTACTTATTAATCTGGTTGTAATATTTAAACTTATCCAAATTATTTCATTCTCATTGGAATTCATTATGAGCAGGGTCTTGTGAAGATCTCTAGTGCGCCTGCGTAATCTCCCTGAACGTCATTTAGGCTGGAAGCTTTTTTTAAATGAATTTTAAAGCAAATGTAGCCTGGTATTAACTACATTATTATATGTGTTATTTTCTATCTTTAAATTACTTGCAACAATCCTAATCAAATATAAACATTAATGTAAAACAGTGCAGTGATATAATTAAACATCCCGGATCTAAACTGAACTGATGAACATAGATGAACACATTGATATTCTCTAAGCCACCCGTGGCTCTACAAGTGTTGTCAAACTACCATACAATTGCCCCCAGCTGGTAAGGTGTTGTAGTTTGGCCAGAGGCACATTTGAAGCTACTGGGCTACAATGCAAATTTTGAACAAGACTCCACCTATCATGCACCATTTAGACTACTGCTGCCTCTAAACCTACTATAACTACACTCCTGAGTTTAGCAACTGTTGGTGAGCCACGGTTCAGAGATTACTACTATAAGCCTCCTCACTTTGTAATATAAAGCTCTTGAAATTTATTCAGGAATATTAACTAGATTTATTTAAAAATATTCTAATCTCTGAAAATGTTTTCAAAACTTTTTCTCTTTAAATAGCTGTATGTCATAGTGGATGAGTGAATGTATGGAGCAGGCTGCTTTGCTGACCCCATTTCATATGAGGTGGGTGTAAGCTGTATAATACAGCAGGCCTCCGGCGCAATAACCAAGATTAACGATTATACTGATAGATGCTACATTTAATATAAATCACAACAGGTTTGGCAAAGGGATGTCGCCCCTTCTGCCTTTTGATTAGTTACCATGGGCTAATATGACAGCCTGGGGTCTGGTGAAAACTCCCAGGCCTGTCATGGCACAGCTTAGCAGGTAGAGAGTCAGAATGGGATAATTATGGTGAGTGAGACAAGGGATCAATAGATCCCAGATTGTAGCCTCATAAAGGGGCTAAAAGTTGTGTAAAATAAAGTCTAAAAAGAAACATAAAAATATTAAAAGTTAAAATCCCCCCCTTTTCCAATTTTACCTGAAAATACAGGAAACTATTAAAAAAACAAATCATAACAAGTATTATCACATCTGAAAATGTCCAAACTAAATGTTTTTCCTCCACGGTGAATGCCATAAAAGAAAAAAAAAAAAAAAAAACGCTTGATTCACCATTATCCTCCCCCCCCCCCCAAAAAAAAATAAAAAAAATTGAATAGCAGGGATTCAAAATTTGTATATACCTTCAAAATAGTACCAATAAAAATAGTTCATCCTGAAAAAAAAAAGCCATCATACAGCTCTGTAGACAGAAAAATAAAAAAAGTTTTGGTTGTCAGAAAATCGTGATGCAAAGAACATTTTTTTCAAAGGTTATTTTTTTAAAAGTTGTAAAAAAAATACTACAACAATGCAAAATAAAAAAATACACATTTGGTATCACCGTAATAATATTGAGCCACCCAAAAACCTTGTTGGAATTGTGAATTTACTTTTCACTTTCACCCCACAAAATTTTTTTTTTCCAGTTTTGATATTCAAGACATGGTAAATTATTTGATGCTATTAAAATACAGCTTATACTTCAAATGATAAGCTTCCATATGGCTATATGAATGGAAAATTAGAATTGAAAGTGAATAGAGTTGAGCGCGAATATTCGAATTTCGAATTTAATTGCGAATATCGCCACTTTCAGAATTCGCAAATGTTTAGAATATAGTGCTATATATTCGTATTTGCGAATAGTGTTGATTGCGAATATTCTACTAGCGAATTTATCACAAATTTATTGTGAATATCGGCACTTAGCAACCAATAGGAAAGTTCCCTACCCCCTTAGTGTTTATCGCGAATATTATAATCACAAATTTATATCGCGAATATATTATATTGCCGATTTTCGCAATCAAGTAAATAATGACTGGAGATCACAAATTCTCGAATTTGCGAATTTATGGGGAATATTCAGCCAAAAAATTAGCGAAATATCGCAAATCGAATATTGCCTATGCTGCTCATCACTAAAAGTGAATGTTTCTTTTTGCTAGAAAACAGATTGCAAAGAGTCTCCTCTTGAATTTCATCTTGAATCTGCAGAATTCAACTGAGCTTTGAAGATGTTTGTCTACAAAATACAGAGGCTAAGCCTTCCTCTTTTTACTATGCCAGCTGCTTTATTTGTCCCTTGTCTGCTGTGTTACTTCATACAGTGCCTTGAAAAATATTCATACAATACTCCTTGAACTTTTTCACATTTTTTCACTTTACACCCACACACATTTAGCCTACATGCACACGGCAGTGTTTTTTTGTGGCCTCCGTTCCGTTTTTTTTGCGGATCCGCTGGTTTCCCATTCATTTCTATGGATCTGTTAAAAATGCTGATGCCTCTTCCGTTGCCTGTCCGCGTCCGCTTTCCGCATTTCATGTCCACAAAAAAAATATGGCATGTCCTATTCTTGTCCGCAAAAAACGTTTTGCGGACGCATAGAAGTCAATGGGTCTGCAAAAAATACGGATAACCAATGAAAGCCATCCGTTTGTCATCCGCATCCGTTTATTTTGTGGATGGTTGCTTGAAAACCAGGGCACTTGTACAGGTACTTTAAGAAACTGGTTCAAGCCTTCAGTTTTTTTTGCGGATCCGCAAAATAAACGGAAGACACATGGAAACACAACCTACAAAATTTGCGGACACACGGAACGGATGTGGATGTGAAAAAAAAAGAAGACGGATCCGCGATTTGCGGACAGCAAAAAACAACTGTCGTGTGCATGTAGCCTTAAATGTATTTTATTGGGATTTTATGTTATAGGCCAACACAGTATGTGTGAAGAGGAAAGAAAATGATACATAGTTTTCAAAATTTTTAATAAATAAGAATGTGGAAAGTGTGGTGTGCATTTGTATTCAGCGCCCCTGAGTCAGTAACTGTAGGACCACCTTTCACTGCAATTACAGCTGCAAGTCTTAGGGTATGTCTCTACCAGCTTTGCACATCTAGAGGCTGATAGTTTTTCCCATTCTTCTTTGCAAAATAGCTGAAGCTCAGTCAGATTGGATGAAGAGCATCTGTGAACAGCAATTTTCAAGTCTTGCCACAGATTCTCAATGGGATTTAGGTCTGGATTTTGACTGGGCTCATTTTAACCTGAATATCAAGTCATTTGCAGCCTCTAACAGGTTTTCCTCCAGGATTGCCTCATATTTATCTCCATCTATCTTCCCATCAACTCTGACCAGCTTTCCTGTCCCTGCTCAAAAAAGTATCCCTACAGTAGAATGCTGCCACCACCATGGCTGTTTGCTGTGTCCCCTACATGGCTTGTGGCAAAATGCAAACATCACTTCTTATGGCTAGTCTTAAAAAATTACTTTCTTCTTGTCACTTTTCCATAAAGGACAGATTTGTGGAGTACATATCCAATAGTTGTCCTGTGGACAGATTCTCTCACCTGAGCTGTGGATCTCTGCAGCTCCTTCAGAGTCACCACAGGCCTCTTGGCAGATTCTCTAATTAGTGCTCTTCTTGCCTAGGCTGTCAGTTTAGGTGGACGGCCATGTCTTAGTAGGTTTTCAGTTGTGCAATACTCATCCCATTTTCAGATGATAGATTGAGCAGCGCTCCATGAGATGTTCAGACATTGGGATATTTGTTTATAACCTAACCCTGCTTTACACTCCACAACTTTATCCCTGACCTGTCTGGTGTTTTACTTGGGTTTCATGATGCTGTTTGATCACTAATGTTCACTAACAAACCTATGAGGCCTTCACAGAACAGCTGCAATTATACTGAGAATAAATTACTCACAGGTGGACTCTTAATATTTAGGTGACTTCCGAAGGCAAATGGTCAAACTGGATTTTATTTAGAGGTATCAGAGTTCAGAGGGCTGGATATAAATGCACATCACACTTTCGGATTTTTATTTATTAAAATTTTTGAAAACTATGTATCATTTTCTTTTCACTTCACACATACTTGCTACTTTGTGTTGGTCTATCACATAACGTTTAAGTGTTATGAATACTTTTTCAACTCACTGTAACTGACTTGCTCTCAGTGCTTGTTTAGCTCTCTCCTGTGCTTCTCTCTTAGTAAGTACAGGGAAAAGAGCAATGATTGCGACAGCCAGTGCTTGGAGCTGACATTAATTGTACAGTGCCAGTGCTTGGAGTTGAAAGTAATTCTACAGTAAGATTGCACACTTACTGTCATCAATGCAGAATTCTACAGCCCAGCTCCTCTTCCTATCATCTGAGTGTGTCTCTTATCACAGGGAGGATAGAGGGAGGAGTGGGGCTGCAGCACTCTGCAGACAGTAAGTGTGCTGTATAAAGTATACTTACTATCATAGTTAAGCACTGACAGTCCTGATACTCACTCAATTCCCTGCAATTACTAAGAGAGAAGCACAGGGAAGAGAAATAAACTAGCAGAGCTACCAGTGGTTAGGCAGGGACACAGCAGAGATAGGGCACACATAGAGAGGCAAGGGATGGGCTAGTGAGGTATTCAAGAAGCTTACTCTGTATGTTATGCACAGGCGTCTTCAGCACTCAGTAGAACACTGAAGATTGATCTGACTGAATTAATTATTCTTCTGCTCTGGCTGCATAATAACATCCTTGTGTCAATTAAATATTACAACTTCCCTGACATCAAGATCCGCCCGGTAAGAATATAAGGGATAGAGAAGAATTTGGCATCTCTATTACTACTCTTTACTTTCTACTGCGGCTGGTGAAAGGCATAGTATCTTGGAAAGTGTGCCTTTTTACAGATGTGCAGCCCCAACCGGCAAAGTTTGGCATCATTTGAAAAAAATGCTCTGGTCTAGCTCTATAGTTCAGGAAAAAAAACCTGGGTGTGGGTAATAATGGTGTAATTTGCAAAAAAAAATACTAACATTACAAATCAAAAGTGGTGATTTGTTTAACCTCATATATTAAAAGGTACACACCACTTGTAAAATTAGACTTTTTTAAAAGTAAACTTAATTATCCGCCTATTTTTTTTTGATTTGCAACATTTTAACGCCAATAGCAATGAAATGCAAATTTTTAAACTTAAATGCGCCATTTCAGCAAACACTGCCAGACCACACTTTTGACTTTTGAAACATATTTGCGACATTTCCACTGGTAATTGCGACTTTTATCTCAGACTCAGGACGTTTTTGTTATTGTTTTGTTTTTGCTAAATGTCAATTTACTGACAAAACCCTGTTGTTTAGCTCATTTATATTTGATCAAAATAAATTGTTTTAATACTTGCTCCCACAACGAGTTTCATTTTTTTCATAAATGAAAAATTAACAAAAAGTCGCTTCTTTATGCCATAAATGCGACTTTTTGCACATACCACCACATAAGCTGGCTTAATTGTCTGCAACAATTTGAGCCATTTCTGCCGACAAGAGGATGATAAATGAATGAGTTGTAATATGCGCCAATTTGATAGCCCCGTCCACTTTGACATTTAACACTAATTTCTGGCATGATGCATTCTTTATGGAGAAAATTCTGGAGAAAACTGTTTATTTATTTGGCGCAAATTAAAACGCCATTCTTTTTGGCGCATTTCACTACATACCGTAATTCTGATGCAACATGCTTAATCAATGTCCCATAGGAAGTTTATAAAGATTGGCCCTTTCATCTCATAAGAGAAGTAAAAAAAAAACTTTAAAAAAACAAACCATTCATGTAACTTTAGTGTTTTCTTTAGTATTCTAGGAGATTATCAGGCTAAAGCATTTGTTTGTTATATCAATAATTATGTTCCTTATCATTCTAGGGGTGATAACCCCTTCTGGCCAACATTGCTTTTCCTTAGAATTAGAGATGAGCAAATCAATCAGATTTGGAATTTGTCCTGAATTTCTTGTGATTTGTTTCAGGGAGAGGTAAAAAGTCAGAAAATCAGCTTTGGCGAGGGTACTAATTTGCCCCACAGCATCCTGAGAGGACATCAACACTTTCATCCACTGGGCATGGACCTGTCATAGTTGTAGGAGCTTGTTACAGAATCTGCACGTTAGCCCTGGGACTCTAAATTATGCCCGATTTAGTCATATACAAAGTGCCAACTTAGCTAAACTAGTAGTTTGTGGAGATTTAACTAGCAAGGACTCTTAAGGGCAATGGGAAAAAGTGTGAAAAATAGCTAACTAAGAAGAAAACTGTCTCTCTAGTGCCACCTATTGTACAACAAGAATCAATAAATTCTGAGAGGCATTACACACATCATCTGTCACATCCAGACGCTACTCTGTAGCGCCGAGAAGCAATAACTTTGAGTGCTACTTACAGACATTGGTCCTTAGTTTTACTGATCTACCTTATGTTTCCATCTCACAATATGCCAAAAATGTCCAATAGATATGGGTCCCACCTCTGGACAAATGCCGACTTTAGTGTATGCAGTGTTGTCAAAGCATGTGCTGCTCTCTCCATTTATATCTATGGGAGTTCAGAGCTGAGCACAGTTGCTCGGCAGTTCTCAAAATTCGCATAGAACTGAAAGAAGAAAGCTGTGCATGTGCAGCCACTTCTCTATACGCTGCAGTTTGAGATATATATCTTTCCATATTAGTATGTCTATGGACATACATTTACGGGTCCTAATTTTTCTGTTTGCCTCTGAGTTTTTGTTCTCAATATGTTTCCATCTTCTTTTCAAAATGTTGTACTTCATATATTTGTTTACGCTGTAGGCACAATAAATTAAAAAATAGTCTACATTTCAGGCCAAAAATGGGAATGAACACATTAGGCAAATACGAGAACAGCAATGTTACCTAATTCATTGTGACAGTTTTCATAAAGTATTACATTAGTATATAAATTGTAAACAACAGGGAGCAATTACATGTAATACTAGACTAGTCAGAAACTCATACACTGTGGTAAACACTTCAAGAAATACTCAGCAAGCAGTGCATACATTCCACCTAATTAGCTAGAAAGATCAAAGTGCCCCTCAGAATAAAGTTGACTACCCCTGAATTTCTCAGAAAAGATACAAAATGTGAATGGAGTTATTGAACTATGTAAAAGCTCCATCAATAAGCTGTACATAACATAATACTATTTGATATAAAATGCCTAAGTGTCTCAGGGTTTACTACGAGGTAGATGTATCAGTAACAGGCTAGTTTAACACTTGCGTTGTGAATTCTGGTATTGAGATCTGGTAGAGGATCTCAATACTGGAATTAAACAGTTCCATTTTGATTCTACACATCAAAATTCATCCGTTAGAATACGGTTGTGTGAAATCAAAATGGAAAACACACATCTGTCACTAAATACATTGAAAGCCAATGGGTGACAGATCCTTTTTTTTTAGGCTCCTAAAAAAACGGATCCGTCACTATTGACTTACATTGTTTTCAGTGCCGGAATAATTTTTTTTTCCAGTTGTTATGACCGAATACAAAAGCACAGCTTGCAGCGGTTTTGTGTCTGGTCACCAAATGCAATGCTGATGGAACAGAAGAAATCCTGATGCATCCTGAACGTATCTATTTCCATTCAGAATGCATGAGGAATAAACGGAAACTTTTTTTCCAGTATTGAGATCCACTGCCGGATCTCAATACCGGAAAACAACAACGCAAGTGTGAAAGTAGCCTAAACTATATGCACTTCCATATGACGCATCAGACATTGATATTAGAGATGAGTGAATTTTTCAAAAATTTGATTCGCCGATTCTACGAATTTTTCAAAAATTTGATTAGATCAGAATATATTCACGGAAACTTACATTAGAAAACAGATATTTTCTGGCTGCTGAGAGCCTTTATAGTGGTATAGAACACTGTGCCTTGCAGTAACACGCATATGGAGTCTGCTTTGGTAGTGAAATAATACTGTGAGTGTTTATGACATGCAGATGACAGGTGTCGCTCTTAGAATCACTGCATACTTCACTCATTTAGGCGGTCACGGGGTCAAAACTGACCAAATAACTCAAGTATTAACTCAGCCTTACAGGTAGATGTTAGCGTCAAGAAGAAGCGCACTCCTTTTACTGCCTCGTCAGCTGATTCCACATAGATGTCTCCAGAACCTGTTCTATTAAACGCTTATACAAGTAGAGCCTCCCGACAGAGTGGAAAGGGTGTCAGCAGCAACGCAGATCCAGATCCCTGTCTCCTTTGATGGGCACCTACACCTTCTCCCTGGATGATGCGGGGTTTCCCTCACTGCCACCTACGTCTGACGAGGTCCAGACCCCTGCAGCATTGGTCCCCCAAGATGGCGCCTCGCTATACTCCAGCCAACAGAAGCAGAGAGCGTGACTGGAGCAGGCTCAATCTGCTCAGGTCAGTGCTGACTCAAGGGCCCAGATACCAGCGGTCCCCCTCGCTGAACCTATACAGGCCTACCCAACCTCTAATAAGCCCCTCTCAGAGGATTCACTAAAAAACATGCTCCTGGCATTAAAACAATCACTGCACGCGGACATGGCAGGGCTGATTAACCCACTTGCTGCCAAAATTCAAGAAACGGAGGATAAACTCCTCCATGAGACGCCCATAACGATATGGCAGATGAGCTGGAGGCCATCAAGCATAAAATAGCAGACATGGAGGACCGTTCCAGATGGAACAATGTAAAATTCCAGGGCATTCCAGAGGACGTGGCCACCCAGGACTTACAACCATATTTGAAGGGCCTTATTAAGGTGCTCTTACCGTGGATTTCTTTCTTTCGCTGGTTTTCTATATTTGTTGAGGTTGTGAGGTGCGCCCCACTTTAAGTATATGGGGTTGTCCGTTTTCTTCTCCTACCTAGGTACTCCTTACTATGGTGCGGCTGCCTACCTGAATGTTGCTAATAGACAAGGTTCCTCTCAACCTCGTTTGCGGACTTACGCCACCGGATAATTACAGACGGTTCTTAACCGCCTATTTCTGTGTCTTCATTTGCTTTCCTCTCTCCTTTTTTCCCCCAACTCGTTCTCTCTTGCTCCCTATTTGTGTCGCAATGCAGTTCTGAACAGTTCACTTCTTATTGTTGGGCGAACTATTGCCCATAGAGTTGATTGTTTAGCTGTTTATTGACTGAAATACGAGTCTTGGGCCGCGGGGCCTCTCTTCATTCTCATGGGACTCAAACTCCTGTCTTTAAAAGCTAAAGGGCTTAATTGCCCCCCAAAAAGGTCCTACGCCTGGAGAGAGGCAACTTCTGCTAAAGCGGATATAGTATGTATTCAAGAGACCAATTTACTGCAGGTGGATGCTAAACACATTCACCATCACTCTTTTCCTCACATTTTGCATTCTCATTACAGCAAGAAATCTAGGGGGGCGTTCATAGCCATCAGTAACACGTCCCTTTTACTCCAATTTTGTCCAGAGCGGATCCCAGTGGGCGTTACATCATACTGGTATGTTCCATTAACATTATCACCTACACCCTAGTCAACCTCTACGATCCAAATGTCCACCAATTATCCTTCCTACACAAACTGATGAAACAGGTAAATCGCCTGAAACAAAGGAAGGTCATTCTCTGTGGAGACTTCAACTCCATAATGGACCAGTCCTTAGACTCTACCTTTCAATCAAGGTGTTTGGGGAGTGGGAGCACTTGGAGGGCCTCATAGATATTTGGAGAGCCCAACATAGTCTGGAACCGGACTATGCCTTCTTCTTACCACCGCATCTTTCATATTCCCAAATAGATATGTTCATGGTAGACCACACTACTCTACTACATGCAATCTCCTCGGACATAGGGCATATTCAGTGGTCAGACCACGCCCCAATAACATTAACCTTAAACGAACTCTACGAAACACCAAGAGCCCCTATATGGCGGAACGACACGTATCTATATACTAACCCTACATTCGTTGAGGAACTATCTACTGGCTTATGGGAATATTTCTGGTTTAATGAGGGCTCTGTCTCAGATGTATATGTCCCTTGGCAGGCTCATAAAGCATATATAAGGGGATCTTTGATTAAACTGTGACACAAAGTACGAAAATTAAGAGAAAAAGAGATATTGCATTCACTCACGACCATAGCGGATCTTGAGCGGCTTAAAAAAATTTCTCCTACACCCGAATACTCTTCTGCACTGAGAGCAGAAAGAGACAAATTGAGGGGTTTGCTACTTCAGAACTACTCCAAGTCCCATCTGAGGCTTAAATCTAGATATTACGCCCAAGGAAATAAAGCAGGTAAATGATTAGCCAGCCAACTTAAAGCTCAACAGTCTAAATTGAGAATACCATTCCTTATCCACCCGTCTTCCAAAGCTAAATTATTAGACCCCAGAAACATTGCAGAACAATTCCGTGCTTATTACCTGGGACTCTACAATTTAAAAGATATGAGCAAATCCCCGGGCTTTCCAATGAATATTATCGTCATTTCCTACCTATACTGGCCCCTCATATATTAGACATTTTCAATAAGGCTCTGGGAGGTACCCCTTTTCCATCCGAGATGCTCACTGCCTTAATCGTCATGCTACCCAAACCCGGAAAACCCCCAGATATACCGCAAAATTTCCGACATTCAGACATTAAAATATTCGCCAAACTCATAGCTAATAGACTGTCTCTTCTACTCCCCTCCCTGATCAAAAGGGATCAAACCGGGTTCCTTAAGGGCCATCAATTCTTAGATTATATCAAGAGACTGGTGGATCTGTTCAATTATGCTGAGCAACTATGTTTACCTATGCTGGGGGTGAAGCTGGGCGCCGAGAAGGCGTTTGACCGACTGCACTGGTCGTACACCTTTTCAGTACTCCAAAAGATAGGATTCGAGGGAGGCATAGTGAATGCCTTTCAGAGCTTGTATTCCTCTCCTATGGCTAGGATCTGGGTCAATGGTTTGGTGTCAGACCCCTTTCGGATCACCAATGGCTCCCGCCAAGAGTGCCCTCTGTCGCCCTTATTATTCTTCATACTGGCCCTAGAGCCTCTTGCTCAACATATTAGGAACTCTCCACTTCTAGCGGGGGTAGACATAGGAGGCCACGACCACTGGATCACGTTATATGCAGATGATATCATACTCACCTAAACAAACCCCCTAACATCTTTGCAATCCACCCTAGATATTATTTCACACTTTGGCTCATTGTCATATTATAAAATTAATAATTCCAAATCCCAGGCCCTCTCTCTTAATATTCCTCAGGAGGATATGTCCTCGCTAAAGACCCGCTAAATTTATCCAGACCAAATATATATGGAAATCGTCCAAACCCAGAATCGCACAGTCACAATTCTTCCTTAAGAAATGAGCGGGTATAATAGGCCTCCTTTCTATCAGTGACTACTGCAAAGCGATTGGCCTCTCACTAGCCCGAGAATGGTGGACATCAGATTGCTCCAAAGCTTGGCATCAAATTGAAACCCATTCAATTGGCAGGGGCACCTTGAAAGATTTTCTAATTTGCACCCTATGGAATAAGAAACTCCCGGAACTTTCCCTCTTAACAGTGGAACATACAGGGAAGCTTTGGTTACTAATCCATGACACTTATGCAGACTCCAGGGAATCTCTACTTTCCCACTCTGACACTCATACTCTCGAGTCAGAAATACAGAACATTAACCTTTCCACATGGCGCAACAATGGTATTGAGAGGATTGCCCAACTTACCTGTGCTAATGTTGTTCTCCCATTCACAGACCTCCAAAAACTGTTTCAGCTACCATCTCGGGAATTGTAGACAGTAATTACCTCAGAGTTAAACACTTCCTGTTATCCGCTTTAACTACACCCCCACCTATCCATAAGAGGATCCTCCAACTCTACGGATTCTCAAATGTGTTGAGGAAAGGAGTGACTTTATGAATTTTATGGTAGAATTTATGATTTTTTAAGCAATAAATCTAAATTTGTTAAATCTAAACCTTTTATTAAGTGAGAACAGGAATTGGGTCAATCATTTTCTGAAGACTCTTGGTCACTTGCTATTGGCTTCCAAACCTCAAATTTGAAATGTGTCACCCACCGCAAAGCGGGAGTTAAGACCCTTTTAAACTGGTATTTTACACCCCAGAGGTTACACATTATCTACCCCAACACTGCACCTTTTTGCTGGAGAGGGTGCGGAGGCTTGAGATTGTTATTCCACATACTGTGGGCTTGCCCCAAACTCACTGGGTTCTGGCGCCAAGTGTTTGCATTACTCACAGATCTAACGAAGAGGACCTTCCACCAAATACATCCATCCCATAGGCCCATAGCAGGACACGTGCTGTTCAGTGCTAAATTACTAATAACTTGTTATTGGAAATGCCTGAACGCCCCAGACCTCTCCCAAGTCGTACTTGAATTGAATACAACGTGCCGCTATGAAAAAGCCCTTTCACCTACTGTGCTCTCTCCTGCAACATAGACACATTCCAGCCAATCAGCATACCCTCCTTCCCAGACCCTCCCACCTCCTATCAAAAAGCAAGGACAGCATCCATCTTAGTCTCATTCTGAATCTGCAGTGTTAGTTAGAGCAGGGAGAGTACAGCTGCTGCTGAATTAATAGGGAAAGCGTTAACTAGGGCAGTGTTTTGTGTCCACTCCAGTCCTCAAAGACTCATCGGCCTCTTTCACACGAGCGTGTCCGGATTAGGCCCCATTCACATGTCCGTAGTGTGTTGCGGATCCGCAATTTGCGGATCCGCAACACACTATGCCGGCACTCCCCATAAAGTTGCCTATTCTTGTCCGCAGGCTGAGGACAAGAATGGGACATGCTCTATCTTTGCAAATGCGGAAGCGGAGAGGTCCGGATGCACTGCAGATGAGTTCACGGAAAACTGTGCGATTTCACAGGCAAAGCCATTCAGTTCTGCCTGCAATTGCGTTCAGTTGTTCAGTTTTTTTTGTGCGGGTGCAATGCGTTTTGATGCGCTTGATAAAAAACGAAAGGTTTATAAACAACATCTCCTAGCAACCATCAGTGAAAAACGCAATGCACTGGCACTTGCTTGCGGATACAATCCGTTTTTCACGCAGCCCCATTCACTTCTATGGGGCTTGGGCTGCGTGAAAAACACAGAATATAGAACATGCTGCGATTTTCACGCAACGCAGAAGTTATGCGTGAAAAAAACGCTCATGTACACAGACCTATTGAAATGAATGGGTCAGGATTTAGTGCGGGTGCTTTGCGTTCACGTCACGCATTGCACCCGCGCGGAAAACACGCTCGTGTGAAAGGGGCCATCTGCTGTAAGGACAGAATCCTGACAGAACCCCAAAAATCCCTTTTTAGAGCTGGTACATCAGTCTGCTTTTATTAATTTTTTTCTATATATATATATATATATATATATATTGCAGTTGCCTGTTTGTGTGTGAGAGGCCGCAGGCCCACAGACTGTACTGTGTGCACACCACTCATATAGGGTGGCACAGTACCTTGCAGATAAAAAAGTCATTTAATTTTTACCCTTTAATATAATTGCAGTTGCCTGCCAGTGTGTGTCAGGCCCACAGATTGTACTGTGCCCACTACCCACCACTCATAAAGGGTGTCACTGTACATTGCACGGCGCACACGCAGTGACCAAAAATTCAAACGAAGCAGACCGAGCATGGGTCTTTTTCCATCTCCCGGTTCCAAAAATCTATTCACTACACTGCCCCTGGCCCTGATAAGGGACAAAACAGAGATTAAACTGATAGGAATAGCACTTAGTTAACGCTAGTTGCATTGGTGGCAAATTCCATTGCAAGTGCCCAAAATTAGAAGGAAGTGGACAGAGCAAGCTTTTTTCTCTATCTCCCCATGCAAGGATTCAATTCAATACACGTCCCCTGATAGGGGACTTAACAAAGATTAAAATGGTAAGAATAGTAGTTCACACTATTTGTATTGGTTGCACAGTACATTGCGCGGCGCACGCGCAGTGCGCCAAATTGGAAGGAAGAGGACCGACCAACCATCTTTTTCCATTTCCCGGTTCCTAAAATCTATTCCATACACCATTCCCTGATAGGGGACAAAACAGAGATTAAACTGGTAAGAACAAATTTTTTAATTTAAAAAAAGAGGACAGCCTCTGCGGAGCTGGGTATTTTTTTTTCCGCGTTACTGAACACTCATGCACTATGGCTGTAGGCTCATGCATCCTTTGGCGGAGGTGAGAAACCTGGTCGGTCAAACTCAAGGCAACATCATCAACCTCATCCCATATGCGTTTTTTCTGGAGCGTGCCCTGCAACGAGTGCTGGATCAGGCCGTTGAGCAGGAAGAGGAAGAGTTGTGGTCACCATCACCACCAGAATCAGCCTTGTCGTCGTCGATTGCTGGACCTGCGGCAACGCAGAGAGAGGAGTCTGAAGAAGAGGTGTCAGAGGAGGAAGGTGGCTTTGAGAAGGTGGAAGACCAACCACAGCAGGCGTCCCAGGGGGCTTGTTGTCACCTTTCGAGGACCCTTGGTGTAGTACGTGGCTGGGTGGAGGAAGAGACCTTCAATGACGTCAGTGAGGACAAGGAACGGGACATGGCTAGCTTGGTATCCAACCTTGTACAAATGGGGAGTTTGCGGTTGGGCAAATGTACTGTTTGCGGTTGCTTGCGGTGCGTTAAACGGGGAGTTTGGTCTGTCAGAGTTTGGTCTGTCACTGTGAAGCGGGCGTAATCCTTACTAGTGTTGAGCGCGAATATTCGAATAGCGAATTTTTTTAGCGAATATCGGCACTTCGCTAATTCGCGAATATTTCGAATATAGCGCTATAAATTCGCTATTTCGAATATTCGTTTTTTTTTTGTTTTTTTTTTAGTTATATTTTTTTCTTTCCCTCTTCCCAACAGTAGTTCTTACCTGTCCTGAGGATTCCTGGCTTCCTGGCTGCTCTAGTCAGTGCCCATTGCCGCTTCTGCCGACTTCCGTGCTCATGGAGCGTCCCCATCCATGGGAACGTCTCCATATACTAAAATGTACTGTCGGATTTGAGGAATTACGTTGAAATCGCAATGCGATTAATTCAAGTTATATTAATCGCATTGCGATTTCAACTTAGAGCTGGGTTTATAATGGGTCAGCTTGCTAGAATGAACGAAGTTAACGATTCGAATATGGAATATAGCAGCACTACTAAGTTGAATTCGCAATGCGATTAATTTAACTTAAAGTAATCGCATTGCGATTTCAACTTAGCACTGCTAGTGCCACTGCTATATTCCATATTCGTTAATTCTAGCCTATGTAAGATAGCAGTGCTAAGTTGAAATCGCAATGCGATTACTTCAAGTTAAATTAATCGCATTGCGAATTCAACTTAGCAGTGCTGCTATATTCCATATTCATTAACTTCGTTCATTGAATCGTTAACTTCGTTCATTCTAGCAAGCTGACCCATTATAAACCCAGCTCTAAGTTGAAATCGCAATGCGATTAATATAACTTGAATTAATCGCATTGCGATTTCAACGTAATTCCTCAAATCCGACAGTACATTTTAGTATATGGAGATGTTCCCATGGTGATGGGGACGCTCCATGAGCAAGGAACTTATGGTTGGCTTGGTAGAATTAGCGAATAGCGAATATGACGAATGTATTCGTCATATTCCTCAAAACGAAGATAACGAGTATTCTACATCTTCGTTTTAGCAACCTATTCGTCAACCTCGCTAATTCTAGCAATCAAATAGGAAGGTTGACTATAGAGACAGCTGTGTTAAATTCGCTATGCGATTTTTTTTTAATAGAATAATTATATTACTTGATATAATTATTAGAATTATTCTATTTATTAAAAAATATATATATAAATAATCTCATAGCGAATTAAACACAGTTGTCTCTATAGTCAACCTTCCTATTTGATTGCTAGAATTAGCGAAGTTGACGAATAGGTTGCTAAAACGAAGATGTAGAATACTTCGTTATCTTCGTTTTGAGGAATATGACGAATACATTCGTCATATCCGTCATCTTCGCTATAATTCTAGATATGAAACCAATAGGAAAGTAGCCTTAAGTTAAAATCGCAATACGCGATTATTTAAATCGCATATTAATCGCGGTAACTAGAATAATGACGAATATTCGATTTCGACGAATATGAAACGAATATTCATTCGAATATTCGCGAATTTCGTCGAAATCGAATATGGCACCTGCCGCTCATCACTAATCCTTACACTACCTGATTGATACAACATTATACCTGATCGTATACACACACTGGATGTTTTAAAGCACGTTATTCCAAACAATTTAGGAATGTTAGGTGATTTATGTCCTTTATGGATTAAAACCCGACTCTGCTTCAACTACACAATTTTCCATGGGAGTTTTGCCATGGATCCCCCTCCAGCATGCCATAGTCCAGGTGTTAGTCCCCTTGAAACAACTTTTCCATCACTATTGTGGCCAGAAAAAGTCCCTGTGGGTTTTAAAATTCGCCTGCCAATTGAAGTCTATGGCGGTTCACCCGATTCGCAAGTTCGCGAACATTTGCGGAAGTTTGCGTTCACCGTTCGCGAACGGAAAATTTTATGTTCGTGACATCTCTATTGATGAATATTTGCTGTTATTCTTTTCTTATACTTGATACACATGACAACCACCAATGTAATTGTAGCACTGAGTCCATACCATTGATCCACCCATGTGGACTTGTAACTCCCACTAATGCTTTGGATTGAACCCTTTGGGGTCATGATACTGGCATATGTTTTAAGCTACATGGTGATACATGCTTGTTTTCCTGTTTATTGTAAAAAAATGAAAATTATTTGCTAAAAAAAAAAAAAAAAGTGATAATAAAAGTATACCCATTGTACAAATACTACTTTGTGCTGGTGTTTTGAATTTCACAATAAGTGGTGGGAACCCTACTCCAAGCAGTATATTGCAGAGTGCCATAAGGTTCTTCTATAAGATTGTACTTGTGTGCAGACATAAAAAGAAGTCCTGAAAAATTGGGTCAATGGCCTTCGAAAGATGGTAATTGTAAAAATAGTAGTGAGCCAGTATAACTCACCGTAAAATTGGGTCAATGTCCCTTTAAGATGTGCATTCCTGGTCTTCAGTGTCCACCAGTCAATCACCCCACACCCTTCCACACATGCACCGGTCTTAAAGCCCTAATGCTGGGTCGCCCGTCACTTGTGCTCAGGTTCTATTTCAGATGGAGTAGTCGGTCGGCGATGGAGAGTAAGAATCTGCTGGGTTCAACTCCAACTTTGGTGGTGTCTCTAGTGCGGGTCGGCAAGCACACTGGTGTTGCTCTGGTAAGTACTGGAGTTAAGTTCTGGTTCCACCAGATCTTACATCTCCTGCTTGTCATACTCTGTAAATGCGCCACCCAAGGTCTTTGTCACCTCTAATCATATTCCGTTGTTACTGGGAGATGGTCCAAGTTTGGAGGTTCGGAAGGGCAGCAGCTCATATTAAGAGGAGTTCCTCACCTACACGTCTCAACACTCACTCGAGTTTTTTAATATGGGTGGAAAAGTGGGTGTGGTTTGCTATGTTAATGAGTTTCTCTCAAGATTTATCATTGAGATTTTTTTTTAACGTGGGGAAAAAAAGTTGCAATCTCCCTCTAGTAGGAGGATAGAGTAGAACAACTGGAGTAGCTTTTCTAGACAAAAGTGTTAGGTTTAAGGATAATACAAATGTATCAAACAACATGCAACATTTGATAAATGTGGAATAAAGTACACCAACAAATCAAACAAAACTAACTTTAATTATTACCCTCATGATGACCCTCATGATAAATTCCCCACAATGCTTCAACAACACCTAGTGATCAGTCAATATGGCCCAGGGAGGGTGTGGCTGGCCATACATTACAACCACTGCAAGGATAATGTGGTACTACATGCTGACCATTCAAATGAATTAGGCTTTGTTATACACTGGACAGAGCAGCTCTAACAGGGCATATGGAAGGAGGCTGTATTCATGAGGTAACTCTATTAAAGGGTTTAATTAAATGCAATTTAGGCTACTTTCACATCTGCATTTTTGCTGGAGCCATCATGTTTTCAGCAAAAATGCATGTGGTATATAATACAACTGTCTGCATCCGTTCAGAACAGATACGGTTGTATTATATCCCAAATGAACAAGACGGATCCTCACTAAATCATGTAAGTCAATGGGTGCCATTTCTTTTGTGTGCATCATAGGAGCGCAACGAAACAGATTGCATTCTGGGGCACTCCATTGAGTTCAGTTTTGTCCCCATTTACAATGAATGGGGGCAAAACTGAAGCGTTTTCCTCCGGTATTGAGATCCTATGACGGATTTCAATAGCGGAAAGGGAAAGCGCAGGTGTTAAAGTAGCCTTAGTCAGTGCATGATGAACACTTATGCAGCTTTAAAATATACCAAATGTTTAAATCCCTCACAGTTTTTATAATGCGTGTTAACTTACCTTTAATAATTGGTGCAACCCATTAAGAAGATGCAGTGGTGTAATAGTCTGTCACTACAAGCAGGTAGTTAACCCTCAATGACGTATAATTACAGCACTATGATAGAGCTAAGCTCTGCCAAAGACATCATTTGCCGGCACCAACTGTATTATATATTTGGCACCCAGTTCTCCATGCCAGGATTGGAGAGAACTCTGATACTGTCAGTTTAGTCCTTTAGATGCAGCTAAGTAATTAGAAAGAGAGTAGGGGCTCACGGGGGCCAAAAGGTTACTATGACAGCTAGATGCCTAACAATCGTCTTTGGCAGGGCCAAAATCATGTCTAATGTCAGTTATTTTACAGTAACTGACATAATACACTGCAATATAGAATAATTGCAGTGTATTATATAGGCAATTAGGAGAACTCATGTTCAAGTCCACTACTGGAAATTAGAATAAAAATTTTCAAAAAAATAAAAATTGCTTATAAATGTAAAATAAAAATTATAAAACTGCTTATAATTGGTATCACCACATCCGTAAACAATAATATTTTTTTATCCTGCATGATAAAAAGCATACATTTTTTTTAAATGTCACAACTGCAGTTTTTAGCTCACTGTACCTCCCAATAAACACAATAAAACTCAATCAAAAAGTTGTATGTACCCAAAATGGAACCAACTTAAAATTTAGCTCATAAAAAACAAGACCTCACACAGCTCTGTCACTTTTACCGCACAGTGAATGCCATAATAAAGGCAGTATTCCAGTGATCAAGTAATACATACCCAAAAATGGGATTGGGATTGTCAAAAATGACAGATCGTCCCGCAAAAAATGAGCCCCCACACATCTCCATAGACATATAACTATAAAAAAGTGCTGAGGGTCAGAATATTGTGATGAAAAGAAAAAAATAATTTTTTATGAAGTGAGGCTAAGCTTGTTGCAGTGAGCGGGCATCCTGAGCGGGGGTGCTGTTAGGGTTGCCACCTTTCCCAACAAAAAATTCTGCATACACAAGTTATAAAGGTTGATTTGGGTTAATACCAGTGTTTTTTGATCATATTTTTCATTTTGCTCCATTTCTTTCTCAATAAAATCAAACTTTTCACTTTTGGGGACACCCTATGCATTTAAGTTTTATTTAGCCTCTATTTTTAAATTGTTTCTGTGGGGATTCGAACTCACAACCATCTACATTAAAGTCAAGAACCTTGAGAATCAAGAAATGATTACTTTCAAACTGTAAAATTGCTATAAGTACCTCAAACTGCTTGATAAATAGGGAGTAAGTCACCCGAGACAGTTTTCACCAGCATCTTGCTCCAGCTGCCACACATTAGTACTTTTAAATATTTAAAATGACATGAATTATTTTTTATAGTCATTCTATGAGCCTTCCTGAAATGAATGGAAATCAAAAAAACTATATGCAATGTTTACTCTTGGTGTCCTGTAAGGGCATGTGCACAAACAGCAGATATGTTGTGAAAGTTTCTGTAGCTGTCTCATTTGTTGGTATTTTTTTTTTTTTCGTATTGCTTTCCATTTATATTTTGAGGTAATTAGGGACTAGAGAAAAGCAAATGAATTCTAAATAAACCGAATTCAACACAAATTTTTTAATAAATTTAAATTGATCCAAATCAGAATTTTTGTTGATTCATATTGGGCAAATATTAGAGAGGAAAAAAAAAATAATATTTCATTTTTAAAGCAAGTGACAAGAGAATCCTACACAATTAGGCCAATTAGAGCACTTTAGATTCAGGTAAATTTGGACTCATATCAAACTGGTCAGCTGAATCAAAGCCAAATTGAATCTTGTGTGATTTGCTCATAGTGCCCTATATAACATATGACATCTAGCATTGGTTGTACTGCCCCTGATGAAGTTGTTTTAATAGACAAACTCATACTCAAAAGGACAAGACTGCTTTTTGGTGCTATCTGTATATATTTTTGTATATTTTTTAACTACTTTGAAACTGCATAGAGTGTTATATCAACTATTGCACCACTATATATTGGTTTGGGGCGTAGATTAATATTCTGGTATTTTTAATCTTTATATATCATCTTGTTTTTGCTGTGGTTACTATTTTGAAATGTCAAGTGTGTGCGGAGGGGAAGGGGGTCCTCTGATCATATTATGGGCCATGGACATGGCATCACAGTTCTAGTGTGATTTAAATGGGTTATTTCATGATTAATATAAAAAATGAAAAACAGTAATCGAACATAGACATAGTACATAACTATATATTTATAACAAATCTAGAACCAGCCTTGAACCTACCTCCCATGGATCTATTTCCCCATTCATTGCTCTGCTAGATCTATATCAAGCTGACAGCTCAACATGCATGTATTTTTTTGTTAGCACATTTACTCATGCTGGCTAGCACTCCTATACAATATTGTGGGGTGCATCCACTTTATATAGTACAAAGACCATGTTTGCATCTATACTCAGGCCTCATTGTGTATTGTATCTAAGATTCCTATGATGCTGTTAGTTTAGATCATTTGATGCCTAAGTGTCAGAAAATACTTTTTTTTTTTTTTATAGAAATTCCAGCTCCTTTTTAAATTAATGTTTTACCCTACAACCAGCTCACCCATCTTAAAGGGTACCTGTCATACTGAACATGGTGTCTGAGCTTTAGGCTCAGTGATTGACAGCCTTCCATCTATGACTGTGAATACAGAGTTAGCTGTCAATCACTTATAGAACCTCCTCTTTGACTCCAAGGCCCAAAATGAGTAGGGATATAAATGAATAAAATACAAGTTATCCTACATCTTTTCTCAACACCAGACTTCAATCTGCTTAGCTCATTCTGTTCAATACGATGCTGCCTACAGATTCCACTGTGTTTTCAATGTGAAAGGTTAACTTTAAGCCAACCTTATACTTTAGATAGTCTGCTAAACACTCATTCAGCCGACAGCTATCTTTCCTGGCTCTTCCATACACATGCAAAGCCATGTGTGCATATGTCACAAGAGAGCAGAAAGACTGGATCTAGAAACCCCTGGTGGGAGCTGAACTCCCATAAAAATTAAAGGATTCAAATTTTCCCTGAGATTGGAGAAGAGTCAAGAATCCCCCTAAGTTCATTTAAATGGACCGCTCAGACATTCACTTTCTCCCCTCCTAGAAGCAAATCTGAAGAACAGAATCTGGATCCCGTTTAACCAAGCATACACCAACTCTCTATGTACTCGATGTTCTGTACAAATTAGAAAGACACATATATGGTGAAGTTCCGTCGAGTTACCCACTATATCTTACTTGTAGTTCATTCACGGGGTTCACTGTTTCTCAGGCACATCATACAATCATTAATCCACCATCAACATCAGGTTGTCTTCTCTTCAAACAATCCCATAAAATGCGCAAATTTCATAAAGTAAATTGGTCTGCCCGACCCGGGTTTCGCTCCACATTTCGTTCTGCATTCCATTCTTTAAATACCCACCCATCTACTTCCTACCCAGGAGTTTTAATTGGAACTATGGAAGAGAAAGAAAGTAAAGGTTTTTATGGTTGACCCAGAATGTTCAGGTGAGGGTTAATACAGAACGAAATGATGCCCCTGATGAAGCCGATGTGGAGCGAAACCCGGGTCAGGCAGACCAATTTATTCTATGAAATTTGCGCATTTTATGGGATTGTTTGAAGAGAAGACAAACTGATGTTGACGGTGAACCCCCGTGTGTGAACTACAAGTAAGATATAGTGGGTAACTCAACGGTACTTCACCATATACACTCACCTAAAGAATTATTAGGAACACCATACTAAAAGGTGTTGGACCCCCTTTTGCCTTCAGAACTGCCTTAATTCTACGTGGCATTGATTCAACAAGGTGCTGATAGCATTCTTTAGAAATGTTGGCCCATATTGATAGGATAGCATCTTGCAGTTGATGGAGATTTGAGGGATGCACATCCAGGGCACGAAGCTCCCGTTGCACCACATCCCAAAGATGCTCTATTGGGTTGAGATCTGGTGACTGTGGGGGCCATTTTAGTACAGTGAACTCATTGCCATGTTCAAGAAACCAATTTTACATGATTCGAGCTTTGTGACATGGTGCATTATCCTGCTGGAAGTAACCATCAGAGGATGGGTACATGGTGGTCATGAAGGGATGGACATGGTCAGAAACAATGCTCAGGTAGCCGTGGCATTTAACGATGCCCAATTGGCACTAAGGGGCCTAAAGTGTGCCCAGAAAACATCCCCCACACCATTACACCACCACCACTAGACTGCACAGTAGTAACAAGGCATGATGGATACATGTTCTCATTCTGTTTACGCCCAATTCGGACTCTACCATTTGAATGTCTCAACAGAAATCGAGACTCATCAGACCAGGAAACATTTTTCCAGTCTTCAACAGTCCAATTTTGGTGAGCTCGTGCAAATTGTAGCCTCTTTTTCTTATTTGTAGTGGAGATGAGTGGTACCCGGTGGGGTCTTCTGCTGTTGTAGCCCATCCGCCTCAAGGTTGTGCGTGTTGTGGCTTCAAAAATGCTTTGCTGCATACCTCGGTTGTACCAAGTAGTTATTTCAGTCAATGTTGCTCTTCTATCAGCTTGAATCAGTCGGCCCATTCTCCTCTGACCTCTAGCATCAACAAGGCAGTTTCGCCCACAGGACTGCCGCATACTGGATATTTTTCCCTTTTCACACCATTCTTTGTAAACCCTAGAAATGGATGTGCGTGAAAATCCCAGTAACTGAGCAGATTGTGAAATACTCAGACCGGCCCGTCTGGCACCAACAACCATGCCACGCTCAAAATTGCTTAAATCACCTTTCTTTCCCATTCTGACATTCACTTTGGAGTTCAGGAGATTGTCTTGACCAGGACCACACCCCTAAATGCATTGAAGCAACTGCCATGTGATTGGTTGACTAGATAATTGCATTAATGAGAAATAGAACAGGTGTTCCTAATAATTCTTTAGGTGAGTGTAATTTGTAAATTGTACAGAACATCGAGTACATAGAGAGTTGGTGTATGCTTGGTTAAACAGGATCCCAATTCTGTACTCCAGATTTGCTTCTAGGAGGGGAGAAAGGGAATGTCTGCGCGGTCCATTTAAATGAACTGAGAAACTACGTGAAAAGAGAGCCCACTTCACAAGAAGGACTCGCTGCGGCTTGTAAAGAAAAGGATGGGCTACGTGTACAAAAACTAAAAAAATATTTTATATATTAAAGAATCCCCCTTAGATGGTGGGTTTGACTGGCACTATTCTAATGTGCATGACCCAGAAGTAAAATTACACCACAATTATTGTTAGGAATAAAAATATTTTAGATTTTTAATATATACTTACAGTTGAAGCATAATTTTATAAATAATAATTTGCTAAAAATAATTGAAAATAGAACTATCATTGTTAATTAGCTTACTGTGAATATTTACTGCACCAATCAACAAAACAAAGCAAGAGTCACAAATGAAGGAAATGTCTGTTTAAATGCACTTGTTTCATGAGAAAAGTAAAAGAAATCTATCGCCAAACTAAGATCTTTGTGTTATAAAGAACTCAATGGTACATCATGGGCAGTGGAAAATTAGATGTCATTGATTCAGTCATTGTAAAGATAAAGCAGATACTTAGCCCAATTCCATCTAATACTAAGTGTCAGGCAATGTATTTAATGGCATCACTATGCCAGTGCAAAGGGTTAAAATAATTAATTAGTCAATAGGGAATGAGGCCATTTGTGAAAATTTCATTCCCTACAACTTTCAGTTGCTGGCCAGGTTTTCTAGACCATCGATCTTTGTAATAGTCAGTTTATTGGCACCTTAATTAACTAATTAATTATTATTTCATGACTTTTGGACGTGATAACGATACAAATTTACTTCTAGAGTACTTACAAGCTCACAGGACCTCAAGACCATAACTAGCAACATAGACGAGAAAGACTTCAATGATGGTCTAAGAACTGGAGTATATTTATCACAATGCACAGTATATGATTCTAAGAGATCAACAATTAGTATAGTTTTTAGAAGAAGACCTTTCATGTCTTCTGGTTTTTGATGAGTGCCCTCATTAAGACAAACAAAATATGAGTCTTGTAGGTATGATACCTCTTAATGACTAGTGATGAGCGGCGTAGGCAATATTCGAATTTGTGATATTTAGCAAATTTTTTTATGAATATTCACTATAAAATCAGCAAATATGAGAATTTGTGATCTCCAGTCATTATTTCCTTCGAAAATCGTCAATATAATATATTCACAATAAAAAATTAGAATATTCTCGATCAACACTAAGGGGTAGGCAACATTCCTATTGGTTGCTAGGGATGTTGCTAAGTGCCGATATTCGGGATAACTTTGCAATGAATTTGTGATTAGAATATTCGCAATTGACACTATTCGAGAATACAAATATATAGCACTATATTCTAAATATTCACAAATTCTCTAAGTGGCAATATTCGCAATTAAAATTTGTGATTCAAATATTGGCGATCAACACTATTAGTGACTAACAAAAATAGAAACAATGATGGTACATGATAACACAACTTTTTTCCTTTGACTGATTTTTAGATAATCATGTTTACTTTAAACATAAACATAAAAAGGGAAATGTATTTTTTGAGACTAGTTATACTTTTATTGCCCTGAATTTGATCTATTGATGTACTGTATTTCTCCCGCTGGATAAGGGGGGATAAAATAACTAAATGTAACTGTAAATACTGGTATATATTTTAAAGTAGAGGTGTCACAATTAAGGTTGAGCGAACCCGAACTATAAAGTT
The DNA here is from genome assembly GCA_033119425.1 of Bufotes viridis. NCBI lineage: Eukaryota > Metazoa > Chordata > Amphibia > Anura > Bufonidae > Bufotes > Bufotes viridis. The sequence goes on from CM065590.1 coordinate 457,521,271, forward strand.
CGGGTTCGTACCGAACATTACGGTTTATTCGCACCCGGACCCAAACCCAAACATTCCCGTAAAAGTTTGGGTTCGTTGTTCGGCGATTTCTTCCCACTTTTTGAAAGGCTGCAGGACAGCCAATCAACAAGTGTTTCACTACTTTGCCCTAAGAAGCCATCACAACCCTGCCTACTATTGGCATGGCTGTGATTGGCTAAGTGCAGCATGTGACCCAGCCTCTTTTTAAGCTGGAGTCACGTAGCGCCGCACGTCACTATGCTCTTCTCAGTGTAGGGATAGGATGCTGCCGCTTCTGTGAGGGAGAGATTAGGGAAGAAATCTGTTGAACTTGGTGGTGTTAACTCTTCCAACTACAGCAATTATTGAGGATGCTATGCTACATATTTGTACCCAGCCCTGAGTCCAGTGATACTGCAAAATAATTTTTAATCCATCTGTTACTGAGGTGGGGGGTCGGCAGCCATTTTAGCGACTGCATTGTCCTTGGAACTGCATGTGACCTGCATGTGTGCCAGCCTGCCAGGGACATCAGTCAAATTATGTTTTTGGTAACTCAGTGGAGGAAAAATTTACTTTTTCTGGCAGGTCAAGTCCCCCTATATTACCTATTTTATAACTTTGGGGTGATATAGTGTATTTCTGTAGTTGGTGGAATAAACTCGTACTGTCGTTCCACAGAGCATGTTTGCATACTCTGGTGAAAACGCTATTTTAAAATTTTCTCGGTGAAATAGTGCATTTCTGTAGTTGGGTTAATAAACCCATACCGTTATGCCACAGAGCACGTTTGCATGCAACGCTGAAAAACCAGTGACCGAAAATCTTATTTTAAATTGTTGGGTGAAATATTACCATTTTTGCCGGGTATAAACCCTTGCTCTGCATAGGTGATAGGGACCGAAAATGGGAAAAATCTTCTTTTAAATTGTTGGGTGCAATATTACCATTTTTCCCGTTTATAAACCCTTGCTCTGCATAGGTGACAGGGACCAAAAATTAGAAAAATCTTCTTTTAAATTGTTGGGTGCAAAATTACCATTTTTCCCGGGTACAAACCCCTGCTCGGCATAGGTGACAGTGACCAAAATGTGGAAAATATTATTTTAAATTGTTGGGTGAAATATTACCATTTTTCCCGTTTATAAACCCTTGCTCTGCATAGGGGACAGGGACCAAAAATTTGAAAAATCTTCTTTTAAATTGTTGGGTGCAAAATGACCATTTTTGCCGGGTACAAACCCCTGCTCGGCATAGGTGACAGTGACCAAAATGTGGAAAATCTTCTTTTAAAATGTTGGGTGAAATATTATCATTTTTGCCGGGTACAAACCCTTGCTCTGCATAGGTGACAGTGACCGAAAATGTGTAAAATATTCTTTTAAATTGTTGGGTGAAATATTACCATTTTTCCCGTTTATAAACCCTTACTCTGCATAAGTGACAGGGACCAAAAATTTGAAAAATCTTTTTTTAAATTGTTGGGTGCGAAATTAGCATTTTTGCCAGGTTACAAACCCCTGCTCTGCATAGGTGACAGTGACCGAAAATCTTCTTTTAAATTGTTGAGTGAAATATAACCATTTTTGCCGGTTACAAACCCTTGCTCTGCATAGGTGACAAGGACCAAAAATTTGAAAAATCTTCTTTTAAATTGTTGGGTGCAAAATTACCATTTTTGCCGGGTACAAACCACTGCTCTGCATAGGTGATAGTGACCGAAAATGCAGAAAATCTTCTTTTAAATTGTTGGGTGAAATACTACCATTTTTGCTGGGTACAAACCCTTGTTCTGCATAGGTGACAGGGACCGAAAATTTTAAAAATCTTCTTTTAAATTGTTGGGCGCAAAATTACCATTTTTGCCAGGTACAAACCCTTGCTCTGCATAGATGACAGTGCCCGAAAATGCGGAAAATCTTCTTTTAAATGGTTGGGTGAAATATTACCATTTTTGCCAGATACAAACCCCTGCTCTGCATAGGTGACAGGGACCGAAAATTTGAAAAATCTTCTTTTAAATTGTTGTTTGCAAAATTACAATTTTTGCCATGTATAAACCTCTGCTCTGCATAGGTGACAGTGACAGAAAATGCGGAAAATCTTCTTTTAAATTGTTGGGTGCAAAATTACCATTTTTGCTGGGTATAAACCCTTGCTCTGAATAGGTGACAGGGACCGAAAATGTGGAAAATATTCTTTTAAATTGTTGAGTGCAAAATTACCATTTTTGATGGGTACAAACCTCTGCTCTGCATAGGTGACAGTGACTAAAAATGCTGAAAATCTTCTTTTAAATTGTTGGGTGAAATTGTTATTTGCAAAATTACAATTTTTGCCATGTATAAACCTCTGCTCTGCATAGGTGACAGTGACAGAAAATGCGGAAAATCTTCTTTTAAATTGTTGGGTGCAAAATTACCATTTTTGCTGGGTACAAACCCTTGCTCTGAATAGGTGACAGGGACCGAAAATGTGGAAAATATTCTTTTAAATTGTTGAGTGCAAAATTACCATTTTTGATGGGTGCAAACCCTTGCTCTGCATAGGTGACAGGGACCGAAAATCTTCTTTTAAAAATTACCATTTTTTCCGGGTACAAACTCTTGCTATGATTAAGTGACAGGGACTGAAAATTTGAAAAATCTTCTTTTAAATTATTGGGTGCAAAATTACTATTTTTGCCGGGTACAAACCCTTGCTCTGCATAGGTGACAGTGACCAAAAATGCGGAAAATCTTCTTTTAAATTGTTGGGTTCAATATTACAATTTTTGCCGGGTATAAACCCTTGCTCTGCATAGGTGACAGGGACCGAAAATTTGAAAAATCTTCTTTTAAATTGTTTGGTTCAAAATTACAATTTTTTCCGGGTACAAACCCTTGCTCTGATTAGGTGACAGTGACCGAAAATGCTGAAAATCTTCTTTTAAATTGTTGGGTGAAATATTACCATTTTGCCGGGTACATACACTTGCTCTGCATATGTGAAAGGGACCAAAAATTTGAAAAATCTTTTTGCAAATTGTTGGGATGCGAAATTACCATTTTTGCCAGGTACAAACCCTTGCTCTGCATAGGTGACAGTGACCGAAAATCTTCTTTTAAATTGTTGGGTGCAAAATTACCATTTTTTCCGGGTACAAACTCTTGCTCTGATTAAGTGACAGGGACCGAAAATTCGAAAAATCTTCTTTTAAATTGTTGGGTGCAAAATTACTATTTTTGCCGTGTACAAACCCTTGCTCTGCATAGGTGACAGTGACCAAAAATGCGGAAAATCTTCTTTTAAATTGTTGGGTGCAATATTACCATTTTTCCCGTTTATAAACCCTTGCTCTGCATAGGTGACAGGGACCAAAAATTAGAAAAATCTTCTTTTAAATTGTTGGGTGCAAAATTACATTTTTGCCATGTGCAAACCCTTGCTCTGCATAGGTGACAGTAAACGAAAATGTGGAAAATATTCTTTTAAATTGTTGGGTGAAATATTACCATTTTTCCCGTTTATAAACCCTTGCTCTGCATAGGTGACAGGGACCAAAAATTTAAAAAATCTTCTTTTAAATTGTTGGGTGCAAAATTACCATTTTTGCTGTGTGCAAACCCCTGCTCTGCATACGTGACAGTGACCAAAAATGCGGAAAATCTTCTTTTAAATTGTTGGGTGAAATATTACCATTTTTACCGGGTACAAAGCCTTGCTCTGCATAGGTGATAGGGACCGAAAATTTGAAAAATCTTCTTTTAACTTGTTGGGTGCAATATTACCATTTTTGCCATGTATAAACCTCTCCTCTGCCTGGGTGCCAGTGGCTTACATTTTTAAAAATCGTGTTTTCCATTCGTGGGTAACATGAACCCTGTTTTTTCGTGAATTAACCCCTGCTCTGCATAGGTGACAGGGACCAAAATTTCTAAAAATCACCTGTTCCATTGGTGGGTGACATGAACCCTGTTTTGCTGTGACTAAACCCATTTTCTGCCTGGGTGTCAGGGGCCTACATTTTAAAAAATCGCCTGTTCCATTGGTAGGTGACATCAACCCAGTTTTGCCGGTGAAAATCCCCTGCTGTGCCTTGATACCAGGGGCCTACATTTTTAAAAATCATCTGTTCCATTGGTGGGTGATATGAACCCTATTTTGCTGGTGAAAAACCCCTGCTGTGCATTGCTGACAGTGAACCAAATTTGGTAAAATAGTCTGTTAATGATCAAAAGATGCATGACTACAGAAACTCGCTGGTAGACGCGCTGCTGATGGCATTCCCACCTGACGCCTCCTCATCCTCCTACTTCACATCCATTTCCTCCTTTTAGATCAAGATTTTTATTTTTTATTTTTATTTATTTTATTTTATTTTAAGTCATTTCCCTATCCACATTTATTTGCAGGGCACTTATCCACATTTTCTGCCTTTTGCAGCCCTCTAGCCCTTTCCTAGACTTTTTTAAAGCCATTTGGTGCCAAAAGTTCAGGTCCCCATTGACTTCAATGGGGTTCGGGGTCAAGTTCGGGTTAAGTTCGGATCCCGAACCCGAACATTCTTGTGAAGTTTGGCCAAACCCGTTGAATCCGAAATTCCAGGTGTCCGCTCAACTCTAGTCACAATACCAAAATTGATAGTTTGATTTTGATAATATTGCAGCATCACGATTCTTGATACCAAAATTATACTTTGCTGAGGAACAAATGAGATATATTCGTTGTGGTTTTCTAATCAATTGTACCTGTCTGGCTATTTAATTTTGCCAGAAAACTTTCCCCATAAAACCGCATGCTCATTAAAAGACTGTGGGTAAAATAACTTTTTTCTGGCAAAATCGAGCAGCTAGACAACACCTTATAATCAATTAGAAAACTACAAAAACTATAGAAGTTCTTGTCGGCAACAATGCCACTCCACGTTGTCTCGCCTTAATTGGTACTATTAGATGTTCCATATGGAGTTAATATGTAAAGTACATGATGGAGTTATGTGCTATTAATGTGAAGCACATAGAGGTCCAAATTGATATAACCAAGATATGGGTATACAGTATTTCCAATCTAGTTTTTAGACCCTGATGGGACAATAAGGAAGATTCAATAGAAACCCCCAGTAATGTTTGATTTAGAATGCATTGGAGTATGACAACTAGGAGTTCACTAAAGGGTTGATTTGGTATGAGGTCCCACATTTCTAATATACACAGCACATACTTTTAGGAGTAAAAATGAATTATACTGTATGAGGGCTCCTTTCTTATTTTTAAGGGGGTGCAAAATGAGAATTATATTGGTAAAATATGTCCTAAATAATAAATTGTGTACAACAGTACCATAAACTATTGTAAGGGAATAGCAGGGGTTGCCAACCTTGGAGACACAGTGAGCCAAAAATAAAAAAGGATGATTACCAGGAGCCACAAGCTATACATTTACACAGTCACCATATTTTTTGCCCTACAAGATGCACCTAGGTTGTAACAAAGAAAAATAAGAGAAAAAAAAATGATTTTTGATCTGATCTGAGGTCTGATAAAAAAATGTTTCTTATTTTTCATTAGCAGAGAAAAAAAAGAAAAATATATTTTTCACCAGACCTCAGATCCTAAATCGGATCCCCAATTCGCATCTGACCTAAAATAAGATCCCCAAACCTCATCAGACCTCCAAATCAGACCCCCAATGCTTGTATCAGACAACACAAATCAGACTCCCAGTGTCAGACCCTCAGTGCTCAGATCCCCCCATTCTAAGATCTGCCACCCCATGCTCAGACCTGACCAACCCATGATCACACAAGACTCCCCCATGCTCAGATGTGACCCCCATGCTCAGATCAGACCCCCATTGCTCAGATCAGGACCCCCATGCTCAGATCAGATCTCCATTGCTCAGATCAGGACCCCTCCCTCATGCTCAGATCAGACCCCCATGCTCAGTTCTATAATTTTAAAAAAATCTCTTCCCTCTCCTGATCAGGCACTGCTACTTTGCAAGTCTGACACGCTCTCCACTATGACCTGATGAGCACAGCATCAGGTCATAGTGCATGTCTTCATGTACTACGTTCTCACACTGTGTGCATCAGGAGAGTGAGCTAGAGCTGCAAATTAGCAACGGTGCCAGATCAGGACAAAATATCTGAGCATGGGGTGGAGAGTGAGCCAGCCTGACTGCTTCCCAGCTCCACAGAAAGAGCTGCACTTGAAGAAGCAAAGAGCCACATGTGGCTCAAGAGCCACAGGTTGGCCACCCCTGGTATAGAGGTATGCGGAAATTTCTGCAACTTTCCAATTATCTGAATAGAGCTTGCAGAAATCCATGTGCCAGCTACCAAAACAACCCTACTAAGTTAACTGGACATTGCAATGTCTGCAAGAGATCTGTCACATGAAAATATACTTTAACATTGCCATAAAGAGAGCCTATTCTTCCAACTGCATGATCAAAGGTAGAGACAACCAATTATGGAGGTTTGTATCTGTATGTATTACGGAGCTCCTAAAATGGTGGAGGCTCAAGGGCATGTGCCTTTTGAAAAGACTAAAGCCCAGCTTTGCTGTAGGGTTAATCTGTTCCGGTACCAGAAATTGAAAAATGTTGGGTTTATAGTCTTTAAATTTTACTTACATTTCAGAAAATAATTTGCATCAGGGTATTGGCATGATTGAATATGATTTTATATGTTATACTGTTATAAATAGTTTCTGGTTTTAGGCTAGAAACAAGGTGCTCCTTCATTTAGCAAATAGCTTTGGAGAAAACACATGATTAATGTAAGCTCAGTTCACCTGAGAATAATGGATGCTGTAAACACTAATATAAATTACAAATTCCTATTTTTTTTTATTGTTTAGAAGCATACATTTATGTCTCTTAGGAAATGACAGCAGGCATTTTTATGTAACATTCCTCAAGAGGACCTTCAGAGGCTAAAGTCATTGTGGTCTTGAATTCCAATCACCAGAACAAATAGTTTATATCTACCAGGCTTTTACTATATATGAAGTGGGAGTGTGACAGATACTAATGGCCTGATATCCCAGTCAGGAAGATTAATTTTACCTTTGGTCAAAAAGCTGCAGATCTGTCCCTGGACAGCGTTAGAAAATAGATCTGTACATTTTCTGAAATTGTTAAATACACTGCTGTCGATATCAGTGACTAATGCCCTTTCATGATGTACGAGCTGTGAGTCTGATAGCCGTTATCATACATAAATGCTTCAATTAACAATTTAGGCCAAGAAAACCTGATCCAACATTTTGCACATTATAAAAGGGACTACTCAAAGTAATAGTGAACAAAGCGTCTATTCAATGTATTAAGAGCTATCTAGTATGGTACTAGTCTGAGTGTGCTTGTGCCTGAAACAGTATACACTCCCTTTTCTACAGAATATCACTGTTTATAAAAGGGAAATGCTACCGCCCATGTATTATTTGATCAAAGTCCTTGGCAAACTGTAAAAAAGCCCAAACCTCTACAGTGCTGAGCTTTGTATAACGTTCAATCTCCAACATACTGTAGCACGAATCCTAAATTATAGATTTTAATCTCAACATTTCCAAAGTTTCTAAGCAGTTCAGGCTCTTAACTAAGCAGCATAGCCAAATACAAAATAATAGCAGGCACTCCCCCAACTAAACTAATTTGGTATATTACAGGGTAGTAAAAATCTAAATGATTTATTAATAAAATATACAATATAAGACATCATCAGGGCCCTTGATGTTAATCATTAATAAATAATAAAAATACATATACATAAAACAATTCATGTTAATACAATATATCATATCATAAAAAAAATTCAGTCCAACACTGTCCTCTGTTTTCTAAGTAAGTCAATGCTGGGTGAACTGATTAATCGCAGCTGTTCCAATAGGTGAGCAGATTTAATCTAAACAGCAATAATGTTTCCACTTGATAAAGTGATATATAGCAAGTCACATCAGACCAAGATTATCCCTTACGACCTCTCATACAGCAGACCACCATGCAGTAGATATACAGTATCTCACAAAGTAAGTCCACCCCTCACATTTTCGAAAATATTTTATTCTATCTTTTCATGGGACTACACTAAATATCTGACACTTTGATACAATGTAAAGTAGTCCATGTACAGCTTATATAACATTGTAAATTTGGTGTGCCCTCAAAATAAGTAAACACACAGCCAAACCAGTAAAAAAAAGTACACCCCTAATGAAAATGGTCAAATTTTGCCCAATTAGCCATTTTGCCTCCCCATTCACACCTGAGACCTTGTAACTAGGGTTGAGCAGTCCCGTGGATGTTCGATTTCCCTGGGTTCGGCCGAACTTCGGGTCAAAGTTCGGGTTCGGGGACCCGAACTTAACCCAAACTCGAACCCAAACTCTATTGAATTCAATGTGGACCTGAACTTTGGTGCACTAAAACTGCTGTAAAATAGTCATAGTGAGGGCTAGAGTGCTGCAAAAAAAAATGGGGGTAAGAGCAGAACAATTGCCCTGCAAACAAATGTAGATAGGGAAATGACTTAAAATAACATAGAAGAAAAAGAAACTAAAAAATAATAATCTTGAACTGGGAGGCGGAAGTCAAAGTGGAGTAGGAGGTTGAGGAGGTGGTGGACGTGGCGGTGTAGGTGGAAGCGGCAGAGGAGGAGGAGGCGGTAGCCAACACAGTTTTTTTTTTATGAATTTGGGAAGACCCCAAAACATTGGGGACTAGAAAAGAGAATGCAAAGAGAAAGTGCATTGGAGTCAAACAATGGTTGGGTGCGGCCGATATGCTTGTCTATTCAGCACAAAGTGCGGACAAGTCCTGTGGGATCCATGCCTGGTTCATTGGCTGTGGACATGCGGTTACACTTGTCTGTGATCACCCCCCTGCCGTGCAAAACACACGTTCGGACAATACACTGGCCGCAGGGCAGGCCAGCACCTCCAAGGCGTAAAGGGCAAACTCAGGCCATGTGCCTAATTTTGAGACCCAGAAGTTGAATGGGGCAGACCCATCAGTCAGTACGTGCAGGCATGTTCACATGTGCTGTTCCACTATGTTGCTGAAATGCTACCTCCTGCTAAGACGTTTCGTATCAGCTGGTGTTGCTGGTTGTTGAGCCTTGCTGACAAAGATTTTCCACATTTTGGCCATGCTAACACTCCCTTCTGAGGTGCTGGCGGTGCCCAAGCTGTGTTTGCTACTTCTTCCTCCTCCTCTGCCTTCGCCTTGTGCTTCGACTGAGCCCCCACTCTCAGGTGGGAATGCCATCAGCAGGGTATCTACCAATGTGCGCTTGTACTCGCGCATCTTCCGATCACGCTCCAGTGACGGAATTAAGGGTGGCACGTTGTCCTTATAACAGGGATCCAGCAGGGTGGCCAGCCAGTAATCAGCACTGGTTAGAATGTGGGCAACTCGGCAGTCGTTCCGCAGTCACTGCAGCATGTAGTTGCTCATGTGTGCCAGGCTGCCCAGAGGCAATGTGGGAGGTGTATCGTCTGTGTCCTCTGTACACCCATAGTCACGCTCCAGTGATGGCCATGAGCTGCTTTGGGAACCATCCTGCTGTGAACACGGTTCCTCTTCATCCTCCAGAACTGCGTCCTGGCTGGACAGTTTGTACCTGACCTTTGTTGGTGCAGGAACTCACCCTCCGAGCCACTTGTGAATTACTGGCATGATAACTGTAGAAATTACCCTTCTTCCTCCTCCTCTTCCTCCTGTGCCACATCCTCTTTCATAATTTTTTCAAGGACACATAGAAGTGGGATAGTAATACTAAAGATGGCATCATCGGCACTGGCCATGTTGGTGGAGTACTTGAAACAGCGCAACTTGGCACACACGTCCTGCATGGACGCCCACTCATTGGTGGTGAAGTGGTGCTGTTACGCAGAGCGACTCATCCGTGCGTGCTGCAGCTGAAACTCCACTATCGCCTGCTGCTGCTCGCACAGTGTCTCCAGCATGTGCAAAGTGGAGTTCCACCTTGTGGGTACGTTGCATATAAGGCTGTGAGTGGGAAGACCGAAGTTACACTGCAGCGCAGACAGGCAAGCAGCAGCAGGGTGAAGACGCCGAAAGCACACAGAGACGGCCCACACTTTGTGCAGCAGCTCTTACATATCAGGGTAATTTTTCAGGAACGCCTGCACCACCAAATTCAGCATATGCGCCAGGCAAGGGATGTGCGTCAAACCGGCTAGGCCCAGAGCTGCTACGATATTTCGCCCGTTATCGCACACTACCAGGCTGGGTTTGAGGCTCAGTGGCACCAACCACTCATAAGTCTGTTGTTCCGTGCCCACTCAAAGGTCCTGCGCGTTGTGTGTTTTTTCCCCCCAAACAGATGAGTTTCAAAACAGCCGGCTGTCCCCCTGGCTGTGCTGAAGTTGGTGGTGCAGGTGTTATGTTGACCGGATGAGGAGGCGGTAGAGGAGGAAGCAGAGTAGGAGGAGCAGGAAACAGAAGGCAACGAGAAAAGTCCTACAATCCCCGATGGCGAAGGACATGCGCCAAACTGCGATCCGCCTCTGGCCAAGCCGCCACTGCATTTACTCAGTGTGCAGTTAGGGAGATATAACATCCCTGGCCGTGCTTACTGTTCCAGGTATCGGTGGTTATGTGGACCTTGCCACAGATGGCGTTGCACAGTACACACCTGATTTTGTCTTGATTACTTCCTCTTTCTCTTCAGTGATTGGGTTATGGACAGCTGAATGCTTCCATGGATCAGTGTGGACATGCTGGGTTACCCACCGATATAACAGATGGATCGACTAGATTTATTTCCACGTCATGTATGCAGTGCAGGTATACCCCACACAAACAATTGGTATATGTCACCCACCGAACTAACAGATGGATTAACTAGATCTATTTACCTGTCATGTATGCAGTGCAAGTGTACCTCACACAAACAATAGGTATACGTCACCCACCGAACTAACAGACAGATTAACTATTATATTTTTGTGTCAATGGTGCCAAGATGGTGCATTGTACCCACAAAAGATCGCTATAGGTCACCCACAGAATTAACAGCCAGATTATTTAATATATTTCTGTGTCAGGGTGCAAATCTGGTGTATTGCACCCACAAAAAAATCCCTATAGGTCCCCCCTGTATAAATAACCAGATGAGATTCCTAACACTTTCCCTCACTTCAGCTGCCTGCTTCCTGTCTCTGCAATACTCAGAGCTGATGGGCAGTGCTACACGTGATCCAGCTGTTTTTGAGGCTGGGTCACATGATGCACGGACCAATCACAGCCATGTCATTAGTAGGCATGGCTGTGATGGCTTCTAAATGCCTACATCTTAAAAGCTTATTGATTGGCTGCCCTGCAGCCTTTCAACAAGCTTTATTAGATGCCTGAACACCGAACTTGGACCCGAACTTTTCCTGAAACGTTCAGGTTCGAGTCCGGGTACCCGAACTCGCAAAGTTCGGTACGGACCCGAACTTTACAGTTCTGATTCGCTCAACACTACTTGTGTAGTGTACGGGAGTTGTGATGCCTGACACTACAGAAGGGTCACCAGGGCGCATACGTTCCCCTCATTTGTGTGGAGATTGGTGAATGTCATTTCAGTAAATGCAATGTAATGTAATGCCTATATATATGTACCATCACCCTGTTACTGCTATTGTGTGCCATTGTGGTGTACTCACTTTTGTTGCCAGTGATTTAGACATACATAGCTGTGTGTTAAGTTATTTTGAGGGCACATCAAATTTACACTGTTATACAAGCTGTACACTGACTACTTTACATTGGATCAAAGTGTCAGATCTTCAGTGTTGTCCCATGAAAAGATAGAATAAAATATTTAAAAAAAAAAGGTGAGAGGTGTACTTACTTTTGTAAGACACTATAAATCTCCTTTTATGACTGCCTGTTGGTCAATGAATACAAACATGTGGTTGAGCTGGCTTGTCTCTCTTCCAGGCACTCTACGTGTCCTCCTCACTTAGCGGCCTCCATGGCCTTCCACAGATGTAATCACACATATATTCATAAGCTGCTAACAGATGGGAATGCACAGATATTAAAATGCACGCTGTGCAGTTCGGATGAGGGTCGCACCCAGTATTCAGGGGGTGGCAGATAAGTCTTTCTGCAATAGATGGTTTTCCATTGTGTCAACTATTCCAACACCCCCTCATCCTGCTCTTCACTCTCATATTTGATGCACAGAAAGTTCCTGGAGATGCTTGCCCAGCCAATTCCTGGCTCTAATGGTGATCCACCTCAGCAAGTGATTGGCTGAGTGGGGCTTTTCTGGTATTTTCAGTGTTTAAAACCAGGAGCAGAAAGTGAAGATTATCAGAGATCAGAGCAGCGTCAGAAAATTAGTGACAAGCAAACAGTTAGGAGGAGGATGGCTTTTTTTTAAATTATTAACCCACGGTGTGTCACATATAAAAATGTATATTGCTAAACAACTCCTTTAAAAATATATTGCAATCACTTGCATTATAAAATCGGAGAATTTCACACATTTTATACTCTATAATACTCTAAATGTTATAAACATGCACAAGCTATGATATGTGGTGTTCAGGAAAAATCAACTAACAATTAACTCATTTCTTATATAGCATTAACATATTCTGCAATGCAGTGGATATTAGTTTCTATCTCAGACACCCACAATAGGGCTGATTTCATAAAAAGCCAATTAACCTATCAGTCTATTTCCAGGCTATGGGACATGACTTGAATAACAATAATAAAGCCAGCATCTCATCTGCAGACAGCTATTTCAGTGTGGTTGCCCCTCATCAGTGCAGAGCAGAGAATACTGGCCTAACTGGGAGGAGGGTATGCAAATGAGCTCTTAGCAAGCTCTGCCTCTAGTACCACAGATGTAAAAAAAAAAGGTCAAACAATGACTTATAGTATCCTTACAGTACATCTGACAACAGCTTATTTGTATTTTGACTTATAGGATAGCTACCTTCCTCCCAGAATTTCAGAGGAGCATTGCCTAGCTTATAAGACTCCTCATGCCATTTAGGCGCTCCCCATAAGAATATATTATATTCCCCAAATCCTGACCTAGGCCTCTCACCCAATTAAGCCAATACTCCCTGTTCTGCTCTGATGAGGACAATCATCTTGAAATAGCTGTTTGCAGATGAGGTATTGGCTTAATTATTATTAAAGTCATGTCTAAAGGCCTGTTTAAAAGGTCGAACACTGACTTATAGGCCGTCAGGCCTGGGGTAAGGAAGAGGAATTTTTATAATTCCGTCCAGATTCACACATTCACTATTTATTAAACGTTTTTGTTCACTGTGTGTTCACTTTCCACGTTTGTCTGTCACAAGGATTTCTTGGGTTGTGGCGCCCTTATGGTTACCTCCCCTAGAGGTCTAGGGCTGTTGTGTGTTGCCATACCGGTTCCTCACCCCCCTGCAAAACCCATTGTGTTCTCCCTCTGGGGAGAACCCAAACCTAGTAGTCAAAGCTCGCTGCCAACACCCTGGGTGGCAGCCTAGGTGAAGGCCGGAGCACAGATTTAGCATACCCCCGGCTTCGGACAGATGAGGGCCCGCGATAGACCGTAACCTTGTGCACATTTTTGTGTGGCACGCTGCACGATTTTGTTGCACAGGTGTAGAAAGCATGCTCTTCAGGTTTAAAAAAAAATATAGTATAGGATGCAAAAAATTCAAACAGACAGCATTCTCAATTGGAAAAATAAATCAACAGAGTTTATTCACCTATGCAGGACTCAACATTTCAGCTCTATACTGGAGCCTTTCTCAAGCCTTTGTATTTTTGACTTATAGGATAGATACCTAACATCTGGTAGCATAGAGGCAGAGCTTCCTAAGAGCTCAATTATATACTCTTTTTCCAGATTTTCAAAGGAGCATTGCCTGGCCTCTAAGACTTCTCATGCTGTTTAGGTTCTTTCTATAAGGAGATAAAGTATTACGAAAATCATGGTCTAGGGGAGGAATTGAAAGAAACCAGAGAGACGTCATGCTCACACAAGGAGAACTTTCAAATTCTATGAAGGTGATTGCCTTGATCAGATTTGAACCCAAGGTCCCAGTGGTAACCACAGATCTACTGTGCCAATTCCATATCCCTCAGTCTTTAGAGAAGACACCCCCACTGAACCCCATTCCAAATCTTGTTTCTATCTGTTCTCATAATGTAATCTCTTTCAAGTACACATTCTGGGACCATAAAAGTCCAATTGACCATGGCATTTTTTTAATGTTGGAGGAAATTTAAACAACCGAAGGAAGATTATGCAACATAAATTTGTTGCTCTTGTCCCCTTTGAACTCATGTTTATAATCCAGTACTGACAACCCCAGATTTACCAAATTTGTTTAATTCCTTGTATATTTAATATAAACATATACACTATCATAGTGATCAAAATGAATATTTACATGGGGTCAACTAAAATTGGCAGTTTTCTTATATATACAGTATTATAGCAGTAGTGTCATTATTGCATCCCCAAGGACTGGAATAGAAATGTCAGCTGTCTGGAATGTCACAGTATTTCTTCTACCTAGCAGATTTATCTAGCTTTAAGTGATTGCTCTCTTTCTAGCTTGTATTCCCACAGTGCACAGATGCAGGTTCCACTGGGTATGTGATATTGTATCATGCAAAAGTCTTCTCCATGGAGGGACACTCCTACAGGCAATGTTTCACATTAGCTGTCTTTTACTTTTATTCTTCCACTTAGGGCGATGATGTTCTCTGGATAAATTTTGTACAGAATCTTTCACTGATCGGATGACAGATGCTCTGTTCAAGATGTTAGACTGCATTTCCCTCCAGCTCACTGCAGGGGCAATCTAGGGTATTCTGATTTAGAAATTAATCATGTCAGTCCACTGTCTGACATGAAAAGCTGACTTCCATTCTGGCTGCACTTATTTTTACTGAATGCAGTTGTCATATATCTCTGTCACTAATGTGTGAGTGAATATCTAATATTGATATATATTTGATCCTCGAAGTTTGCACTATTATTCCATATTGATTGGAGTATAGATGAAGTATGTTGGGAGTATAAAATAATAGGTTAGAAAGCAGAAAGGCAGCACAATGTATATTAGTGTGATACTAAATAATATGTGGGTGATGGTGATAGGGCATATATCACAAACCTGAGGCTTTATGATGCATGGCCTAGGTTTTTTACTGCATGTATGCTAATCTGAGATGTTCACTTTTCAAACTTGTAATCCATCCAAATTCCTCTTTCCCTAACTTGACTCTCACCTGAAACATAATTCCCTTTCCTCTCCACATTCCGTCAATTAATTTAAGGGGACCTTTGTCAACTTTTGCAAAGCTCCAATCTGTGGCCTGTCTCTAGAATGAAACCCTGGCATTTCCTGAACTACACTACCCATGAATTAGTGGAGAATGTATGCAAGAAAAACAGCCTAGTACTGTCTACAATCCTCAAGTGCCCAGCATGAGTGTCACCTGTGGCCTGACCCACAGCTATATCAAATTGGGCTTACAATAGCCTTACACAGAGCCAGACGTCATGGCCTGTTGGGGTCTATCTTGAATTAAAGCCCCTTTCTTAAATAATGCAAGCCAAATAATCTTTTAGTCATTACCTATAGGGTGAACAGACTACGTACTCTAAATTACACGTGTGTCCAGAAACAAGGGATAGCCCAGATACGACTACTAAGAGGGAAAGACTTGCATTGCATTGCTCCCAGATGTCTGCTCGAAAATTAGATAATCACAACCAGTTACAAAATAAATATAGTGCCAAAAGTCCTCAGCAGTATCAACATTAATCAGACTTTAGATGATTTTAAAAAGGACATCATTTCTTAATACCTCAATTTCACAGAAGCTACCAATCTGACATTGTACTACTTGTTTCCTGCCTAAAGCTTCTTCACTCTCCATCCATTATTTATAATTACTCAAACTCTGTTTCACAAAGAGCTCAGCTAAATTTTTTCTTTCTGGCCCACCATATATAGGATCAGCCGACTTGGAGAAAATGGGCCAATATACACATTAGATAGCTAGCTAATTCAGCAAAATGCACTGGCCTGATCACAGCACACTACTTTCAACTCTCATATTAACTCTCATATCAAAATGATTAAAATTGGAGGAGAGAAGACATGAAATCCCTATAGTCAACAAAAATCAAACTGCACTCAAAGTAAACTAGACAAGTTTGTCATAAAAATGGCTCTAATTCGGTCCATGACTACAAAATGGCTCCTATTTCACAAACAGATGCAGAAAACAGGAGTTAGTCTCAACCAAATCAGGCCAATATATTCTAGCAGAACAATTGTTTATTACATTTGCCCATCTAGCATTCATTTTATAAAAAGGTAATCACACAGGTGTTAAATCGAGTAATTAGGAAAATCTCCAACATTAAATAATAGTTACACAGTATTACTTTTACTGTAGAAAATTCAGAGATGTTCTTCCTCAGCATTAGTTGCAAGGCAACAGCTTCATAAACCAATCACTTGAGGCATACATTATGTTATCCTTACAAATACCATCCTTAGGTCTGCCTTTAGAAGTGGCTATTTTATGGATATCAAAGAAATCCTACCTGAGCTACTTAAGGTCTCTCCGGTCCACTCAAATTGTACTACCTCCTGCACTCTAGGTATCTCAGTTGATCTGAGAGTCTTTCATTCAGCAATCTAATGATGGGTTGACATGGCAAATTTGAATATTGCCCCTGCCGCTCATCACTAGTAGTAATCACCTTCACGGAATGATAATGAGGGATTGCTACTGTCATCATTTGTCCTCATAAAGCCGCATTGTTTCTGGGCAGCAGAGTGCTGACTAGACTGCATGATCTACTGCCCAGAAATGATAATTAACTTGCCAGCTGCACCTTTAGATGGGCAGATTATTGGGAATAAGCGCTTGTAGGAACGTTTGTCCCCGATAATCTGCCTGACAGTCAGACCATGTTAATCCACCATAAATTTAATCAAAACTGGTTGGAAATTTATTTTTCAAAACTTCCCTCAAAATTGTTTTCTAAGCTGTACTTTCTAGATTCTGTCTCACCTTTTAACACAATCTACTCTACCTCAAGACCAAGCGGTCAAAATTAGTTTTTCAATTCTCTGGAAAAAAAGTTAGCTTCATTGTCTTTCACTCTCATGGATTTTCTAAATGTGTGAAATTACAGGAGAAACCTATTAAGACCTTGACTAGCTATAATACACTTTAAGACAATGGTTTTTTTATTGCATTGCCATAACTTCATGTGTGGCATAATACATTTTCAGTAACCGAATATATCACTTTTTTAATAAAGTAACATTACAACATATTCTCCATTTGAGTTATTCAAGCTACATTAATCAAGCCTAAAAGACCAAACAAAGGTCTGTCATATGCACATATGCAAACTTAAATTATTTGGTTGAAAATGTGGTAGCAGTTTTTCTTTTCTAAATTTGTCTAAATTGTTTTGTTTTCAGAACTCTTAAGGGAACTTTTTACTTGCATTCTTTGGTCATTTTGCCTAGATAATTGAACTAACACAACCTCTTTTGTTGGCTATGTAGGAGGATTGGAGATCACACAGCTCTCAACAGTGAGACACACTGCATCTTTTACGGTCCTGATTCTTTAGGGTAATCTTCAAATTCTAGATTTTGCTAGCTCTTCATGATCTGCTATTTGTAATGTTAAAGCCTTTTTACTGCAATTTAAAACCCATGTTTCTTTCATTTGCCATTTAGAGTATATTTGGCAGAATATTAAAGCTATTTTAGATCTGGAGTAAACGGCTAACATTAGAAATGCTAAAACCATTTTCGGAAATGTATTTAGATCAAAACCCATTGTCTTGTGAATAATAGATCAAGATATATCCAAAGTTCTATTGTGCTTTCATTTTTACATGTGAACGACAATTTTATTGAGCATCTAAATTAAAGCTCAATGGAATTCAACTTTCCAAAGTAACTAATACATTTTTCTGGCTCATGCATAGAAGAAATGATGTACACCCCATTGAACTGAATCATATATTTTACATCTGCACAATCCATTTTCTAGACTTCTTAGAGGAAGTTAAAGGACCCAAAGGAAGGGTTTATGACTGTAAGATGTGCCTACACAGGATTTGTTTGTAGTCTAACCAAGGAGATATATAAGTCTTTATAAAGGCTATGGGCTATAGACAAGTAACAAGTTTATTTGGTGCTAAAAAAGGTTCTGCAGTTATTTTAAACTGATGATATATCCTCTGGATAGATCATCAGCATCTGATCAGCGGGCGTCCGACACCCGGGATTCCCGCCGATCTGCTGTTTGTGAAGGCAGCGGCACTGGCAGTAGCACCGCGGCCTTCTCGCTGTTTACCGCAGACCCAGTGACGCCATGACTGGTATCACTGGCCTGGGTGGGGCTAAGCTCTGTTCACTCGAATTATGCTTAGCCGCATCCAGGCCAGTGGTACTAGTCATGACGTCACTGGGCCTGCGGTAAACAGCGATAAGGCCACAGCTCTACTGCCAGTGCAGCTGCCTTCTCAAACAGTTGATCGGCGGGGGTTATGGGTGTCAGACCATCGTCAATCAGATGCTGATGATCTATCCAGAGGATAGATCATCAGTTTAAAATGACTGCAGAACCCCTTTAATTGATATGCTATAGCCATTTGATATTCCTCAGATCTATCTTGACAGGCTGGTCCTGATCCCCAACTTCAATAGAAAGATAACCAAACAACTCCTAATCATTATAATGGAGATATGTGCTAGCAACACTCCATTATTTGAGTTTTACAACGTCAGGTAAAACCTCCAAATTTCCACTGTAATGATTATCCACTGTTAATAACAAAAAAAAGGTATATTTCATCATCTTTAGAAAGTGATTTCCTAAGGGTTGTAATAATATACTTATCTCTTAACTAACACAGAGTAAAGTAATAAAAAGAAAATCTATTAATAATTCAGAATTGCACTATGAATCCTGAAGATAATTCATGGAGCATCTGGCCTGCTTAGCAAAATCATTTCTTAAATTCCTGCAAGAGAATGAACTAAGCTTGGCACTTTATTTACTATAAGTCAAAATATATTGCTGCTTTATAATGTAACTACAGTATGCTATACAAAAAATAGACTTCTAGATGGATAGTCCTCTTACTGGAAAGGCAAATATACATAAGATTTCGAAGAAATTAAAATATTGGCTAGATCAGGGGCGTAGCTATAGTGGAAGCGGCTGCTTTGGGGCCCAAACTCAGAAGGGGTCCATCTAGAAAGAGGACTAAAAGATTTTGTTGTTAGGGCTCCCTCAACAGTGTTATAAAATAACATTGTATACAGAGACACTGTAGGAAATGGACTGGGTTGGCTGGCAGGCCTCATCTGAAAGAGTGATCTTGAGTAGCCACAGGAGTAGGGATTGCACAGCAGGAGGGGGTTATAAATAATTTTCTGAGGTGGGGGGCTCCGTTCAAAAACTTGCTGTAGGGTCCAGTCATTTCTAGTTTCTCCACTGGGCTAGATCATGGTTGGTCTTCTTGAAGAGGTGTTTCTGTTTTATTTTTAGATTTTACAGAAAATTTCTAAACCCATCAGAACTTTTTATATTGCTTCATAAATGTGACCTAAAACTACATCAGATTTTCGCACAAGTCCTAAAAGTAGATAAAGATGCCCAAATCCAACAAATGAGTCAAACATTTTGAACATGGTCATTTATTTATTGAATAAAATAATCCAATATCATTTTGTCTGAATGAAAAAATTATGTGAACCTTAAGGATGAGCAGATAATTTAAGGTGAAATTAGTCAGGTGCTTTAAGTCAATGAAATGACAATCAGGTGTGAGTGGACAATCTGTGTTAAGCCTCTTGCATACGACCATATGCCCTCCGAGACATACGGTCCATGAGTGGGCCATATGTCCCAGAGCGTCATTGATCGTGCGCATGGAAGCGCACAGCATCATAGATTACAATGATGCTGTGCACGTCGGGATATTGTCCCACATTTATATATTTAAAGAACAGGGATCTATCAAAATCTGATCTCTACAACATATGGTTGTAGATATGTATCATGAACAAAAGAGATTTCAGAAGATCTCAGAAGAGGAGTTGTTGAAGCTCATCAGGCTGGAAAAGTTTATTAAACCATTTCTAAAGAGTTTGGACTCTACTAATCCACAGTCAGACATACTGGCAAATATGGATGAAATTCAAGAACATTATTACCCTCCCAGGGGAGGGCAACCAATAAAGATTATGCCAATGGCAAGGTGTGTAATAGTCCGCATGCTCACAAAGGAACCAAAGGTAACCTCTAAGCAACTAAAAGCCATTCTCACATTAGCTAGTGTTAATATTCATGTGTCCACCATAAGGGAGAGAGTGAACAACAATAGTGTGCATGGCAGGATTTCAAGGAGAAAGCTGCTGCTCTCCAAAAAAAACATTTCTTGCTTTCAGTCTGCAGTTTTCAAAAATCACATGGACAAGCCAGACAGCTATTGGAACAATATTCTGTGGATAGATGAGCTAAAAATATATCTTTTTGGTTTAAATGAGAAGGATTATGTTTTGAGAAAGGAAAACACTGTATTCCAGCATAACAACCTTATCCCATTTGTGAAACACTGTGGTGGTAGTATCATGGTTTACGATCGATTTGTTGTATCTCGGCCAGGAAGGCTTGCAACCATTGATGGAACAAAAAATTCTTAATCATACTAACACATTCTAAAGGAAAATGTCCGGATATTTGTCCATGAGCGGAATATCAAGAGATTGTGGGTCATGCTGTAAGACAACATATCTAAGCACACAAGGTAATCTAGCAAAGAATGAGAAAAGAAGATGCAAGTTAAAGTTTTGGAGCAGCCAAGTAAAAGTCCTGGCTAGGGATGAGCAAACCCAAACCCGAACTTGACCCCGAACCCCATTGAAGTCAATGGGGACCCAAACTTAACTTTATTATTTTCCATCATAACATGGTTATATCGGAAAATAATAGCATTCTTAATATAGAATGCAAAACAATATTGCCATTTAGGGGTAAAAAACAACAACTCACCTCATCCACTTGATTGCCCTGCAGCAGCTTCTTCTATCTTCACTGAACAGGATCTGCCAAAGGACTTGCGATGTCGTCACCGCTCTCTCCCACGTGGTGACATCATCACGCATATTGCAGGTCCTTTGGCAGGCCCTCTTCAGTAAAGATAGAAGAAGCTGCTGCAGCGCGATCAAGTAGAGGTGAGTTGCTGTTTTTTTAACCGCTAAATGGCCATATTGTTTTGCATTCTGTCTTAAGAATGCTATTATTTTCCGACATAACTATGGTATAACGGAAAATAATAAAGTAAGGTTCGGGTCCCCATTGACTTCAATGGGGTTCGGGGTCAAGTTCATGTCGGCCAAACCTGGTGAATCCAAACTTCCATGGGTTCGCTGATCCCTAGTCCTGGCTTTAGAGGGGTTGCCTGAGATTTTTAAATTCATGCCTATTAGAGACTTGCAAAGTTCTCATAAATTTGATTCGACTGCTTCACCAAATTTCACAAAGAAATTCTTCAGTATTTTTTTCAGTATTTCAGTAGTGGGCGCAATGACAGGATATGGCGATTGTGTCACCCCCCATCATTGATCCCCTCATAGGCCGCATTCATCACTGATCGCAGCATCTGAGATGACCATTGAGGGCTGTCAGGGGTTAATCTGCTACAAAAAAAAAAAAAATACCACCTTAGGGTACTTTCACACTTGTGTTATTCTTTTCCGGCATAGAGTTCCGTCAAAAGGGCTTTATGCCGGAAAAGAACTGATCAGGCATATCCCAATGCATTCTGAATGGATAGAAATCCGTTCAGTTTGCATCAGTATGCCTTCCGTTCAGTCACTGTCAGGCGTTTTGGCCGGACCCAATACCGCAGCACCTGGATCTGTCTACAAATGCTGTCAGTTGTCATACTGAATGGTGGATCTGGCTGTCAGCTCTGACAACGGAACTGCCTGCCGGATCACACTAACGCTAGTGTGAAAGTACCCTTATCCATTTAATCATGAAGAGTCCATCCACCATGGCCATCTTGATTGAAGATACAGTGAGAAATCTTGCACGTTGCGAGATTACCTCATCATGTTGACTGGCGTCGTGATGTCATACGGCACCGAGCAAGAGATTTTGCGCGGTGATGAGGTGAGTATGATTTTTTTTTACCACCATTTTAGGGAAAATAGATTTGTTATCGCAAAGCACAAAGAAAATTGGCATCACAGTGAATCGGATTTTTCTTGAAGTCAATACTAATGTCTATCTTCAGGATAGGTCATAAATATCAGAATGGAGGAGGCCGGATCAGCTGTTTGAAGAGGCCAAGGTGCTCCAGTGATTACTGTAACCTCTTCTTAGGCCAGTGACATCACAAGCTACATGGCCTAGGCTTAGCTCTGTCCCATTCAAGTGAATGGAGCTGAGCTACAATACCACTCACAGCCGCTATCCAATGGATGGTGCTTTGTTTGTTATGCTGTGAGAAGGCCTTGGCGCTCACCGCCAGGTGTTGAACCCCCATGATCTGAGGATAACTCATTAATATTAAACAACTGGAAAACCTCTTTCATCCAGTAGAAATGTTGTGGAATGACCTGAAGTGAGCAGTTCATGGGAGGAAACTCACCTACATAACAGAGTTGAAGTTGATTTTTAAGGAAAAATGAGCTAAAATTCTGAAAGCAAGGGTTTGTCATACTTTTGCCAGTCCCAGACGTGACATTGGATCATTTTCCTCAAATAAATAACAAAGTCTAATATTTTTGGTTTATTTGTTTGATTCTGCCACCCTCTATTCATTTCTATGGGGCCACCGAAAACAGCCGAGTGCTGGCTTGGCTATTTCCGTCGGCCCCTTAGAAATGAATAGGAGCGGTGGCCACGCAAGCTCGGTACTCTCCCATTCACTTGTATGGAAAGAGTTCCCAGAAAACCCAGGGTCCTCCAGCCATCGCTCTCTTTGCTCCATTCTCGGCATGGGTGCTGATCCCAGAGGTGGGGACATTACCTATCACACAATAGGGGCATATCCTAGCGATATCTGTGATAGGAATACCCCTTTAAGAGAAAAGTATATTAAAGTAAACAGTGGTGTAACTAGAACTTACTGGACCCCACAGCAAATTTTTGAATATGTCGCATGCCCCCCCCCCCTTCTGCAGAAACTTCTTCGCAACCCCCTCCTCCCTTGCAACCTCCACTTCTGTGGCTAGTCAAGATCGCTCTCTTAGACAATGCCTGGAAGCTGCTCTGTCCGTTTCCTACAGTGTCACTGTATATAATGTCATATTATAATACTGTTGAGGGGGCCCTGAAATAAAATCCTGGGTGGGCCCCTCTGTAGTTCAGACGCCAAAGCAACTGCTTCCTCTATAGATATGCCCCAGAAAGTAAATATTAATTTACTCTAGAATAAAATTATTAAAGGGTAATTTGGAAGCTCACATCGGACACTTATTTCCATTGCTTGGTAAGGTAACAGTGCTAGTCAATGAGCTACCACTGTTGGTGGTTAAATGCTACTTGAGTCCACACAGTGTTGAAAGCCATATTAACACAAGCTGATAGCAGTTTACTACATTTAAATTCGATTTTCCAAGTTTGGATCAATAATCTTTTATATGCACTGTGTTCCAAATGATTATGAAAATTATATTTTTCTCTGATTTTCCTTAATGGTCGATACACATTATTATTATTATTATTATTATTATTATTATTATTATTAGTAGTAGTAGTAGTAGTAGTATTATTATTATTATTTATTAAAGCGCCATTCATTCTATAGCACTGTACAAATGAAAAGGGGTATACATACATAATACAGACAATTGCACTAAGCATGAACAAGACGAGTTACAAACTGGTACAGAATGAGAGAGGGCCCTGCCCGTGAGGGCTTACAATCTACATGGTAGTGGAGAAAGACACAGTAGGAGAGAGTAAAGTTGGTCATGGTGGTATAGAGGCAGCAGGGTCACTGGTTGTAGGCTTGTCTGAAGAGGTGGATTTTTAGGTTTCTTTTGAAGGATTCCACTGTAGGTGAGAGTCAGATATGATAGGGTGGCTAGTTCCAGGGTGTGGGGGATGCACGGGAGAAATCTTGGAGGCGATTGTGGTAAGAAGTGATAAGAGGAGAGGAGAGAAGGAGGTCTTGTGAGCATCGGAGATTACGTGTGGGGATGTATTAGGAAAGTATCTCACAGACGTAGGGAGGGGACACCTTGTGGACAGCCTTGTACAGGTATGTATTTGTTAGTATTTTGAACTAAATTCGCTGGGCAAGGGGGAGCCAGTAAAGGAATTGGCAGAGGGGAGAGGCAGAGGATTAACAGGGTGAGAGGTGGATTAGTTGGGCAGCAGAGTTGAGGATAGATTGGAGGGGTGCGAGAGTGCTAGATGGAAGGCCACAGAGGAGAATGTTGCAGTAGTGTTGGCAGGAGATGATGAGGGCATGTACAAGCATTTTCGCAGACTCACAGTTGAGTAAAGCGCGGGAGAACTTTTTGAGTTCGAGGCGGCAGGTGGTGGAAATGGCTTGCATGTGTGGTCGGAAGGAGAGGGCAGAATCCAAGGTCACTCCAAGGCAGCAGATTTGGTTGACCGGGGAGAGTGTGCAGTCATTGATTGTGATAGATAGGTCTGTTGGGGGGCTGAGCAAGATGGGGGAAAGATGATGAATTCTGTTTTATTCATGTTAATTCATACGTTTTAGAAAGCGAGAGGAATAGAAGGTGGATATGGAAGATAGGCATTGTGGGATTCTCGATAGTAAGGTGGTGATGTCTGGACCAGAAAGGTAGATTTGTGTGTCGTCAGCATTTGTGTTGATCGAGAACCAAAGTGCTCGTGTAGAACACTTCGGGATGTTCAGGTGCTCTATCGAGCACAATGGAAGTCAATAGGAGAACCCGAGAATTAAACCAGGCACTCCCTGCTCTGAAGAGTACTCAGTGCTTGGGAACACCCAGTGAATTTAAATCTAATTTAGCCTGTATTTCAAAACTGCTGGGATTTGAACTCATGACCTTCTGCATTAGAGGCAAGGCACTTAACCACTCAGCTATAATAGCTGTATTGCCAGTTACAAACTACTAGTAAGTATTCCTATACAGTAGAAGTCTCATTTTATTTTATTTTTTAGTGACTGGCTATGCAGCTATATAGTGTAGTGGTTAAAGTTCTGGACTATGATGCAGAAGCTGTGAGTTCAAATTCCATCATAAAGTTTTCCGAAATATTATATATTTAGAATATATAATATATTATAATATGTGTAAATATGTTATGGTCTAGAAGGGCACTGAAGGTGAATTAGATCAGTTCCACAGTTCACTTAATGAAGCACACTTGCAGCTGAAATACTAAAGTACATTCTTAACAGTCGTTACATGGAAACACTGGTTTATCTGGGAGACGGAAGATTGAAAACAGACCTATATGTCAAACCCACGGACCGCAACAATGTCCTGAGATTCAACAGTGCACATCCTAAAATATGCTTAACGCACTTTCATATAGTCAACTACTCAGAACCAAACGTATAGTGCCTGATGAGGGACTGGTTGACAAAAGACGACAGAGTATGGTACACAAGTTTATTGAGAGAAAACAACCTAGGAAATTGGTAAGTAGACATCTTGAAAGGGTTAAGAAATTAGAACAGAAAGAATTACTGATAGACAGGGAAAAGAAACAAACAGGAAACAGAATTCCATTTTTCTCAACATACACTGGGATGAGTGGATGAATTACTGAAATTCTAAAGTGCAATTGCCATGTCTTGGCGCAATCTTTTCCTGAGATAACAGAGTTCCAGTCTCCTCCACTCATGTCCTATAATCGAGGTAGGAACCTTGCTGATAGCCTGGTATGATGGACCAAGGGCCAAAATTACACAATATGACTGGATGTTATCCTTGTCTCAACTGCTGCAACTGTTCGTCTGAATATGTGATCAACACATTACCGTGCCCTTGTGGGCTACTGTATGTGGGGGAAACTACACAACCATGTAAAAATGGGATTAACCAACATCGATATTTAATACGTAAGGTTTTGGCTAAAAAACAAACCATAAGAGACAGTGAAAATGAGAATGAACAACCAGTACCGGAACATTTTTTTTAAATTCCAGTTCCAATTTCAAATTCCAATTCCAGTAAAATACAGCGTTGCTCAATTAAGGTTTAGGGTCATAGATGGTGTCCCTCCTCTGAAGAGAGGGGGGGATCGGGAACGAGCCCTTAAGAGGTTAGAGCTCAGGTGGATCTTTGAACTAGACACTTTAGAACCCAGAGGATTGAACCGTGAATTTAAAGTGGGTTCCCTCTTTTAATTATTATTTCATTCCTTTTCCATGCTGGAATTGCTTATATACATTGTAACCCATGATGACTGTACCCGACAATTGTCGTGATTTTAATACTATTTTTGTCTATTTTGTCATGTTTAAAGGGGTATGTACGAGGATGGACGTCTCCCCTGGGATAGGGATAGAGGTTGTCCCGACCGAGGTGACCCTTGAGTGAATGGCAGATTGGGACTGGCAAAATCTTCATCCAGGACGGATATCATGGTTTGATGGGGACTATATATACGGTCAGGCTGTGTGAATGGTTGGGTTGTCACTAGGACCCATTATCACAACCGGCGTAGCGATCACAGACGTGTGATGCAAAGGTAGGGAAAAGGGAAAGCCCTGTCCAAGGGAGAGGGAAAGGTGGTGACCCCTAACTCACCTTGAAGCTGGCACCTGACTGCCCTGACATCCCTAGACGGGTTCTTCACCCGTACGCCGATCACGTGCCTAAACCCTGGCTTTCCTTAAGCTGAGCCCTAAGTAGTGAATAGGGCGGTGGGAGCACTAGTCCTCACCACTAACACTAAAGGAAAACACCAGGGAGAGTACAGACAATTCAGACAAAACATATAAGCCCAGGTGGGCGACAACTGCGGACAACAAAAGCCCAACAGGGATCCGGAGGGTAATGCTCTGGTACGACAACCAGGAACAACAGCAACACAGCTCCAGTGGGTCAGTATAGAAGTCCAGGCAGGAAGCTCTATATCTGCCAACCAGAGAAGTGGAAAGGGGGAATATAAGGAGGTTGGGAGTGGTAGACAAGAATCAGCTGAGGAGAAAAAGCTACGGATCTCTGAGTGAGACAAAAAGGATTGCAAGGCAAACACAGAAAGCTACCATTAAGTAACAGCATGATCTTTAGACATAGAGCGCGCAGCCACCCGCTGCGACTTCCTGACCCCAAGTATAACGGAGTCAGATGTGGCTCCTGACACCCTCGTGACACCCATTTTCCCCACAATCTAATTGATATCTTCCAGCAGGCTCTAGCTTTATTCAGATAGCACTGCGTTATTTTTAACAGTTAGGGTATGATTTACAGTCCTCATTACATGTATGGTCAGTTGGCTTAGAGTAGAATTACCGGTCAGTCAACAGTGATAGATTTAATTCCTATATAATTATTTTTATTCTATAGTGCAAAAGGTGCTATTTCAAAATAGTTTGGTGTTATTATAAATGGTCCCATGAGGATTTGATATCACTATAAGGCATTATCTGGCCGGCTTCTGCTGTCTTTTCCGATCGCCTACACATTCTAGCTTGGGAGGATTGAGTTGACAGGCAACGATATACGTGCAGCTACCCGAAATGATCTCAGCACGGTAGCCGAAAGCAGTAACCACAGAGATACATGTGGTATGGAGACGCCGACCAGCACACCTCATGTAAGTGGAAATTTACACGTTTGTAGCTTTTGTAGTAATGGGTATCACATGTTTTATTTATTATGAACCACCTGTATGATAGGTAGATAAATGAGTAATGGGGGAGGGTTGGCCACCTGAGTGAGGGACCACCCACCCAATCCGCTTTAGGTAGCATGTATAAAACTTGATCATTTGTTGTATGGCACTGAGCTTGATAAAGACTCACTGGAGTTCAAACTTTACACGCTTTACACGCTTTACACACAACTATTTACATTAAGTTCAGCCTCTATTTCTGAAAAAGTTTGTGACGGGATTTGAACTCATAGCTTCTGCATCGCAGCTCAGAACTTTAACTGCTGCACTATATACATGCATATAGCTGCACTAGTGGTAATTATTCCTCTACAGTAGAAGTCTCATATTTAAAGTAACTGGCAATGCAGCTATTATAGCTTAGTGGTTAAGTGCCTTGCCTCAAATTCAGAAGATCATGAGTTGGAATCCCAGCAGAAACTTTTCTGAAATATAGGGTAAATTAGATTTAAATAAACTGGTTGTCCCCAAGCACTGACTCCATATATGGATATAGCTATATATGGAGTCAGAGCAGGGACTCCTAAGCCACGGACTCACACTGAGGGATTCCCTCACTGTACAGCAATCTTCTGCATAGAAATATAGGCTATATTAGATTTAAATACACTGAATCAACCGAACTCCACGATGTGCCGAGCATAGCGATGCTCGAGCCGAACTGGTGTTTGGCCAGGCATGGTTGCTCAACACTAGTCAGCATAAATGTGATACTGAAAGCCATGGGACTCTAATAGCTGTCCCAGGTCAAAAGTTTAGATAGAGAAGAGCAGGGGTCCTAGGACAGAGCCTTGCGGGACACCAACAGAGAGGGAATGAGATGAGAAGGTGGTGTAAGTGGGAGATACTAAATGTCCACTCTGTGAGGTATGATGTGATCCAGGAGAGGGCCAGGTCAGTGATGCCAAGAGATGAGAGAGTTTGTAACAGAAGGGAGTGGTTGATTGTGTCAAATGCAGAGGACAGGTCAAAGAAAAGGAGGACAGAGTAATGATTTTTTGTTTTTGGCTGTTAGTAGGTCAGTAGTGACTTTGGTAAAAGCAGTCTCAGTTGAGTGGTGGGGTCGGAAGCCAGATTGTAGCAGGTCAAAGAGGGAGCAGGAGGAGAGATGAGAGAACAGTTCAGAATGGACATGTTTCTCAAATAGCTTTGAGGAATATGCAAGAAGTCATATGGGGCGATAACTGGACAAAGAAGATGGGTCAAGTGAAGGATTTTTGAGGATGGGTGTAATGGTAGCGTGTTTAAAACCAGAGGGGAAGACGCAAGAGGTTAGTGATAGGTTGAAGAGATGAGTTAGGGCTGGATAAATACTGTTGTGAGGTTAGGGGTGAGGTTAGGGATGAGGTGGGATGGAATTGGGTGAAGTGCAAAGGTGGTGAGATGTGATCTAAAGACTAGAGTGGAGAGTTTTTCTTCTGTAATGGCGGAGAAGCGGGTTTTGGGAGAAGAGGACTGAGCAGTTATGTAGAGGGTCTGTGGGGACTGTGCACTGAAGCTTTCTCTGATGTTGACTATCTTTTGTTTGACGTTTGTGGCAAAGTCCTTAGCTTAGATGAGAGGAGAGGGTGGGAGCGCTGGGGGATGGAGAAGGGAGTTAAAAGTGTTAAAAAGTTGTTTATGGCTGTGGGAAAAGGAGGATATGAGGGAGGAGAAGTAGGACTGTTTTGCATCAGCGAGTGAGGATTTGAAAATGAGAAGGGATTGCTTGTATGTGGTGAAGTGATCCTTAGAATGGGATTTCTTCCATTGCCGCTCAGAAGTCCTGGAAGCTTGTCTGAGATTTTTGGTCAGGTTGGTGTGCCTGGGTTGTCTGTTGATTTTTCTTGTTTTGTTGTGTGTAAGTGGGGCAATAGTGTCCAGAGTTGCACTTATTGTGGTGTTATATAGGGTGGTGGCAGTATCTGGGTCTTGGAGGGAACAAATTGAAGAGAGCGGCAGAAGAGAGTCGGAGAGCAAGCGAAAGTCGAGATGTTTAAGGTTCCTGCGGGGGTGTGCTAGTGTATGGACAAGGGGCGCAGCAGCAGAGACGAGTGAAGAGAAGGTGAGTAGGTTGTGGTCGGATAGGGGGAGAGGCGAATTTGAAAGGTTAGAAAGGGAGCAGAGGCGGGTAAAGATAAGATCCAGAGTGTGACCATCTCTGTGTGTGGGAGCGGAAGACCACTGTGAGAGGCCGAAGGAGGAAGAGAGTGATAGGAGTTTAGAGGCGGCTGAGTGGCAGGTGTCAATGGGGATGTTGAAGTCACCCATGATGATGGTGGGGATGTTGGCAGAAAGAAAGTGTAGGAGCCAGGTGTTAAGGTGGTCAAGAAAGACGGTGGCTGGGCCTGGGGGGGGGGCCGTAAATAACAGCTACTTGGAGGTTGGAGGGAGAGTAGATGCGGACAGAGTGTACTTCAAATGAAGTGGGTGCAATGGAGGGCGGCAGTGGAGTTGGGATGTAGGAGCAGGTATCTGATAGAAGACCAACTCCTCCACCATGTTTGCTGCCAGGACAGGGGGTGTGAGTGAAATGAAATCCACTATACGAGAGTGCAGCAGGGGAGGAGGTGTCGGAGGGTGTCAGCCATGTTTCTGTGAGACCCAGAAAGGAAAGTTTTTGAGAGATAAACAGATCATGAATGTTGGACAGTTTGTTACAGACAGAGCGAGCGTTCCATAATGCTCCATCAAGAGGAACCAAAGGAGCAGGGGTCAGAGGAATGGTTATTAGGTTTAAGGGGTTGCAGAAATTTGTGGAATGAGATTTGTAGTAGGAGGTAAAGGTGATAGTGGGGATTTGCTGAGGTGAACCCGAACTTTAGAGTTCGGGTTCGCTGAACACTAATCTCCAGCAATAAGGAGAAGCAGAGAAAGTGTTAATGAGAATAAGAGAGGGCATGAGGTATCTGTGTGTGTTTGGGAAGGAAGTGTTTTATGTTGCCAAACAGGTTTGTGGAAGCGGTCAGATGAGAAGGTAAGATGGAGGGAGAGAGGAATAGTTCCTTGCTGGGTGAATGGATGTGAGGGTATTTCAGGAGGTTCTGGAAAAGTGGGAAGAGTAAGATGAAAGATTGAAACATTTTTTGCATTAACTATTTCTGCAAATGAGTCAGTATAATTTTCAAGTCATCAGCCATTAGAGTATAAATCAAATTGTATTGAACATACCTCGCAATGATAGGAGTATTTTTCCACAAATTAAAAAAAAAATCAAAATGCATATTATAGGTTGTCAAGAACTCATTTTTATCATTAAGAGATCACATTTACTGAAATGAAAAGCTATTTCAATCAAAACATCTTAAGAGGTCAAGTTACATGATAACATAGGACCATTCTTGGATATCACCTTCACAATTCCTGCATCCATTGATTGAACTTGTGAGTTTTAGGCAAGTTTCTTGAACTTCTTTGCATGATGACAGAATAGCCTCCCAGAGCTGCAGTTTTGATGTGAACTGCCGCCCACATTCATAGATATTTTGCTTGAGGACACTCCAAAGTTTCTCAATAGGGTACAGGTCAGGGGAGGATGGTGGCCACACAGCCAACGACTCAGAGGTATTCTTTGCAGTATGACATGGTGAAATGTTATGCATAAAAATTAATTTTCTAAGGAAGGCATAGTTCTTCTTTTTGTACCATGGAAGAAAGTGGTCAGTCACAAACTATATATACTTTTCCCAGTCATTTTAACACCTTCAGGGGACTAGCAGTTCTCTCCCCATGATTCTGCCCCAAAACATGACTCCACCACCTTCTTGCTGATGCTGCAGCATTGTTGATATCTACTACTCCATCTATCTGGACCATCCAGTACAGATGAAATAGTAGTACGGCACTGATCAGTAAACAAGACTGTTTGAAAATTAGTCTTCATGTATGTCTGGGCCCACTGCAACCGTTTCTGCTTGTGAATACTGGTTAGGGGTGGCTGAATAGTAGGTTTATGCACAACTGCAAGCCTCTGGAGGATCCTACAACTTGAGGTTCACGGGAACACTGAGGCACCAGCAGCTTCAAATACCTATTTGCTGCTTTGTAATGGCATTTTAACAGCTGCTCTCTTAATCTGAAGATTTCTTCTGGCAGAAACCTTTCTCATTATGCCTTTATCTGCACTAATCTGTCTGTGCTCTGAATTGCGCTTATGTTTTTGTGAAATATCTATTGCTTTCATACCTTGTCCAAGGCATTGCACTATTTGACGCTTTTCGACAGCAGAGAGATCCTTTTTCTTCCCCATATTGCTTCAAACCTGTGGCCTGCTTAACAATGTGGAACTGAAAAAAGAAAAGCGGACAGCACACCTATTTTGGATGAGTGGTGGGTGGACGTCTCCAGGGAAAGTGGCAAGCTTTCCCTTGCTGTTCGGATGATGCATGTTTGACAAAGGCTCTTTAGCCTAAACGTTGCATCTGGAATATATTTCACAGAAAGGACGTGCTGTCTCCATACTTCTTTTTTATATTTGATAATGTGTAACGTCCCTCTTAAATAATTTTCCTTTAATAGGGCTCACCTGGCAAAATAATTATCACAGGTGTTTGAGATTGATTTTAGTTATCCAAAAACCCTAAGATGCAATATCATCTATGAATTTAATTGAAAAGCAAAAAATTACATCTTTAGGACACTTAAAGCCAATTTGCATAATAATTTGGAACGATGTAATGGTACATGTGATTTCCAGGAAAAAATGTACAGCTGACAAATAGCGGAAAGCTGTTCAGCAATTAAAACATGCTCCATGTAAGGTGATTCATGTTGGGAATCCCACTTTAAACCAATTTACATTTTACAGTTATTGACACCTTTAACATGCACTGAAATCGCACTGCGTTCTTCAACTTCTCACAATGTAGTGTAACCTGTATTTCAGGCTAGAAAATTATGTGGTTGAACCTTTAATATTCAAGCATTTATTTTTATTTTGACTAAATCTTTCTTTATAACATATTTACATATTTTTTAACCCAATAATACCAATATATTCACTCAGGGGAAGGGCAAAATAATCAGTGACATCAACACAAACTTACTGCTGACACCCTCTCCACTCTATCAGGGGGCTCTACTTGTATAAGCGTTCAATAGAACAGGTTCTGTAGACATTTATGTAGAATCAGCTGACGACAGTGTAAAAGGAGTGCACGTCTTCTTGATGCTAACATTGACCTGTAAGGCTGAGTTCACACTTGAGATATTTGGTCAGTTTTGGCCCGGTGACTGCCCAAATAAGTCAAGTATGCAGTGATTCACAGTATTATTTCATTACCAGAGCAGACTCCATATGTGTGTTACTGCAAGGCACATTGTTCTACACCGCTATAAAGGCTCTCTGAAGCCAGGAAAACGCGATTCACTACAAATAAATTCGGACCAAACCAAATTTTTCCTAAAAGATTTGGCGAACCGGCGAATCGAATTTTTGAAAAATTTGCTCATCTCTGATCGTAACATTTGATCCTGTTTTCATGTTTTCAAAAATAAAACACTCAGTTCTAATTCTAAGGGCTAGTTCACACTTAGTTTTTTGGGGGCTGAGTTTGGAGCTTCAAAAAATGGCTCAAAACAGCCTCCCATTCATTTAAATGGAAAGCAGCACTTGTTTTTTGTTCCATGTGGAAAAAAAGAAGCATGGAAAAAAGAAGCAGCATGCCCTATCAGCGAAAATGGCACTTAATCTTCCTATGAAACAAATGGGAAGCATCACAACAAAGCTCCGGACGTTTTTGCTGAATATGAAAAAGGTGAAAATGCAGGTCTGTATTGAAGTAAACACTCATTGGGTAAAAAAAAAAAAATGGGTCAAAAAAGCTGCAAAAAAACTAATGCACTGAAAATGTGCTGAAAAAAACTTGCTTAGATTCCGCTTTGAATTTTGTAATCATATCTTCAAAATCCATCCTGTAAACATACTCTAAGCTCATAGGTTGCTGTGGTGTGCCAGTACGCCTTGTGAGACTTTTGGGTCACGAAATGCACAATCCTATTTTCTGCAACATTGCAAGTCACAATAAAATAACTTTGTGTGTGAAAATAAATTATTTTACATGCAGCTAGGTGTGCTACAGCAGATATTATAATTCAGATTTCAGCAAGTTAAACCGAAAAAGTGATTTACCTAAATTACAAGAACTGCTCATAACATCTCCATGTAGCAAGGCAATATACCCTATGTAGAAGATACATATACACAGTAGCAAACCTCACGCACAAATGGGGCATTTATTTCAGATTTTTTTCTAACTTGGTGAACACGGTATGCACAGAGGAAATTGTTAGCACAGACAGTTATGGACACAGCGTATTCTATCATCTGCATGAACAAGCCCTATGGGTGTTTGGAAAAAACTGAATTCCAATTTCCAAACTTTTTTTTTAAATTAAAGAAGCTTATGCTTCGACATTTTTATTGGAGCAACATCTGTTCCTGGAGAAAAAATTCACAAGTGTGTATAAAACTGTCTCGCAGTGCCACTAATCCTTTCTGCTCAATATATGACAGATATAATGAGTGTTATAATTTCCTTGCCTTACATTATCTTGCAATGTGATATCAAAATACAAGAAAGCAAGAAATTGCTTATTCTAGAAAGTATCACTCTCCTCTGTTCATATCCAGGAAGTTTCTATTGCTCTCCTCTTGTCTGTATATTTGATACATAATTAAATAGTGTTTTCCATCTATTATATATGAAGTAAATGTGAAGATCTTCTAGCTATACTAGAATGTAAGCCTAATACATTGTAATATAGTACAGATACAATCATCTGGGCATTGTTGTGTCATAGTTCACTATTGGGCAGTGGTTTGTGATTTATGTATTACTTATTTATATATGTTGCTGATATAGCACTGACATATTCTGTAGCGCTTCATGGGCACTGTCATCACTTGCAGTCCACAGTAGGGTTCACAATCTAGATTCTCTATCAGTATGTCTTTGGAGTGTGGGAAGAAACCAGAGTACCTAGAAAAAAAAACATGCAAACACGCAAACTCCAGAAGTGACTCTTATATAGAATCAAAATTGAAAAGTAATGGGGAAGCAACCAGGGCCGTATTAGCCATAGAACCTACAGGGAGTTTTGTTCATTGCTGCTGGTTGGGTACATACTACTGTGGGAACTATAGGGGGTCAATATTACAGGAAGTCTAGACAGCATGCTGAAGGTAGTGTTGGCTAGTTGTTGTGGCCCACATCTCACCTCCTAAGCCCCCTGCTTCATATCCATATTAGAGAGGAGTAAGAGCAGGACAGAACATGGTAGCTATTAAAGGCCACCACAAAAGGAACATCTTCTGGGGAGGTATTTTGTGCTGCATTGTGGTACTTGGTTCTTTGGGATGGTATTCTGTGCTGCACTATGGTATTACTGACCCTGACAACTTGTATTGACCCTATCTACTTTTGCTTCCCCACCTTCTGTCAATTTGGATCCTCATACAACATTTGGACCACTTTAAGTTCCTAGACCACCCTAACCACTGAGCCATTATGCTGTGATCAATGTTATTGCAAACTATTACAGGCATTGCTATATGGGGTAGCTATGATAGTACTGCTGTGTAGCCTTAATGTATGGAAATGGTTTAGTATATCTAGTAAAGGCTAAAAGGCTTATAATAGGTAACTTGAGTTTTATTACATTCTTTCATTGTGTGTTATATTTAGTTGTTTTTATGTGTAGTTGTAAATTGTTTCAAAAATATTTCCCTGTGGCACTGCCATAAGAGTCAACATCTGTGTGACCCAATTGGCTAGTTATCACAATTGACTAGTTGACCAGTTTACATGGTGGCAGACAAAGTATATGCCTCCTGATGGACTTATGAACAGTGAGTGGTCCATAAGAGAGAGTGACATTTTCCCAGTGTATGGTTTGTGGAAGTACCCAATAAGAGAATGCTTTTCTTTGAAAAAACAGATATATAAAAAGATGCAAAATGAAAAATAAATGAAAAATTTACCGTACCGTAAATCTAATGGGTTTATCAAGATGCATATAATATGCTTACCATTCCAGCGTCGACATTTGACAGAAATTTTGTGATAAGAGACGCACAGAAATGTCTCCTTGATGATGCTACTCCCACTATCAGCTGGAAGCTAAAGTTTCACATTTAGCCCTCATTAACTATAAACCACTGGTTTTCATCTGGCTGATTCCTGGGGTTGTGGCCGAATCTCTGCCACTCCCCATTATAATTAATGAGGCTGGACGACAACTCTTCACCTTCGGGCAATGTTGGAATGCAGAGAGTACCCTGCCGGAACAGCTTGCTTGATTCTAAGTGTGACAGACATTATAAGGTTAAGTTTCCATTCCGAACCAGGTGTTGCCCTTCTCAAGGCAGGTGCTTCATTTTTTACCCAGTGTAGGGCTAGTTGTATTATATCTAGTCAGCAGAAGGGTGGCATTCATAGATGTCTGTAGCATCCTCCTGTCTCATGTTATAGAGGTTAGACATGCAAGCCAGACAATCCATTAAATAGATGCTTGACAAAGTTACGACCCTAGTCGACCCAAGTTGAGTTGATACGCTGATTTAACAGAATTATCTTTACATAAACCTACCTTCTGGCATCTAGCAACTACTTACTGTCATCCATTGTTATCTTTAGTAGTGTGAAGTGCGAACATTCGCAAAGAGAATTTTAATCTCAAATATCGTGATTTCGAGATTTCACGAATATGTCGAATACATGACCCCATATTCGCAATTACAAATATTCACTCTTAAGATTGATAGTGATAGGGAAACTGTATTGAAAATAAAATATTCAGACATAATTCCACCAAACTTAATTGCTTTCTATAACAATTTCTACTATTCCTGTCAGAGTAAAGACTTAATAGGTAAAAATTGTCTTGCGAATGTTCGTCACTTGAATATTCGCATTAATCTATTAGTGGTTTGTATTCCCTTTCCTACCAAGCGTTAACAGCGATTGTGTCAGACTCCAGTACGCTGCATGTATTGCGAAAGTTCGTATATGTCTTTTTCGCACCTTTCCATTCACACAAATGACTCCCGCCATTTCAAGCTTTCAATACATGTAAAGCTGTTTGAACGTTAATAATAACGAATAGATTTTATGTGCACGCGAATATAACTTTAAAATTAATCGCAAATCATGAGATCGAATGTGAAATATCGAATATTGCGAAGTCACGAATATATGACGAATATGATGCGAAATATTTGTGATATATCACAAACTCAAATATGGGTCTTTGCACTCATCCCTAATCTTTAGACAGTGATTTGTGTTTTACTTTATTTTAACCATATAATAATAAAGATTATGGGGGAAATTTATCAAAACTGGTGTAAAAGAAAACTGGCTAATTTTCTCATAGCAACCAATCACATTCCAGCTTTCCAGATTTTCCTTGTCAAAGATGATTTAGGCAACTTTAACACTAGCGTTTTTGCTAGATCCGGCAGGGCTTAGCAAAAATGCTTCCATAACTGATAATACAACCATCTGCATCAGTTATGAACGGATCCGGTTGTATTATCTTTAACATAGCCAAGACAGATCCGTCATGAACACCATTGAAAGTCAATGGGGACGGATCTGTTTTCTATCGTGTCAGAGAAAACAGTCTCCAATAACAGTGCCATCCACAGTCCCCCAATCACAGTGCCATCCACTGACCCCCATAACTGTGCCATCCACCGACCCCCATAACTGTGCCATCCACAGATCCCCCATAACTGTGCCATCCACAGATGCCCCCCATAACTGTGCCATCCACAGATCCCCCATAACACCATTAGCTCAAAACCCACCAAAAGGCACACCTTTTTGTTCAAAATATTTTTTTCTTATTTTCCTCCTCAAAAACCTAGGTGCGTCTTATGGGCAAGTGCGTCTTATAGGGCGAAAAATACGGTATTTCAGATAACCCACTTACTGTATTAACCACATTAAAACTTTGAGGAAAATACAATTGAGATGGTGTTACCACCGAGAAAGACTGAGTAAATATGTTCCAAACCAGTTAAAGCTCTGCTGGAAAGGTTGTGTAGATATAGGGGATTTGTCACATAGTCAGTTGAATTGTGCTAAGGTCAACCAGCTTTGGACATATATTTCCTATCTAATCTCTACAATATGTAAGAAATACATTATCTCTACTCCAGAACTTCTGCTGCTCAACCACAGATTTGAACTTATTCCAGGAAGGCTAGATGGATTGTTAGTGGAATTGTATGTGCTACGTAGAAGGAAATACTTGTGTCTGGAAAAGTGAAAGGACTCTATTGGTGGGAGAGGCAATTTATATGGTTAACACATACTTTCCGAATAAAAATTGGATAGAAATGAGAAACTCTGATAAGGGCTTAAAGGTAACCTGTCAGCAGGAAATTTACTGATAAACCAGACATGCTGGCTTGTAGGGCTCACCATGCTGAATATAATGATACCTTCCACTCGGTGATCTGTTGCTTTATTGTGGAGAAAAGGTACTTTTAATCCATATGCTAATGAGCCAATTTGAGTCCAGCAGTTGATATGAGTCCAGCGCTTTTTCTATTCAGAGTTGTAGCCACTCCCCTATTCACGTCTTTAGATGGAGGAATATAGTATTCAAGGGCAACTTTGTTCATGGGGTGACAAACATGTTTGATAAACAATTATTAAAATAAATGAATGATGTAATAAACCACGACTCTTTTACATCTAAAGAAGTGAATGCCTGGTTTATCAGTGAATTTCCTGGTGACAGGTTCCCTTTAAAAAAAAATCTGGTTGGCATTAACTTCTTTTCAAAAAGCCATTTATAAAAGTAGCTGTGATTTTGTAATTTATTTTAACCTTGTTTTTATCTTCTGTTCTGGGCTGTTGTCACATGACCATGTCCATGCAGCTAGCAGGGTGGGAGGAGCTATAAACTAACTGGGTGTTGTTAGGGGCAGTGATAGGGGAATCTCTATGTAACTAGCAGGGTGGGAGAAGCTAAAAACTAACGGGCAGTAAAAGAGGGGCTGTCTATGTAACTAGCTGGGTGGGAGGAACTATAGAACTAGCTGGGTGTTGTTAGGGACAGTGATAGGGGGAGTGTCTATGTAACTAGCAGGGTGGGAAGAGCTATAAACTAGATCGGCATTGTTAGGGGCAGTGATAGGGGGAGTGTCTATGTAACTAGCAGGGTGGGAAGAGCTATAAACTAGATCGGCATTGTTAGGGGCAGTGATGGGGGAGTGTCTTTGTAACTAGCAGGGTGGGAGGAGCTATAAACTAGATGGTAATTGTTAGGGGCAGTGATGGGGGAGTGTCTTTGTAACTAGCAGGGTGGGAGGAGCTATAAACTAGCTAGGTGCTGTTAGGGGCAGTGATAGGGGAGTGTCTATGTAACTAGCAGGGTGGGAAGAGCTATAAACAAGATGGTAATTGTTAGGGGTAGTGATGGGGGAGTGTCTATGTAACTAGCAGGGTAGGAGGAGCTATAAACTAGCTAGGTGTTGTTAGGGGCAGTAATAGGGGAGTGTCTATGTAACTAGCAGGGTGGGAGGAGCTATCAACTAGATGGTAATTGTTAGGGGCAGTGATGGGGGAGTGTCTATGTAACTAGCAGAGTGGGAGGAGCTATAAACGAGCTGGGTGTTGTTAGGGGCAGTGATAGGGGAGTGTCTATGTAACTATCTAGTGGGAGGAGCTATAAACTAGCTGGGTGTTGTTAGGGGCAGTGATAGGGGAGTGTCTATGTAACTAGCAGGGTGGGAGGAGCTATAAACTAGATGGTAATTGTTAGGGGCAGTGGTGGGGAAGTGTCATAGTAACTAGCAGGGTGGGAGGAGCTATAAACTAGCTGGGTGTGAGGGGCAGTGATAGGGGAGTGTCTATTTAACTAGCAGGGTGGGAGGAGCTATAAACTAGATGGTAATTGTTAAGAGCAGTGATGGGAGAGTGTCTATGTAACTAGCAGGGTGGGAAGAGCTATAAACTAGCTGGGTGTTGTTAGGGGCAGTGATAGGGGAGTGTCTATATAACTAGCTGGATGGGAGGAGCTATAAACTAGCTGGGTGTTGTTAGGGGCAGTCATAGGGTAGTGTCTATGTAACTAGCTGGTGGGGGAGCTATAAACTAGCTGGTTGTTGTTAGGGGCAATGATAGGGGGAGTGTCTATGTAACTAGCTGGGTGGGAGGAGCTATAAACTAGCTGGGTGTTGTTAGGGGCAGTGATAGTAAATTGTCTATGTAACTAGCAGGGTAGGAGGAACTACAAACTAATGGGCAGTAATAGTGGAGTATCTATGTAACTAGCAAAGTTTTGTTAGGGGCAGTGATGGAGGAATGTGTATGTAACTAGCAGGATGGGAGGAGCTGTAAACTAATGGGCAGTGATGGGGGGTGCCTATGTAACTAGATGGTGGAAGGAACTATAAACTAACTGGATTCTGTTAAGGGCAGTGATGGGGGAGTGTCTATGTATCTAGCTGGGTGGGAGGAGCTATAAACTAGCTGGGTGTTGTTAGGGGCAGTGATGGAGGATTGTCTATGTAACTAGCAGGGTGGGAGGAGCGATAAACTTAAGGGCAGTGATAGGAAAGTGGTTATTAACTATATGGGTCACAGGAGCTGTAAACTAGCTGAATGTTTTTAGGGGCGAAGCTAGAGCTTGGCAGAGAAAGTTGTCCCACTATAGTCTTTTCACAGCAAAATCGGATAAAGTTACGAACTTAAAGAGGAACTGTCACTATAAAATGCAAAGCAATCTGTAGGTAGTGTGTTATAGAACATGAGGAGCTTAGCAGATACAGTAGAGATGAGCGAATTTTTCAAAAATTCGATTCGCTGGTTCGCCGGATTTTTGTGGAAAAATTTGGTTAGGTCCGAATTTATTTGCGGCGAATCGCGTTTAAAAAGCGTCTATTTCCTGGCTTCAGAGAGCCTTTATAGTGGTGTGGAACACTGTGCCTTGCATTAACACACATAGGG
This sequence comes from Bufotes viridis, assembly GCA_033119425.1. NCBI lineage: Eukaryota > Metazoa > Chordata > Amphibia > Anura > Bufonidae > Bufotes > Bufotes viridis. The sequence goes on from CM065590.1 coordinate 457,562,094, forward strand.
AGTCTCCTCTGGTAGTGAAATAATACTGTCCGTATGACATGCAGATGACAGGCGTCGTTCTTAGAATCACTGCACACTTCACTTATTTGGCCAGTCACGGGGCCAAAACTGAACAAATAACTCAAGTGTGAACTCAGCCTTACAGACATGACACGTGAATGGAATATTTGCATGTCTTCAGTGTTGTTTACCTACTCCTGCTTTTGGCTACCAAATCACAAGCCAATTCCGATGGGACCATACAGGCCTTACAGCTGCTACACAGACAGGATCCGCTGTGTGTCTCATTTTTCCTTCCTTCTGACAGATCAGAAGAAGGGTCAAATAAATGATGATGTCAGCCAGGCTGAAAGGCAAAATAGTGGCCCAGTCATGAAATGGGGAGGGTGGGAACAGCATAAGAAGTCCACAGAGTGGCCCTATGACAAAGTGGTGAGGTTGAAGCAGCATAAGGAGGCCACAGAGTGGCACAATGACAGTATGGAGGTGGCATCAGCAGCATCAGGAGGCCATAGAGTGGCATAATGACAGAGTGTGGAGGCGGTGGCAGCAGCATAAGGAGGAGGCCACAAAATGAGCTTTTAAATATATCACTGCACCGCAAAACGGCAATTAGGCCCGAATTTTTTTCAATTTTTACATAACACAAAAGGCTTTTCAACTGATAATCCAACGATAAACAGCGAATATATTTTTATTTCACCACTAATACCCATGGCAAACTGGGCTTTAGAATATATCACTGCACAGCAGAATGGCAAATAGGCCCTAATTTTTTTCTACTTTTCAACAGCAAAAAAGGCTTTTTAACAGGTAAGTGCAATGATGAAATGCGAATATATTTTTATTTTGCCACTAATACATGGCAAACTGGGCTTTTGAATATATCACTTCACTGCAGAATGGCAATTTCTTTCCACTTTTACTCTTTCCCTGCTCTTATAAATCGTTTTATCACCACAATCCAGCCTTTACTATCACTGTCCCTAGCGCCTGCAGACACGTCTTTCCCTACACTAAGTAAGCTGGTAAATGGCAGAATCTAAGATGGCTGCCGCTGTTAATAGGGCTGTGACATCACAGGGCTGACTAGCTGCTGATTGGCTGCATGGCATTATGGGTGATCCCGCCTTCCCAGAGTTCCTTTCTCCATGTCCTCACACGTGCAGCAGCCATTTTAGTAAAAAATGCGTTTTGTTACCACAAAGCGTGCAAATCGAATTTTTCCTGACATTCGGATCAAATTCCACTTCGTCAACTTTGATTCGCTCATCTCTGGTTACGATCCTCACATATGGAAACCAGTGCAGACAAGAAATGGAGGTAATATTTTGTTTTCATACATGAGGATTATAAGATTTCATTTAGTGCTACTCAGAGGTGCCCCACTCATAGAGCAACATGGTTATCATGCCACACTGAATAACACCTGTTTTCCCAATATGTATCGGGGCTTCTTCTGGGTACTTTAGATTTCTCCTTCATTTCAAAAACAAATTGTACTAGATAGTACTAATTCAACTAATAGATTAGTTGAATTCTTATGAAATTGGCCATATTCTTCATGTATAATTTTGAACGGTGTACACTCTAAAACTGCAGAGCAACAGTATATAAAAAGCTCTGTTGTGCCGTATCCAAATGGAACACCACGGACCCAGTTAACTTGCATTGGGGTCCATCAGGGGTTCCATTAAGGTTTCTGTCATTTTGATGGTACGTAATGCAATTTTTGCACTCAGAAGTGATGAAACATATACAGTATGTGAGATTAGCTTTAGATTTAATATTAAGGAAGAGTACACAATGCAGGAATACATTGCGGGAAAATAAAACAGATTATATACTGATGTCTAGCCTCTTTAGGATGCAGGGTGTACATGTATGCCCTTGTCTCCTGGTACTTAACCACTTAAGCCCCCCTAGCTTAAACACCCTTAATGACCAGGCCACTTTTTACAATTCCGCACTACACTACTTTCACCGTTTATTGCTCTGTCATGCAACTTACCACCCAAATGAATTTTACCTCCTTTTCTTCTCACTAATAGAGCTTTCATTTGGTGGTATTTCATTGTTGCTGACATTTTTACTTTTTTTGCCATTAATACAAATTTAACGAAATTTTTGCAAAAAAATGACATTTTTCACTTTCTGTTGTAAAATTTTTCAAAAAAACTACATTTCTATATAAATTTTTCTCTCAATTTATTGTTCTACATGTCTTTGATAAAAAAAAAGTCCAATAAGTGTATATTTATTGGTTTGGGTAAAAGTTATAGCGTTTACAAACTATGGTGCAAAAAAGTGAATTTCGGCATTTTGAAGCAGCTCTGACTTTCTGAGCACCTGTCATGTTTCTCCAGGTGCTAGAATGTCAGGAAAGTATAAATACCCCCCAAATCACACCATTTTAGAAAGAAGACACCCCAAAGTATTCGCGGAGGGGCATGGTGAGTTCATGTATCATTTCATTTTTTTTCACAAGTTAGCGGAAAATGACACTTTCTGAGAAAAAAAAAAGTTTCAATTTCTGCTAACTTCTGGCAAAAAAAAAAGAAATCTCAGACGGACTCACTATGCCCCTCATGAATACCTTGGGGTGTCTACTTTCCAAAATGGGGTCATTTGTGGGGTGTTTGTACTGTTCTGGCATTTTGGGCGGGGCTAAATTGTGAGCCGCCATGTAAAACCTAAAGGTACTCGTTGGAATTTGTGCCCTTTGCGCACCCAGGCTGCAAAAGTGTCACTCATGTGGTATCGCCGTACTCAGGAGAGTAGGGCAATGTGTTTAGGGTGTATTTTTACATATACCCATGTTGGAGTGAGAGAAATATCTCTGTAAACTGACAACTTTGTATAAAATTTTTAAAAGTTGTCGTTTACAGAGATATTTTTCACACACAGTATGGGTATATGTAAAAATACACCCCAAACACATTGCGCTACTTCTCCTGAGTACGATGATACCACATGTGTGAACTTTTTGCAGCCTGGGTAGCAAAGGCCCTAAAACCAATGAGTACCTTTAGGATTTCACAGGGCATTTTTACGCATTTGGATTCCAGACTTCTTCTCACGCTTTAGGGGCCCCTAAAATGCCAGGACAGTATAAATACCCCACATGTGACCCCATTTTGGAAAGAAGACACCTCAAGGTATTCCGTGAGGGGCATGGCGAGTTCATGTAAAATTTTATTTTTGTCACAAGTTAGTGGAATATGAGACTTTGTAAAAAGACAAAATAAAAAAATATATATATCAATTTCCGCTAACTTGTGCCAAAAAATAAAAATTCTATGAACTCGCCATGCCCCTCACGGAATACCTTGGGGTGTCTTCTTTCCAAAATGGGGTCACATATGGGGTATTTATACTGCCCTGGCATTTTAGGGGCCCCTAAAGCGTGAGAATCCAAATGCGTAAAAATGGCCTGTGAAATCCTAAAGGTACTCATTGGTTTAGGGCCCTTGCGCACCTTGGCTGCAAAAAAGTGCCACTCATGTGGTATCGCCGAACTCAGGAGAAGTAGGGCAATGTGTTTTGGGGTGTATTTTTACATATACCCATGCTGCGTGTGAGAAATATTGCTGTAAACGACAACTTTTTACATTTTTTTATTCAAAGTTGTCAATTTACAGAGATATTTCTCACACAAAGTATGGGTATATGTAAAAATACACCCCAAAACACATTGCCCGACTTCTCCTGAGTACAGCGATACCACATGTGTGCCACTTTTTTGCAGCCAAGATGCGCAAAGGGGCCTTAAAACCAATGAGTACCTTTTAGGAGGGCATTTTTACGCATTTTTCTTCTCACGCTTTAGGGCCCCTAAAATGCCAGGGCAGTATATATACCCCACATGTGACCCCATTTTGGAAAGAAGACACCCCAAGGTATTCTGTGAGGGGCATGGCGAGTTCATAGAAGATTTTTTTTTTGGCACAAGTTAGCGGAATGTGATTTTTTATTGTTTTTTCTCATAAAGTCTACCATTCTGCTAACTTTTGACAAAAAGTTAAATTGTTCATGGACTCACCATGCCCCTCAGCGAATACCTTGGGGTGTCTTCTTTCCAAAATGGGGTCACATGTGGGGTATTTATACTGCCCTGGCATTTTAGGGGCCCTAAAGCGTGAGAAGAAAAATGCGTAAAAATGCCCTCCTAAAAGGTACTCATTGGTTTTAGGGCCCCTTTGCGCATCTTGGCTGCAAAAAAGTGTCACTCATGTGGTATCGCCGTACTCAGGAGAAGTCGGGCAATGTGTTTTGGGGTGTATTTTTACATATACCCATACTTTGTGTGAGAAATATCTCTGTAAATTGACAACTTTGAATAAAAAAATGTAAAAAGTTGTCGTTTACAGCGATATTTCTACACACAGTATGGGTAAATGTAAAATACACCCTAAAACACATTGCCCTACTTCTGCTGAGTACGGCGATACCACATGAGTGACACTTTTTGCAGCCAAGATGCAAAGGGCCCTAAAACCAATGAGTACCTTTAGGATTTCACAGGCCATTTTTACGCATTTGGATTCTCACGCTTTAGGACCCCTAAAATGCCAGAGCAGTATAAATACCCCACATGTGACCCCATTGTGGAAAGAAGACACCCCAAGGTATTCTGTGAGGGGCATGGCGAGTTCACAGAGAAAAAAATTTGGCACAAGTTAGCGGAAATTGATTTTTTTTTTTTTTACAGTCTCATATTTCACTAACTTGTGACAAAAATAAAATTTTGCATGAACTCGCCATACCCCTCACGGAATACCTTGGGGTGTCTTCTTTCTAAAATGGGGTCACATGTGAGGTTTTTGTACTGCTCTGGCATTTGAGGGTCTCCGCAATCATTACACGTATGGCCAGCATTAGGAGTTTCTGCGATTCTCCTTATATTGAGCAGACGGGTAATGAGATTTTTTCCGTTCAGTCTCTGCGCTGAAAAGAAAAAAATGAACGGCACAGATTTTTTCATTCGCATCAATCAATGTGGATGAAAAATCTCTGCCCAAAAATGTGCAAAAAAACCAAAACGGCACAGATTTCCTCATTCGCATCGATCAATGTGGATGAATAAATCTCTGCCAAAAATGTGCAAAAAAAAGTAGTAAGGCCCCATTCACACGTCCGTAAAAATGTCCGCATCTATTCCGCAATTCTGCGGAATAGATGCGGACCCATTCAGTGTGAATGGGGCTGGCGGTGATGCGGAGAGCACACTATGCGCTCGCCGCATCAGCATTTGCGGAGCTGCGGCCGCAAACTTCCGGGTTTCGGCCCCCAAGCATCCGGCCGCAGCTCCGCAAAAGATAGAGCATGTCCTATTCTTGTCCGCAATTGCGGACAAGAAAAGGCATTTTCTATATAGTTCTGGCAATGTGCGGATCTGCAAAATGCGGAAAGCACATTGCTGGTGTCCGTGGTTTGCGGATCCGTGGATCCATGGATTTGCAAAACACATACGGACGTCTGAATGAGCCTTACAGTGGGGTAATTAGTGTCAGGGGGGTGACATGGGGTGATCGGGGGTTAATCAGGGGTTAATCAGTGACGGGGGTGGGGGGGGGTGGATGGGTGGGGGGGGGTCTGTGTGGTGTTTTGGTGCACTTATAAAAGTTTCTTTGGTGGTCCCAAGCAAATGGGACCACCAAAGGAACGATCAGCAAGCATATCAGACGCTGTTAACAAAACAGCGTCTGATATGCCATTTTTTTAACTTCTACAGCCTGCCAGCGCACGATCAGCGCTGGCAGGCTGTAGCTTACCTTGTCCCCGACGTGATCCTGTGAACGTGCGCACACGTGTCTGTGACCGCGGGGATCAGAGACTAAAAAATGCCCCAAACGTATAAATTTTAACCCCCCCTGCACCCCGCCATGTTTGTGTCCCCCTGGGCGGTGCAGGGGGGAGGATTGCGGGCGGTGCTGCGGGTGGGCGGCACGGGAGGCGGGCGGTGTGGCAGGCGGGATCGCAATTGCGATCCCCTGCCCGCCTCCATTCAAATGCTTTCAAATGCTGACCCCCTGCTATAAACTGCTGACATCTGTGCTGCAGATGTCAGCAGTTTAACCCCTTCCATATCGCGGTCCGTACGGACCGCTGTATGGAGGGTGTTAACAGGGAGGGAGCTCCCTCCCTCTCCCATCGGGGGGCTGCTGTGCCTTTGCAGCCCCCCGACAGGATGGGATAGCAGAGGGAGGGAGCTCCCCATCCATCACCTGCTGCTCTGTTATGGCAGCGGATGATGGTTACCATGGCAGCAGGACGCTTTCAGAAGCGTCCTGCTTGCCATGGTACTGAAACTCTGAATAGGCTTTTGCTAAAGGGGTGTAGTTTCTTAGATGAAGTCACTTTTTTGGAGTTTCTACTCTAGGGGTGCATCGGGGGGCTTTGAATGGGACATGGTGTCAAAAAAACAGTCCAGCAAAATCCACCTTCCAAAAACCATATGGCGTTCCTTTCGTTCTATGCCCTGCCGTTTGGCCATACAGCAGTTTGCGACCACATATGGGGTGTTTCTGCAAACTACAGAATCGGGGCAATAAATATTGAGTTTTGTTTCGCTGTTAACCCTTGCTTTGTTACTGGAAAAAATGGATTCAAATGGAAAATTTTCCAAAAAATTTAAATTCTGAAATTTTATCTTCATTTGCCATTAACTCTTGTGGAAAACCTAAAGGGTTAATGGCGTTTGTAAAATCAGTTTTGAATACCTTGAGGGGTGTAGTTTCTAGAATGGAGTCATTTTTGGGTGGTTTCTATTATGTAAACCTCACAAAGTGACTTCAGACCTGAACTGGTCCCTAAAAAGTGTTTTTTTGAAAATTTATGAAAAATTTCAAGATTTGCTTCTAAACTTCTAAGCCTTGTAACGTCCCCAAAAAATAAAATGGCATTCCCAAAATGATCGATACATGAAGTAGACATATGGGGAATGTAAATCAATAACTTTTTGGGGCGGTATTACTATGTATTATAGAAGTAGAGAAATTGAAACTTGGAAAATTGCAAATTTTTCCAAATGTTTGGTAAGTTTGATATTTTTTTATAAATAAAAATGAAATTTTTCGACTTCATTTTACCTCTGTCATGAAGTACAATATGTGACGAAAAAACAATCTCAGAATGGCCTGGATAAGAAAAAGCGTTTTAAAGTTATCACCACATAAAGTGACACTGGTCAGATTTCCAAAAAATGGCCGAGTCCTTAAGGTGAAATAGGGCCGAGTCCTTAAGGGGCTAGAGATGAGCAAAGTTTAGAAAAATTCAATTCGGCAGCTTCGTCAAAGTTCGACAATTAAGTTGATTCGCTACAAATTAATTTGTCACAAATCGCTATAAATTAGGTTGTGGCCATGCTGCAGTGTAGACCTGCACGGCCAATTAGCCTGCATCTGCCTTTCATTTAATAATGAAGACCACACTGTATAGGGAATGGCTATCTGCAGATTTGCTGCCTACACGGAATTTTGGGTGATATTGCATTCTCGGGCTTGTCTCCTCTACACTTAGTTTCCCTTCAAGTGAAGCTGCCATTTTAGGAAAACCTGATTCGCTACCATGAAGCATGAGAAAAATCTGATTAATTGCGATTTCTTAAACTTCGCACTGAATTCTGCTTCGAATGCTTTGCTTCACTCAAGACTACTAATATCAGCAAATATGACATACCTGTAGAAAATAATAGTTATATTGTAAACTATTTTCCCCATCCATAGTGAAACAAAGTTCAAGGGTATGGAGAGTAAAAGCCACTTATATAGTGAGGTGAGGAGTGTGAAGAGTTGTATTCTTTCAGAGAGTCGAGATAAAAAGAATGAGTGAAAAAAAAATCCAAAAGCTTGACCTTGAAATTCAGTAAAGCATCTCTACAGAGCTATGTTTTGTCATTTCAAGTTCCAGTGACAGTATAAGAATGCAGAGTTGACCAAAGCTGGCCATTTAAAAAATAATCAAAGCCAGGAAAAAGTCACAGACCTAATATATATTCATACTGCACATAATCTATATAAAGAATTCAGTTATAACACACTATAAAGAGATACATTTTGCTGTGAAAATGTAAATGGATTCTGCCATTGTACCTGTGGAGATGGCTGACCTGTTACATGTGCACTTGGCAGATGAAGGAATCTTTGTTGGTCCCATGTTCATATGTGCCCGCATTGCTGAGAAAAGTTTTATTATATGTAAATGAGTTTCTAGGAGCAATGGGGGCATTGTCATTACACCTTTAGACTCTGCTCTCTGTAACTGCCTTGCCCTCTGCACTTTGACAGGAGCAGTCAGTGTAAACTCGAGCATGTTGGGCCTTGTCAATCAAAGTGCAGAGGGAGCAGCAGGTGCAGAGAGAGCAGAGCCTCTAGATGTAATGGCAACCTTTGCTCCTAGATCCTCGCGGTCAGGAGTGGGATCTGAAATAGGATGATCCACACAATTTTGATAAATTAAATATGTTAGCAATTTCAGTTTCTTTTTACATTTGAAATTCAATAAAACGATTTTTCAGCTGTCGAGTAACTCCTTTAGACTTAGGACAAGCTATATCCATCTGCCCTCTTAGGGGCAAAATATACTGTATATATAGCAAAAATGATTATATTTTGTAGGTTAATATTGCCAGTATAAAGCAACAACAATAAAATATTTGTGATCAGAATCTGCGTGACAAGAATATAAATGAAAAACACTATTAATGATTCTCACAGCTGGAACATAACAGGCGTGAAACTGGAGTATATGCTTTGTACCACATTACTAAGCATTTTAGATACTGTTTTCTGCTGTTCCCATAAATGGGAAAGGCTAATTTGGAAATGGGGTGTGGACTCACAGAAAGGGGTGAGACTTAAAATGCAACAATATGAGGAACATTTATCAAGCCTGGCATACCAATAAGCCCTTCTTGATCTCCCTGCACTGTGAGTGACATGCATCTAATTTACTAAGAGGCAGATTACTTTTAATATATTAGGCTTATCTCTGCCCTGCCATTGACCAGAAACTGAGGTCTATGCTAGCTAGGGGCTAGCGTATACTTCAGCCATAACTTATACCAGTTTCTGACGCATGTTATAGCAAAACCGGTGGCCTGCTCATCCCTCATTCCTCCCTTTTATGCTACTTTAGAAAAGCGGAGAGAACCTTAAAAAGTCACAAATAACAGTGCACATATGCCAAGAAACCATAATTTACAACGGTTTTACTCCAAAATGATGGTGTAAAGACTTTAGTAAATAAAAACCCTATTTAAGCCAAAAAGTGTGCCAAAGTTTTGCCACAAAATTCTGACAATTTATAATAGGTATAAACTTGGACCAGACAGTCAAAAGGTAAGCCAGAATTATTATTAAGCATCAGCCACTATGATAAATCATGTGCATTTTTAATAGGTCTAGTTTACACTGTCTGAAAATTAGACAGGATTAGTAAATCTAACCCACTGTGCATGCAATGGGCTAGGTCCTTGTATGCAAGTCATTAGCTCAGATGTTTTCAATTTATAATGATTAGATCAGATGTTTTCAATTTATAGGAGAATATCTAGAACCATCTCCAGAAGAGTATCTTTGGGAAAAGTCCTATGTGTGGTCATACGTCAACTCTGGGCTTTCAGATATTCATTGTGTAAGAATAAACTTTAAAATATGTATAATTTTTTATTTTTTTTTAAAGAATTTTTTGTTAAAATGAGCATTCATGTTTGATACAACTTCTTCAGAGCAGTAGTGAGCAGACATTGATGGCTGAAAAGCAGATCACTTCTGTAATTATCTTACACATTTATACAGTCTTTTGGTTGTTTACCTAGAATCCTATATACCTAATGACATGTTTCTTCAGATCACATATCACTGAAATCAATGCTTTATGTTTATTAAGTGTCTCTGCCAAGCTGTTTTCAAGAAACAGGTTTGTTTAATTTACTGGTCCCGCGCGACGCGGTCCCTCAAACCCGCTTAACTGGTGAAGTAGCTTAGAAAGGTAATCACTATATAGCTTTTAAGACTCAAGGTTTAGTTTTATCTGTCCTGAAGTGTGTGATGCCTGGTGTGTCCTTCTCTTTGTGGCTTCAACTTCAGCTTGAATTGAGTTGGGTTAGATGAGGGAAGCTTTTTGCCCAATTGCTCCTTCTTCTGACTCGGTGTGCCCCGGCCGGCGGCACTTCCTCGTCAGGGTTCCGAAAAATCCTGCTCGCGCTCTCCCAGAGCGCTATGTGACGTTACTACCGAGCTACGGAGATTGTGGAGGTTCAAGATTGTTCCACCAACGCGTTTCGAATACCACTGTATTCTTCCTCAGGGATATTGCCTGATCCTCCTGGTCTCCCTCTATATTTAGGCTCGCTCTCTCTCCTATAGTTAACCCTTGCTTCCCTTCATTCAAACGCAAACAATTCTATTTCTGAATTTAGACCACCCGGTATGAGTGTATTTAAATTGAAGATCCACCTTGATTCAGCACGGGACATTTTATAAAATAAAGTCCCCCCCTCTAGTATCATTTCTAACCTTTTCTATGCCTACGAATGGTCGTGCCCTGAATGTCACCCCTATGTTTCTCTTTGTAGTGTCTAGAAAGGGGGTGATTATCATACTTTCTTTTGATGTTATATATATATATGTTTCCCTATTCTCTTACTTAGTGCCCTCTTTGTGGGTCCTACATATGTTTTCTTACACGGGCATGTTATTGCATATATTACCCCCTGATCTTTACAACTAATATATTCACAGATTTTATATTCGTTGACATTACTTGTTTTTTCATTTGTTATAGTTTGTATTCCTATTTTATTCTTGGTGATTTTCAGGGCTTTATATACCCAACATGTACCACAGTGAAAAAAACAATTTTTCTGCGATGTTTTAGCTGTCATCCTCTTGTTCTCCTAATAGGTGATGCATTTATTTGTAGGTGCTAGTATATTACCTATATTTTTGGCCTTCCTGTATACGAATTTAGGGTTATCTGGGATTAGGTCTCCTATTGTCTTATCCTCTTTTAACCACTTGAAGACCACAGGTTTACACCCCCCTAGTGACCAGGCCCTTTTTTACAAATCCGCACTACACTACTTTCACCGTTTATTGTTCGGTCATACAACTTACCACCCAAATGAATTTTACCTCCTTTTCTTCTCACTAATAGAGCTTTCATTTGGTGGTATTTCATTGCTGCTGACATTTTTACTTTTTTTGCTATTAATAAAAATGTAACGACATTTTTGCAAAAAAATGACATTTTTCACTTTCTATTGTAAAATTTTTTTTTAAAAAACTACATTTCTATATAAATTTTTCACAAAATTTGTTGTTCTACATGTCTTTGATAAAAAAAAATCCAATAAGTGTATATTTATTGGTTTGGGTAAAAGTTATAGCGTTTACAAACTATGGTGCAAAAAAGTAAATTTCTGCATTTTGAAGCAGCTCTGACTTTCTGAGCACCTGTCATGTTTCTTCAGGTGCTAGAATGCCAGGATAGTATGAATACCCCCCAAATCACACCATTTTAGATAGAAGACACCCCAAAGTATTCACGGAGGGGCATGGTGAGTTCATGTATCATTTCATTTTTTCACAAGTTAGCGGAAAATGACACTTTCTGAGGAAAAAAAAAAATAATAAAGTTTCCATTTCTGCTAACTTCTGGCAAAAAAAAATAAAATCTCAGACGGACTCACTATGCCCCTCAGTGAATACCTTGGGGTGTCTACTTTCCGAAATGGGGTCATTTGTGGGGTGTGTTTACTGCTCTGGCATTTTGGGCGGGGCTAAATTGTGAGCAGCCATGTAAAACCTAAAGGTACTCGTTGGAATTTGGGCCCCTTTGCGCACCCAGGCTGCAAAAAAGTGTCACTCATGTGGTATCGCCGCACTCAGGAGAAGTAGGGCAATGTGTTTTGGGGTGTATTTTTACATATATCTATGCTGGGTGAGAGTAATATCTCTGTAAATTGACAACTTTGTATTAAAAAAATTAAAAAGTTGTCGTTTACAGCGATATTTCTCACATAAAGTATGGGTATATGTAAAAATACACCCCAAAACACATTGCCCTACTTCTCCTGAGTACGGCGATACCACATGTGTGACACTTTTTTGCAGCCAAGATGCCCTAATTCCAATGAGTACCTTTAGGATTTCACAGGGCATTTTTCTGCATTTTTCTTCTCACGCTTTAGGGCCCCTAAAATGCCAGGGCAGTAGAAATACCCCACATGTGACCCCATTTTGGAAAGAAGACACCCCAAGGTATTCCGTGAGGGGCATGGCGAGTTCACAGAAAAAAAAAAATTTGGCACAAGTTAGCGGAAATTGATATATATATATTTTTTTTACAAAGTCTCATATTCCACTAACTTGTGACAAAAAATAAAATTTTGCATGAACTCACCATACCCCTCACGGAATACCTTGGGGTGTCTTCTTTCTAAAATGGGGTCACATGTGATGTATTTATACTGTCCTGGCATTTGAGGGTCTCCGCAATCATTACACGTATGGCCAGCATTAGGAGTTTCTGCGATTCTCCTTATATTGAGCATACGGGTAATGAGATTTTTTTTTTCCGTTCAGCCTCTGGGCTGAAAAAAAAAAAAAATGAACGGCGCAGATTTTTCATTCGCATCGATCAATGTGGATGAAAAAATCTCTGCCAAAATCAGTGACTGCGGTGCGGTGGGCTGGGCGCTAGCTACCTAACAAGTAGCTAGCTAACTGGCGGTGATAAGGGACCCTTATGCCCCATTCACACGTCCGCAATTCTGTTTGCGTGAACGGAATTGCGGACCCATTCATTTCTATGGGGACAGACTTTGTCCCGCTCGGATCCGAATTACGGATCCGCGCTTCGAGTCTGCACTTCCGTTCCGCAAAAATATAGAACATGTCCTATTCTTGTCCGCAATTGCGGACAAGAAAAAGCATTTTCTATATAGTTCTGTGCGGATCTGCAAAATGCGGAAAGCACATTGCCGGTGTCCGTATTTTGCGGATCCATAGATCCATGGATCCGCAGATCCATGGATCCGCAAAACACATACGGACGTCTGAATGAGCCTGTAGGGGGTGATTAGTGACAGGGGGTGACAGGGGTGATCAGGGGGTGACATTGGTGATCAGGGGGTGACATGGGTGATCAGGGGTTAATCAGTGATGGGGGTGGGGGGTGTGTGTGTAGTGATTGGTGCACTTTACCTTTGTTTCCTCTGGTGGTCCCAAACAAAGGGACCACCAGACGAGCAGACAGCAGGCATATCAGACGCTGTTTACAAAACAGCGTCTGATATGCGATTTTAATGCGGTTTTTTCCTCATCTACATCCTGCCAGCGCATGATCAGCGCTGGCAGGCTGTAGTTTCAGTTGTCCCGGCTCCGATCACATGAACGCGCGCGCACGCCGCGTGCGCGTTCATGTGAAATCTCGGGTCTCACGAGATGACGCCGATAGGCGGCAGTGAGACCTGAGAGAGCCGCCGCGCTGACGCCCATCGGCGTTAGCGTGGCGGCAAGTGGTTAAGGTATCCCAATGTTTCAGAACTATATTTCTTAGTATCTTCGTTTGACAATTGTATTGTGTAATGATTGGTGGGATTTCATTCTCTTCCTTACTTTCTGCGTTTTTTCTCTGAGTAAATCCTGTCTATTTAGTAGTCCCACTATTTCTTTTTGCTCTATTAGTGCTCTCTTGTTATAACCCCGCTCTTCAAATTTTTGTTGTATCTTTTCTGCTTCTTCTATATATTCCTCTTCCTTGGTACAATTACGTTTTATTCGCATAAACTGGCTTTTTGGGATATTTTCAAGCCAGCGCGGGAGGTGACAGCTACTTCTGGAAATAAGGCTGTTTACATCTGTAGGCTTATTGTATGTTTTTGTTTGTAATGTATTATTTTCAATAAAGATTGTCAAATCTAAAAATGCAATCTCCTTTTTGCAAATTATAGGCGTGAATTCCAAATAAAACTTATTTTTATTAATTTCATTTAAAAACTGTGCTAAATTTTCCTCCCTCCCCCAAATAAAAATCACATCGTCGATGAATCTTTTCCATAGGACGAGATTTGCCCGGGGCTCGCCGTTGGGATAAATGGTCTCATATTCCCATTGTCGAACATAAATATTAGCGAACCCCAGTGCGAATCTTGTCCCCATCGCGGTACCCCATTGCTGTACATAAAATTTATCTTCAAATAAAAAATAATTTTTATTTGAAATGAACATTATAGCTTTTTATATAAAATCAATCTGATTCTGTTTCAATTCTCCCTGATTTTCTAAACATGATTTTACCGCTTCACAGCCTTTTTTATTTTCTATTACTAAGAAGAGGAAAATCAACAAATTCTACTGTCCCCAGAGATCATAATAAGAAAGAAAACAAGAGACAGTATCCCAACAAATAACCGATTTGAGCTACTGGGGGAGATAGAAATAGAGAATGAAAATATATTGCGACAAGAACAAAGGGAAAATACACCACAACAGGAACAAAGAGTAAGCGATCTCTGGCCGTGCAGTGCCGTGCTGTGCCGTAGCTCCGCCCCCGCCCCATTATAGTCAATGGGGAAAGAGCGGCAGCACGGCAGTGCAAGGCCACTTGCGGCAGGATGGATGCCGGATCTGTCCTGCCGCAAGTGTAAAAGTACCCTTACTCTTTGTTCCTGTCGTGGTGTATTTTCCCTTTGTTCTTGTCGCAATGTATTTTCATTCTCTATTTCTATCTCCCCCAGTAGCACAAATCGTTTTTTTCTTGGGATACCGTCTCTTGTTTTCTTTCTTATTATGATCTCTGGGATCAGTAGAATTTGTTGATTTTCCTCTTCTTAGCAATAGAAAATATACAATATATTTATACAAAAAGCTATTATGTTCATTTTAAATAAAAACTATTTTTTATTTGAAGATAAATTTTATGTACAGCAATGGGGTACAGCGATGGGGACAAGATTCGCACTAGGGTTCGCTAATATTTATGTTGGACAATGGGAATATGAGACCATTTATCCCAACAGCGAGCCCCGGGCGAATCTCGTCCTATGGAAAAGATTCATCGACGATGTGATTTTTATTTGGGGGAGGGAGGAAAATTTAGCACAGTTTTTAAATGAAATTAATAAAAATAAGTTTTATTTGGAATTCACGCCTATAATTTGCAAAAGGGAGATTACATTTTTAGATTTGACAATCTTTATTGAAAATAATACATTACAAACAAAAACATACAATAAGCCTACAGATGTAAACAGCTTTATTTCCAGAAGTAGCTGCCACCTCCCGCGCTGGCTTGAAAATATCCCAAAAAGCCAGTTTATGCGAATAAAACGTAATTGTACCAAGGAAGAGGAATATATGGAAGAAGCAGAAAAACTACAACAAAAATTTGAAGAGCGGGGTTATAACAAGAGAGCACTAATAGAGCAAAAATAAATAGTGGGACTACTAAATAGACAGGATTTACTCAGAGAAAAAACGAAGAAAAGTAAGGAAGAGAATGAAATCCCACCAATCATTACACAATACAATTGTCAAACGAAGATACTAAGAAATATAGTTCTGAAACATTGGGATACCTTAAAAGAGGATAAGACAATAGGAGACCTAATCCCAGATAACCCTAAATTCGTATACAGGAAGGCCAAAAATATAGGTAATATACTAGCACCTACAAATAAATGCATCACCTATCAGGAGAACAAGAGGATGACAGCTAAAACATCGCAGAAAAATGTTTTATTCACTGTGGTACATGCGGGGTATGTAAAGCCCTGAAAATCACCAAGAATAAAATAGGAATACAGACTATAACAAATGAAAAAACAAGTAATATCAACGAATATAAAATCTGTGAATATATTAGTTGTAAAGATCAGGGGGTAATATATGCAATAACATGCCCGTGTAAGAAAACATATGTAGGACCCACGAAGAGGACACTAAGTAAGAGAATAGGGGAACATATATAACATCGAAAGAAAGTATGATAATCACCCCCCTTCTAGACACCTCAAAGAGAAACATAGGGGTGACATTCAGGGCACAGCATTTGTAGGCATAAAAAAGGTTAGGAGTGATACTAGTGGGGGGGACTTTATTTAAAAAATGTCCCGTGCTGAATCGAGGTGGATCTTCAATTTAAATACACTCATACCAGGTGGTGTGAAATTCAGAAATAGAATTGTTTGCGTTTGAATGAGGGGAAGCAAGGGTTAACTATAGGGCGGATAGCAAGCCTATATATAGAGGGAGACCAGGAGGATCAGGCAATATCCCTGAGGAAGAATACCGTGGTATTCGAAACGCGTTGCATGGACAATCTTGAACCTCCACAATCTCCGTAGCTCGGTAGTGACGTCAGATAGCGCTCCGGCAGAGCGCGAGCAGGAATTTTCAGAACCCTGACGAGGAAGGTGAAGTTAAAGCCACAAAGAGAAGGACACGCCAGGCATCACACACTTCAGGACAGGTAAAACTAAACCGGGAGTGTTAAAAGCTATATAGTGATTACCTTCCTAGGCTACTTCATCAGTGAAGCGGGTTTGAGGGAGCGCGTCGAGCGGCACCAGTAAATTAAATAAACCTATTTCTTGAAAACAACTTGGCAGAGACACTTAATAAAAATAAAGCATTGATTTCAGTGATATGTGATCTGAAGCAACATGTCATTAGGTATATAGGACAAAATGTGATGAAAGGTTTCCTTCAACCCCTCAATAGTTTCGCCTGAGCTCTGTTTGGGCCCTGGTAAAAGGCCTTGTTTGAAAGCTGGCATTCTAAGCTTTAAAACAATACAAGAATCACACTATCATTATCTCTGCTACATCAGGAGACAAAGCCTTTAGAAATCGGGTCAGGAGTAACAGCAGCTGAAAGTGAAAGCCAGTTTCAGGTGCTTTGACTCCCTAACTGAATTCTTAAGGTTATGTCACCCAATGTCAAGGACATAATGCTGTGATTCTGGTCTTGTTTCAACATTATTAGGCCACTTTTACATGGGCGTTGCGGAATGGGGCTGTATAGGATGCGGGTGCGTTACAGGAAAATGCGCGATTTTTCAGCGCGAGTGCAAAGCGTTTTAATGCGTTTTGCATTGATGGACCATGTGATTGGACCATGTGATGTGACATCAACACAGGTCCTTTAGCCGCAGCTCATGATTGAACAAGAAAGAAGAGATTGCAACTATGTGATCAAGTGGATAAGGTGAGTTAATTTTTTTAACCCCTCAATCCACATTTAGCTAAGCATTCTATATTGAGAATGCTATTATTTTCCCTTATATAACCATGTTATAAGGGAAAATAATAAAGATCGGGTCCACATCTCGATCGTCTCTTAGCAACGATGTGGGAAAACTTGCTTGCGGATGCTTGCGATTTTCACGCAGCCTCATTCACTTCTATGGGGCCTGCGTTGCATGAAAAACGCAGAATGTAGAGTGATGCGTGAAAGTCACCGCTCATGTACACAGCCCCAATGAAGTGAATGGGTCATCATTCAGTGTGGGTGCAGTGCATTCACGTCACACATTGTACCCGCGCGGAAAACTTGCCCGTCTGAAAGGGGCCTTACAGTCACATTAAAATTAGAGAAACCCTCCCAAAAATGGCAATTTTTTATTGAAGATTTTTAATATATGTCTGAAATGAATATTGTTGCCACACAACTCAGGGGACACAATTGCATTTTTAACCCCTTAGTAACATAACTCATTTTAGTCTTAATGACCAGTAACATTTCGTCCTCTGTGTACCGGCAGTCATAATTTTTTCTTAATTTTGTGGGATCAGTTGTAAATTTTTAGGAACCATTTTAGGGTACATATAGTTTATTAAATATCGGAATATACAGATGCAGCCAAGCAAAACTTGATGGTTAACGCATTAGGTTACTTTCACACTCACGGTTTGTGCGAATTCATCATGGACGCATCCGTTCAGATAATACAACCGTCTTCTTACGTTCAGAGTATATCCATTTGTATTATCTTTAGCATAGCCATGACAGATTTTTCTTGAACACCATTAAAAGTCAATGAAGTATGGGTCAGTTTTCTATTGTGCCAGATTGTGTCAGTGAAAATGGATCCACCCTCATTGACTTACATTGTGTACCAGGATGGATCCGTTTTGCTCAGTTTCATCAGACGGACACAAAAATGCTGTAAGCAGCATTTTGGTGTCTGTCTCCAAAGCAGAATGGAGACTGAACTGATGCAAACGGATGTAAACTGATGCATTCTGAGCATACTGATCCTTTTCCATTCAGAATGCATTAGAATGCAAACTGATCAGTTTTGGACCGCTTGTGAGAGCCCTGAATGGATCTCACAAACGGAAAGCCAAAACGTGAGTGTGAAAGTAGACCTAAGCAAAAAATGTAACAAAAAGGTTAACTACTTCTTTCAATGTATTTTAATGGCCTTTATCATAGATGGCACTAGATAACACTGTGAAATATGTTATCAGAGTTATTAGAGTCAACATTAGCTCGGCTACATCTGTAACTGTTAGAAATCGGGATGGCAGTAAATTATTGTTTGAAAGTTTGGAATGCCAGTTTTCAAACACAAACAGGCTAATATTTCTAGCTTCTGCCAATTCCCACATATAAGCAGCTACCCTTACTCCCCCGAACCACCACCTCACCTTGCTGCCTGAGCTCTTGGCTGAACAGTTAACTCCTTTTCTCAAAACTGTTAACTGTTTAAAGCATAGATTACCAGCTTTCAAACAAGACCAAGGCCCATTCTATCTTCTATGGAGCCCGAGATATGAAGCAGTTGAGTTGTGCGCCAACTATATTTACATCAGACCTCATAAGGCCCCTGCCACTTAGCTAAGAATTTGCTTTCCACCGTGGGTACCAAAACTAGCCCTGGACTGAACTGCCTAACCTTGGCTGCCCTGTTATACACTCGAGCTTGGTTATCTTGAGCCCTCAGGAGGTGTTCTTTCACTATGGTCATGACCTTAGATATCCTCTCTTGCATTTGTGCTATGTGTTCTACCACACTTTTATATGGGGTAGTCTCACTTTCCCAGGTCTCCTTTGCCATATCTAGCAACCACCGAGGGTGCCGAGCATATAACAATTCAAAAGGTGAAAACCCAGTGGAGGTTTGAGGAACCTCTCTAATAGAGAACAGTAGGTACGGTAGCAGACAGTCCCAATCACGACCATCCTTCTCTACCACCTTTTTTAACATACTCTTAAGCATTTTACTGAATCGTTCTACTAGACCGTCTGTCTGCGGATGATATACTGATGTTCGCAGTTGTTTAATTTTCAACATCCGACACAACTCTTTCATGACCTTAGACATGAACGGTGTTCCCTGGTCAGTTAATATCTCTTTTGGTATACCGGTTCTGGCAAACATCTGGAGCAACTCTTTCGCTATGGTTTTCGAGGAGGTATTTCTTAAAGGTACTGCTTCCGGGTATCTGGTAGCATAGTCAACTACCACCAAAATATACTGCTGACCTCTAGCTGACTTCACTAGGGGTCCTACGAGATCCATTGCAATCCGTTCAAACGGAACTTCAATGATTGGCAGTGGGACCAAGGGACATTTGAAATGTGGGACTGGGGCTGAGACCTGGCAGGTGGACACAACTGGCAATAGTCAGCTATTTCCTTATAACACTCCGGCCAATAGAATCGCTGGAGAATGCGTTCTTGGGTTTTACATGCCCCCAAGTGTCCCCCTAAAACATGAGAGTGGGCCATCCTTAATACTAATGGTCGATACGGACCCGGTACCAGCAGCTGTTCCACTACTTCGTCCCCCTTTTTGGTCACCCTATACAACATATCATTGTTTATGGCGAAGTGGGGAAACTGACTATCAGCTCCTAGACTTTGAGCAATCCCATTTAGTACTGATACATTCTCCCGGGCACCTTTTAAGGTAAGATCCCTGAGCTGTGCCGCTCCAAAATTTTCCCGGGAACATTGGTCTCATGGGATAATTCCTCGTCCTCCTCACCTAACATCACAGCTAGCGGAGACTCTGATATAGCCTCAGGACATTTTATACTCTCTCCCACCACATCACAACTAGTACATTTAGCACTTGACAGACTAATCAGAACCTTGGCTTTAGCCCAGAGGTCCCAAAACAGCGGGAAATCTCTTCCTAGTATCATCGGGTGCAGTAAGTCCTTCACGACTCCCACCTCATGCTGTACAGTACCACACATAGTGTTTATGGACACCTGAGCAACCGGTGTCTCCATGGATACACAACACTCCCACATGCTTTTCAGGATTCAACACGTGAGGCACCATGGATGTCATCAAAGTGAGTCCAGGAGGGCAGTCACCATAACACTGTTCACGGTCACTTGGCACACCTGGGGTTCTTCCTGGGCTTGGGTAGCTGCACTACACACCGATGTGCAAAAAGAGAATATGGTTGGCCGACACCGCACTCCATGGGCTCGGTAGACAAAGGGCAGTGTGCTGCGATATGTCCAGGATCCTGACACCTCCAACAGATAATGGGGCCGATCTGGACTTGGGTCCCAGGCTCAAACTTTTCCTTGGCCTGGATTTTCCAGTTGGGATTGGGTTGTAGTCCTTTCCGGGGGCACCCTGCTCCATTTTTAGAGCCGGGATATTGCCTTCTCAGCCTTCCCTTATTTTCCAAGGAGTCCTGCACGCTGATATACCTTTCTACAAGGCTCACCAATTTCTCTGCAGTCTGCAGGTTTCCCTGGGCAACCCAACGCTAAAGGGATGTTGGCAGCATATGGCAGAACCGATTCATCACCACTTTTTCCACCATCTGAGCTGGGGTGGATGATTCTGGCTGTAACCATTTTTGTACGAGGTGGAACAGATCGAACATTTGGGATCTGGGAGGCTTATCTTGGCAAAACTCCCAGCTGTAAACACGCTGCGCCCGGACTGCATCCGTCACCCCTTGCCGGGCAAGAATCTCTGCTTTTAGCTTACTGTATTCTTTAGCATCTTGCATACTCCCACTGAACTGATAAACCTAGAGGCTTCAAGGATTTCAATCAATAAAAGATCTATAGATCAGTCAATAATTCACTAACATTTCAGGTCATCTAGGAGCAATGTTTCAACCACAAAGTCCTCCATGTAGCCCAAATCTGAGAAGTGACATTTTGCTCCTACGCTCCAATGATAGATCTGTAATAAGGTTGCCCATTTTGCATGTGCTGTTTAAGAGGAGCTTTTGGCCCCCTCAAGCACAATCAATGAATGCACACCTTATACCTACGCTTTCGTAATATTTTAAGAATGTTATACAGGATAGGCATACACATGGAATCACACATGCTAAAACTCAACATTAATGACATAATGCATGTATTATTTTCTGATACTACACATAGTCTACAGACTACACATAGAGGGAATAATTTATTAACGTTAGTCCTTCTATCAAGAGGAGCTTTCAATGTAATTTTACACCTTTCAAAATGACCACAGATATAAAGATATAACTAACTAAAATACTCGATAGCCCATAATGTTAATTGATATGTCACTGCTGGGACCAGTTTTGATTGATTTTGATGTTTGCCATTATGCAAAAGAGTTTCCATGGTTACTATAAATTATATCATGGCAATTATCTTTCCAATTACATGTAATTCATGATGGGTAAGTTCACACTAACGTTATGGCTTCTATCAGTAACAGAGCCATGATAGCTGCAATGTTTTTTTTTATTGTTTTTTTAAAGGAGATCCAAATGAATCCTGACGTAGGGCTAGATTTCCTTAGTTATGAATGGGTGATATTGTTATTTTACACCAGAATTGTGGTGGAATGTTAGCAAAAAAATGGCACATCTAAGGCCTTGTCCCCTTTTCTGTGATGCCCTGACCCTATTTGCTAAGTCCAGTCCATTGTCACCCTTGTTGGAAAAAAGCTTAGAAATTCTAGATGCACCAAACTGCACCATCTTGTGCCACTTTTTGGAGCAGACACATTAGTAAATCTGGACCAGTGTCTTTTGGTCTCCATCTGGCAGATATGTCATTTTTCATCTGTATAGGAAAGCTTAGCAAACAGAACTTTCCTATACAGAGGGCCACCACAAATGAAGTATACCTTGTGGTATATATATTTATACAGTGGAACCCTATAGTTGACAGATACCACTGTATGGGATCTATCATAGACCTCTGCCCAGAGTATATGTCAATTTATAGGCTTGAACACAATGTATATATCTTTAGTCATATCTTATAATCCTTATAATTAGCCTGATAAAAGGGTTCTTTATTTTGGATGCTTCATACTAGTCATAAGGGTTCCTTGACAATAAGCTGGTCACAAAGTGTTCCCCTGCTGAGGCTTCCAGCAATCAGCTGTGGTTGAGTCTGACAGAAAGTGGTTTCCTGTAGCACCACCACAAGAGAAATGAACATTATTGGGTCATCCATATTATGCAGGACAGCATGGGTCCTCTAGAGAGAAAGACATTATTTGTAACCATTCTCCACGCAAGAGATAAGAATCCGAAACAGAACATCTTCCTCTATTAGAGATGACCCATAATTTTTAGTAAATACAAGTATTCCTTTAACTCAGTAATTGTGGGGCACCTTTTCTTAGAGCTCTGTGTTGTGCTTTTTTTTTCTCCTTTCTTTTATTTTCAAATTATTTCTAGAAATTTATGAGTATATATCCAACTGGGTATTACAATACCAGTTGCCAAAGGGTACACTGTCTGATGTCAGCACTGAGTGGACACACCCCTCAACTGGTAACATCCAATTGTCAATTTATTTCTAAATTGCTAGGATGATGAAGAAGAACAGAAGATTAGAATGGTGCAACACAGACTTATCAGAAAAGATTACCCCAAATAGTTTTTTTCAAAAGAAATGCAATAATTTACTAAAAACAGACTTGTCTGTTGAGGTGACAGTTCCTATTTAACTTACAAACAACAAATGAAACAGCACTCTGTAACCAGAGTTCTGCCCAAGATAAAAGCTATAAGAGGACATTGGTGTACTAATCCACCATATCGCATGCAAACAGTGGAGACATTAGTTTACATTTTGATCAAAAGGTAGTAAGCCCACTCACCCCTTCACGGTTGTCTCCTAGAGTGGGTACTAACGCTAAATCTGACCTGTTATGGGCCATGACAGCCACATAAAATCCTCCTAACGCTAAATATTACCTGTTATGGGCCACGACAGCCACATAAAATCCAGGGAGTGTGGGCCCAGCATGCATGCTGGGACAAACCATACTTATTAACCCCTTCTGGTGCTGTAACAGCCTCCATTAGATCCAGGGATGCAGGTACCAACATGCATGCTGAGCCCACTATGCACTCCTCCTGGAGCCAGACGGCTACTAGCAGGTAATGTGAGTACACATTCAGCTTTATACTCACTCTGATTAAAAACCAGCATCTAGGGCAGATAAACTAGTCAGGTGTGCACGACTGAAGCGGAGGTTGCCACACCTCCGACTCTTACTAAACAGATTCTTTCAGTTCCTATTTAACTCACATTTTCTAACAGAATGCATGAAAACAGACAACTCCTTAATATACAGCGTGACTCTACACCACCTCTCATTTTTGAGGGTAGCTTCAGAGCTACAGAAGCTTGAGGACTCCTGATCCAACACAAATGTTTGCAAATGTTTGCATTACCATATTCATTTTTATTAAACAGTATAATGTAGTAAAAACGTATTAAAGATTATATCATCACTTTCTGCATCAATATTAAATTTAATGATGAGTTTCTTTTAAAAGAGGGTATGCCAAATTTGCTACAGTACATCTCTTTTGGACTCTGAGAACTTCACTAGTATCAAACATTTGAAAAGAATTCACTGCATATTGATCATTTCTATGAGGAACTCATCTACTCTGTGGCCATGATTTATCATACCTTCACTCCAGAATTCTGGCATCAAAAATTCCCAAAATAGGGCATTTGCGACTTTTCACACTCATTTGCGCATACTTTTGCGACTTTTTTACATATGTATACCACTCACTCCAGTTTTGTAAAAATGTGCGTGGTTAGCCATGTTAATGAGTTTCACTCCAGATTTATCATTGGGACTTTTTTTAAAAGTCGCAAAAAAGTTGCAAAAATCCCAATTTCACTCCAGTGAGGACCGTGCTTATCTTATGCGACTTTTTTGTAAATATGTGCGACTTTTGTAAAGTCGTTTACTGAAGGATGAACTGCTGCCATCAAACCACATTTATCACAGTATTAAAGGATCATTAATAAATCTGACTGAGCCAAAAGTGACTTTGGACTAATGTGAAATTGGAGTACTGGCGTTTTGGATTCCGTTTGTGAGATCCGTATCAGGGATCTCACAAACGGTCCAAAACGGATCAGTTCAGCCCCAATGCATTCTGAATGGAAAAGGATCCGCTCAGAATGCATCAGTTCGGCTCCTTTCAGTCTCCTTTCCGTTCTGGAGGCGGACACCAAAATGCAGCTTGCAGCGTTTTGGTGTCCGTCTGACGATGCGGAGCCGAACGGATCCGTTTTGACTTACAATGTAAGTCAATGGGGACGGATCCATTTTCAATGACACAATATGGTGCATTTGAAAATGGATCCGTTCCCCATTGACTTTCAATGTAATTCAAAACGGATCCGTTTTGAATTTGACAATTTTTTTTAAAGCTAATGCAAACGGATCCGTTCTGAACGGATACAAACGTTTGAATTATAGGTGCGGATCCGTCTGTGCAAATATCAGACGGATCAGCATCTAACGCCAGTGTGAAAGTAGCCTAAGATGGAAGTGTAATGATAAATCTGGCCCACAGTCTTTATTAAAATGGAAGGTACGTGAATTGCCAACACAACACGTAAAAGGAAAATAACCATTATGATGAAATGCTTACACTTAGACTTCAGAAATTGCATAGATTTACTGATATCTGACGAACAGGCCTCCTGAACCTTTAGGTTATACTAAAAAGGAAGATGACATGAAGTTCTTTTCAATAACTGTTAGTAATTAGTCTCCCGTACTAAATGAAACTATATCATAATCATACTGTAGGGCCGTACGGGAGTCTTGCCTAAATATGTTCTTATTATGTGTGTTAGGCAAATTATATTCATTCCTGACATTTTAATAAGCAGCTAGATTGCTAATGTTTGCAGTTTTTTCAAACCTCTTTACACCAAACGAAGCCTCCAAAATTGTTGTGACTCTTTTAAAATGTCATTTTTAATCAGCATCTTCTCTCAGTAATTGTGTGATTGCGAAAAAATATGGAAAATAGTTTTTTTTCAACTTCGTACTAAAGAACTTCTAAAGTGTGTGTGTTATTACTAATCAAAAGGACAGAAGACAGATTTTATTAGTACAATTATTACACAGACTTTTTTTTTTCAACAAATGAAATGTTCCTATTTGGTCACATTATACACATTATATTATTAACATAACATATGAGTGTTCAATCATTATTAGAGTATGTTCCAAATAGTATTTTGTAGTGTTACTAAATGCTCATCTTTCTAGCCCATCAAGTGCCCCCATTTAAGTTCAATATGGTTCACAGAAGGTAACTGTGGAGGAAAGTCCAAGGCAGTCAGCACCTTTTGACCTTCACAAATTTCCTACACAACTTTAAAGGGGTTAGAGATGAGCGAATTTCTCAAAAATTCGCTTCGGCCGGTTTGCAGAAGTTCCCGAAAAAATGTAGTTTGATACGAATTTATTTATGGTGAATTTTGTTAAACAATGGCTATTTCCTCGCTGCAGAGAGCCTTTATAGAGGTGTAGAACACTGTGCCTTGCAGTAACATGCATAGGGACTATGCTGTGGTAGAGAAACAATACTGTGAGTCATCTATGACATGTAGATGACAGGCGTCGCTCTTAGAATCACAGCACACTTCACTTATTTGGGCAGTTACAGGGCCAAAACTGACCAAATAACTCAAGTGTGAATTCAGCCTTACAGGTCAATGTTAGCGCCAGGTATAAAGAACCGTGCAGAGACTCAAAATCTTTTGCCCTTCTTCTGATCCGTCAGAACAATAACACACAAAAAACAGATCCTGTCTGTGGAGCATCCACCTTCACTCCGTCAGCATTTGGTCAATAATCCATCAGTATTGGTAAAGCAAAAAAAAACAGGAGTGGGTCCAAAACAGAGATGACACGTGAATGGAATATTTGCATGTCTTCTGTGTTTTGTACCAACTCCTGCTTTTGGCTACCAAATGATAAGCCAGTTCTGATACAAAATAGGGACCATGTCATGCAGGCTTTTAAGTTGTTACAAAGACAGGATCCGTTGTGCGTCTCATTTTTCTATCCTTCTGACAGATCAGAAGAACAATCAAATATATGATGATGTCAGCCAGGCCGAAAGGCCAAATAGTGGCCCAGTAAAGAAGTCGGGAGGGTGGGAACAGCATGAGAAGTCTACAGAGTGGCCCTATGACATAGTGGTGAGGTAGAAGCAGCATGAGGAGACCACAGAATGGTCAATGACAGTGTGAAGGTGGTAGCAGCATCAGGAGGACACAGAGTGGCACAATGACAGTGTGGAGGTGGCAGCAGCAGCATAAGGAGACCACAGAGTGGCACAATGATAGTGTGGAGGTGGCAGCAGCAGAATAAGGAGACCTTAGAGTGGCACTCTCTCTCTCAGCCACAGAGTAGCACAATGACACAGTGTTGAGGTGGCTTTAGCATCATCAGGAGCCAACAGCGTGGCACAATGACAGAGTGTGAAGGTGGCAGCAACAGCAGCATCAGGAGGAGGCCACAGGGTGGCACAATGACAGTGTATAGGTGGCAGCAGCATCAGGAGGCCAGAGACTGGCACAATGAGAGAGTTGGAGGTTGCGGCAGCATCAGGAGGAGGCCACAGGGTGTCACAATGAGAGTGTGAAGGTGGCAGCAGCATCATCAGGAGGCCACAGGGTGGCACAATGGCAGAGTGTGGAGGTGGCGGCAGTAGCATCAGGAGGCCACAGAGGGGCAAAATGACAGTGTGTGGAGGTGGCATTAGCAGCATCAGGAGGAGGCCACAAGGTGGCCCAATGACATAATTGAGGTGTCAACAGCATCAAGAGGCCACAGAGTGGCACAATGACAGAGTGTGGAGGTGTCTACACCATCAAGAGGAGGCCACAGAGTTTCACAATGACAGAATGTGGTGGTGGCAGCAGCCTCAGGAGGAGGCCACAGGGTGGCACAATGACAGAGTGTGGAGGTGGCAGCAGCATCATTAGGAGGCCACAGAGTGGTACAATGACAGACTGAGGAGGTGGCGGCAGCAGAAGCCACAGGAGGCCACAGGGTTGCACAATGACAGAGTTTTGAGATGGCTACACCATCATCAGGAGGCCACAGAGCAGCACAATAACAAAGTGTGGAGGTGGCAGCTGCAGCAGCATCAGGAAGAGGCCACAGGGTAGCACAATGACAAAGTGTTGAGGTGGCAGCAACATCATCAGGAGGAAGAGACAGGGTGGCACGTTGAGAGTGGGAAGGTGGCAGCAGCAGCATCAGGAGGAAGCCACAGGGTGGCACATTGAAAGAGTTGAGGTGGCAGCATCATCATCGGGAGGCTACAGAGTGGTACAAGGACAGACTGAGGAGGTAGCGGCCGCAGAAGCCGCAGGAGGCCACAGGGTGGCACAATGACAGAGTGTGGAGGTGGCAGCAGCAGCATCAGGAGGAGGCCACAGGGTGGCACAATAACAGAGTGTTGAGGTGGAAGCAGCAGCATCAGGAGGACACAGAGTGGCAAGGTGACATAGTGACAGACTGAGGAGGTGGCGGCAGCAGAAGCCGCAGGAGGCCACAGGGTTGCACAATGACAGAGTGTGGAGATGGCTACACCATCATCAGGAGGCCACAGAGCAGCACAATAACAAAGTGTGGAGGTGGCAGCTGTAGCAGCATCAGGAAGAGGCCACAGGGTAGCACAATGACAGAGTGTTGAGGTGGAAGCAGCAGCATCAGG
Organism: Bufotes viridis; assembly: GCA_033119425.1. Classification (NCBI taxonomy): domain Eukaryota; kingdom Metazoa; phylum Chordata; class Amphibia; order Anura; family Bufonidae; genus Bufotes; species Bufotes viridis. The sequence goes on from CM065590.1 coordinate 457,590,087, forward strand.
AGGACACAGAGTGGCAAGGTGACATAGTGTTAAGGTAGCAGCAGCATCAAGAGACCACAGAGTGGCAAGGTGACATTGTGTGGAAGTGGCAGCAGCATTAGGAGGCTACAGAGTGGCAAGATGACATAGTGTTAAGGTAGCAGCAGCATCAAGAGACCACAAAGTGGCAAGGGAACATAGTGTGGAGTTGGCAGCAGCATCAGAAGACCACAGAGTGGCAAGGGAACATAGTATGAAGGTGGCAGCAGCATCAGGAGATCACAGAGTGACCTGGTGACAGAGTGGGGAGGTGGGTGGAAATACCAGTACCAGCTGAAGATGGTGGATGAAAGAAGGAGCACTTGGCATCAGATGTGTGGCATCAGGCGGGTGGCAGCATCAGAATAGTAGCTGACACAGGTAGCCAACCAGTCTCTTTTGTCAAAGTGTTGGTGTGGCACCATGGATGATCTAGTCTGATGCATCAGGCATTGGTGGGTGGAAATCCTGGATGATCCACGCCTGATTCATCTTGACAAAGGTCACTCTCCACATTTTTGGTGGACAGGCGAGTTCTTCTTGGGGTTATTATGGCCCCCGTTGCACTAAACACCCTCTCTGATGCCACCCTACTGGCCGGGCAGGACAGTTTTTCCAGGGCAAACTCTGCCAGTTGAGGCCACAAATCCAGTTTGGCTGCCCAGTAGTCCAGCGGATCTTCAATGTGGGGTGGCAGGGTGTTTTTCAAGTATGCTACCACCTGCTGGTTAAGGTCCTGCTCCAGGTCTACCTGCTGGTGGTGAGTAGTTTCTTCACTAGGCGGGGTGACTCTAGACTCAAGTTGCTGCTGATGGAGCCTTAACTGCTAATACCCCCCCACCCTGCCACCCACCCTGCCACAGCAGTCATCGCAGAGGAACGTGAGTGCAGAGGGAGCCTGCGGTCAGACGTGCGAGCGGACGACAATGGCGTAGATAGGCAGCTGCCAAATGACTACATAGGATGTCTCTATAGTAAATCAGTTTGTCCTCCCTCTCAGCGGGTGTAATGAAGGCTCCCATTTTGAACCGGTAGTGAGGGTCCAACAAGTTGGAGAGCCAGAAGTCATCCCTCTGCCGAATGGTGACAATTCGGCTGTCACTGCGCAAGTAAGTGAGCATACATCGGGCCATTTGTGCAAGTGACTCGTAGGGACTCCCTGCCTCTATCTCCACTGCATATTGCCCATGTGTGTCTGGGTCCTCTGCCTCGTCTTCCTCATCGCCCTGTAGCTCCTCTGGCTGATCCCGCTCCTCCTCTCCTGTCACCTCTGTAGAAGAACCACCCATTTTGCTACACATTGCTTGTGCTCCAATGTCCTCCTCCTCCTCCAGTTCAGGCCCCACAAGGCTCATGTGGCCATGAGATCTAGGTGCCACGTCTCCAGTCCCCTGACCAGCCAGATTTACCAGCATCTGTTCCAGGACATGAAGCAGTGGAAAGATGTTGTTCATCCCGTAGTCCAGGTGACTGACAAATAACATAGCCTCCTCAAAGGGCCTGAACAAATGGCAGGTGTCACGCATGAGCTGCCACTGGCTTACATCAAAGTTACACAAGGGAGTACTCCTGTCCACTTCGATTATTAAGAAATTGTTTATGGCCTTTCTCTGTTCGTATAGTCGGTCTAACATATGGAGAGTGGAATTCCAACGGATGGAAAGATTGTATATCAGCCTATGTTGGGGATACCGTTCTGCAGCTGCAGCTCAAGGAGCGTGTGTTTTGTGGTGTACGAGTGGCTGAATAGTAATGAGCGGCATAGGCAATATTCAAATTCGTGATTTTTCGCGAACTTTTCGCCGAATATTCACCATAAATTCGCAAATTCGAGAATTTGTGAATGATCTCCAGACATTATTTACTTGATTGCGAAAATCGGCAATATAATACATTCGCGATAAAAATGTGCGATTAGAATATTCGTGATCAACACTAAGGGGTAGGCAACTTTCCTATTGGTCGCTAGGGATGTTTCTTAGTGCCAATATTTGTGATGAATTCGCGATAAATTCGCGATTATAATATTCGCAATCAAAACTATTCGCCAATGCGAATATATAGCACTATATTCTAAGTATTCGCAAAATCTCAAATTGGCAATATTCGCGATTAAAACTCGCAATTTAAATATTCACGCTCAACACTATGGCTGAAGTGCATGCAAAGTTTCCTGGCCATTTTTAGGATGTTTTGCAGATGGGTGGAAGACTTCAGGAACAGCTTGACAACCACATTGAACACGTGTGCCATGCAGGCCGCATGGCTTAGCCCTCCTTGATGTAGCGCTGACACAATGTTCTTCCCATTCTCGGTCACCATGGTTCCGATTTTGAGTTGTCTCGGAGAAAGCCAAGATTCGATTTCTTGATGAGGGACACGGAGCAGTTCCTCCCCTGTGTTCACCCAGTGCAACGAGATGCAGAACAGCGTGACACAGCCGTTCCCTGCACATGTGGTATGCTGGAGGGCTCCTGTGAATTGACCAACGGCATGACAAAGTGGAGGCGGAAACAGCGTCACCTGGCCAAGTTGTGGTGTGGCTGTGCAGGAACCACATTCACCCAGTGGGTCGTAAAGGACATGTATTGTCTCTGCCCATAGTTAGAGCTCTATGCGCACATCGATGCCATGCACTTTGGCAGACACCGACAGACTCCAGGACTTGCCCACCTTCTGTTCTACATGTGTGTGCAGGGCTGGTACTGCCTTTTTGGCAAATAAATGACGGCTTGGAACTTTCCACTTCGGTTCAGCACAAGCCATCAGTTCTCTGAAAGGTGCAGAGTACACCACAACTGATTCACGCCAAAAAGGGCTATCGTTTTCTCACTTCACCACACAACGGCAAATACTTTTTTTTGTGCCACTAATACACGCAAAAAAGGGCTTTAGAAAATATAACTGCACCATTGAACGGCAAAGATATATTTTTTTGCCACTAATGCAAGCTAAAAAGAGCTGTAATTTTCTTACCACCACACAACGGCAAATACAGTTTTTTGTGCCACTAATACATGCCAAAAAAGGCTTTAGAACATATAACTGCACTTCTGAATGGCAAATAGTATACATTTTTCTGCCACTAATATATGCCAAAAAGGGCTTTAAAACATATGACTGCATCGCTGAACGGCATATAGGCCTCTACTTTATTCCACTTATACATGCCAAAAAGGGCTTTAGTACATATAACTGTACCGCTGAACAGCAAATATATAATTTTTTGCCACTAATACACTCTAAAAAGGGCTATAATTTTGTTACTTCACCAAACAACGGCAAATCCTTTTTTTGTGCCACTAATAAATGCCAAAAAGTGCTTTAGAACATATAACTGCACCGTTGAATAACAAATATATATATTTTTGCCACCAATAAACACCAAAAAGAGCTGTAGTTTTCTCACTTTACCACACAACAGCAAATCCTTTTGTTGTGCCACTAATACACACCAAAAAGGGCTTTAGAACATGTAAATGCACAGCTGAACAGCGAATATATCTTTTTTTGCCACTAAGACACACTTAAAAGGGCTGTAATTTTCTCACTTCACCACACAACGTCAAATACTATTTTTGTGCCACTAATACACACCAAAAAGAGCTTTAGAACATATAACTGCACCGATGAATGGCAAATATATTTTTTCCCACTAATACACGCCAAAAAGGGCTATTATTTTCTCACGTCAAGACACAACGGCAAAATCTTTTTTTTTCGGGCCACTAATACACGCTAAAAACGGCTTTAGAAAATATAACTGCACTGTTGAATGGCAAATATATTTTTTTTTCCTACCACTCACAAATAGGGCTTTAATTTTCCCATTTCACCACACAATGGCAATTTTTTTTTTTTGTGCCACTAATACACGCCAAAAAGTGCTTTAGAACATATAATTGCACTGCTGAACAATAAATAGATATTTTTTTGCCACTAATACACGCCAAAAAGGACTGTAATTTTCTCAATTCACTACACAACGGCAAATACTTTTTTGTGCCCCTTATACACGCCAAAAAGGGCTTTAGAACATATAAGTCATATAACTACCCCGCTGAACGGCAAATATATATTTTTTAGCCACTAATACATGCCAAAAAGGGCTGTAATTTTCTCACTTCACCACACAACGGCAAATACTGTTTTTTGTGCCACTAATACAATACAAAAAGGGCTTTAGAACATATAACTGCTCTGCTGAATGGCAAATAGGCCCTTACTTTTTTCTACTTATACACTCCACAAATGGCTTTAGAACATATAACTGCACCGCTCAACCGCAAATAATATATATTTTTAGCCACTAATATATGCCAAAAAAGGTTGTAATTTTCTCACTTTACCACACAACGGCTAATAAGCCCTTTTTTCAATACTAATACAAGACAAAAAATGTTTTAGAACATATAACTGCACAGCACAAGGGCAAATAAGATATAGAAATATTTCCTTGTAATAAACCCTGTTAATAACTGCATTAAACAGCACTTGCACCCCAATAACATGAACGGTTTGCTGAAATTACAGTGCTGTATAATGGCAATTTGGATTCTCAGTCAGTGCAGTAAGGTATAATAGGATTATTCCTATTACCCAGGCTGTAAACTCCCCTACTGAACCGTGTTCTGCTTCAATACTGTGGAATGATTCCTCCTTATCCTTTCCTTGAACTTCTATACAGCAAAATAAAACCACTGTCCCTAGTGCCTACTGACATCACTCCCTGCACTAAGTACACTGAAAAATGGCTGAATCCAAGACGGCTAAGGCTATTTATAGGGCTGTGCCATCACAGTGCTGGCTGGCTGCTGCTTGGCTGCATGCAGGGCATTGTAGGTGATCCCTCATTCCCTTAGTTCCTTGCTCCATGTCCTAACACGTGCAGCAGCCATTTTAGTAAAAAAAAATGATTAGCTACCACAAAGCGTGAGGAAATTCGGATTCGGTGCAAATCAAATTTTTGCCGAAATTCTGATCGATTTGTACTCCATCAACATTGATTCGCTCATCTCTACATACAATAAAATAATATGTTAATACTAATAAAATCCCTGTGTCCCTGACGTCCGTGCGTGTGTGCCGAATTCTAAAGTGCGCATGTGCACAGAGGATTCGCCACACATTGCATGGACTTTACAGGGCACAGGAGGTATATGGGACGCGGCCGCAGGACAAAGACGTGCAGGAAGTAAGCGGCCGCATCCATAGTGAGCTGACAGGGCCGCCTAAGATGGAGGAGCATGGAGCCTTCACCGACTGCACAGGGCACAGGAGGTATATGGGACGCGGGCCGCAGCACAGTGAGGTGCAGGAGGCAAGCGGCCGGGTCCACAGTGAGGTGAAAGGGCCGCCAGATGGAGGAGCATAAAACCGCCGCGGGAGAAGCAGCTAGCTCATTTGCATATCCTCAGCTCTGCGTCTCCCGCGGCGGTAATGAAGAAAGAGCAGCCGTCCAATGTGTAGGTCACTAAGTGACGCCCCTGCCCCGCCCACTTCATGAATGAAGCAGGCGGCTCAGGCACATGACGTAGTGACTTGCGCTACTAGTGCCTGGCAGCCCGCCCGCCTGCCTCACCATGTAGAAGATCATTATTACTCATATGGGGGGATCTGTGGATGACACATAGCATAAGATGCTATGTGTCATCCACAGATACCCCCATAACAGTGTCGGGAACAGACTTCCCCCCCATAACAGTGTCAGCCACAGACTTCCCCCCATAACAGTGTCAGCCAAAGACCACCCCCATAACAGTGTCAGCCACGGACCACCCCCATAACAGTGTCAGCCACAGACCACCCCATAACAGTGTCAGGCACAGCGCCCCCGTAACAGTGTCAGCCACAGCGCCCCTGTAACAGTGTCAGCCACAGCGCCCCCGTAACAGTGTCAGCCACAGTGCCCCCATAACAGTGTTAGCCACAGTGCCCCCGTAACAGTGTCAGCCACAGCGCCCCGTGACAGTGTCAGCCACAGACCACCCCCGTAACAATGTCAGCCACAGACCCCCCCATAACAGTATCAGGCACAGCGCCCCCATAAAAGTGTCAGCCACAGCGCCCCCGTAACAGTGTCAGCAACAGTGCCTCCATAACAGTATCAGCCACAGCGGCCCCGTAACAGTGTCAGCCACAGACCACCCCCGTAACAGTGTCAGCCACAGACCACCCCCATAACAGTGTCAGCCACAGACCCCCCCATAGCAGTGTCAGCCACAGACCCCCCCCATAGCAGTGTCAGCCACAACCCCCCATAACAGTGTGAGCCACAGACCCCCCCATAACAGTGTGAGCCACAGCGCCCCCATAACAGTGTTAGCCACAGCGCCCCCCATAACAGTGTCAGCCACAGCTCCCTCCCATAACAGTGTGAGCCACAGACCACCCCCATAACAGTGTCAGTCAGCCACAGATCCCTCCCATAACAGTGCTATCCACAGATCCCCCATAACAGTGCCAGCCACAGATCTCTTATAACAGTGTCATCCACAGATCCCCCATAACAGTGCCATCCACGGATCCCCCATAACAGTGTCAGCCACAGACCCCCATTAGTGTCAGCCACAGACCCCGATAACAGTGTCAGCCACAGACCACCCCCATAACAGTGTCAGCCACAGACCCCCATAATAGTTTCAGCCACAGACCCCCCCCACAACAGTGTCATCCACAGATTCCCTATAACAGTGCCATCCACAGATCCCCCATAACAGTGCAGCCACAGACCCCCATAAGCGTCAGCCACAGACCCCCATAACAGTCAGCCACAGATCCCCCATAACAGTGTCAGCCACAGATCCCCCATAACAGTGTCATCCACAGATCCCCCATAACAGTGCCATCCACAGATCCCCATAACAGTGCCATCCACAGATCCCTCCCATAATAGTGCTATCCACAGATCCCCCATAACAGTGTCAGCCACAGACCCCCATAAGAGTGTCAGCCACAGACCACCCCCATAAGAGTGTCAGCCACAGACCACCCCCATAACAGTTTCAGCCACAGACCACCCCCATAACAGTGTCATCCACAGATTCCCCATAACAGTGCCATCCACAGATCCCCCATAACAGTGCAGACACAGACCCCCATAAGTGTCAGCCACAGATCCCCCATAACAGTGTCAGTCACAGATTCCCCATAACAGTGCCAGCCACAGATTCCTTATAACAGTGTCATTCACAGATCCCCCATAACAGTGACATCCACAGATCCCCTATAACAGTGCAATCCCTCATAACAGTGCATCCGCCACAGATCCCCCCCATAACAGTGCATCCGCCACAGATCCCCCCCATAACAGTGCATCAGCCACAGCCCCTCCCCCATAACAGTGTGTCGGCCACAGACCCCCCTCATGCATAACAGTGCCAGACACAGATCCCTTATAACAGTGTCATCCACAGATCCCCCATAACAGTGCCATCCACAGATCCCCCATAACAGTGTCAGCCACAGACCCCCATAAGTGTCAGCCACAGACCCCCATAACAGTGTCAGCCACAGACCACCCCCATAACAGTGTCAGCCACAGACACCCATAACAGTTTCAGCCACAGACCACTCCCATAACAGTGTCATCCACAGATTCCCTATAACAGTGCCATCCACAGATTCCCTACAACAGTGCCATCCACAGATCCCCCATAACAGTGCCAGCCACAGATTCCCTATAACAGTGTCATTCACAGATCCCCCATAACAGTGACATCCACAGATCCCCTATAACAGTGCAATCCCTCATAACAGTGCATCCGCCACAGATCCCCCCCATAACAGTGCATCCGCCACAGATCCCCCCATAACAGGGCATCAGCCACAGCCCCCCCCATAACAGTGTGTCGGCCACAGACCCCCCTCACGCATAACAGTGCCAGACACAGATCCCTTATAACAGTGTCATCCACAGATCCCCCATAACAGTGCCATCCACAGATCCCCCATAACAGTGTCAGCCACAGACCCCCATAAGTGTCAGCCACAGACCCCGATAACAGTGTCAGCCACAGACCACCCCCATAACAGTGTCAGCCACAGACACCCATAACAGTTTCAGCCACAGACCACCCCCATAGCAGTGTCATCCACAGATTCCCCATAACAGTGTCATTCACAGATCCCCCATAACAGTGCCATCCACAGATCCACTATAACAGTGCCATCCCTCATAACAGTGCATCCGCCACAGATCCCCCCCATAACAGTGCATCCGCCACAGATCCCCCCCATAACAGTGCATCGGCCACAGCCCCCCCCCCCACCATAACAGTGCGTCGGCCACAGACCCCCCTCACGCATAACAGGGTGTCGGCCACAGATCCCCCCCCCATAACAGGGCGTCGGCCACAGATCCCACCCCCATAACAGTGCATCGGCCACAGCCTCCCCCCCCCCATAACAGTGCATCGGCCACAGACCCCCCCCCTCATAACAGTGTGTCGGCCACAGAGCCCCCCTAAACAGTGTGTTGACCACAGACCCCCCATAACACTGTGTCGGCCACAGATCCCCCATAACAGTGCATTGGCCACAAACCCCCTCCCATGACAGTGCGTCGGCCACAGACCCTCCCCATAACAGTGCATTGGCCACAGATTCCACCCCCCCCCCATAACAGCACTAATGTTCTAGCACCCGTTATTGTAATGGGCCTAATGTCTAGTATGTTAATAAAAGAAGTTTACATTTAATGTCCAGAATTGTTTTCAATAAAATATATTTTACATTTCTAGGAGTTAACATGTAATAAGTTGAGTAATGCTGCTATCCGTTGTTAAATGTTTCAACAGCATTACAACATTCAATCTATGTTAGTAATGAATGATCTCCTTATGAACACTTATATAGGCTGTGTTACTCTTAGACAGATTTTCATAGCTATCTCCTGTCCCTGAACAGTTTTTACTGTAGAAATAAAAAATGTTATGTCATTTTATATGAAATAAAATTCACTATTATGTATGTATTTTGTAAGTATGTCATTGGTTATTCATTTGATATATAAATATATATATATATATATATATATATATATATATATATATATATCATATATATATATATATATATATATATATATATATATCTTATATATATCTTATATATATATCTTTAGCTAATCATACTAAGTAAAATGTATTGCTGCAGTATTTTTCAGGATCAATCACAAAAAATAAACTGGAACCTGGCTAGCAGATGCACAACCAGTAGGTATTCAAACAATGCTTTTGGCCAATTGCATTACAAATACAATCAACTGGGCTGACTGGGTCATCAGGCCTTTCTGGAAAATTACAGATGGCCGGGTACAAGTGGAAAGATTGACTTGCATAATGGACATCAAGGCTCAATGAGTCTGGCTGGCAATAACTAACTATCACATGCTTTGGATGTTGCCACAACGGCCCAGGTCCTAATCCTGGCAGTGTCATGACATCCCGATTCTAAATGCCACCAGTACCCAGTATGGTGGCACCCAGAGAAGAAGAGGAAACTTTATGATGTCCAGCACAATTTATATTTATTCACTTATATAGCACTGACATATTCTGCATCACTTTACAGACATTAGCATCACTCTGTTCCTAATGGAGCTCACAATTAGAGTTGAGCGGACACCTGGAAGTTCAGGTTCGACGGGTTCGGCCGAATTTCACAAAAAAGTTTGGCTTCGGGATCCAAACTTAACCCGAACTTGACCCCAAACCCGAACCCCATTGAAGTCAATGGGGACCCGAACTTTTGGGCACTAAAATGGCTGTATAAAAGTCCTGGAAAGGGCAAAAGGAAGCAAAATGTGGGTACGTGCCCTGCAAGCAAATGTGGATAGGGAAATGACTTAAAATAAAATAAATAAAAATTAAAAATCTAAATCTTGATCTAGGAGGAGGAAATGGATGTAGAGTAGGAGGTTGAGGAGGCGTCAGGTGGGAATACCATCAGCAGCGCGTATACCAGCGTGCGTTTGTAGTCACGTATCTTTCGATCATTAACAGACGTTTTTACCAAATTTGGTTCCCTGTCAGCAATGCACAGCAAGGGTTTTTCAACAGCAAAACGGGGTTCATATCACCACCAATGGAACAGATGATTTTTAAAAATGTAAGCCCCTGGCATAGAGGCAGAGCAGGGGTTTTTCACCGGCAAAACTGGGTTGATGTCACCCACTAATGGAACAGACCATTTTTAAAAATGTAGGCCCCTGGCACCAGGCAGAGGAGGGGTTAATTCATGGCAAAACTGGGTTAATGTCATCCACCAATGGAACAAGCGATTTTCTGAAATTTAGGTCCGTGGCACCCAGGCAGAGGAGGGGTTTATTCACGGCAAAACAGGGTTTATGTCACCTAACAATAGAACAGGCAATTTTTAGAAATGTAGGCCCCTGGCATCCAGGCAGTGGAGGGGTTAATTCACAGCAAAACGGGGTTCATGTCACCCACCAATGGAACAGGCGATTTTTAAAAATGTAGGCCCCTGGCGCCCAGGCAGAGGAGGAGTTTATTCAAGGCAAAAATGGTAATATTGCACCCAACAATTTAAAAGAAGATTTTTCAAATTTTCGGTCCCTGTCACCTATGCAGTGCAGGGTTACTTGACAGCAAAGAAATTGTGATATGTCAACCCATGAACTCCCAGACGGATTAAGTATATTATTGTCCCCGGCACATATGCAGCGCAGACTGTAAAGGTCATTCCTGGCCTTAAAAAATATGATTTTTCTACCACCCATGAATAACATGGATTTAAGTGATATATTTTGGGGTGTAGGACCTCATCTTTTTCAACATCATCTTCCACCCACTCTTTACCCCTGCCTTCTTTGTAGGTCTGCACACCGCAGAAAGCTGCAGCAGTTTGCACCTGTGTTTCGTCATCATCAGAGACGTGCTGCGGTGGTCTTCCCATGTCCTCATCCTCAACCTAAGTGGTTGGGCATCCGTGCACTCAATCTCTGCCACTTCTGGGGCAGGGCTATGGTTATGGCCCTGGGAAACCCTGCCAGAAGAGTCATTAAATAGCATAAGAGACTGCTGCATGACTTGGGGCTCAGATTGCTTGGCTGATTTGCAAGGGGGTGAGGTTAAAGACTGATGGGCATGGGCTGCAGGTGCGAACTCTGAGCTTTCAGCAGTGGGAGACAATGTTAAGGTACTGGAGGCACTGTCAGCCACCCAATCTACTAGTGCTTGTACTTGTTCTGGCCTCACCATACATAGAGCGGCATTCGGGTCTACCAAATAACGCTGCAGGTTCTGTCGCCTACTCACACCTGAGGAAGGTGTTTCACTTGGACCTGTAGTTGGCACTGAATGGCCATGTCCTCTCCCAGCAACAGGAGCTCCACCAACACCACTACGACCATGCCAACGTCCCTTATTTGATGTTCTCATAATTATTTGTGTTCACCCACCAAACTAACAGAATGTTTTATCTCCGGTGTCAATTTAACTGCCAATACTCAACAATTAAGTTCAGTAACAGTAAAAAAGTGCCCGTGTCATAAACAGAATAAATTTCTTTAGGTCACACAACAGTGTAAGTGAGCAATTCAATACAATTACTTCACTATCACCAAAAATTAGATTTTTCAAACCCACAATGTAAAAGCAGAAGTAAACGGTTTAATTTGAATGTCAGAAATGCAGTGTACATCGCAAATGTGCTATCTACCACAAAACCTGTGTGTTTGCAACAAACTATATAAATGCGGAGTTCAAAAGGTTACTTAAAATGACTGAAATACAGGGTGGGCCTCAGATCTGCTATGTACCACAAAACCAGTGTTTATTGAAACAAGCTACAGAAATGCAGTATGTCACTGCTAAATTTTAAAATAGTTTTTGTGCTTGTATGCCAAACTGCTCTGTGGAACAACAATACGGTTTGATTTCCCCCAAATACAGGAAAGCAGTATGTCACTGCTAAATTTTAAAATAGCTTTTTCAGCGTTCTATGCAAAAGTGCTCTGTGGAACAACAATACGGGTTTATTTCCCCCAAATACACAAATGCTGTATGTCACTGCTACATTTTTAAATACGTTTTTGTGCGTTGTATGCAAAACTGCTCTGTAGAACAACAATACGGGTTTATTTCCCCCAAATACACAAATGCAGTATAAACCCAACTACAGAAATGCAATTTTTCACCGCAAAATTTTAAAATAGGTTTTTCAGCGGTGAATGCAAACGTGCTTTGTGGTACGACAGTACGGGTTTATTACAGCAACTACAGAAATGCCCTATATCACCACAAAATTTTAAAGTAGGAGTCCAAGAGAAATGGGACTACTTAAAATTGTCACTACTGAAGGCAACAGAAAAGTGCATTAGGCTTGTCATCAGGCAAAAAAAGGAAGAGACCACTGTGGTACTCAGCAGAAGTGGCCAAAATCATTAAAAACAAAAAGATGGCATTTAGCAAGTATAAAAACACCCAAAACGAGGATGACAGGGAAATCTATAAGATGAATCAGTGAAAAAAGGTGATAAGACATTCTTCAGATACATAAATGAAAAAAGGAAATTAAAAAAAGGAATTACCAAATTAAAAACAAAAGAAGGAAGGTATATGGAAGAGGATAAAGAACTAGCTGACTGCCTCAATGAATACTTCTGTTCAGTTTTTACAAAGGAAAATGAAGGAGAAGGACCTCAGTTAGGGAGGAAGACTATTGAATCCTTTGATGCATGTGTCTTTACAGAGGAAGAGTAGAGATGGCCCGAACTATTCGCCGGCGAACAGTTCCCGGCGAACATAGCTTGTTCGCGTCCGCCGCGGCGGGCGAACATATTCGATGTTCGCGTTCGCCCCTATACTTTATCATTGAGCAAACTTTGACCCTGTACCTCACAGTCAGCAGACACATTCCAGCCAATCAGCATACCCTCCCTCCCAGACCCTCCCACCTCCTATCTAAACGCAAGGATAGGATCCATCTTACATTAATTCTGAAGCTGCAGTGTTAGTAATTGTAAATCGCAATGCGATTAATATAACCTGTATTATTCGCATTGCGATTACAACTTAGATCTGAGTTCCAAATGGTTGTATTGATAGAATATATTAACGAAGATAACAAATATAGCACTATATTCTCAATCTTCATTATATTCTAGCAATAAAACCATTAGGAACTCAGATCTAAGTTGAATTTGCAATGCGATTAATATAACCTGCATTAATCGCATTGCGAATTCAACTTAGAGCTGAGTTCCTAATGGTTGTTGTATTGCTAGAATATACGTTATATTCTAGCAATACAACCATTAGGAACTCAGCTCTAAGTTGTAATCACAATGCGAATAATACTTACAATTATTAATCGCTTTGCGAATCCATTTAATGCCTCTGTTTGATTGTATATGATGGTTGACTATGACTACCACCAATGTTCTGCTGCCTCCAAAGCAAGATATCTGAACCCCCCAGGGGCCATTTGGGCATTTTTAATAGAAAACGCATAAAAAATGCATCTGCGTTTTTATAATTTTTTCATTTTTTAGTTTATTTTTTTGTGTATTTTGCCACATTTGGTTGCATATTTACATTTGGTATAGGCAAATATGGTAGTCTAGATCATGTGTCTATACCAAAACCTAGGATCATTGTTTGACAGCATATTTTCTAAGCCATGTAGCTGAATATAGATTTGGGCAGAGTAATGATCTAGACTACCATATTTGCCTATACCAAATGCAAATATGCAACCAAATGTGGCAAAAAAACAAAAAATTTAACTAAAAAATGAAAAAATTATAAAAACGCAGATGAGTTTTTGATGCGTTTTCTATCAAAAACGCCCAAATGGCCCCTGGGGGGTTCAGATATCTTGCCTCGGAGGCAGCAGAACATTGGTGGTAGTCATAGTCAACCGTCATATACAATCAAATAGAGGCATTAAATGGATTCGCAAAGCGATTAATAATTGTAAGCATTATTCGTATTGCGATTACAACTTAGAGCTGAGTTCCTAATGGTTGTATTGCTAGAATATAACGTATATTCTAGCAATACAACAACCATTAGGAACTCAGCTCTAAGTTGAATTCGCAATGCGATTAATGCAGGTTATATTAATCGCATTGCAAATTCAACTTAGATCTGGGTTTCCTAATGGTTGTATTGCTAGAATTATATAACGAAGATTAAGAATATAGAGCTAAATTCGCAATCTTAGTTATATTCTAGCAATACAACCATTAGGAACCCATCTCTAAGTTAAATTCGCAAATATGATGTCCCAACTCCCAAACTATTCACTGGCGAGTAGTTCACGGCGAACTAGTACCTCGCAGTCAGCAGACACATTCCAGCCAATTAGCATACCCTCCCTCCCAGACCCTCCCATCTCCTGGACACAGCATCCATTTTAGATTCATTCGGAAGCTGCAGTCTTAGTGAGAGGAGGGACAGTGTAACTGCTGCTGAGATTTAATAGGGAAATCGATAGCTAGGCTCGTGTATTCAGTGTCCACTCCAGTCCTGAAAGACTCATCAGATCTCTGCTGTAAGGACTGCGTCCTGACAGCACCCCAAAAAGCCCTTTTTATGGCTAGTACATCAGTCTCCCTCCCAGACCCTCCCACCTCCCATCAAAAAGCAAGGATGGCATCCATCTTATTAGTTGTAATCGCAATGCGATTAATACAGGTTATATTAATCGCATTGCGAATTCAACTTAGAGCTGGGTTCCTATTCTCAATCTTCGTTATATTCTAGCAATACAACCATTAGGAACTCAGATCTAAGTTGTAACCGCAATGCGATTAATACAGGTTATATTAATCGCATTGCGAATTTAACTTAGAGCTGGGTTCCAATTCTCAATCTTCGTTATATTCTAGCAATACAACCATTAGGAACTCAGCTTTAAGTTGAATTCACAATGCGATTAATATAACCTGTATTAATCGCATTGCGATTACAACTTACCACACTCTGCGTCAACTAGATATTTTTCCATGGGAGTTTTGCCATGGATCCCCCTCCGGCATGCCACAGTCCAGGTGTTAGTCCCCTTGAAACAACTTTTCCATCACTATTGTGGCCAGAAAGAGTCCCTTTGTTTTTTTAAATTCGCCTGTCTATTGAAGTCTATGGCGGTTCGCACTGTTCGCATGTTCGCGAACATTTGCGGAAGTTCGCGTTCGCCGTTCGCCAACGGAAAATTTTATGTTCGCGACATCACTAAGGAAGAGGTTCTAAGTCAGCTGTCTAAAATTAATACAAATAAATCACAGGGGCCTGATGGGATACACCCAAAGCTATTAAATGAGCTTAGAGGTGTACTAGCAAAACCATTAACAGTTTTATTTAACAAATCACTGGTAACAGGAGTCATCCCAAAAGATTGGAAATTAGCAAACGTTGTGCCAATTCACAAGAAAGGTAGTAGAGAAGAATCGGGCAACTATAGGCCAGTAAGCCTGACACCAATAGTGGGGAAATTAATGGAAACCATACTCAAGGAGAGGATTGTGGAACATCTAAAAACCCATGGGTTGATTGATAAAAAACAGCATGGGTTTACTTCAGGGAGATCATGTCAAACTAATCTTATTGACTTTTTTGATTGGGTGACTAAAATAAGATGGCTGAGGTGCAGTAGACATCGCTTATCTGGACTTTAGTAAGGCTTTTGATACTGTCCCACATAGAAGGCTTATCAATAAACTGCAGTCTTTAAGCTTGAGCTCACATATTGTTGAATGGATTAGGCAGTGGCTGAAGGACAGAAAACAGAGGGTTGTAGTCAAAGGAGTATATTCAGACCATGGTATTGTTACCAGTGGGGTACCTCAGGGATCTGTTCTGGGACCCATATTGTTTAATATCTTTATCAGCGAAATTGCAGAAGGCCTCAATGGTAAGGTGTGTCTTTTTGCTGATGACACAAAGATTTGTAACAGGGTTGATGTTCCTGGATGGATACACTAAATGGAAAAGGATTTAGGAAAACTAGAGGAATGGTCAAAAATCTGGCAACTAAAATTTAATGTCGATAAGTGCAAGATAATGCACCTGGGGCGTAAAAACCCAAGAGCACAATATAAAATCAGTGATACAGTACTAACCTCAGTATCTGAGGAAAGGGATTTAGGGGTCATTATATCAGACGACCTAAAGGTGGGCAGACAATGTCATAGAGCAACAGGTAATGCCAGCAGAATGCTTGGGTGTATAGGGAGAGGCATTAACAGTAGTGATGTACCATGTGATTGGACAATGTGATGTGACATCACCACAGGTCCTTTAGATGGCAGCTAATGCTTGAAGAAGACAGAAGAGATCGCAACTGTGCGATCAAGTGGATAAGGTGAGGTAATTTTTTTTTTAACCCCTTAATCCACATTTTACAAAGCATTCTGTATTGAGAATGCTATTATTTTTAGCAACCTTGCAGGAAAATCGCACTGCATCCGTACTTGCTTGTGGATGCTTGCGATTTTCCCGCAGCCCCATTCACTTCTATGGGGCCTGCACTGTGTGAAAAACGCACAATATAGAGCATGCTGCGATTTTCACGCAACGCAAAAGTGATGCGTGAAAATCACCGCTCATGTGCATAGCCCCATAGAAATGAATGGGTCCGGATTTAGTGCTGGTGCAATGTGTTCACCTCACGCATTGCACCCGCGCGGAAATCACGCCCGTTTGAAAGGGGCCTTACAGTGACGTTAAATGCATTCCCCACCCACTCTGCATTACCACACTAGCCTACCTTTCCCTGTCTGGTTTCTGTCCCAAGAAGGAAAAGACTGAGTGACCAGGAGCTGCAGGCCATTGGTAGGTGGCACAGACAATTCAATATGTTAATTATTTAAATAAAAAAAAATATAAAAAAAATTCAGGTCCTCATAATAACTAATCACACACTTGGCTAGATATAGCTCTGTCAATGTGAGGCCAATCAGCAGTCAAAAATGCAGTAAGCGAAATGCTGCAAATACGTATACAAGTTTTTGTTAGCACATATTGTATGCATACTGGTAGTAAATCAGCTGCTGTCATAAAGACACCTTGAAAGCCTTTTTTTAAATACTGACTTAGATTTACTTTTGGCTTAAAAAGGGCAGTTTATATTAGTTCTTGGCTTAAAGATTTTACTTCATTGTCTTCTGCAGCTGTACATAGCAGCTGCAGAATGTTATTATGTGATAAATCCACCAGATAGCTCATCTTGCGTCTCATTCTCTAGTGTCTCTCTGACCTCTCCTGAATGATCACTTAAATGATGTATGCCCAAATGAAAGGTAAACTTTAATAAATCAATGTATGAAGCTCCTGACACTTTTTTCCAACATGTCCTGCATTTTAGTGAAAATTAGATGGAACTTCAAAGACCAATATTCAGACATGGTGACTTTGTTGCAGATTTTCCACAACACATTACAGCAAAATTCAGGTACTGTAACAGAGGATGTTGCAAAATACATATCTTGGATGCTGCTGAGCTTCTGTTGCAAAAATATGAGGCTTTTAGATCAATGGAGGGAAGCAATTTCCCCTATTGAAAAGCGTTATGCAGCAGCAAAGGCATATGTTTTATGTTCACTCAGATATTTAAAGTTCCATATCAGTGAATAGACAAGATTGTGTGCATGTTTTGCATGCTCTCCATTCATAGCAATGTTCCAATCTTAGGTAAAAGTGGGTCCAAGAGGTGGGAATTGCATATCCTATCAATATACGACAAGTCCTTGATAGAGGCTCAGTCGGAATGATCAACCATATTGACCAGGCATACTGCCTGGTAGGGCTCTTTCTAATTAATATGATACATTTCTTTTGTCTGTATGCAAAACAGCTACAGAGATGTCTGTGTTTTTATTCATATGAAAATGAGCAAGTAGAAGCACTGCTTTTATAACACTCTATGGGCTCTGCACACTCCCCCATCTCTTGTTTGACAGGAATAGACATCAGCTCTGTGACCTAGAGCTGTGCCCTAGCATGTACATATCATATTTACTATACACTGTAGCCTTACCATATTGAGATATGCTTAGAAAAGTAATATACATATTACTGCTTTATTCATAGGCACACTATATGAATTTAAAGACAACAATGATATCGGTTACCTTTCTAAGTATAGAAAAATCAATCTTCTCTATCTGATAATGCCATACAGTAGTTTAGTGCTAAGTGGTGGTCTCAAATTGCATGTAGAGTTTCTAGGTTTGAACCTTGGGAGAAAGAAATGTGCTGTGAGTGGGAAAAAGTCACAAAGTTTGCCTAAATATGATGTGTAATAAAATCTGCGATTTATATATGCAACTATATGTTAATAAATGTCCCTCTATATTCTTATGTTATTGAGAATATATTTTTTAGAAAGTTTAGAAAGCTAAGATGCATTGCTGTTTTTTTTCATAATCATATATTGTGTGTGAGACTAAGACAGTGATGGGTGGTATATTCCCAATATAGTAAGGCCTTTTATATAGGTTTCTAAGCAAAAAACAAAACAAAAAAACACTATTCTCTATATATACAACGGGCTTTTTATATTATTATTATTATTATTATTATTATTATTATTATTATTTATATGTATATAAGTCTCTCCTAAGACTTGCAATAGGAATTTTTACATGCAAGGCTGATCACATATCACTAAGCTATAGCATTACCACATGGAGAAGAACTTTTTTTCTAAGCTCAGAAGGCTAACATATGTTACTGGTGTCTTTATAATCATACATTGTGCCTATAAATAAAGCAGTAATATGTATATTAGCTTTCTAAGCATAGATATTGGACCAGATTTATCATTACACTTACATCTTACTCCACTTTTACATATGCCCAAAGTCACGGATAGTTTCGGATAGTCAGATTTATTAATGGTCCTTTAATACTGTGATAAATGTGGTTTGACAGTAGCAGTTTATTGTTCAGTAAGCTGCTTTACAAAAGTGGCACGTCTTTACAAAAAAGTCGCATGTTCTATTAAAAAGTCGCATAAGATAAGCATGGTCCTCCCTGGAGTGAAATTGCGCATTTTTTTAGAGTTTTTTGTGACTTTTTAAATGGTTGCAATAGTAAATCTGTCTAGAGATTCTTTTACATAAGACAACACGCCCACTTTCACAAAACTGGAGAGCGTAGTGCAGAGCTTGAAAAAGTCACAAACAAATGCGCAATTTTACAGATTGCGCATTTTTTTGCAACTTTTTCACTCCATTAAAGTGACTTTAGCTAATAATAAATCTGGCCCATTGACTCTTCTTAATATGATAAGGCTACATTAAGTAGTGTATATGATATGTACATGCTAGGACACAGCTCTAGGACACCGCTCTGCCCTCAGCATTCGGATGTCTAGCCCTGTCAATGAAGGGGAGTGGGAAGTGTGCAGAGCACAGGGGTTTTACAAAGCAATGCACCAAAGCTTTAGCCCTCTCCCCTTGTGCTCCAACTTGCTCATTTGCATAACATACAGACAAAAGAATGGTATCGTTTTAATTAACCTGATGAGCTCTACCAGGTAGAATGCCTGGTTTAATAGGATTGGTCATGCTCACAGAGCCTCTTTAAGC
Source organism: Bufotes viridis (assembly GCA_033119425.1). NCBI lineage: Eukaryota > Metazoa > Chordata > Amphibia > Anura > Bufonidae > Bufotes > Bufotes viridis. The sequence goes on from CM065590.1 coordinate 457,609,663, forward strand.
AAGCAGAAGAGAAAAACAGCCAACAAAGGAAATATCCAAGTGCACTTATGTTATTAATAAAGTGTTTTTATATTACATAGATCTGAAGGGCTTGAGACCTTGTGCTTATGTAAGAAAAAACATAGGAAAGCAGCATACCTAATGGCGGAATAAATTGGATAAACATATTTATCACTAAGAATCTACTTAAATGGTTGTACTGTACCTTAGTGACTTCAGAGAAGAGAGATACATACTATTAGAGATGATACATACTGAAATATTGTAGATGGTTCTTTGAGAACTCTTCATATTGAAAATGTAAAGGGAACACTTCTGTCAATAATGCTTACGAGACAGATACTTCCCCTAATCCATTGGAAATAAAGAAATAAGATATTGGCATTATATTATTTGTGCTGTATTGGGGGCGTGGCCTGGACGCGAATGGCGCTGGCCGCTTAACTTACTAGCTCCGCACCAGACTTTTCAATGCGGCTCATAGAAGATGCCTGAGTTCGTTACAAACTCCATTGTTGGACCCGGATGCACTGTAGTCATGGGGAAGCTGCGAATGAGGCAAGCTCCGAAGCGCTTAACAGAGTTTTTTGCCAGAACGACGACACCAAAGACCGGAAACTCCATCTCGCAGTCGCAGGCCGCAGCTTTGCCGGAGGAGCATTTCGGCACGAACTCCAGGGCCTTGGCGATTGTATCTCCCACGTGGAGTCTAAGATGGCAGAGTTCGCGCTCTCCAATAACTCACTGATTGATGCGCACAAAGTGCTGAAGGAAGAGATGGCAGCAGTCCGGCGCAAGTTACAGGACATGGAGGACCGACACCGATGAAACAATGTGAGGCTGAGGGGCCCTTCTGAAAGACGCCATACCTGCAGTGTGGGACCGCGACATTTTGATTGACCGGATACATCGAATTCCAAAGCCCAAAGGCCTGGATGCCTCAGTACCCAGAGATGTGATCGCAAGGATCCATTTTTATCAAACGAAAGATCTCTTCTTAAGGGCGCTCTGAGCTAACCCTATGCCCTCACCTGCTTTCCAGGGCATTTTAGTGTATCCGGATTTATCTGCAGCAACGCTGGCGAAGCGGAGGGAGTTTGCACAAGTCACCAAGATCCTGCGGAAGCAGCATGTTAAGTACCGCTGGGGCTTCCCTGTTAAACTTTTAATTTCCTGGGATGGAAAATCCTATGTTTGTGCTTCGCAATTTGAAGCAGCGCAGCAGCTATATGCTTGGGGAATGATCCCTAAACCTCAGTCCCCCGGTAAAGATCCTCACGGAGGCCTGGATAGAATCCCACAGGAATGGGACGTTGCATGAGAATTATTTTCATCATGCTAGTCCTTTAATGTCTGGTGCTGAGTTATGTCAGTGACTTTGGTGGATGTACCTTTTCTCCCCATTGATGTTCTGCTTCTTTTGGTGGGGCCGGGATAGGCCCCGGAGCAGATGCTGGGTATATCTGTTCGCTGATTTCATGTTGATGGTTGAAAACCATTCATTTTATGTTTAACTTTTTCTATGTTTTTGCTGTTTTTTATGCTATATCCTTGGATATGATGCAATGTTCTCAGGGGCAATGTTAAGGAAGCTGAAGAGCACTGATTTCTGGGTGGGAAGGGTCGATGTTTCCTCAGTTCCCTTGTGCAGTTTACCATTGGGTTAAAATTTTACTCTAATAATGTTCGGGGATTGAACTCCCCATTCCAGGGATCTCAATTGTGGTCTGACCTGCTGAAATCTAGTTGCGACGTCGCCCTGATACAAGAAACTCACTTGTTGGAGGCTGATACACACAGATGTAACCATCGAAGGTTCCCTCATGTGTTTCATTCACCATCTATTAAGAAACGGAAAGCCGGATCCCTCATATGTGTTGGGGCCTCTATCGCATTCACCTTTCAGCAGTGTATTACAGATAAGGTGGGGCGTTATGTGATACTAATGTGCCTGTTGGATGGGGCTCAATACACGATTGTTTCAGTTTACGCTCCTAACACTAGACAGAAGTCGTTTCTTCACAAACTGTTTAAGAAGGTTCAGAGGGTGGCGAGGGGTTCCGTGGTCCTCGTGGGGATTTTAATATCCCTGTAGATGCTGAGCTGGATTGCCGTTCTCCATCACAAAGTAGGAGAGGAAACTTTAGGAAATCCTACGGTATACCCCATTTCATGATATTTGGAGATACCAACATGGGGGGAAAGGGACTACACTCATGTCTCTTCTGTGCACTCTTCCTAATCCCGTATAGACTACATCTTGGTATCCAGGGACATACTGCACCGAGTGCTCAGGACAGATATTGGTTGTGCGACTTGGTCGGATCATGCCCCTGTCTCGCTTGTGATGGATAACGGCATACCTGCAAACCCGCCTCCTAAATGGAGGCTTAATCTTTTCTTGCTTAAATGTAGGGACAGCATTGCGGAATATCAGATTGCTTAGAGCAATATCTTAAGTTTAATGAATCAGCTCAAGTGTCCCCGGCCATCTTATGGCTAGCCCATAAGGCATATATGAGAGGTATCCTGTTGAAATCTTCTGCACGGCTAAAAAGGTTGAGGGAGCAAGAAGTGACCAGTGCCTTGAACCAACTTGAGACTGCTAATATGTTATATACAAACTGTCCTTCACTGCCTAATTTAGAGATGGTAAATAGCAAACGTCGAACACTTCATTCTCTCCTACTGTACAAGCACGAAAAAACCCTTAGTCGGTTTAAGATGTCGTTCTACCATATGGGGAATAGAGCCGGTGCGCTTAAACGCAGGGCTGCGGATAATAGAATAGAAAAACTCTCTTATAATCAGTCGGTGGTAACTCACCCACAAGAAATAGTGAATACATTTGCTTCCTACTATGCTGCCTTGTATAATTTGAAAGATGAGGCGTCTACTCCCCAACCTTCTAAAGAGGACATTGCCACTTTTCTGGACCCCATTTCCCTCCCCACCCTCACGTCATCCCAACTGGCTGAAATTGAATAGGCCGATCACTGACTCCGAAGTTACTGCCGCCATTAAATCCACTCTGCTGGGGAAAGCACCTGAGCCTGATGGCTTTGTTGTGGGGTACTATAGAACTTTTCAGGAGCTTTTAGTTCCTTGTCTCACAAACCTTTATAATGGGTTTATGTCAACAGGGGTTATCCCCCCAGAAATGATGAAAGCAACAGTTAGAACTTTGCCCAAGCTGGGTAAATCCCCAGATGAGCCGGCTAACTATGGCCCCATCTCTTTATTAAATGTCGGCTTGAAGCTATATGCCAAGCTGCTGGCTATGCGTCTCAATCCTCTCTTTCCCAGCCTAATTGACGCAGACCAGGTCGGTTTCATTGAGGGAAGACAGTGCAGGGACGGCACCAGACGCATGCTTGATTGGGTTCAACTGACCGAGAGATCCAGGAATCCCACGGTGTTCACTTCACTTGACGCTGAAAAAGCGTTTGATAGGGTCCACTAAGGATTCCTGGATCAGGTCCTTTGAAAATTTGGCCTGAGAGGTCCAATACACTCTGCAATTATGTGCCTTTACACCTGCCCGTCTGCTTCGGTGCTAGCCTCAGGATACCTCTCCGTACCCTTCATGATTACCAATGGCACAAGGCAGGGGTGTCCCCTCTCTCCCCTGATATTCACGATGGTTATTGAACCCCTGGCTGCACTGATACGAAGCTGCCCACGGATTTCTGGCATTAATGTTGGGGATTTGACGCATATTATTGGATTATATGCAGACGATGTGATATTGGTCTTAATTTAAAATGACAACGAATGTGTTGTCATTTTATATTCCCCCGAGTATGAGGGAACATATCCACCAGAGGCACATGTTTCATTACGTATCTAGGGATTTAGCTGTCAAATTCTATCCCAGATATTGTTGATAATAACGTCTCCAAGCTGAGGGCTTGTCTCAAAAAGGACTATCCCTCGATGTCCCAGGTGAACCTCTCTTGGGTGGCTTGTATCAGTGCAGCTAAAATGTTGGCACTCCCGAAAATTCTATATGCACTGAGGTATTTACCAGTTCTGATAGGGAGGGGTATAGTTGCTGGCCTTCAGACAGATATGTTACAATTTATTTGGAACCATCGTCAACCCAGAGTAGCTAAGTCGGCGCTGTATCTTCCGACGAGAGCGGGAGGCTTAGGTGTACCTAACCTCTATAACTATTAGTTGGCCAACCTAGCAGAACAGGTGCTGAAGTGGCGGTCCCCCGCTTCCCCACAGAAATGGTTAGGTATTGAAGAACATTACACCAGGGGCAAGTCATTACAATCTTGCTTGGCAGCGTATGGTTTGGGAAGATGCCGAGTTGATGCACCGCTCAACACCATGCAGGCTGCCACATATATCTGGTCCTCCATGCTCACGGCTAAGAAGCTTCCCCATATACCTCATGTTTGAATTCCCCTAGTGTCGTTGGAATATCTCATACCCAATTTATCCCTCAAGAAATGGATGAAACAGGGTATCCCTTCTCTTGGACAGCTGTATGTAGATTCCCACATGGCAGATTTTGAACACCTGCATCGCAGGTATCAACTACCTAATGTGCTGTTTTACCAATACCTTCAGATTAGGCATTTTCTGAATTCTCTGACAGGTGCTCCACCCATCCCGACCACAGATCCGATTGCCAAGTTACTACTGGACGACACGGGTAAAAGACCTAGGCTTTCCACCTCCTATTCCATCATTGGACTGAGCGATATGGAGAGCAAATTGCCCTATATGACCCATTGGGATGTGGAGTTAGGGGTAGAGTTTTCTACTTCCAGATGGCAAAAAGCGTTTTACTGGTCGTGCAAAAGTACCAGATGTATCAATCATGTAGAACAGACGAGGAAGGTTTAGTTAAGATGGCACCTAACGCCCAATAGGATCGCTCATATGGCTCCACATTACTCCCCTCTGTGCTGGAGGAGCTGTGGGCAGGTGGGGACCCCGTATCATATGTGGTGGACTTGCCCTGTGGTTAGGCCCTTCTGGGACGAGGTAACACACCTTCTGCGGGTAGTTACAGTTAGTGACTTAACAATATCGCCAGAGATGGCTCTCCTGGGCATAGATTTGGTGGATATTCCAGGTGACCATAGATGGGTGGTATCGCATGTCTTATGTGCGGCAAGAAATATTATCGCAAGGAAATGGAAGCAGGTGGTTCGCCCTTCGCTATCAGACCTAGTGCACTCGGTGAATTTTCATATGCAATGTGAGGTGGTGTTCACACCCGATATTACGTTGAGGATTAAAGCCCACAATCAGTGGCTAGCATGGCTGTCTGTGACCGCATTACCGCATTATATTATGTGATTATAGGTTTTTATAGGTTGGTTGTGGGAAGAAGTTTCATACTCTAAACTGTGGTATCGCCGGTTGATGGTTCTGGGGGGTGAGAGCAGGAGTCGGGGACGGCGATGTCTACTGTATGTGCTATTGTTCTACCCATCTACCTTATGATTATCATGCTATGAGATTTTACGCTCGCTAATGTGCTTGTACCTATAATATGTATGTATTCCTGTGTTGCCAATGCATCCTTTTGTATCCAAGGATTTGATATATGTACTCTTGTATTATACTTTTCTTTGTTGTCTCTTTGACATATCCAATAAAGACTTATTGAAAGTATTATTTGTGCTGTATTCCATTTCATACACAAAAGATAGAAATGCGATCTACCTCTTTATAGGCATTTGCCTAAAATACATTAAATGGAAGGCTCAACATAAAACATCTTCAAGTATGACACTTAGACAAGTCCTAAAATGACAATGCATGAGATGGGTGCCATGTGATCTCTACCAGTCGCTTGATTGAAGGGGTTGTAGAACTCCTTAGGTGGAATTTATCTTTCCTTCTACATCAGTTTTCTGGTATAAAAAAGTTGCAAACCTTGTGCCCATTATCTAGGCACAAGTCCCTTTTGTAAGCTGCCCTCACCACTTTCCCAAGAGGTCACAACCAGGGTGGGGCAGCCCAGCATATTTATCTTCATTTTCAGTAGTTTTCTGGCAAAAAAGAACACTGAAATATATGTCAGCTCTGAGGTGGCATAGATTTTACTGTAGGAAAACATACTGCCAGTGAAGGCCCTTAATTTATGATGAAGCGTTCGCCTCGTAATAAATTAGGTGCATCCTCCAGCAGTACAGAGGATATCAAAGACCTCCGTAAAACACTGGTCTATGATAAATTCCAACCTCCTTTTCCCCTGAGTGTCATACCTCTATTTTCTGACTTGGTGGAGCATTTCAGCTCCATTATTTCAAAGGTTACATGAATATTTGTAAAAAAAAATGATAATTAAGGCCCAGAAGCACTGTTCTGAGCACTTTGCACCTTTGACTTTCATTGCCTCTGATCGGCTCTCCAAGCACCCAGAGTATGCAACCTTAAAAAGTATATGTGGTGAGTTGAAAAATCCCATTTTTATTGGGCCCAGTTGGAGCAACCTTCTCAACCTCCTCATCCAAATCAGATCTTGGTGGAAATCTGCATGTGGAGATCTGCACCATAGCCATGGACATTTTTATCATATGTATGAGGCTTGCTTTAAAGGGCATCTGTCAGCAGATTTGTGCGTATGAAACTGACTGACCTGTAACATGTGAACTTGGCATCTGTGTTGGTCCCATTTTCATATGTTCCCACATTGCTAAGAAAAGTAAAGTTTTATTATATGCAAATGAGCCTCTAGGAACAACAGTGGACATACCATTACACCTAGATGCTCTGCTTTCTCTGCAATTGCTGCACCCTTTCCACTTTGGCTAGCAATCAAAGTGCAGAGGGTGCAGCATGTGCAGAGAGTTCTGAGCCTCTAGGTGTAATGACAATGCTCCCGTCGTTGCTCCTAGAGGCTCATTTGCATATAATAAAACATAATTTTTCCCAGCAATGTGGACACATATTAACATGGAACCAACGCAGATGTCTTCAGCTGCAAAGTGCACATGTAACAGGTCAGCCAGTTTCATATGTACAAATCTGCTGATATAGTCTAATCACATTTTGAACTAAAATGACATAAACCGTAAATGATGGTACTAGTTTATACAGGTGCAAATTTTACATTTGCATTTTTATCACATGATAACATTTGCATTTTTATCACATGATCACATGAGCGTACAGTGCAGTGAAATGTCACAGGAATACAGAAGACCTTAAAACTGAATGTGTGAGACATATTTATCCTTTAAATTACTATATTGCTGTCTTCCTGAGTAATCATTTCTCCAGTGGAAAGAACAACTGCTCCAGCGTCAATGAACATTTAGTTTATGAATAAATCAACACAATAAGTTGGAAGTATATCTAATTCTAGAGCTTCATGCATGAGGAATTTTCCAGCCGAGGATCTGTGTAATAAACTCTGATTGTATAAATAATATATTGGATAGTGTTAGAGATGAGCGAATCGAAGTTAACGACGTGGAATTCGATCCGAATTTCAGGAAAAATTCTATTTGCATTGAAGCCGAATTTCCTCAAGCTTCAAGGTAATGACTCGCATTTTTTACTAAAATGGCTGCTGCCCGTGTGAGAACATGGAAAAAGGAACTCTGGGAAGGCAGGATCACCCATAATGCCATGTATGCAGCCAATTAGCAGCCAGCCAGCCCTGTGATGTCACAGCCCTATAAATAGCGGCAGCCATCTTAGATTCTGCCATTTACCACCGTACTTAGTGTAAGGAGAGACATCTGCAGGCGCTAGGGACAGTGAGAGGAAAGACTGGAATGTGGTGAAAAAACTATTTATAAGTGCAAGGAAAGGATGGGGAGGAATTGTTCCACAGCATTTATGCAGAACAGGGTTCAGTAGAAGAGGTTACAAATTGGGTAATAGGAACAATCCTATTACACCTCGGTGCACTGACTGGGGATCCAAATTGGCATTATACAGCTCTGTCATTCGAGCAAACAGTTCTTGTTATTGGGGTGCAAGTGCTGTTTGATACAGACATTAACAGGGTTTATTACAAGTAAATATTTCTACAGTACGTCTTATTTGCCCTTGTGCAGTGCAGTTATATTAGCATAACACAGAATCCGCCTGGCATACTCGAGACATTCACTTCACAGGATGATAGGATGGCAACCCCTTGACCTCCAAGCAAATGGAACGATACTGCAGTGGTGCTCAGTCCAAACAAAGAAAAGGAAAGTCCATTCAACCTGTATCCACATAGAAGATTAAAGCTAACGGACGGCACTCACCATCGTTCAACTCTTTTATTAAAGCATTCTCTTGGGTAAAGTGCAGTCAAGCGGCACGGGGGAGAACGCCAAGCAGGTACGCAGGCAAGACAGGGATGGCCTTTTCGCACTATGCTTGCTTCCTCGGGCTGTGATGTGGGAGCGTAACAATGCTCCACCTTCTTGAGCATGCCGGCCGGTGTGTTGCCAGGCAACCAGCGATGCTGCCACGGCTCAACTGAAGGTAAATTTAAAATCAAACTAGACATCAGTACAGATCTCAGTTAAAGTCAAAAGTAGACATACAAAGATATAGAAAAACACTGAGGTCTGTTCTTTCATTTAGACCCAGCTCACCAGTAGCATATGTGCAAAGTTATTTGTAGTAAAGCCTTTTTTGCCGTGTATTAGTAGCAAAAGAAATATATATTTGCCTTTGTGCGGTGCAGTGATATATTCTAAAGCCCAGTTTGCCATGTATTAGTGGCAAAATAAAAATATATTCGCCGTTCTGCATTGCACTTATCTGTTGAAAAGCCTTTTGGTGTTGTGGAAAAGTGGGAAAAAAATTAGGGCCTAATTGCCGTTCTGCGTTGCAGTGATAGATTTAAAAGCCCAGTTTGCCGTCTATTAGTTGCAAAATAAAAATATATTTGCCGTTAAGCGTTGCACTTATCAGTTGAAAAGCCTTTTGTGTTGTATAAAAGTAGAAAGAAATTGGGCCACACTGTCATTGTGACACTCTGTGGTCTCCTCAGGCTGCTGCCACCTCCACACTATGTCGCCTTGCCACTCTGTGGTCTCCTCAGGCTGCTGCCACCTCCACACTATGTCGCCTTGCCACTCTGTGGTCTCCTGATGCTGCCGCCACCTCCACACTGTCATGGTGCCACTCTGTGGCCTCCTCCTGATGCTACTGCCGCCACCTCCACACTGTCATTGAGCCACTATGTTGCCTCCTCATGCTGCTTCCACCTCACCACTATGTCATAGGGCCACTCTGTGGAAATCTCATGCTGTTCCCACCCTCCGCACTTCATGACTGGGCCACTATTTTTCCTTTCAGCCTGGCTGACATAATCATTTATTTGACCCTTCTTCTGATCAGTCAGAAGGAAGGAAAAATATGAAGCACAACAGATCCTGTCTATGTGGCAGCTGTCAGTCCTGTATGGTCAGAATTGGCTTGTGATTTGGTAGCCAAAAGCAGGTGTGGGTAAAACACTGAAGACATGCACATATTCCATTCATGTGTCATATCTGTTTTGGATCCACTCCTATTTTTTTTTTGGCAATACCAATACTGATGGATTACTGACCAAATGCTGATGGATGCTCAACAGGCAGGATACGATTTTTGGTGGTAATTTTTCTGACGGATCAGATAATGGGGAAAATAATCAGTGTTGTCAACACAAACTTACTGCTGACACCATCTCCACTCTGTCGGGGGGCTCTACTTGTATAAGCGTTTAATAGAACAGGCTCTGTAGACATCTATGTGGAATTAGCTGACAACGGTGTAAAAGGAGTGTGCGTCTTCTTGACGCTAACATTGACCTGTAAGGCTGAGTTCAAACTTAAAGTTATTTGGTCAGTCTTGGCCCCGTGACTGCCCAAATAAGGGAAGTGTGTAGTGATTTTATTATTATTGTGTGTATTATTGTGTGTATTATTTCACTACCAGAGCAGACTCCCCATAAAGGCTCTCTGAAGCCAGGAAATAGCCGTTTTTAACGCGATTCCCAAAAAATCGGTGAACAATCGAATCGAATTTTTGAAAAATTTGATCATCTCTAGATAGTGTACTACATAATGCAACTTAGTACGATTATAATAGTTTTTACTATACTAAGGTGTGACCTACTATACCTGCACTTCTGTATACAGTAGCCTCTCACATGATGCCATAGTTGATGTCAAAGTCCATGCTTATAACTCATGGTAGTGCCTACATGCTACAAACACAGCATTCATGTCATCATTTAGTTTTTCTCAAAGGACATCTGTCAGCAGATTTGAACTTATGAACTTATGAACTTATGACCTGTTGCATGTGCGCTTGGTCCCATGTTGGTTCCATGATCATATATGTCCACATTACTGAGAAAAATGAAGTTTTAATATGTGCAAACAAGCCTCTAGGAGCAACTGAGCGTTGCTTTTATGCCTAGAGGCTCAGCTCTACTTGCAACTGCTACACCCTCTGCACTTTGATTGGCAGAAATAGTGTTGATCACAAATTTTCGAATTGCGAATTTTAATCGCGAAAATCAGCACTGAGAATTCGCAAATATTTAGAATATCGCAAAATATATTCGCAATTGCGAATATTTGTTTTATGCAAATTTTTTATATACAAATTTTCGCAAGGAAGAAAATAATGTCATTATTTTATTGTTTGCGAAAATTTGCATATTAAAAATTGCATAAATTAGCATAAAAATTTACATACATTTGCATAAAAAATCGCATACGATGGTATTTAAAAGTTATCTTTTACATGCAAGTTTATGCAAATTGTATGCTAATTTATGCAAATTTGTTATGCGAATTTTCGCAAACAAGAAAATAATGTCTGGAGATTACGAATTTGCGAATTTTCGAATATATGGCGAATATTCACCCAAATATTCGCGAAATATCGCGAATTCGAATATTGCCCCTGCCGCTCATCACTAGGCAGAAACAGGAAGTGTTGAAGTGATTATACCTGCCTGGCCCTGTCAATCAAAGTGCAGTGGGCTCAGCAGTTGCAGAGAGAGCTGAGCCTCTAGGTGTAATGACAACGCCCCATTGCTCCTAGAGACTCCATTGTATATATTAAAAAATGTTCTCAGCAATGCGGGCACATATGAACATAGGACCAACAAAGATGTCTTCAGGTGCCAAGTGCACATGTAACAGGTCAGCCAGTGTCATAGGTAAAAATCTGATGACAGATTCTCTTTAAAGGGGTTATCTGCTTTATTAAACATGTTCATTTATGTGCATATTGTATATTTCAGTGAGAATAGGCCCATGCTCATCTTCTGATTCCTTTTCATCGTATCTCCACTGGTCCACAATCACGTACTGGTTTCTATTTACATTGGTTGCAGCTGTGATAGGCTGAGAATCTCTTTCAGATGTGCCATTTTTAATAATGATCATTGTGGATTATAGTGAGGTATGTGCACTGTGGGCTCTACCATCTCCTACTCGCATTTTCCCTCATATCTGTCAGGGCTTACTTCTCAGTGGTGAGAGGACGGCCCCCAAAAATCTTACTCCCATCCTGATGATGCTGGGTTAACAATTAGTGCTAAGTGAAGTAAAGCATCCAAATTTTCTTGCACTTCGTGGTAACGAATCAGGTTTTCCTAAATTGGTGGGCGAATGTGTTACCAAGCAAAACTAAGTATAGAGGAGACAAACCTGGGAATGCAAGATCACCCATAATAGTGTGCAGACAGACAATCCACAGATAGCCATCCCTGTGATGTCACAGCCCTATAAAACCCTCATCTTGCTCAGTCTCCACCGTTGTCCTGTGAGCTGAGCATAGGGCGAGACATGGCAAGTGCTCATGCACTAGGGACAGTGTTGCTGAAAACTATTAAAGAATATTGGAGAGGGAAACTGCAGAGAGAGTGCAGGGAGACTGAAGGGAAAGGTCAAGGATAGTGCAGGGAGACTGCAGGGAGAATGCAGGGAGACTTATTTTGCATCAGTTTTATTTATTTATTCCTATATTTACTTATTCCTACATCAATCATAAACTAAGATATGTAATTCAATACCAATAAGATGGAAGCCTTTATTATTCCAGTGCCAGCATGCCAACCAATTCCATCCAGTCTGCACCTCTTAGTAGGCCAAGTCCTAATGATGACCACCCTCAGCTTTTGTTGGCTTTACTTCTTCCAAATCATCTTTCTTGGTCTCCATGTCCTAGAAAAGTCAGCAAGATGAGAGAGAGAGGAGGATGGCATATTCTGACATGGAAAAGGATCTAGGAATTTTAATAAACAGCAAATTAAGCTGCAAAAACCAGTGTCAGGCAGCTACTGCCAAGGCCAATAAGATAATGGGTTGCATCAAAAGGGGCATAGACGCCCGTGATGAGAACATAGTCCTACCACTTTACAAATCACTGGTTAGACCACACATGGAGTACTGTGTACAGTTCTGGGCTCCTGTGAACAAGACAGACATAGCAGAGCTGGAGAGAGTTCAGAGGAGGGCAACTAAAGAAATAACTGGAATAAGGGATCTACAGTACCCTGAAAGGTTATCAAAATTAGGGTTATTCACTTTAGAAAAAAAGACGACTGAGGGAGATCTAATAACTATGTATAAATATATCAGGGGTCAGTACAGAGATCTGTCCCATCATCTATTTATCCCCAGGACTGTGACTGTGACAAGGGGACATCCTCTGCGTCTGGAGGAAAGAAGGTTTGTACACAAACATAGAAAAGGATTCTTCACTGTAAGAGCAGTGAGACTATGGAACTCTCTGCCTGAGGAGGTGGTGATGGTGAGTACAATAAAGGAATTCAAGAGGGGACTGGATTTATTTCTGGAGTGTAATAATATTACAGGCTATAGGTACTAGAGAGGGGTCGTTGATCCAGGGAGTTATTCTGATTGCCTGATTGGAGTCGGGAAGGAATTTTTTTTTCCCCTTAAGTGAGGAAAATTGGCTTCTGCCTCACAGGGGTTTTTTGCCTTCCTCTGGATCAACTTGTAGGAAACAGGCCGAACTGGATGGACAAATGTCTTTTTTCGGTCTTATATACTATGTTACTATGTTACTATGTTACTATGTTACTATGTTACTATATTAGATGATGTAGAAAAAGAGGAAAAGCAGATGGCAGAAGAAGGGATGCATCCCGACAGCAGCATGGCCGTGTGGCCATACTCTAAGGCAGAGTGGCCTGAGTATACCTGATTTATAGAGATTCATGACAAATTATTCGTAACAAATTGAATTTCTTGTGGAACTCATCTCTTTCAACAATACTTGTTTAAAAACATGCCAACTTGATTTTTCTTTTACCAGTTAAAGGATTTGGGCACTATGGGGGACACATTTATTAAGACCAACGTTTAAGACTCCGGTATTAATAAGCCCCTGCACTGGCTCTGGATTTTCCAAAGTTATGTAGAGGCGCTGGCTAATTTGCTATGTTCATCTACAGGGTTCTATAGGAGAGACAGTGTTCTTCAGATCAGAGCTTTCACAACCAACTGCTTACCTGGTAGCTGTGCAGGAGGGTCTGTTCAGGACCTCGGAACATAGAACTCCTTGGGAAAGCCACATCAGATTCTGTGGTAACAATTGACCACAGCATCTGAAGGGTTAAATGTCTGCAATTGGTGCTGATCACTGACACTACCTATAGGTGTCTGCTGTTTAAAACAGTAGAAACTCAGCGGCTATGGTGGCCGCTGCGCTTACAACCCGGGGCCACTTTTTAAAGACCGGACTTCTGCTGTACAGTACATGAACTAAAAAAGGTTAAAGAGCCTTTCACACATAATACCTTATCATTAGATGTGGCCTAATGGGTCACTGTAATAAATGATTCATCTCAACTCCTCCATACATCCAGGGCTGTACATTAGATGATCTGCTAGTCTTGCTAAACTTAGAGGATTCAGCCAGCATTGACCAAATCAGTTGGTCACCTAAAAGTGTCTGACATGAGGCATTTCTCACTTAAAGAGGTTTTGTCACTTCAGCAAATAGCATTTATTATCTAGAGGAAGATAATGTAAACCACTTACTAATGTATTGTTATTATCCATATCACTTCCTTAGCTGGAAGGATTCCTTTTTCCATCACATTGTACATTTCCATGGTTCCAACCACCCTACAATCCATCAGTGGTAGCCTTGCTTGCACACTATAGAAAAAAGCACCAGCCTAAGTGAGCTCCCACGGTCCCGCCCACCAGAGAGGTGGGCAATTTTTCTTGTAGTGTGATGGATTGCAGGGTGGTCGTAACCATGGAAACAAGCAGTGCAAAATGTGATGGAAAAATGAATCCAGCCACCAAAGGAAGCAATATGGATAATACCAATACATTAGTAAGTGCCTTGCATTAACTTTCTGTATATGACAGATGCCATTTTCTGAAGTGACACAACCCCTTTAAAATTCTCCTTGCAAGGATCAGATTCACCAGCAGTTATTATTGTAGCTCCACTATTTTCACTTCAGTGGAGCCAAGATGTAACACCAGACTCAGCTACTGGACAACTGTTTCTGGGGGGGTTGGGGAGGGGGAGCAGATTTTTTTTGTCTAATTCATATAACTTATGCATTAATTATGTTGGACGTATATTTTAGTTCACTTTGTGCTTAAATCTTCATGAATGGCCTTTGTGTAAAGAAAGATGGCAACTTTAACTTCGTCTATACCTACAATAAAATGCACAATTTTTTCTTGATTTAAGAAATGGTATATCAATTTATCATTATTCAAATGTGGTTCAAAACTGGCTGAACAGACGCATAGTACTGATTAATGATCCTATCATAGACTGGTATCAGCTGAGATATAAGGTGAAGAAAGTTGCTAATATATACTAATTGAATGTTAGGATATGCATTATACATGTGGTTTCAGCTACAAATCAAATAAAAGGGTCAGGCAACCCTAAGCAAAGTGAGCATGTATTTCAGCAGATGAATTCAGTCTTGAGAACATCTGACATTCAGCCAGGGCCAGTGAGATCACTATAAATAATCAGGACCGCAAGTGAACTGTGAAATATAAATAGCACCTACTACAAGCTCATACTGCAAAATGTTCAGAATCAACAGAAGATAAATGAATATACATTAGGCAGGCTGTCCACATTACAATATGAGAACCAAGTGAGACCTCCAGTAGAAAAATGCTGGAGGAACAAGAATAAACTACCTCACTCAGGAACAACTTTAGTGGATAGTAAATTGGGCAAATGCCAAGGATCCTGTTCCTTAGAGGGGATCTGAGAACAGAATCAGTGTCACAACAAGGATGTCTACTAGAGATGAGCGAATTTCAGCTGATTCACCAAATTTTACAAAAAAATTTGCTTTATGACAAAGTAAGTCACTGGTGCAATGACAAGGAGCTGTGATACCGCCGCACCAGTCATTGTACCCCTCAGATGCCGCAATTATACATGATCGCGGCATCTGAGTGAGTGTAAAATTAACATTTAAAAAAATTTCAATCAAACTTACCATTAGAGATGTCACATAAAATTTTCTGCTCGCGAATGGCGAACGCCAATTTCCGCAAATGTTTGCGAACGTGCGAACACTGCGAACTGCCATAGACTTCAATAGACAGGCGAATTTTAAAACCCACAGGGACTTCTTCTGGCCACAATAGTGATGGAAAAGTTGTTTCAAGGGGACTAACACCTGGACTGTGGCATGCTGGAGGGGGGTCCATGGCAAAACTCCCATGGAAAATTACGTAGTTGACGCAGAGTGTGGCAAGTTGAATTCGCAATGCGAGTACTATAACCTGCATTAATCGCATTGCGAATTCAACTTAGAGCTGAGTTCCTAATGGTTGTATTGCTAGAATATAACGAAGATTGAATTCTCAATCTTCGTTATATTCTAGAATTACAACTATTAGGAACTCAGCTCTAAGTTGTAATTGCAATGCGAATAATACTTACAATTACTAATCGCTTTGCGAATCCATTTGATGCCTCTATTTGATTGTATATGACGGTTGACTATGAATACCACCAACGTTCTGCTGCCTCCGAGGCAAGATATCTGAACCCCCCAGGGGCCATTTGGGCGTTTTTGATAGAAAACGCATCAAAAACGCATCTTTATTTTTTTATTTTATTTTTTTTGTGTATTTTTTCTACATTTGGTTGCATATTTACATTTAGTATAGGCAAATATGGTAGTCTAGATCATTACTCTGCCCAAATCTATATTTAGCTACATGGCTTAGAAAATATGCTGTCAAACAATGATCCTAGGTTTTGGTATAGACACATGATCTAGACTACCATATTTGCCTATATCAAATGTAAATATGCAACTAAATGTGGAAAAAAACACAAAAAATAAAATAAAAAAATGATAAAAACGCAGATGCGTTTTTGATGCGTTTTCTATCAAAAACGCCCAAATGGCCCCTGGGGGGTTCAGATATCTTGCCTCGGAGGCAGCAGAACGTTGGTGGTAGTCATAGAAAACCGTCATATACAATCAAATAGAGGCATCAAATGGATTCGCAAAGCGATTAATAATTGTAAGTATTATTCGCATTGCGATTACAACTTAGAGCTGAGTTCCTAATATTTGTATTGCTAGAATATAACGAAGATTGAGACTATAGTGCTATATTCGTTATCTTCGTTATATTCTAGCAATACAACCATTAGGAACTCAGCTCTAAGTTGAATTTGCAATGCGATTAAAGCAGGTTATATTAATCGAATTGCGATTTACAATTACTAACACTGCAGCTTCAGAATTAATCTAAGATGGATGCTGTCCTTGTGTTTGGATAGGAGGTGGGAGGGTCTGGGAGGGAGGGTATGCTGATTGGCTGGAATGTGTCTGCTGACTGTGAGGTACAGGGTCAAAGTTTGCTCAATGATAAAGTATACGGGCGAACGTGAACATCGCATATGTTCGCCCCCGCCGCGGCGTACGCGAACAAGCTATGTTCGCCGGGAACTGTTCGCCGGTGAATAGTTCAGGACATCTTTACTTACCATCTCCATTTGCTCGCAACGGGCCGGCCACCACCATGTTGCTTGATGATCTGGAGCAAAATCTTGCGCAGCGCGAGATTACATCATTACATCGGCCGGGATTTCAGCTGAGATCTTTAATTAAGATGGCGGCTGGTGGCCCATCGCAAGCAAATGGAGGAGGTAAGTATAAATATTTTTTTTTTACACTATTTCAGGTTAAATAATTCTCTGACATGACGCTCAAGGAAATTCGGCTTCGAGACGAATGGAATTGATCCTAAAATTCGGATCAATTTCAACTTTGTGGGATTCGATTCGCTCATCTCTAATGTCAACCATAAAACACCTGCCTAATAAAGTGCAGCTCCCCCTGTGCCACCGAAAAAGCTCTGGCCCATATAGACATGAAATCCACAAGACCTTTGGAGGTGTTTGGTGTATCCAGCATCAAGATATTAGCAGCAGTTCCTGTAAGTTGTTCTGTGGGCCTGCATGGATTGAGCTTGTTTTTCTGCCACATGCTATAGATACTTAGATTGAAAGCTGGGAAGGCCAAGTCAACATCTTAATATCGTTGATCAAATCAAATAATTCCTGTTTTTTTTTTTTTTTATTGTGGGAGGATACATTATCCTGCTGAAAAAGTCAACTGCTATGAGAGCCAGGATCCAAAGTTTCCAAAGAGAATATTGACCAAATCAACACATTGCTTCCAACGGGGGTCCCTCTTCTCATAGTGCATCCTGGTGCCATCTCTTTACCAGGTATGTGACACACACACACACACTCATGCTCATAACATAAAGGAAAACATGACCAAGACACCACCTTCCACTGCTCCATGATCCAGTTCTGAAACTCACATGCCCATTGTAGCCACTTTTGACTCTGGACAGGGGTCCAGAGTTTGTCTTCATTTTTCAATGACTCCCAAAGGTCTTGTATGACATTTAACATTACATGGCATATTTTTTATTTCTGATTTCACTTGTAACTGGAGATTACATATTAGCCCCAGTTACAGAGGAAATACTCTTGCAAAGCTGTTGAGCCTCACCATACAGCTGATCTGGGTCTGCTAGGACCCAGCAGCTTGAGCAAATACCCTGCCACCAGCAATCACAGGATCATTAGGATTGGAGCAGAAAGCAGCAACATTATCACTTTCTGGTCTGTATATGCAGCACTTATTAAGTGATCAATAGAGAAAGCAGGAATGGTTAAAAAGGGGGGGGGGGGGACTGCCCCTGCCTTCTCTATGGGAAAAGCAGCTATAACACCCAAACAATGCTTGCAAAAATACATAAAAATCATAACAGAGCCCCCAAAAAGGCTTGACTTTGTTATCCATAGCAACCTATTACAGTGCAACTTACATTTTTCAAGGGCCGAATACAAAATAAAAGCTGTGCTATAATTGGTTGCTATATGGACAACAATGACAAGGGTTTTGCAGGTTTTTCATAAATCTCTTCCAACGACTGCCTATACTATTCAGAACTAAGAGGTTAACTGAAGATATTTTTATTGGGAGTGATACTATCTGTGCTATTATGCATGAAACTAGCAAATTTCAAAATGAACGCTGCCATAACAACCAATATAATGCCTGACAGGCTGTACAACATCTGGCTAAGCTACCTCGAAGCTCATTTCTGCTGCTCATACCCTACACTGATCAGGTATCTCAGCAGCAAATATGTAATAACTTATATCTCAGGAATTCCAAATGGTAAAATGTGATTCATACATTTTCATCTTCCTGACAATGACATAACCCAGTTTAATATAAAGAGAAAATATTGTACAAGGGGAACAAATTGCTGTTAAAGCACTAGAAGATTTATTTAAGGTATACAGTGGCTGTCAAAGAAAACATAGCGTAAAAATGATTCCCCAGCCTTCACCTGTACTGTATCTACGGTAAGTATGACTTTCGACGAGGATGAAGGAAATTAAAGGGAAAACTATGACTCATCCAAAAGTCATGAGCAAAACCCAGTTACATCTTTAGCAATTAACACAGAGGGACAGAATGTTCTGAAGATGAGCAAAGGCTCGAGAGACTTAAGAAAAAAAGAACAAAAGGAAACCTTTTAAATTAATTACAATGCAAAACATAAAAAACACATGAGAAGATGCCAAGGTCTCAATTAGAGATGAGTGAATTTCATGTTATGAAATTCGTTCACGCTTCGTTTGGTGGTAAAAGCAGAATTGCGTTATGATTTCCATTACCACGGACCATAAAGCAATTCTATGATGGAATGCATAACGGAATGCCTTTAGAGGCATTCCGTTATTCATACCATCATGATAGAATTTTATGGCCGGCATAACGGAGAGGACTCCCCTGCATAATGGAAACAGGACGGATCCATTTTGCAGCCCATAGATTTCTATTATGACGGAATGAATAACGAAATGCCTCTAAAGGCATTCTGTTATTCATTTCGTCATAGAATTGCGTTATGGCCTGTGGTAACGGAATCCAAAACGTAATTCTGCTTTTATCACCAAACGAAGCGTGAATAAATTTCAAAATACGAAATTCGCTCATCTCTAGTCTCAATGTGTTTTCTTGTTGTCAAGCAGTTTATTTTCAGCCGCTTCTGAGTCTATAGACAGTTCATGTGCATGAGAGGTACACATAGGGTCAGTTGTTTCCTGGGAACTGAGTGAGTCTCTATCACAATGGCACAAATAAAAATATATGTGCCTGAATAAAGAGATATGGAATACTGCCCCAGAGCTCTGCACACTAAGGTAAATGGCTTTTCTTACCATCTAAACCTACTGAGGGACATTTATCAAGACTAGCGTTTCCATACTTATGTCTTGATCCCTATGTGCCAGACAGAATTGGGCCGAATTTTTTAAGAGGCAGATGCTTCTTAAAAAATTAGTCACATCTTTGGCCCGTCACAGCACCAGAAACTAAAGTCTAGAGTTCAACTATAACTTACACTTGTCACATTCAGGTGTTAAGGGGAACCACTGAATGTATCACAAGCTTTCACAGAAAAACCACAGAGCAAAGAAAAGTAAAAAACAAAAGATTTAATTAACAATAGTAACAAGACATAAACATCAGAATCAAACTGGAGATATGAATAGGGAATGTTGCAAACATGATACACATCCAATCACTGTCCCTACCTACTTGTATGATATGTCCTAAATGACAGCCCCCAACTGGTTGACAGTCCTTATGCTGGCATGGATCTGTTCACAAATGACAACACGGCAGGAACCCAAGCCAAAAATAAATAAACAGATATGACCTAAGATTACAAGCAAATTTGATCAAAGACATGGAATCAGGATCAAAGCATAAACCTGACCCCATGCAGATCAAAATCCTCTCTGAAAAGCATGACGTTCATGGACAGTACAAGACACAAATCCAGCTCAAAAACAGCAGGAATCACTCAACAGGCTGAAGCAGCAAAGCAGGAAACCACTCATAACACACTGACACAGGATAATGGCCGACCCATCACTACAAAGTAGCAACATAGCAAGCACCCTGCATACAACTTTTTTGGAGACAGAAGAGAGACTAAAGGCATGCCCGCCACAGGTCTAAATAGAGTAAATAGGCCACCTGGCCACCTGATGTTCAGACACTCAGACAAGGGAATCATTAACCCTTACATGAACAAACACTGGGAGTATACAAGTCACAAGTAACTGTTCACATACACCCACTGAAGTCTGCAGCGAGCATGTAAAAACTCAGGCAGCCAGCCTACACTGCAATGCAGTGTCACTGGAAACAGCACTGTGACAATGCCAGATGGGGCATAAGTTATGGTAAATCCAGTAGGCCACATGAAACCTCGCACCTCATGCTCAACCCAACCCCTTTTCTCACCACCTTAAAAAAGTGCCGACATATACAAAAAAGTTGCAAATTATGGTTCAAATATGGTGTGCACCATAGTTTGTGACTTTTTAATGCCACAATAGCGGCACAAACACTTTAGTAAATGCCCTTCACTTTGTTTAAAAATCAAGATTGTAATAGTAGTAGGTAATTATAACAGCAGATTAACATTGTACATTGCAATAGCGGAACTTCTGTAATTTATAACTGATTCCTTAGATTTATGCGTATAAAGAAAATTAGAAAAAGGAACTGTAGATTACATCCGGCCAAGTCACATGATGACAAAGGTTCTTTGGTTCATATGCAGCACATATTAGATAGAGGACATTATTGGCTGGATCCACTGACTCTATATGTGTATAGTTGGTTTGAAGATACTGTCATTCCCTGTAATGCATCTGCTATATTAGTCATTTGGTTTACCCCTAAAATTAGTCATACACATTGTCTGGAACACATTCTTCACGGATGGCAATGATCTACCAAACTAAGCATACATGTACATTGGGTAAAAAGATGATTGAAAAAGTCTGTAGCCAAATACAATAAAAGAATGCCCACGCTTATCTTTCCTTTCATGTTGTTCCTTTAAGGGATTGTCTGCTTATTTTGTAATGATAACCTATTCTCTTGAAACAGCTAATCATCGTCGGTGTCGGGACTCCCAAAGCCGATCTGATATTGATGTCCAATACTGAGGATCAGTCATCAATTAAAAAAATTAAAAATTAAAAAAAATTTAATTAAAGGATTCCAATTTCTCACAATACAAATTTAACACATTACCACAACATGCTAGCAAAACCCTCGGCTGACTACAGTTCACACTATATTCACTGGGTGACTGCACATAGACACTTATATCATAAACAACGCCTGACAAAGTATTACAAAATCATGGTTTGTTTTTCAAATCTGGTCCTCTCATGCATGATGCTCAATTTGGGATATGTTGTGCCAAGAGGAAAAGAAGGGAAGGACACATCTGTAAGGACATGTGGGTCTGCCACTTTATGATGCAACCCTTTGTTTTCTCACCCCTTCTAGGAGAGAAGGATCTATTCAGTCTTTGCCATCCTAAAACACAAATTGTTTTAGGAGCCAAGGGAACATTTCATTTAAGATGCCATAGTTTGTAAGGAGTCATTTGGGTGGCCCTCGATGTAAATTTTCTAATACATTCCATTCCAGCACTGTAAAGACTGCATCTATTTTAGCTGCCAGTTTAGCTGTGTCTTAAACATGCAGAGATTTTTTTAGCATTTTAGGTTTGGCTTTTAGAACATCTCCCATGTGTTGTGGGTTGTGTGTGTTCTACTTTTACATAGTCACTGGCTCTACTTCTCCAAAGCATACAGTCATAATATTCATTTATGGTTCCAAAGGGAGTAGGCATAAAACAAGATGATACTCTGCTTTCAGCAGCATGATTTTGTAATGCCGCTGCCAAAGTCATTGTGTATGCATTGAACAGCACATCAAATAAACTGTTAAACGATGTTCTTCAATAGCAAGTGCCTTATCTGCTCACAAACAATACTGTAAATTATATATAGGAAAAAAGGAAAGAAAGCGAAAAGGCAATCACTACTAAATCCTGCATTCTGCTATCTGTAATATTAATTTGCAGATCACATTTTACATGACTTGCATCAAACATCAGATGACTCTGCATCGAATAATGCAGGATATTAAAATTGATACAAATGTAATGAGCAGTCACAAAATATCTTTATTGCTTCACAAAGAAACCCTGTCTGGGTGGAGTGCATGTCATGTCATAGCTCCCTGATGACTGACAGTTGCTCCACCCAAACCTAATCTTTTCATACAATATAAGAACACTGCACCAGCTCCCATACATATCCAGCTTCAAAGCAACATAAATCGAAAATAATACAAATTGCAAGTGGATTTAGAGGATGTTTCATATTATTATTTGAAGAAAAGTTCTCTCATTTTCACGCTTTAGCCATTGTGATGAAATTCTTGGAAAGCAAATATGGCATCTACTCATTATTGCGATGCACTACATACATCTATTGTCCTAGATTTGGTGTCCCGAGGTTAAATGTGAAAATGAGAATGCAGACAGCGTCATTCATCTAGACATGTTCCCATGGAAGTAATTCTTAAAATATATTCTGACCATGGAAGCCCAGTTCTGAAGGGTGAATGAGTCCACCAGTGGAACATGTGTACTTTTTGTTGTTTCATAAACTTTATATTTTCACACGTCATATCACTAATAAGGGGTCGTGATTGATTTACAAGTCAACTGTTAAGAAATGGACCCTAGTGGCAAGTAATTGGGCCATGAAGAACTTGAGCCTAACAGATCCTTTGGCAATTCCTGGGAACAAAACTGAAACAGATGTATACTATAAGGCCTCTTTCACACGAGCGTGTCCGGATTAGGTCCGGATGCGTTGCGGATGCGTTCAGTGAAAACTGTGCGATTTCACAGGCAAAGCCATTCAGTTTTGCCTGCGATTGCGTTCAGTTGTTCAGTTTTTTCCGCGCGGGTGCAATGCGTTTTGATGCGTTTTTCACGCGCGTGATAAAAAACTGAAGGTTTACAAACAACATCTCCTAGCAACCATCAGTGAAAAACGCAACGCACTCGCATTTGCTTGCGGATGCAATGCGTTTTTCACGCAGCCCCATTCACTTCTATGGGGCCAGGGCTGCGTGAAAAACACATAATATAGAACATGCTGCGATTTTCACACAACGCACAAGTGATGCGTGAAAAAAAACGCTCATGTACACAGACCCATTGAAATGAATGGGTCAGGATTCAGTGCGGGTACATTGCGTTCACATCACGCATTGCACCCGCGCGGAAAACTCGCCCGTGTGAAAGGGGCCTAAAGGTTGGCATATTAGTGTTGTGTTTGATATCATTGGAGTTAAAAAAAAATAATTCCAAAGCAGAAGTATTTTAGCTCCTGGTTGTCATCATGAAACAAGCAATGAGCTACAATGTATTTAAGCTGGAAAATATGCAAAGCACTCATGTGAAGAGTTTGTCCATAAGGAATAAGGTTATCTCAGCTAGTCCAGGCACACAGAGCACTTTAACTGATCTTTATTTTTTTCCAGCTCAACATAAATGAACTTCCAAAGCTTAAAATCATGTTGTTGTTTTTTTTAACAACAATTAGTACACTAATACAGCATTGCATTAACTGCAAGAGTCCTAATGGAAAGGTGCTAATTGTCATTATCGCCATAAGCTCTGTGCACTAGGCACTTTGTCAGTTTTTAGATTAGGTTATGTGTATGTGCAGCGAGTCCCTCAGGAGCCAGTGCAGAGGATGGGAGTGGTAGTGACCCTGATGAGATGTTATGTCAGGGTGTACTTCCTCAGGCCATTGCTCCCTGGAGAAATGCAGTGGAAAGGTAGTTTGAAGAATTAAGCCAGAAGTAAAAGTATAAACGTCTTTCTTTACTTATTGTAAAATATAACTTGTGGTACAACCAGCAGTAGTAGGAACAAAGTTCAATTTCTGTCCCCAGACTAGATAAATGGCACTTTAAGTGTGCTGTCTTTCTAATGTCTCTCTTTTGTAATCCTGGCTAGCAGTAGCATGATGGCATTTGTGGCGATAGGTGTCCACTATGTAATATAGGCTTGGAGTTAGTCTGGCCTGAATGGTGTTTAGGTGATGGGTGAACTGTATTCCCTTACCTGCAGCAGGGTCTATAATGCTGAGGTTGCTAGTCACTTTGCTGACTAAACACACTGTACAGTAGCTTTCATGATGAAAGCAGTCTTGCTTCTAGAAATCTGGAGTAGAAGTTTCATATGAGAACTGGATAAGGCCCATTGGGGAAGAAGTATGTATTTCCTTCCTCCACTCTCACTGGACTCGAACTCTCCCTCATGGCAGGAAGTAGGACCAGTAGGGGAGGAACAGGACTGTCAACCATGTTCCTGCCAACCACACCTCCTCTGCTGGTGTACATGGCATAAACATATCATAATACATGACATAACATTGGGCATTTAAGAAGTGCCCATGCTGTAATTGATTGCTCTGCAGCAAAATAGGCCATAGCAGCCTATTATTTAACTAATGAAGACTGCACAGTATAGTTGGTCTGCATTGTTAATGTATCCAATATAAATAGAAAACTCCATTAATTCCTTTAAAACCATGCAAAGGATCGACAAGCATGAAAATCAAGCTCCAACCAGAACAGCCTACTGTCATTTTGCATCCTCATAACCATGCTTAAATTCCTATGATCTGCAAACTCATTATAATATACAACATATATACAAAAACAAACAATACAAAATGTAGCTAAATCTACTAGAAAAACAAGGAAAGAGCATTTTTTTCATTCAGACCAAAAGGGCCTAAAGTCCCTATGTGAATAATCCACTCTGTTTCACCTTGAGTCTGGCATTTGGCCCTCATAGACTTACATTGTTTTTTATGTAACTTGCAAAAATGCATGCTCAATGTGTGTTGGAATTTTTGCATGGCCATTGTTTTACCAATTCTTTTTACTCATACAGCCCTCTAGAGGAAGTGACAGTAAAGGGGCACATACTTTCTTCTATAAAAATGCTTTACATGCAAAGTTTGCCATGGGTTAAGCTGCTTTAAAAATACTCCAAAAAGCACTGATCAAGTCAGGCTTTTTTTTGTTTGTTTTCTTTTGCCTCAAAAATACCAGAAACAAAACTTTGTGTGGAGGAGCCATGAACCAGATTGTGATGAAAGATTTTAGGCCATTTTTGTGCAGATAATGATTCACTTCAAACACACTTACAGAAATATAGTTTCTTCGAAATTAATTTGTTAATTTAAAAGGGTATTCCCATTGTGACAAGTTGTCCTCTATCCACAGGATAGGGGATAACTACTAAATCTTTGGGAGTCCTACTGTTGTGATCCCTTCCCCCTCGGAGCCTCCCAAAATGAATGGAGTGGCAGGTCGAGCATGCGCACTGCCACTCTCTCGAAAATAGCCGAGTGCTGTATTTGGCTGTCTTTGGCACTCTCATACGAATAAATAGAGTGGTAGTGCATTTGCCCTACCTGCTGCTCCATTTATTTTGGTGTGCCCGAGGGGTATGGCGTCCCATTCGTGAGATTGGTAGGGGTCCCAGCAATAGGATCCCCACTGATCTAATAGCTATATCCTATCCTGTGAACTTGTCACAAGCAGAATACCCTTTTAAAATCAAGAAAATTTTTACTGCATTAATTTTAGAATCAGAGACTCCAAAGCTGATAATGTATTAACAATTTAGTCTGCACTGAAAGCGCCAGTAATTCTCAGGCAGGGCTCTCACTTGCATAAATGATAGAGCACAGCAATAAAAACTCTTTTGGGTAAGCTAAGTATCTATTCTACAGTTTCTTATCCACTTAAGACTATGTTTTAGCCACATTCAGAGATCCTGCAGAGAAATGTGCTGCGTATGAAAAGCACATAAGACATCAAAATAACTAATATCCTACATTTAACCTACTAAACATGCCATTATCATTAGTTTACCTTCGTCTCAAGAGGCCCTGCCTGATCATTTTCCTGCAGTATATACATTAATCTTAAGGTTATTCTTCCCAAGAATAATTGCAGCTTTAGACAAATATATTCATTTATCACTTGCTGTTTCTTTTCAGAGTCCTGCATTATTTAGTTGTGAACTTATCCACAGGCAGGTGAAAAAGACCTGATGACAGGTTAACATTTCACTAATTAGATTGCAAGGCATAAGTGGTGTTAGTTAAGTTGTTTACTTTAAATCATAGTCGCACCCACGGATTTCTATTTCCAAGTCTTCTACCACAGCTAGGAAGCCCAGGAGCCCTTCTCTCTAGCACTCTATGTCTCATGTCTCCTGCCCTACTCACCCTGACTCATTGCAGGTGATGCTAAGTCATGAGAAAAAAAGTGAAAACCCCAGATAATGTTGCAGAAAATCTTTATGTTGAAATTACAGCAGGCTCCCCGCAGAATCACTCACAGGATGTATAGTCAAGGCAACCTGCTGTAACCTCACAAGCTGCCACGTAGATCAGACGAGGTGGCAAAGTTGATTTCACAGCATAACACTTCATAGTTAGCATTACTTTGGATATTTCCTCCCTTTTACTTCTTTACATAAATGGCATTTCCTATTAACTAATTAGTAGATTTTACCTAAAATAATAATTCATTATAGAAAAGAAAAAAAATAATACATTTTCATGGCATAGAAAATATCTAGAGAAGACCTAAATATCCAATTTTCACTGTTTTAAGAATTCCATGTACATATAACTACTTTCTATTTTGATCAGAAACCAAGTTGTGAGTTGTATAGAGCCATAGTATCGAAGCAGTAGTCTACGGCTCCACAGCTATAGTTCCATGCTTCCATACTATACCTCTATATGCCTCCAATTCTATATACAGGGAGTGCAGAATTATTAGGCAAGTTGTATTTTTGAGGATTAATTTTATTATTGAACAACAACCATGTTCTCAATGAACCCAAAAAACTCATTAATATCAAAGCTGAATATTTTTGGAAGTAGTTTTTAGTTTGTTTTTAGTTTTAGCTATTTTAGGGGGATATCTGTGTGTGCAGGTGACTATTACTGTGCATAATTATTAGGCAACTTAACAAAAACAAATATATACCCATTTCAATTATTCATTTTTACCAGTGAAACCAATATAACATCTCAACATTCACAAATATACATTTCTGACATTCAAAAACAAAACAAAAACAAATCAGTGACCAATATAGCCACCTTTCTTTGCAAGGACACTCAAAAGCCTGCCATCCATGGATTCTGTCAGTGTTTTGATCTGTTCACCATCAACATTGCATGCAGCAGCAACCACAGCCTCCCAGGCACTGTTCAGAGAGGTGTAATGTTTTCCCTCCTTGTAAATCTCACATTTGATGATGGACCACAGGTTCTCAATGGGGTTCAGATCAGGTGAACAAGGAGGCCATGTCATTAGATTTTCTTCTTTTATACCCTTTCTTGCCAGCCATGCTGTGGAGTACTTGGACGCGTGTGATGGAGCATTGTCCTGCATGAAAATCATGTTTTTCTTGAAGGATGCAGACTTCTTCCTGTACCACTGCTTGAAGAAGGTGTCTTCCAGAAACTGGCAGTAGGACTGGTAGTTGAGCTTGACTCCATCATCAACCCGAAAAGGCCCCACAAGCTCATGTTTGATGATACCAGCCCAAACCAGTACTCCACCTCCACCTTGCTGGCGTCTGAGTCGGACTGGAGCTCTCTGCCCTTTACCAATCCAGCCACGGGCCCATCCATCTGGCCCATCAAGACTCACTCTCATTTCATCAGTCCATAAAACCTTAGAAAAATCAGTCTTGAGATATTTCTTGGCCCAGTCTTGACGTTTCAGCTTGTGTGTCTTATTCAGTGGTGGTCGTCTTTCAGCCTTTCTTACCTTGGCCATGTCTCTGAGTATTGCACACCTTGTGCTTTTGGGCACTCCAGTGATGTTGCAGCTGTGAAATATGGCCAAACTGGTGGCAAGTGGCATCTTGGCAGCTGCACGCTTGACTTTTCTCAGTTCATGGGCAGTTATTTTGCGCCTTGGTTTTTCCACACGCTTCTTGCGACCCTGTTGACTATTTTGAATGAAACGCTTTATTGTTCGATGATCACGCTTCAGAAGCTTTGCAATTTTAAGAGTGCTGCATCCCTCTGCAAGATATCTCACAATTTTTGACTTTTCTGAGCCTGTCAAGTCCTTCTTTTGACCCATTTTGCCAAAGGAAAGGAAGTTGCCTAATAATTATGCACACCTGATATAGGGTGTTGATGTCATTGGACTACACCCCTTCTCATTACAGAGATGCACATCACCTAATATGCTTAATTGGTAGTAGGCTTTCGAGCTTATACAGCTTGGAGTAAGACAACATGCATAAAGAGGATGATGTGGTCAAAATACTCATTTGCCTAATAATTCTGCACTGCCTGTATGGAATTCAAGAGATTTTCCATTTTTGGGAGAGTTCTTGTCAATTATATTCAGTATACGGTAGCTCAGCAAAGAATGTGAAGTGAGGACCTGCCAAGGCAACTTAACAGTATTCTAGTGGATGTGCCAGGTTACTACAACTCAGCTTTCCTTCATGTGAACAGGAGCTGAGCTGCAGTAAGTTGGCACATCCATTACACAGGGGACAGAGCTTTGCTTCCAGGTCCATTTTCTCTGGTAGTTCCAGTGCCTGGTGGGGATACCGAGTGTCAGACCCCAACTAGTCTGATAACTTAAGTATAGGTCATCAATATCTATAATCCAGAAAACTAATTGTACAGTATATTCAGTATACAGTACTTTGCAATTGTTGTTGGATCATTTTCTTTCTAGTTAGGAGACTGTAAAAACAAAAAAGCTTGTGCACTGTATGGAAGTGCAATGTTTTCTGCATTTTTTAAAAATTTTACTAAAGGTTGTTCACTTCTAATTAGAGATGAGCGAATGAAATTCGTTCACACTTCTTTTGGTGGTAAAAGGTGAATTGCATTATGGATTTTGTTACCATGGACCATAACGCAATTCTATGATGTAATGCATAACGGAATACCTTTAGAGGCATTCCATTATTCATTCCGTCATAATAGAAGTCTATGGGCCTGAAAAACTGGTCGGTCTCGTTTACGTTATGCAGGTTCACCTTTTATCACCAAACAAAGTGTGAACGAATTTCAAAATATGAAATTCGCTCATCTCTACTTCTAATGTCAAAGCTTGAAGCACCACACAAGGATTTCCAAGACTGAGATGAAATTTATCACACCCTGTACTCAAAATAGAAGCTTTGCAACTTTCTAGGTCTCTTGTGCAAATGCAAGTTTTTTTCTCCATTTTTAAACCACTCTCTCTCTCTTTTTAAAAAGCAGGTGATAAAGTGAGAGTCTTTAGCTATGTCAATGAGTTTCACTTCAGCTTTATCAACTGAGACTTTTTAAAAAGTCTCAAAAAGTCGCAAATTCACTCCAGTAGGGCATTGGAAAACTGGAGGAACATTTCTAGATAAAAGTGTTAGGTTTAAAGACGTGCCAAATTTAAAAAACACCATGCAATATTTGATGAGTTTTTTGCAAAGTACTCCAATGCAGAATAATGAAAAACTGCCTTCAAATATTCCCCTTAACTTCCCACTATGTTTCCTAAGCACAATTTGGCGAAAAGAAAAGGGGAAAAGGCGCTCATAGGGTAATGTGTTTCTATTGGATATTATTTGAAGTCAATAATGGTTGTGCTCACCTTTTATGGTTGTGCTAGCTCAGGCACAACTCTAGTGAATGGCCATTAGGGAGGTTGGTGCTGCCAGTGACCCGCTCAGTCCAGATGGGTGGTTGCCAGACCCCCAGGGTACTGAAGGAACAGATTCAAATGGAAACGGATGTGCAGTAAATCCGCACTTCCAATGGGGTACCAAAGGGCGCACTTAAACAACCTCAAGCAAGGGTAATCTTTTTTAAAAGAGTTTATTGACAACGCGTTTCGGGGCTTACGTACCCCTTTTTTAAGTCTTAAACGCCGTGCTGCTAGAACATGGGGTGTATCATGGTTATCCCTCTCTTTTCACATACAGACTAATGCAATCTGTCTTCCTGTCCCAGATGGTTTTCCTTATCATCCTGGAAATCTCTCACATCCAGTAATGTCTCCTTTTCTGTAGAAGTTCTCTTTCCTTATATCCTCCATTCAGAGCAGACCGCCATGATGACGTCTTTCAGCCACATCTCACCTCTGCTTAGTTTGTTACAGCTTGTAGAGTCTGAGATGCCCATGTCATTGAATCCATGCTTCTCCTCCATACAAAGCTGGGTCTCTTCGTGTCACATGACATCATCACAGATCCTTCACCACCTCTTCCCTCAGGAGAGGGAAGAGGTGGTGAAGGATCTATGAAAACAAGGAGCTGGAGTAGATTTCTGGTTAAATTTATGCCAGTTTTATGCCAAACTCCAAAATGTTACACTTTTTTTGTAACAGGGTTGATAAATTCCCCGAGTGTGTATATGTAAGCATTGTATACACATATAAAACAAATTCTTAACTCTTATTACTTTAAAAGAACATGATGTTCTATCTTAAGACATAGAAAATAAAGAAAAGGTTCATATACCGAATGTTATTGTTCTATGTCCTGGACACAGAAAAAATAACCTCATCTAAAATGTGAGCGGTTCTCTTTAAACATGGCAGTTCTGCAAGGCTGAGCTTGTGTCTCCACCTGTTAAGCAGTTCACACTTTCTTTCTGTACAAGAACATATTAAATTAAATTCTGGCTCCCAGAATGATTTTCAATTCTCAGATTTTTAACATCCGGTCACTGCTCTGCTCTAGCTGAAATCAAATAACTTATCCTTCAGCTCCAAACTTAATCTCTACATTTAGTTCCACAATGATATAAATTCACTGGGTTTTGCCAAAGTTAAAAAGTAAGAAATTGTTGGTTGCCGGTGAGACACAAAGTTAATGTTAAATTAGTAGGCTGTCTATATTAAAGTGGTTGTTCACTTTGAACAATTCATTTTTGTTAGAAGTATCCCTCAATGATAATATTGCAATAGGGCTGCTGTTATTCTGCTGCTAGGACCCCCAATAATCGCCTGTAGACTGTGGGGGAGACCATCAACAAGTGTTCAGTAATTGGACCATGAACACCCATCAAGTTACTTAACATTTTTGTCATTATTTTACCAATCTACATACAGATGAGGAAATGGCTGGTGAAAGGCATTTTTATGGTCATACAATTATAGATTATAATATCTTCCCCTCCTTAAAGTTGGGAACACTGGCTTTATTCAAACTAGAACATTGAAAATATCACTTTATTTTGCTGAGGAACTGACATAAAGAGGATTTCCAATAAAAACTTACCAATATATATATACTATTTAATCAGTAGTAAGTTAGTTTGACAGCCTAATGTAGGTAGAGTGAGCATACCATATTTACATAGACATTTAAAAAAAACAACTATTGATGCAGGTACCAAAAGTGAACTTCACTGTACCTCAACCACTAAGTCTCTGAGGTAAGTCTCACCTTTCCAAACCAGCAAGCCATTTTTGTCTGGGTGAAGGAGCAATTAAACAGAAGAGGAGGAACTTCACATGACATACACTAAATGACATACTGGTATAACAAAGGTCAAACATAGCAGACCTAGGCCTTTTGTGGTTTAAAGGCATTGTCCAACCACCCAAATATATATTTAAAAACTGCTAGGAAATCAGAAGTCATACTTTTTTGACCATTGCCTTGCAGCTCCCATTCCAATGCTCCCCCCCCCCCCCCCATCGGTTTCTCTATCCTCCAGTGATGATGTCCTGACAAGGACATATGATGAGCCAGCCAATCACTGCCAATCCTAGGTCAATTACTGCAGTGGTCAAATGTTGGTGTTAGGATGTCATAACTGGAGGCCAGAATACAGAGACTGATGGGGGCTGGGAAGCATTGGAATAGCAGTGGTGGGGGATCAGTGAGGTATTTAAACATTTCTAGTACCTGGAAAACCTATTTAAACCCATAAGACTACATTAACTGATATCCTTTTTAAATCTAATGGCAACGTTCTAGGTCTTAATAAGTTACATCCTATAATCAGTGCTACAGCTACCCTATATACCTGAAAGGCACAATCATAAGATCTAGGTCTCAGTTAATAGCAAGCTGTTATTTTTTTTTATTTTTTTTTCAAGGCCTATCATTGCTCTATATGGTATGCTAAAAAGAATTAGATATCAGAAAATTTTGGGGGACTGAATCCGTTCTCTATTCCCAATTTAAAAACACGGCTTGCTCCTCTAGTATAAGGATATTTTTCATGACTGGTATTGAGAGGTTTAAAAAATACTGATGCCTTTAGATCATTCTGCATGAGGAAGATAATGTATTGATATCCTCTCTGTGTTTTTTTATATATATATTTATTTATTTTCTTTTTATTCCCTCTCAGTCTCCCTCATTTTGGTAGTATGGGAGGATGGGCTATCAAAGTAGTGGCTTCTATTTTTATACAGTGGATTTGATGGATTTCCAAATAAAGGAAGTATAAGAAAAATAAAGATAAACCTCACTAGTGAAATGGCTAAGCAGTTTTTATAATTTTCTCTACAGATGGTACAAGATATAGTGGGGGGTATACGGGAGCATTTATGCATAGAGATTTTGTTTTCTCCTTTAGGATATAATAACTAGAGCTGCCCAGGACAACACAAATTATACAGACTGGTTATATCATTTTAGCTGTTTAAGTCCTGAAAAAACTTGTCTGATGGGTGGGTATGGCAGTAATACTTTACCACAACAATTCCCAAGTTTATTGCCATGGGGTAACTACAGAAAAATCTGTATGTTTCTATTCCCATTCATACCTCAATGAAGCTTGGTGTCAAAGCTAAACTCTCTACAATTTTTAATTCCAGACTGAGTTTGCTGTAAAAATGTCAGTTCTAGGGAACCCCTGATCAAGATCCGGGGAGTCAGCTGGGAATTTATGGCCACAAAAAAACATATCAACTGATTTACAAATATTTTTTAGAGGACATTTGCTCTGATACTTGATAGTTTTGAAAAGTGGAGAGAAAATGCATTTACTAAAGTCATAAAACGGTGTAAATGCTGATGCTCATAGAATCTGTAAATTTCTTTTTCTAACTTGAGAATGGGCCAAAATGCTCCAAATTTATTAAGAAGTATGCGCCTCTTAATATATTTGCCTCAGTACACTCGACACACAACAACCTTTTTTTCAGACTAACGTATGTAATGTCTTTCATAATAAATGCAATAAATATTTGTTAGGCAGGGTGTTACCAAGTCACATTTCTGTACAAGTCTGTGCTGGAAAGATTGCCCTGCTGATGAGTCAAGTTCCGGCCGTTTGACATATCAATGAAGATGGAAGTCAAGCCAACCAGGTTACTGGCTCAACATCCAATTCCAGAGCTAGGCAGGGGATTTAAGTCTGCAACTCAGCCATGGCAGTTTTCTGTGATTTTGCATATAGTTCCCTAACTCTGTTTGCTCCTCTGTGCTTTGTACATTAGCTCTAGACCTGTTCATTAGCCAACTCTGCACTGACAGTGGCTAGTTTCTGGATTAACATCTCATCTGCTCAACTGGCTTCTTATGATTCTCCTGGAATACTGACTATGGTTAGTTTCTAGATTAACCTCTTATTTAGTTTCAAGATTAACCTCCTGGTACTCTGATTGTGGCTAGTTTCGGGATTAACCCTATGTCTGCTGTTTGGGCTCTATCTGTCTATTCTGGTTCATATGCTTCCTGTCCATGGCTCTTTATACCAAAGTCATTCTGGTAGGTCTGCTTCCAGCACCAGTTTTCTGCTACTTTACTCCACAGATGTAACCTAGTCCCTAGTATCCAACTCCATATGTCCTCTCAGCAGGCTTTGGTAATGAACCTAGAGGTAGTCTTAGCTTTCATCCACCTGGTGTGGCTAAGGAAGACTGTGACCATGGTATTTCCATAACGAGGGCCTAGTAAAGAACATATGCTAGTTTCAGTTGAGCAGGTATCTAAAATTACCATATTACTAGCCATATAAAGTTTAGGGAGTATATCATCAGAAAATGACCTATTGTTTACAGCATATTTTTAAGTTAAATCATTTTTAGGTGATTTTTTTACATTTTCCTTGTCAATAACTATATTTAAAGTCTATTAAAACTTATCGTAATATTGCCTATTGTGCTTTAGAACCCGTTAAGTCCTATGTATGGGAATACAGACTTCCCTGCACCCACACTGAGCATTGTACAGGCTGGAACATTGATGCTCCTGCTTGTATCAGCACTGAAATAGATGGGCTATTACAGATTTTACCATAGTTGGCACAGGCAGAGGAGTGACTTCTTATGAGAGCTCCTGCCCCGCATCTGCTCACGCGCTACTCTGTTAAGCGAGTACATGGCAGGAGCTCAAATTTGACATTGCTTCTCTGCCTGTGCCCACTATGCTAAGCCTGACATAGCCCATGTATAGGCATCTGCACTTCAGATGCCTATTTTGCTGGGAAAACGTTATAAAAATAATAATAAAGTATATTGTAAAAAAAAATTTGGGGGACATTCACAGTATGTTTTATTAAAGTATATGGAACGGTTTAGATACACTTTAATAAAAATTCTAAAATAGTACAGTTTTAGCACTGGACACTAAGCCTAAGAATATGTCAAAGCTTCCGGTTTAAAGTATGCTTTACGACAGCCACATGGCCCATAGGAACAATAGATAGCAGGGGACATATTGGTTATGGGAGAGTTTTCTAGACATGCTCTGTGACTTGGGCATAAGTTGTGACCATCACCTATTGTGAATGATGGATCCTGTGTTATCCAGACCGAGGTGATATCTGTCATTGCAAACCTGCTTGTGATGATAACGAGAGCTTTGCTGAATTTTGATTTTACAGAACAGGAAGTATCGACATACACAGTTTTGACAGGCTTAGTGGCCAGTGCAAAAAAATTGTGATTTTAGAATTTTTTTAGAAAGTGACAAGAAAAATTGAAAACAAAAAAAATCAACCAAGAATTCCAAAAATATGTTTTACATAAAAATGTAATTTCCTTATTACATATTTCCTGTATATTTGTTTCTTTTGTTTTGCATTTTTTCTTCTATTTTCATGCAGATAACAACACAAAAGATGAACTGATAAATTGCGGAAGATTGATGCAGGAGGAACGTTCATAACGGGTAACCATTTAATATGGGAAGAGAGTCTGCTTCTCAGTGCGACTAAGCAAGGAATTGCATTTCATGTGCTCAATCACCACTAGCACTGTAAAACAAGCAAGTGACGGGCCGGCTCACCTAAATCACTGCTGTATGGCCTTGGTTTTACATTCACAGCTGCATTTAGCCAAGGCATGATATATAGAGCTATAGCTGTGAACAAGATACAGGTGAACACCACATTTGGCTGATCCCTGGGTCCTGTAACAGTCTTGGAAAATGAAATCCTTAGAGAATGAATTCAATTCAATGACCCAGGTATTAAAGAAACAATCCAATTAATTTCAGACATATATTCCAGGTACTTAAAGGGAACTTGTCATTTAGTACATGGTGTAACAATATTACATAAAAAAAAAAACATTTATGCAACTCTGCCTTTAGAGCTAATGTACTGAAGAGCATTATGTCTCTGAGAAAACTCTATAATGGTCTATGGTGACATTGAACATGGTGTGTAATCTGCAGGCAGCATGTTATAGAGCAGGGGGAACTAAACAGATTGACATATGTTTTTTGGGGGGGAAAAATCTGTATAGGGGTGCCTTCAAATGCTGCAGATTTTGCTGCAGCATTTCCCACGACTGAAAATCAGTTCCATTCACCCGAATGAGACTTGTATAAATCCATGTGCTTGCCTCTCTATTGAAATGAATGGAAGTTATTTTCAGTCGCTGAAAATTCTGCAATAAAATCTACAGAATGTGACAGCATCCTAAGGGCTCATGCACACTAACGTATTTTCTTTCCGTTTCCATTCCATTTTTTTTTGCAGACCTTTTGCGGAAGCATTTCATTAAAAAAAAAAAAAAATCTACTCCGAGTGCATTACATTTACGTATGTCCGTATTTCTGTTCCGAAAAAAATAGAACATGTCCTATTATTGTTCACATTATGGACAAGTATAGGACTGTTCCATTAGGGGACATCTGTTCCATTCCACAAAATACGGAATGCACGTCATCCATATTTTTTGCAGATCCCTTTTTTTTGGACCACAAAATACATACAGTAGTGTGCATGAACCCTAACTCTTATTCATTTAAATCGCTGCTCGTTCTATGCTTAGGAGTCCAGTGGATGGTCTTATTATGTGCATATAACGATAGCTGTCAATCATTAGGTAGGACCACCCACTGGACTCCTAAGTAGATATTTAAATGAATAAAATGAATTAATTCTGAATCATTACTCACACAACTATATATTAATCTTCTCTGTTCCTTCTGCTTTACAACATTCTGCCCAGATCTGGCTGCATGTATAATGCCACAGGTTCCCTTTAAACCATGAACAAGAATATTTGGTAGATATATGTCCTAGAAATAGCATTGTTGCAGCAGTAATCAAGAGTAATGATGATGCATAAAGATAGCCATATTTGTCATCTGAATTTTAGCCTCAGATTTGTCATATGGCCTGGCGGGGTGCAAGGAATAATGAAAATACTAACCTGTTACTGGTTCCAGCTCCAAGCCCCCTTCTCCTCTGCCTCCGGTCCTGCTGGACTGTAAGTGTGACATGCATCTACATGCACATCTCTGCTTCCGGTAAAGGAAAATCAGTGGCCTCAGTGGTGGCGTATGCAGGAAAGACACGTTACCGCTGCCACTGCTAAGGCCATTGATAGGTCATAAGCAGTGATACTGTATCTGTGTAGATGACACTGGGAGCTTGACACTGGAACTGGAGTCCTGGTGACAGGTGCATCTTTATTGAACCCATGAAACCTGTTTGGAGAACTCCATTAAATGAGGAATAATCATCTTAAATGAACAAAAATGCTCATCTTTATGAGCAAATGATTAAAACTGGTAAATTAATTCTATCATCTCTGCTAATAATGGTGGCTATAAACAACCACAAGGGTGGACCTACCAAACCACACTTCTGTAAGAAAAAAAAAAATTGTAATACAAAATGTAAAAGTGCTTAAAGAAATATTCACATTAACTTAACCTGTAAAAGACCTACGACCAATAAATAAATGTAAAATATGTGTGCCTGGTTTTTAACTGCGTAGCACTTTATTGTCAAGTGTGAATACAAACTTAGAAGCTGAAAAATGTTTCTTTGGATTGGTTAGGAGAGTGGTAGATATCGGTTTTCTTGGCTGTTCAAGTTTTCAAATATCCAGAAGGTCATATAGTAGGCATAGAGTGTATTACCAACTGTATTATTGTTTTGTGGTGTTTATTTGCTGCGATGTACAAAATGATGGCGAAAACACATGGCGAAATTATGGCGAAAGACTCGATATATCACTCAAAATGGAGAGCTGCTAACAAACAACATATTTGCTCTTCTGAATACAGTACCTGACCCATAATCCCACATTTTGGCCACTGTATTCGAACGTATCGATATTGGCCTGCATTCCAGCTCTGGAATACACATGGATTCTGGATAATATACCATCTGATTGAAAATCATCTCCCTTCTTTGTCATGTTGAACATATACATAAAGACACACAGGGGACAACTTGCACACAAGCAAATTGAAATCTGTCTGTTTTGATGCACTCCTACAGACTATAACTTGGAAGTAAATACGCAAAACATAAATCATGACAGAAAATATGCGCACATGTAGATAGTCCTATTCTTTCACATGAGCAGCAGATTCCAGTACACAAAATATGTGCGACATACAAATTGAAAACAAGCTCATGTGAAAGACGGTCTCTCAAGCCGAAATCATTGCAGTTAAGTGTAAGAAAACATTCACCAACCCATAACATTGGGCAATTCTTAATGGACTTTCGTCTTTAATCTTTTACATAGAAAACTCCTCAAAGAATGCATTACAGTGAATCTAATAAAATCCCCCGTTATATGATCCATCTCACAACTTAAAAATTAGAAATGCAAAATGCCATTTTGAAAATGTTATTTTAAGCCCTTGCAATATAATTATATTTTATTTCCCTCCTGTCACAGTCATTCCGTTTAATTAGATGTTAATTAAATTTCATCGATGGCATTAAATAGCCATATAACGGCACATGGTAACAATATTAGATAATTATTGTTTTCACAAAAGACCAGAAACGTTGCCCTTTCTAAAATGATGAGATTGTGTGAATTGAAAACCATCTCTATTTTGTCATGTTCAACATGTACATGAAGACACACAGGGGGGGAAAAGTCTATATTATCTTAAGATTAGGTTTTGCTATAAAATTAATAATGAGGGATTCATTGATAACATAGCAATAATTAAATTAACAGTGCCAGCTAAATCTGTAGGATGTAAGGAGATAACAATGGCTAATGTATTTACGGTACGCTTTGTACTCATTGTATGTCCTACAGAGGTCAAACTGAAGACAACAAATCTCAATAATGATATGCAGTAGGCTCTCAGCAAACATTTCATTTTGCAGGGTTCTTATCCATTTTAAGCAAGAATGTTTCCCTAGAGCATTCTCTTACTGATTTCTTTAACTTCTACTTCAAATCCATGCATAAACTTGAATAAAATGAGAAAAAATACAAAGAAGAGTATTGCTGCTACACTACACTCTATGTACATATACACGCACACACACATACAAACAGTGTCTTAGGAAAAGTATTCATACCCCTTGAAGTTTTCTATATTTTTTCAAATTATACCCACAAGTTTAAATGTATTTTATTGCGATTTTATGTGATAGACCAACACAAAGTAACAAGTATGTGTGAAGCGAAAAGAAAGTGATACATCGTTTTTAAAATGTTTTAAACATAAAAATCTGTAAAGTGTGGTGTGCATTTGTATTCAGCCCCCCTGAGTCTGTACTTTGTAGGACCACCTTTCACTGCAATTACAACTGCAAGTCTTTTGGGGTATGTCTCTACCGGCTTTGCACATCTAGAGGCTGACATTTAATTTGTATTAAAAAAAAAGCCCAAAGCTACCATAGGCACCTATATAGTATAAAGAAACCAAGGCAGACTGGCTCACAAGAGTACCAAAGGATACATTTAGACATAAGATAAGCACACCTGGGGTCTTCACATTAGGACATAAACAACCACAGTAATTACAGGTTAACTAATTAATAAAAATGTATTTTATTCCCAATCTGCATCAGTATGGTTTGTACGGTACTCTGGGAATGGGCCAAAAACTTTTGAGTCATTCATTATTGTTATTCTTCCCAATATTATAAGATAACCATCAGTCACTCTAATGTCAAAATCAGCCAGGGGTTCCCCTTCCAATAGAAAAATAACTAGGGTAACCCTGGTCATTTTATTTTTAAGCCAAAAACAGCTTGGACATGTCTTACTTTGCAGCCAATCTCAATTTTAGATTCACCTCTGTTGAATCTTAAAATTGTTTGCACTTCACAATTTTCTTCAGATGACCTTACTTGCTACAGGTCTAGAACTCAGAATATAATTTAGCTCTTCTCTAATGAAAACTATAGTGGTGAAAAGGGAGAGATGCTACCCAAATAAACCAGAGTTCTGCATCTATTTCATAAACTGCACAGGAAAATTGAATGTGGACTCCTCTGTGATTGGTAAATGTAAAAAGGACATGTTGGCAAATGATGCCAACTACTATGTCCACACTAAAGAACAGCAAAAATATTTAATAAATGGCAATACTTATAATTTCTTGTGAAAATATTGCTATATCCTATGTGTATAAATTAAATTCATGTCCCATATGCTTACAGGAGTGAAGGGTGATATGTGATTTGACATAGTTTCTTTCCCAATTTGCTAAAATTGTATTGTATATTTAGAAGGCAGTAACCGAGTCTACTACACATATGGACAAGTCAGATTAAGAAAAAAGAAAAAATTACCTTCTTGTCCTCAAGTATGAAAACATGGGCTACCTAGATACTATAGGGGTTATTTTTAAAATGGGTGTAAAGTAGAACTGGCCATAGCAACCAATCAGATTCAATCCACCTTTGGAAAATGAAAGTTGGAATCTGATTGGTTGCTATGGTCAACTAAGCCAGTTCTACTTTATACCAGTTTGTTAACTGAACCCCCCCCCCCATGCCTTTAAAGGGGACTTATTAAATTTGGGGACACTAAGCCACCAACAGATAGGTTTAGCTATCTAGAATACCACGGTCACAATCGGCTGTTTTGGCATTTCCAGTTTCGTGAGCCATATTATTGTTCCTTAGCAATGTTAGGTCATGCACTACTGACACTAATAATCTCAGTGGCACATATTTATCCTCTAGTACTATTCCTGCTGGAAGCACACACATATGCTAAACAGGATCTGGATGGCCCAGACAGACCACCAGTAGAGAGGATATTATGTTCTGTTGACAAGCACCAGCAAGTTTTGTTGTTCACCATCCAGACACAT
Source organism: Bufotes viridis (assembly GCA_033119425.1). Classification (NCBI taxonomy): domain Eukaryota; kingdom Metazoa; phylum Chordata; class Amphibia; order Anura; family Bufonidae; genus Bufotes; species Bufotes viridis. The sequence continues at coordinate 457,650,618 of CM065590.1, forward strand.
GTCGCACAATCGATACACAACCCTGACTCTGTTATATTATTTCCAGTTGCTTAGAAGAAGAAAATTAGGTGTCACAATACCCATTTGATGTCCAGAAATTGACAGCCAGACACTGTCACCTTTGTTTGCAGTGGTGGAGTGAACGAGAAATCTGGAGGGCAGGAATCCAGGTTTTGTTTGGGATAACCTGACAGTCAGGTTCAAGTATGTATACCTGGTTGTGAATGCTTTAATCCTGCCATTGCTGTGGAGCAACACACTGCCCCAACTGCTGGTGAGATCATCTCAGGATCCATCACATACAACAATCGGTTACCACAAGTTATGATATGAGGGACACCAACAGCCCAGCGATATGTGCAGGACATCCTTCAGCCACATGTGTTGTCTTTCATGACAGTCTACTGCTCACCAACACACAAGCAAGGGTTTCCTAGGAATGTGTGCGCCAGATTGCAACACTTCCTTGGCATGCCTGGTCACCAGATTTATTGCTAATTGAGCTTGGACAAAGCCGGAAAGTCAGATTTCTCAACTTACGAGTGTGCAGGATCTATATGCCCAGCTGAAACCAGTGTGCAGGAAACTGTATGCCTTCACGCCCAACAGTATCTCATCTGTACCCAGGTTAGAGGTGGCCCAACAGGAGCCTTCTTTTTCGAGTGGTGATGAGCGGGAGGTGCCATATTCGATTTTGTGATATTTCGTGAATATTCAATTGAATATTCATCATATATTCATTGAAATCGAATATTCGTCATTATTCTATTTATCGCAAATAATATGCAATTTAATTATTCGCGTATTGCAATTTGAACTTTGAATGTGATATAAAGGCAACTTTCCTATTGGTTAGCTATCTAGAATTAACGAAGATAACAAATATAGTGCTATATTCTCTATATTCATTAATTTGAGCAAGCCAACCAATAGAAAACTTGACTGTATCCAGCTCTAAGTTGGATGCGCAATGCGAGAATATTACTTTGCCTATTTTTTGCAATAAATAGAATAATGACTCAGTATTCAATTTATTGCAAAAAATAGGCAAAGTAATATTTTCACATTGCGCATCCAAATTAGAGCTGTTTAGGCAATTCTCCATTGTCTTGCTAGAATTAACGAATATAGAGAATATAGCGCTTTATTCGTATTTGTCATATTCGTTAATTCTTCCCAGCAAACAATAGTAAAGTAAGTTGCACATACCCCGCTCTAAGTTGGATGCGCAATGCGAGTAATATTACTTAATATTCTCTCATTGCGCATCCAACTTAAAGCTGTGTATAGGCAACTTTCCTATTGGCTTGCTAGAATTAGCGAACATAACGAATACGAATATAGCGCTATGTTCTCTATCTTCGTTAATTTGAGCAAGCCAACCAATAGGAAAGTTATACCACATTCAAAGTTTTATTCACAGTACGCGAATATTACATTACGTAATATTTGCGTACTGCGAATGAATCTTTGAATGGGGTAAAACTTTCCTATTGGTTGGCTTGCTCTCGTTAACCGAGATAGAGAGCATAGTGCAATATTCTCTTTCATCAACGGTATCTTGGGTTCAGATTGAAAAAAAACAAAAAACGAATATTCATTTTTTACGACTAAAGAGCACTATATTTGAAATATTCCTGAATAAGCGAAGTGCCTATATTTGTAAAAAAAAATTGCTATTTGAATATTCGCGCTCAACACTATTTAAGAGTAGTTTTCCACAATACTTATGCTTTCGCTCTAATATTGTAATCACCTAAATATATCATCATTATATTCACACACACATACAATTGCAAGAAAAAGTATGGGAACCCTTTGGAATGGTATGGATTTCTGCACAAATTGGTCATAAAATGTGATCTGATCTTGACAACAATAGACAATCACAGTCTGCTTAAACTAATAGCATACAAAGAATTAAATGTTACCATGTTTTTATTGAACACACCATGTAAACATTCACAGTGCAGGTGGAAAAAGTATGTGAACCCCCTAGACTAATAACATCTCCAAGAGCTAATTGGAGTGAGGTGTCAGCCAACTGGAGTCCAATCAATCAGACTGGAGATGTTGGTTACAGCTGAACTGCCCTATAAAAACACACACCAGTTCTGGGTTTGCTTTTCCAAAGAAACATTGCCTGATGTGAATGATGCCTCACACAAAAGAGCTCTCAGATGACCTATGATTAAGAATTGTTGACTTGCATAAAGCTGGAAAGGGTTATAAAAGTATCTCCAAAAGCCTTGCTGTTCATCAGTCCATGGTAAGACAAAGTGTCTATAAATGGAGAAAGTTCAGCACTGCTGCTACTTTCCCTAGGAGTGGCTGTCCTGTAAAGATGACTGCAAGAGCACAACGCAGAATGAGGTGAAGGAGCATATGCTAACATCCCTGTTAGCGAATCTATGATACATAAAACACTAAACAAGAATGAATTTCATGGAAGGAAGCCACTGTTGTAAAAAAAAAAAACATTGCTGCACGTTTACAGTTTGCACAAGAGCACTTGGATGTTCCACAGCAGTACTGGCAAAATATTCTGTGGACAGATGAAACCAAAGTTTAGTTGTTTGGAAGAAAGTTGTTTGGAGAAAAAGAGGCACAGTACACCAACATCAAAACCTCATCCCAACTGTGAAGTATGGTGGTGGGGGAATCATGGTTTGGGGCTGCTTTGCTGCGTCAGGGCTTGAACGGATTGCTATCATTGAAGGAAAAATGAATTCCCAAGTTTATCACGACATTTTGCATGAGAACAGAATGGCTTAAACAGAAGAAAATACGCCTTTTGGAGTGGCCAAGTCAGAGTCCTGATCTCACCCCTTTTGAGATACTGCGGCATGAACTCAAGAAAGTGATTCCCACCAGACTTCCAAAGAATATTGCTGAACTGAAAAGATTCTGTAAAGAAGAATGGTCAAGAATTACTCCTGACCGTTGTGCACATCTGATCTGCAACTACAGGAAAAGTTTGGTTGAAGTTATTGCTGCCAACCGAGGTTCAACCAGTTATTAAATCCAAGAGTTCACTTACTTTTTCCACCTGCACTGTGTATGTTTACATGGTATGTTCAATAAAAACATTATTAGTGTTTTAGTTTTAGCAGACTGTGATTGTCTACTGTTGTGACTTAGATTAAGATCAGATCACATTTTATGACCAATTTGTGCAGAAATCCATATCATTCCAAAGGGTTCACATACTTTTTCTTGCAACTGTATATCCTGTGGATGTAGGCTTTCTCAAAGCCTTCTGTCACTATGTAATCCCAGATACACTTAATGATGTTGAGATCCTGGCTCTGGGGGATAGCATATAATTACTTTTGGGACCCCTTGTTATTTTTTATATAGTGAAGATATTTATTAGGGTCCATTCACACGTCCGTAGAATGGGGACGGAAAGAATGCGGACAACACACATCTGCATTTCCAGTCCATGACTCTGTACTTACAGTCCTCGGCTCCCGAAAAAAATAGAACATGTCCTATTCTTGTCTGCAATAGCATACAAGAATAGGCATTTCTATAGGGGTGCCGGCCCTATGTATTGCAGATCCGCAATACACTATGGACGTGTGAATGGACCCTTAATGACATTGGCTGTATGTTTCGGGTAATTGTCCTGCTGAAAAATAAATTTGGGGCCAATCAGACACTTCCTTAATGATATTTCATGATTGATGGTATCATGCAGTACTATCAGGGAGGCATCTGATTGACTCCAAATTTATTCAGGACAACAGCCCCAAATATACAACCAATGTCAATAAGAACTATTTTCAGCATAAAAAAGAACAAGGAGTCTTGGAAGTGATGATATGGTGTTGGGTGATGAGTTAGTCTGGGATTACATAAAGAGACAAAAGGATTTGAGCAAGCATACATCCACAGAAGTGTGCCCATTTCTCCAAGATGTTTAAAACAATCCACCTCCAAACTCCTTCAACAACTTTGTGCAAGTGTACCTAGAAGAATTGATGCTATTTTGGAGGCAAAGGGTGATCACACCAAATATTAATTAGATTTAGATTTCTCATTTGTTCATTCACTTTGCAATAGACTATTAAGGGGGCAGCCGCAATGTCAGGTTTCCTGATGTAGTTTTTCAAGCCAAAACATGAGAAATTAAAAAGAGAGGAGAAGTTGTATCTGTATTTTATACTTTCTCTCTTTTTATGAGCTATTCCTGATATTTGTTCCAAACCTGCATCAAGAAACTGACCACATGGTGGTAGACTAAAACTTCTATCTCTTAAAGCATTCTTCCTTTGCTGCATTCTTCCACAACTGCTTAAAACTTGGAATACTTGGAATTCACACACATGTCCGCAGGGGTGGATTGACCATAGACCTTACAGGGAAATTTCCCTGTGGGCCGATGCCTAGGAGAGCCACCTAAGCCTGGCCAGCAGCCCCAAGTGCCACCCTGAATTCATCTGTATCAACATCCTCAGGAGAGAAATACAGTTGAATACTGTGGTGCAGGTGGCAGTATTTTGTGCTGCCCTTTGGTATTTGGTTCAGCTGGGCTGGCATATTGCTCTGCATTATGGTATTGCTGCCCTGTCTACTTCTATTATCCCTACCTAATTATGTTGCACCACCTTCTGTTAATTTCGACCCTCCTTCAACATGGGGCCACTTTTACCTTCAGTTCCAGGGCCACATTTAGTTCCCAGTCCGCCCCTGCATGTTCGTATTTTGACAATAACAGAAAAGGGGAGCTCACTGGAATATAACTCGGCCTGCTATACCACCTAGCTTCTAAATGCAATTGATAATAAATGGCCGGTTTTTAATACAATTATTTTTAATGTTCGTATTTTGGTCCACAAAAAACGTATCCATAACATACACTTATGGACAAGAATATGACCTGCGCTGAGACTTGCAGATTGGGCAGATGGATCTGGAAAAAAAAAGATGTGTACATGGCCTCTTAGGAGTCAATAGGTCAGTGTGCTATCCATGGGAATAATGGATAGCACACTGGAAAAAAAAAAAGGTCAGGTGCATAAGCCATACGTTTCCCATGTAAAGAATAATAATCTTTATTTATATAGCACCAACATATTCCACAGCACTTTACAATTCAGGGGTTCATGTACAAACAAACATAAACACATAGCAACAGACAAGTCAATAATTAGAACAAGAGGAATGAGGGCCCTGCTTGCAATAAGGAGATGGGAGTGACATAAAGGTAAAAGTGCTTATTTTGTACAATGGTCCAGCTATCTTGGGAAAATAGTGGAGCTGCATGAGCCAGTCAGCAGCTGATATCTGTAGTGTATCTGGGTGCATGGGTGCAGTGGAGAGTTTGGTGGAGGATCCGGTTCAGAAAATGGTGTTAAATGGGCTACTAATGGAGAGGAGTTAGATCAGGGGATGTAATAGGCCACCCTAAAAAGATGTGTTTTTAGGAATCGCCTAAAACTGTTTATATTGTAATTTAAACTAATTGGGGTAGGGCATTCTAGAAAACTGGTGCGACTTGGGAGACGCCTTGAAGCCGGCAGTGAGAGGTTTAGATTATGGTAGATGTTAGTAGTAAATCATTTGCAGAGCGAAGAGCACGGGTAGGCTGGTAGACAGAGGTGAGGGAAGAGATAAAGGGGGGTGAAGCACTGTGGAGTGCTTTCTGTTTTCACTTGGCTTATGAACTCTAAAAAATAATTATACCGTGGACAAAATGACTGGAAATCAATATATGGAATAAAGCATAAACAAAACAAAATATAATATAATATAACTATTCTGGGAATATCAGTAACTGAATTTGCTAATTATATGTTCTATTTTGCGTCTGTTTCCAGTCAACTAAGATTATGAAAAAATGTTCTTTCAAAATAATATCTCAGCCTAGCTCTGGGACACACCATCACCTTGACTAAATAATTCATTCAAAATAGCAATGTAAATTAAAAGAAATGACAATGAACCAGTGCTGAACAATCAACTGCATAGCAGCGGCTCACAAAAGAAGACAGGCAAGATTAAAAACCTTCAACTCTGTGTTGGAACTTTTTTACTATTGCATTAGAAAATGTATTATTTTATTGTGCTGTCATATCATCAAGCCACAGAACAGCTCGCCTCTGATGTAATTTTCTTCATAAGCTATTCATTATAAATAGAGATGGGTGAAATTTTCAAAAATTCGATTTGGATGCTTCACCAAATTTTTCCCCCAAAATTTGCTTCATTCCGAATAAATACGTCACAAAATGCATTAAATCAGCTATATCCCGGCCTGCATTGTATCTCAGTGTACATCACTGTGCATTGCAGCAACATGGTAGAGAAACAGTTACTGTGCGTCAGTATGACAGGCAGGTCTCATACAGTAGATGGATGTGAGCATCGTCATGCAGGCCACCAACAGTCCTAGCTAACCTCTAGCTAAACCAAAAGAAAAGCATACAGCAATGTTTAGTAAAGACCTGTGTTCAAATTACCCTTTAGTGGAACAAAAGAAGGACATGGAGGCATTGCCAATATAGTGGTGGAGAAAAAAAAAAGGTTCTTTTAAGCAATGTGGCAGTGCAAACACATGCTTTCAAATCACTTCTGTTAGTTATAGAATGACTCAGTGTCACTATTAGGCTCAGTTAACACATCACTCATTTAGTCAGTTATGGGACAAAAACACAGAACAGGTGCACTGCAGATCTTTTCATAATGCCTTATCTGAGAGCCAGAATTTCTCCAGATTTTGGCTCACCATACAGTAACTGCTGAAATTAACTGACCAAATAAATCAAGTGTGAACTCAGTCTTACAGGTCAATGTTAGCTTCAGGTATAAAGTACTTAACTGTGTATTGGCCAAAGATTCTACTATAGAGTGAAAGAGCTGTCTCATTTTGCACTGTCTGCTGTTTCCACATAGATTGAAAGATGACCTGTTCTGTTAGTCACATATTTTACTAAAGTGGGAAAGAACTGTCTCATTTCACTGTTTGTGGGGTGTCCACATTGATTTCTAGATAACCTGTTCTTTTAGTCCAGTGACAGAGTGGGAAGGGTGTCAACAGTAATTTCGTGTTGATATCACTGTTTATTTTTTCCTTCTTCTGATCTGTCAGAAGAACAACCCCCTCTTAAAAAATAGATCCAGTCATTTGAGCATCCACCTTCACACGGTCAGTACTGGGTCAGTAATTGATCGCTATTTGTAAGGCAAAAACAGGAGTGTGTCCAAAACAGAGATGACAATAGAATTGCTTATCTATTAAACATGGTGAATAACCCAATAACAGTAGAACTAGCCAGCTTGTATACCCCAATTTGAGAATCAAGGCCTAATATAATTGCTTAGCTATTAAACAAGGTGGAAACCCCAATAACAGTCAAATTAGACATCTCTTTCACCCCAATTTGACAATCGAGGCCTAATAAAATTTCTTATCTATTAAATATGATGGACTACACAATAACAGTATAACTAGACAGCTTATTCATCCCAATTTGAGAATCAAGGCCTAATAGAATTGCTTATCTATTAAACAAGGCAGACACTAATTACATAGCGTAGTGCTCTACACAGAGATTGATTCAAACTGCACTGCCTCCTATGAATCCCTTCAGCTTCAGAATACAGTCCCTGCCATATCCCTGCAGTCTCCCAATGCTCTCCTTATGCTCTTTCTACAGTGTGTAAAAGCTCTCCCTTCATTTCCCTACAAATGTCCCTGCACTCTCCCTATTCAATATTCCACAATTAAAAGCTTTTAGCAATGGTGTCCCCTGCATTTGTCATGTCTCTCCCTATGCTCAAGTCACTGAACACTATAAATGCTAGCACAAAAAAAATTTGATGACAAGGGAGGTTTCTGGTGTGGGATGTGTACCAGGTGGTGTCCAATAACACATCCTGTGTGGCCAGAAAAAAAAAAGGTACAGGTCCAGAGCAGTGAACTGTATCTCCCCTTTATGTGCAAGAAAGTCTAGCAACAATGATAAGTCAGTGACAACAAGTTCTGCCCCATAAAATATATTTTTAATTGAAGGGAACCTGTCACCGTGAAAATGCAAATACATCTGCATATATAGTTTTATGGGAAAAGATTCAGTATAATTTTATTTCATTCATTTAAATTCCTGCTTATTCTGCATCACTTCTTTGAAGTGAAAGAGACGGTCCTATCAGTGATTGATAGCCTTCCCTCTATGACTGTGTATACAGAGATAGCTGTCAGTCACTGATAGGACTGCATCCTTGACTTCAAAACCCAACAGAAGAAGGATTTTTAATATAGGAAATTCAGGCTATTCTGAATCTTTACCTATAAAACTATATATCAATCTGCTCTGCTCCTCCTGCTTTTGCTGCTTTCAGCTCAGATACCATTTTCAACATGATAGGTTCCCTTTAAATAAGCACTTATAAATTAAAAGTTATAAGTTAAATTTATGGTTAGCTGCAGAATATCTTAGTTTCAGTTTTTCCCTGAGTCCTGTCATGTTGCTGTTCTGTGTACAGCCATATTCTTAATAGTCTGATAAGAGTGTAGCTATTAGTGTTTAATAACTATCAATTGAGTAAAATGAGTACAATGCAATCATAACAAAATAAGGTGCTCACAGACTATATTTTTATTTAATTATGCAATTTCTGTTTAACTACTTTATTTGAACTTATAGGCTCTGAGTTATCATGCCTTCACTCTAGAATTTTGGCTTTAAATAGTCATAAATAGGGTTTTTGTAACTTTTTGCACTCACTTGCAAAAAAATTTGCGACTTTTTGCATTTTTACACAACTCACTCCAGTTTGGAAATATGGGTTGGAAAGTTGGTATGGTTAGCTATGTTAATGAGTAGGGTTAAACTAATCAAACTCCACAAAGTGAAATTTGATCCAAATTTTAGGGAAAATTCGATTCAGTGTGAAGCCAAATTTCCTTGTGCTTAGTGGTAACAAATTCATTTTAACTGAAACCGCCATCTTGATTGGAGATCCCGTGCAAAACGCTGTGCGTGATGGCGTATGATGTCACCACACCGCGTGATTACATCATCAAGGGCCATGCAAGATTTAGCACTAGATCTTCAATCAAGATGGCAGTGGCCAGCTCATTGTCATCAAATGGATGAGGGTAATTTGACTTTTTTTCTTTTATTTTACACTGGAATATTGCTGTCAGATGCAGTGATCAGCTATGAATGCATCGTCTGAAGGGTATAATGACGGGGAGTGGCACAATCACCCCTCCATGTCATTGCACCTACTACTTACAAAGAAATATGCTTCATGACAAAGTAATTCGTCACAAAGCAATTTTTTTCTTTTTATTCGGCAAAGCAGTCAGATCAAATTTCAAGAACTTTTCTGATCACTATTAATGTGTTTCACTTCAGATTTATCATTATACTGTAAATTCCCCCAATAATGGATTCTTAAACTTCTCATTCCCCAGTGCTAAATGTACAGCGTTTTCCAGTCCTCGATCATGTCACTAATAAATCCAGGGAACTAATTTTATAATGATAGAATGGAAGTGACTGAAGAAGTAAATAGAAGAGATTGGAGGCTTCTCTAATTCTAGTGGCTAGATAGAAAGCTAGTCTAAGGAAGCCAAAGACAGCCAAGCACTCACTGTAGGGTGGCACATCAAACAAATGCAGGACTTATTGTACAGTGCAGTTAAAACATGGGGCTGTAAAATAAGGCTCCTTGACCCCTTAAAGACCAAGCCAAATTTATTGACAATGTTTTCGTTTTTCACTCCCGTCTTCCAAAAGTAATACTTTTTTTTTCTGTCAACTATTGTTTGGTGGCTTGTTTTTTGTTTAATAAGTTATATTTTTAATAGCACCATTTAATATTTCACATAATGTATTGATACATTGAAAAATAATGATTTGTGGAGTGATATGGAAAAGGTATGAATTTCCCCGTTGTTTTTGGATTCAGTTTTTTTTTATGGTGTTCACTATGCGGTAAAATGCATGCTAACTTCTGTTCTATGGGTCTGTACTGGTACAGATAATGCCAAATTTGCATGGTTTTGATTTGTTTTACTAGTTTAAAAAAAAATTTAAAACCTTCTTTTGGAAAGCAAGGTGACCAAAAAAAGTGTTCATCGCGTTGGATAGATAATGTGATATTGTAAGATTTCTGATATTTTCAGAGATGATACAAATAAAATTTAAATTTTTCCAATTTTTCTTACAATCAATATAAAGGGTATTTTTTTAATATTTTTAAGTATTTATATTATATTTTTAACACTTTTTTCCCTGTTTTATTAGCTTGTCTAGGGAACATGGATTACAGAATATTATGTTATGTTGGTATCCTAGTACACCCTGTCAGATGGAGCACCAAGAGCTAAGATGGTTGGCCTGAGGGCCTTCACTTGTAAGCCATGACAGCCACCAAAAACACCACAATTGGGGATAGCTGATTGGGGGACAGAGGAAGCGCCATCTATCTGCCTAACTGCACCGATTATGCAGCCACTATTGCCCATGATATCTGAGGTGTTAAACATCCAGGAACTAATTATATCCAATCCTATTGCAGTTGGGTGTCAGCTGTATAAAATAGCTTGCTACTCCAATGTATTGCCAGACAAATGTATGTAACAATGTACCGATGCGCCATTGTCACTGTTCTTCAAAATTGGAGATGGGTGTCAGCTAATAACACAACTTGCCACCCTGCCATGTATGGATGGACATGTACATAACATTTTACTAAGGGGTTAATGATAATAACCATAAAAAGGCATAATATCGGTCTCTAGCAGTTAATTTTGGATTGAAAAACAGACAAAAATGCCACCATGAACCCATCACATGTTGCATTGATGATACACTGATCAAACAAGTCTCCGGTTATAGAACTTGTGAATTAATCAGGGACTGTTGAGATTGCACATTTATTTACAGTCAATATTTGATTCACCTCTAGGAACCTTCCATTGTCAGGGTGTAAATAAACCAGAAAATAACATTTCCAATATTAGCTGCAGTTTGCCAAGGTAGCTCAAAAAGTTAATTTCATTTAGAAGCCAGGCAAGAAAAAGCAGAGAAAAAACATGTTCCTAAATGATTTAGCTCTGGGTAAGTGAAGATACAGACTTTGCTGAGGAAGCAACAAAGAAAACGAATTTATAAAAATAAAATTATTGCAATAAAGGAAAACAGTATGCCCCATAGTTATTTCTGTAAGCTAACACTGTTATTGATATCCTTATATTCATATAATATTAGATTATCATCAGGAAAAATCATATAAAATAAAAGCCAGAACAGACTAGATCTAGAAAGTGAGCCAGTAAGGATTAGATCTAGAAAGTGAGCCAGTACAGACCAGATCTAGAAAGTGAGCCAGTACAAGCCTGATCTAGAAAGTGAGCCAGTACGAACCGGATCTACAAAGTGAGCCAGTACAGACCTGATAACCATATCTAGAAAGTGAGCCAGTATGGACCAGGTCTAGAAAGTGAGCCAGTACGGACTAGATCTACAAAGTTAGCCAGTCTGGACCAGATCTAGAAAGTGAGCCAGTATGGACCAGATCTAGAAAGTGAGCCAGTACAGACCAGATTTAATGTTCTTTTTTGGAGGCATGCATATGTTCAGTCACAGTGATGAAAAAGTTTAGAACGTTTATTCAGTTTTGTGTAAGTTAGGGCATTTATGCCCTCTTGAGATCAGAATTAAGACACTTTTACTTTTCACATGCAAGTCTTGGTAATCAGGTTTGTGTGTTTGAGATGTGGCAAATTTATTTAAAAACACATGTCTCTTAGGGTACGACCACACTGCGCGGTTTTGGGACTTTCGGGACATGGTCATGCTGCTCTTGAGTAACGCAAGGCCACTTGCCTCTTGTTTAACTAATGAAGACCTCAATGTATAGCCCAGTCTGCATTGTTAATGGTCACGCAATGAAGGTGCCGCGTGACCATTAACTGTTCAGTCTGACTAAAATTTGTGGTCTTCATTAGTGATGAGCTGCAGGGGCAATATTCAAAAATTACAAGAAAGAAGCACTCCGATACAGCCTGTATATGACATAAAGGAGTGCTTCATTCATATGGTGCTACAATTGTTCCGCAATCCTGGGCGTGGGTAGCACCTGTGCCATCCCAGGGTCCGACTCACTCCCAGCCTCCACAACATCAACCCAGTGTGCAGTCAGGGAAATGTGGCATCCCTGGCCACCAGCACTTGTCCATGTGTCCGTGGTGAGGTGGACCTTCCCAGTAAGTGCGTTGGTCAGGGCATGGGTGATGTTCTGGGACATATGCTGGTGTAAGGTGGGCACGGAACACCGTGAAAAATAGTGGTGGCTGGGGACTGCGTACTTAGGGATCGCAATGTCGCTAACATAAAATTTTCCGTTCGCGAACAGCGAACGCGAACTTCCGCAAATGTTTGCGAATGGGCGAACCGGGCGAACCGCCATAGACTTCAATAGGCAGGCGAATTTTAAAACCCACAGGGACTCTTTCTGGCCACAATAGTAATGGAAATGTTGTTTCAAGGGGACTAACACCTGGACTGTGGCATGCCGGAGGGGGATCAATGGCAAAACTCATGGAAAATTACGTAGTGGACGGGTTTTAATCCATAAAGGGCATAAATCAACTAACATTCCTAAATTGTTTGGAATAACATGCGTTAAAACATCCAGTGTGTGTATACGATCAGGTATGATGTTGTATTGATCAGGGAGTGTAAGGGTTATGCCCGCTTCACAGACATTGACAGACCAAACTCCCCTTTTAATGCACCGCAAACAACCGCAAACAGTCTATTTGCACAACCGCAAACTCTCCATTTGCACAACCGCAAACTCCCCATTTGCTCAAGGTTGGATACCAAGCTAGCCATGTCCCGGTGATGTCATTGAAGGTTTCTTCCTCCACCCAGCCACGTACAACACCAAGGTTCCCTGAAAGGTGAATTGAATTGATTTTTCAAACGGGGAGATAGTTAAAAAAACGCTGGCTCCCTCCCCTTTGTTTTAATCCACGGTCACTGCGTCTGCGCCGTGCAATTTACTGTCACACCAGATATGAGTGGTATTTTCTGTAGTACTATTCTCATCAGTTTAATCCCTGTTACGTCCCCTATCAGGACGTGTATTGAATGGATTTTAGATAAGTGGTACTACGCGTTCTAGGTACTGTGCCACCCGGTATGAGTGTTGGGCACTAGCGTAGGGCACACTACAGTCTGTGGGCCTGACACACACACACTGGCAGGCAAGCAACTGAAATTAGATTAAAGTGTACAGATAAAGTGCCCTTATTTTAGGCAACGTCCTGTGCCGCACGGTATGATTGATGGGCAGCACTGGCAGAGGGCACACTACAGTCTGTGGGCCTGACACACACACACTGGCTGGCAGGCAACTGAAATTAGATTAAAGTGTACAGATAAAGTGCCTTATTTTAAGGCAAAGTCCAGTGCCGCACGGTATGATTGATGGGCAGCACTGGCAGAGGGCACACTACAGTCTGTGGGCATGACACACACACACTGGCCGGCAGGCAACTGAAATTTGATTAAAGTGTACAGATAAAGTGCCTTATTTTAAGGCAAAGTCCAGTGCCGCACGGTATGATTGATGGGCAGCACTGGCAGAGAGCACACTACAGTCTGTGGGCCTGACACACACACACTGGCAGGCAGGCAACTGAAATTAGATTAAAGTGTACAGATAAAGTGCCTTATTGTAGGCAAAGTCCAGTGCCGCACGGTATGATTGATGGGCATCACTGGCCGAGGGCACACTACAGTCTGTGGGCCTGACACACACACACTGGCTGGCAGGCAACTGAAATTAGATTAAAGTGTACAGATAAAGTGCCTTATTTTAGGCAACGTCCTGTGCCGCGCGGTATGATTGATTGGAAGCACTGGCAGAGGGCACACTACAGTCTGTGGGCCTGACACACACACACTGGCAGGCAGACAACTGAAATTAGACTAAAGTGTACAGATAAAGTGCCTTATTTTAAGGCAAAGTCCAGTGCCGCACGGTATGATTGATGGGCAGCACTGGCAGAGGGCACACTACAGTCTGTGGGCCTGATACACACACCCTGGCCGGCAGGCAACTGAAATTAGATTAAAGTGTACAGATAAAGTGCCTTATTTTAAGGCAAAGTCCAGTGCCACACGGTATGATTGATGGGCAGCACTGGCAGAGGGCACACTACAGTCTGTGGGCCTGCAGCTCCTCACACATGGACAGACCAGGCAACTGCAATATATATATGGAGAAAAAAAATATTAAAAGCAGACTAATGTAGCAGCCCTAAAAAGGGCTTTTTGGGGTGCTATCAGGACGCTGTTCTTACAGCAGAGATCAGATGAGTCTTTCAGGACTGGAGTGGACACTGAATACACTAGCCTAGCTATCGATTACCCTATTAAATCAGCAGCAACTACACTGTCCCTCCTCTCACTAAGACTGCAGCTTCCAAATGAATCTTAAATGGATGCTGTCCAGGAGATTGGAGGGTCTGGGAGGGAGTGTATGCTGCTGATTGGCTGGAATGTGTCTGCTGACTGTGAGGTACAGGGTCAAAGTTTGCTCAATGATGATGTATAGGGGGCGGTCCGAACATCGCATGTGTTCGCCCGCCACGGCGAATGCGAACAAGCTATGTTCGCCGGCGAATAGTTCCGGCCATCTCTACTGATGGACGGCTGTCGACATCAGGCTGCGGAAGACCTCAAGGTCCACGTGCAGGGCTAGGGGTATCCGGCCCTGTGCCTTTTACAGGGGATTGTCTAGCAGTGCGTAACACAGGGGAAGTGGAGGCAGTGGTGGGACCCGCAGACGCAGAGTGCGGACCTGGGCGTTCGGCCCACTTATTAGGGTGCTTGGATGCCATGTGGCAGATCATGCTGGTGGTGGTGAGGTTGCTAGTGTTCACGCCCCGGCTCATTTTGGTACGGCACAGGTTTCAAACTACCACTCTTTTGTCGCCTGCGATCTCTTAAAAAAAGCGCCATACTGCGGAACACCTACCCCTTGGTAAGGTAGATTTACGCATGAGGGTGCTTGGTGTAACGGGTGCGGGCCTGTTTGGTGTGTGCCGACGTCTCTCTTTTGCCACCCCACTGCCTCTTCCAGACTGTTGCAGTGCTATGGATCTCCTTACCCTCTGTACTGCTGTCATCGCTAGGCTTTTCACCTAGCTATGTTGGGTCAGTGACCTCATCGTCCACCACCTCCTATTCCACTTTCTCACTTTGCTCATCCTCTTGACTTGACCTAACCACCACCTCAGTGATTGGCAACTGTATCTCATCATCATTCACCTCATGAACGAATTATTGCGGTTCACCACCGTCATCTTTTTGAAACTGTGAAGGCTCAAGAGTTGGGAATCAGGGCACAATATCCCAGGTACCTCTTTAAGCGTGCTTGGCGAGAGAGCTAAATCAAGTACTGGCGATGAAAAGAGGTTGTGTAAATATCCGAGTGTGGGATCACTTGTTTGGCCAGACGCAACATAGTAGGAGGAAGGAGGATCAGAGTGAGGATTCGGTTGACCAGACTCTTGGCTACAGATACTGGACTTTGTGGAAGAGAGGGTGGTGCTTAACCAACTGGAAACATTATCTTCTGCAATCCAACTGACCACCTGTTCGCATTGGTCCAACTTGGACAGTGTTGTCCTGCGCCGCCAAGCTAAGTTGGACATGAAGTTGGGTAAGGTGGATTTTTTTGTTTTTTCTGGTGCTCTGGCACCAGGCACAAATTCATTGCGCCCAGGGCCATGGCTTCTGCTTGCACCATCAGCATCACACCAAGGGCCACGGCCTCTGCTTGCACCATCAGCATCACGCCCAGGGCCACGGTCTCTGCTTGCACCATCAGCATCACACCCAGGGCCACTGCCTCTTCTTGTACCATCAGCATCACGCCCAGGGCCACCGCCTCTGCTTGCACCATCAGCATCACGCCCAGGGCCACTGCCTCTGCTTGCACCATCAGCATCACGCCCAGGGCCACCGCCTCTGTTTGCACCATCAGCATCACGCCCACTTCCCCCTCCCTTTGTGCTCGCCTTCTTCATAATAATTGTTTTATCTGTAGATGTGGCGCAGATTGTTTTACTGTCCGCTAAAGACACAGTTTTCTGATGCAGGACAGTACTGGACCCAGAAAAATACAGATTTTCAGCACTACACTAGCCTAGAGATAATGAAATGTTTACAGTACACACTGTATTGGCTTGCTGTAATGTACTGTAGACAGAGAAATACAATTTTTTGGCACTACACTAGCCCAGAGATAATGTAATTTTTACAGTACACACTTGGCTTGCTGTAATGTACTGTAGAAAGAGAAATACTAATTTTCGGCACTACGCTAGCCCAGAGATAATGACATTTTTACAGTACACACTGTATTGGCTTGCTGTAATGTACTGTAGACAGAGAAATACAATTTTTATGCACTACACTAGCCCAGAGATAATGAAATTTTTACAGTACACACTGTATTGGCTTGCTGTAATGTACTGTAGACAGAGAAATGCAATTTTTAGGCACTACACTAGCCCAGAGATAATTAAATGTTTACAGTACACACTGTATTGGCTTGCTGTAATGTACTGTAGACAGAGAAATACAATTTTTCGGCACTACACTAGCCCAGAGATAATGTAATTTTTACAGTACACATTGCATTGTCTTTCTGTAATGTAAAGGAGACAGAGAAATACAGTTTTTAGGCTCTACACTAGCCCAGATATAATGTAATTTTTACAGTATACACTGTATAGGCTTGCTGAAGTGTACTGTAGACAGAGAAATACAATTTTTCGGCAATACACTAGCCCAGAGATAATGTAATTTTTACAGTACACACTGTATTGGCTTTCTGTAATGTATAGGAGACAGAAAAATACAATTTTTTGGCACTACACTAGCCCAGAGATAATGTAATTTTTACAGTACACATTTTATTGGCTTTCTGTAATGTATAGGAGACAGAGAAATACAATTTTTTGGCACTACACTAGACCAGAGATAATGTAATTTTTACAGTACACACTGTATTTGCTGGCTGTAATGGACTGTAGACAGAGAAGTACAATTTTTGGCAATACAATAGCCCAAAGATAATGTAATATTTACAGTACACATTGTATTGGCTTTCTGTAATGTAAAGGAGACAGATAAATATAATTTTTCGGCTCTACACTTGGACATACATAATGTAATTTTTACAGTACACACTGTAAAGGCTTGCTATAATGTACTAAATACAGAAAAATAACGATTTTCAGGAGTACACTAGGCCACAGATAATGAAATTTCTACCGTACACACTGTATTGGCTTGCTATAATAAACAGAAGACAGAGAAATACAATTTTTCAGCACTACACTAGCCCAGAGATAATGTAATTTTTGCAGTACACACTGTATTGGCTTGCTGTAATGTACTGGATACAGAAAAATACAGATTTTTGGCACTACACTAGCCCAGAGATAATGTAATTTTGACAATACACACTGTATTCGGATGAAATTCTATATTGCGCAGGTAGGTGAGTGTTAGGGCCCACGGGCTACTTGAGAGACCTTGACGCTGGTGCCCGAGGCTTAAGACACGTCCTCCTAGTAGGATATGTCGAACTAACTCTCAATTTTTAACATCAGTGTGAGGGTTTGGTATGACGGCAGTGTGCACCTATCTCTGGTTCTGTGTTTGTTCTGAATTCTTGCCACATCCACATAAATTTCATCTTATGTAGGATGTCCATTGTGGTACTTGTAGTCCGTTGCTGGCATCATCCATTGTATGCATTTTTTGCTGGTGATTGCCATTAGCAACGGACTACAAGTGCAGGATGTGCTCCCCTATAGAAATGCACAACTGCATATGGGTATGAGCGCATCCTGCTTTCTTATCACCACATTTTTTGATGGTTTATATATATGTATGGAGGTGTATAAACTCCAATTCAAATGTGCCTGTTTTTCATCTTCAGGTCACATTTGGGTGCACCTGTTTGGCCTTGGGCTATATCAGTCAGTCTTGGGTAGAGCTCATAGACACCTCCCACCTCCCATTGCAAGCATGGCCACATGCTGGAGGTAACAGAGGAGATGTTTGTGAGTCGTCCTAATGCTCCTGTAATTGCCCACTGGCCCCTGATATCGCCCATATGGCGCAGGTAGGTGAGTGTTAGGGCCCACGGGCTACTTGAGAGACCTTGACGTTGGTGCCCGAGGCTTAAGACACGTCCTCCTAGTAGGATATGTCGAACTAACTCTCAATTTTTAACATCAGTGTGAGGGTTTGGTATGACGGCAGTGTGCACCTATCTCTGGTTCTGTGTTTGTTCTGAATTCTTGCCACATCCACATAAATTTCATCTTATGTAGGATGTCCATTGTGGTACTTGTAGTCCGTTGCTGGCATCATCCATTGTATGCATTTTTTGCTGGTGATTGCCATTAGCAACGGACTACAAGTGCAGGATGTGCTCCCCTATAGAAATGCACAACTGCATATGGGTATGAGCGCATCCTGCTTTCTTATCACCACATTTTTTGATAGTTCTATATTGGATACAAATTTGTCCCAAATAAAATGTATTCTCTGCTGGAATACTGTATATACGGTTGCAGCCTAAACGCACACACAGATGTGCCCAAAACTAGTTAACTATGGCCAAAATAAAAATCACTCTCTGCTGGAGTAATTAATATAACTGTTGCAGATTGAACGCACACACAGATGTGGCACAAGTAAGGTTAGTTTCCCCAGAACAAATAATTTATCTGATGGTACAGTGTATAGCTCGGTAGCAGGAACACTGTAGTGAATAAGCCCCTTTTAATAATGTCTGCCCAACACACTGCTTTATAGTGGTGCAGTGTATATCTCAGTACCAACGAACACTGTAAGGAATAAGCCCCATTTTATAATGTCTGCCCAACACACTGCTTTATGATGGTGCAGTGTATATCTCAGTATCAAGGAACACTGTAGTGAATAATCCCCTTTTGATAATATCTGCCCAACACACTGCTTAATGATGGCGTATTGTAGATGTCACTAATCAGAAATCTTTCTGTCTTTTAGAAGTTATCAAAGCAATTTTCAAGCCCTGCACCATCTGTCACTTCCTGGTGACACCTGTCCCTGATAGTGCTGAATTAACCCCAATCTTAAAAAAAAAGTTGCTGCACTGCTGTCATACACACTCTAGTCCTTAAAAGGACTGTTAGGTCTTTCAATAAGGTTTTTGGAGTGAAATCAGTAAGTTTAGCGCAAAATGCTATATGTCCCTGCCTACTGTCTGCTCTCCCTGACGATGAATGAGCCGAGCGCCGGACCTCAGCTACTATATGAAATGGTATCACGTGTTTCGGCCAGCCAATCAGTGTAAGGCTTACAGATAACATTGTTATGACCTTACACTGAGGGGAATTACTTACCCGGACCTTGATTGGCTGCTTAAAAGGCACCAAACGTGCGTGGAGGAGACTCGAGCAACGCGACGAATACACATGGTGCTCGGCAAACCAATACTCGGCCGAGCATGCTTGCTCTTCACTAATGCAGTTACATTACACCAGTATTGTGGTCTCTTCATTCTCAGGATTCTAACAGTCCTGACCACCAGAGACAGCGACACTTTTTCCCGTAATGTGCAAGCATGACCATCACAGCTGGATTACAGGGTGGTCGTGACCCTGGAAACAAGCAGTGTATAATACAATGGAAAAATTGTTCAAATTACCAAAGGAGGCAATATTGACAATCACAATACATTAGTAAGTGCCTTGAATTAACTTTCTCTACATGATAAATGCCATTTGCTGAAGTGACACAACCCCTTTACCTCATAGCATTATAATTACAGCATTGGTTGCAGGAAGTTTTGCATACTATATAATAGACTGCCTGTTCATTTTCTCTGTATTACTTAATGTATATGTCAATGATATTGTGGTTAAAAAAAAAAAAACTTTTTATTTAACTTTCTTTGCATTTTTGTTTTAAATGGCTATAATTTTGTACAATTACAATTAAATGTGCTAGTTCTTACAAAGGAGGGGTAGATTCCGGATACAATCTGCATTTTTCTCACTCCACTCACTAGAAATAACTCTTCTTGTTCGCAATATGGAGAAGAATAGGACAGCACTATGGATGTAGATAGCACACACAAATGATATTGTGGGGTTTTTGCAGACCCTTAGAAATAAATGGGTCCACATTTAATCCGCAAGAAGTGCTATTTAACACAGATGCAAAATACAGTCATATGCAAAGAAAGGGTTTGATAACAGTAAGATAATCACTCCGCCAAGTGTCCAGTATCTTTCTGGTGTCACCACAGGGGAAATGCGGCACTACCCAATTAACCTTGATGCTGGGTCCTCCAGAGACATTTCTGCACTGGTTAATGACCTGGAATCCTCCTTTATTGATTCTGAATACCCAAATGTATGTGAAACAAGATTTTGTAAACCAAATGACAATATAGAAAAATTACCCGATGAAATGCAGGACTGGACAACCATCCAATGCCTACGGGGGCTTTCCAACTCTTTCTTGGCAGATGATGGGGAAAAGAGGAATCTTGGGTGTTGAATTTCAATGTTCAATCCTTTTGTTTTCAAAGAAGATATGTCCCCCTGCCAGAGGCATCTGACAGAGGCTTAATCTGGTCTCCCTTCAGAAGACACATGCATGCTCAGCCAATCCAAATATACATCTGTATACAGGAGTCAGGAAGAGAGCTGTTTAATCTAGAAGCCATCCCATTAGAAAACATAAACAAGGCTCTTAAAATGTGATTCTACTACAATCCTCTCTTTATCTAACATACTCTCCCTCCTCTGGAATTTTAAAATTTTAGAATCAATTCATGGAACTCTAACATTAATGTCACACAGACCCATTACATCTCAAATACTGTACATGTCTGTGAAGGTTCTCATTTATCCAGGTCATGGTTAGAGATGTCCCGAACTATTCACCGGCGAACAGTTCCCGGCGAACATAGCTTGTTCGCGTCCGCCGCGGCGGGTGAACATATTCGATGTTCACGTTCGGCCATATACTTTATCATTGAGTAAACTTTGACCCTGTACCTCACAGTCAGCAGACACATTCCTGCCAATCAGCATACCCTCCCTCCCAGACCCCCCCATCTCCTATCTAAACGCAAGGACAGCATCCATCTTAGATTCATTCTGAAGCAGCAGAGTTAGCAATTGTAAATCGCAATGCGACTAATATAACCTGTATTATTCAGATTGCGATTACAACTTAGATCTGAGTTCCTAATGGTTGTATTGCTCGAATATAAAGAAGATAACGAATATAGCACTATATTCTCAATCTTCGTCATATTCTAGCAATACAACAACCATTAGGAACTCAGATCTAAGTTTAATCGGAATGCGTTTAATATAACCTGCATTAATCGCATTGCGAATTCAACTTAGAGCTGAGTTCCTAATGGTTGTTGTATTGCTAGAATATACATTACATTCTAGCAATACAACAACCATTAGGAACTCAGCTCTAAGTTGTAATCGCAATGAAAATAATACTTACAATTATTAATCGCTTTCCGAATCCATTTGATGCCTCTATTTGATTGTATATGACGGTTAACTATGACTACCACCAACATTCTGCTGCCTCCAAAGCAAGATATCTGAACCCCCGAGGGGCCATTTGGGCGTTTTTGATAGAAAACGCATCAAAAATGCATCTGCGTTTTTATAATTTTTTTCATTTTTTATTTTATTTTTTTGTGCATTTTGCCACATTTGGTTGCATATTTACATTTGGTATAGGCAAATATGGTAGTCTAGATCATGTGTCTATACCAGGCATCCTCAAACTGCGGCCCTCCAGCTGTTGCAAAACTACAATTCCCAGCATGCCTGAACAGACTACAGGTATCAGCATACAGCAGGGCATTGTGGGAGTTGTAGTTTTACAACAGCTGGAGGGCCGCAGTTTGAGGATGCCTGGTCTATACCAAAACCTAGGATCATTGTTTGACAGCATATTTTCTAAGCCATATAGCTGAATATAGATTTGGGCAAAGTAATGATCTAGACCTGTGTTTCCCAACCAGTGTGCCTCCAGCTGTTGCGAAACTACAACTCCCAGCATGCCTGCGATGTTCGGTCCACCCCCTATCATTGAGTAAACTTTGACCCTCTACCTCACAGTCAGTAATTAAAAACGCTGCGATGCAAATTGTGGAGTAGAAATAAGGACAGTAGGAAACACGGGACTGTGCACCGTTACCTGTGAGTCCTAGCTATAGGAAGCTTAAAGTGAGGTAATGCTGCTAGATATAGTCCGTGAAAGACTGTAAGGATGTAACAGGTAGCATCTGCTCCTGAACCAGTTATACTATATAGATACTCTTAGCAGTTAACAGGGACACCAGTTCCTGATCTCACACCATCACCTAAAGCTCCTATAGTGTTAACACTAGCTACTATAGACACTGTAAGCCAGTCCACTGTAAGCCGGTCCCGTGTTTCCTACTGTCCTTATTTCTACTCCACAATTTGCATCGCAGCGTTTTTAATTACTATTGGGTTCTTTTATTAATACATTTATAATAAAAGTTATGTTTTAATACCCAAGTTAAATGATGGGATTAGTGCCTTATGGCAATTGTATATGTTAATTGAATTACCCTACTTGGGTTAGGTCCCTGTTTTTTGGTACCTCACAGTCAGCAGACACATTTCAGCCAATCAGCATACCCTCCCTTCCATCTCCTGGACAGCATTCATTTTAGATTCATTCAGAAGCTGCAGTTTTAGTGAGAGGAGGGACAGTGTAGTTGCTGCTGATTTAATAGGGAAATCGATAGCTAGGCTAGTGTATTCAGTGTCCACTCCAGTCCTGAAAGACTCATCAGATCTCTGCTGTAAGGACAGCGTCCTGACAGCACCCCAAAATGACAATGACAGCAAAAGCAAATAATATCGGAGTAATTCTAACATATATAGCTATGGGTAAATGCATGCTTGACGGTGCGAAAAAAACAGAGTGTTTAAAAACACACAGCCCAGTTGCTTTTTTATATTAGAAACCTTACAATATTTTTTCGGATTGGGTGCAGATGGTATTTAAACATACACAACGTTATAAAAAACAACAACATTTTCTTGTTGGTACCAAGCATCTAAAAATTATGCTTTAATAGGGGGAAGATCCCTGCCCCTGTTTATACACATACATATTAACCCCTTGAGGACTTCCGCCGTACATATATGGTGGGGTCCGGTCTCTAAACATGGTGCCCACTCGAGCTATAGCCGCCGGGTTTCTGCTATTTTAAATAGCATAGACCCACGGGACATGTATGCGATCAGCCATAAGGCTGATTGCATATATTTTCCTTTTAAGATGCCATGGTCAAATGTGACCACAGCATCTGATCAGTCCAGAAGCAGAAACCGAAAGCTTCCGCTCTGGTAACAGCGTTCCCCGGCTCAGTTCAGGGAACCAGTTACATTGATCTAAAAGACCGAAACCTCAAGTAGGCTTCAGAGTCTATTAGATGAATATACCAATACAGGCCACTGTAAAATTAAGTGTTCAATGATGGCTATATAGCCATAAATGAACACAATGTACAATTTAAATATTGGCAGGTACTTAGTGTGACTTAACCCCTTAAGGACTCAGCCTTATTTCACTCTAAGGACCCAGCCATTTTTTGCAAATCTGACCAGTGTCACTTTATGTGGTGATTAGTGTTGATCACGAATTTTCGAATTGCGAATTTTAATCGCGAATATCAGCACCTCGAGAATTCGCGAATATTTAGAATATCGCAAAATATATTTGCAATTGCGAATATTCGCTTTATGCAAATTTTTTATATGAAAATTTGTTTGCGAAAATTCGCATGAAAATTCGCATAAGCTGGTATTTAAAAGGTATCTTTTAAATGTCAGTTTATGCGAATTTTTATGCTAATTTATGCGAATTTTCGCAAACAAGAAAATATTGTCTGGAGATTACGAATTTGCGAATTTTTGAATATATGGCGAATATTCGCCCAAATATTCGCGAAATATCACGAATTCGAATATTGCCCCTGCCGCTCATCACTAGTGGTGATAACTTTTAAACGCTTTTACTTATCCAGGCCATTCTGAGACAGTTTTTTTCATCACATATTGTACTTCATGACAGTGGTAAAATGAAGTTGAAAAATTTCATTTTTATTTATAAAAAAAATACCAAATTTACTAAAAATGTTTCAATTTCTCTACTTCTATGATACATATTAATACCGCCAAAAAAAGTTATTGATACACATTCCCCATATATCAACTTAATGTATCGATCATTTTGGGAATGCCATTTAATTTTTTGGGGATGTTACAAGGCTTAGAAATTTAGAAGCAAATCTATAAATTTTTCTGAAATTTTCAAAAACCCACTTTTTAAGGACCAGTTCAGGTCTGAAGTCACTTTGGGAGGCTTAGATATTAGAAACCACCCAAAAATGACCCCATTCTAGAAACTACACCCCTCAAGGAATCCAAAACTGATTTCGATTTTTTGGAAAATTTTCCATTTTAATCAATTTTTTCCAGTAACAAAGCAAGTGTTAACAGACAAACAAAACTTAATATTTATTGCCCTGATTCTGTAGTTTGCAGAAACACCCAATATGTGGCCGTAAAATGCTGTATGGCCAAAAGGCAGGACGCCGAATGAAGGGAACGCCATATGGTTTTTGGAAGGCGGATTTTGCTGGACAGGATTTTTTACACCATGTCTCATTTGAAGCCCCCCGATGCACCCCTGGAGTAGAAACTCCATAAAAGTGACTCCATCTAAGAAACTTCACCCCTCAAGGTATTCAAAACCGGTTTTACAAACTTTGTTAATCCTTTAGGTGTTCCACAAGAGTTATTGGCAAATGGAGAGGAAATTTTAGAATTTCTATTTTTTGTTACCTTGCCTCAAAAAAAGTAATATAGAGCAACCAAAAATCATATTTACCCTAAAATAAAATTGCCACCTTATCCCGTAGTTTCCAAAATGGGGTCACTTTTTTGGAGTTTCTACTATAGGGGTGCATCAGGGGGGCTTCAAATGGGGCATAGTGTCAAAAAACCAGTCCAGCAAAATCTGCCTTCCAAAAACCATATGGCGTTCCCTTCATTCTACGCCCTGCCGTTTGGCCATACAGCAGTTTACGACCACGTATGGGGTGTTTCTGCAAACTAGAGAATCAGGGCAATAAATATTGAGTTTTGTTTGGCTGTTAACCCTTACTTTGTTACTGGAAAAATGGATTAAAATGGAAAATTTGCAAAAAAAATTGTTGTTTTGGGAACTTTTCTTATTTTTTTGTTTAAATCGTTGAACTGACAGGTTAGATCATGTGCTATTTCTATAGAGCAGGTTGTTACAGACGTGACAATACCAAATATGACTACTTTTTTTTTTGTTTCAGTTTTTCATAACAAAGTATTTTTGAGAAAAATTATTTTTTATTGTCTACACATTCTGAAAGCCACATTTTAAATTTTTATTTTTTGGGCAACTATCTTATGTAGGGGCTCATTTTTTGCGGGATAAGATGAAGGTTTGATTGGCACTATCTTGGGGTGCATATGACATTTTGATCGCTTACTTTTGCACTTTTTGTGATGTAAGGTGACAAAAATTACTTTTGACACGGTATTTATATAATTTTTCTTTCTGTGTTCACCTCAGGGGTTTGTTCATGTGCTATTTTTATAGAGCCGGTTGTCATGGACGTGGCAATACATAATATGTATACTTTTTTATATTTACTTAAGTTTTACACAATAATATTATTTTTGAAACAAAAAAAATCATGTTTTAATGTCTCCATAGTCTGGGAGCCATATTTATTTTATTTTTGAGGGTCATTGTCTTATGTAGGGTATCTTTTTTTGCGGTATGAGATGATGGTTTGATTGACACTATTTTTGGGTACATACAACTTTTTGCTCGCTTGCTATTACAGTTTTTGAGATGTGAGGTGACAAAAATGTTTTTTTTACATTGTTTTTATTTATTTTTTTACGGTATTTACCTAAGGGGTTAGATCATGTGATATTATTATAGAGCAGATTTTTAAGGATGCGGCGATACCTAATATGTATACTTTTTTTTTAATTTATTTTACTTTAACACAATAACAGCATTTTAGAAAACAAAATAATGTTTTAGGGTCTCTACAGTCTGAGAGCCATATTTTTTTATTTTTTGGGGAGATTGTCCTATGTAGGGGCTCATTTTTTGCGGGATGAGATGGCGGTTTGATTGCTACAATTTTGAGAGGCATACGCCTTTTTGATCGCATTTTATTACACTTTTTGTTATGTAGGGTGACAAAAAATGGCATATTTTACACAATTTTATTTTATTTTTTACGGTATTTGCATGAGGGGTTAAATCATGTGATATTTTTATAGAGCAGGTTTTTACGGACGCGGCGATACCTAATATGTGTAGGGTATTTAATTTTTTTAAATTTTTATTCAGTGATATGTGTTTTATTTTATTTTTTTTTCACTTTTTTCTTTTTTTTTGACCCAGACCCACTTGGTTCTTGTAGATCCAGTGGATCTGGTGTCTATATAATACAGTACAGTACACTGCACTGTAAAATTGCAATGAGCGGAAAAAAGTCTCCCAAACAAGTGTAGCCAACGTTCATTCATTGAGCATACTCTAAATGTATACAAAGTATCCAGCTCTTTATTAAGTAATCATCCATATGTAGCCAAGTTCAAGAGTGTTTGTGACCAAGTTACAGAGCGTTCATTCATTTAGAGTTGTGCCACATAAATACAAAGTTTATAGCATACTCACACACTATGTGTGGTGGTAGCGGGGTAGAAGTCAGTAACCCTTAAAACTTTGAAACACATCTGGGAGGGACCTGGACTGTGTAACACTGACAAAAATTGCATACGCAAAAAAGGCTGCCTGTATTTTCCATCATTGCGATTATAGGAGTGATTTGTTTCTTTGGACTGCAAGATATGAAAGCTACCTTTTAAAACTTTTTGGAAGCCACTACTTTAAATTCTTTGGCATACAATCGCATCGGGCTGGCGAGTGGAGGGAAAGCCCGCTCTGATTCGCTGCTTCACTCCCATGTAAGTGAAATGAGGCGGGACGGATACACGAGGGACGCCGAAGCGGTAAGAAACAAAGGAGCGAGGTGTTCATCAGTGCGGAGGTAAGACAAAAGTACTGCTTAGGAGAAGGTGGGACGCCAACTGGAGCTTGGTTACCCCGCTACCACCACACATAGTGTGTAAGTATGCTACAAACTTTGTATTTATGTGGCACAACTCTAAATGAATGAACGCTCTGTAACTTGGTCACAAATGCTCTTTAACTTGGCTACATATGGATGATTAATTAATAAGGAGCTGGATACTTTGTATACATTTCGAGTATGCTTAATGAATGAACGTTGGCTACACTTGTTTGGGAGACTTTTTTTCGCTCATCGCAATTTTAATGAATCTATGCTGACCATAAATAGTATCAAATTAATATACAGTCCTTATCTCTCGGTGCAGAGTAAATTTAACTACATAGAGGTCATTTATAAAGGACACAATTGAAACTGGACTACTGGGCATTGTTATTCTATGATTTGCATTGTTTTATTATATGTGTGGATTTTTTTATGAATTATTTTTTATGGGTCATTGATCACTTTTATAAATAAATAAGTGTTTACATTCATACTATTTCCAGGTATTTGAGTGACATATCAATTGTTGGATTGAGTAAAAATAAAATGTGTCCAATAACATCGGTATAAAAATGGCATTATTGCAGTATTGCTTTTGGTATAACTAGTCGATATCTTGCACTAATATGCAATGTGTTTAATAACATTGGTATAACAAAGCCATTATTGCAGTATTGTTTTTGTTGTAACTACCCATTATCTTGCAGCAAAATATCTTTCAGCCTCTGAGCCAATCAGGGCAAGCCCTACCCCTTACTTCCTCCCAGTATCATCATCATCATCCATCCTTTTCCTCCCTTCTGGTTTTCCCTGCTGATTTTCACAATAAAATGTCACTGGGCACTGTTTTTATGTGATTCGTATGAAGCGAATTGCAAAAACGTCAGATTAGTTTGGAGTACTATATTTTGTGTTATTTGTAATGAATCCGATTTGTTTAGCATTAATTTGTTTATCTCTACTCTATTTATATGTGGCTGCTAATTGAATCCATTTGCAATTTTTTTTAAACTTACCCAGAAAAACGAGACATTACCTAACTTTTTTATTAAATCCCTTAAAGAACAATTTCTTAGCAATTTCCTGTGCTCCTTTAAAAGCTGTTATAGAATTATGGAAATAGCAGTTTGCATTTTTGTTAGGAGACTGCTGAGCATTTAGACACCCTGCCATGGGCCTTAACAGCTTTATACAGAATGGCAGTAACATAAATATAGACCCAGAAAATCCCAGCTGCACTGTGATAAAAGAATGAAAGTGAGCTGACAAAGTCACAAGACACTGAAGAAAAATAAGATGCGAGGGAAAAAGAAAGGCAGAAGAAGAAAAACGAGACACCAAAAAAGCATATGTCAGAGAAAATACTTAATTAGAGCTAGCCTTTATGTATCGTACATTGTTACAGAGAGAAATATCTGGCGAGGCTGCATTGTGACAGTCTATTATGCTGTGGACAAGGATACACTGTTGCCTAGTGGTGAGAAATCCAATGGGCTTATCACAGTGATGCATTAATACTTCTATCCCAAGTCAGCAGCGAAGATAGAAGGAAAAGTTCATTTATCTCTTTGTATCTCTGTATTTTTTTTACATTTTCCACGCTGTGCTAAATGATATTAACATTGAAAACATCAGGCTGAGTGAAGAAAACTGTAATATGCCATAATAAAAGAAGTAATTTCACATACATGCCTCATCGGCTGATGGCCAACATTACGAAGTTAAAGATTTCACTCTCTTTTGATCCTCGTTGTCGGACTTCAGTTAATTATCTTTTGCTCCCCTGACTTCTGTTTTGTCTAATTTATAAAATTACTGCGAACCCTGATGAATCCTCATAAATAATAAAAGAATATGAGAATCTGTGCAATAACAGCTGGGTTTGATGGAAATTTTTTTCTTTCTCTTCTTAATAAACATTGTGCCATTGGCTTTTAATGTAATGGGTTAGCAGAGTGTGCAAGTCATTTTACTCTTGTTTTCAATGTACCATATTTACACAGGTTTAAAGGGGTTCTCTCACTTTAGAAAGTGGCATTTATCATGTAGAGAAAGTTAATTCAAGGCACTTACTAATGTATTGTGATTCTCCATGTTGCTTCTTTTGGCGGTAGGACTCATTTTTCCATCACATTATACACTGCCCGTTTTCATGGTTATGACCACCCTTTAACCCAGGATTCATAGCTGTGTTTGTACACTATAGGAAAAAGCACCAGCCTATGTGATCTCCTACGGTCCCGGTCGCTTTTATTCCGGTCGCCTCTCGGCATGTTTGGCATGCTGCCACCGGAACTGCAACCCGCCCCCATTTTAGTCAATGGGGCCGGAGCGGTAGTCCGGTGGCACGTGTGCACTAGTGGCAGCATGGATCCGACTGGCTGTTCACCCGCCAGAACAGCCTGCCGGAGTTCCTTGCCGCTAGTGTGAAACTAGCCTTAGAAACCAACTTAATGTTAAATAGAGAATAAAAATGTATTCCAAATTTTCCAAAAAGTCAGGTTGAAGCCGAATCTGAATTTTTAATGACTTGATTCAAACAGAAAACAGGAAAGATGAAGAAGGAGAATTACACTATCCTGGGATGTCTCTATGTATACACACTAATAGGCATTTGCTGCTAAAAAGTGAATATTTTTGGATATTTCAAACAAAAGTAAAACATTTGATGTGCAGTACTTTTTTAAAGAGGCTGTTTGTTACCACAAGCAGCCATGCGTTTATCCTTTGACATGTTGCTGTCACTTTGACATTACAAGTAATATCCTTGAAAGGGATTCCATAGACTCCAATGAGAGACCAAATCCAGATAGAATTTCAGGAAAATCGCTCATGACTAATGCCAAATAATAATCATTGCCTGGAGCTGAAGTGGAGCTGTTAGTGGTAATATTTTTGTGCACTTTAGGACAGTATTCAGTATTATTAACACACTGTATGACGGTAACTAATGTTAGCATCATGTGGCAGAATTTTCTGGGCTCTTTATGAGCAGTTTATAACTATTTGAGTGTATATTGGCATGTATGCATTTGTATGGGCATATTATTTGGGCAATTTATGGTGACAGTGTTTGAGCATTCTATTCAAATGTTAGATTAAGGGTCCATTCACACGTCCGCAATTCCGTTCCGCATTTTGCGGAACGGAATTGCGGACCCATTAGTTTCAATGGGGACAGACGATGTCCCGGCCGGGTCCGCAATTGCGGATCCGCACTTCCGGGTCCGCAATTGCGTTCCCGAAAAAAATAGAACATGTCCTATTCTTGTCCGCAATTGCGGACAAGAAAAGGCATTTTCTATGAGAGTGCCGGCGATGTGCGGTCCGCAAATTGCGGAACGCACATCGCCGATGTCCGTGTTTTGCGGATCCGCGGATCCGTGGATCCGCAAAACACACACGGACGTGTGAATGGACCCTAAGGGTACTTTGCGTTAGAGGTATCTGGCAGGCAGTTCCGTTGCAGATCCGGCAATATGTATGCAAACGGGCAACCTTTGTAGACGGATCCGGACGTGGAACAGTCTCACAAATGCATTGCAAAACTGGATCCGTCTCTCCGGTTGTCATCCAGAAAAATGGATCCGGTACATATTTTTTTTACATTTTTAATGGTCTGCACATGCATGCGCAGACCGGAAGGCCGGATCCGGTAATGCGGTAATTTTAACGCCGGCACTAATATATGTCAATGGAATTAATGCCGGATTCCAGCAACTGTTCCGGAATTTTCACTGGAGAAAATACCGCAGCATGCTGCAGTATTTTCTCCATCCAAAAACCATAAGAGGGACTGAACTGATGCATCCTGATGCATCCTGATCGGATTCCTCTCTTTTCAGAATGCATTAGGATAAAACTGATCAGTTTTTTTCTGGTACTGAGCTCCTAGGACGGAGCTCAATACCTGAAAAGAATAACGCAAGTGTGAAAGTACCCCAATGGACTGTAAGTTAAAATTATTTGAGCACTGTATGTATGATGGTATTATTACACTAGTGATATTGTTTGGCATTTTATGATAGCACTTGGTTGGTGGTATTGTTATTATGAATTTAGTTGTACAATTTTCACTGTGTAGAGTTGCTATTTGACATGACTGTATTTGTCATAATATTCATTAGTTTGGACTGCATTGTGGTATTATTAAGTAATTAGTTGGTCGTATTGTGTGTAGATGGTTTCTGTCACAGTATAAATCGGCTATAAACTAGAGAACTAAGACTTTGGTGGAGAGTAATCGAAGGGATAAACAGCATGCTAATCAGTGCATTTGTCTTGGTTGAATGACTGAGGGATAATGTGGTCACCATTTCAACAATCTTGCCGAAAGATCAAAAGACCGATATGAAGTTACTGGATGTATTTGGCTGAAATTATTCAAGCTACAGCTTGTAGGTGAAATCAATTAACATTTAAGGGACAGTTACCTTTTTAAGGTGATTTGGGTGTTATATGGACAATTAAAAATTGTGTTATGTAGTTACTCACATTCCATTTTGCTAAACACATACCTATAATTTTAGATGACTTTTCAGAATAAGCTGTCAAACGTGTACATGAAAAATATCACTACATCTTACATAGTTACTATGGTTGAAAAAAGGCACGTGTCCATCAGGTTCAGCCAAGTTTTTTTTGGGGGGGCATGTGAGCAAAGGAAAGTGAAGTAAAAAACAGAATAGTATCTGGCCGTTGTATGACTTGTATTCTGCATTTTTTTACCAGTTTACCTTCTGCAGTCTCTATCTAAAATTTCCAGTTATCCCTGACACTATCTGCTTTGATACCACTCTTTATCAATTTGCCCAAAGGGCAATTAAGACCTTTATTGAACTCTACATATTAAAAAAAATACTTTTGTTGTATAGGAACTCAAAAATACTGCCTCAGGGTTCTGTGTCTGTAAATCTCAGACTAATTGTCCATTCAGATGTCCGTAAGTGTTTTGCGGTCCGCAAATTGTGGATCATGGATACCGACCCTGGGCTTCCGCATTTTGCGGATCGCACATGGCCGGCCCTATGATAGAATTGCCTATTATTGTCCACGCTTGCGGACAAGAATAGAACATGCTCTATCTTTTTTACGGGGCCGTGGAAGGGAACTAAGGATGCAGACAGCACAGTATGTGCTGTCCTCATCTTTTACAATTAATGGGTCCTCGCCGGTTCCGCAAAATTGAGGAACAGATGCGGACCCATAACTATGGACGTGTGAATGGACACTAATACTGGCCATGCACAGTATATTTTTGTAGGCCAAACTTCCCGAGAACAGCTCGTTCATCCTACAGTCTGATGCATGTGGGGATCTTCCAACTCTCCACTCTACTCATAGCATACACAGACATGTTCAGCCAAGGAAAATGTGTATGGGGAAGCGAGGAGGGAGATGAGAGAGATAGCTGTCGTCTAAACGATCATTCAGTTGACAGCTATTGAATATGTATGGCCAGCATTAGACTGTAATAATTGTACTGACAACATGAGAATCCTTGCTGCTTCACTGTATATATATATCCCAATATTAGGATATCGACACTAAAGTGATGGATATGATGACAGCTAATAATCAACACCTGTATTTCACTGCTTAGCATAAGCACTACATGAGATATAGTCATATGTGCAGCAAATCTGTATTAAAATTGAATTATAATACACTGAAGAGTTAATGTGAACGACTTCCTCAGTTCTAACTGGCACTATCAGAAAACCGATGCTCTTGCCATCTGCGAGCTGGACTGCCCAATATCTGTTTACATTGCTATTGGCAGCAAATTGACAAAGCTTCTTCACCTTCAGACGCATGAATGTTGAACTAGCTCCAGACAAACATTGTGTGCAAACATATTGGCTGCTTCACACTTTTCACAAAACAATGCAGTAATTGCTGAAGAAATTATCTACAGTTTGGGAATTTGGCAAAGCCTTGATAATGTTTCCTGTGGCCTTCTTGCAGAGATGCATGAATCCACAATTAGGAGAAATCAAAAACAGCTTCTCAGCACTAGAAACATAAAACACAACAGAAAATATGATCAAAGCTAGAGGCTATAGCTGTTCATTTCCACAGCAAAAGCAATGCACCAAAAGGCTGGCAATACACATAGATGGACATGGCTACATATGAAGATTTACTGCCAAAGCTCCAGGTCCTAGACTGCGATGTTTTTATATTGTGTAAGCACTCGCTATACAGTAAACATTTTATGATTGTGGAACTTTACAGATGAGAATACAGTTTGGATTTTGCCTTTACCTTCTTTTCCTTGAAAGCTATAATCTTATTTGTTTATGGCAGACAACAGCCATTGGCATTCTTTATGATCCATTCCTGTCCTTTGCTTACATTGAAGGAAAATTGAAAAAGCAAATGTCTGATAAAAAAAATGAAACAGTTCCTACGGAATGGAAATGAGAGAGAATGGTAGAAGACCATATTTCAATTTCTTATCCGAAGCGATAACTGGAAATGGTTGCTTCTTAGTTAATGCAAAGCAAGAATAAAAGAAGCATCAGAATTCACATCTTATGATATACAAAAAAAAAAAAAATGTTACATGCAGTATGTTCAGATGATGTGGCCCAGAACATGGAATAAATACATTTTAAAATTCAATTTGTGTCCTCAATGATCTTCTAGAACACTGAACACTTCTAGTTTCGCCTCATATGGAACGACTAGTTAGTAAATAATAAGTTCCAAAATCAGGGGACAGAGCTTCACCCCGACTGTTACAAATGATTTTCGCACATACAGAGATATTGACGTGGTTATATTCCATTGTAGTGACTTATTTTTAAGAAATGAATGAGCTAGATCCACCAATATATCAGAATGACTGACAACAAATCACTAACAACTAATGGCCGCTCTGTTACTACAGAGGATTTCCACCCAAAGCAGTAGCCAGGGTTTAATTTGCTGTGGACATTTTCTGATGAGTGACAACAGAGGCAGCCATATTGATAGTCACCTTTGAATTACTTTTCTCCATAATTTGTCTTTATCATATCTATAATGAATAAGTGCCATGTACTACCTCATCTGCCCTGAGGTGGCACTGCAGAGTAATTGAACACTTGCTGCTGTATTCTCTCTTACCGATTACAGATGATCAGTCGAAGTCCTGGCAGTAGGGCACTCTATGATTAGCTTTTCATTAGGGGACACTAAACAAAATAGTGTCCAAAGTGGACATCCTCTTTAAAGGGGATTTCTGGGATCAGTATATTGATGGCCATTAATATTAGATCAGTAGGGATTCAATTATTGGACCACTGCCAATCAACTTGACTCTTGTGCAAGCTCTGCAACCTCAGTTCGGCTTCCTGCATGCCATCTCTTTAATGGCAGCAATGCAGATTATTGCATGAATGGGAAAAATCTGCAATACCCTGCAAAACTGCTACTATATGTTCAGTATGCAGGCAGATGGACTGAGG
The DNA here is from genome assembly GCA_033119425.1 of Bufotes viridis. Taxonomy (NCBI): domain Eukaryota; kingdom Metazoa; phylum Chordata; class Amphibia; order Anura; family Bufonidae; genus Bufotes; species Bufotes viridis. The sequence goes on from CM065590.1 coordinate 457,685,342, forward strand.
TGAACTTTGAAGAGGCTGCAGTGATCACACGAATCCCGCAGCCTCACTGACAGCCAGAGACCTTGAGGAGAAGATAGAAGCAGTTTATTACCTCCTCTGTATTCTGCTCTGCTTTGCAAATAAACTGAACTTAAAATAAGTTAAAATAAAATAAAAAATATAAAAACAACATTAAAAAAGCCCATGCCATGCAAAACCAGTGCCATTGTCTCTGCGTGCCTGTAAAACCATACATATTACATATCAAACGACTGACATGAAATGGGGAACCGATTTAAATTATTTATTTTGGTGTCAGTTTGTATATTTAAAAAAAATAAAAAGCTACAGTTTCAAAAATTACTTTAAAAAACATTTAAAAAAGTGGTTTTCCCCCAATTAACCCAAAAAAGGAAACATCAATCTCTAAAAATCATATTTCAGTAATCAAAAGCCCTAAGAAAAAAATGTTGCAACAATTATTTGGGTAGTCCAACAAATAAATAGTTAGGGTTGGTAATCCACCAACTGCGCTAAATCACAAAAAAAATTGTCTGTTGCTTAAGGCCTTTTCACACCTGGTCATGAAAAGGTTAAATACGGTATGAGCACGAAAATAACCAGCTATTATGAATCTAGTTATGCTATGCAGACAAAAAGCTTTTGGTGTATGGTTTAAAATTATGGGTCATTTACTAGTGATGACTATTTGCTACCAATATCTTCTCTGAAGAGCTTCTACACTATTCTAGCAATTTTGACCTTTGATTTATGCTTAGCGTGAATTTACATTTTGGTGTATACCCTAGGATAATCTCTTGTATATGCCATATGTATCACCATGATGCAAAAAGCTGATCAGAGGTGGTGCCAAGGTTGGAACTTAAACTGATCTGGTATTGATGGACAATGCTGACAACCATTTAAACTTTTCCTAATTAACGAGGACTCATGTTTCTGTTACCTTCAGACTATCTGAAAGTGTATTATCTGATTTGGAGGCAATTTAGCCCCATTGTAGTCTACTCCATCTTCAGGTTTTTATTGGTGTAACTATAGTAGAGGAGGCATTTAAAGCAGCCTATAGCCATAATTAGTTTTAGCTAAAACAGACAAAAGTAATGTGAGGTTAAGTTACTGATGGCAATCTAGTAGTAATCTATGCAATAGACATGTTTTCTTAAGTAAAATTTATCCAGATGATATCTCTTCAATGTTACACTCAACAATCCAAAGCACTAAAATATTATGACATTTTATTCCCGATGTGGTTTAGCCCACACTCTACCAACTGACAAAACAGCTTTAACAGAATAAATAGTAATTTAATTTAAAATTTCCACAAGCTGAACCGAAATAACACAAAAAACTAAATATAACAAAGTGACAGAAAATTGTTCTTACTATAAAAAAACAAAGCATTTTGAAGCATACAATGAACAAGAAAGGAGCATGCTGGTACTTAATTCATATGTGAACACAAAGCTGTGAAGCAATCTGGTCAAGGAAGCATTCAATCTAGAAACTCGAAATCTGCTTTTTAATTCAAAGAGCAATCAAGCTCTTGAAAAAGCTTCCAGCTGAAGTAGTAATTGTAAAATCACGTTCTCGGGAAGGTAAGATAAAATTGTAGAGGTTATGTTCTTCAGCAAAATAAAAATATGTAATTTCAAAAAATACATAGTGCATCAGCTTTGAGTCAGTAGATATACCACTCTTAAGCACAAATAGAGTACTTACTGTAATGGATTATTTTATAAATTGGTGGCAGGATACCAGTGTCCTTATTTATTGGTGCATGCACAGTATAATTGATTGCATAAATCACGCAAAATAATAAAGGTGACCAAACAAAGCACAAAAACAGCTAGAGCTGGCAGAATTCTGCATAGTAATAAAACCCTTGTGCTGTATTCTTTAATGGACAAAGCAATTACAAAAAAATAAGGATAAAAAATAGATGTGAATACGTAATTACTATAGATTAAATGCGGTATTCACTAAAAACAACCAGCTATCATAAATCTAGTTATTTCTATAGCGATATAAAATGTCTGTCATACTGATTATGGGTCATGTACTAGGATAAGCAAACTGAATCTAACAAATCAAAATTCATCCACAATTTTTCAAAAAAATTGGGATTCCTTAGAACAGGAAATTAATGAGATTAGATTTGGGTGAATTTGTCCAGAAAGAGAGAATATTTACTGTTTTTTTTAATACATTTTATGTATAATCAATGGATTTGAGTAGAAAATCAAATCATGCATAAATAAAATCACATAGTCTATTCTTAAGACTTGGACATTAAACGAATTTTAAAAGATTTATTTATCTCCACTGTGATTATTTGCTACCAATGTCTTCTACCAAGACACCTGTAGGACAGTATTCTTATCATTTTGACCTTCCCTTCAAGCTTAGGTTTAATTAATATTTGGTGTACATGCCATGATAATCTCTTAAAGTGCTGTAAATGCCAAATGTATAACCATCATGCATCTCTGTGCCATACATCACCCCCTGACTTCAATTGTAAAACTATGCAGGATTCTTCTGGCGAATGAGTTACCAAAAGGGCCCTATATGTCAAATGAGTTACATCAAGCCCATTATCAGCCTTTTTAGAAGAGGTACATCCATCGGGAGATTGCTTGGAGTAAATGTGACAAACAAATGTGAACATAGACTAATCCACTCTAGGAGACAGCAAGAATTTTTGGAAGAATGTTCTTCAAGTTTAATCCTCATGTACCCACAACCAGTCAAATTTGCAAGAGAAAATAGACATAATGCAGTTCCTGAAGCCGTGACAATAATTACAGTATTTCACCTATGCAATATTTAGGAAGCTCTGAAATCATGACCCGCTGATAATACCTGAGGACCACAGGTGAGTTGAATACTGGCATAGAAGGTACAGTACCATGTACATACCACATTATAGGATTACTGAATGTAATGCGATTATATGTCAATACATTTGCATATGTCTGCTATTGCCCCCATTAAAAATAAATATATTGTCTAAGCCTATGCTTTTAATATAGTTTAGGCTGTTGTATGACAATTTATGCTGTCTAAAGGTATGCCTAAAAGCACTATTTTGGTCTTTGTTTGACTATTAAAGTCTATAGCAATTGTTTATGTAAATGCAAAATGTGTACCACATCCATGAGATTAATTCAATTTAAGAGGCACATGGGAAACTATGAATGTCTTAATGGTACTGTACTTTGTCCAAGGAAGATAGTAACAGTGTGTAACAGGGTTAACATATATACCTAGTGTGCCACCACTAAAAGTGATTAGGAACTTCAGAATATAGAAGTCAAGGATAAAAAGCCCAGAATACACCTAGCACGTTATTCTACTTCACCAATGAAAATCATAAATTTGTGATAATCATATGAATATGTGTTAAAATTTAGATAAAGATGTAGATTTCAAACTCTAAACTGTATTGACATCATCAGAGTACCTTGCACGTTTCAAAAATTTAAGCTTGGTACAAAAAAGTGCTATCGCATGATATAATTATTTCTGTTAATTTCTGCATTTGGAGAAATATAGAGGCACAGTAGTAGAATTTATTGGGTGCCCTATTACAACTTTTTATAGCACAAAGGTTGTACAAAGTCTTAATATCCACATAAAGTATTTATCACCTATCTACAGGATTAGCCATTAATATCAGAATGTTGGGTGTCTGATCATTAAGAATCACAACGGTCTTGAGAATGAAGAGTCCCTAAGCCCCCGTTGTGAATGAAGCGGTAGTGAGAATGTAGGTCCATAGCTCCATTTCTGTAGGACCTCTCATTCTCGGAATCGCAGGGGGTCCCAATGGTCAGACCAGCCAAGACCAATATTTATCACCTACCCTATGGTCTTCTGTAAGGAGGAAATAAGAAGAGGTATATCAATTCTAGACAGACAGTCAATAAAATGCTGCTTTCTTCAAAAAATACTTTTTTTTTTTACATTGATGAGGAATAGTCAGGTATAGAACATTGTCTAGTAAAAGTCTTACATTAGCTTGTCTACTGACCTACATGTAAATGTAATAATCAATTCTAGGTATACCATACATGGTTATTGCAATTACAGCATTTACATTCATGTACTCGTATATATGTACGTTTTATTTTCATAGTGAAAGAAGAATTCACTGGTTGGCTTGCTGACTTCCAAATATGATTCATAAAAGCCCAAATTGATCAACACTCCATAAAGCATCAGATCAAAGTCACAATGACACCCCATTTACAAAACTAACTCATTCCCCCTGAATTGTATGTATATCTGAAAAGCTGTTGCGGCATCAACTACATACGAAGACGACAAATGACAAATTATATACTTGCAATCCACAGTCACCAACATTCCCTCAGTGGTGATTTACCAAATTGTCTTTCAAGGAAATATTTGACCAATTAATTTAAACTTAAAAATCCTTTGACTTGACCTTTGTTTAACCCCTTAAGGACCGGGGGTTTTGGGATTTTTGCGTTTTTGTTTTGCGCTCCCTGCCTTCCAAAAGCCATAACATTTTTATATTTCCGCTCACATAGCCATATGATGGCTTGTTTTTTGCGGGACAAGTTGTACTTTTTAACGCTACCATTTATTTTTGCATGTGATGTAGTGGGAAACGGGAAAAAAATTCCAAATGGGGTGAAATTGCAAAAAAAAAGCAATTTCACCACAGTTTTACGGGTTTTTAAATTACAACGTTCGATTTGCGATAAAACTGACTGGTTAATTTTATTCTTCAGGTCAGTACGAATCCGGAAATACCTAATATGTATAGTTTTTCTTGCGTTTTGATAGTGAAAAAAAAATTAAAAGTGGGAATTTTTTTATTTTATTTTTTGTCGCCATGTTTTGACCCCTATAACTTTTTGTAATTATGCGTACAGAGCAGTGTAGGGGCTCATTTTTGCGGGGCAATCTGAACTTTTAATTGATACCATTATGGGGTGCGTATGATGTTTTGATCACTTTTATTCATTTTTTTAGGAAATGAAGCGTCCAAAAATGGCGAATTAGCCATTTGGACACTTTTTTCATTTTTATGTTTACCGTATGGTGAATATTTTTAATATTATTATAGTATGGGCGTTTTCGCACATTACGACACCCATTATGTGTAATTTTTTTATTTTTTTATTTATTTTATTTTCATTTTGGGGAAAGGGGGTGATTTGAATTTTTATATTTTTTTATTTTATTTTTATTTTTTAAACTTTTTTATTTTTTACCACTTTCTTATAGTTCCCATAGGGAACTATAAGATGCAATCATCAGATTGTTATTTCATATATTCCAATGCAATAGCATTGGAATATATGAAAAATCGCATATTTCCTATGGAGCCTATTACAGTCATAGGCTCCATAGGAATACTATGTAGTAACCTAGGTTTCATTCACAGAAACCTAGGGTACTACATGCATGCCCGGCTCCCCTTGTGGCCATCAGGGAGCCGAGCACAAACCGAAAGTGAAACTTTCGGTTTGTGCTCCATCAGATGCCGTGGTCAGGATTGACCACGGCATCTGAGGGGTTAAATGTCCGCGATCGGCATCGCTGCCGGTCACGGACATGAGCTGCGGGTGTCAGCTTGATGAATCAAGCATTTACCCGCAGCTCATGCGCCATCTTTAAAGTGCGGACGAAGGGCGTACATGTACGCCCTTCATCCTTAAGGGGTTAAAAATATAAGATGATATCTACTAAGCTAAATGTGCCAGAACTAAAGCTCAATGGTGTACATGCCTTGTGCCAGGTTACATTTATTATGGGGTATAGACACTTTAGACTAGGTCTACATGACAACATGTGTCACGCGACACATAGGGCAAAACTACACTGCAACATATGTCGCGCGACATGCGATATGTCATGCGACAATTTTTATAATGATAGTCTATGGTGTCGCACTGCGACATGCGACATGCTGCGACTGCGTAGTGACAGTCACAGAAAAATCCACTTTAGATTTTTTTTTGCAACTGTCGTGTCGCTGTCGCAGCATGTCGTATGTCGCAGTGCGACACCATAGACTATTATTATAAAAATTGTCGCACGACATTGGTGCGACAAAATTTTGCGCAACAAATGTGGTCGTGTAGCCCTAGGCTTAGGCACCTCAACAGACAGGTATGAAAAGTATTTAGTAAAAGGGACATGGCCTAGATAAGGAGTGTGACTTAAACACAACTTGTGCACCTAGAGGTGGCATAAGAAAGAGAAAAGTGAATCTCCTGCCTGAGCTTCTGTTTGCACAGTCTGGTTTAAAGTTGTGAAAACTTAACAGTGGGTATTAAAGTGTATTTCTAGTTACAAATAAATGTGAACATTAAGCACTGTTCACGTTTGTGTCGCATGCAGTTCTATTTTTCATGTGAAAATTACAGAAACCTTGGTGGAACCCAACAGACATCATTGTCACAAGTCACTGGGGTCTGTTGGGTGCCAGTGGTGTCTGCATGTTACGTATCAGGCTTATCTTATAAACACAATCTACAATGCAAATCTGCACTGGGGGTGCTTGGTGTCAGATCCCCGCCGAAGAAATATTAATGATGTTTCCTGTGGATGGGTTATCAATGTAAAAAAGCTACACAGCCCCTTTAAAATAATGATGTGCATTATTCTGGATATTTTATTTTAAATTAGTTTGATAACCCCTTTAGACCTCATGGGAAGCCCTTTGGAAGCATTTGTCTATTCTAGGAGCTAAGCAACAGAAGTTTATGAGTGGTTACTGGTGCTTACTTTGCCCATCTGTAATAAAATTTAAACTGGAAGTTATAAGACAAATTTCAAATAAAATATCTGGACTAATCCACACAAGTATTTTAATTGGGGTGTGCAGCTTTGGATAGTTCTTCAATATCTTATCGGCGGGGGGCCTGATACCCGGAACCCCCACCAATCAGCTGTTTGAAGAGAAGGCAGGGCTCCATGTGAGTGCTCCTTCAGTTCTTTACACTGTGTGTCGTCTCCCCTGTAGAGGTGACGTAGTGCAATTACTAGCGAAGAGCAAAGTTTTTGAAAATTTAGATTTGGTTGCTTCTCCAAATTTCACAAATCGCTGAAAAAAAAAAAGAACAATACTTAACTTATCCATTTGAGCACAAAGAGGCTGCCATGGCCATCTTGACTGAAGATCCCACGGGAAATTTCACTTTGCGCATGATGACGAGATTTCATGTGGGATCTTCACACTCAAATTAATGAGGTGAATATGATTTTTTTTCTTTTTTTTACCACAATTTCAGGGAAAATTGATTTGTTACCACGAAGCTCGAGAAAATTCAGCTTCGCGGCAAATTGAATTTTCCTGAAATTCAGATCAAAGTCCATTTTGGATACTTCGATTCACTCAGCACTAGTAATTACAAGTACTTGAACCATTCAAGTGAATGGAGCAAGTACTTGTAATCATACTGCATACTGCACCGCCGAGCCTTCTCAGATGTCAGGCAGTGTAATGCAGAGCAAATAGTGCTTGCATGGAGCGCCACCTTCTCATTTTTGTCATGTTTATCAATTTTATCAATGCAAAAAAACACTGCTCTCCAGTATAATTTTCACCCTTTTTAACTTAATATAACTCAGCTTTCTGCAGCTCTGGTCTATTCAGTTTCTGTGGCTGGGCCAAAGCCTCTTCAGTGTGACCATCAAGCTGCTGCATCTCCCAGGGGTGCATTGCAGTCGGTTCTCCCTTGCATAGCAAATAGTCCCTCACACACAGTCCTAGAAATTCCACTAATAAATAGCACTATCTCCACTGTCTACAGATATAACTGTATATTTCTATGAATTTAGACGTAGGGATGAATGAATGAATGAATGAATGGTGTTCGGACCACTTCATCTGCTTCTCTATGAAATCACACACCAACACTGAGAGCAGAACAAGCAAAGGGAATCTACATCTAGTGAGCATGTCAGTCCACCACACCAAACATATGATGTAGATAAAAAACCTTACAATATTTTTACTGAATGTACACTGCAATAATACTTTATTTGAAATGCTCTATTCTTTGCTCAGTAATACCTTTCATTGGTATTATTTTGTGTTAGTTCTCTTTTTTTATTCTCTTCACATTAGCTCTAATCCACAGCTTCAGGTATTTTCATTTTCTTAAACCTTTAATCACACACATCTGCTTATATTGATCCATGACATAGGATGACCAGTCTGACCTATTCTGGAGAAAATTATAGCATCAGTGGGAGCAGTAGTAGCATCATTACCATTGAGTCAGGTCCTTTACTAGTTATGTTCAATCTGCTTTTCCTAATGGCCAATGGACGTGTTATTTTATGTCTTGTATTTTAAATGAAAGAGTGGACATCTGTGAGACAGGAAAATAGGGTTTCTAACTATAGCCACCATATGTCATCAGCCTTGGCATACATTTTAAAAAGAGGAGGAAATAATAGAAAGCGCACTCCCACAAGTCATTGTGCTCTATTGATTTTTTGATATGGAAAGAAGGAAGGAATTTAGAGAAGACTTACTTTATAAATACAATCTGTTCGCCAGATACAATACATAATCATTTCAATGTTTCTGCGTCTTGCAAATATTTGAAAGCAATATGTTCCAGTCCATTCCATGTGCCAATTCGTGATCCAACTGTTGGACCCAGCGCTGGAGAGAGAGCATTATAATGCAATTACCAGTTCGCTTGCCAGCTCTTGCCGCTCCAGACTATTAGAAGAGTAAAGATTACAGTAATATTATTGGTTAATACGCATGTTATTTCCAAGAAGATGTACCATTTCTAAAATGAAATTGGAGCTTGCATTATTTGCTTATAGCCTTGTACGGTTTTGTATAAAGATCTTTTGATGAACTTCAACAAATCAAATTAGATAGTGATGACATGAAACTATGGTCTGGGTATAAATAGTACAAATAAAGTGCCTTCCGTTTGCATAAATATAGCTCTAAAAGCCAATTGATGTTGTACATAAATAAAGATAGATGTCAAGATACAGAGGGTCAGATTGGGATCTTCAGATGGAAAGCAGTAATATGGATGGCAGCATAAATCCACTAAAAATATACATTATAGAATGGTTGTCTGGGAATTATAGACGTGCAAACAGGATTTATAAGCAGGAGAAGAATCTTTATTTATATGGCACCAACATATTTCACAGCATTGTATAATTTAGAGTGAACATGTACAGTCAAAATCAGACATGTCATAGTAACAAGCTAGTCAACTGTATAAATAGGTGTGAGGGCCCTGCTCACAAGAGCTTACAATTTATGAAGACGTAGGGCTGACACAAGAAGTACAAGGCCATCTTTTATAAAACAGGGCAGTACACCTAAAGCTGCATGACCCAGTCAGCAGTCAGTATCTGTGCGCGTATAGCTTTATGCAAGTAACTACCAAAATGAACACTAGTACAGCACCAATATGGGTTGTCATACAGCTTCCCCAAAGTACAGAATAGCAAATATGCATAGTTATTATGATGCTGTTTAGAATTGCCGTGTAGCAACCTATGTGTCAGCTATAAGGGTGTGTTCACATGGGTTGGGTTAAAGACTGACTGTTAAAGGGGGTGTCTCACTCCAAATGGTATGTATCATGTACAGAAAGTTACTACCAGGCACTAACTAATGTATTGTGATTATCCATATTGTCTCCTTTGCTGGCTGGATTCATTTTCCATCCCATTGTACACTGCTCATTTCTAGGGGTTACAACCACCCTGTAATCCAGCAGCGATGGCCATGTTTGCACACTATAGGAAAAAGCGTCAGCCTCTCTGGTAGCTGGGGCTATAGAAGCACGCATGCACAACAGCTCCCGTTCTGGCCCCCTCGTATCTGTGCTGAAGCAATGGCCTTAACCCTTGGATAGTGTATAATGTGATAGAAAAAATGAATCAAGCCACCAAAGAAGGCAACATGGACAATGACAATACTTTAGTAAGTGCATGGTAGTAACTTTCTCTTGAAGTGAGACTATCCCTTTAATGCTCCGAAACAGAAATCTGAGCTGACTCACAGACATGCAGTTTGGACTGTAACAGGATTAGGATGATTGTCAATGAGGCTAAAACTCTGTTGTTTTCTGGTGAATTCATAGAAATAAATAGCATGCTACATGAACCAGAACCAATAAAGAAGAGGATAGCACTCTGGTAGCTTCACAATCCCAACAAACAGCTCCAAACTTTTTCAAACTGGAGGTTTAACCTCTATCTGATATATGGTGGTGCCGTATGCCTGAGTCCAAATGCCAAGTGTAACCAGAGGAGGGGCAGGTATACACCAAATGGACGTTGCCTGTTATATCCACACCAGATATAACTTCTTTTGAAATAAAGATTGGATTTTACCGGATGGTGAGTACAACATATTCTTCTTTTCTTACACTTGTTTTTTCCAGGGCAGATTTTTTTTTTCATTTTTTGCCATGGCCATGCCAAAAATCTGCTTGGAAACTTACAGATGCATGTAAGAGGGTTACAGACATCCCATTCACATGCATGGGATGTGGAAGTATAGTAGGATTTCATGTGTATTTCAGCAGACTTTTGGTATTAACCAAGTTCTTCCAACTATGAAATTTCCTGGCTACCATGCTCAGTTTTCGGATTACTCATATGAATGGGAATGGTACATTTTATAAGTGAAGTACATTCAGCCTATCCATTTTAATCACATCTTCCTATAAATAGTACCCTTTAAAGAAAACTGTCTTGTTCCTTACTTCATAAGTCAGTGGAAAGCTATGAGTTATCAGGCTGCTGCCTCATGAGGATAGGACTTTTTTTTTTTTTAGAAAATACATCTCTTTATTCATTATATTTTCAAAAACACCATCAAATCTAGACCAAAACAATATTATCAAAGCAACCCCCCCTCCCCAGCCTCCCAGACATAGAGTTATGTCCCACACAGCGGCAACTCATTGCTGCTTGTTAATGGTCATATGGTTTTAGGCAAATGGCGTTGCCAACAACAAACACCAACAAGTTACCACCTACTCGCCATACCCCTCACAGAATACCTTGGGGTGTCTTCTTTCCACAATTGGGTCACATGTGGGGTATTTATACTGCCCTGGCATTTTAGGGGTCCTAAAGCGTGAGAATCCAAATGCGTAAAAATGGCCTGTGAAATCCTAAAGGTACTCATTGGTTTTAGGGCCCTTGCATCTTGGCTGCAAAAAGTGTCACTCATGTGGTATCGCCGTACTCAGGAGAAGTAGGGCAATGTGTTTTGGGGTGTATTTTTACATATACCCATACTGGGTGTGAGAAATATCGCTGTAAACAACAACTTTTTACATTTTTTTATTCAAAGTTGTCAATATACAGAGATATTTCTCTCACCCAGCATGGGTATATGTAAAATACACCCTAAAACACATTGCCCTACTTCTCCTGAGTACGGCGATACCACATGTGTGACACTTTTGCAGCCAAGATGCTAACGGCCCAAATTCCAACAAGTACCTCTTAGGAGGGTATTTTACGCATTTTTCTTCTCACGCTTAGGGCCTCTAAATGCCAGGGCAGTAGAATACCCACATGTGACCCATTTTGAAAGAAGACACCCCAAGTATTCGCTGAGGGCATAATGAGTTCATGAAAAATTAAACTTTTTGTCAAAAGTTAGCGGAAAGGGAGACTTTGTGAGAAAAACAATAAAAATCAATTTCCACTAACTTGTGCCAAAAAAATATTCTATGAACTTGCCATGCCCCTCATGGAATACCTTGGGGTGTCTTCTTTCAAAAATGGGGTCACACGTGGGGTATTTCTACTGCCCTGGCATTTTAGGGGCCCTAAAGCGTGAGAAGAAAAATGCGTAAAAATGCCCTCCTAAAGGTACTCATTGGAATTTGGGCCCTTGCGCATCTTGCCTGCAAAAGTGTCACACATGTGGTATCGCCGTACTCAGGAGAAGTAGGGCGATGTGTTTTGAGGTGTATTTTACATATACCCATGCTGGGTGAGAGAAATATCTCTGTATATTGACAACTTTGAATAAAAAATGTAAAAGTTGTCGTTTACAGCGATATTTCTCACACGCAGCATGGGTATATGTAAAATACACCCCAAAACACATTTCCTACTTCTCCTGAGTACGGCAATACCACATGAGTGACACTTTTTGCAGCCAAGATGCAAAGGGACCCTAAAACCAATGAGTACCTTTAGGATTTCACAGGCCATTTTTATGCATTTGGATTCTCACACTTTAGGGGCCCCTAAATGCCAGGTGAGTATAAATACCCCACATGTGACCCCATTTTGGAAAGAAGACACCCAAGGTATTCCGTGAGGGCATGGTGAGTCCACAGAATTTTTATTTTTTGGCACAAGTCAGCGGAAATTGTTTTTTTTTTTAATTTTGTTTTTACAAAGTCTCATATTCCACTAACTTGTGACAAAAATAAAATTTTACATGAACTCACCATACCCCTCACAGAATACCTTGGGGTGTCTTCTTTCCAAAATGGGGTCACATGTGGGGTATTTATACTGTCCTGGCATTTTAGGGGCCCCTAAAGGGTGAGAAGAAGTCTGGAATCCAAATGCGTAAAAATGCCCTAGAAATCCTAAAGGTACTCTTTGGTTTAGGGCCTTTGCGTACCCAGGCTGCAAAAAGTGGCACACATGTGGTATCTCCGTACTCAGGAGAGTAGGGCAATGTGTTTGGGGTGTATTTTTATATATACCCATACTTTGTGTGAAAAATATCTCTGTAAACGACAACTTTTAAAAAATTTTATACAAAGTTGACAATTTACAGAGATATTTCTCTCACCCAACATGGGTATATGTAAAAATACACCCCAAAACACATTGCCCTACTTCTCCTGAGTACGGCGATACTCACATAAGTGCCGCTTTTGCAGCCTGTGCGCAAAGGGGCCCAAATTCCAACGAGTACCTTTAGGTTTTACATGGCGGCTCACAATTTAGCCCGCCCAAAATGCCAGAACAGTAAACACACCCCACAAATGACTCCATTTCGGAAAGTAGACACCCAAGGTATTCACTGAGGGGCATAGTGAGTCCGTCTGAGATTTTATTTTTTTTTTGCCAGAAGTTATCAGAAATTGAAACTTTTTTTTTTTTTTCTCAAAAGTGTCATTTTCCGCTAACTTGTGAAAAAAAATGAAATGATACATGAACTCACCAAGCCCCTCCGCGAATACTTTGGGGTGTCTTCTTTCTAAAATGGTGTAATTTGGGGGATATTTATACTATCCTGGCATTCTAGCACCTGAAGAAACATGACAGGCGCTCAGAAAGTCAGAGCTGCTTCAAAATGCCGAAATTCACTTTTTTGCACCATAGGTTGTAAACGCTATAACTTTTACCCAAACCAATAAATATACACTTATTGGATTTTTTTTTATCAAAGACATGTAGAACAATAAATTTAGAGAAAAATTTATATAGAAATGTAGTTTTTTTTGAAAAATTTTACAACAGAAAGTGAAAAATGTCATTTTTTTGCAAAAATTTCGGTAATTTTTGATTAATAGCAAAAAAAGTAAAAATGTCAGCAGCAATGAAATACCACCAAATGAAAGCTCTATTAGTGAGAAGAAAAGGAGGTAAAATTCATTTGGGTGGTAAGTTGTATGACGGAGCAATAAACGGTGAAAGTAGTGTAGTGCGGAATTGTAAAAAGTGGCCTGGTCATTAAGGGTGTTTAAGCTAGGGGGGCTGAAGTGGTTAAAAAAAAAATTATACATAGTTGTCAATTTACAGAGATATTGTAGTTTTTATATGTTATATATTTTAAAGAAGGCTCTAGGTATCCATAACTTTGACACCCAATGTGCATGATAGACATGATATTTTTCCACTGAAAATAATAAAGTTGTGTACATAGATTAAACTTGCGGGAGACCTAGACAAGGCAACATATTGGTTATGTGTCTTGATGAATTATATCCATTATATACTTCAGTCCCTGTTCTTGCCAACTTGGTATAAATCAAGTGGGGATAGATTTATTAACCTTTTTTCCCAACCTTCCATTAAGGAATTATGAATGGACTGTACAGAGATCTTTCTAATGATAGTTTTATAACTGAACCTCTAACCATGACAGGGCATCCTCTACGCCCAGAGGAAAGAAAGTTTCACCATCATTGTAACAATGGATTATTTACTGTAAGAGCAGTGAGACTATGGAAGTTGTGATGGTTAAAGAGATTGTTCGAAGTTTTGATATTGATAACCCATTCTCAGAATATCAGATCAGCGGGGTCCGACTTCCGGCATCCCTGCCGATCAGCAGTTTGAAGAGATTGCGGTGCTCCGGTGAATGCTGCAGCCTCTTCCTAATCTAGTGACGTCATGTTCATCAGGTACATGGCCGAAGCGCAGCTCAGTCCCATTCATGTGAATGCGACTGAGCTACAATATTAAGCATAGCTGCTATACAATGGACGGAGCTGTGCTGGGTGAGCTACGAGAAGGCTGCAGTACTCACCGGAGAGGAGGCACCCTCAAACAGCTAATTGTCACAGGTATCAGGTGTCGGACTTCTGAGGATAGGTCATCAATATTAAACACCCCTTTAGTTCATTGTATAGCGGTTTGGATACCTTTCTTATATAATATCACAAGAGTGATGGTTACTAGATGGGACGTTGACTCTGCTCCTCCCATTTTCTTTGTTATGGTCCTTTATATTTTTGCTGTCCTATATGTAAACTGGGGATTGATTGTTCAAAGGGGCATTTGCAGATACTTCTCTCAATATGCTCTCAGCATACAACCAGAAAGGTTATAGATCCTTTTTAAATGAAAGACGTCAGCTGCAATATGCTACCCTCACTGAGACATAGTGTAGTCACAGGTCTGATTTCCATGGTCTGTCAATTCTGTGATGGCAGTCAGTACTTACAGAACTGCCAAAGCCTGTAGTGTGTGCAGCACTGCGAGAGAGATGAGTCTGATGAAGCTTGGTGCCCCTTCCCTCCCCCACCTATGAATGATGAATGACAGGTTTCTTTCATATGCACACCTGTCAATCATCACCTGGAAGTGATAGAGGGTCGGGGCAGAGAGCAGCATCAGACCCATTTCTAGTATGGGCAACAGTCACAGAGGTGCCAGACCGCTGGGGGCAGCATAGTGCAGATGACAGGTTTTAAGTGGAACTGCTCGCTATGCAACTGCCATGTTCTCTGCACTTTGATTGACATGGCCAAGAAGGCATGATCATGTTTACACTGCCTGGCCCTTTCAATCAGTGCAGAGGGAGGGGAACTGCAGAGAGAGCAGAGGCTCTAGGTGTAACGGTAACGCCCCCCTTTGCTCCTAGAGGCTTATTTGAATATATTAAAACATCATTTTTCTCATCAATGTGGACACATATGAACAAGGAACCAACACAGATGCCTTCAGCTGCCAAGCGCACATGTAACAGGTCAGCCAGTTTCATAGGTACAGATCTGCTGACAGGTGCCCTTTAGGTTACTTTGAATAGAGAATTGTTGCAAATAGCTTTCTATTCATTTACTTATTTCTTTTAAGTGATATATATATATATATATATATATATATATATATATATAGTTGCAATGTACTCTTTACATTTAAATGCATTCAGATGCTGCTACAGTACAGATACAGTCTGCAATACCAATAAACAATGTTGTGCAATGCCCTTATAAGCATTGTTAGAAAGTGCCCTGAAAAAAAATGTTACACAGTGGTAATATAAATAGCATGATACAGTGCCATATCCATATGTTCTACACAGTGCAGAAGTAGGCATTTAACGTAGCTGTCCTTGCTCCAACGTAGCATTTAGAAGCACAGGCTGCAGGACTCTTCCGGCCTGTGGCTTGCGCCGTCTGTGTACTAAAAGGAAGCCCGCAAACAGACGCACGCGCAGGCCGCAGGCCAAAAGAGGCTTGAGGCTTGCGGCCTGCGCGGTGAATAGTGGAACAAGAAGCCAAAGGTGGATTTTTAATTCCGCATAATATCAGTCATTGGATGGAGATTTGACCCAAAAGTTGCTATTTTAACTACATGATTGGGAGAACCTAGCTAAATCAGCTAATTTCATCCCTGTCAAATAAGCAGATATTTAAATTCAAACAAATTCATAGAAAGCCAATCAATGAACATGTTTTTGAATGGTGGAAGAAACCACAACAGTACCTGGGGAAACCCATGCAAGCCACAAATGAAGTGCAAAGATGCCCTTTCTTCACTTTCATTCAGATATTCTGAGATATAGTAATTGGTGTTAAATAACTAGCAATGGAAAAAATGTTTGCGTTATGTTTTTGAACCATGTTTAAACTCTTCCTGATGCACAGATTTTCTTTTGGGGGGAATTTGTTTCATGGTAATACCTATGCAATAAGAACAACATGTTGACTTCCTTCTGTAGGTCAGTATGATTACAGTCTTTATTTATATAGTGCCAACATATATGATTACAGCAATATCACATTTTTATAGGTTTTCTTTCAAAAATAAATGTATTTTCTTCGATATATTCTGAACCCCTTAATTTTTTTATATTCATGCCTATGGAGCTGTGTAACATGTACTGTATGTTAAACGTGGGACAAAAGCATGATGTGAATAGCCCTTTACTCTGTAGCTTGTTGTGAGTTTATTTAATTGTTTTAATGCCATTCATCTAAGAATATCTCAAACCAAGAGGATAGGTAAAGACTAGAGTTGTTCATCTGTATAAGTTTGTCTGTGGACATATTTAAAGGGGTTCTCTGGGCACTCTAGAATTTAGTATTTGTCTGTCCCTCGCTCCACTAATGCTTCCATCCAGGTCCTGACCAGATGTTTATCTTCCTGTTCTGGTGCATTTACTATTATGCAGCTAAACAGGAAGAGAAGGGCACACATCCATTCGTGACTCATGTAGAGGAACCTGCAGATGGTGGCATGGGCAAAGCAAAGGACAGGTAACCTAAAATGCTCTGACAATCTCTTAAAACCCAAGGCCTCTGTGCTATATGTGGACCTTCCTTTACTAGAGCTTTTGTTGCCACTGTGAACTTACTGTATAATCTCTCTATTTAAACTTTAAAGACCTCTGTTAAAGAGGTTCTCCAAAAATAATTGTAAATGGCTGGCAGCAACTTGTCCTGTTATGCTAACAGTATGGATTGAGTCCCTACACAGCTACTGTTGGGTGGTGAGGTCAGGACCTCAGTACACTGTATGCTCTGATGGCTGCCTTTATCTTACAGCATTGAGTGTTCCTGTCAGGCTGCTCAGCCTGATGTCTTATCTCAGGCAGGATAACGTGATTACTATCTATTGTAGAGAATCCTGCTCCCTATTCTTGTCACGCTGCTCAGACCAACCTGCTCTACAATAGATGGTAATAATGCAATCCTGCCTATGAAGCCTTGGAGTATATTGTGTTGTGAAGTCCTGCCCCATCTCTCACGACCTTACAACAGCTCCTCAGCTCTTCAGTTAGATATATCCTATACTATTCAAATTTTAGGATGGATTGCTGGCGGCAGTTTTCAATAATTCCTAAAGAATTCCTTTTATTCATCTAGTTCAATATGGCTGTTTTGGAACAAGCAAAGATGAACTGTAAAGCAGAGAGGAGGAGGATTAGAGTACCAGCCAGAGTCTCTGAGAGACAGAGTAGATCTCAAACTACATCAGAACAGTAGTCATTGATTATTGGTCTGCCCCAACGGAAAATAATAAATTGCAAGTTAACAACACTCAAAGTCACTTATCAGAGGGTCACTTATTATTTTATAGATAACATTGACACATTTACATTTTCCAGGTTAACTATAATAATGACCTAATCTTAGGATGGGTCTTCAATATAAAATATGTCGGGGTCCAAAGCCCCCACTAATCAGTATTTACCTGCAGGCGACAGCAATTAAACTATCTCTGAGAATGGAGCACATTCTGCGTTCAAAGTGTAGTGCCTTTGGTGGGTAATGTAAATTTTACATGAGCGTATTGAAATCCTTCAGAAAAGTAACGGTGATTTGAACTCTTCCTTACTGCAGTTCAACTCCAATTGAAGTGTGTGTCAGCTGAGGTCTAGACTACGCTTTGAACGGAGCTGTACTTCTGACCCAATTCTCAATGGTAGTTCCAGCTAGAGGTAACAGCTGATCGGTGGGGGTCCCAGGTGTCAGATGCCCACAGATCTGATATTGATGACCTATAACCTTGGAAACAGCTTAACATTTTTAATAAAAACTTACTGAATTTTTTCCCCAAAATAATTAAAATGTGATTACAGAAAAAAAAATTTGAAGGTGTCCATAGCCTTTAAGTATCATTAAGTAAACTATTTACATAGGTGCTTTTATTTCTGTGCATGAACTTAACATTGCACATCAGGGACATGGTCTTCCTGTATTAAATAATATTTAATAATTAGATTAACATTGTAATGAAATAATAGAAGATGACGGATTACACATTTTCCTCTTTCATCAGCCTTGTCCTGATAAGAGTATTTTTATAGTCCTGTAGATAATTTTATGCTTGTCATTTTAATTACGTCTGTGTAAGGACCATTTGGAAAGAGCAGAGGACCATGTTTTACATGACATGACATTGATTATGACACACACCATGCTACCTATTCAGCATTAAAGGAGAAAAACGTTTAAAAAAAACTTGATAAAGTAAAAATAAAAAAAAATAAGAACCACCCTTTTGTTACTATAAAAACAGATCGACTTAAGTAATGCAGCTACATGAACAATAAGTACACAAGGCTCGCAAGCGCAGGGCCTCCAGCATCTTTGAGACCTATAGATGAGTCCTTCTGTACTTTTCTTCTTGGTTCAATATATCCTGATGTGTGTGGGATGAGATGGCCATTTAAAAAAAATAAAACACAATTCTGTGATACTCCGTAAGGAGATATGTATGCTGTATGTGTCTATATATGGCCACCCAGTGGTTATGATGTAAGCTTCAGGTTTTGCTAACATGTGGCAATAATGTATTGAATTGGTACTGAATTGAGTTTGATCACTTAGTAATAGATCACTGTGATTTTCTTTGAATTAGGAGAAAATAAATTCATTTCCATGGGTACCATACATGCCAAACTATCTCTGGGGTCCTCAATGTGGTTATATCAGTTTTAAATGGTAAGGAAGTATTGACAATACCTTAAACTGACTATGATTTTGAAGATATCACTGAGTCGGTACCTGACAGTGAGGCTCCATGCTTCATTTGCAGGTGGATGTATGGTGTGCTCGAGGTTAATCTAATACCATATATCTAGGTAGACACTAGAGATGAGCGAATTTTTATTAAGTTCGATTCGCATGCTTCGTCGAATTTTACAAAAAAATTCACTTTGTGACGAATTGCTTCATCATGAAGCACAATTTTTTTTAAGTAGCGGGTGCAATCATAGGGAGCAGCGCTAGCGCCGCCACCATCATTGTACCCCTCAGTGTAAAAACAGTGTAAAATTAACATTAAAAAATGTAATCAAACTTACTGCTTCCATTTGCTCACGACGGGCCAGCCGCCTCCACCTTGCTTGAAGATCTCGCACGGTGAGAGATGACGTCATCACGCCAGCTGGCGGTTGGCGGCCCATTGCGAGCAAATGGAGGAGATAAGTAAGATTTTTTTTGTTTTTTAGACTATTTCAGGTTAAATCAATTCGCTAACACGAAGCACGAGGAAATTCGGCTTTGAGGCAAATCAAATTATTCTGAAATTCGGATTAATTTACACTTTGTGGGATTCAATTTGCTCATCTCTAGTAGACACTAAAGTGGAGCTGCATTTCTGTGCCAGTATACAAAGCAGCAGAAACCACCCACATAAATGAATTGAGCATGCTGGGAGTTGTCTTTCTGCAACATCTGGATTGCTGGCGATTGCTGGCCTCTGCAATACAGTGTACCCCTTTAGACCTGCCAGATCTAAGGCAAAACATTTTTTTTTTTAGCATTCCATTTTCATATTTATATATTTATTAAGGTCCCGTTATAAGTTTAAGAGTTATTATTTCTTATAAAATTTGGTATTTTCACATTTTAGGCAACATCAACTTGAGCTATATGGTAGGATATGATACCAAGTTATAATTTAAGTAAATATACTTCAATATGCCCAAGCAAATCAATTTTCAACTGTGATAGCAAAGTGGAAATGACTTCCATTTGAGCCAGGTTAATATTGCTTTATTAAAGCCTACCATTTTTAGTAGCAAGGCAGTGCCCTATTTAAAGTTAAGGGATAGCTATATATGAATGTCTGAACATCACAGTCCAGCTTGAAAAGTATTATGAAACTAGAAATATACATTATAGTAATATTTTATATATAAATATACTGTATGTGAGCGAGAAACCTCACTGTGCACTTGATGGCTATTTATATAGGCAAAACAGATCCATTTTACAGAAATACATTCTCAAATGAGTTGCTAAATATCTATTGTAAATGATAAATTAAACTTTTTCACAAAGCACATGTTTAACTTTTTTACTTTTTTTTATTTTATTTTTGAAAAAAATAGCTGCAGTTTTGGTGCATTTAGTTGTCAGTGTCACCTTAGGTTGTTTTCATGGATTCCTGTGGATGATTCTGTCACCTGACTGTTACATGATAGTTATCCCACAGTCTTTGTGTAGCCCTAGGCTTATTATATTTTATTATACTTATTTTACTTTTTTTTATATTTATGTATCTTTCCTTTCATTTTGTTTCTTGAGACAGAAGCTATACTGCTGCACAATTGCCTCAGTGACACAATATCAATAAAAGGCTGATTTGCCGGCTTTAATTATACTGTAGTGTTGAGTATCACATACAGACGGCAGAGGAGAACAAGTGTCTTCCAACGAGATATTGCTTGAGTACAACTTTGCTTGTACACACCGTTACAATGGAACACTATCCCCAAATATAATTTATTTTGAAAGCTCCCATGAACGTAAGGCTGTATGATTATAAATGCATGAGGTCCTGTACCTGACACATAAGTAGCCTAATTTCTCATAGGCAAGCCATAAAAGACCTCTTATGAAGAATATTTTCTGCACATGCGGTGGAGGGAGGGACACAGGCAATTAATTATTCAACACCGATTGTGTGATTCTAACTGAGGTTGCATTGAGAAACCTCAGTTAGAAACACACAACTATTCCTGTAAATGTAACTTCACCATAAAAACTTTTGGAAGCCATAAAACAAATTAAAAAAACTCACCCCACCTCCTTCAACGATTTACATTAAATCTTTGAAACAATTCTTCACACCCATTCAAAATGTTGGCATCATAAATGGCAATATTAGTCTAGGTTGAAACACTTGGCAGTATAGCTTTGAATGTCTCCATTGACAATCTACTCAAGATAATATGGAGCTGAGGGAGGACTGAACAGTGAAATGTTCCTCGCCCACATGCCTTATAGTTGTGGCACACTAGTTCTACCAAAGACATTCCATTGACCATGTATAGCTTTGGTTAAACTGATCATCATTTTTGTCTCAATGTCTGAAGTTTCATTAATATTACAGCAGGAAATATGCTTCTTCTAAGTGCTTAGAAGCTCCTACTACAAGATATATTCATAAGCTTTAAAGGTATTTGCTCCCTTATATCACTGAAAAGCTTTACCGAGATTTGCAGCTCCATTATACTGTCAGATGTAAACCCCACAAGGAATGGGTGACCTCAACCCCTTCAGAATAAGAAATATCCAAATAAATGCCAGATTCAAATCATGCAAAGAACGTCCTATCTTCACAAAATGAGCTGCATTAAAGCATTTAGTCTATAATACAATAGATGTCTCGGAGAAAGCAGGATATAGCTAAAAAGAAGGGATGTTTTTGTGACCGGGGATTATTACTATTACTGGCATGCTGGTGCTTGTAATAAGGCATTTGGTAAGTGAATGTACTATTCTGATTGTCTGACTCCAGGGGTTTGTAGCCATAATTGATTCAGAAAAGCAAGTTTGTGACAAAAAGCAGCATTTACTTTTATGGAATTTTTTTTTCTAAAATACAATGACTTGTGATTTTGATTCTAAAATCTTTAAATTTAAGAAAAGGAAAGAAAGGGAAAAAAAATAATATTAATGCACAACGGATTGACTGTGACATAATGTGCCACACAGGCTGATGGATTTGTAGTGTCATTTACAATTCTAGCACGCGTCTACTTTTCTAATAGACCAGTGGAACAAACAATCTCATCCAGAGGCAAAGAAAGCAAAGCAATTCTGTTAGAACAAATTTTGTTAGATAATGATACTGCTCAGTGAATGTAGCAATCTATGAACTATTACTTTTACATGATAGGGTTTCATTAGGTATTCACCCTGCCCTGCCCCTCCATATAGTGCCATTCCCTTTTTTGGAGAAGTGAAAGGAGATAAATCTCTGTCTGCCATTTTCTGCTGTCTCTATAGGACAGGGGTCAGCAACCTTCGGCTCTCCAGCTGTTCTGAAACTACAGTTCCCAGCATGCTCCAATTATTTATATGGGAGTTCTGAGAAGAGCAGAGCAAGTATGCATGTTGGGAGTTGTAGTTTCACAACATCTGCAGTCTCGGAGGTTGCCTACCAATGCTATAGGAGCACAATGAAATGAGAATGAGGTTTACCATTTACATGATTTTATATTTTTACCGAGTACTCTAGGAAATGCAGTAATTATCACCATGCTAAATATTGTAATGCTGAAATAAAAATACGCGTAGCTGAAGTTAAAGAATAAAAGCCCACATGGCTAAGCATAAAGCACACAGATAGCATTAGTCCTTCTGACATCTGACATACCGTATATCTAGAAGAGGGATCAGCAGCTTCCGACACTCCAGCTGTTCTGAAACTATAACTCCCAGAATCCTTCTTTCACTTCTATGGGAGTTTAAAGGGTTTCTGTCATCAACTTTTGACATTATAAGCTGTCTGACATTAGCTATGTGCTAATGTCAGACCAGCTTGATAATGTCTTTTTTATAAAAATCGGATGTATATTTAGGCAGAAAAACGTACTTTTATAATATGTAAATTAGCCTCTAGGAGCAGGGGGGGCGTTGCCCTGCTCCTAGCGGCTCCGTCCGGCAACCTGCTGGCACGCCCCTTCTTAGTTTGATTGACAGTGCGGGGAAGCGATTCTCCTGCACTGTCTTCTTCTGAAATACGCTGGTGCCTGCTTTCCTCTGCTCACCGCGCCTGCGCCGAATACAGAGCGGCGGCGCAGGCGCGGGATTTCAGAAGAAGACAGTGCAGGAGGATCGCTTCCCCGCACTGTCAATCAAACTAAGAAGGGGCGTGCCAGCCGGTTGCCGGACGGAGCCGCTAGGAGCAGGGCAACGCCCCCCCTGCTCCTAGAGGCTAATTTACATATTATAAAAGTAAGTTTTTCTGCCTAAATATACATCCGATTTTTATAAAAAAAGACATTATCAAGAGAATTCCAAAAATCTTGTTATGTGACCAAAATAAACAGGGATGGAGTCCAAAACCATATGTCAACATCTAACACATTGTCCAAAATACACTTATCTGGATTCTAAACTCTAAAAGATTCAACAAATCGGCCACATAGTAAATGTGTTTCTTTCTGTAATGTGAACTTTGTTTCATGCAGGCTTCTTGGTAATACAGGTTATCCCACAATACAGTTAAAAGTAGTTATTAATCAAATTCCTATTCTTTTCTCTACATGGGACAAAACAAATATTTCTGCTAATGTGTCTGCCAATCAATGGTTTCAGATTTCTAGCTTTTTTTAAGGGTGCTAACAACACGGTAATCCTAATTTTCTGTGATCATATTGTCACATTGAGGTGGAAAAAGAATGTAAAGTACAGTATATAACTTAAAATATTATGATCTTTACTCAAACAGCAAAATATCAGCGTTGCCAAAAATGAGTGACTTCCTACTCTCAGAACTTTTAATTCATTTTACTAAGGAAGTACTGCCTCCTACAGCACTAATTTCGGGGTCACATTAATGCTTATCCAAGGAGTTCTAAGCCATCAGGGAAAAGTCCGTGATTTTCCAGCTTTGAAGATTCTTTCAGAAGAGCAATCTATACAAAACTTGGGCTGGCAATGTTTGCCTCTAGGCAACTGGACCTCTGATCATAGCCTAGTCTACTAACAGACATCCCTAAATAGTTTCACTTGACTGCTCTTCAAGCCTTCAGAACAGTGTTCACCATAAGGGCTCATGCACATGAACGTGTGCGGCCTGTGACTGTATTGCGACCTGCAAACAGCAGGTCTGCAATATACAAGCACTGGCCGTGTGCACTCCATATCACGGATGTGGACCCATTCACTTGAAGGGGTTTACAATCCACAAGATATGGAGCGGTGCGGAGCAGAGGCATAGAGCGGAATCCCATGAAAGCACTATGAAGCGCTTCTGTGGGATTTCAGTCCGTGCCTCCGCATGTTCTATTTTTTGTGCTGCGTACTGAATCTTGTGGATTGCGCACCCTTTCAAGTGAATGGGTCTGCATCTGCAACCAGTGGGCACACAGCCGGCATGGGGCACACATGTTCGTGTGCATGAGCCCTAAACCATGCATTTCAATATGAAACAATACAGATAATCTAGTAAAATATTTTGCAAGCATATCAAACACAACATTTCTTCAGGTCATATTGTGAATCCATAAAAAAGAATAGTTTCCTTCTCTTGCTCATTTTATCCATACTTTACATCTTCAAGAAAAAAAAAGCTCAGAATGGCAGTAGACTCAGGATCAGCTTCTCTACAAACACTCCAGACAGTTGTCCGTCCTACATTCTCTCACAGCACATCTCAGAAGTCTTGCCTCTAAGGCTAAGTTCATAGCATGTTTAGTGTTGAGCGCGAATATTCGAAAAGCGAATTTTTTTAGCGAATATCGGCACTTCGCTAATTCGCGAATATTTCGAATATAGCGCTATAAATTCGCTATTTCGAATATTCGTTTTTTTTTTTTTTTTTTTTAGTTATATTTTTTCTTTCCTACTTCCCAAAAGTAGTTCTTACCTGTCCTGGAGGATTCCTGGCTTCCTGGCTGCTCTAGTCAGTGCCCGTTGCCGCTTCTGCCGACTTCCGTGCTCATGTGGAGCGTCCCCATCCATGGGAGAATCTCCATATACTAAAATGTACTGTCGGATTTGAGGAATTACGTTGAAATCGCAATGCGATTAATTCAAGTTATATTAATCGCATTGCGATTACAACTTAGCACTGCTATCTTACATAGGCTAGAATTAACGAATATGGAGTATAGCTAATAGCTATGCACTAGCAGTGCTAAGTTGAAATCGCAATGCGAATACTTTAGCTAAATTAATCGCATTGCGATTACAACTTAGCACTGCTATCTTACATAGGCTAGAATTAACGAATATGGAGTATAGCTAATGCTATGCACTAGCAGTGCTAAGTTGAAATCGTAATGCGAATACTTTAAGTTAAATTAATCGCATTGCGATTTCAACTTAGCACTGCTGCTATATTCCATATTCGCTAACTTCGCTAATTCTAGCAAGCTGACCCATTATAAACCCAGTTTAAGTTGAAATCGCAATGCGATTAATATAACTTGAATTAATTGCATTGCGATTTCAACGTAATTACTCAAATCCGACAGTACATTTTAGTATATGGAGACGTTCCCATGGTGATGGGGACGCTCCATGAGCACAGAAGTTATGGTTGGCTTGGTAGAATTAGCGAATAGCTTAATATGACGAATGTATTCGCCATATTCCTCAAAACGAAGATAACGAAGTATTATACATCTTCGCTTTAGCTACCTATTCGTCTCGTCATCGTCAACTTCGCTATTCGCTAATTCTAGCAGCAATCAAATAGGAAGGATGACTGACAGATAGTTGTTAGATTCAGCTATGCATTTTTTTTTTTTAATACAACAATTATATTACTTGATAAAATTATTATAAGTATTCTATTTATTAAAAAAAAAAAATCGCATAGCTGAATTTAACACAGCTGTCTCACTCTCTATAGTCAACCTTCCTATTTGATTGCTAGAATTAGCGAAGTTGACGAATAGGTAGCTAAAACGAAGATGTAGAATACTTCGTTATCTTCGTTTTGAGGAATAGACGAATACATTCATCATATTCGTCATCCTCGCTAATTCTAGATAAGAAACCAATAGGAAAGTAGCCTTAAATACAAATCGCAATATGCGATTATTTAAATCGCATGTTAATCGCGATAACTAGAAAAAATGACGAATATTCGATTTCGACGAATATGAAACGAATATTCATTCGAATATTCGCGAATTTCGTCAAAATCGAATATGGCACCTGCCGCTCATCACTAAGCATGTTTGGACATACAGTTGACAGTATCTATTTCCATAACACATGTCTGCATTAAAAAGCATACTTTAAAGCATATTTTGTAAGGGTTTGTGCTACTCTGAAAAAAAAGCATAGTTTCAGTACTTTTCAGTACTATAAAAAGGTATCCAGATGTAAATCTGCCAGATGTTTGTTAAAAGACACTATTTTGACAGGAGCCTGTTTCTTGGAAGATTATACACACTGGGGTGATTTATCAGACTAGTGTAAAGAAGAACTGGCTTTTTTTACCCAAAGCAACCAATCAGATTCTACCTTTCAATTTCCAATGGAGCTGTTATCTGATTGGTTGCTATTGGCAACTAAGCCAGTTCTACTTTACACCAGTTTGATAAATCTCCCCACTGTATAGCAAAGGTTTGGATGCATTTTTACTTAACATTAGTACTGACAACTGTATAACCAAAATATTGCATTTTGTCCAGGACAGAAAATCATAACTTGTCACATTTTTGGTTGGATCCTGTTTATTCTTTGATTGTTTTTTATTTTTTTTTACAGGAAAGTCAATACTCATGTAAAACAAAATTACAGGTTCCATAACAGTCCATAACATGTCTTATAGTTATGTGCACTGTCTTATTGCTGCTATCGCAGCATGTTTCCGTGGAAGTTTGTCCCTGCCATCTCCCTGTTGACTCCCTCATGTAATCAGTGCTTCCCTTTTTCTTATGGATGGCTGCCATCTTAGGTCTCTTTCACAATAGTGAGTCTTCTGCGTGGGTACAATGCGTGAAGTGAAGGCATAGCACCCGCACTGAATCCTGACCCATTCATTTCAGTGGGTCTGTGTACATGAGCGTTATTTTTCACGCATGAGTTCTGCGTTGTGTGAGAATCACAGCATGTTCTATATTCTGTGTTTTTCACGCAGATCTGGCCTCATAGAAGTGAATCTGGATGCAGTCCGGATGCAATGCGTTTCTCACTAATGGTTGCTATGAGATGTTGTTTGTAATTTTCGCACAAGAAAAATGCATCAAAACTGATTGCACCTGCGCAGAAAAAAAGTGAAACACCGATAGCAATTGTAGGCAAAACTGACTGAACTTGCTTGCGAAATCGTGCAAGTTTCACTGAACGCACCCTGAGAGAATCTGTAACGCACGTATGAAAGAGGCCTGACATTATACTGTCAACATCTCTTATTGAACCTAGCTAAAAAAAAAAAAGATCATCTTTTCAGCTACTGCTTGTCCATAACTACAAGGATTCAGCCTGGAAATAAATCTTATCTGGATTCTTCATGCATGCCTTGCTGAAGAGTTGTAGCTTTCTGATAGATATCAGGTGAAGTTCATCAATACAGAGGACCACTGACATATTGTCTTATGAGCCTCACACTTCAGCTACTGTATTGAATAAAATGTGATGTAAACTAGAGTAAAAACTGCAGATTTTATATAGTAAACGAAGAATATATTGCTTATTTGTGAAATATATATATATATATATAAACAAAGAAAAGAAGGACAATGCAACAGCACTCTGCAGACACAAATAAAGTACAACAATGCCATAATTATAGAAAACATTTTGGTACTTATGCTATGCTTACAAATTAGAGATACTTGGCAGATACATTTTGTACAAAATTATCTGGGCAATATATATATATATATAAACATATATATATATATATAAACATCAACTCTGATCTGTTGTAAGCTGAAGTCTTTTGGCTAAGAAAATGTTGTATTTGTTTTTTCGTACGGAGCAAAAGTCTGTCATGTTTATCCACAAAGAGGAAAACACAGTTGGAGTCATTTACTATCAGAAATACGCCACTTTTTATCTGCCGCAGATCTGCAACTTTTTCCCTTTTTCTGCCGCTCACACCAGGTCTCAAAAGGGCCTATTTTAGGTGTAGAAAATGGTCTAAATCTACACCAGCAATGGATCTGGCGTAGATTTACACACGTGTAAAATCCCCTTAAGTTGTGTAGAGGCTAGCGCCTCTACATAACTTAGGCGGAGGAACCACTAGAACAGGATGGACGAAGACCGGTGTCTAAATCACCAGTCTTCGTAATTTTCCTCAATGTCCATACATTCTGAACTACTGCTACTCCAAAGTAATGTTTCAGCTATTTTTGGTTTCATGAATAAAACTCAAAGGCCTAGATTTACTGTCTCTACGCCTAGAATCTGTCTAAAAAGTCGCCCAAATTTCTCAATTTTGGTGCAATTAGTTTTTTTCTAATTCTTTTCAATTTGCTTAAAAGTGGACGGCTTAGCAGGAATGGAAGTGGCTTTTACGGAGAAACAAACAGGGCCTAATATGCCCTATTTTTGCCAAAATTGCCAACAATTCATAAAATTCTGTCTCAAACTAATCCAACCAGCAGTCATTATACAGTTAGTCACAAAAGTGTCCATCCCTGCACCATACTTATCATCCAGCCTGCGCCACTGTGATAAATTTGGCACATGTCCGGACAGCCTCACTAAAATTATGCCATCTACAGGCTAAATAAATCTGTCTCAAAATGTTTTATCTGTCAATGAGTTTGATACTAGTTTTTGTTATAATCAGAGACAGGTATGATAAGGAGAACAAATCTGTAACTACCTCATGATGTGGGAAAAGGGTTACTTTGACTTCATTAAGTCATCCTAGTTTCACAATGGCTGGAGAACCACAGGTTGGAGATCACTATCTAGATTAAAAGCAAGAAAGCAGTAAAACCTATTTCACATGAGTGTATTCAGTCCGGGAAACACACTACGTGTGGCTGTATTTCCTGGACTTATGTGAACTCACAGTTTCCTAATAATTTATGATGCAGTGTATTCCTGTCTGATGTAATACTTCAGAGTTGTATTACCATTCCTACACGCTGCTACTGTCTCTAATGAGCTACCAATAATGTCATCGGTGTATTTATTCCAGATCCTTTTACACTGTGCATTCATAATGTTGCTATGAAACTGTTAGGTCTGTTAATGTGCCTGGTTCACCAGCAGGTGGCAGCGGATATATGGCAGACAGATATTTAGATAGAATGGAACTTACCATTTCATTCTCCCCCCTTTTGGGCAGAAGTGAGCTAGCCCTTTTTCCGACCAAGGGAGGGGCTGCAGGAAGTTTTAAGTCAGTCTGAGTGCAGTCTAGTCTAGATTTGAAAGAAATGACAATCACCCTGACTCCTTACACTGACCAGGGGTTTATTGAACTGTCCTCACAAATTTATGTGAGTACAGTTCAGTAGACCCGCGGTCAGGCAGGGACCCTCAGCATCGTATATCATTATGATACTGTGGGTTCCGTCGGAGGAGCAGTGTTTGGTCCAGTAAATGCAGATAATGTGTTTCCTAATTGAATATGCTTATTGGAAATAGAAATAAGTTGGATATCAGGATGGGTCATCAATATCCGTGACAGTCTGACTCCCAGCATCTTTGCAGATAAACTGGCTCGGTGCTAAGGTCTCTTCCTTGGCCTGTAACATCACATCCATCAGTCACATGGCATTTGTGCAGCTCAGTTCTATTCATGTGAATGTGATAGAAGTGCAATACCAAACACAGCCACTATACAATGCATGGCGCTATGCTTGGTTTACTGTAAAGAGCCCAAATCACTCATCCAATCTGACTGGCAGTGGTGCTTGTAGTCAGACCCCCCCAATCAGATATTGATATTCAATATTCAATTCCTGGAAAACCCATTTAGTGGATTTGTTTCTTTTTTAATCGTATTACATCTCTATGTAGTACTCAAACAATGATATATGCAATAATAAATATAGTATACAGTATATAGATACATTCTCAAATAAAACTGAACATATTTGCTGTTCTAAGAAGCTTAGATGCTGTCTTAGACCTACAGACGGATTATACTAAAACAAAATATTTTAAAAAATCCTTTTAAAATGAGTAGATCACTTAATTAAGAGTTTAGTCTCATAAAAATGAAATATGACCTCTTGTAAACAGCTATAAATAATACATGTGTGATGGATGCTTGGGAGGAAGGAAGGCATTTTACATTCCCTAGAGTAATGCTGCTCTTTAACCCAACACTCACTCAATATTCAAGTATATATGTCACATTTACTAAACGTGTGATGTGTGGTGTTTGGAGGAGAACATAGTCATGCAAGATTAATGCTGACACAGAGCCTTGATTTTAATGTGTAATCATCCTTCATGGCAGCAGGAATGCACACAACATCACTGGGTTAAACACGCAAGACTGCTTAATAAGAGGCAGCCGCTATCAATGGACAAGCTTCAGTGCTTTCCAGACAAGAAATGTCTCATGAAATACTTTGGTAGGAATAAGGATACAAGCGAACAAGCCATATACAGCGCAATGTCTTCAGACCCTTTAACAATTCGTTATGTTGCGTCTTTATACTAAAAGAGGTTAACAATTTCCCAATTTCCCCATTATTCTGCACTCAGTACCCCATTCATTCAAAATCTTTGCTAATTTCTTAAAAGGGAAAAACTAAAATATTGCATAGACATAAGTATTCAGCCCCCGACTCAGACTGGTCCACAGGAACAAGGTGGGTGTCAGTCCTCCACCCTTCGCTCAGCTTTGTATATTTACTGTATATATATATCTCCACCTACACAGTATGCTATGAGTAGAAATAGGCCACCACAATGTTCGAGCACAAACCTGAACCGTGCACTGCTTGCCATTCATCTGATGTATATTCAGTGAACAGCTTCAAACCAAACATGCCAGCCAGAAGTGTAACTTGAAGTTCCTGTGGCCAGGTTCTAAGGTTCTTCATTTTAGACGCCGGTCCTAATAAAGTCCTAAACTGGTGGAAGTTATGACGAGGTTTTAAATGTAAGACAGCTTCTGAGCTGCCTACATTTAGACTATTTTCTACGTCTAAACCAGGCGTAGAAAATGGCAAATGAGACGGGCCTGCCGACCTGCCCCCTTCCCTACCCACATCGCGCCCACAATTTTAGACCTGCGAAGTCAGACAGTGGCGCAACTAACCATTTCAGCATAGTAAATGACACCTCTCAATCTTTAACAGCTGCCAACTATCGCATGCCATGTATTACCAAAGAGATTGATGATGTCACAAAAAGTCTGGTGGACCCTCTACAACCCCAGGGCCTAGATACAGCTGCTATAGTTTAACCTCTAATGTCAGCTCTGTGGCCCAACAGTTATTGGGCCAAGGAGCCACGGCTATGGTTGCTCTAGAAGAGGCTGAAAGAAGCCCAGATAGATAGACAGGTGTCGCCCTAATGAAAGTTACCCCATAAGGCATCATACTTTCATGTATTGCTGTCCATCTGATATACTGTATATAAATTAGTTGCATAAACATGCTACAATACTGGGAGAATCACATAAAGCAGCATTCTGAGGAAATGTTGTGCTGTGTATCCAAGAAGAAAATGATCAACATTTATTTCAAATGTCCTGTGAAGATGGGAATGAAATGGAATGACTACACTTTGTAAGAATAAATTGATCTAATGCAAATGGAACTAAGTAGGAAAAAAGATATATTGATGTGTCGCGGCTCTCACAGTCTTCATGCATTACTAGAATTTATAAGAACGGGCATGTTCGTCTTTAATGTTCCCTGTGATAAACAAATGGAGGCAATAGCCGCGCTGTGTAGTCAGCGTTTGTAAGCGAGAATAATTTATTTGCATATACCGTATATTGCTACTATTCTATGCAGAGACGTACATGGCAGAATAATACATGCAGAATAAGAGCATGCCGTGAGAACTGTGATGTATGGTGGTGACATTAAATCACATTTCCTTCCACCGTGCCAGTGAGTTTTGCAGCGCGCTCACATTAATGTGCTGCTGATCTTGCACCAGCAAAATTAGATTACACTTTATATGTTAATAAGCACAGACTGAACAGAAACAAAGATTCATATTGGGGTCAGTAAGGCTTCATTCTTATTGCTATGTGCTGCATAGTGTGTATGGGTATAATGCAGCATGTCACAAGACGTGGAAATCGGTTTTCCCAATTCTGATAGATTTTCAGCATTGTATACTGCAGTAGTCTACAATATAATGATGACGCTACCGCGTTTTGTTTCTGTACATTGTTTGAACAGAATTCACAGTAACATAGTATATATCAGAGCTTCATGAATAAGGGATGATGATGATGATACTACAGCAAATTGTAACAAACAGCGTAACTTG
This sequence comes from Bufotes viridis, assembly GCA_033119425.1. Classification (NCBI taxonomy): domain Eukaryota; kingdom Metazoa; phylum Chordata; class Amphibia; order Anura; family Bufonidae; genus Bufotes; species Bufotes viridis. The sequence goes on from CM065590.1 coordinate 457,717,882, forward strand.
AAGTATTTAACATTATGATTTCCATAATAGCACTGGAAATAGTGGTCTTGGCAATGCCATTCTTCATTTCTGCAATTGAATAGGTAACCCTTAGCTCTAAGGTGTTCCTCAAATGATTCTCATTTTACGATTTACATTGAAAACTCATTCAGTGGTTTGAAGCGGTATTAAAAAGCTAATGTAATCCTACTTACAGAACATGATTATGGGGCTGCAGTGGCGTGCCTAGTGTGTTTGGCAGCCGGGGCGGGTCTTTTCTCTGGCACCCCTCCTCCCCCCAATACTTAACCACATACTGTACCTCTTACATCCAGGGGCATCTCCTGTCATATAGACCTTCTCTTTCCTCTTCTCTTCCGTTAGACCGCCATGACAAATTCCTTCAGCAACATCTCGTCTCTACACAGTTTCTAATACAGACACGTTAGATTTCTCAGTTTTTCCATTAGCCTCCAAATCCTGGTGTCGTGACAGTGTCACCCTGCTGCCACCCCCAATACTATGCCCATGGTGCTCCCCAATGTCCCAGGTACCGCTGAAAAAGTAGTGACCCCGGTAGACATAATTGGGGTCATTTATCAAACCGGTGTAAAGTAGAACTGGATTTCCAAAAGAGCCGTCAAAAATGAAAGGTGGAATCTAATTGGTTGCTATTGGCAACTAAGCCAGTTTTATTTTACACCAGTTTGAAACATTTTCCCAAATGTCCCTATAGTGTCCACATCAGCTATAATGTCCCCTAGAGTGCCCCCAGTAATAATAACACCCTATATTGTGCTCCAGGTTATAATCCCTGTATAGTGTCCCCAGAAATAATAGAATTTCCCCTACAGTGCCTCCCCAATAGCAACTCCCCCCCCCAACTGCCCCATATAGCAATTTGCCTCACACAGTAGTTTCCCCCACACTGCCCCCATACAGTAGTTTCCCCCACACTGACCCTACACAGTAGTTTTCCCCACACTGCCTCCATACAGTAATTTCCCCCACACTGCCCCCACACAGTAATTTCCCCCAGATAGTAATTTGCCCACACAGTAGTTTCCCCCCACACTGCCCCCATATAGTAATTTGCCCCACACAGTAATTTCCCCCACACTGCCCCTATACAGTACTTTCCCTCACATTTCCCCCTTACAGTACTTTCCCCCACATTGCCCCCATACAGTAATTTCCCCCCACATTGCCCCCATACAGTAATTTTCCCCATACAGTATGTGGGCGTCAGCGCTCCAGCATCTGTATTGATGGAAACACTTATTGCTTCTGGCACCCTGAGAGCTGGCATCCCCCCCCCCCCCTTGGCACACCACTGGGGGGCTGCTATCTTGCCCGAGTTTTCGCTGACAGCATATAGACATACGCTTTACAGCAGCCACCATGGTCCACTGACACAATGGACATGAAGGGACCTCATTTAATTCTATGAGAGAGTTTGCTAAGCCTGCTCTATGACCTGTGCAGAGGTCCTAATACAAGTAAGGAGTAGATTATCACCTACTGTGAATAGTGGATTTTGTGTTATCTATACAGAGAGGTGGTATCTGTCATTGTAGTCATGCTTGTGATTAGATCAATCATAAGTCATCTCCACAAAAAATAAGGGGTTTGGTAGCCAGAGCGAAAACAGCAGATTTCAGGATTTTATTTAATATAGACAGTGACTTAGGAAATTAGAAATAAGTTCACCAAAAAATCTTTCCCTGCTTCAGGACACAGCCAATTTTCACCTTCCTGACAGAGCCTATTGTTACAAATCTGAATATTTGAATTTCTCTACTTTTAAGGCACGTAGTGATACCTCATAAAATGGTTATTAATTAACTATTCACCAAATGTCTACTTGTGTTTGCATCATTTTGTGGATGTCATTTTATTTTTTTAGGACTAGAAGGCTTAGATTTTTAGAAGCAAGTGGTAACATTTTAAAGGAAATTTCCAAAATCCACTGTTTTAAGGACCAGTTGAGTTTTGAAGTCCCTTTGTGGGGCTTATGTAGTAGAAACCATACATAAATGACCCCATTTTAGAAACTGCACCCCTCAAGTTATTCAAAATTGATTTACAAATGTTGTTAACCCTTTACAGGTTTCACAAGAATTAAAGGAAAATGGAGGCAACATTTCATTTTTGCTGCAGATTTTATTTTAATCTATTTTTTCCTGTAAGGCAGCAATGGTTAACAGTCAAACAAACCTCAATATTTATTACCCTAAAACACTCCACATGTGGCCATAAACTGCTGTATGGTCACATGGCAACACTCAGAAGGAACGGAGAGCCATATGTTTTTGGAGGGCAGATTATGACAGAATGGTTTTTGGCCGTCATGTTGCATTTGAAGGCACACTAAGGTACCCCTACAGTAGAATCCCTCCCAAAAAGTGACCCCATTTTGGATACTACACCCCTCAAGGAATTTATTGAGGGGTCTACTGACCACTTTGACCTAACAGTCTTTTAATAAAATTAAGAAACACTTGGGTGTGAAAATGAAAATATTCACTTCTTTCAATAAAAATGTTGCATAAGCCCCCCATTATTCATTTTCACAAGGGGTAACAGGAGAAAAAGCACCACAAACTTTGTTAAGCATTTTCTCCTGAACACAGCAACACCACATATATAGTCGAAGAGAAGGAGCGCCATATGGTTGTTTGAGTGCAAATTTTGGTGGAATGGTTTACGGGCACCACGTTCCTATTGATCAGCCTCTGGAGACCAGTAGAGGCATTTTCTGACAACCACAAAGTACATTTTATTTTTCTCTCAACTGAGCTTTATTATTGGTTCTATTTTTGGGTACATTCAACTCTTTGATCGCTTTGTTTTTTAGACTTTTAGGAAGGAGGATGAAGAAAAGACAGCACCTCTGCCATTGATTCTTCGGGTTTGTTATTGTGACGAACGTCATGCCGGAAAAATGACATGTTATATTTATTCTACTGGGCAGCACGATCACAGAGATATCAATTTTATATAGATTTTTTTAATGTTTTTACACAAAGTATTTTTGAAAAACAAATCCTATTTTTGTGTCGCCATTTTCTCAGAGCCATAATTTTTTATTTTTCTGTCAATCATCTTGTGTGGGGTCTCATTTTTTTGTGGGTTGAGTTGGATTCATTGATACTATTTTTGGGTACATAGTACATTTTGATCACTCGTTATTACGCTTTTTGTAGAGCAAAGTGACAAAAAATGGCTGTTTTGACAGAGTTCAACCAAAGGGGTAGATCATTAGATATTTTTATATTGCAGGTCATTACGGATGTAGTAATACTTAATATGTCTATTTTTTTTTTGTTTGCAATTTTACACAATAAAAGCATTTTTGAAAAAAAATAATGTTTTTGTATTGCCATCTTCTGAAAGCCATATTTTAAATTTTTTTGTCAGTTTTACAGGATGAGGTGACATTTTCAGTGGTACCATTGTGGGATACATAGTACTTTTTGATTGCTTGCTATTACACTTTTTGTAAGCCAAAGTGACGGGGTAGATTATGTAATATTTTTATATCATTACGGATGTGGCTATACCCAATATGTCTATTTTTTTTTATTGTTTATGGCTTTATCAGGGGAAGGGCACTTTTTTTTTTTTATTGAAACATTTATTTTGGGTTCTAGATCTTAACCTCTCAATATACAGCATACATTTGAGCAGTACAACTAAGAGTATACAATGTAACAAGAAGAAATATTTCTATAAATTCAGATTCTCCTGAAACTACCATATACTGTATGTATATATATATATATATATATATATATATATATATATATATATATAAACACCGTATTCGCTTTATAAGACTCATTCAATGTTTAGACAGCAGAAATTTATAAAAAATATTTTCTACTTATTAAACCTTCCCGGGAGGTTTACTTAAGTGGAGAGGTCAACGTCAGTAATTATGGTGAGCGAAGTGAGCTTCGGTAAAAACTTTGTTTGAATGCTGTATGGAGATCCGCCTCTTTAAAGCATTCAAATGTATGGGCTCTAACGAGGTTAAATTTGTTATCTCCGAAGTCGCACTAGACTTTGGTGAATATTATAACTCTGGACATAAATTATTCAACCTAAAAACTATTTTAAAACTGGGATCAGAAGTTGGTATTGAGGTACCAGTAGGTACCGAAGCCAACTTCGGATCCAGGTTATATAATTTTTTTCAAGTTGAAATATCGAATTCCAAAGTTATTCACCAAAGTCTTGTAAACCCATACATTTGAATGCGGTATGGAGATGGATCTCCATACAGCATTCACACGAAGTTTTGACCAAAGCGACTTCGAATCTATGATCCGAAGCTTGATTCGATCACTACTAGTCAGTAACTTTGGGTCCTAGAATAGGTGGTCAAAAGTTTTTTCAACTCCTGTTATCTTTAATGTGTCATCTGCTGACCATTGTAACAAACAGCCATGACAGATGTAATCACCTCATTAAATGTACCGATCCAAATAAATTTGTCTCCTATTATTGCTATGTGTGTCCCACCATGCTTTTGTTCTGCAAATTCATGTCTCCTCATGAACTCCTTTGCCACAGAGATTCAGCTGAAGATCATCTTAAACTGTATTCAGGATCATAATCCGTGACAAGCAGAGCAGAGAGGAGGATGAAACAGCTCTTCAGCATCGGGTTCTGATTTGTCCTGCTGTGTGATTACGACAGGTTTTGTGTGTATTAATAGGACGGCAGCCATTTTATTTCCCTCGATGATTGCTCCCCAGACAAAACAAGCCATTTTTACTAATGAAAGGTATTTGGGAATATATTTATAATAAAGTATTATTTAATCATATTCAGTAATTTTATTTTCTTAATTCCCGGAGAATCCCTTTAAGCTGTAGTTGGAATTTCCTTTCAGTACAACGTAGGACCTTCCTCTTCATGTGCTCGTTCAGCCTGGTTTCCTGCCTGTGCTTATCATATAAATCGGTGTCGGCAGGAAGAGAGAGGAGTGTGCAGATGCTCTCTCATTAATCCAGCAAAGCTCTGCCAAATCATTAAAGAAGGAACCAGGAGGTCTGGCCATGCTGGATCTCCCTGACTGCGGATTATAAGATGCAAGCACTTTTTAGTAAGATTTTTTCTTGCAACAAAGTGCGTCTTATAAAGCAAAAAATACCATCTCATCCTCTCCATGATGCTGTCAGTGTTAACCAATACATTCTAGAACTGTATGGGTTACATAGCATCATAAATCATTATAATGCTATGCGACCCCATCAGTGCTGAGAGGTCAGGACGGGAGCTGCCGAATACTCATGATGCGAGTCCTTAGGGCCTAAGGGTCTTTTTACATGGCTTGATGTGGTACCATAATGAAAGGCTAACAATAACATATAAAGTAAAACAGTTTTTGTTTAAAGAGCTTTTACACAGGACTATTGAAACTGTATACAACTGTACCAAATATAATATAATATATTAAGGTTTACAAGGCATTAATTGACTATATCATATAATATTTATTATCGATTACCAATATCTAAATTTGAAAAAAAAAAAAAAAGATAACAATGTAATCACTCCAATTACTAATATCTCAGGCATATAAAAAAACAATACATCAAATATATCCAAATACAAATAAGGCCAAATTCACACTTCAGTTCTTTGATCAATTATTTTCATCAGTTATTGTGAGCCACAACCAGGTGTGGGTCAAAAACACAGACCAGGTGCAGATCTTTTCCTTATACCTGATCTCTGAGTAGGCTTCACTACAGGTTTTGGCTCTCAATATAGAAATAACTGACCAAATAACTGCAGTGTGGACTCAGCCTAAAATATATAAAAATAATAATGCTAATGTCCAGTCAGAATTATTATTGTTATATATTTCATTTAGATATATTTCATGTATTATTTTTTTATGCATGAATTGTTTTTATGTTTTTATATTTGTATTTGGAGTGTCATTAGATTTTTCTTGATCTATATATTAGTAACATAGTAACATAGTAACATAGTATATAAGACCGAAAAAAGACATTTGTCCATCCAGTTCGGCCTGTTTCCTACAAGTTGATCCAGAGGAAGGCAAAAAACCCCTGTGAGGCAGAAGCCAATTTTCCTCACTTATGGGGAAAAAAATTCCTTCCCGACTCCAATCAGGCAATCAGAATAACTCCCTGGATCAACGACCCCTCTCTAGTAGCTGTAGCCTGTAATATTATTACGCTCCAGAAATACATCCAGGCCCCTCTTGAATTCCTTTATTGTACTTACCATCACCACCTCCTCAGGCAGAGAGTTCCATAGTCTCACTGCTCTTACCGTAAAGAATCCTTTTCTATGTTTGTGTACAAACCTTATTTCCTCCAGACGCAGAGGATGTCCCCTTGTCACAGTCACAGCCCTGGGGATAAATAGATGATGGGACAGATCTCTGTACTGACCCCTGATATATTTATACATATTAGATCTCCCCTCAGTCGTCTTGAATAACCCTAATTTTGATAACCTTTCAGGGTACTGTAGTTGCCCCATTCCAGTTATTACTTTAGTTGCCCTCCTCTGAACCCTCTCCAGCTCTGCTATGTCTGTCTTGTTCACAGGAGCCCTGAACTGTACACTGTACTCCATGTGTGGTCTGACTAGTGATTTGTAAAGTGGTAGGACTATCTTCTCATCACGGGCGTCTATGCCCCTTTTGATGCAACCCATTATCTTATTGGCCTTGGCAGTAGCTGCCTGACATTAATAGTAATAGTAATCATTAATAAATATTATATGATACAATCAATTTATGCATTGAGGACCTTACTATATTTTATTATATTTGGTCTTTTTGAATTGGTCTGTGTAGTCGGAATAGTTTGATGTATTTATCTGTTTTACATCCATATATCAGAGTGAGCTGTCTTTTGAGTTGCATTAATATTTTTGCATACATTTCACATTACGTCAGCAGCACATTCCCTTTTTACACAGGGTGATGTTCTTTATGCCCACCTAACAGAAGTAACCTGTTCATTTGTCTTCTGATCACTAACCTGTTTACACTAGGCAATGATCCTCGTGAATGCTTGTTTGGCCAGTCCTTGCTTCTAGAGTCTTTGGGGGAAATGTATTATAGAGTGGCATTTTACACCAGTCTATGATATTCCCTGTGCTGTCAGAAGATGTGCCTAATTTACGATGAGGCTCAGAACTTATAATATATTAGGGTGCATCCTCCGGCAGGCTGCGCACCTGGAATGAAAGCTAGCACCTATAGATTTCAGTCTTCTTTCAGGCCAGAAGACTGGGGCAAAATAAAATAAATGCATCAGACCCACTGGCCCTGCCCCCTCCCAGGCCTCACCACCATTTTTGGAAAGTGGTAAGAGTGGCGTAAAAACATGTAGAAATGCCACTTGCGGCAGTATTTGGTAGCAGTGGCATCTAAAAAGGCACAAACACTTTGTGACTTTTTTACTCCAGAAAAGTCTCTTGGGGGATGATAAATTTTCCCCTAAATCTTGAGTTCTTTCACAAATAGCCTATTAGATTTTATTAATACTATGACATTTGTGTGTACTGATAACAAAGATGACAATGAAATAAAAATTGAAGTGCGCCATAGTGTGTAGTGAGGAAGGTTAAAGGGGTTTTCCGACACTTTTATACCCTGCATACTGTAGGTCATCAGTATCTGATTTGTTTGAGAAGGCACCAGCGCACCTGTGAATGCCGCGGCCTTCTCGCATCTTACCAAGCACATTACTGCACATTGTATAGTGGCTGTGCTTGGTATTGCAGCTGAATGGGGCTGAGCTGTGCCTAGGCCATGTGTCCGATGAACGTGACGTCATGGACATAAGGAAAGCTTTGAATAGGCAGTGGCTCCGTCTGATCGTGGTGGTCTCGGGTGTTGGACCCCCATCGATCAAATACTGGTGACTTGCCCAGTGGGTTGGTCATCATTTAAAAAGCCTTGGAAAACCCCTTTAAGACACTTTCCACTGATGAGACCTGATGCTGGAAAAAATAAAAACATGCAGAAGCCAATACTTTGCAACAATTTGTGCGTGTTCTGGCATACTGCCTATGTCCCAGTGTATAATATTCATATTTTGCATGTGTATTGCTAGGCCTGCTCTGACACTGGAAAGTACAGCTACACCCTGGAGAATTCTGCCACTGAAATGAAAAGCCGATAAATGCAAAAAAAGAATAGCAGATACTAAAAAAGAAGGAATTGTTTATCTGTACAAAGGACAGTGTGAAGAACATAAGGCTCCTTTAATGATGTTTCTGAAGCGTCTTCTGCTTCTTATATGCAATAATGCACTCTTATTTTTTTTATACAGTGCAGGATCCAAGGTTTCTGTGACCCCAAAGCTGTTGTCATTATTCCTGCAGGAGAAATAGCTCTGCTCACGCTGGCTTCCCATCTATAATTCTATAAGTCGCTGCTAGATAGCTAACACAAGCGTCTGCTGTAAGTAAGAAGTGATTGAATGCTGCACTGCAGCACGGGTCCCTCTAGTGCTGTAGAGCAGAAATATAATTACACAACTTGGTTCCTCCGCTTGAATTGGAGTCTCTGCCAGTTTGGGCTTCATATTGGTGGAACTTAACGTTTCATTTTGTAAAATGTACAGACCATTCAGCAATCAGGGGTCATCACGAAGGCTTTTGATTTGGCTCCTACTGGAAATAACAGTCTATTGAAATAGCAAAACATGATCTACAGGGGCTGCACTATTAGACATATGTACTACCTGTACATACAGTATTTTATTTATTCTCTAGAAAGAAAATTGATGGAAGAAGTAAAAAAAATACAATGGAATAGGAACAAATGTGTGGCTTATACTTGTTTCTAGATGCGGCACACATATAACGAATTATTCCCAGGATGTTAGAGACTAGATAAGTTTGTACAAGGGATCGCTCACATGAGCTTATTACAACTCTGTAGAACCCCGAGCCATAATCTGTCACCCATTAATGTGCTCCTACTGCACTTCCCGTATGATTTAAAAATACTCAGATGCTGTATTACAGGTTTTTCTCCCTTAGAACCTTAAAATGCTTCTACAATACAGTGTGCAGGGACATATGAACCACCTATAGGTCTGCAATTTGGAGATTTAAGGACTCAGTGTATGCACAAACGGCCTAACTACGATGCCAAATTTTGGAGAGAACATTTTAGCAGTGAATTTCCTTATGTTCCAGGTCATACTGGTTCTATCAAAATGAAGGACATTCAATAGATGAATTATCAGTTTAAGGTTTCCTTCACACATATTCTTCGGGGGAGTTTTTAACAAGTGTTTTTTCTTTTAAAAATACTTTAAACATTAGTATTTTCTGCCTGTTTTCTGATTACAGTTAAGCCTATGATAAAAATGGCAGAAAAATATGAAATACAGCATTAAAAAAAACCACAAAAATAGTACAAAGTCGCAAGTGCAATGCAACCCCCCCCCCCCAAAAAAAAAAAAAGAAAAAGAAAAGTGCAATGTAAAAATGTAAGATGCAGCGAAAAATGTCAAACTCCCCTCAAAAAAAAATCTGACACCCCACACCCCTGCCAATCAGCCCAAACTGCACAGCTCTGCCCATTGTGTCATGGACAGAGCTGGTTAATACAGTGTCGCTTTCATTGAAGTGAATGGGACCAGTGTCTCAATCCACTACAGAATAGACCTGTGTAGTTCCAGTGCCAACTTCTGGTGCCAAAACTAACCCAAAACCACTGATTAGCGAGTGTGAGCATTTTCAGCTTAGTATTTTAGGGTTGTCACTATAAGCTATAAAATAATTCACTATTTGTTTTTCAAGTTCTTAATGTGCTGAAGGTAATAGATACATTTACACTGAATTGTTTAATTTTACTTGCTTTCTAAATGTAATATTAAAAGGGTATTCCAGTTATAAACAATCATAAGCAATTCACCAATCCACTTAGTAAATGATAGCTGCAAGATCAGTGGGGTCTGACTGCTGCAACCCCCAGCGATCACCAGTATCAGGGTACAGGTAGAAATAGCATAAGTGTCTCAGTGTCAGCAATCCCTCTGTAGAAAAGGAAATCAGTGCAGAAATGGAGCTGTGCTATAGTATGAGAGCTAGTAAAGTCTGCAACATCCTGGATACACAGATCTCACATTTAGCATGTATTACTTGGAGGGACACATCTGAAACTAGGAGTAGGGTGTAAAGTGCTTCTCAACAGGTATGAAAATTAATAAAAGAATAAAGATTACAGATCGGGTATGGCATCAGGTATACCTAGTTAGATATAATACCAGGATTGGCATTTTTACTAAGCCGCACTACTGTTTAGTATCAGTTACATAGCGCTTGCACATCGCAGCGAGCTTGTGTTCTCATAAGCGGCTGAACAGTGGAGAAGGAGGGAGACTTTCCCTCTTTCCTCACTATGACGCAGCGGCAGCCACCATGAATACACTTGGCTTGATGGGGAAGTGTCAAGTAGGGAATGAGGGGGGAAGAATAGAAGGGCAGATGAGAGGAAAACTCACAGCATCCTTGTGGTGCTGAATGCTGATAATGTAAAGGACCTTTGATGATGTCATTGCCATGTAACCAATAGCATCTACTTGCTAGTGATCACATGGCAAAGGTCCTTTAAAGTGTAACTGCTTTTTTATTTTTTATACCCTAATGGTATAGTACACCCTGCTGTATAAAGGCTTTTGTGCTTCATATTTTAATCTTTTTCAGTCTTTCTCAGCATTGTCATGTGCAGGCCGTCTCCTCTCTGATATAAACAAGAGACAGGAGAGCAGTGGGAGGTGCACAGCCCTGAGGGTCTGGGCTCGGGCAGAAAGTGGAGGAGGAGGGGGTGCTTTAGATGGTGATATCTCCTGAATGGTAGCAACTAGAAACATGCAACTGGTCTTGTTTGATATTCCAGGCTTTCATACAAGACCAGAATGACAGATAAAGTCCAAGCAACAGAGGAGATATTACTGTTAAAAAATGAGTCGGGAATAATCAGAGGTAAAACCTGCTTTTACTTTCACTTTCAGCTGCACTCACTGCATCCCGATTTCTATCAGTGATATCTTCCTCTGTACTGAACATTCTGCTGTTATTCAAACAATATAAAGCTTATATCTCTTTATATCTCTAGCAGGTACCAAACCAAAGATATGAGCAGCAAAAGCAGCCCCCACCTGTTAGTGTGGTGGAGAATGAGGGAGCAGCTGCAGAGCTGACAGGCTGCAGAAGTTGAGAAAAATATATAGAAATGTGTGTGACATTATCATCAATACAGTGACCAACATAATAAAATTACGTTATTTTTACCACACAGTAAACGCCGTAAAAACCCCCTACAAAATAATGTCAAAATTGCTGTTGCTTTCCCCCTAAAAATAGAATAATAAAAGTTATTTAATACACTATATATACCTCAACATGGTTCCTAAAAAAAACTTTTAATGTGACTATTAGAAGGCTAAAACAAATGCTTACTGATTTCATGTAATGCAGGGCTGTATGTGAGAGGATACACTCACATCACATACTGCTCTGGGGTAGTGGGGGAAGTTATCTGCATTCTGATTGGTCTTGTCTGTCTCTGGTTAGCTGTCTGTGAGAGGATACACACTGCTCTGAGGTAGTGGGGAAAGTTATCTGCATTCTGATTGGTCTTGTCTGTCTCTTGTTAGCTGTCTGTGAGAGGATACACACTGCTCTGGGGTAGTGGGGGAAGTTATCTGCATTCTGATTGGTCCTGCTAGTTCATGTGAGGAGAGCAAGGGGTTATGGGAGGTGAGGGAAATCAGAGGAAGTGCAGCAGAGGCCATTTTAGGAAGAAGCTGAAATAGAGGCACAGAGAAATAGGGTTGTTAAGGGCTGAATACAGACATCAGAAAGGTAAAATTAACTGAAAAATAAAGCTTCATGAATATCTTCCCTTCAGCATCACATCTTTTAGGAATTTCATTTTTGATAGTGAAATGGCAATTACTTGCAGCAAGATCTTCCTGGATTCTGATAAGGTAAAGGATCTTTGATGATATCATCATCATGTGACCAATAACATAGTTTTATAGGTATGTGGCTCATGCTGTGTGCCTGTATTAATGTGAGGCATATAGTTTTATTACATTATTACCTCTATGTGCCTTATATTAATAGCAGGTGCCCCCATCATGTCCTCTAATAATGGGCAACATTGAGGTTAATATGTGGGTATTTTTTTCAGATTTTATTCCTGGTATTGAATGGTATCGGTTATGATTATTTTTTTTTGTTACCGCATAGTATCGGGCATCGCTACACTTTTTCTTGGTATTGAAACCAAATCAAAATTTTGGTAACGTGACAACTCTACTAATATACAGATGTAGTTATCCTCATCTTGATTCTTAAGGAGTTAAGTAAACAATGGCAAGACACTTTTGATTGACTTTTGCAATGGCTTTCAATGGTTTTTATGATGTGATATCCTGTATATTAAAATCATTGTCATTATGAAGCTACAAGCAAGGATCAAGCAGGAACCTGCTGAAGGAGCAGTAGTTCTCCCCAGCACAATGCCCAACTGTTGGACAATACAGTCTAGATCACTGAACAATGTCAGATAACTGCTGTAATTGGCTAGACATGCCATGTACAGTAACTTGTAACTAGAAAACATCTTTTTAGATAAGAAACTCTATTCAATATGAATATATGATACATTTTTTTAAACGAGTGTATACAAGAAATTACTAATTTTTATCATTTTGTCAGATGTGGATGAAAGTACATCACCTTTTATGTTTGCTTACCAACTAAATATCACTAAATAAAATTCACAGTTTACACAAATCTAAATTTTTTGAAAGTGAACTGCTCCATAAGGACTATTGTTTACAGAGGAGAATAAGCTTACGGCACACAGTCAAGTTTTCTGATGCAGTTTTGAAAGCTAAAACCAGGAGTGAATTAAAAAAAGAGAACTGGTATTTGTCCTTTATACTTTCGCTCCTTGTTTTTGGCTTCCCAAACTGCTTCAGGAAATATGACTGTGTGGCCATACCATAAGGATATAGCTGAGAACGGTGCCATCATGATACCAAGAATAATTGCTCCTGTGATGGTGGGAGATGGCTCTTTTTAGATTGGGTTCTAGAAGCGATTCTTACAAGAGACTGCATTTTGATCCAGCTTTAAAAGCCAATATGTGATTTTGATATGTGGTTTCTTCCACTTATGTTCACATAAAACAGGCACAAAAATAGCAAGGTAGAGCATTGTGCAAGTGTTGAAGACAACATCTGGCCCCAAAACTGTAGCATTCAGTCATGTGCAAATCGCACTTAGTAAATTCCAATTAATCCTCATGTAAAATCAGGCCGCAACAGTACTAGAAAATGCCAGCTGCACACACACGGCCCATGGATTTGACCCTACTGTGGTTACCCCAGAGTCAGCTGGTAGAACGTTTTACTTTTTAGTTATATGCATTGTCTTGGTTGTTGTGTAGCAAGGGCTGCCAAGAGAAATCAGTGTTAAAATCACTTGCAACTGCTTTACACATACAGTACTAGAAAAAAACAAAGCATTGTCACATCTGTTCCCAGCTTCTTTAGCAGATCTCGCTCTTATACATGTACAGGAGCATTTGTAATTAATTCAATAAGCTTTCTTAGATTTAAGTAATACAATATTTTAATTAATAAAACATTTATAAACAAGTAATAAAATAAACTGTGTTTTGAGGAAACTTTGTAACTTGTGGTATGTTCCCTGAACTGACATGTTCCATCATTCCAGACAGCTATGGCTTCTTTCACATTGCCGTTTTGGTTTTTGCTAGTTGTGAGATCTGTTTCAGGGCTCTCACAAGCGGTCAAAAACGGATCAGTTTTGACCTAATGCATTCTGAATGGATGAGGATTCGCTCAGAATGCATCAGTTTGGCTCCGTTCCGCCTCCATTCTGCTTTGGTGGCGGACACCAAAATGCTGCTTGCAGCATTTTGGTGTCCGTCTGACGAAACTGAGCCAAACGGATGCAATAGAAAACAGATCTGTCCTCCATTGACTTTCAATGGTGTTCAAGACGGATCCGTTTTGGCTATGTTAAAGATAATACAAATGGATCCGTTCTGAGCTAATGCATGCGGTTGTATTATCTGTACGAATCCGTTTGTGCAAATCCATGACGGATCCGCACCAAACGGCAGTGTGAAAGTAGCCTATGTTGTGCTCTGAAACCCTGCAGAGAAAGTATAATTTAAGAGAGAGTCAAGAATAGAGAGAAAAGTAATTTGGGTGGCTCCTCCCTGGCTGCTAAGCACCCGGCTCAACTAGATTGACAGGTCTCTCCTTATACACAAATATGTTCAGTCGATCAAGCCAAGGCTAGGGAGTTGCGAACAAGGGGCCACCCATGTGACTTTTCTCTCTGTTCTGGATCTTTAGTATGTGTTTTTTTTTGAAAAGCCACAGTGCTTTAGAAGACAATCTCTAGCAGCACAATATTTGCTTAAAGCTTCATTGGCTCCATTAATGTCAGTTCTCCAGGCCAAATAACTATGCATAGCTGTGCTTGAAGGCTTGCCATGCCTACCAGCCACATCTCGTCTGTGACTGGCAGCTGAGCCAATCAGGTTTCTGACACTGTGTCCAATCCCAGAGCTAGGCTGAGAATATACGATTGCTGATTCCTAATTGACTTGCTTGTGATTTTGTTTGTATCAGGGCTCTATACTGTGCTATTTACTATTGACTTTTCTGATTAATGGCTTCTGCTTGTTTTTGGATTTACCTTGTGGCTTATGTTCCTGGTTCTATCAACTCTCCTGGCAACTAACCTTGTCCTGTCTCTGGAGTAACCCTCGCAATTGATATGCCAAGATATGTGCCCCCTCACAGTTGAGATGCCAAGATATGTGCCCCCTCATAGCAGGAGCAGGATACTGTGAAACATCGCGCTGCTGTTTAGGAGGAGCAGAGACTGATTCCCAGCCTACCCCACTTCATCTCCTACACAGATCAGCAGGATGATGTGTGGAGACCTGGCGGCTCAATGGTGGAGCGGGGAGTGAATTCCTTGCTTTAGTGGTTGTGCCTATGGTGTTTAGCACCCAGGGTGAGTCAGTTATCTTGCATCCCCCCTCCCAAATACTTTTAAAAAAAAATGGGACCCCTCACAGTAGTATTGCCCTCATTGTATAACCTTCACAGTAGTTTTGTACAGATGTGTGCCCCCTCACAGTAGTTATGCCCTCTCTGTGCCCCTTTCACAGTTGAATGCCCTATCTGTGCCCCCTTCACAGTAATAATCCCCATTGTGCCCCGTTCATAGTAGAAATCCCCATTGTGCCCTCTTCAGAGTAATAATGCCCACTGTGCCCCCTTCACAGTAATAATGCCCTCTGTGCCCCCTCCATAGTAGAAATGCCCTCTGTGCCCCCTCCATAGTAATAGAGCCCTCTGTGCCCCCTCTGTATTGAAAACAAAAAACACAGTAACTACTCACCTTGTCCCATTCCTGAAGCTCACAGTCCTCTCTTCTCTGCAGGCACAGATTGCTCACAGTGTGGGTGAAGCTTATGCAAATTTCCAGGGTGCAGGCTCTGCCCACACCGGCCGGCAGCGCGATCCGTGTCTACAGGC
The DNA here is from genome assembly GCA_033119425.1 of Bufotes viridis. Classification (NCBI taxonomy): domain Eukaryota; kingdom Metazoa; phylum Chordata; class Amphibia; order Anura; family Bufonidae; genus Bufotes; species Bufotes viridis. Next base: position 457,733,478 of record CM065590.1, read on the forward strand.
TGAATAGTGGAGTGGGGAGAAGTATTTCTGCTGCACCATTCTGTGCGCTGCTGGCCTGAAGGAGGAGAGGAGCGCGGGGAGCTGAGCGGTAAGTGACAGGACCACAGCTCCCTGCACTCCAGCAATGAGCGCTTCCATCTGTATTGATAGAAGCTCTCATTGCTTCCGGCCTCTGGAAGCTGTGCCTTGGGCCCCCACAGGAGCTGTGGGCCTCGGCACTTGCCAGGGTATGCCGGGTGCTGACACCGGCCTTGCCCACAATCCCTAGCTTTCCTGCTGTGAGTGTTGACGTTTACTGATTGGCTGCCTGATATATACTGCTCAGTGATCACCAGCACACTAGCACTCCCTTTGTTTCACAAGAGATTTAGCTAGAGAATTGATAGCAACACACTGAGCATGCTCGACCTAACAAAGGTTCAGAACTACAGGTCGATGCCATGGTAATTTATGAGGAAACAGAGTGGGTAGCGGAGGAAGAAAACTACTTTTATAACTACTGAACGGTAAATATGTGAAATTTACATTATATTAGGTAATTGTTGATGATGAATTAGTCTAAAACATAAGTTATATTTATGGTAACCGGAATACCCCTTTGATGTTTCAGAACCTGAGAGCTCCAGAGGATTTTCTGGCCTTCTAGTGGCCAGTCCAAGCCAGAATCATATCATGACCCACAAGTAAACTATGGTTTGATTTTTTTGTGTTTGAAGTAGAGAATAGTGTTGATCGCGAATATTGACACTTCGAGAATTCGGTAAGATGTAGAATATAGTGCTATATATTCGTAATCACAAATATTCTAGATTTTTTTTTCATCAGTAACCTCCCTTCATGCTTGTGGATCAATGAGAAGGCTGCAATGTCTTTGTCAGAGCTTAGCAACATCCTTAGCAACCAATAGGAAAGTTGCCTACCCCTTTACTATATAAGAACATCCCAAGTAGCCATTTTCTGCAGTTTCTTTGCAGTTCTGAGAGAGAGAGCAGTGTCATTGCTGTGCTCTGTGCTTTCATCTGGATCTTATTCCTTATCCAATTACATTAGATAGATAGTTAGCTCATATATATAATACAGATAGTTATTGGGAAATAGTCAGTGTAGGTTAGATAGTGATATAGTGTAGCTGATTCTGCTGTCCATACATACATGCTACAGACACAGTGCTGTGATGTCACAACAATACTAAGTGCACCAATCAGTAATATCTACTCAGACCTGATAAAATGTGAAGTTGCATGTATTGCGCAAAAAATATATGCATCATTAGTGCCGATTTGCACAATCGCGAAAATAATGACTGGAGATCACAAATTCTAGAAGTCGCTAATTTATTGTGAATATTATGCCAAAAATTTGCAAAATATCATGAAAATGAATATTGCCTATTCCCCTCATTACTAGTAGAGGAACTAAAAATTAAACTGCATTGTAGCTGGGTATTTTGAGATTATTAGTTATATACCATACCTCACAATAGACAAACATCTTTAGAATGTGACATATTTGCGTAAGCCTTTTGCGTGCATATTTGATGTTCTAAAAATAAATGGACATTAAAAACCAACAATGCATAGTTATAAAATAATCAATGTGTTGTCAGACTTGGAAGAGAAAAAATAGTGCCTTAGCGGGTAAACGTGTTCTGATATTGATCTTCACATGCTGTGAGGGTGATATAATACTTCAACTGCGGTTAGCTATTACAGATCACACTATACATGGAGAGTGCCAAGGCCATGTATTTCATCAAAAGCAAAGTACAACCATCAGAAAACAGGCATTAAAACCAGCTCACCAAACAAAACAAAAACATATGCATTGTGAAATGCATATTCACACACTTACAATATGTGATTTAAAGATTTTGAACATTTGTGACATATAATCCTTTTGTGCTCCTAAATGATATCTATATGTTCAATTCCAATAAGCTCTTGATTGTGTATGCCATTGTCCTATGGCATATGCTAAAACCAACGCGATTTTTTCAAAAATCTGTGGCAAACATCCAAGGCTTAAAATCAGAGGAAATACTTGCAGATCAGCCCCGTTGAAAAATACTCTATTCACCAGCCGAATGTCAGCACGTTGTTTTGAAATTTATCAAATCAGTCGTCCAATTCAATTTGGTTTTGAATACATTTGAAACCTGCCTGGGGGCTATCAAGAGTCCTACAGGACCATTAAAATTTCTGTTTTTGTTGCGCGTATTACAGCGCGTTTTTGCAAATAGGAAACGCGCGTCATACGCGCGTTTGTGACTCTGGAGACCAGTTAAAAAAGGCCTATCTACACTTTAACGCGTGTTAAACGCGCGTTCCCATTGAAGTCTATGGGTGCAAACGCGCGACAAAACGCCTCAAAGAAGCTCAAGAACTTCTTTGAGCGTAGGGCGTTTTACAGCGCATTCAAACGTGCTGTAAAACGCTTAGGTGAGAACCATGCCCATAGGGCAAACGCGCTGTAAAATGCGCAAGTGTGAACTGAGGGTTAAAGAAACTGTGTCACATTTTGGAATTTTAGAATTGATTCACTCATCTCCATTCACATCACATGACCAAGACTGAATATTAACCCCTGAAAGCAAACAGTTTTTTTTTACTAAATGACTGCAAGAAGAAATCTTGCAGAGAGAACACCTAGGAGAAACCAGCCTGGGGGCTATCAAGAGTCCTACAGGACCATTCAAATTTCTGGAAGACTGAATGTTTTCTTGCCATCCAGTCAAGAATACCATTATGCCATATGACATTTTTCTTGTTTGTAAAGTAACATACTTTTAAATAAAACTACAGAACATCTCTTCTAGTAATAGTATAGAGTATATGTGTATATTCTCCAACTTATATGAAAAAACAAGCTTTTGGACTGAAAAATACGATGCTTTGTGTATGCTATGCATCATGTTGTACCATGCAACATGTAGATGCAATTGAACACTAATAAATCCTAAAACCTAATTGACTAATTATTGTTCCATATATATCATGTAAAAATATGATAAAATCATGCCGCACCATGCCAATCATCAGTGAGTAGCCATGTCATCAAAGCCAGCTTACATACTCAATTTCAGTATATTTAAAACATGTCACACGTGTACAGAATCAGATTCATGATGTCATCACATTGTCTATCCTGCCGCTAAAACAAGTAACAGTATTTTTTTTCTTTACCATGTCCCATTACAAAACAGTCATAATAGATGCATGTAAAAACAACATCATGCCAGCGTGCAAATGTATTACACCAACATATAAAAATACCCATTTACATTATCGCAACAACAGCAGATTTATTATACAAGTATATACTGCAAATAGGCTACACTGTACTACCAAAAACAGTAGTAAAACAGCAAATGAACCCATTATGGTACCTTAGGAAAACATGCCAGTATGCAGCATTAAGGATTACCATGTCACCCATCATGCCAGACATATCACTACATCCTGGGGTGCACCACCAATGAGGCGAGGTGAGGCGATTGCCTCAGGCAGCTCCAGGTAGGGGCAAGAGGGGGGCAGCGGAAGGGCTATGGGCAATGAGAACTTTCATTGTGGAAACGCTTATCTCTATATATTAAACTGCATCGCTGTACTCAGGACAGCAATACAGTTGAATGCTGCGATGGAGCACAGGAGCGATGTCTCCCTGGCCCACCGTTTCCTCTAATAGACTTTAGTTCTGGTTCCTGTAACCTATCAGAGGCCAGTGTCGTCATTATCGCGCTGCCTGAGCTGGACTGCATAGAGCTCAGGACACAGACTAGAAGAGGTCTGTGTCTTGCACTGTATCACTGACAGCAGAATGGAGGTAAGTATTTAAGTTTATTTTTTTTATTTGGCAGCATGGTGTTTATTGGGGTCATTATTTTGTAATTGGAGAAAGCACTATGGGGACATTGCAGCTGTCAAAAGGAGCATTTATCTACTGGCACACATTATAAGGGGGCCACTATGGGGACATTTATTGTAATGAGGCACTAAAAGGGGGTAGTTTTTTGTACTGACACACGTTATAAGGGAGCATTTTTTGTACTGGCACACATTATAAGGGAGCATTTTTTTTAATGGCACACATTCTAAGGTGGCCACTATGGGGACATTTCTTCTACATGGGGCACAAAAAGAGTGTTTCTTTTTGTACTGGTACATGTCATAAGGGAGCATTTATTTGTATTGGCACACATAAAAGGGTATTTTTGTACTGCCACAAATTATAAGGGAGCATTTTTGTACTGGCACACATTGCAAGGGGGGATTATTTTACTGGCAAACATTATAAGGGGTCATTTTTTGTGCTGGCACACAGTATAGGGGGGTATTTTTAGTACAGGCACACATTATAGGGGGATCATTTCTACTGGGGGCACTATAGGGGCATTATTACTTTTAAGGGCAAAATGAGGGACATTATTACTGTTGGGTGCACTGTTACACTGACACAGTATCAGATTTTTTGAGGACACTATGTTTACTCCACTATACGTTTCAAGGACACTAGTTGCTGGGCACAGTAACTTTTTCGGGCACTGTGTGCCAATAATTATTGAAGGGGAACTATCTGAGTGGCAATAGTATTTTTAGGGAGATTATCTGTTTCTACAGTATAGTATTGGGAAGCACAGTGGGCTCAGTATTAGAGGTGGCAGGAAGGGGTGTTCAGAAGGTGGGGAGGAGGATGGAAAAGTAGTTGTCAAACTCTGCAGAGACATGAGAAGGCTGAAAGACATAATCATGGTGGTCTGGTCTGAATGGAGGAGATAAAGAAAGAGAATGTCAACATCAGTGGACACATCACTGGATGTAAGAGGTATGTGGAGCAATATCACCCTGTATGTTTTGAAGCTATGTGTGTAATGTTTTCCAAGTATATCTTTAACAGTAGGGTTGGAGGGAAGGGGTTAGGTTAAGGAATTGGCACTGGGGAGGGGGGCGCCTCAGGCAGCAGAAAGGCTAGGTGCACCCCTGACTGTACCTCTGCATGCACAATTTTTTATATTATCTTATTAGCATATAACCTATGTCTGTCATAAGCAACAACCTCATTATGGACCTCTATGCAAAACATGCCATAATGCAGCAATTTTTTTGTGCTGTTATACACACCAAACACGGGCTATCATGCATCAGATTTATTGTGTTGATACTGTATATACCCAAAACATTCCATCATGCAGCATACTTATTCTGGTGCTGTACACACCCAAAACATGCCACCATGCAGCAGATTTATTGTGCTCCTGTACACACCCAAAACCTGCCACCATGCCGCAGATTTATTGTTCTGCTATACACACCCAAAACATGCCACCATGCAGCAAATTTATTGTGGTGCTGTACACACCCAAAACCTGCTACCATGCAGCAGATTTATTGTTCTGCTATACACACTCAAAACATGCCACCATGCAGCAGATTTATTGTGCTTCTGTACACACCAAAAACATGCCACCAGACAGCAGATTTATCGTGCTGCTATAGGTATGCAACAGGCGACCTCCCCCCAGGGCCCTCGCATCCCAGTTGTAGGAAATGCCAAGTGGTATAATGGTGTGGCCCAAATGTCTCTTTACGTGTGTCAAGGTGTTCCTACCTGTATACTGCTGGACCCCAGGCTTTTGGTTCTGAAGCAATAAATATAGGGAATAATTGAGGGATTAAGGAAAAACTTGAGTCCAGTCCTTGAGATGAAGTTCAATGGCAGCTTTACTTGGTCGGGCTTTATCTTGGTTCCAGCAGGCTTTAGCTTTAATTGGCAGGTAAACTCAACTCTGCCATGGCTGTCCTGACAAGCCTAATTAGTGTCTTTGCTTTCTTCGTGATGCTGTGCTTCACTCCTTGGTTGGGCTTATGTTTAGCCAAGGGATGTGGTAGAATCCGGTGAGCTCCAACATGGAGTCCCTACCAGCACAAACAATACCACTAGCACTAGAAAAGGTTCTAACTGGTCCCCACCCTTCCTGCAGGAAATAGGACTAGCCCACTTCCCTACAGAGGGGGGTTAGAATGGAATGGAATGCTCCATTCTATCTAAGTACAGCTCTGCTTTGTTTCCTGCCACCTGCTGGTAAACCAGGCATATTAATGTTATAAACAGTCGCAAACATTATTATGCACGTTATGGAGAGGACTTGAAACATAAGGCATATATGACTTTATGTAGGACCATTAAAGACAGTAGCAGGGTGTAGGAGTGGCAACACCAATCGGGGGTGTTACAGGTACCCAAAACATGCCACCATGCAGCAGATTTATTGTGCCTCTGTAAACATGCCAATATGCAGCAGATTTATTGTGCTGCTATACATACTCAAAACATGCCACCATGCGGCAGATTTATTCTGCTGCTAAACATACTCAAAACATGCCACCATGCAGCAGATTTATTGGGCTGCTATACACACCCAAAACATGCCACCATGCAGCAGATTTATTGTGCTGCTAAACACACTCAAAACATGCCACCACGTAACATATTTATTGTGCTGCTGTATGCACCCAAAACATGCTATCATGCAGCAGATTAACTGTGCTGCTATAGGTACCTAAAACAAACCACTATGTAGTAGATTTATTGTGCTGCTAAAGATACCCTAAATATGCCAACATGCAGCAGATATATTGTGCTGCTATAGGTACCCAAAACATACCATAATGCAGTAGAATTATTGTGCTGCTGCTATAAGTACCCAAAACATGCCACGATGCCACAGAGTATTGTGCTGCTCTAGTTACCCAAAACATGCTATCATGCAGTAGATTCACAGTGCTGCTATAGGTACCCAAAACATGCCACCATGTAGTAGATTTATGGTGCAGCTGTACACAACCTAAATATGCCAACATGCAGCAGATTTATTCTGCTGCTATAGGTACCCAAAACACGCCACAATGCAGCAGAATTATCATCCTGCTTTATATGCTCAAAGCATGCCACAATGCAGCAGATTTATCATCCTGCTTCATATGCTCAAAACATGCCACCATGCAGCAGTTTTATTTTGCTACTGTACATACCCAAAACATGCCACCATGCAGCAGACTTATTGTGCTGCCATAGGTACCCACAACATGCCACAATGCAGCAGATTTATTGCACTGCTTTACATGCCCAAAACATGCCGTCATGCAGCAGCTGTATTGTGCTGCTATACATACCCAAAACATGCCACCATGCAGCAGACTTATTGTGCTGCTATAGTTACCCAAAACATGCCACGATGCAGCAGATTTATCGTACTGCTTTTCATGTCCAAAACATGCCGCCATGCAGCAGCTGTATTGTGCTGCTATACATACTCAAATCATGCCACCATGCAGCAGTGTTATTTTGCTACAGTACATGCCCAAAACATGCCACCATGCAGCAGACTTATTGTGCTGCTATAGGTACCCAAAACATACCACGATGCAGCAGATTTATCGTACTGCTTTTCATGTCCAAAACATGCCGCCATGCAGCAGCTGTATTGTGCTGCTATACATACTCAAAACATGCCCCTATGCAGCAGATTTATGGTGCTGCGGAACAGACCCAAACAATGCAACCACGCTGCAGCTTTATTGTGCTGCTGTAAATGCCCAAAACATGCCAACACACAGTATATTTATTGTTCTGCTATACACATACTCAAAAGATGCCACCATGCAGCAGATTTATTGTCCTGCTGTACGTACCCAAAACAGACTACAATGTAGCAGAAATTATTGTGCTGCAATAGGTATCCAAAACATGCAACCATCCAGCAGATTTTTTGAGCTGCTATACACACCCAAAACATGCAACCGTGTAGCAGATTTATTATGCTACTGAACATACCCTAAATATGCCAACTTGCAGCAGATTTATTGTGCTACTATAGGTACCCAAATCATACCAAAATGCAGTAGAATTATTGTGCTGCTATAAGAACTCAAAACATGCCACGATGCAGCAGATTTATTGTGCTGCTCTAGTTACCCAAAGCATGCCACCATGCAGCAGATTTATTGTGCTTCTGAACATACCCTAAACATGCCACCATCCAGCAGATTTATCGTACTTCTTAACATGCCCAAAACATGCCCCCATGCAGCAGATGTATGGTGCTGCTGTACACACCCAAAAAATGCCACCACACAGCAGCTTTATTGTACTGCTGTACACGCCTAAAACATGCCACAACGCAGTATATTTATTGTGCTGCTGTACACATACTCAAAAGATGCCACCATACACCAGATTTATTGTGCTGCTGTATATACCCTAAGTATGCCACCATGGAGCAGATATATTGTGCTTCTATAGGTACCCAAAACATACCAGAATGCAGCAGAAATTATTGTGCTGATATAGGTACCCAAAACATGCCCCCATGGAGCAGATTTATTGTTCTGCTTTAGTTACCCAAAATGTGCCTCCATGCAGCATATTTACTGTGCTGCTATAGGTACCCAAAACATGCCACCACGTGGTAGGAGATTTATTGTGCTGCTTTAGTTACCCAAAATGTGCCACCATGCAGCAGATTAACTGTGCTGCTATAGGTACCCAAAGCATGCCACCATGTAGTAGATTTATTGTGCAGCTGTACACACCCTAAATATGCCAACATGCAGCAGATTTATTCTGCTGCTATAGGTACCCAAAACATACCACAATGCAGAAGAATTATTGGGCTGCTATAGGTGCCCATAACATGCCACCATGCCGCAGATTTACTGTCCTGCTGTACACACCCAAAACATGCCACCATGCAGCAGACTTATTGTGCTGCTATAGGCACCCACAACATTCCACAATGCAGCAGATTTATTGCACTGCTTTACATGCCCAAAACATGCCGCCATGCAGCAGATTTATTGTGCTGCTGTATTTACCCTAAGTATTACACCATGGAGCAGATTTATTATGCTGCTATACGTACCCAAAACAGACCACAATGCAGCAGAAATTATTGTGCTGCTATAGGTACCCAAAACATGCCACGATGCAGCAGATTTATTGTGCTGCTATACATACCCAAAACATGCCACCATGCAGCAGATTTATTGTGCTGCTGTACAGTACCCAAAACATGCCACCACGCAGTAGATTTATTGTGCTGCTGTACACATACCCTAAAATATGCCACACATGCAGCAGATTTATTATTCTGCTATACGTACCCAAAACAGACCACAATGCAGCAGAAATTATTGTGCTGCTATAGGTATCCAAAACATGCCACCATGCAGCAGATTTTTCTCGCTGCTATACACACCCAAAACATGCCACCATACAGCATACTTTTTGTGCTTCTACAGGTACCCAAAAGATGCCACCATGCAACAGATTTATCGTACTTCTTAACATGCCCAAAACATGCCCCCATGCAGCAGATGTATGGTGCTGCTGTACACACCCAAAAAATGCCTCCACACAGCAGCTTTATTGTGCTGCTGTACACGCCTAAAACATGCCACAACGCAGTATATTTATTGTTCTGCTATACACATACTCAAAAGATGCCACCATACAGCAGATTTATTGTCCTGCTGTATATACCCTAAGTATTCCACCATGGAGCAGATTTATTATTCTGCTATACGTACCCAAAACATACCACAATGCAGAAGAATTATTGGGCTGCTATAGGTGCCCATAACATGCCACCATGCCGCAGATTTACTGTCCTGCTGTACACACCCAAAACATGCCACCATGTAGCAGATTTATTGTGCTTCTGAACATAAATATGCCAACATGCAGCAGATTTATTGTGCTGCTATAGGTACCCAAAACATACCAAAATGCAGTAGAATTATTGTGCTGCTCTAGTTACCCAAAACATGCCACCATGCAGCAGATTTATTGTGCTGCTATACATACTATAAACATGCCACCATGCACCAGCTTTATTGTGCTGCTGTACACGCCCAAAACATGCCACCACACAGTATATTTATTGTTCTGCTATACACATACTTAAAAGATGCCACCATGCAGCAGATTTATTGTCCAACTGTACACACCTAAAACATGGCACCATGAAAAAGATTTATCGTGCTGCTGTTTGCACCCAAATCATGCCACCTTGAAGCTGATTTATTGCACTGCTATAGGCACCCAAAACATGCCACCATGCAGCAGATTTATTCTGCTATACATACTCAAAACATAACACCATGCAGCAGCTTCATTGTGCTGCTACACATACTCAAAACATGCCACCATGCGGCAGATTTATTGTGCTGCTATACATACTCAAAACATGCCACCATGCGGCAGATTTATTGTGCTGCTATACATACTGAAAACATGCCACCATGCGGCAGATTTATTCTGCTGCTATACATACTGAAAACATGCCACCATGCGGCAGATTTATTCTGCTGCTATACATACTTAAAACATGCCATCATGCAGCAGATTTATTGTGCTTCTACACATACTCAAAACTTGACACCATGCAGCAGCTTTATTGTGCTGCCATACATACTTAAAACATGCCACCATGCAGCAGCTTTATTGTGCTGCCATACATACTCAAAGCATGCCACCATGCGGCAGATTTATTCTGCCGCTATACATACTTAAACCATGCCACCATGCGGCAGATTTATTATGCTGCTTTTCATACTCAAAACATGCCACCATGCGGCAGATTTATTGTGCTGCTATACATACTCAAAACATGCCACCATGCGGCAGATTTATTCTGCTGCTAAACATACTCAAAACATGCCACTATGCGGCAGATTTATTGTGCTGCTATACATACTCAAAACATGCCACCATGCAGCAGATTTATTGTGCTGCTATACATACTCAAAACATGCCACCATGCGGCAGATTTATTGTGCTTCTACACATACTCAAAACTTGACACCATGCAGCAGCTTTATTGTGCTGCCATACATACTTAAAACATGCCACCATGCCGCAGCTTTATTGTGCTGCTACTGTATATACCCAAAACGTGTCATATTTCATTGCAATCGTGCATACAATGCTTGCATATGCATACAATATCACAAATATGCTGCATTACAATAAACCACAGTCTCAATATAGCAGCATCATGCAAATTCTATTCCTTTGATACCCCCGTACAGTCATATTATTGTACCTCTGTATCCCCATGTAGTGATATTGTTTTATAAACTAAGATATGTTGCCATACAAGCAGACAGATTTATTTCAGGGAATATCTATCTTCAAAACTAATTTATTCCTCTAATGCATCAAATCAAAAATGTTTAGCAAATAGTCTCCTGCAGTTTTAGGTCCACAGCTCCTGTGTAGACCAATGTGTCTTCATGGCAACTACAAATAAACCCTGCAAAGGTTTTATGGACTGGAATAATAAACCACAGGGCCAGTAACTTTTCTATAGCCAAAGCATGCCAGAATTCAGCCCCACCATACAGACTTGCTACACTGCTATATGCCTTGCATGCTACATTGCAGTACCATTAAACTAGCAAAACACTCCTAATGGTAATGTGTGCAAATCATGCCACATTACAGCAGGTATGTGACTACATGCAGGCTTATTTTTAACATCTTGTTACCCATCATGCCTCAAAATGGTCATGTTATTGCACTTCTGCATGTCCCTTGCATAATCTTATATAAATAAAGCATACAGACCAAGAACGTCCCCACATTCCCACAATAAGCCACATATACCATTACCATTACGCCACCTGGCAGACTACAAGGGGGAGTTTATCGTAGCAGTAATTTATAAAGTTAGTTTTGCAATCTACTTTGCCGTAATTTGACCTAAATGTATCAAAGTCACGCAAAGTTTGATACATTTGGTGCATTTTTAAGGGGGTATTCCTATCTGGACATCTATGGCACATCCACAGAATATGCCTAAGTACTTAATAGGTGTGGGTCCTAACTCTGGGACCAGTGCCTATCTCTAGAACAGGCTCTCTCCATTACTTGCTATGGGACTTCTGAAATGAGTGAGTAAGCTCACTTGGCTGTTTTCAGAAGTCCCATAGAAGTCAATGGAAAGAACTGGGCAGTTGTGGCCACCTCCATTATTGATGATCCCTTCATTACTAGTATCATGTATGTAAGTAGGTAGAATTACTGACTATGACATAATACCACAATGACATTGACCTTCTACTGACGTGGAGCCATGTTCTGCCGCTAACCTATCTGCATTGATCTCACGCCTTTAAATGATTCCAGATTCTTTTCACTCCCAATAACACTTGTTCTTTTAATACACTGATATACTATTTCCTTTAATAGGACCATTACATTTCTCCATGCCTCTGACGCTGTGTGCAAAGCTGGAGCTTTAACTCAGAATCAGAAGCGTTATTGATCAGCACGCGGTATGATAAGTAGTGCCCTGTAATGGGAACGTGACCTGAGGGTGCAATTTATCAAAGGTGCAAAGTTTTAGAGAACCAATAAGAAAAATATGAAAGATCTGCTCCTCTATAAGATTAGGACCAGTAGCACTAATGTATGCGCCAACTCTAAAATTCCACACTGTGTCATAGGTTTTCAAATCCTATTTACCTCATTAAAACCCGGGTAAGAAATTCCCACATAATCCTGCATAATTTCACTTGATGTTCTGTAACATTATATTCCTGATTTTAGGCTGGCGCTGTTTCAGTGGACTTGTACATGAATCAACATGACAATATTGGAATTGTCTATTTTTATGAAACAAAAAAAGAAAGGAAAAAAAGAAAGAAAGAAAGAAAGATGAGCGGCACTGGCAATATTCGTTTTTGCGATATTTCGCACATTTTTTGCATAATATTTGCAATAAATTAGCAAATTCTAGAATTCACTATCTCCAGTCATTATTTTTGTGATTGCGCAAATCGGCACTAATGATGCACATTTTTTTTTTTGCGCAATACGTGCAACTTCACATTTTTTTAGGTCTGAGTAGATGTTACTGATTAGTGCACTAAGTATTGTTGTGACATCACAGCGCTGTGTCTAACAGAGACACTAATCCCTATCACATGACAGTAATTCCTATCACACTACCTAACACCCTGCACTGGAACCTATCAGCTACACTATATCACTATCTAACATACAACGACCATCTCCCATTAACTATCTGTATTATATATGAGCTAACTAACTATCTAATGTAATTAAATAAGGATCCAGATGAGTCAGCAAAGCACAGAGCACAGCAATGACACTGCTCTCTCTCTCAGAACTGCAAAAAAACAGCAGAAATTGGCTGCTGGGGAGTTTACTATATAGTAAGGCTCCTTTCACATGGGCGAGTTTTCCGCGCGGGTGCAATGCGTGACGTGGACGCATTGCACAAATGCTGAATCCTGACGTATTAATTTCTATGGGGCTGTGCACATGAGCGGTGATTTTCACGAATCACTTCTGCGTTGCGTGAAAATAGCAGCATGCTCTAGATTCTGCATTTTTCACGCAACGCAGGCCCCATAGAAGTGAATGGGGCTGCATGAAAATCACAAGCATTCGCAATCAAGTGCGGATGCAGTTCGATTTTCCCGCAGGGTTGCTAAGAGACGGGACCCGATCTTTATTATGTTCCCTTATAACATGGTTAAATAATAGCATTCTCACTACAGAATGCTTAGTAAAATGTGCATTAAGGGGTTAAAAAAAATATATATAAACTTGATCCACTTGATCGCATAGTTGCCAATCTCTTCTCTCTTCTTCAAGCATTAGCTGCTGTCTAAAGGACCTGTGGTGACATCACATCACATGGTCCAATCACATGATCCATCACCATGGTGATGGACCATGTGATTGGACCATGTGATAAGCGCAGTGACGTCATCACTGGTCCTTTAGCCGGCAGCTAATGATTGAAGAAGAGAGAAGAGATTGAAACTACGCGATCAAGTGGATAAGGTGAGGGTTTTTTTTATCCCCTTAATGCACATTTTACTAAGCATTCTGTAGTGAGAATGCTATTATTTTTCCTTATAACCATGTTATAAGGAAAAATAATAAAATATACAGAATACTCAACCCGAAACCGGACTTCAGTGATGAAGTCCTGCTTCAGGTCTGGGTACCAAACATGCCAATTTTTCGCACGCGCAAAACGTGTGCAAAACGCATTACAATAGCTTGCACACATGCGGAAAAATAGCGCTATTTCCTGTAACGCACATTCCTCTTATCGGGTCATCAAACATGATGCCCATGTGAAAGAGGCCTAAGGGGTAGGCAACTTTCCTATTGGTTGCTAGGGATGTTGCTAAGCTCTGCCAAAGATATTGCAGCCTTCTCATTGGCCCACAAGCAAGAAGCAGTAGTACTGATGAAAAAAAAATATTTGCGATTACGAATATATAGCACTATATAGTAGATTTTCGCGTATTCTCAAAGTGCTGATATTCGCAATAAAAATTTGTGATCAACACTACTCCTGACACATCTGTTCCAGTAACTCCCTGTATTCCACATTAAGTAATTATTCTGGAGCACATTTTATTATACCTTAGTTATTCCTTTTTGAAATGTTTAATGCATTCGAAAAGTCTTCAGACCCTTTCACTTTTTTCCCATTTTGCTATGTTGTGGCTTTAAAAAAAAAAAAAGTTTCCCCCCATCAATCTGCACTCAAGATTTTTCAGACTTTTACCTTGGCACATGCAATGTAGCTCTGGGGGCCTTGTATTTGAGTTGTTGATACACTTTGATTGGAGTCCACCTCTGTTAAATTCAGTTGATTGGGAATTATTTGCAAAAACAGCCCTGTCTATATAAGGTCTTATAGCTAACAGTGCATATCAGAACAGAATCAAAGCCATGGGGAGGAAAAAACTGCATGTAGAGCTCATAAACAGGATTGTGTGGAGACATAGATCTAGAGAAGGGTACAAACATTCTCTGCACTAAAGCACAATTGCCTCCATAATTTATAAATGGAAGACATTTGAAACAACCTCTTCCTAGACCTGGCAACTTCACCAAACTAAGTAATTGAGGGAGAAGGGTCTTTGTTACAGAGGTAACCAAGAACCAAATGGTCACTCTGGCTGATCTTGTGTGCAGATGGGAGAAACTTCCAAAGGTCAACCATCACTACAGCACTACCCCAATCTGGGATTTATGGCAGAGTGGCCAGAAAGAAATATCTCCTCAGTAAAAGACACATGAAAGCCCACCTGGAGTTTAACATAAAGCATCTAAAGGAATTTAGGACTGTGAGAAACAAGATTTTTGGGTCTGATGAAACAAAGATTGAAATCTTTGGCCCCAAATATAAGTGTCTTGACTGAAGAAAACCAGGCACTGCTGATCCTCTGCCCAATACTATCCCTACAGTAAAGCATGGTGGTGGCAGCCACATGTTGGGGGGATGTTCTTCAGCAGCTGAAACAGGGAGACTAGACAGGGTGGAATCAAAGCTGAATGGAGCAAAGTACAGAGATATTCTTAATGAAAACCTGTGCCAGAGTGCTCTGGACCTCAGACTAGACCAAAGGTTCACTTTTTTTATTGTTATTTCATGAGGAATATTTACTAAAGCTAAAAAATCCGGAGATATAACAGTTTCTCTAAATTTTTCTACAAATACAAAAATTCCAAGTACTTAATACTTAAATTTTCCTATGTGACGGTAGGGTCTTTTGGCTCCCTGAGGTATTAGGGCCAGGTGTTGATGCTGCTTCTGCACCCCTTATATCCACCTCTGTCTTATGGATCATCTAGATGTTTATAAGGCTTCCATGATTGTCATAGATAAGTACAATCTAAGTGAAATGTCATAAAATTGGTCATGGATGATAAACCTCCAGACCCTTATTAGTGGCTCCCTCATTATTACTCCATGTAATCTCCTAATAATGGAAACATTGTACTAATGCAGAATTAATACTAATACCAACATCCATACGAGAGGGGAACAGCGATCACTGTGATTGATGATCCCCCCTGTGAACGTGAGTGTGTAGTGAAATACAGATGAGGCTTCTGGCTGAGCACTGTTGACTATAATTAATAATTAAGAGCTGTAAATGTAATCTGGGTGGAGTCCCGTCCCGTAGATCATCAGTATTACAGGAAATATATGAGCACAAAATGCTAAAAGAAAGTGGACTGTTTAGGCTCTGCTGAACAAATGCCATTTAACCTCTTCAGACCTGGCTGCTGCTGAATTACCACTTGTCAGATTTTTTGCTCTTGTTATCTGGACTTTTTGGTAAATGGCGATCAGTATATGGATCATGTACATGCAAGCAATGCTAATTTGCCCTGACAAAATTATCTCTTTGCTGGGGGTTTCTGGAAAAATCACTTTTTTGCCAATACAGTAATAGGCAATTGTATGTATTGATTTCAATCTGCATTGCACATTTTTCTGGAGGAAAAGCCATCTTGTGAACATGCCCTTAAAGGGTACATACTGTAACCATTCTTCTTCATAGCTCCGATGAATCTAATATAAAAATGCATCTACTGTTGCAAATAACGCTGATTAAAAATATCCTACCATTTAGTTTCCTTAGCTCCCGGCCAGACCTTTGTGTCACACACTGCCAAGAAACCCTGTATAGCCGATACTACAGTCATGCCTCTTCCCATATGTCTCTTATTTCATAAGACACATGCCAAAGGTTCGCAAGAAATGGAGATCGGATAGAATGGGATATGACTGCATAATAGGGATACACAGGGTTTGTTTGTAGTCTGTTACCATGGCAAGATAGAAAATTGTGGGTGCTTTCTACCATGGAAACTGGAGAACACCGAGGAAAAGCCTACAGTAAACGCTTGAGCAGAACTTACTGTGCAGATCCAGCGCCACTGCTCCAGTTTTCCTGGTCAGGATGTTTATGCGGGTGCAGTAGTGACAAAATATGACTGCTGAAGCCAGTCAATGACCCCTTCAGTGCACCACTAAAGCCAGTGATTGGCTGCAGAGGTCATATGTTGTTCACATTACATAACCACTGCAGCAGAGTAAACAGAGCTCAGCCAGGAGTACAAGAGCGATGCCACTGGATCGGCAAGGTAAGAACTGCTCAATTGTTTATTACCAGCCAACCCCTTTAAAAGACTGAAAAGTATTGGGCAAATGTTTTATGGATAAGAAGTTCTAGCAAAGCAGTAATAAAATGAAAATGCTTTAAATACAAATTAGTTTCTGAACTGGTTCTGGGTTTAATGGAGAAGATTTATACAGTCTGCTTGCATCTTCTCACATTCTCTTATATGGCTTAGCATCTGTCTTCTTGCAGTTCTTCACTTGATAAAAGGTTCTAATATTTAGTTTGTTTTTATCAATATTTAACACCTTAGATTTAGTTGCACATTTTTATAGGGACAAGTTATTGTTTAGTGCATTCAGTGAGATAAGGTCCTATAGTACAAGCTGATTTATATTATACACAGTCCATAACTGATTACAATGCTTGTTCAAACTATAGCATTTGATACCCCTCTGATGTGATTTAGGCCCCATTGAAACAACCATATTTTTGCTCCCCATCTAATCTGCATTTTTTGTAGATCGCACATGGACATATTCATTTCTGTGGGTCCACAAAAAAAAAAAACGACAGCACACCGCGTGCTGTCCACATCCATATTTGCATTCTGCAGTCCCACAAAAAACATAGCATAGCCGCCTCTTTTAGATTGGGTACTTCCCGCCCACTTGCCCAGGGCTTCTGAAGTTCTGAGCAGAGTATAAATGTAGCCAGTTCCTACACCGCCCTGAACATTGTAGGCTTAGGTCATACCCAGGAGAGGCGGTTTGTTAGCGTTAGGTACCCATATGCAGAAGCAAGCTTGATGCCTGGCAGATGTGCCCGACAAACGTTTGCGACTATGAATGTGCTAGTCTAAATTTTCTTGTACCACAAAAAAGATAGAACATGTGCTATTCTTGTCCGTTTTGCAGACAAGAATAGTCATTGTTGCAATGGGTCTGCAAAAAACCGGATGCAACATGGATGTCATCTATATTGTTTGCGTATTAGCGTTTTGCGGACTGCAAAATACATATGTTCATGTGAATGCACCCTAAACAGTATAGTTATATGACTGTAAGGAAATACTGTGGTTACCATCCAGAACCACTTCCAGCAAACTCATAAACTGCTACTTGTCTTCCTTAGCCACTCTAGCAGGTAGGAAGTTAAGTCTATCCCTAGGTTTTTCACCAGAATCCACCATGAGGTCAGCTGGACTTGGCTGCTAGGGATTCAGACTATGTCTGTGGAATAAGGTTGCATAAAACTGGTGTGAGTGTGCTAGAAGCAGACCTACCAGAATGACTGAGGCTGCAAAGAATAGTCAACAAGCAGTCGAAACCAGGAGAGACAAACAGTGCTAATACAGCAGAGGAGGGGACAATGTCAATCAATGAGCCGCAGTCTGAAATCTCTCCCCTAGGTCTGGGATTGGATGCTGAGCCAAGAACCTTGTAGGCCCTGCTGCTTCCATCCTGATAGGTTGACTAACCAATACTTGGCTGGATGACATGGCAAGCCTCCCAGCACAGCCATGCACAGTATCTTGGTTGGGTAAATTCCTGACAATATCACAGCTAGTACTGAATATTGCATGCCCCACTGGACCACCATGGCCTGTACATTGTGTACAATACTGGTTCAGTATGGCCGGTGCATTGTATACACTACTGGTACTATAGGGGTCACATATTTCAGTGCTGTATGAAAAACTAGATTTATCAATACTGTTCTGAAGGAAAAATGGCTTTTTCAGCGCTCCTTTAGAAAATGAAAAAATGAATCTGATTGGGGACCACTAGTTTGATAAATCTCCACCCATCAACGGTTGTTAAAATTACCAAAATCATCAGGTTTAAAAAAAAAAATGTGACAGTCTAACAAAGTGCATAGCATTTGTGCTGCAAATACAATAACACAGATCAAGAGGAGCTGAGCAGAAAGATATACATGTTTGCATTTAATTTTATACATTTATTAATTCCTGCTGATTCTAGGCTTTAAAGTCCAGGAGATGGACCTATCAGTGATTGACAGCCTTCCCTCTATGACTGTGTATACAGAGAGAGCTGTCAGTCACTGATAGGACCGTCTCATTGACTTCAAAACCCAAAATAAGCAGGAACTTGTATAAAAGTTGGGTATGCAATTTAAAATACAATTTATACTGAATCTTTCCCCAAAAAACTATATATCAATCTGCTCAGCTCCTCCTGCTCTATAACATGCTGCCTTTAGCTCAGATACCATGTTCAACGTGACAGGTTCCTTTAAAGAAGAGGCAGAGGCTGTGCTATACGTAGTACAGCAGAGAAGACTCCTTCTTCTAAGCTGTTAGGATATAAAAGGGACTATATTGTCAGCTGCCAGAGGAGAAAGGAGACTGATTCTGTCCAGAGCCCAACCCCAGCAACACAGATCAGCAGCAGTACAAAATGGGACACTTGGAAGCAAAAGCTAATAAGAAAGGTAGTTAAAAAACACTGCAAATGGCTTCAAAGCAGCAACAGAATTTCAGGATTTTTCAACATTTCAGGATAATTCTTTTAATGTATTCTCAGTAAAATGCCCCTTAATAAGCTGCATATAATTTGAAAAAGATCCTCTACCCTCATTACTGTGAGCACAACATTGTTCTATCATAATCCACTTATGGTCATATAAGCCACATAGCAAAGTCAATTAAATACACAAAAGGTTACATCGCTACCACAGTGCCGATGCATCAATTGGAAGATTGTGACTTCAGTCTGCAGTCGAATTTTGTCCTAAAATACCACACATCATCCTGGTTCTCAACCCAAATGAAAAATAACATTACTTTCAAGCAATATTCTGCAGGATTAAACAGATTTAATAATGCTCAGCCTATCCTCACAAAATCAATATGAAATATAATGAGATAGTTATTGATGCATACCCAACTCAATGCCAATCTTATTCATGTGCATGGATATTAGTGGAGATATTTTCTAATGTCATGACTATAGAAAGTAGTATGTTTCAAAATAGATTCTTTCCTTATTCTGCCCCACAGTCAGTGGCGTAACTAGAAATGACTGGGCCACACAGCAAATTTTTTAATGGGGCCCCCTCCCCCAGTAATTTTTTCACAACCCCTTCCTTTCATGCCACCTCCTTTCCTGTGACTAGTAAAGATTGCTCTCTCAGACCGGGCCCAGCAGCTGTTCCATCCGTTTTCTACACTGTCTATACTGTCACTGTATATAATTTCATTGTGTAATACTGTTGAGGGGCCCTGACAAAATCTTTTAGTACTTCTCCTCCTCCTCTTGGATGGGCCCCTTCTGGGTCAGGGCCCCAAAGCAGCCGCTTCCCCTGCTTCCCCTATAGCTACGCCCCTGCCCACAGTGGTAGCAGCTAGTAAGAAGTAGAATTAGAACCTAATGTGTAGGTTGTTGTAAAGTACCATAGATGCTTTATACACATAGGAGAACATTTCTTGGGTGAGAAGACGGAGATATGCTCTACAACATCTTCACCCCTGCCCCCTATGATAGGGAGACAGAACCGGGATGGGCTGCATATTGGAAACCTGGCATGCCCAGTTTTCTATCTTTGGGGCAATATTTTAATAAAGTATTAAAATCTTGTAACTGAAGTTAGGCCATATAAATACATTTTGAATTTTGTGCTTGAGGAGGAAGTCACCCTTTCAAAATCCACCAGTTCCATTAACAGAAAGAAATACTCAGATCAGTTTGCCTTGTGAAACAACATGGATTTGTCAGTTCTACCATCCTGTTTCTGAATATGTGCTTAGATTTATCGCCAACGTTGATAATGTTCTAGTGTTGAGCGAATAGACGTTCCGAAGTGGACCTTAATTTCAATTCCAGGGAAAATTTGATACGCCACAAAGTTAAATTTCCTCCTGCTTTGTGGTAACGTGAGCAACCGGAGAAAAGAAATACCACAAACGGGCCGCACCTCTTAAAATATAACAATCAATTTATTGAAACACACATGATTAAAAACACACAAATACATGGAAACATCCCCCATAGTGGGTTTAAATAAAGTGCATAATGCAGCCAGTACTGCCACCTGTCAATAAAGGAAGGCTAAGTGTACAACAATATATATCACCAGCAAATAACAAGATACAATATACTTAGCCGACAAGACAATGGTGGCACAAGGCGAATAGAAATGTGTATACTAGCTTCCTCAGAGGTCCATGTATACATACATGGACCTCTGAGGAAGCTAGTATACACTCTAGCGATACGCGTGAGGGTTCTTTCCCCCTTTGTGGATTTCTATTCGCCTTGTGCCACCATTGTCTTGTCGGCTAAGTATATTGTATCTTGTTATTTGCTGGTGATATATATTGTTGTACACTTAGCCTTCCTTTATTGACAGGTGGCAGTACTGGCTGCATTATGCACTTTATTTAAACCCACTATGGGGGATGTTTCCATGTATTTGTGTGTTTTTAATCATGTGTGTTTCAATAAATTGATTGTTATATTTTAAGAGGTGCGGCCCGTTTGTGGTATTTCTTTTCTCCGGTTGCTCATGGTTGCTTTTTTGTACCTGGGCCTGCACTCTTGTATTGCATTTTTAGGTGTGCCCCCCATTATATATTAGTGGCTTTGTGGTAACGTATCAATTTTCCCTAAAATGGCGTAAAAAAATTCATACTCACCTCATCCATTTGTGTGCGAAGAGTCTGCCGCGGCCATCTTGATTGAAGACCCCGCGCAAAATCTCGTGGTGATGTCACCACGCCAGCCAGCGTCGTGACATCATCATGCACCGCACGAGATTTTGTGTGGGATCTTCAATCAAGATGGCGGTGGCGGACTCTTCGCGATCAAATGGATAAGGTGAGTATTTTTTATTTATTCAATTTTTTTACAGATTAACCCCTGACAGCCCTCAGTGGTCATTGAATTTTTGAGAACATCGCTCATCATTAATTATAACATTCTAAGTCATATTAAATGAATAGATATAAAAAAAATATAAAATTTCTATGTACAGTTCATGATCCCATGTATGCTGCCTTTAAATACCTGATAAGATGTAGCGACACCTAATAAGAAACACAGCTTCTTATGAAATAGACTACATGCTATCTACATTACAGACAGAGCCGAAAACTACATAGATCCACATCGGTTTGGCATAATGATAAGTCTGAGCTGCTGCAGAACATTTTTGCAAAGACTAGGAGATCTGTGATGACATACTACCAAGAAGAATTCTCTAAGGCAATGGTCGTAGTTTTTTCAAGAGCTTCAACAACAAACATAAAGCTGAAAAGACTGACATAAGAGAAATAATTAAGAATGAACTTACCATAGATATAAATATTAAAATAGATACAGTTTCTACCCTTAACTTTGCAATTTCTAGCAACAATCAGAATTCAATACAATCTTGTGACATGCTAGGAAATCCTGAATGTGCTGAAATTCATATTACAACCATTAGGAGGCAACATATAAACACATACATATCTCCCATCACAGTAATAGGAAATCATGTTTTTTATTTTTATTTGGTCATCTCACATCACTTGTGTCAGGAATAGGATATGTCAAGGAAAGGTAAGGACACATCTGTAGCTGTTGTGAGCATGTAATCTCATGTTTTAGGGGTTACCGGATGGTTGATTAAATGACAGGAACACACTGCACACCAAAGCCAAGTGAGGCATCCAGTGGGCGATCATTTAGACCAGGCATGCTCAACCTGCGGCCCTCCAGCTGTTGCAAAACTACAACTCCCAGCATGCCCGAACAGCCTACAGCTATCAGCCTACAGCAGGGCATTGTGGGAGTTGTAGTTTTACAACAGCTGGAGGGCCGCAGGTTGAGCATGCCTGATTTAGACCTTTAGGTCTTAATAGGATGTAAGGAGAAGGACAAGCTAAAGAAGACAACCCCTGTAAGTAATACAGCTCTATTTATATAAATTCTATATTATAATGACATGTGCAAGTCAGTTATTATAGGGCTTAAAGGAGTTGTCCCATAAAAAATATTCTATATGTTTAAACCCCTGGCTCTGAATACTTTTGTAATTGCATGTAATTAAAAATATTGTATAGCTACTGAGTTATTCAATACAATTTATCTGTATAGCGCCACCTGCTGTTTGCTTTTTTTCCAATTTCCCTGTCCTACTCACTGAGTTGGACGCACATGCTCAGTTCCATCTTGCCACCTGCTTCAGCAGAGAGAACATGCCCCCTGAGAAAGTGTACGCCCCCTGAGTTGCCAGCTAGAAATAAATCTAGCAGAGCAATTGGAGCAATGAATGTGGATATCTCTGGTTCCATGTGAGGTACAGGGCTGGTTCTAACTTTGTTAGAAAGATTGTCATGGACTATATGATGTCTGATTTTCATTTTTTACATTAATCACGAGATTACTCCTTTAAGGGATATCTTTGTATCCTCTCTTAGTATAATAAGCAATATGTGACAACTAAAAGATAAGAATACTACTGACCCTTCATGAACATCTGGATATCCTTAGACATATCCGGGTGCTAGTTAACGTGTCAGTAAAAGGATGAAATAGTCTCTGAAGGCTGGAGAAAGTTTTCTCTTCGCAACGAAGTGATCTGCAGAGCTACAACAATCTATACCTCGAGGGGTGTTATACGTACAGTACTCCCACGCCACTTCTAAAGTAGCGTAGAGTAGGATAATCCCTTGAAATGTATTCATTACCCTCTGCGGTTACCTGGCAAAGCTCTGTTTTATAAGGGTGCAATGCTGCAGCAAATTAGTTAAAATAATAATTTGGTTTCCTAAGGAGGCATCTTGCCAGCTCAATACCTTATTCAACCTGGGGGGATCAGAGTCTGTCAGATGATAAATTGAGGTCAATGTTCCCATTAAAATGTATATCCTCCTTAACAGTTTGTTCTCTAAACTTCATTTTAATTCCAGGGTTATACGTGTAGGAGCATCTACCTGACTCCACTCTGTCCACCAAAGTGTTAGTTACAAAACATGACTATAAAATGCTTTAATGTAGGTGATCAGTAACTCGGCTGTCATTTTATACTACACGACATGGTAATCAGGAAATCAGACGAAAGGAAGTATCATAGCCAGATATGGAAGTCATAAGTGTCTGATCAGTGGGGGTCCCTCTTGCCCCCTGTTGAGCATAGTGAGGTGGTCACCCACGCTTATGCACTTTAATTGAACAAAATGATAAATACTGAAATAGCCGAATAAGCTGCTTAGCTGCTTTTTATACCCCCCGTTTTCTATCTGCAAGGAACTGCCACCCAGGAACCTATATGATAAGAATTATAGAAGGTCCTAGATGGTCGGCTTTCCCCTATCAGACTATTATGTTCATATATGTTTATGTTAGGAAAACTGCTGTAGGAATAAGTTAGGTTTTGACTCATCTATGTCTTTACCAGATCTGCTCCCTGACCCTCCATTCCAGCTGCTGGGTCCCTGCTTCCCTTTAGCGGTCTTCAGTCCCCATCCTATACCTTCCAGATGGATGGCCTCTGCAATGACGGGCCTCCGCAGTGACATGTCCCCTAAGCAGCATATGACCCAGCAGTGGCATGCCACATGGGGACATGTCACTTTTTAGGCCAGTCATTGGCTTTAGCATGAATGTAATCCTGTCTGGAAGTTTATAGGATAAGGATCAGCAGAACATGTACAGTAGGCTGGGGTTAACAGTTAAAAAAGTCCAAAAAGCTGGACAATCTCTTTAAGGAATGCTTTGTATACAGTAATTCAATAATACAACTATATTATGGAAATTATTTCCATAGCCATAGGTGATTTAATAAGAGGAAATGGTCCTTGTAATCAGTGTCCTGCAAGATCAAGCAGAATACAAAGCCACTCGGCAGCTTATAGTCTGCAAAAATTATGGCCCAAAGTGTCTCAAGTTGAGAAACTCATTTTTCTCTAATAAGACATATTATAAAGTTTCTTATTTTCATTTGCGCTATTGATTTATAGAAATGTTGATGAAACCTAAGTGCTCATAAAATTTCCTTGCGTTTCTGCCTTGTAATAAGAGGTCAACAACTCATTCAGTAATAGACAATACAATACTAAAAGTACTATATATTGGAGAATTGTTAGGTGGTCCAAGATTTCCATATTGATTGCTTATCCTCCAGGATGAAGATGGAGCCCATTCAATTCAATGAAAGCAGCGCTTCGGTGACCAGGTTCGTCTACGTCACAATGAACATAACTATGTACTTCTTACTCCGACTTCCGTTGCTGGAGCTACAAGGTAACTGCTGATCATCAGGGTGAAGAGTGTTAGACCCCCGCCAATCTGATAGCCCATACTCATTAATTGTGTCTTGGCATACAATCAGTGTCGGACTGGGATACCTAGGGCCCACCAGTAAAATTTATTTTGGGGGCCCACTGTACGAATACATTCAAATATAATAAATATTTTAACAAGTTTTTTATATGAACATAGGCTGGTGGAAGTGTTGTACATTGAATATAAGTATATAGTGCAGTAAGTCTAATGTGTTATGTGCCACTTGTGCAGGGGGTGGAAGACTAGGGGCCCACTTTGCCCAGGGGCCCATCGGGGGATTCCCCTGTATCCCTGTGGGCCAGTCCGAGCCTGCATACAATGGTCGCACATCACTTGAATATACCACCAATATCAGATAGGTGTGGGACCCAGGGGTGAGAGCTCTAGAACAGGGCCCTAAAGCAAAGGAAAGTGCATCACTCAAGCATGGTCACCTCTACATTCACTTCAAAGGGAGTTCTGGAAAAAGCCAAGCTGGAGCTAAGCTATTTTCAGAGCTCCCACAGAAATGAATGGAAGGTGGCTACGCTTGTGCTGTGTGCCCTTGTTCACTTTGGGAGCATTGTTCTACAGATAGGTGCAGGTCCCAGAGGTGAGACCCTCACCTATCCAACATTGGTGGCATATATATGTCTCAAATGTCTCAGATGAGACAACCCCTTCAACTTCTTTAATCTGAAGCTATACAGTATGAAGTCACTTTCACAGTTGATGATGATTATTGTCAGATAAACAAATCACTATAGTGAATAGCACTGCACATCACACTAAACTACTAGTGATACATCTAGCAGGCAAAAAGATCTTCAACCAGCAGTTGAAGTGATTTACTGATTATTAAAAAGCTAAATTAGTTTCCATTCAGGTAGTTTGGGAGATTGTGTTTCTTTTTGGCATTCTTTAAAGCACTAGTTTCTCCCATTGGTGTCTCTCACATAGTACTTTTGATGAGCTAATATTCCCTGCAGACTCATGAGTCCTATCTATAGTGGGAAGAGAGATTTTAGTGTGGACTCAATTAACCTGTTGTGTACTCAAGAGAATAGAGGCCATTGCACAGTGATAGTTTATGGGCCTCTTGGGTTTGTAATGGGTTGATCAAATCTATCTGTTAAATCTCGAGAGGAGAGGAACACTTGAAAGAGCATGTTAAAATACACATAATACAAGTGTGTCTAGATGAAAGCTGGGAACATTCAGGGTTGTGAAAGTTTCTTTCTTTCGCTGCCCACAAATGCCTTCATACTGTGCACAAAACCTATTGGAATTAAGCTTGAAGACAAAAGTAATAATACCAATTAAAGTTGATTAGCAAACACTCCAAGGCCAGAGAGACCCTTCATCAGTTAGGATATTTATTGTAGGCTCCTAAAGGCTAACTCACCCTGACTTTACTAACTAATTTCCAACCATATTAACCAAACAACACCGCTGGATCCTTAATTTCCATATAATGTTTCAGTGAGATCCTATAAGTCTGAAAAAGATGGATGTAAGTTGAACTATATGAAGGCTCTGGATGGCATAGGTGGTCGCATAGGTTTCGAGAACACATTTCCAAGTAATATTAAATTACTATTACAAGTCACCGGTGAAATAGAAAGTGGATCAGTTGTCTATTGCATTCCAATCAGATTCCAGCTCGATTTCATATTTTTTTATGAAAGCTGTTCCCCCTTTTCTTATGTACCAGCTATGACACATGTTCCTATTGTTCTTTGATAGATAATTGATGTGATTGATGATTGATGTAAACATTGATGGCCACTGATGGGGGTACATCATGACCGGACCCATCAGTGGCCTTCATAAAATAACACATCACATAGCACTGCGCATGTGCTAGTTTCTGATGCCATGTGCA
This sequence comes from Bufotes viridis, assembly GCA_033119425.1. Classification (NCBI taxonomy): domain Eukaryota; kingdom Metazoa; phylum Chordata; class Amphibia; order Anura; family Bufonidae; genus Bufotes; species Bufotes viridis. The sequence goes on from CM065590.1 coordinate 457,760,600, forward strand.
GTGTTATTCAATGGTGGTTGCTAATGTTCAGGTCATGTGCCTCTTCATCGACAGCCACAATGGGATATGTAAATAGGGATGCCGACATACACTACACAAGGGGGGGGGTGGCTCTGATGACCTTATTACAGTATATTATTTTGTTGATCAAAGTGCTGTTTACGACACAGTTGTAAAAGATAGAAAAGAAAAGTATTCATAATGATGAACTTCAAAAAAAACATCACATTATTAGGAAAGGCACAGTCGATATGCGTGATAACCTATTAAACAGAATTTTTTATTTTGCCAAAGTGCGGTCATTGGCTGCCACAGCTTTGGCATGGCTTGTTCGCATTCGGCCAGCCTGAACATCGGGCCCTACCCTCACAGAATATATAATCAATGCAAAGAAGGAACATTTTTGATTTTGAGAAGGGAGCTGTAGGTTTATTTCTCACCTACAGATGGCGCTGTTCAGTCCAGCTGAAAGCATAAAGGTCTCTTAGGGGAGGAGCAGAAATTGCAATAATTGGAGTATAACTGTAAAAAAAAATCAGTATAGTATAACAAATGGCATTATACAAGATACCTACAGAACTAAAATAATATATTGAGGGTCAAAGCCATTATAACATTGATGGACTATGCAGCAGAGCAAAATGTCTGTTGGCCCATGCTAGATTTTCTATTTAAGAATGGATGAATTTTGTCACGTTTCACAATCATGCAGGAAACATGATCAAGAACAGTGAACATATCCAAGCTTGAGAACTTTTAGTTTAAATTTTGTAGCCCTTTAATCTCCTAGGATATTATTCTGCAAAGTGCTGGAGGACAGTCATGTAAATTAAAGGCACAGTAATGCAGTCTCTGGCTAGTAGAACTGCAACTGAGTAGACATTGGATTAGAAATGTTATCCATACCAGTAACCCGGTCAATCAATTGGAGAAACAGGGGTTCCAGATCCGTACATTTAACTATTAAACTGCCGGGGGGAGGGCATGAGTACAGCTTGCTGCATGACCCTGCTGGTCAGCGGTGGGGAAAATGCAGGAGTCTGCATGATTAAATAAGATTAAATGTGTGTTCAGACTAGCTCTTGTGCCAGATATTATAAAAACAGCAGCAATTTGTCCTCTGCTCATGAAGGATTATATCAGCTTGGTATACATCCTGAGGCATAGTGATGAGTGGACATTTGTGCATTACATTCCATATATATTTTATTTCACATTTTAGGCTGTGAACCCCCCCCCCCCCCCACTACTCCCCCCTCCCCCCTTTGCTTGCCCACCAGCAAAATGAGTCAAGAAGCAAGGGCAATTAAATAAAGAAGAAACAGCTTTTCAAATGGAAATTGATAAGCCTGCCAAAGGCAATAGCCCGTGAAACGTGAAGAAAAAAAAAAGGATGTAATGCAGAGGAACTGGAGATAGGAGCACGCACACTGGCATACACAAATAGGCACAGGGACACACATACGCACTCAGCCCTGGCAAACATTTAACGTTAGAACTTGTGGCTGTGCAAACATTGGTGAAAAGCCTGAAATATCTGACATCAGACTGGTTAGCGCGCACACAGCAGCAGCCCTGACATGCTGCAAATCACATCCCATGATCCAAATTTTAACAGAATAGGATGTGACTCCTAATTTTTCCCCATGGGCAAAAAGTACAAAAAAATAAAATAAAAAAAAGCTTTCCATTGAATATGTTTGGTATTTATTTCTCGAGGTGGAAGCAGAAGACATCCAGGATAGATTCTTCCTTTTATGAGAATGCCCTTGATCTTTTCTTGAAAGAGATTCTTTATCGTTATCTCCAGAGACTCAGACTTCACACTTTTTGCTTAAAGTGAAGCCTTTGGACAGAGAAAACCTGGATGGAGTTCTTATTTGATAAAAGAACTTTTACCACATATGTGTGTCCAGATAGGGGACGTGTTGTGTGACCTTCTAGATGGAGCATTGATTAGATATTGGGACGCCTGCGCTAACACTCTATACAGGCCCTGTGTGGGCAAGAAGATAGAATATAAAAGTAGGAAATCCTTCCAACTTACCTTCTCATTGCACTGCTCCCAAAACCAGTAGGGACAGAGGCAGCTGGTGGGAAAGCTAGGACCTGCCAGAACAGCCTAAGCTTCGCTTAATACATCCCTGTGTCAGTTCCATTGATGTCATGCAGTGACAGGCAGGAACACAAAATGAACACAAGATCAGAACACGTTTATGCACCAAGCATACTATCTGGCCTCTTCTCCAAAATCAAGAAGGCAGGGGTAGTCCTTTATTCCTGGCAGGAGGCTTGAGGTTATATTATGACACCCCCCTTCTTATTTTCATCTGCTTTGCTCAGAGTTTGCTTCCAATCCTTCTTCTTCTTCTCAGCTCCCGACAAGGTGGTTTGGAATCTATCAAGGTAAAAGGAGTACATTACACATGTTGCATTCAAAGTTAAAAACCGCTGAGTGGATGAGCAACCCAAAATCACCTTTCTTCTGTTATTTTTCTTCTTCTTCTTCTTAGGGGAGGTTGAAAAGAAATTGCTATGAAAATCCAGAAAATAAATGAGAAAAAAAGAAAAAATGTCAAATTTCCAGTTGATATCTTCTTGCGTTTATGTCATGCGCTGGTGATGGGAATTGAAGCCGGCTGCATGTTGCATCTGCACAGGTCTATATCCTTCCCGAGTTCTTCTCTCTGGATTCTCTGCTTGTGGACGGAATATATGAGCAGTTTAAATGTCCCTTGTCATTCTGCTGTTTTCTCTCTCCCTTTCTACTCACTCTCTCCTCCTCTTCTCCTTGTTAGAGAGGCATGTCCGTGCTAAACTGATGTATTTTTCCCCCTCTTTCGCACAGATGCATGCACTCAGCTACAGACAGGGAGATGGGGCTGGAGAGGCAGAGTGAGATAGGCACACACATACACACACACAGGGAAAGCGAGAGAGACAGAAGCACACACAGGGACATTAACATTCAGGAGCGATAGCACCTCATACCACGGCATAGGGAACAATTTAAAGATATAAGTCGGACACCGCTGGCAACCTGCCTCTACACAAGCTCATGGCAACACCGCAATTCAAAGCTTAGGGCAAGCGAGGGGGCTAGTGACATTTCTGACAATGATTTCATCTTGACAAGGATGAAACGAGAACTGCAAGCGGCTAATATAACAAGGAGACAGACAAAATACTGGAGCTGAACATAAATTACACCTCATAAGTGATGCATGGTAATTGACATTTCAGCTGCCAGAGCAAAAAGATGTCGGAGGATCAGCTGAACCCAATCCATCTGCATGGAAAAGCCATGTTTATTGGGTCCCATCTTGAAGTTGTGGTTACTTTGGCCAGATACCAACCTTGGTGCTATATTGGCATATACAGAAAGAATTCTCACTTCCAGATCTTTAACCGTATTTATAGCAGAAATGAAATATCCGGGCACTGCCTGACATCAGGACGCCTTTAAATTCCTGTATCATGCATCAGGTCAGGACCCTGTGCGGGTGACAGTTGAGGGTACAATGCCATAGTTGTATGCTGTAGACCACATCAGAAATCACATCTGTGACACACAGGTAGATTACAGTAATGCCTTCCTGAGTAATAATTAGTGTTGAGCGGATCAAAGTTAATGAAGTGGACTTCGATCTGAATTTCAGGAAAAATTTGATTAATCACGAAGGCGAATTTCCTCGCACTTCATAGTAATGAACCAATTTTCCCTGAAAAGGCTTTAAAGAAAAAACCATACCTCATCCATTTGATTGCGGAGAGGCCATCACAGCCATCTTGATTAAAGAAAACGCGCCAAAACTTGCACGTGCTGATGTGTGACACCAGCACATCATCACGCTAGCCGGGAGTGGTCACCTCATTAGTGATGACATCACTGCGTCCGCCCAGTGTCATGACGAGGTGACACATGATGTCAGCGCGTCCACGATTTGGTGCGTTTTCTTCAATCAAGATGGCTGTTACCGCTTCTCTGCGATCAAACGAATGTGCTTTTTTAACCCCTGATTAACCCCTGTAAGGCCGCAATGTGACTCTAGGATTCCACTATCAGCGTTGAACGTGGCTTCTAAGGAGTTCAATGACAGGGGCAGTACAATTGCTGTTCCCTGTCATTGCGCCCGAAGCATACAATGGAATGTGATTTCTGACAAAGTACTTTGTAACAAATCAAATTTCTTGTCAAAGTTCGGTAAAGCAGCTAAATCGAATTTTTGAAAACTTCGCTCATCACCAGTAATGATAGAAGAAAAGGCAGGACTGTCGCAGACGGCTGCACCCTAAGGGACTGTATCACATGCATGACTAATTGTTGTGTCCAGCACACAACCAAAATAGGTGAGCAAGGTTCTATCCTTTCCTATATATGTATATTGTCATTATATACAGGCCTATGAGGCCCCTCCTTTTTTTTTTTTCTCTAGGGCCTCCATGCGAAATAAGGAATGGGCACCTTGTTTTTTTTCTGCTACCTAAAGTGTAAGTTATGGTTCTTAGCGGTAATGCAAAATCTGTAACAAAGCCTCCAACCAAGATGTGTTCTCAAATGATAAGGAGGGCCCTTATGGTCCACGTCAGTCGACAGGTGTGCCCCAACCCCTGCAAACTCTGTAGTTACAATCCTCCTATCTACTTACATGTGAATGCTAGTTTTTAATGGGACAAAGGCACACTGAAACACTCATCGGGGCAGACGCCATCCTGGACTGTGGGACACATCATGGAAAATGTTTTTTTTTTTTACTTTATTTGTGGATATTTTGCTTGCAAATGTTAATTGACCGAGTTATGGTTATACTTTTGACATTCGCTTTTTTCTTGCATTGTGGAGTATTTATAGCTTATAGTTCTTAAAGGGGCTATCCGAGTTGTTTGATACTGATGACCTATCCTCAGTATGTGATCAGTAGAGGTCCCGTCACTCCTGCTGATCATCTGTTTGAAGAGGTTGCCATGCTCTGGTGCACACTGCAGCCTCCTTGCAGCTTTAAAAGCATAGCTTCATCCATTGTATATTGGCTGTGATTGGCCCATTCACTGCAATGGGACTGAACTGCGCCTAGGCCAAGTGACCAATGAATGTGACTTCACAGACCCAAGGTGAGACCGCTGAGCACCGTCATCTCTTCAAACAGCTGATCAGTGGGGGTTCTGGGAGTCGACCCCCCCACCCATTAGATACCTATCTATCCTGAGGATACTACTTTAATATATATATTAAAGTATTTATGAACCAATACCCAATTCCCTAGTATAATGTTATTGTCAGAAACACCCTCCTTACATACATGAACAATCTTAATACATGAACAATCTAAATTTCTGACAATGCCCCGCAGAAGCTGTCAACAAACTATAGGTGCTACATATTCAGCAAGCCGCCCCCTGGGGCCCTATTAGGTGGAATTGGTACCCAGGTGTAGAAATAGCCGAATGGTATAAGGTGGTCTAAAAAGTCCTTTTAAGTTGTATGTGTCACGGGGCTCCTACCTGGATACGGTTGGACCCCAGGCGTTGGCTCCGAAAACAGACAAATAGGGAGAAATAGTTGAGGTATTTGAAGAAATAATTTATTCCAGACCATGTAATGAAGTTGAATAGCAGCTTTACTTTGATAAACTTTCATCAGACACAATCTTCAAACTTTATCTTGGTCCCAGCAGGCTTTGGCACTAAAACTCTGTCGGGCAAACTCAACTCTGCTACATCTGTTGCTCTCTAAATGAGAAAACAGGAAAATCCAGCTTCTTAAAAGTTGCAAATTTATTCCATCAGGTTAAAATCTTCAGATACAGGAATAGACTCAACGAACAATGCATTTCAGACCTTAGAAAACATTACGGTCCTTACTCATCTGTTGCTCTCTAGCTCTGCTGTGCTAAAAGGCTTGCTGTATAACGTAGCATATTCTTTATGCTGCAACTTCTCTCTTTGTAGTCTGTCTCTAGGTGATGCCAGGAAACTCTCCTCCTGGCTCCTGAGGCTCTAAGCTGTGGCCTCCACATCCAGCATAGCTGAAGGTGCTCTGGCTAGCTTGGCCTGGGCACGTCCAGCAGACACCCTCCTTCCCCTAGCAGGGGGTAAGTTAGACTGCTCCTAGAAACTGGTCCCCACCCTTCCTGGAGGAAGTGGTACTCGCCCACTCCTCCACAGAGGGGGTTAGAATGGAATGGAAGGCTCAATTTTACCTAAGTACAGCTCTGCCATATTTGCTGCCACCTGCTGGTGAACCAGGCATAGTACATTTGAACATAACAATTACATTAGAAATAGGAATGCACCGTGTAGTGGACCTGAAATAAATACACAAGATGACACAATATTAGCATACTCAGATAGAAGCAGGGCGTAGGAGTGATAATGCCACTCTGGGGCATTACACATACAGAAGCTTGCATTCTAGAAATGGACTGTGTCAAGAGCCAAAGCATTGAGCTGATGGGCATCACAACAACCGATATGAAGCCCATCCATAAACAGCCCATTGTGGATCAACAGAAACATTGATTCCAGCACAATGTATGTATTGTTAATATATCCCTCTATGTACTGTTAGTGTACACTCTGAGTTTGTGGTTTAGAAATGTGCCATTTGTGGCTCAGGCGTTATATATTCCCAATATCACTGTGCAGACAGCCCCCTCCCCATCACATTTGTTTTGCTTTAGTGCCTCCATTGGAGAGAAGGTAACTGGCTTATTCATTTTCTGGATTCATTCAATCCATAACCTTTGCACTGTCAATTTTCAGTGTAACTACTGTACTGTCATATTACAGTTAGTAAAATCAATAAGCTTACGGAGGAAATAAAGCTGCACTGAAAACCCCACTGGTCAGAACGGACTGTAAACATTCCACGCGGAATCGAATATTGAAAGGGGAAAATCATGTATTGTTCACCAGGCATTGTACCAGATCACAGTGCCATATATCACAGTGCCATATACCACAGTGCGGTATAGAACTGCACCTAAATGGACCACGAGAAATACATATAAGTGGAAAGGAATCTGTCAAAGAGTCAGATTTCATTCCAGGTAGTAGACTGAGCAGCTCTGGACCAGAATGTAGGAAGAAATTTGTGATGTCACCATGAAGTACACTGACATCAAAAGACTGGTAAATGTTAAAAGCTGGTGCTGGAGCATTAAGCAATTCATCCCACTGATAGCTTAAGGGTACTTTCACACTTGCAGGATGGCTATCCGGCAGGCTGTTTTCCGGCCGGTGAACAGTCTGCTGGATCCGCCATGCCGCAAGTACCCGTGTGCTGCCGTGCTGCTGCTCCATCCTCATTGACTATAATGGGGCGAGGGGCGGGGCTACGGCGCAGCACGGCAGTGCACGGCAGAGATCGTCGGACTAAAATGTCGGACCTGAGTACTTTTAGTCTGGCGATCTCCAGCCTTGCACTGCCGTGCTGCACCGTACCTCCACCTCCCTCCCCATTATAGTCAATGTGGAAGGAGCGGCAGCAAGGCAGCACACGGGTACTTGCAGCATGGCGGATCCGGCAGGCTGTTCACCCGCCTGAAGAGCCTGCCAGATAGCCATGCCGCAAGTGTAAAAGTACCCTTAGATGTAGATGAGCTCCATCAAATGTATGTGGTGGAAGGGTTGGTATTACATAGCCCTGAAGTTGCTGGATCCTTGCACACTGCTAAATGCAAAACTGCTCAGCCTTACCCTGCATTATACTATGCAATGCAAGTCTACATATGTAGAATGCACAGCTCCTACCTGTCCTCAGGATCTGAACAGTGTGGGTTTGACTCCAGGCACCTCCCATAATCAGGAGGCCGAGGTGCTCCAATGAGCATGCAGCCATCTCCTAGAACAGGCATCCTCAAACTGTGGCCCTCCAGCTGTTGTAAAACTACAACTCCCACAATGCCCTGCGGTAGGCTGATACCTGTAGGCTGTTCAGGCATGCTGGGAGTTGTAGTTTTGAAACAGCTGGAGGGCCGCAGTTTGAGGATGCCTGTCCTAGAACAATGATGTCACATTCATTGATCACATAACCTATGTGCAGATCAGTCCCATTCAAGTGAATAGGCCTGAGGTGCAAAACCAGGAGCAGCCGCTATTGTGCTGTGAGGAGGCCACAGCGCTTGTCTGGGTGTTGAGGTCTCTTCAAACAACTGATCAGCGGGGGTGCCAGGCGTCTGAGTCCCATCTATCTTAGCAGCACTATACTCATCGCTCCCCGCTCCAAGTGTATACTAATGAGTGCTTCCATAATCGAAGCGCCAGGCTCGCACTGGCCCACAGGGGTACAGGTGAATCCTGGTGGGCCCTTGAGCAAGGTGGGCACATAACACTGTAGACTTACTGCACTACATACATATATGCAATGTACAGCACCTCAACCGGCCTATGTTCATATAAAAAACTCAATAGATTATTAAAGAAACTCCCCAATTTATTATTACAGACACGATCAGAGCTGAGATGACTTCTAGGTATAGAGGATAGCTACCAGTGTCCTCTTTTCCCCAGGACCTATCTTCTCAAACTTGCTACAGGGACCCCCATATTCAATCATCTGGTAGCATCTTGCTGTTGTGTGAGCAGGTAATATTTTAATGTATTTGTACAGTGGCTCACAGAAAAAAGATGCACCACATGGATAAGCAACTGACAACACTGGCTAATCCCTCACTCTGGTGTTAAAAGCTGAGAGATTCGCCAATATTTCCAATCAGGAACATATCGGAGCCCCTTTAGGCATGACATGGGGTCCTACCACTAGACTACCTATGGTGTGTGAACAAGGTCTGAACAGGTATTAAGCAGCCTACAGCCCCATCCCACTCACCTGCACTGCAGGACCAACAATGCAATGGGGAACAAATGAGGCCGCAAGCTACACCTACAACAGACCATGTGACACCGGCTTCCAGGTGCAACAGAATGTTTACAAGCCATATGCAATGGCACATTCAATACATATAAAACAAGAATCACAAAAATAAACGTGGCCTAAATGGGTGGGAGCAGTCCCACCCACTTAGGCCACGTTTATTTTTGTGATTCTTATTTGTACAGTGGCCCCCAAAATAAGTTTTACTGGTGGGCCCTAGGCACCCTGGTTCGACACTGGAGGCGCTGATTATTATTTGCCTTATAAGACTCAATGCCATTTTTCCTCCACTTTTGGGGGGAGGAGTGTGTGTTATAAAGTGAAAACTACTGTACTGTAAGTAAAATGAAGTGAGAAGTAAAATACTACAAAATACAGTCCTTCCAGCTTATTTGAATAAACATTTTGGTAACAAACTTTTTCAAGTTGTATCTGGAGAAGAGGGAATAAATGGATTTGAGTCTCCGCTGCTATAGAATAATGCAGGCGTGCGCTTGACCCACTAGGAGACTAAATACAATTGTAAGAGAGCTGAGCATTTTACCTAAAGCATTGTGGACCATCCAGGTAGTGTCAGACAAACTATGGATAGACAAGACAAAAGTGGAACTTTTTAACACAACTAAACAATACTGCACACCAGTACCAAAACCCCACGCCAACTCTGAAGTATGCTAGGGGGAACATCCTGGTTGAGGCCGCCTTGATAATGATTACTAAGGTGTATCAAGATATTTTACAGCAGAATGTAAGGGCAGCAGTACATGACTTCGGGCTGAAAAGACGTTGGGTGGTGCGAACTCCAGAAATAGCAGAGGCAGCACTCGGCTATTTTCGGCACTTAGATAAAAGTGAATGGAGGGTAGGACCCACAATAATCTGACATTAGTGGCATGTCACAGCAAGATGCCACCAATGGATGAGATGGACCAACCCTTTTAAAGAGCACCTGTCAGCAGTCTCAATCCTAATAAACCAGGCACACTGATGTTAATTAAAATTATACTTTAAAGCTTAGAAGCTGAAGTGCAGCAAGGGGCTACGACTCACCCCTCTGTGCAGAATAAAAAAGGTATCAAACCTCTTACAGACACTGAGCTAAAAGAGCTACAAGTATCATTTTCATCAGCATGATCAACCTTACCAGGCAGTATGTCTGATTTAATAGGTTTGTACTGCTGACAAGTGCTCTCATTGCTGCTATTTGAGGCCTGCTGCTATACCAGCACACATCCTCCGCTCACAGAGCTAAGAGGGTCATAGTTCTATGGAAGAGCCAGTCATCAGGCTACTGGCAGGGCCCTTTGGGCAGAAACAATATGAGACCAGGGCTAGGCAGCAGTCTAATACTACTATAAAAAGTGTGTTGGCGAAAGTTTTGGGAGTTTGCAAAGAGATATGAGGTAATATTTGCATGTAACTGTACACTGGGTCCTCAGAATTAATTTCACTGGTGGGCTCTAGACACCCTGGTCCGTCACTGTCACATGGCACAAGTAAATCAACTAAACAGCTGAAAAAGAAGATTTGTGCTTTGGAATGGCCGAGTCCTGACCTTAACCCTATTTAGATGCCTTGCCATTACCTGAAGAGGGTTGAGCATGCAAGCCATCCCAGAAACACTGAGAAACTAAAGCATATTTGCAGGAAGGAATGGTCCAAAATTTCTCCTCATTGTTGTGCAAGGAAATATTTGGTGGAGATGATTTCTGCGAAAGAGGAATCTACTGGTCCTCCCCTGCTCTTGGGATAATGGGCTCAATAAAAGAAATGAAGGGCACAACTGCGTGTTAGTAGTTTAGTTAGATTTTGTCTATAACAATCAGACCACATTTTATTAGGAATTAATGCAAAAATCCTGAAAATTCCAAAGGTTTCACTTACCTTTTGTGGAATTATAATGCACTGTATGCAAATACTGCAGCACATACCTTATCGGCACATTTAGGGTTGTCATTGCAATATTTAAAGGGAGTCTGTCACCAACACCAACAGTCATTTCAAGCTGTTAATACCACGTTGTAGGTCACACACATAGATAACACATGGTACATTTTTTTGCCACTTCTGTAGCTGCAATGATCCAAAAATGAAGTTTACACCATATGCAACGTGGTATTAACAGCATGACTGAAGTTGGTGACAGACTCCCTTTAATCTACCAGAATTGAAGTCAGATAACTTGTATCACAAGACATTGAGGTTTAAAGTGGTTGACTTTTCTCAGACATTGATGGCATATCGCAAGGATATGCCATAAATGTCAGATAGGTGCAGGTCCCACCTCTGGGCCCCACTCTGACCACCATGCGTGGCCACCCTCCGTTCACTGCTGTGGGAATTCTGAAAATAGACGAGCACTGACTTGGCTATTTCCAGCAGTCCCATAGCGGTAAATGGAGCAGTGCACAGAGGACTCTACATTCACGGCTATGGGACTTCTTAAAACAGCTGAATTCCATAGTGATGAACTCACTTTGGGTGCCCATTCTGGAGATAGGAGCAGGTTCCAGAGGTGACATTCATGGTTTATCCTAGTGATACGAAATCAGTGTCTGAGATGGGCTGACACCTTTAAGTTGTCTGGGGTCTGAGAATCTGTATTTATACTTTCATATGCTCTATACCCCAATAGGAAAATCACCATTATGCTAATTTACAGATGTGTTTGATTAAAAGCCATGATGAATTTAATAAAGAAAAGTATGTTAATGTATTTTTTTTCTCAAACATTATGCTAAGCAGACGCCTCAGCAGTTTCCTCAACTTAATAATCATTTCTAAACGCCAATTAAAACTGTTGTGTTTTTGATGTCCAATATGTACTTAAAACCAGTGCAAGGAATAAATTGGGAGCAGAAATCAGCCTCATTAGAAGGACATTTGAATCACAGCTAAAGCTACACAGATCCCAGAACTTCAAGCATGTATTTATCTGGAGATATATTTAACTTATCTCTTACACACATCCACAAAATCAATGGGGGCTGAACGTGTTTTAAATATTAAAAAGCATTAAGGCCTCGGGTAACAAAGCTGGTGGTGCTGATCATTTTCAATGTGTCCATCAAGGCAGCCCTATTGTTGTTTTGTTATTTTAAAGGTCATTCTCACTCCAAAAAATCCTAAAGAAAAAAATCAAACATAAATCCTGAAAATAGAAATCTATGGACGGATGACTCTCTATTCCCAGAGAAAATTTGTTATAGAGAGCAGAGCAAATACTTACTGCATTCAACTTGAAAGGTTCAGGCTTTATACCAAAGCCCAAAGGTACTGTATGTCATAAACAGGCTACGATACACAACAATCAACTAAAATAGCACAACATTGCTGCTACCCAAGTGTAATACAACCATACATATAGATCCTAAAGCTCTATAAAGTGGAAATGGACAATGGTCCGCATTTACTAATGTGAATGCACCAAGATTTTGTCAAAAACTGCCCACAATTTGGCCCATCTAGCTTTAGAAGAATCCTCTTTGCCTAGCTTGCCGAGTGGCTTGGTCACAAGAAAAGCAGTGTGGCTTGGCAAGAAAGAAGTATCACAATTCTGTCAAAAAATTATGTTACAAACTAAGACAATTAATAATTGGTATTAAGTCACCCAAAAGTGTCTATCCTTGCACGAAATTTATCATCCAGTCCCAGCTACTGTGATACATTTGGTGTATGTCTAGAAAACCTGTCTAAGGCTACATTCACATGACAGTGAAAAAATAATGTCCATTAAAATTGGCCAAACACTGTGTTTATTTACTGATGCCTTTCTATAAAACAACGCCCTTAACTTGTATTAGTGCTGCTAGACCTTTGACATCCGTTTTTCCGAGCCCATTAAAGAAATGGCTGTTAGAATAGAACATTAGTCTTCAATGGTTCTGAAAATGGCCATGTGACAGTCACATGTCCATTTTTCACTGTCATGGGAAGGTACCCTAGGGCTATATTCTCATGACAGTTAAGAAAAACAGCCTTTAAAACAGTTAAATCGGTTTTCCAAGATTTTGATACTGATGACCTATGCTCTGGATAGGTCATCTGCATCTGATTGGTGGAGGTCTAATACTGGGAGTCGGGACCCCTGTTGATCAGCTGTTTTAGAAGGCAGTCCTGTTTTTGTATCGTCACAGCCTTCTCTCAGCTTTTCCTAGGCCAACTGTTAGAAATTGTACAATCATACTGCATTTGCCTACAAATATTCTTGGCCCTGTAGCTGTGTCTGTGGTCTATCTATCTATGAGATCTCTTCTAGATATGTTATACAGTAGATATACAAAGTGTTTTTAGAGGGGAATCAAACTTTCAATCAGTATATTAACAATGAATCTTGTCAAGAGAGTCATGCTGTCCAAACCACTGGCAGAATGCTGGCCATCTCATGGCATAACATGAAGTACCACTTGTACTACTGAATCAGGCCGATTTACAAATAATCACATCAAGCACATAAACTTTAAATATGACTTTTCACAGATACATGATGGGGGTACATGAGCTAGTACAACCAGCAATTCTCAAAAGTAGGTGCTGCCACATTCCTTATGTTCCCAAACCACTTCCCTTTGGGAATGGTAGAGGGTCTAATGCTTTATTTCGATATGATGAAAATTCTAATCAGCTGATTCGCCGAATTTCACACAAAAATTAGCTTTATGACAAATTACTTCTTCACGAAGCGCATTTTTTTTTGTATGTAGCAGGTGCAATGACAGGGAGCTGCAATAGCGCCACCCCTGTCACTGTACCTCTCAGATGCCGCATTCATACATGATCGCAGCATCTGAGTGTACAAACAGTGTTAAATTAACATTAAAAAATTTTCTGCAAAATTACCGGGTCCATTTGCTCGCGACGGGCCGGCCGCAGCCATCTTGCTCGAAGATCTCGGCCGAAATCCCCTGCGGAGCGAGTTTACGTCATCACGCCGGCCGGCATGATGATGTAATCTCGCGCCGCACGGGATTTCGGCCGAGATCTTCAAGCAAGATGGAGGCTGGTGGCCCTTCGCGCGCAAATGGCGAAAGTAAGTTTGAATTTCAGAATTAATCGATTTGCTGACACGAAGCATGAGGAAATTACGCTTCTAGGCGAATTAAATGATTCATGAAATTCGGATCAAATTTCTCTTAGTGGGATTCGATTCGCTCATCTCTAATGTTCACTATTCCTTAAAAAAGTCGCATGTTCATGCATCTTTTCATTGATACAGGTCTGATTGTAGCAATATCCAATGACATAAGATGGGTGGTTACAGTAATGTAAGAAAAAAATCATAGAAATCACACAATCAAATATGGTCAAGTTCCCATCTTGAATTTTTCATGACATTTTCTATTAGCTAAAAGTAAGAGCGAGCCTAAAGGGAGAAGACATTTAAAGATTTTCTCTTTTATTGAATCTGTTCTTAGTTCTAACTGCAAAAAGAAGCATAAAAACTGTATTAAATACAGCCCAATTCTCCCATTTAAGCAGTGGGGTCTGCAATCCCTACAGAATCCCAACTTAATTTTAACAAAATGCTGCAATACCATCATAAGGACATGATGTAGTTTGCTGAAAAGTGGTGTGATTGGGCTTCATATTGTAGTTTTTTTTATGCAGCATTAAAGTGATATTCTCTATTTTCATCCACCATGTCTTGGCTGTCTGTTTAGGGACCCACAGTGCCCTCTAGTGAAAATGTGATGTCAGTCTACTGCCTCAGATAGAGTAATTTAATTGAACCTATTAACATTGATGTGTGCAGCCATAAAATGTACTGAAAAAGCAATATCTGTGGAGAATGTTGACATTATATAGAGGGTATAAAAGGGTTGCTTTATTTTATATTAACACCAAACTAAAAAGAAATGTGAAAGCTTAAAGGGGTTGTCCGCTTTTTGATATTGATAAACTATCCTCAGGATAGGTCGTTAATATTAGATCGGCGGGGTGCAAACTCCCAGCACCACCACAATCAGCTGTTTGAGGAGACAGCAGTGCCGTTACGAGCACTGCCTTCTCTTTATTATTTAATTTCAATTACATCTCATCAGCAGTTCCATCGAATTTTATTGGGACGGCTCCTTCCTGTTTAAATGAATAGGAAGGAGCTCTCCCATTGACGTGAGTGGGTGAGTGGCACAGCTGAGATGGTGAGCAGGTAAGCAATGAAGACAAGGCAGTGCTTGTACAAGTGCTGCAGTCTCTTCAAACAGCTAATCGGCAGGGGTACTGGCAATCAGTCCCCCGATGATCTGATATTGATGACCTATCCTGATGACCTTGGAAAATCATGTTAGGTTGACAGAAGATGGACTAGGTCCACCCACTGATTAGTTAGTGTTGAAAGAGTCTAGTCTGAGCAGTGCAAGAGAGAAAACATGTGAATTACAAATTCTGCATCGCCAAGTTCAAAGCACCTTAATCTCTAAGCCTACAATTGTCATGTAAGTAACCCTTCTACTAAAGTACTCCAGGAAAAACCAAACATATATGTCACGGTTAATGGGGAGGGGATAACACCAGATAACACACACAAGGAATAAACCAGAGTCTAGGCCTCAAAGCTAAGGGAGAGGGATGGTGAACTCCTAGGAATCCCTAAACCTCTCCCTGACTCCTGCCAGTATGAGTAGACCCAGAAGGTGCCATACACCGTAACCTTAGCCCTGGAGACCCTGGAAGTCCCTAGGAGTGGTGGCAGGGAATGAGACTACTGGTTCCTCCCCAGATGAAGGAACCAGCATCTCCCTGAGGCCTAGACAACAATACACAGAAGCGAGCAACCAAATGCAAAATAAAATGCACTTAGCTTAAAGAAGAATGGAGGAGCAGGAGATTCAAAAGAACAACACACCAGCTCAACCAACTCCAGTAGGAAATATCAACCGCATAATAAGAAGTGTGAGTCATAACTACATAGAGCCTTAGTAATGACCCACAAGCTGCACCTCACAAGAGGTGTGGTCATTACCAAACAACAACACTGCAAGATGAAAACAGAGAGACTGTCAGATACTCTCACTTGCTGCCAGTCTCTCAGATCTTCTCACCTCTGTCATGGGAGGGACCGTGACAATATAAGATGGTCTAGAACGCACAAGGCCATATAAGCTTTCAACAGCAAGTTATTATTCTTGTTTATGACAAGCTGCTGCTGTGGAGGGTATTATTGCCAAAATATCTTATAACACTTTAAGATGGATTGCCCATCCATTTCTGTATTTCTGCACCCCTCAGCCCCAGAACTTTAGATGGACTTAATAACCTTATTGCATGCCTGTGATTCTGCCTAGAGACTGAAAAGTGTTCTTTAGAACGAAAGAGGAGTATTGTAACCACCATCATTGCAGCTGTCCATACACTGTTGAGAGAATATTGCACTGTTATATACTGTGTGGAACTGTGTCTTGTACTACTACCACTATAATCCAGTTAGTAAAGAGAGACTTTATTTACTACAACTAGTTTCATAGTAGGGAGGGATCCCGGACCTTATGAAGTTGTGGATCCCTTAATTTTATTGAAGGTTTTTCTGCCTCAATGCTGTGCACCATCTCTGGTACCATCACACAGGAGGACATGGGCTGCTGCATACATGCTCTGGCTCCCCCGATCCCCGCCATTGGAAACTGGAGCACACCTTGATGACCATGGCTAAAGGGTTAAAAGTCTGCAACCGACATTACTGCTCTTTAAAACATTTTTAAATGCCCTGCTGCCAACGTAAATTTACTGACGGTGCTTGGGAAAGGGTTAACTTCCAAGCCTTCACACTCATATTGGGCCACCAAGTAGGAAAATTATGATTTTTTTGGCATTAGCAATATTGATGGATTACTGAGCAATTGTTGACCGAATGAAGGTGGATGCTCAACAGACAGGATCCGTTTTTTGTGGGTTTAGTTCTGACAGATCAGTGGAAAGGCAAATTAATCAGTGACGTCAACACAAACTTACTGCTGACACCCTCTCCACTCTGTCAGTGGGGGCTCTACTTGTATAAGCGTTTAATAAAACAGGTTCTGTAGACATCTATGTGAAATCAGCTGACGATGGTGTAAAAGAAGTGCGCTTCTTCTTGGCGCTAACATCGCTAACAAAAAATTGGGCAAATCGGCAAATCGAATTTTTGAAAAATTCGCTCATCGCTAATCACA
Organism: Bufotes viridis; assembly: GCA_033119425.1. Lineage (NCBI taxonomy): Eukaryota > Metazoa > Chordata > Amphibia > Anura > Bufonidae > Bufotes > Bufotes viridis. Next base: position 457,777,622 of record CM065590.1, read on the forward strand.
GTCTTTTACAGAGTGGGCAATACAATGATTGAATATGGCAGTGACATTACACCCCATCACGCAGCAGATGTCAAGGTGAACGTACACTTTCCACGTGATGACACTGCCGAGACAATCACCATTACATTATTTAGATGCCTTTTATTATCCCTAACAATATTTCCTATGTATAAATGCGGCAAAGCCAGAAACTAGCACTTTCCATAATTTATCAGTAGTGTTTTAAAGATGTGAACAAAGATACATTATATAAACCGGTGCACTCTTTAGTTTGATATCATACAGATAATCTGCTTAGAAGTAATGATTAAAGTGAAGACGCTGCATTAATTAGCTAAGATAATTAGTATAGATTATGTAAATGAGGCTGACTGTCAATCACAAATAATAAAGAGTTCAGATAACAATGGAGCTGTTGTAATATTAGCAAACACGTTTTGAGCAGAGAATGGAAGAATCCGGAGTGAATGTCACTGAATGTCAGCAAGTTACATGGTAGGATAATTAACGCTAACAGGGCCGTAGAAGGCTAATTAGGCCATTGAAGTAACCGCTATACTATGGTATCTGCCCTTTCTGTCATTACCAAAGCAGAATACATAAACATGCAAGGTACAAGGTCAGATCTAACAATGAGCAGTCATCAAAAAGATATTCCACGTGGACATACTACTATTACTAACGATTGCTATAACTACTGTCTCAAACATAAACAAGAGGAGATTTTTCCCCACTCCTCCATGAAAAGTTTACGGTAGCTGTGTGATGGTTGAGGGGTTTCTTGTGCATAGCCTGTCTCATACATCCTACAGCATCTTAATGGGTTCCAAGCTTTGACTTAGACATTCAAGAATCCTTTAACGGTACATTGAAGGTCACTGATGTGCTGCAAGTTTAATTTCTGGCTAAGCATCAATCTTCTGTCAGAGGGTCTGACATTACCCTTTGGTACAATGATGGTGAGTTACCCAATGAGCAAACACCACCATAGTTTACAGTTAGTACGATGATTATTTTAGTGAAATTCTAAATTTCTATATTTTGTTTTCACCAAACATTTCTAACTCTTTTTCATCCTTATCTGTCAAGATCAGATTGCTCCAAGTTGCTGTTGGTTGCTGTAGCTGCTCATGGGCAGGCTATAAATTTGTCCTCCTATTTTTTTCTGGACCTTCTATATACAGTTGCAAGAAAAAGTATGTGAACCCTTTGGAATCATATGGGTTTCTGAACAAATTGGTCATAAAATGTGATCTGATCTTCATCTAAGTCACAACAATAGACAATCACAGTCTGCTTAAACTAATAACACACAAAGAATTAAATGTTACCATGTTTTTATTGAACACACCATGTAAATATTCACAGTGCAGGTGGAAAAAGTATGTGAACCCTTGGATTTAATAACTGGTTGAACCTCCTTTGGCAGCAATAACTTCAACCCAACGTTTCCTGTAGTTGCAGATCTGAGGTGCACAGGATGTCAGGAGTAATTCTTGACCATTCTTCTTTACAGAACTGTTTCAGTACAGCAATATTCTTGGTATGTCTAGTGTGAATCGCTTTCCTGAGGTCATGCCACAGCATCACAATCGGGTTGAGGTCAGGACTCTGACTGGGCCACTCCAGAAGGCGTATTTTCTTCTGTTTAGGCCATTCTGTAGTTGATTTACTTCTATGCTTTGGGTCGTTGTCCTGTTGCAACACCCATCTTTTGTTGAGCTTCAGCTGGTGGACAGATGGCCTTAAGTTCTCCTGCAAAATGTCTTGATAAACTTGGGAATTCATTTTCCCTTCGATGATAGCAATCCGTCCAGGCCGTGATGCAGCAAAGCAGCCCCAAACCATGATGGCTCCACCACCGTACTTCACAGTTGGGATGAGGTTTTGATGTTGGTGTGCTGTGCCTCTTTTTCTCCACACATAGTGTTGTGTGTTTCTTCCAAATAACTCAACTTTGGTTTCATTTGTCCACAGAATATTTTGTCAGTACTGCTGTGGAACATCCAGGTGCTCTTGGGCAAACTGTAAACGTGCAGCAATGTTTTCTTTGGACAACAGTGGCCTTCTCTGTGGTATCCTCCCATAAAATCCATTCTTGTTTATTGTTTTACGTATTGTAGATTCGCTAACAGGGATGTTATCATATGCCAGAGACTTTTGTAAGTCTTTAGCTGACACTCTAGGTTCTTCTTCACCTCATTGAGCAGTCTGTGCTGTGCTCTTGCAGTCATCATTACAGGAGAGGGAGAGTAGCAGCAGTGCTGAACTTTCTCCATTTATAGACAATTTGTCTTACTGTGGACTGATGAACAGCAAGGCTTTTGGAGATACTTGTAGGTCTTCTGAGAGCTCTTTTGTGGCATCATTTACATCAGGCAATGCTTCTTGGGAAAAGCAAACCCAGAACTGGTGTGTGTTTTTTATAGGGCAGGGCAGTTGTAACCAACACCTCCAATCTCATCTCATTGATTGGACTCCAGTTGGCTGATACCTCACTCCAATTAGATGTCATTAGTCTAGGGGTTCACATACTTTTTACCCCTGCACTGTGAATGTTTACATGGTGTGTTCAATAAAAACATGGTAACATTTCATTCTTTGTATGTTATTAGTTTAGGAAGACTGTGAATGTCTATTGTTGTGACTTAGATAAAGATCAGATCACATTTTATGACCAATTTGTGCAGAAATCCATATCATTCCAAAAGGTTCACATACTTTTTCTTGCAACTGTAAGGTTACTTTCGCACTAGCATTTTAGTTTCCCGGTATTGAGATCCAGGGGCTCAATACCAGAAAAAAATGCTTCAGTTTTGTCCCCATTCGTTGTTAATGGGGACAAAACTGAGCTGAACAGAACGGAATGCTCCTAAATGCATTCTGTTCCGTTTAGTTGCGTTCCCATACCGGAGATCAAACCGCAACATGTTGTAGTTTGTTTTCCGTCCTGGGATGCGGAGCAAGACCGATCCGGATCCGGCATGACCACCAATGCAAGTCAATGGAGATGGAGACGTTTTCTCTGCCACAATCTACCACAATAGACACCGGATCCGTACCCCATTGACTTTCAGTGGAGTTCATGACCAATCCGTCTTTGCAATGTTAAAGATAATACAACCGGATCCGTTCATGGCTGTATTATCAGTAATGGAAGGTTTTTTGCTGAACCCTGCAAGATCCAGTAAGAACGCTAGTGTGAAAGTAGCCTTATTTGTTCATCCCTGTTGTAATAGTAAATTCATGATGACATTTTCATGATAAAATTCTACTATGATTGCAATTTTTTCAACATCTTCTCAGACTGAACCTCCTGGGACAGCCTGGTCTGGGCAAGTTGTAAGTTGTTTGAAATGTTCTCCACTTGGATGATCTTCCACACAGTGAAATGATTGATGTCCATTTAATTGGCCCTTTTTTTTAATCTGTCGTACAGACTCCTAGGAATCTATAGGAGAGGAGGGACAATTCACAAAGAGAAACAGCAGCACAGCCAAAATGGGAACGGGTGCAATTCCTCCTGGAATTTCAGGCAAAAAAATCCATGTACGATATCCAAAAAGCAAATGATGAGTGCAACGACCTTAATACCAGTGTCTGTCGTATTCCTTACCCTTTAAGAGGTTTTTTCAATATATGTCCTTCTGTTAGAGCAAGTTGTTGTGGCGCCAGTTGCATGGATGCAACGAGGACAAGGAGTCCCCTTTAAGTAGATAGTGTTGGTACCCAGGTGTATGATTGCCAGAGTGGTGTAAGGGTTGCCTAAAGTGTCCCTTAGGTGTGGCTTTTGCACTTGTCACGGTGCTCCTACCTGGATATCCTTGGATCCCAGACGAGGTTGGACGAAGCAGTGTAAAAAGGGTTAAAAGTTAAGGGATTTTTAGAATAACTTGTATCCATACTTGTATTGAACACAGCTTTACTTGGCATAAACTTTTATCAAGGAACAATCTTCCAACTTTATCTTGGTTATCAGCAAGTTTTGTCATTAATCTGGCAGGCAAGCACATTCAGCTCTGCTGCATCTGCACTCTCTCAGCCCTGCTATGTTGGCTGGATTAAATAGGAAACTTTCCTCTTCTGCTGTACTTGTAATTTAGCTATCTGTAGTCTGTCTCTTCTGTAATCCTAAAAACTTCTTCCTGGCTTCAAGCTTCCTTAGCTTGGCTTTCAGGCAATGCAAGCCCAGAAGGGGACATGCAACCATATAGAACTCACAGGCAGGGCCTGTCCAGGAGGGATGAGGCCTGCTACTTCCCCTTACAGGGGGTAAGATACTCTGACCTTCACTAGCTAATCTTCTTCCCCTCTAGAGAGGGGAACAGAATGGAAGAAGGGTTCCATTCTATCTAACATAGCGCTGTCAGCAGTGTCGCCATCTGCTGATAAATCAGGCACATTACACTTAAACAGTAATTTGCAAGGAAATAGATAGACACACTATGTAGGACATGGTATTAAATATAAATGATGACACAGGATTCACCATTATAGACAGGGGGGTCCCAAAAGAGGTGGTAATGCCACTCTGGGGTATTACATTCCACTCTGGGGTATTACAGAGGCAGCACCCCAAATTAGGTGAAGGCCAGGGTGTTAGACCCGGTGTTTCCCAGTCACAACGTTTCAGCTTAGCTCAATGATGTCTTTGTCAAGCAGTAAGATGATGTCAAGGGCAAACTTAAATACCCACAATGTGATCAGAATACATGATTGCATAATTAATAACCAATAAACATAATTATGTGTATGTACATTAATAAAGATAATTGATGATTCAAAAAACATACGATTGTCTCATATTAAATATCTCATAAATCGCCATATAGTGCAGATAAGTTGAGTAAAAAAATATAATAGGTAAAGTGCCCGCTGCATAAATGGTAAATAACATCACCTGTGCAAAGTGCAATTATTACAAATAAAAAACAGCAACAGCTGTATTGTACAAGGTAATCATAAACTCCTACTTCATCATTGGTGGTTCCAGTGGAAAGGATGGCGTCCCCAGCTGTGCAGTGTGCACCGTGCTCACCAAGACGTGCATCACATGACTCTGGAACGTCAACACGCATCTCACGTTAGCATTTCAAGAGGTATCGCGGCAACGTCAAAGGGAGGAATGAGAGACGCGGGCGGTCACCTGACCGGCATTATTACCTGACTGGCCCACAAATATAAACAAAAGTAAATTTGAATACTATAATGGCCCAAATATTAAACAACCTTATAGGACTTGGTATTCAAGTGAAATATGGTGAAATATTTTGCAGGAGGGACAGATATATTATTCTTCTGTGAGACCAACACTCCAGAGAGACCAGCATATTCTGTTTCCAGAAAGCACATGAGAGACAGGACAGCAGGATGTTCAGCGAGCTACCACTTTACAGATACTGCTGCAAGGTGAGGGACTAAGGCGCAGACACCCAACGCCTAAATTTCTACTGAGCCAGAAAAAGCTTGTCTGAATCTTACAGTGGACATTCCGTTCTGTTCTGGCTTGAATCTTCAAACTACATTTCCACTGCACCGATCCCCAGGGAGCAACCACCTGAGGGAGTACACCATAACACAAAATCTTATCAGGACTAGGGTTGAGCGAACCCGAACTGGACCTGGACTTTTTCATGGAAGTTCGGATTCGATGTTAGCGTGATTTTATTATTTTCCATTATTACATGGTTATAACGGAAAATAATAGCAATCTTAAGACAGAATGCTAAATAAAATGGCCATTGAGGCCTGACTCTTCAAACTACATTTCCACTGCACCGATCCCCAGGGAGCAACCACCTGAGGGAGTACACCATAACACAAAATCCTATCAGGACTACGGTTGAGCGAACCCGAACTGAACCTGGACTTTTTCACGGAAGTTCGGATTCGATGTTAGCGTGATTTTATTATTTTCCATTATAACATGATTATAATGGAAAATAATAGCAATCATAAGACAGAATGTTAAATAAAATGGCCATTCAGGGGTTAAAAAAATAAAAAAACCTCACCTCATCCATCGTGCAGCCGGTATTCTCTTCTTTCTGAGGAGGAGCTGAAGAGGGTTCAGAGGAGGGCAACTAAAGTAATAACTGGAATGAGGGATCTACAGTACCCTGAAAGGTTATCAAAATTAGGATTATTCACCTTAGAAAAAAGACGACTGAGGGGAGATCTAATATCTATGTATAAATATATCAGGGGTCAGTACAGAGATCTCCCCCATCATTTATTTATCCCCAGGACTGTGACTGTGACGAGGGGACATCCTCTGCGTCTGGAGGAAAGAAGGTTTGTACACAAACATAAAAAAGGATTCTTTACGGTAAGAGCAGTGAGACTATGGAACTCTCTGCCTGAGGAGGTGGTGATGGTGAGTACAATAAAGGAATTCAAGAGGGGCCTGGATGTATTTCTGGAGTGTAATAATATTACAGGTTATAGCTACTAGAAATGTGTCGTTGATCCAGGGAGGTATTCTGATTGCCTGATTGGAGTCCGAAAGGAATTTTTTCCCCTTAAGTGGGGAAAATTGACTTCTGCCTCACAGTTTTTTTTTGCCTTCCTCTGGATCATCTTGTAGGAAACAGGCCGAACTGGATGGACAAATGTCTTTTTTCGGTCTTATATTATATACTATGTTACTATGTTATAACCAATGGAAAATAATAAAGTGAACTTGACCTAAACTTGACCCCGAACCCGGATCCCATTAAAGTCAATGGGGACCCGAACTTCACTTTATTATTTTCTGTTATAACATGGTTATAACGGAAAATAATAGCATTCTTAAGACAGAATGCTAAATAAAATGTCCATTGAGGGTTTAAAAATAATTTAAAAAACTCACCTCATCCACTTGATCGTGCAGCCGGTATCCTCTTCTTTCTGCAGGACCAGCAAAAGGACCTGCAATGACGTCACCACGCTCGCCACGTAGTCAGCTCGGTGACGTCATAGCAGGTCCTGCTGAATGACGATAGCAGGACCTGCGGTGGCGTCACCATGCTCACCACGTGGTGAGTGCGGGGACAGCATCGAAGTCCTTTTGCAGGACTGCAACTTTGATCTGAAGTTTGGCCGAATCCAGCAAACCCGAACTTCACAGGTTCGCTGATCCCTAATCAGGACCAATACCACTCCTACTCCTCAGTAGCTTGCTGCACAGATTGGAATGTACACAATGGCCCTGATTTATCGTATCTTAATTTCTGCAAAAAAGGAGATATCACCTATAAGTCAATGGATTTGTAGATGCCCTGTCACATCTCCTGAATTGTCTTTATATTACCCATTAGATAACAATTAGAGGATTTTGACTTGGAATGCTGTTTTGTGATATTGCTCTGTTATTGGTCCTATTGTTCCTGAAATATTTAATTAAGCTTGTCCTACAGGGAGAACTATGGAGCTACAACTACACTACATGGCAATACTTTCAGTTACATGCACTACATGGAACAGCCGGCATTCAGTTGTTAAAATCAATCAGTATTGCCATAAAAAGTCTCCATGCAGCCCAGGCTCAATTGGCAATTGGATGTTACTATTCCCCTTGTCAATCGGATGTGTCCCTACAGGGTGATATTATCATTATAATTAGACACAGTGTTTAGCCAAGGGGAGTGGTATCACTGAGTTGTCCATTTAGTTGTACATTTCCAGGTGGGATAACATAAGAATAACATAGGAACTGCAGTCTGACAGTCTTAAAAAAAATATACTCTAGAATTGTAATTTTATGGGAAATATGAGTATTAACTCATACAAACATGTCAAGAAAGGTGACTGGCCTCTAATAGTCATGTGTTCTGCCTGGGACTGTGTCCAGTGCTGTAATCTCATGTATACACTGCAGCGTTATAATAATCTGCATTTATGAACCTGGTATATTACGTGTATATCATCACTGTATGGCAGTATTATTGGTTATATTGGTGCCAGGGAGCAATAGCCTGAGGGAGTATACCGTGACACAACACCTCATCAGGGCCACTACCACTTCTATCCTCTGCACTGGCTCCTCAGGAGCTCACTACATATATGGACTGGTGTGGTTTGTGTGGCAGGGCTGCTTTTTTGGAGATTTGCAGGTCTGGATAAAAAGATATGGCAAAATATCTCCAGATATTGACTCAATGGTTTAACGTACTTTTTAAAGTGGTTGGCCACTTTTCTAAAAAAAATTGTGTCTTTACTGTGAGTTATGTTTACTAATTCTTTTGTGGTCACATATGAAGGTGTAAATATTCTCTGAGCTTAATAGGGTACCTTCAAATGACATCATACTGCACAGACACTGGAGGAAGTGTTCTGCACATGCCCAGTCTATCTCTACGCCACTTCTTCATGTCTGACTGTGCAGGGTGGAAAAGGTATGCTAAATACCTCTCTTTCCAAAAATAAAACCTCTGAACCTCTAATGCCATCAAATGTAAGGTTGCTCTCCTATAAGTCAATACTCAACCTTTTAAACACGCCTTGAGGCATAGCTTGGATAATAGTTAAGCCAATAATAGCTAACCATTCCCAAGATGGGCTACGGGCTTAGCCATTATCTTATGTATGCTTCAAAGCTTGACTGAAAGCTACCTTATATCTACTTTACATCTTATGCATCTTATGGTAAAGAAAAAATGGTTCAGCTTTCTTTTCTGTTTAAAAAAAAAAAAGCTAATTTGCATACCTACTGAAATATGAGCATCATGCCCCTTTAAATTTACAGTTGCATCACCATGTTAATAGCAGTAGCCATCCACCTATAGAATTGGTCGGCATTACCATGTTAATAGCAGTAGCCACCCACCAATAGAGATGTCGCAAACATAAAATTTTCCGCTCGCGAACTTCCATGAATGTTCGCGAATGGGCGGAGCGGCAAACCGCCATAGACTTCAATAGGCAGGGGAATTTTAAAACCCACAGCGACTTTTTCTGGCCACAATAGTGATGGAAAAGTTGTTTCAAGGGGGCTAACACCTGGACTGTGGCATGCCGGAGGGGGATCCATGGGAAAACTCCCATGGAAAATTGCGTAGTTGATGCAGAGTCGGGTTTTAATCCATAAAGGGCATAAATCACCTAACATTCCTAAATTGGTTGGAATAACGTGCTTTAAAACATCCAGTGTATGTGTCAGGTATGATGTTGTATCGATCAGGTAGTGTAAGAGTTACACCCATTTCACAGCGACAGACCAAACTCTGACAAACCAAACTCCCCGTTTAACCCACCGCAAACAACCGCAAACAGTCCATTTGCACAACCGCAAACTCCCCATGTGCACAAGGTTGGATACCAAGCTAGCCATGTCCCGTTCCTTGTCCTCACTGACGTCATTGAAGGTCTCTTCCTTCACCCAGCCACGTACAACACCAAGGGTCCCCGAAAGGTGACAACAAGCCCCCTGGGACGCCTGCTGCAGTTGGTCTTCCACCTTCTCAAAGCCACCTTCCTCCTCTGACTCCTCTTCTTCAGACTCCTCTCTCTGCGTTGCCGCAGTTCCAGCAATCAACGACGACAAAGTTGATTCTGGTGGTGATGGTGACCACAACTCTTCCTCTTCATGCTCATCTACGGCTTGATCCAGCACTCTTCGCAGGGCACGCTCCAGAAAAAACGCATATGGGATGAGGTCGATGATGTTGCCTTGGGTTTGACTGACCAGGTTAGTCACCTGCGCAAAAGGACACATGAGCCTACAGCCATTGTGCATAAACGTTCAGTAACGTGGCCAAAAAATACCCAGCTCCGCGGAGGCTGTCCTCTTTTTTTTAAATTAAAGAAATCTGTTCTTACCAGTTTAATCTCTGTTTTGTCCCCTATCAGGGGCCGGTGAATGGAATAGATTTTAGGAACCAGGAGATGGAAAAAGATGGTTGGTCGGTACTCTTACTTCCAATTTGGGGCACTGCACATGCGCCGAGCAATGTACTGTGCCACCCTATTTGAGTCGTGTCTTAAGTAGTACTATTCCTATCAGTTTAATCCCTGTTACGTCCCCTATTATGGGAAGTGTATCGAATAGATTTTAGGAACCGGGAGATGGAAAAAGATGTTTGGTTGGTCCTCTTACTTCCAATTTGGGGCACTGCGCTTGCGCCGTGCAATGTACTGTGCCACCCTATATGAGTGGTGTGTTAAGTAGTACTATTCCTATCAGTTTAATCCCTGTTGCGTCCCCTATCCGGGGACGTGTATCGAATAGATTTTAGGAACCGGGAGATGGAAAAAGATGTTTGGTTGGTCCTCTTACTTCCAATTTGGGGCACGCGCGTGCGCCGTGCAATGTACTATGACACCCTATATAAGTGGTGTGTTAAGTAGTACTATTCCTATCAATTTATTCCCTGTTACGTCCCTTATCAGGGGACGTGTATCGAAAAGATTTTAGGAACCGGGAGATGGAAATAGATGGTTGGTCGGTCCTCTTCCTTCCAATTTGGGGCACTGTGCGTGTGCCGTGCAATGTACTGTGACACCCTATATGAGTGGTGTGTTAAGTAGTACTATTCTTATCAGTTTAATCCCTGTTACGTCCCTTATCAGGGGACGTGTATCAAATAGATTTTACACAACTGCAAAGAGTTGTCAATAGTTGACACACTCATGACATAAATTTTATTCCTCTATGCGTCAATCTTGGTGTAGTGATGACTGTGCTCGTGCGCACGTTTGGGAGATTGCAGGTGATGGCGGTTTTTCAAAGCCTATGGTCATGCTGAGGTAGTTCAGTGCAGTGTGGGCCCATTGTTGGCCTAGTAGGCTTTAATGATCAGCTTAGATGATCACAAAGAAAATGAATGTTTTTTCTATGAAAAATTATCCAGCCGATTGTTTTTGGTCTGTTCACAATGAAGCAACAACCTTATCATCTGGGGTGTTCCAACATTACCAACACACTTATGGAGGTGATCGCTTCATTGTGATACGCAAGCCCCTTCACCACAACAAGGTAACGATCACGAAGGGGAATTGACACATCTGTGTGCCTTTTTTTTGGTTTTGTTTATGCAGCCACAGTGCAGCACCAGAGGACAGAAAAAATTAGGCATGTACACATGCCTGAAAAATTAGGTATTATTGCAGCCGCTGCTGTAGCAGCGGCCGGAAAAATTGCTGTTTTCCAGGCAGAAAGTGTACTAAAATATTGCGGCTTAAACCCTAGTTGGTGGCTGAGAAGTCATGCAAGTCATCCGGCATGCAGAGATTAAATACAGCAGCGTGGGGACCATTTTTAGCCCAAGGCCTCTCATCAGGCCTTTTTTAGTTAAATGCATCCCCCACTGTCAGTCCCTTCGGGATCCATGCCTCATTCATCTGAATAAAGGTGAGGTAATCTAGACTTTTTTGACCTAGGCGACTTCCCTTGTCAGTGACAATGCCTCCTGCTGCGCTGAAGGTCCTTTCTGACAGGACACTTGAAGCGGGGCAGGCCAGAAGTTCTATCGCAAATTGGAATAGCTCAGGCCACAGGTCAAGCCTGCACACCCAGTAGTCAAGGGGTTCATCGCTCCTCAGAGTGTCGATATCTGCAGTTAAGGCGAGGTAGTCTGCTACCTGTCGGTCGAGTCGTTCTCTGCCGGTGGACCCCGAAGGGCTGTGGCGATGCGTAGGACTTAAAAAGCTCCGCATGTCCTCCATCAACAACACGTCTGTAAAGCGTCCTTGCCGGCGGGGTCGTGGTAGGAGGAGGATTACTTTCACCTCTTCCCCTGTTAGATTCTCATTGTGCTGTGACATCAGCCTTATATGATGTGTAAAGCATACTTTTTAACTTGTTTTGGAACTGCTGCATCCTTTCCGACTTCCGGTAATTCGGTAACATTTCAGCCACTTTCTGTTTATACCAGGGGTCTAGTAGCGTGGCCACCCAGTACAGGTCATTCTCCTTTAGCCTTTTTATACGAGGGTCCCTCAACAGGCATGACAGCAAGAAAGACCCCATTTGCACAAGGTTGGATGCCGAGCTACTCATCTCCCGTTCCTCATCCTCACTGATCTCATTGAAGGTCTGTTCTTCCACCCAACCACGTACAACACCATGGGTCCCAGATAGGTGACAACAACGAGCACCCTGGGATGCCTGCTGTGGTTGGTCTTCCTCATCCTCAAAGCCACATTCCTCCTCTGACTCCTCTTCCTCAGACTCCTCTTCCAGCGTTGCCGCAGGTCCATCAAGCAATGATGATAAGTCTGTTTCTGCTTCCTCTTCACGCTCATCTACGGCCTGATCCAGCACTCTTCGCAGGGCACGCTCCAAGAAGAAAACAAATGGGATGAGGTCGCTGATGGTGCTTTCGTTGCAACTGACTCCGCAGAGGCTGTGATCGAACATTAGGAGTGTAGAATTCCAACATATCGGGCTGTCGCAAATCAAGCGCCTCACCTGCATGTTATTTTGCTGCTGAATATCGGAAAAGTGCGCCATGGCTGTGTACGAATGCCTGAAATGGTCACACACCTTCCTGGCCTGCTTGAGGACATCCTGTAAGCCTAAGTACTTACACACAAAGCGTTGTACGATCAGATTCAACACATGTGTCATGCACGGCACATGTGTCAACTTGTCCAAATTCAATGCCGTCAACAGATCGCTTCCGTTGTCACACACCACTTTGCCGATCTCCAGTTGGTGCGGCGTCAGCCGCTGATCCACCTGTGCGTTCAGGGCTGACAGGAGTGCTGGTACGGTGTGACTATCTGCTTTCAGGCAAGTCAACCCCAATACGGCGGGACACTGTCGTATCCGGGATGTGAAATAGCCCCTAGGGAGCTGGGGGGTGTAATTGATGTGGAGCAAGATAGGAGGTTAGCGAAGAGGATGAAGTAGGAGGAGAAGAGGAGGTGGCGTCAGTCCTGCCTGCAATTCGTGGCGGTGTCACCAACTCCGCTGCACAGCCACGCATTCCATGCTTGGCAGCCGTCAGCAGGTCTACCCAATGCGCAGTGTACGTGATATATCTGCCCTGACCGTCCTTTGCAGACCAGGTATCAGTGGTCAGATGGACCCTTGCCCCAACACTGTGTGCCAGACATGCCAGGACTTCCTTTTCCACAATGGAGTACAGGTTGGGGATTGCCTTTTGTGAAAAAAAATTTCGGCCAGGTACCTTCCACTGCGGTGTCCCAATAGCTACAAATTTTTTGAAGGCCTCAGACTCCACCAGCTGGTATGGTAAAAGCTGGCGGGCTAAGAGTTCCGACAAGCCAGCTGTCAGACGCCGGCAAGGTGTTGACTCTGTGACATTAGCTTCTTATGCTCAAACATTTCCTTGACAGAGACCTGACTGTGGGCAGATGAGCAGGAACTGCTCAAGGTGAGAGGCGGAGTGGCGGGTGGTTGAGAGGAGGCAAGGAGGACAGCAATGGTTGACGTGGCTGAAGATGCTGGACCAGGAGGAGGATGGTGGCTTTGGGTTTGTGTGCTGCTTGTACTCATGTGTTGATCCCATAGGCGTTTGTGATGTGAGATCATGTGCCTTCGCAAAGCAGTTGTACCTAGGTGAGTGTTGGACTTCCCACGACTCAGTTTCTTTTGGCACAGGTTGCAAATGGCATCGCTGTTATCAGAGGCAGACACACAAAAAAATGCCACACTGCTGAGCTTTGCAATTACGGCATTCTGGTGGTGGCAACAGCATGCGTTGATTGGTGTGCTGTCTGGCTGACCCCGGGTGCCGATACATGCTGTCTGACTGTGCCACTAGCTCCTTGCGACGACCTCCCCCTGCTTCCAACTTGTCCCCTCCTCCTCTCTGTATCCCCATCTGAACGTTCCCCCTGTTCTTCTTCTCTTCGAGCGGGCACCCATGGGACATCCACGGACACATCGTCATCATCAACTGCTTCATTTGTATCTGACAACTAAGCAAAGGAAGTGCCAGCGGGTACAACATCATCATCATGATTACACCGTACGTCCATGTGTGTAATGCTGCCTGACTGAGACATATCCCTGGGACATATCCCTGTTATCTACATCCTCTGGCAATAATGGTTGCAAATCACTCTTTTCTTCCAACTGATGTGTAAATAACTCCTCTGACAGATCAAGTAAAGCAGCTGTGGTGCTAGTATTGGTGGTGGTGGCGGGCGGGCCAGTGGAAACTTGAGAGGTGCCCGAAGATGAGCTGGAGGAGGATGGTGCGTCAAGGTTCCGAGCGGAAGCTGTAGAAGATTGGGTGTCCTGTGTAAGCTAGACAACTATGTACTCAGAATTTTTCGAGTTCAGGGTATGTGGCCTCTGAACACTGGGCATTATGTTAGGGCCAAAGGAAATTACAGCACCACCACCACTACGGCATCTGCAGGGTGGCCTGCCTCTACCTGTCATTTTTTTTTATTAGTGGTACTATGAGTGCAAGGTACTGTGCCACCCTTTATGAGTGGTGGACAGTGGGCACAGTACAGTCTGTGTGCCTGACACACACTGGCAGGCAACTAAAATTATATAAAAGGGTACAATTTAAATGACTTTTTTATCTGCAAGGTACTGTGCCACCCAATATGAGTGGTGGGCACTGGCAGTGGGCACAATACAGTCTGTGTGGGCCTGACACACACTGGCAGGCAACTGAAATTATATTAAAGGGTAAAAATTAACTGACTTTTTTATCTGCAAGGTACTGTGCCACCCGATATGAGTGGTGGGCACTGGCAGTGGGCACAGTACAGTCTGTGTGGGGCTGACACACACTGACAGGCAACTGAAATTATATTAAACGGTAAAAATTTAATGACTTTTTTATCTGCAAGGTACTGTGCCACCCGATATGAGTGGTGGGCACTGGCAGTGGGCACAGTACAGTCTGTGTGGGCCTTACACACACTGGCAGGCCACTAAAATTATATTAAAGGGTAAAAATTTAATTACTTTTTTATCTGCAAGGTACTGTGCCACCCAATATGAGTGGTGGGCAGTGGGCACAGTACAGTCTGTGTGCCTGACACACACTGACAGGCAACTGAAATTATATTAAAGGGTAAAAATTAACTGACTTTTTTTATCTGCAAGGTACTGTGCCACCCGATATGAGTGGTGGGCACTGGCAGTGGGCACAGTACAGTCTGTGTGGGGCTGACACACACTGACAGGTAACTGAAATTATATTAAACGGTAAAAATTAAATGACTTTTTTATCTGCAAGGTACTGTGCCACCCGATATGAGTGGTGGGCACTGCCAGTGGGCACAGTACAGTCTGTGTGGGCCTTACACACACTGGCAGGCCACTAAAATTATATTAAAGGGTAAAAATGTAATTACTTTTTTATCTGCAAGGTACTGTGCCACCCTATATGAGTGGTGGGCAGTGGGCACAGTACAGTCTGTGTGCCTGACACACACTGGCAGGCAACTGAGATTATATTAAAGGGTAAAAATTAACTGACTTTTTTATCTGCAAGGTACTGTGCCACCCGATATGAGTGGTGGGCACTGGCAGTGAGCACAGTACAGTCTGTGTGGGCCTGACACACACTGGCAGGCAACTGAAATTATATTAAAGGGTAAAAATCAAATGACTTTTTTATCTGCAAGGTACTGTGCCACCCGATATGAGTGGTGGGCACTGGCAGTGAGCACAGTACAGTCTGTGTGGGCCTGACACACACTGGCAGGCAACTGAAATTATATTAAAGGGTAAAAATTAAATGACTTTATTATGTGCAAGGTACTGTGCCGCCGTATATGCACACAGTACAGTCTGTGGGCCTGGGGCCTCTCACACACGGGCAGGCAACTGAAATATAATATATATATATATATATATATATATATATATATATATATATATATATATATATATATATATATATATATATATATATAAAAAGCAGACTGATGTACCAGCCCTAAAAAGGGCTTTTTGGGGTGCTGTAAGGACGCTGTCCATACAGCATATGAGTCTTTGAGGACTGGAGTGGACACAGAACACTAGTAGCTAACGCTTTCCCTAGAATCCCTATATTAATTCAGCAGCAGCAGCTCTCTCCCTGCTCTAACTAACACTGCAGCTTCAGAATGAATCTAAGATGGATGCTGTCCTTGCTTTTTGATAGGGGGTGGGAGGGTCTGGGAGGGAGGGTATGCTGATTGGTTGGAATGTGTCTGCTGACTGTGAGGTACAGGGTCAAAGTTTGCTCAATGATGATGTATAGGGGGCGGACCATGACACAGATAAGGAACTACCTTCAACACTGGTGACTGCAAGCACCCGACGGTCTAGGGAGGGTGAGCAGGGACTGGTGGTTCCCTCCCCATCCCTCTGGTTGTTAAAGGGCTTCTGTCACCCCCCAAAAGTCATTTTTATTTTTTGGGCTTACTAAAATCCTTATAGGGCGATTATTCTATATATACTGTTTTTACCCTTTTCTGTTGGTTATTTTCACTAAAAAACGCACTTTGAAAATATGTAAGTTACCTCGCTACCAGCAAGTAGGGTGGTTACTTGCTGGTAGCCGCCGCATCCTCCTTTCCAAAAAACGCCCCCTCCTCCTGTTGAGTGACAGGGCCAGCAAGCGCTCTCCTCCTCTGGTTGGCCCTGTCTCCGTTCCAAATCTCGCGCCTGCGCTGTCCCGGTCTTCAATCGGCGCAGGCGCACTGAGAGGAGAGCGCTCGCTCGGCCGCTCCTTCCTCAGTACGCCTGCGCCGATGATGTCACATATACACCCGGAAGAGAAGTCGCCGGTGACTTATACATATATTATGTGGCAAAAAGTAGTAAATTCGGCAGCACTCCTAATTCGATATCACAGCGGTGCAAGCGTCCACCCCTGGTCAGGGGGTCTTTTATAAATGTACAAATTGGCTCAGCACTCTCTCAGATCTGGTGAAAAAAATCGTGTTTATTTAACACATGTTCACAGCAGCAACGTTTCAGCTCTCACACAGAGCCATTTTCAAGCCAACTTGGCTTGAAAATGGCTCTGTGAGAGAGCTGAAACGTTGCTGCTGTGAACATGTGTTAAATAAACACGATTTTTTTCACCAGATCTGAGAGAGTGCTGCGCCAATTTCTACATTTATATTATGTGGCAATATATATATATATATATATATATATATATATTTGTGGTCATGGCTACGGGGGTGTGTGAAGGAACTACCAATAAACTTACCTAGATGGTTAGACGTGTGCCCATAACCATGGCGTAGGAAAGCCTATAGAGGGCATCCCTTGGAGAAGAAAGAAGAAAAAGAGAGGGAGGGGAAACCAGGGTGGGGCACACAGAACGCGTGAGTAGGGAAGCGCCCGGCCTGAATTTGAGCCCCTTCGCCCCTCCCACAAATCCAGGCTACAAGTAGCCTTAATACTTGTGGTCATGGCTACGGGGGTGTGTGAAGGAACTACCAATAAACTTACCTAGATGGTTAGACGTGTGCCCATAACCATGGCGTAGGAAAGCCTATAGAGGGCAAAAATTACTTGTAGCAGAAGTTTATTAAACAAACACAAATTACAATACCAAATTAACGAAAGCTTTTGCAATCTCACTTTGCGGGTTTGGCACATATCTCGTGTAGCATGAGGACTGCCAACGGCTCATTTTCTTGATAATATGGACCGGCACCCCGTGTTTTGAGGCCGCAGAAGCGGCACCAATTCTGAAGGAGTGCCCAGATATGGCCCGGGGATCGAACCCTAGACCAGACATGATAATCCTGATATGTTTGATGAACTGCGAGGTAGTGAGGGCTTGGCCGTGGAACGGCAGTAATGGCCCGTCGGGATCTGTCTCTCCTAGCGTGAGCCTAAGCTTCTGAAGGACTTGAACTGGGCACCAATTGTTGAAAGAGGGATAAAAGGGGATTTTTACAGCGGGACCCACTTGAGAGGTCTTGGAGGAGGTAAGTGTCAACTCGAAGTGACTACCCTGCCAACTCAACTGATTCCTCTGGAGACCTGTTTTTTGTGATGGACCCGCGGTGAACTCTCTAGGCCTTAGGAAGCCATAAAACCCTAGGTACATGGCTGCTTTAAGAATGATGCTGTTGTATGGCCCAAATGGATTGCCGTCCAAAGACCTGGATAGAGACCTGAACAACTCCCCAGACACTGGCTGCCTTCTGGGTTCTGAAGGAATGTTGGACTTTTGGATGCCCCGCAAGGTAGCCTTAACCGCCTGTGAGGAAAAAACGGAGTGAGGGCCGGGCTGGACTAAGAGGAAGTGGTACTGGACGCCTGCCAAATAGGTGCGGATGGTGTTGTATGACAACCTAAGATCAGAGTGGCAGTATCCCAGGAAGGCCTTAATGTGCTGAGGGTTATTAACGTCGATGGCACAATCGGCAAGTGATTCCACAAACTGGTTGAAGATGCGCCAGCCTGTGGAGTAGTTATGGGCCGTATTGGGCGAGAGTGATTTGCGCACCAGAATGGCAGCGACCGCCAGGTGCCTGCTTAGTCCATCACCAGGGAGTGGAACTCTGGTGGAGGAACTCCCCGTTGTTCTGCCTCGGGCATGGCCTGAAAGAAAGAGGAGAAATTGAAACGAGACAATGCGTCCGCGGCTATGTTCTTGGCACCTTCGATATGCAGGCACCGTAAATGAAAATTGAACTGTAATGACAACAAAATCAACCTGCGTACAAAAGACATGATAAAAGGGGATTTTGACCTGGATTTTGACAGAATGTCCACTAGCGCCCGACTGTCGGTGACAAAAGTAACGGTTTGGTTTGACCACGCCTTACCCCATGACTGTGCGGCTGCTACTATCGGGTACACTTCTAATAGTGGGGAGGACCTTAGTAAATCTGCCCGGACAGGATTTCTGGGGGCCATGGACCCGCGACCCATTGGTTTTGGAAAATAGCTGCATAACCGCGAGAAGCCGCTGCATCGGAAAAAACTAGCAGAGGTTCTGAAACATTTTGAGGGACAAACAAAGAAATCCCATTCCAATTGGATAGGAATTGGCTCCACATGGCCAAGTCTGAAAGGGCTTTAGAATCAAGAGTGAGCAAACTGTCCTGCTCTGGGGCATCAGGTAGGAGCCGGAGCAAACGGGAGGTGAAGGCTCTGCCCTGTGGCATGATTTTTGTGGCAAAGTTCAACAACCCCAGAAGGGATTGTAACTCAACTTTGGAGAGGGTCCTGACTAGTACTGCCCTTGCCACCACTGATCTGATTTTCTCCAACTTTTCGGCAGGGAGGCTGGCTTGCATCATAACTGAATCTAAGGTGATACCCAAGAAGGTGATGGAAGTGGAGGACCCTTCAATCTTGGATGGTGCTACAGGGACGTCGAGATCAGCAAACAACGTGAGTAATCTGCCCAACTTGTTCGAGGGCGGACCTGGCTCATCAATAATCAGAAAATCGTCCAAGTAATGGATGACCATTGGACACTCGGCATGATTGACCAACAACCAGTGCAAGGCTTGTGCAAACTGGTCGAACAGCCACGGGCTGCTTTTAGACCCAAAGGTGAGGCAATTGGCGAAGTAATATGAACCCTCCCAATTGATGCCGTAATATTTCCACAGGTGAGGTTGAATAGGGAGTAGTTTGAAAGCATCAGCGATATCGGCTTTTGCTAACTGAGCCCCCCTACCGACTTGGACGATGAGCTGTATTGCTTCATCAATCGACGCATAATGCATTGAGAACTCTTCAGAGGGGATTAAAGAATTCAGACTGGGGACCACTGAATCATGAGGCGCTGACAAGTCATATTTTAATCTTTTTTTTATTAGACAACTGTTTAGACACAACTCCTATTGGACTGACCCTCCATGTATCAAAAGGGGGAGAAGCGAAAGGCCCGATGATGAACCCTTTCTTTAGTTCTGACTCAATGAGGGAGCGCACTGCCTCAGGATCCCTGACTGAGGATAGCAAATTGGGGCCTTCCCAAGTGGTC
Source organism: Bufotes viridis (assembly GCA_033119425.1). Taxonomy (NCBI): domain Eukaryota; kingdom Metazoa; phylum Chordata; class Amphibia; order Anura; family Bufonidae; genus Bufotes; species Bufotes viridis. The sequence continues at coordinate 457,797,493 of CM065590.1, forward strand.
TGGGGCAGGGCCACTAGACCGGTGTGAAACCCTGCGGTGAAACCTGAGACAAGAAACTGAACAAAACGAGGGTCATGATGAGGCTGTAAGAGAGAAGACAACAGGTCAACGTTGACCCGGGTTAGTCAGGACGACTTCATGCGCTGGGGACAGGTGGTCTTAGGATGGGCCCTAAAGCAGATTGAGCACACGTGCAAAGAACGGCATCTATTATAGTTGCAAGTGGCAACGTTATAGTTGTTGCACACCTGAGAATTGCCTAAGAAAACCACGGGTCTACCCAACCGATCCACAGCCGAACTGGACTTAGAGGCACCAGGCCCCGGGGCCTGCTTGGCCTGGGTTGTGGAATTAAGAAGAATGGAGAGTGGACTGGCAACTGCTGCAGACCGGGGATCTAAGTCCTGCAAAATGTCTGCAGAATAGCTCCATGTCTAACACGGCCCAATTGGTGACATGGCGGAATTGTGCTAGAGCAGCAGCTGCCTTGGCTGAGAAAGACCTGTGATAGTCGTAAAAAGAATGTCCCCCATATTTGTGTCCCAGATCGGTGACGCGGTAAAGATAAGTGTCTAACTCTTCCCTTCTTTCTGGGTGCGCGGAGCAAACAATATCCCTGAAGAGACTAAAGGCTAACACAAATTCGGAGATAGAAAGCTTTTTGTTTAGTCGTGCGTCCTTTGCCTTAAGGACAACTGGCACGTCACCGCAAGCTATAGTTTGGTTCTCGACTGTGTCGTGGGCCGCTATCAAAATGGACGCCAGATTGATGTCTTTCCCTGCCAAAATATCCTTTCTCAAGTTTTCAGGGACGAAATAGGACGGGGCGATGCTGGGCGACCCAGAAGACCCACCTGGGGAGGAGGGCCCTGGTGTGGTAGGGGCAGACGTGGATGGGGCGGGCTGGCTGGTGCTGGCCTCTCTATTCTCTAATACTGAGAGCCTAGTTTGCATGTCCGAAACAGAGTCCGAGATGGTGTTGATGGTGGCGTGCAGCTGTACCCAACGACAATTGAATGGTGGAGAGCGAGACTTCTTCCTCCGCGGGGGATCCTGAATCAGCCATGAGAAGTCTGAACAGCTCCGCTTTCCTAGCTGATGCCGAATGCCTGATTCCTCTGCGGTTCAATTCAGCTATTAACTTGGGAACGGTCCAACTCCTGAACGAAACGTTGCTGGCCCGTTCTGAAACTGCCGTATCCGAACTGATGCTGCATCGTCGACCACGGAAGCCCGAGACATGATGAGCTGGAAGAACATGACACATACGAAGGGGGTAACAGCTGCCGAACCGAGGACCCCAGAAGTGAACCGGCGACTCGTAGCACCCTGCACCACGTGAACCGACTGGAGTGACGAGGAGGAAACTAACTGAGTGCGGAACCTGAAGGACTACACCAGAACTATTAGTCGTGAACTGATCGGTACCTGCCGGTAAAGCCTTGTATTTCTTGAACGCGACTTCGGGTCGAGGTGCGAGCTCACCAATCAAAGGCCAGGTCCTGGAAACTGGTGACCCCGCGAGAACCCGATACATACAGTGGAGGAAATAATTATTTGACCCCTCACTGATTTTGTAAGTTTGTCCAATGACAAAGAAATGAAAAGTCTCAGAACAGTATCATTTCAATGGTAGGTTTATTGTAACAGTGGCAGATAGCACATCAAAAGGAAAATCGAAAAAATAACTTTAAAAAAAAGATAGCAACTGATTTGCATTTCATTGAGTGAAATAAGTATTTGAACCCCTACCAACCATTAAGAGTTCTGGCTCTCACAGAGTGGTTAGACACTTCTACTCAATTAGTCACCCTCATTAAGGACACTCTGTCTTAACTAGTCACCTGTATAAAAGACACCTGTCCACAGAATCAATCAATCAAGCAGACTCCAAACTCTCCAACATGGGAAAGACCAAAGAGCTGTCCAAGGATGTCAGAGACAAAATTGTAGACCTGCACAAGGCTGGAATGGGCTACAAAACCATTAGCAAGAAGCTGGGAGAGAAGCGTGACAACTGTTGGTGCGATTGTTCGAAAATGGAAGGAGCACAAAATGACCATCAATCGACCTCGCTCTGGGGCTCCACGCAAGATCTCACCTCGTGGGGTGTCAATGGTTCTGAGAAAGGTGAAAAAGCATCCTAGAACTACACGGGAGGAGTTAGTTAATGACCTCAAATTAGCAGGGACCACAGTCACCAAGAAAACCATTGGAAACACATTACACCGCAATGGATTAAAATCCTGCAGGGCTCGCAAGGTCCCCCTGCTCAGGAAGGCACATGTGCAGGCCCGTCTGAAGTTTGCCAATGAACACCTGAATGATTCAGAGAGTGACTGGGAGAAGGTGCTGTGGTCTGATGAGACCAAAATAGAGCTCTTTGGCATTAACTCAACTCGCTGTGTTTGGAGGAAGAAAAATGCTGCCTATGACCCCAAAACACCGTCCCCACCGTCAAGCATGGGGGTGGAAACATTTTGCTTTGGGGGTGTTTTTCTGCTAAGGGCACAGGACAACTTATTCGCATTAACGGGAAAATGGACGGAGCCATGTATCGTGAAATCCTGAGCGACAACCTCCTTCCCTCTGCCAGGAAACTGAAAATGGGTCGTGGATGGGTGTTCCAGCACGACAATGACCCAAAACATACAGCAAAGGCAACAAAGGAGTGGCTCAAGAAGAAGCACATTAAGGTCATGGAGTGGCCTAGTCAGTCTCCGGACCTTAATCCAATCGAAAACCTATGGAGGGAGCTCAAGCTCAGAGTTGCACAGAGACAGCCTCGAAACCTTAGGGATTTAGAGATGATCTGCAAAGAGGAGTGGACCAACATTCCTCCTAAAATGTACGCAAACTTGGTCATCAATTACAAGAAACGTTTGACCTCTGTGCTTGCAAACAAGGGTTTTTCCACCAAGTATTAAGTCTTTTTTTGTTAGAGGGTTCAAATACTTATTTCACTCAATGAAATGCAAATCAGTTGCTATCTTTTATTTAAAGTTATTTTTTCGATTTTCCTTTTGATGTGCTATCTGCCACTGTTACAATAAACCTACCATTGAAATGATACTGTTCTGAGACTTTTCATTTCTTTGTCATTGGACAAACTTACAAAATCATTGAGGGGTCAAATAATTATTTCCTCCACTGTATGTATTAGCAAAGCAACGACTATTAAGGAAAACCAAAACTAAAAACGTGCAATAGAGTAGACACGGATACCTGGAAGGACACCTGGAATCTTGGGAATTAATACTTAAGGCTGACTTCAGAACCAACTTAATTGACGGAGAGTCGACCGAACGGCTTGCCGCTGGGCTGGTGACAGAGCCTGTCTGACTTGCGAAGACCCCTGAATAAAAATGGAAAAACAGAATACGGTACACTAGAGACGAGCTGGCCCAGGCCGGAGGCCTGAACCGTACAGTGGCTCTGGGCGGATGGAAGGAAAGATACCGAACAATGACGAGAGGGGACCCTGAAGAAAAACAAAAACACCCAACCCAGGTAGGAACCGTGCAGACCCCGCCGTGCTGAGACCCTGGAGACACCTGAGGACAAACAGAGCAGCAGAACCCATGTAAACGTGCTGCGGCGTGAAAAAAGGTCCTGGTGGGCGATCCACCCGAGAACCCTTGTGCGGAATGGAGGTGTCGAGGTGGCCTGCGAGAGAAACCTGGTGGGCGATCCACCCGAGGTAAGCCTGGCCGTGGACATCACCTAAAACCCTTTTTTTTTTTTTTTTTGAGAGAATCCTTGGTGGGCGATCCACCCGAGGAGCTCCCACCGTATAAGGTACTGGCAGTAAAATTCTTGTGAAGGGACCTGGTGGATGAACCACCCGAGGCACCCTGGAGTATGACGTGAGCGTGCCGAGCGTGGCTGTGGAAAATGGACGGGACCTGTGGTGGTCGCCCTGGGGCCCGAACCTAGATATGGGCGTGCCCCGAATGGACGGGCGCAGCTGAGAGAGAGTTCTGGTGGACGATCCACCCGGGAACCCCTACCTGGCAGTGAGGCGGGCCTGCGAGGGATTTCTGGTGGGCGATCCACCCGAGAAACCCCTGGCCGAGCCAGATGCTGCCATGAATGAACCTTGATAGTTCCTAGTGGACAACCAAAAAACCCTAGACCGTGATGCAGGGGAAAATGAGTGGGGAGGGAAGGACCGGACGGCAAGTAGCGAGTACCTGGGACCAACCTAGCATGAGAAAAAACTCCTGGAGCTGGAGGGGGGTGGGGGCGAGTGCCACGGGCATGACTATGGCCCAACCACGGAAGGGACAAAAGCGCCCCCCCCGTGAAACAGAGCGGACCCAGGGGAACCAGCGAGAACCCTCCCGTGGTTGGACTCGGGACCAAGCCATGAGAGTGTCCTGGTGACCGATCCACCCGCGGATCCCCCATGGCTATGGACCAACATGAACTATGAGCATGAAACCACTACATGTCATTATATATATTTAAAATGTCCCTTTTTTTTTTTTTTGGTGGAACGCACAAGTAGGCAGACACCAATGAATGGCCGCAGACACCAGGAAGGCCTGGACAAGATACCTGACCAGAGTACCCGGGTGGGCGCAGACATGCACTGGCGGCTCACCCAACCGAGCATCTCCCGGGCGAGGTACACCCCCCAACTGAAAATAAACGGATGGTGTAACATATGTTTATATTTATTTATATTTTTTATTATATACCCTCCATACAGACCACTATAAAACAAAAGAAGGGGGGGGGGGGTTTAACCAAGAGCGCTGCAGTTGGCTGTGGCCCTTAACGGAGCCCTAGCGGAACAGGCGACCCTTGCCCGCGGACTACCACAAGTGGCCACAACCAGTGAGCGACCCCAACATGCCCAGTACAGGGGGCCATCAGCCCAGGGAACGGCAGGTACCAAGACTGACCAGTACCTTACCTGGGAGTGACAGAGCGGCCCGCATCGGCCGCCACCCCAAACCTACTATTGAAAACCCCCCTCCTTGATGACCAGAGCAGAAGCCAGGCGACCCCAGTGACCCCGCTGGAGCCACCGGGCCAGTTCCTCTAACAGACCGTGCTGAGCAGGGGGATCCGCTGCCACCGAGTAGGTAGTCGGCCTGTCGCGCCGGGAGTTTGCGGCATCGGGAACCCCCCTTCCTACCATACCTGAACGCCCAAGGGACGGGTGAAAGGCGCGCGCTGCCGGTGACACGCCGGAACCGGAAGTGACGAGCAGCGATGACGCGTAGACCTGAAGCGGGACCGGGAGCGCATCCACAGCACACAGAACGCGTGAGTAGGGAAGCGCCCGGCCTGAATTTGAGCCCCTTCGCAGATCCCACAAATCCAGGCTACAAGTAGCCTTAATACATATATAAAAAGCAGACTGATGTACCAGCCCTAAAAAGGGCTTTTTGGGGTGCTGTAAGGACCCTGTCCTTACAGCAGATGAGTCTTTGAGGACTGGAGTGGACACAGAACACTAGTAGCTAACGCTTTCCCTAGAATCCCTATATTAATTCAGCAGCAGCAGCACTCTCCCTGCTCTAACTAACACTGCAGCTTCAGAATGAATCTAAGATGGATGCTGTCCTTGCTTTTTGATAGGAGGTGGAAGGGTCTGGGAGGGAGCGTATGCCGATTGGCTGGAATTTGTCTGCTGACTGTCAAGTACAGGGTCAAAGTTTGCTCAATGATGATGTATAGGGGGCGGACCGAACATCGCATATGTTCGCCCGCAGTGGCGAACGCGCATAAGCGATGTTCGCCGGCGAATAGTTCGGGACATCTCTATCCACCAATAGAATTGTTTGGTATTACCATGTTAATAGCAGTAGCCATCCACCTATAGAATCGCTTGGCATCACCATGTTAATAGCAGTAGTCATCCACCAATAGAATTGCTTGGCATCACCATGTTAATAGCAGCAGCCATCTACCAATAGAATTGCTCGACATCACCATGTTAATAGCAGTAGCCATCCACCTATAGAATTGCTTGGCATCACCATGTTAATAGCAGTAGCAATCCACCAATAGAATTGCTTGGTATTACCATGCTAATAGCAGTAGCCATCCTCCTATAGAATTGCTTGGCATCACCATGTTAATAGCAGTAGCCACCCACCTATGGAATTGCTTGGCATCACCATGTTAATAACAGTAGCCATCTACCAATAGAATTGCTTGGCATCACCATGTTAACAGCAGTAGCCATCCACCAATAGAATTGCTTGGCATCACCATGTTAATAGCAGTAGCCATCTACCAATAGAGTTGCTTGGCATCACCATGTTAATAGCAGTAGTCATCCACCAATAGAACTGCTTGGTATTACCATGCTAATAGCAGTAGTCATCCACCAATAGAATTGATTGTCATCACCATGTTAATAGCAGTAGCCATCCACCTATAGAATTACTTGGCATCACCATGTAGCCATCCACCAATAGATTTGCTTGGCATTGCCATGTTAATAGCAGTAGCCATCCACCAATAGAATTGCTTGGCATCACCATGTTAATAGCTGTAGTCATCCCCCAATAGAATTGCTCGACATCACCATGTTAATAGCAGTAGCCATCCACCTATAGAATTGCTTGGCATCACCATGTTAATAGCAGTAGCCATCCACCAATAGAATTGCTTGGTATTTCCATATTAATAGCAGTAGTCATCCACCAATAGAATTGCTTTGCATCACCATGGTAATAGCAGTAACCAATAGAATAGCTTGATATGACCATGTTAATAGCAGTAGCCATCCACCTACAGAATTGTATATTCTTAGTTTGAAAAATAAAAAGTAGGCTGCCTCTAGTCAGTTGTAGCTCGGTGAGCATTGAAGATGGATGTCTTCAGGCTCTGCCCAGTGCAGCAGGATCATCCTGCAGATCATCGCATCATATTGTAGATAAGTTCCTTTTATTGTTTCTAATTAGTGTTGAGCGAACAGTTCGAGCATCGTTCGGGTTCGTACCGAATTTTGGGGTGTCCGGGACCCGGACCCGAACCCGGACATTTTCAAAAAAGTTCAGGTTCGGGTTCGTCGTTCGGCATGTATTTAGGCGCATTTTGAAAGGCTGCAAAGCAGCCAATCAACATGCATCATACTACTTGCCCTAAGATGCCATCGCAGCCATGCCTACTATTGGCAAGGCTGTGATTGGCGAGTGCAACATGTGACTCAGCCTCTTTATAAGCTTGTGCGCACGTCGGGACGTGCTCACTCCCGATAGTGAATAGAACAGGGATAGACGCAGCTGATGCTAGGGCGAGAATAGGCAGGGATAATTGAATAACTGGAAGCAAATTTCTCTCCTCCACCTGTGATTCATCTGAACAACTGCAGCTGAGCTGCTTTTGATAGGGATTGGCTATTTTAGAGTGGCCAGAGTGATTTTCCATCCACATGTACCTGGGCTGACCGCCGGCCGCCATTTTGCGACTTGTAGTGCTGCAGCAGAAGCTGCCACAGTGTGCATTCAAAGCTCCAAACAAGTCAGACATCTACACCTGGGATTCAGACCAATAGCGATTTAGCAGCACAGTCCAAGGCTATTTTTTTAAAGGTTGGGCAGACCATTTTGTGGCACATGTTACTGGGCTGATAGGCGGCGGCCATCTTGGGACTAGTGCTGCAGCACAATCTCTCCCAACGTCCATTAATCACTTGTAATAGTGGTCTGTGCCATAGAAATCCTACATCAGGGACTTGGGTGTGCTTGTGTCACCCCTACTAATACCAGTCCACCTGTAATCCCATACAGTCAAAAGACTGAAAGTATTCCAGTGAGGGAATTTTTTTTATTTAAAAAGGCCAAGTTAGTTTATCTGGCGTTCAATATACTAGATACAGTTAGGCCTGCGTTTCATACATCTGGAATTAGCAAACTAATGTGCTGGGGTTGGGAAAACATATATGTACCCATACTAGAATCTGTCAAAGAAAGCGGTACTCACATATAACAGTCATTCCATCTGTAATCCATACAGTCAAAAGACTGAAAGTATTCCAGTGAGGGAATTTTTTTATTTAAAAAGGCCAAGTTAGTTTATCTGGCGTTCAATATACTAGATACAGTTAGGCCTGCGTTTCATACATCTGGAATTAGCAAACTAATGTGCTGGGGTTGGGAAAACATATATGTACCCATACTAGAATCTGTCAAAGAAAGCGGTACTCACATATAACAGTCATTCCATCTGTAATCCATACAGTCAAAAGACTGAAAGTATTCCAGTGAGGGATTTTTTTATTTAAAAAAGGCCAAGTTAGTTTATCTGGCGTTCAATATACTAGATACAGTTAGGCCTGCGTTTCATACATCTGGAATTAGCAAACTAATGTGCTGGGGTTGGGAAAACATATATGTACCCATACTAGAATCTGTCAAAGAAAGCGGTACTCACATATAACAGTCATTCCATCTGTAATCCATACAGTCAAAAGACTGAAAGTATTCCAGTGAGGGAATTTTTTTATTTAAAAAGGCCAAGTTAGTTTATCTGGCGTTCAATATACTAGATACAGTTAGGCCTGCGTTTCATACATCTGGAATTAGCAAACTAATGTGCTGGGGTTGGGAAAACATATATGTACCCATACTAGAATCTGTCAAAGAAAGCGGTACTCACATATAACAGTCATTCCATCTGTAATCCATACAGTCAAAAGACTGAAAGTATTCCAGTGAGGGAATTTTTTTATTTAAAAAAGGCCAAGTTAGTTTATCTGGCGTTCAATATACTAGATACAGTTAGGCCTGCGTTTCATACATCTGGAATTAGCAAACTAATGTGCTGGGGTTGGGAAAACATATATGTACCCATACTAGAATCTGTCAAAGAAAGCGGTACTCACATATAACAGTCATTCCATCTGTAATCCATACAGTCAAAAGACTGAAAGTATTCCAGTGAGGGAATTTTTTATTTAAAAAGGCCAAGTTAGTTTATCTGGCGTTCAATATACTAGATACAGTTAGGCCTGCGTTTCATACATCTGGAATTAGCAAACTAATGTGCTGGGGTTGGGAAAACATATATGTACCCATACTAGAATCTGTCAAAGAAAGCGGTACTCACATATAACAGTCATTCCATCTGTAATCCATACAGTCAAAAGACTGAAAGTATTCCAGTGAGGAATTTTTTATTTAAAAAGGCCAAGTTAGTTTATCTGGCGTTCAATATACTAGATACAGTTAGGCCTGCGTTTCATACATCTGGAATTAGCAAACTAATGTGCTGGGGTTGGGAAAACATATATGTACCCATACTAGAATCTGTCAAAGAGCGGTACTCACATATAACAGTCATTCCATCTGTAATCCATACAGTCAAAAGACTGAAAGTATTCCAGTGAGGGAATTTTTTATTTAAAAAGGCCAAGTTAGTTTATCTGGCGTTCAATATACTAGATACAGTTAGGCCTGCGTTTCATACATCTGGAATTAGCAAACTAATGTGCTGGGGTTGGGAAAACATATATGTACCCATACTAGAATCTGTCAAAAAGCGGTACTCACATATAACAGTCATTCCATCTGTAATCCATACAGTCAAAAGACTGAAAGTATTCCAGTGAGGAATTTTTTTATTTAAAAAAGGCCAAGTTAGTTTATCTGGCGTTCAATATACTAGATACAGTTAGGCCTGCGTTTCATACATCTGGAATTAGCAAACTAATGTGCTGGGGTTGGGAAAACATATATGTACCCATACTAGAATCTGTCAAAGAAAGCGGTACTCACATATAACAGTCATTCCATCTGTAATCCATACAGTCAAAAGACTGAAAGTATTCCAGTGAGGAATTTTTTTATTTAAAAAAGGCCAAGTTAGTTTATCTGGCGTTCAATATACTAGATACAGTTAGGCCTGCGTTTCATACATCTGGAATTAGCAAACTAATGTGCTGGGGTTGGGAAAACATATATGTACCCATACTAGAATCTGTCAAAGAAAGCGGTACTCACATATAACAGTCATTCCATCTGTAATCCATACAGTCAAAAGACTGAAAGTATTCCAGTGAGGGAATTTTTTTATTTAAAAAGGCCAAGTTAGTTTATCTGGCGTTCAATATACTAGATACAGTTAGGCCTGCGTTTCATACATCTGGAATTAGCAAACTAATGTGCTGGGGTTGGGAAAACATATATGTACCCATACTAGAATCTGTCAAAGAAAGCGGTACTCACATATAACAGTCATTCCATCTGTAATCCATACAGTCAAAAGACTGAAAGTATTCCAGTGAGGAATTTTTTTATTTAAAAAAGGCCAAGTTAGTTTATCTGGCGTTCAATATACTAGATACAGTTAGGCCTGCGTTTCATACATCTGGAATTAGCAAACTAATGTGCTGGGGTTGGGAAAACATATATGTACCCATACTAGAATCTGTCAAAAGCGGTACTCACATATAACAGTCATTCCATCTGTAATCCATACAGTCAAAAGACTGAAAGTATTCCAGTGAGGGAATTTTTTTATTTAAAAAGGCCAAGTTAGTTTATCTGGCGTTCAATATACTAGATACAGTTAGGCCTGCGTTTCATACATCTGGAATTAGCAAACTAATGTGCTGGGGTTGGGAAAACATATATGTACCCATACTAGAATCTGTCAAAGAAAGCGGTACTCACATATAACAGTCATTCCATCTGTAATCCATACAGTCAAAAGACTGAAAGTATTCCAGTGAGGGAATTTTTTATTTAAAAAGGCCAAGTTAGTTTATCTGGCGTTCAATATACTAGATACAGTTAGGCCTGCGTTTCATACATCTGGAATTAGCAAACTAATGTGCTGGGGTTGGGAAAACATATATGTACCCATACTAGAATCTGTCAAGAAGCGGTACTCACATATAACAGTCATTCCATCTGTAATCCATACAGTCAAAAGACTGAAAGTATTCCAGTGAGGGAATTTTTTATTTAAAAAGGCCAAGTTAGTTTATCTGGCGTTCAATATACTAGATACAGTTAGGCCTGCGTTTCATACATCTGGAATTAGCAAACTAATGTGCTGGGGTTGGGAAAACATATATGTACCCATACTAGAATCTGTCAAGAAAGCGGTACTCACATATAACAGTCATTCCATCTGTAATCCATACAGTCAAAAGACTGAAAGTATTCCAGTGAGGGAATTTTTTATTTAAAAAGGCCAAGTTAGTTTATCTGGCGTTCAATATACTAGATACAGTTAGGCCTGCGTTTCATACATCTGGAATTAGCAAACTAATGTGCTGGGGTTGGGAAAACATATATGTACCCATACTAGAATCTGTCAAGAAAGCGGTACTCACATATAACAGTCATTCCATCTGTAATCCATACAGTCAAAAGACTGAAAGTATTCCAGTGAGGAATTTTTTTATTTAAAAAGGCCAAGTTAGTTTATCTGGCGTTCAATATACTAGATACAGTTAGGCCTGCGTTTCATACATCTGGAATTAGCAAACTAATGTGCTGGGGTTGGGAAAACATATATGTACCCATACTAGAATCTGTCAAAGAAAGCGGTACTCACATATAACAGTCATTCCATCTGTAATCCATACAGTCAAAAGACTGAAAGTATTCCAGTGAGGGAATTTTTTATTTAAAAAGGCCAAGTTAGTTTATCTGGCGTTCAATATACTAGATACAGTTAGGCCTGCGTTTCATACATCTGGAATTAGCAAACTAATGTGCTGGGGTTGGGAAAACATATATGTACCCATACTAGAATCTGTCAAAGAGCGGTACTCACATATAACAGTCATTCCATCTGTAATCCATACAGTCAAAAGACTGAAAGTATTCCAGTGAGGGAATTTTTTTATTTAAAAAGGCCAAGTTAGTTTATCTGGCGTTCAATATACTAGATACAGTTAGGCCTGCGTTTCATACATCTGGAATTAGCAAACTAATGTGCTGGGGTTGGGAAAACATATATGTACCCATACTAGAATCTGTCAAGAAAGCGGTACTCACATATAACAGTCATTCCATCTGTAATCCATACAGTCAAAAGACTGAAAGTATTCCAGTGAGGGAATTTTTTATTTAAAAAAGGCCAAGTTAGTTTATCTGGCGTTCAATATACTAGATACAGTTAGGCCTGCGTTTCATACATCTGGAATTAGCAAACTAATGTGCTGGGGTTGGGAAAACATATATGTACCCATACTAGAATCTGTCAAAGAAAGCGGTACTCACATATAACAGTCATTCCATCTGTAATCCATACAGTCAAAAGACTGAAAGTATTCCAGTGAGGGAATTTTTTATTTAAAAAGGCCAAGTTAGTTTATCTGGCGTTCAATATACTAGATACAGTTAGGCCTGCGTTTCATACATCTGGAATTAGCAAACTAATGTGCTGGGGTTGGGAAAACATATATGTACCCATACTAGAATCTGTCAAAAAGCGGTACTCACATATAACAGTCATTCCATCTGTAATCCATACAGTCAAAAGACTGAAAGTATTCCAGTGAGGGAATTTTTTTATTTAAAAAGGCCAAGTTAGTTTATCTGGCGTTCAATATACTAGATACAGTTAGGCCTGCGTTTCATACATCTGGAATTAGCAAACTAATGTGCTGGGGTTGGGAAAACATATATGTACCCATACTAGAATCTGTCAAAGAAAGCGGTACTCACATATAACAGTCATTCCATCTGTAATCCATACAGTCAAAAGACTGAAAGTATTCCAGTGAGGGAATTTTTTATTTAAAAAGGCCAAGTTAGTTTATCTGGCGTTCAATATACTAGATACAGTTAGGCCTGCGTTTCATACATCTGGAATTAGCAAACTAATGTGCTGGGGTTGGGAAAACATATATGTACCCATACTAGAATCTGTCAAAGAAAGCGGTACTCACATATAACAGTCATTCCATCTGTAATCCATACAGTCAAAAGACTGAAAGTATTCCAGTGAGGGAATTTTTTTATTTAAAAAGGCCAAGTTAGTTTATCTGGCGTTCAATATACTAGATACAGTTAGGCCTGCGTTTCATACATCTGGAATTAGCAAACTAATGTGCTGGGGTTGGGAAAACATATATGTACCCATACTAGAATCTGTCAAAGAAGCGGTACTCACATATAACAGTCATTCCATCTGTAATCCATACAGTCAAAAGACTGAAAGTATTCCAGTGAGGAATTTTTTATTTAAAAAAGGCCAAGTTAGTTTATCTGGCGTTCAATATACTAGATACAGTTAGGCCTGCGTTTCATACATCTGGAATTAGCAAACTAATGTGCTGGGGTTGGGAAAACATATATGTACCCATACTAGAATCTGTCAAAGAAAGCGGTACTCACATATAACAGTCATTCCATCTGTAATCCATACAGTCAAAAAGACTGAAAGTATTCCAGTGAGGGGATTTTGCTTATAAAAAATAATATATTTCATTGTGGTGCGGGTTGAATCGCAACAATGAAGAAAAATACTATTAAGGGACGAGGGCGCGGTCGTGGTGGTGTCCGTGGAGCCTCTGTTGCTGGTAGAGGGCGTGGCCGTTCGGCTAGGCGCACACAGTAGAGAGCGAACTCCCTCAACTAGCCGGCAGAATGTACCTGCAATATCTCGTGGGGCCCAATGCCGCTCTTAGGATGGTAAGGCCTGAGCAGGTACAGGCATTGTGTCGATTGGGTGGCCGACAGTGCTTCCAGCACGTTCACCACATGGTCTTCCACCCAGTCTTCTGCGGAAGGCGCACAGGTGGCACCTGAAAACCAAGCCCATCAGTCTGTCACATCACCCCCAAGCATATCAGGAAACGGTCTGAGCCACAAGTTATGCAGCAGTCTCTTCTTCTGTTTGAAGACTCTGCTTCCAGGGTTTCCAGGGCGTCCACCTAGCCCTTCCCCAGTGGAGGAAGACATACCATGCACTGACGCACAACCACTTATGTCTCCAGATGAAGAGGACATGGGAATACCACCTCATGTCAGTCACGTCTCTGATGATGACGAGCACAGGTGCCCACTGCCGCGTCTTTTGCAGTGTGCAGACTGAACAGGAGGAGGTCAGGAGGGGGTGGAAGGCAGATGCAGAGGGGCGATGAGGTCTTAGGCCCACATGGACTGAAGGTCGTGGCGATGACTTTCACAGTTCAGAGGAAGAGGTAGTGGTGAGACCGAGACAACAGCGAAGCCAAAGAGGAGCAGGGGCCAAAGCAGACGGAAGGCCGCCGCCCCCAGAGTTCGCCTGCTACTGGACATCGCCAGCAGGGACCCAGCCCCACAAAGGCAGCTTCAAAGAGTTCCCTGGCATGGCACTTCTTTAAACAATGTCCTACCGACAAGGCCAGTGACTTACGCTCTGCCATCAGAGCCTGAGGCGGGCATTAGCGTTCTGAACCTCAGCACAACCTGCATGACCAGGCATCTACATGCAAAGCATGAACTGCAGTGGGTACACACCTTAAAAACCAGGCACTCGCTGAGGCTCCCCCTGCTCCCTCTACCGCTGCTGCCTCGGCTTCCGCCTCGAGAGGAATGTTGCCACCTGCCGAGCAGCAAACAGAGGATGTGCCACCGACACCACCACCACCGCCACCGTCAACTAGCGTCTCCACTATATCACACAGCAGCGTTCAGCTCTCAATATCTCAAACCTTAGAGAGGAAGCGCAAATTCCCCGAGTCACCCTCGAGCCCTTGGCCTGAACGCCAGCATTTCTAAACTGCTGGCCTTTGAAATGCTGTCATTCCGGCTGGTGGACACAGACAGCTTCAAACAGCTGATGGCCATGGCTGTCCCGCAGTATGTGGTTCCCAGCCGCCACTACTTCTCCAAGACAGCCGTGCCTTCCCTGCACATGCAAGTGTCCGATAAAATCAAGTGTGCACTGCGCAGCGCCATTTGTGGCAAGGTCCACCTAACCACAGATACGTGGACCAGTAAGCACGGCCAGGGACGCTATATCTCACTAACTGCACACTGGATGAATGTAGTGGCGGCTGGGCCCGGCGGACAGTTCCTTGGCGCACGTCCTTCCGCCCCCTAGGATCGCAGGGCATCATTCTCTGCCTCCTGTAGCCTCCTCCTCCTACTCGGCTTCCTCCTCCACTGCTTCCACCAGCTCATCCGGTCAGCCACACACCTTCACCACCAACTTCAGCACAGCCGGGGTAGCGTCAGCAGGCCATTCTGAAACTCATATGTTTGGGGGACAGGCCCCACACCGCGCAGGAGTTGTGGCGGGGTATTGAACAACAGACCGGCCAGTGGTTTCTGCCGGTGGGCCTCAAGCCAGGCCTGGTGGTATGCGATAATGGGCGAAATCTCGTGGCAGCTCTGGGACTAGCCGGTTTGGCCGCATCCCTTGCCTGGCGCATGTGCTGAACTTGGTGGTGCAGAGGTTCATTCACCACTACCCCAACATGTCAGAGCTGCTGCATAAAGTGCGGGCCGTCTGTGCGCGCTTCCGCCGTTCACATCCTGCCGCTGCTGTCTGTCTGCGCTACAGCGGAACTTCGGCCTTCCGCTCACCGCCTCATATGCGGCGTGCCCACCCGGTGGAACTCCACCTTGCACATGCTGGAGAGACTGTGCGAGCAGCAGCAGGCCATAGTGGAGTTTCAGCTGCAGCACGCTCGCGTCAGTCGTACTGCCGAACAGCACCACTTCACCACCAATGATTGGGCCTCCATGCGAGACCTGTGTGCCCTGCTGCGCTGTTTGAGTACTCCACCAGCATGGCCAGTGGCGATGACACTGTTATCAGCGTTACAATACCACTTCTATGTCTCCTTGAGAAAACACTTAGGGCAATGATGTTAGAGGAGGTGGCCCAGGTGGAGGAGGAGGAGGAGGATGAGGCTCGTTTCTAACACTTTCGGGCCAGTCTGTTCGAAGTGGCTCAGAGGGAGGTTTGTTTAAGCAGCAGAGGACAGGTTCACAGAGTCGCCAGCCAAGGCACTGTACTGGAGGACGAGGAGGATGAGGAGGAGGAGGTGGAGGGGACGAGGATGACGCAGAGTTCACAGCGGGAGTGGCAGCCCAGGCCCATCACTGGTGCGTGGCTGGGGGGATACGGTGGACGATGACGATCGCCTCCCACAGAGGACAGCTTGTCCTTACCCATGGGTAGCCTGGCCCACATGAGCGAATATATGCTCCAATGCCTGCTAGCGACAGCAGAGTTGCCCACGTTTTAACGTGTGCAGACTACTGGGTGGCCACCCTGCTGGATCCCGGTATAAAGACAATGTGCCCACTTTAATTCCTGAACTGGGCGCGACCGTAAGATCTGCGAGTACAAGCGCTACGCTGATAGAGGCGCTCTTGAGAGCATTCCCACATGTCACAGGGGAACAGGTGGAAGGTGAAGGCAGAGGAGTGGCAAGAGGTCGCCAACGCAGCTGTGTCACGGCCAGCTCATCTGAGGGCAGGGTTAGCATGGCAGAAATGTGGAAAAGTTTTGTCTCCACGCCACAGCTATCTGCACCGACACCTGATACGGAACGTGTTAGCAGGAGGCAGCATTTCACTAACATGGTTGAACAGTATGTCTGCACACCTCCACATCCTGACGGATGGTTCGGCCCCATTCAACTACTGGGTTTCGAAATTGTCCACGTGGCCAGAGTTAGCATGTTATGCCTTGGAGGTGCTTTCCTGCCCGGCGGCCAGCGTTTTATCTGAACGCGTATTCAGCACGGCAGGGGCGTCATTACTGACAAGCGCAGCCGCCTGTCCACAGCCAACGTGGACAAGCTGACCTTCATAAAGATGAACCAGGCATGGATCCCACAGGACCTGTCCCTCCCTTGTGCAGAGTAGTCCTTATTAACTGCCTAAAACATGTCTTGTTGTGCTACGGGCCACTTCTTTATTTGATACAAATTTTATGAAACCCACAGTTGAATGAAACTCTTCTCTGTCTGGGCGCCGGGCCTAACCAGATGAAAGTGGCCGGTTAAACTAACGGGTGACATGAAGCCATAACCTCTGCCATGCTACCTCTGTCTTCTGTCTGGGTGCTGAGGCCTAAGTCAAATAAAGCGGTCTTCTGCTGTGCTGGGGATATGAAGCTAATCTCTGACCTCTCTCCTCTGTCTGGGTCCAAAGGCCTAAATCACTGAAAGAGGCCTTCTCCTGTGGTGTGTGATATGATGCCAGAATATGTGCTGTGGGGCCTCTCTCCTCTTCCTGGGTGCAGGGGTCAAATAACTAAATAGTGGCCTTCTCCTGTGGTGGTTGATATGATGCCTGAATATGTGCTGTGGTGCCTCTCTCCTCTGTCCTGGGTGCAGGGGTCAAAGTAACTCAATGGTGGCTTCTCCTGTGGTGGCTGATATGATGCCAGAATATGTGCTGTGGGGCCTCTCTCCTCTTCCTGGGTGCAGGGGTCAAAGTAACTCAATGGTGGCTTCTCCTGTGGTGGCTGATATGATGCCAGAATATGTGCTGTGGGGCCTCTCTCCTCTTCCTGGGTGCAGGGGTCAAAGTAACTCAATGGTGGCTTCTCCTGTGGTGGCTGATATGATGCCTGATTCTCTGCTGTGAAACCTCTCTCCTCCATCTGGGTGTAGGGGTCAAAGTCTTTCAAAGTCGCCTTCTCCTGTGCTGATTGATATAAAGCTGATGGTTGTGCCATCTGACATGGTTGCCAGGGTCTGATTCAATGGGGCCTACTCCTGTGGTGGGTGATCTAAATGCCTGATTCTCTGCTGTGAAACCTCTCTCCTCCGTCTGGGTGTAGGGGTCAAAGTCTTTCAAAGTCGCCTTCTCCTGTGCTGATTGATATGAAGCTGATGGTTGTGCCATCTGACATGGTTGCCGGGGTCCCATTAAATTGGGGCCTACTCCTGTGGTGGGTGATCTAAATGCCTGATTCTCTGCTGTGAAACCTCTCTCCTCCGTCTGGGTGTAGGGGTCAAAGTCTGTCAAAGTCGCCTTCTCCTGTGCTGATTGATATGAGCTTATGCTTGTGCCATCTGACATGGTTGCCGGGGTCTGATTCAATGGTGGCCTACTCCTGTGGTGGGTGATCTAAATGCCTGATTCTCTGCTGTGTAGCCTCTCTCCTCCGTCTGGGTGTAGGGGTCAAAGTAACTAAATGGTGGCCTACTCCTGTGGTGGGTGATATGATGCCAGAATATGTGCTGTGGGGCCTCTCTCCTCTTCCTGGGTGCAGGGGTCAAAGTAACTCAATGGTGGCTTCTCCTGTGGTGGCTGATATGATGCCAGAATATGTGCTGTGGTGCCTCTCTCCTCTTCCTGGGTGCAGGGGTCAAAGTAACTCAATGGTGGCTTCTCCTGTGGTGGCTGATATGATGCCTGAATATGTGCTGTGAAGCCTCTCTCCTCTATCCTGGGTGCAGGGGTCAAAGTAACTCAATGGTGGCCTTCTCCTGTGGTGATTGATATGATGCTGATATGTGCTGTGGGCCTCTCTCCTCTACCTGGTGCCAGGGTCAAAGTAACTCAATGGTGGCTTCTCCTGTGGTGGCTGATCTGATGCCAGATTCTGTGCTGTGGAGCCTCTCTCCTCCGTCCTGGGTGCAGGGGTCAAAGTAACTCAATGGTGGCTTCTCCTGTGGTGGTTAGTATGATGCCAGAATATGTGCTGTGGGGCCTCTCTCCTCTTCCTGGGTGCAGGGGTCACAGTAACTCAATGGTGGCTTCTCCTGTGGTGGCTGATATGATGCCAGAATATGTGCTGTGGGGCCTCTCTCCTCTTCCTGGGTGCAGGGGTCAAAGTAACTCAATGGTGGCTTCTCCTGTGGTGGCTGATATGATGCCAGAATATGTGCTGTGGTGCCTCTCTCCTCTGTCTGGGTCCAAAGGCCTAAATCACTGAAAGAGGCCTTCTCCTGTGGTGTGTGATATGATGCCAGAATATGTGCTGTGGTGCCTCTCTCCTCTTCCTGGAGTGCGGGGTCAAAGTAACTCAATGGTGGCTTCTCCTGTGGTGGCTGATATGATGCCAGAATATGTGCTGTGGGGCCTCTCTCCTCTTCCTGGGTGCAGGGGTCAAAGTAACTCAATGGTGGCTTCTCCTGTGGTGGTTGAGTATGATGCCAGAATATGTGCTGTGGGGCCTCTCTCCTCTTCCTGGGTGCAGGGGTCAAAGTAACTAAATGGTGGCTTCTCCTGTGGTGGTTGATATGATGCCTGATTCTCTGCTGTGTAGCCTCTCTCCTCCGTCCTGGGTGCAGGGGTCAAAGTAACTAAATGGTGGCTTACTCCTGTGGTGGGTGATATGATGCCTGGTTCTCTGCTGTGGGACCTCTCTCCTTTGTCTGGGTGCTGTGGTCAAAATAATAGTAAGTGACCTTCTCCATTGGTGGGTGACTTGAAGCCTGATTCTGTGCTATGGGACCTCACTCCAATTAATATTGTTTAATTTTTATTTATTTTATGTTAACTCATCATTTCCCTATCTACATTTGTTTGCAGGGGATTTAACTACATTTTGCTGCCTTTTGCAGCCCTCTAGCCCTTTCCGGGTGTGTTTTACAGCCTTTTTAGTGCCCAAAAGTTCGGGTCCCCATTGACTTCTATGGGGTTCGGGTTCGGGATGAAGTTCGGGTCGAGTTCGGATCACGAACCCGAACATTTTTCGAAAGTTCGGCCGAACTCGTCGAACCCGAACATCCAGGTGTTCGCTCAACTCTATTTCTAATATGAAAGAGCAGATATTAATAGAATTTTATACATTTTAATTTATATGAATTTTCTCGATTGATAATTGAGAATTATGTGGGAAATTTCATCAGTGGAAATAACACAATATTATCCACTGCCAACAGCGGCTGTTATGTTACTGGGGTTATACATTATACAGTTTATATATATATTACATGTGAACAAGTCAGGCTGTACTCACACCAGCAAACCAGAAATTGTAATACATAGCCGGATCACTCACATGATGAATGACACCAACACCTCACTGACTTACAATAAGGTAGGTCAGGTGCAGGTGACGTGTTCATCATTCTGACAGAAATTATCGCTTTGTACGCAGCACTAGTCTTTCTATCACATATTACTGAATCAGATAGAAGGATTATTTATGTTTGTTCCTCCTGTTCCCTATTGCAATAAACATGCATACTCAACTGATCCAAGCATGCATGTTTTTAGGAGAGTCCCAGAAGATTCCTATCAACAAGAGTTTGGTCAGCGGCTCATATTTATGGTGGTCATTATAGGGTCACCTTTCAGCAAAATTCCACCAGGAAAATTGAGAAGGAATGCATTTACTGTATCTTATCTCACCACTCTTCACAGTCTGCACCTGCAGAATGCTAAGCATCATGAGAAGTGCAGGAAGGGAAGTTCAGCACCATGACACAGATAAGGAACTACCTTCAACACTGATGACTGCAAGCACCCGACGGTCTATTGAGGGTGAGCAGGGACTGGTGGTTCTCTCCCCATCCCTCTGGTTGTTAAAGGGTTCTACCCTGGCCCCCCTTTGTAGTCAGAACATGGTTAGGGCGGCTCAGGGGTTAATATTGGGACCTTCCTCTCAGGGCTAAGGGGGGCGGTTCGAGGACTATGGGAGGGCTTTTAGTGGAAGCACTGTGGCCCGCCCGCCCTCCCACTTATGTTTGGATGGTTGAAAGGCGATTGCTCCGCTGGTAGTCTTTTGATATGGAGCTGGTTGGTTTGGTATATTTGGTTTTGGGTGAATGCCCAGTTTGTGTTTGTGAAGTCACAGCGAGTGGCAGGTAAATGCAGCGGAGATAGGTTGGAGTCAAATTGGTGTACCTGCCTGCTGGGAATCAAGTGGCCGGCAGACCGCCCTGCTTATTATGGTGTTCTAAGGTTTTGCCGCTTTAATAAAAGAAGGCTGTGGCCGATCACCACCCAGCATTAAAAGTTAAATAAAAGTTAATAGAAAAAGAACGGTTGTCCGTGTCCTTTATTATTCATGGGTTTGGAGGAGGCCAGGTGGGAGCAATAGGTCGGCCCTTACCCCGTTCCCTTGGTTATTACCAACAGTCCTGTACAGTTTAAAGGTGTTCTTACTGAAATGTTTGCCCGTGACATCCTTAGAAACCAGAATTAATTTTTGTACCAAAGGACACTACACAGCTATTTCTGCTTGTTATTTTTCTGTATATAACTGAATCCCACTGCATTAGTTAAAAGAAGAGAAAGCATACTGGGATCAATGACAGGACATGCGTGACCAAAAGATTTTAACTACAGGACAAGGAAATGGAGGGAAAACTATTGAAAATAAAGTAGAGGCCTGCCGATGATGACCACAGAGAAGTCTATCAATTACAGAAAAGAACAGCAGAGGTTGCCTGTAAGACATCAGTGTATTCTTTTGACAGAGAAGCCCATTGGATGTCAACTACAGGACAGAGAGGGTAAAAACCAGGCAAGGGTTGATGGTATAGGATATAGCAGCTGACTGATTGTACACTACAAAGCAGAGAAGTAGTATGGAGTTAGCTTCAGAAGAGAATCCTACCAGTATCTAATATAGGACACCAAAACTTGGGAATGGGGTACATGTATTATATTTGGGGTTTGCAAGGACAGAGAAGACCATTTAGGTCAACTATAGGAATTGGAAGCAATAGTCAACTACATGGCATGACTGTTTTCTGTTGATTGAGAATGAGAAGCTGGACAAAACACAACTTGGTGCCTACAAAACCCTAGGGTTCAACTAATGGAGATATAAGCCTGTTGGAGTGGTAATGGACATACGCCTGCCAGAGGCTGACTTCAAGTTGTCAGATCTCTGTGTTTAAATAGTGAGGAAGGGAGTCAACACTGGAATTTGGATTAAGTACAGAATTAGAGGACAGTACTTAAATCTAAGGCAGTGGACCTGGCTAGAAATTGCATTGACATGACTGCAAACATCAGAAGCAGAAACAAAATGCAGCCTGAAGTAGAATTGGGAGCACGCTACCTTAGGAGGTAAAAGGAACAGAGGAGTTAGGAATGGAACCAGGAACACTATCAGGAACACCAGAATGCAGACCAGACAGACTTCTACAGATAAGCGATGAGTAAGAAGCATATGTATGTAGACAAAAATGGACATAGACAGAGTAAAGCAGTACCTAAACACTATGCAAGAGATGTAAGAAAGATACACAGTTACATAAGGATAGTAGACTGATGATAATGTTAGCTCCTATTTTCATCTGCATCACATTAAGATGAGACCATACTAGAGTTAAAACATTATTTTAGTAGAATTTGTGAACAGCCACAATCTAAAGTCTATGGTCACCTGGGAATTGGATGGGGAAGTGGAGAGGTTATATTTCCACCTCTCTGGTCTTATTAGGTCCTCTAAGATATCCTGCATCCAGTGGCGTGACTAGAATTGACTGGGCCCCACAGCAAATTTTTGAATGGGTCGCCCTCCCCCAGTAATTTTTTCACAACCCCTTCCTTTCATGCCGCCCCCTTTCCTGTGGCTAGTAAAGATCGCTCTCTTAGACCAGGCCCGGCAGCTGTTCCATCCGTTTTCTACACTGTCTATACTGCCAACTTGTAGGAAACAGGCCGAACTGGATGGACAAATGTCTTTTTTCGGTCTTATATACTATGTTACTATGTTACTGTATATTATTCAATTGTGTAATAATGTTGAGGGGCCCTGACAAAATCTTTTAGTACTTCTCCTCCTCTTGGATGGGCCCCTTCTGGGTCAGGGCCCCAAAGCAGCCACTTCCCCTGCTTCCCCTATAGTTACGCCCCTGCCTGCATCAGAAGTGTCTGATTGCAATAGAAATTATATATTTATTCACATGAATAAATTTCTGTTAGATGAACGATTGTTCAGGCGACTGCTCAAACCTGTGTTTTGGACTGGACAACAGTTCTCCTGGGTCCTCCTTTTTAATGAAATGGAAGGTCCTACCTATTGTCACACATTGTGTGATCCCATCTGCCAAACCTTATGGCAGCTCTATTCAGATGGGTCCCTACTCTAACACTTTTATAACAGGAGATGTTATCTGGAACTGCTGTGGGCATCTTCTAACCCCAGACCATACAGAATCTGCATTGTAGTCCTGATATCAGCTGATGCATCATGTGTGCAATATTTCAAGATGCCTAACAGGCCTTATTTACACAACAGTTTTCAGAACATGAGAGAGAATGGTTTGATTCAAATTTTTTTTATCGGGCTGTGAATAGTACCCAATAAAAAAATAGGACATGTCCTATTTTGCATGTTTTCATGGTCTACAGCCCCCATACAAGTCAAGGGGACATTTTTAAAGGGCGTTTGTAAAAAAGACATTCATGAAAAAATTGCAAAGTAAAAATGGACCATTTTACCATTTTTAATGACTTTTTTTCATCACTGTCGTGTAAATAAGGCTTTAAATAAAATAGTCTTAGGGTAGAGACCCATCTGATTGAGGTTGCCATGACAGGGCAGATGGGCTAGCACAATTTCTTTACATTGTGCGCTAAGAACCTCACATTTAATTTTGAAGTTGTAGGGAGAATATTGCACTTCTTAGTTTATAGAAATATGGAATATAACTGACTGATGATCTGAACTGTCTGAATGATATTTCACCAATGCTAGATTTACATCTGTGTTGTGGTTTCCACCGGTTGCAACCAACGGACATGACTACTTATGTTGGGATTCATCGGTTCTCACTGAGATGTCTGCCATTTTGCTTGGAAACATAGCCTCTAGAGAATTTCTCACAAATTCGATTCGGCCGGTTCACCGAATTTTCAGAAAAAATTTGGTTCAACTTTATTCACAGCGAATCACGTTAAAAAACAGCTATTTCCTGGCTGCAGAGAGCCTTTATAGTGGTGTAGAACAATGTGCCTTGCAGTAACACGCATAGGGAGTCTGCTGTGATAGTCAAATAATACTGTGAGTCACATGTGAGGACACATGAAGTCACAAAGTTGGGACTCATGACTGATCTAAGCACACATGGGGGAGACTTGTCAAAATTAGTGGAAATGAAAACTAACTTAGTTGTCCATAGCAACCATTAAGAGTCCATCTTTCATTGTTCAAAGCTCCTTTGAAAGGTGGAATCTGATTTGGTTGCTATAGACAACTAAGCCAGTTTTCCTTTGCACCATATACACTGTGTTCCAAATTATTATGCAATGTTCAGCATGTTTATGGCAGGCATTGTAGGGATATACAAACTGACTTTGATTTCAGTAAAAATTCGATTTTCCATTAAGCTGAATTTCCTTGCGATTCGTGGTAACAAATCAATTTTCCCTGAAATGGCGGTAAAAACAACAAAAATACATACTCACCCCATCCATTTGTGCGCAAAGAGACCATCGCAGTCATCTTGATTGAAGAAATCATGAGAAATCTCACGCAGTGGCGTATGACATCACCACGCCAGCCAGCGTGATGACATCATCACGTCACATGAAATTTCGTGTAGTGTCTTCAATCAAGATGGCTGCAACATGGATCTAGGTGATCAAATGGATAGGTTAAGTATTTTTTTTTACCCTGATAAACCCCTGAAAAGCCTAAATGGTAGCCTCAAATGCCGCAATCAGCTTTGAACGTGGCACCTGAGGGGTTCAACGGGGGAAGGGGGGGGAGCTCAATCACCTTTTCCCATCATTGTGTCCGCTATATACAAATAAATCCGCTTTAAGAAAATTTATTTGTAAATTTTCCATAAGTTCACTCAACTCTAGCTGCCACTTCAGCAAGGAGGTGGCAGCGTCATGTTTTGGGCCAAAATAAAAAACTGAACGATTTTACAAGCAAGTCCATTCAGTTTTGTTTGCGATCGCGTCTAGTTGTTCAGTTTTCATCGCGTGGGTGCAATGCGATTTACTGCGTTTTGCATGCTCGTGATAAAAAACTGAATGTTTACAAACAACATCTCTTAGCAACCATCCGTGAAAATCACATCTCATCTGCACTTGCTTGTGGATGCTATGCGATTTTCACGCAGCCCCATTCACTTCTATGGGGCCATGGTTGCGTGAAAACCACCGCTTCTGTACACAGACCGATTGAAATAAATGGGTCCGGATTCTGTGCAGGCGCAATGCGTTCACATCACACATTGCACCGTTGCAGAATACCTGCTCATGTGAAAGGGGCTTTAAGGTCCCTGAAAGTGTGAAAATGACTTCGGCATAGTATACTGGGGGTCATTTACTATACTAAAATATGCCTAAATTAAGCTCAGAAGCTGTCTTACATTTAGAACTGGCACTGGATGCGCCAAAGTTATGGAGAGGCCTTCAGCGGATCCAGCACCAGCACAGGGTCTTTATTAAGACGGGCATCTAAAACGCCATTCTTAATAAATGTGCCCCATAGAGTTTCTAGACGACCACTTTCCGTGCCTTATGTAGCCAATTCATCTTCATGCACTTGGTTACATTTAACGGGCATCTTTCAGCAGATTTGCACCTATGACACTGGCTGACCTGGAGCATGTGCGCTTGGCAGCTGAAGACATCTGTGTGGCCGGGTGTGATGATATTTGCACAGCCTGCTCCTATCAATCAAAGTGAAGAGTGTCGTACGCGCGTTCTTGTTATTGACTACTGTGGTGTCAATCACAAAACGCGCGACAAACGCCCCCAAAAAATCTCAAGTACTTGTTTATGCGTATGGCGTTTTACAGCGCGTTCGTACGCGCTGTAAAACGCTCAGGTGAGAACCATGCCCATAGGGAAGCATTGGTTTGCATGTGTTGAGGGTTTTACAGCGCGTTCGAACGCGCTGTAAAACGTGCAAGTGTGAACTTAGGGTAATGCCCCTTTCACACAAGCGAGTTTTCCGTGCGAGTGCAATGCGTGACGTGAACGCATAGCACCCGCACTGAATCCTGACCTATTCATTTCAATGGGTCTGTGTACATGAGCATTTTTTTTCACGCATCACTTCTGTGTTGCGTGAAAGTCGCAGCATGTTCTATATTCTGCGTTTTTCACGCAGCTCTGGCCCCATAGAAGTGGATGGGGCTGCATGAAAAACGCATTGCCATCCGTAAGCAAGTGCGGGTGCGATGCGTTTCGTTTTTCACTGATGGTTGCTAGGTGATGTTTTTTGTAAACCTTCAGTTTTTTTATCACGTGCGTGAAAAACACACCAAAACGCATTGCACCCGCGCAGAAAAAACTGAACAAATGAACACAATCACAGGCAAAACTGAAAGGCTTTGCCTGCGAAATCGCACAGTTTTCACTGAATGAACAAATCCGGACACGCTCGTGGGAAAGAGGCCTAAGGCCTCTTGCACACGACCGTATAGCTTTTTCAGTGTTTTGCGGTCGGTTGATAACGGATCTGTTTTTACATTTTTTGCTTCCGTTGTCTTTCCATTTCGGTTCCGTTGTTCCGTTCCGTTTTTCCGTATGGCATATAGAGTATACAGTAATTCCATAATAAAAATTGGGCTGGTCTTAAAATTTTCAATAGATTGTTCAGCAAAAACGGAACGGATACTGAAGACATAAGGATGCCTTTCCTGTATGCTCTCCGTTTTTTTGCAGACCCATTGACTTGAATAAAGCCACTGAACATGATTTGCGGACAAGAATAGGACATGTTCTATATTTAAACGGAAGGGAGAAATGGAAAAACGGAAACGGAAGGCATACGGAGACACTTCAGTATTTTTTGCAGACCCATTGAAGTGAATGGTTCAGTATACTGTCCGTATATTGAACTGAAAAAACTGCCAATATACGGTCCGCAAAATACTGTTGTATGCAAGAGGCCAAAAGGCAACAGCCCTACCTATGATACCTATGAATCTATGAAATTGGGTGATGGCATCAGTATTGGTCCTGTATGTGCCTGCATTGCTGTGAAAAATTATGTTTATTATATGCTAGGAGCAACAGGGGCGTTGTTGTTACACCTAGAGGCTCAGCTCTCTCTGTAACTGCTGGGCCCTCTCCACTTTGATTGACAGGGCCAGGCAGTGTAAACGTCATCATTCCTGGACAAAAGTGGAGAAGGTGTGAAAGTTACAGTGTAACGTGTAAAGTGTAACGGTGACGCCCCCATTGCTCCTAGAGGCTCACTTGCATATATTAAAACTGCATTTTTCTCAGCAATGCGGGCGCATATGAACATGGGACCAACACAGATGCCTTCAGCTGCCAAGCACACATGTAACAGGTCAGCCAGTGTCATGGGTACAAATCTGCTGACAGATGATCTTTAACAAATATCCCTCCATGTTTTCTCTTAAAAGCTACAGTGTTTCAAAGTAAAGCCTCATTCACACGTCAGTGTTTCACATACGTGTGCTGTCTGTGTTCTCCACGGACAACACACATCACCATTCATTTCAATGTGTGTATTCACACATCAGTTTTTTAGTGCAGTCCGTGGATCCATGTTTTTAGCAAGGATGCATGCTTTATTTTGTCCGTGTTCACAGATCCATCACGTCCATTATAGTCTATCGGTCAATGAAAAGCTGTCCGTGAAGTATCCTTGTTAGGTCCGTGTGTCTGTTTTTTTGCTATCTGTGTTGCATCCGTGTTTCACGGATCATTAGGAAGAGATGCTTTGAAAATTATTTTTCAGCTGTTCAGTGTCAATGAAACACAGATGCAACACGGACAGCAAAAAACGGACACACGGACCCAACAAGGATCCTTCACGGACAGCTTCACGGATGCATCACTGACCACTTGCTCACAGATTTGAGCATGGACATGGACGTGTGAATGAGGCTTAAAAACAGAGTACCCTCACACGAGACCCTGTCTTGGTTGATGACAGGTTTCCGGTAAATATCATTAATGCAACAGAAATATTAGGCAAATATGTTATATTTCTAGACAAATTTTATACAAAGCCTTTTAATTCAATTTAAGCACAACCGGGGGGGGGGGGGGATTTATCATTGTGGGTGTATTTCAGGTTGGGGTTTAGAACGGCACCAAATTTATGAAAAAAGTGCACTGTAATAAAAATTTGATGCAAGTTCACCAAGTGTAGTTGCTCGTATTTCACTAAAAGTACGCCTAGGGGATGCCTGCCGTGGATTTGCAACTTTTTTGTGACTTTTTAAAAAGTTTGACTTCATAAGTGTGTCAGAAAAGTGATCTACTCTGAAATTCTAACCAGGTTTTCATTCCAAATATGTATGTGACACTGGGAGGCACAGTGCTCCAAAAGTTGCAAAATATTTTGTGCAAGTGACTCCAAAAAGTCCCAAAACCCTTATCTATGACTTTTTGAAGCCAGACCTGGCGTGCAGAGCTTGATAAATTGCTCCTATCATCTTTAGAAGTAGATTTGTATCAAAATCTAAAGTTAAAGAAAAGTTTTTTTGAAATATATACTGATTATCTAGTCTGTCTATTCTACAGCCTCTAAAGCTAATGGAATCTTCACTATAGGAAGCGAAGAAAAAAGAAACCTTAGAATACAAAGCAAATTTCATCACTAGGAGTAATGATTCTGCAACTCCATTAGGCATATGCTGGAAGAGTGATATCGACCCTAATTTGTAAAAAAAAAAAAAAACTGCCTCAAAGACCTGACATCACATACAATAGAACCAAGAGGAAATGGATTTAGGATGAATGTATCTGATATGAATTAACTCAGGTGTAATAACCTGTGCTCATATCTGCGAGATCTGATCTTGGTCAGTTCTAGTTAAAGAGGACCTGTCACCTCTCTGGACGTGTCTATTTTATTAACTACTTGCATTTCCCGTGTAAGAACATTTCTGGAACATCTAATCTCTGGAGCAAGATTTGGAGCTTGCAATGCTTTGCTTTTTTCATACATTTTTATTCTTATGACTCTATGTTGTGCCATTCCTTTATTATTCCTGCTAGAAATAATGAATTACTAGCAGTTTGCAATGAAGTTGCACATTGGTGTTACCTGTCGTCAATGTGTCCCTGCAATGTCTGAAACTAGGAGGACCGATTTGATATTATCAGACGGTGCAGGGACACACTATCAAGTGGTAGTACCCATCTGGACCATCATTGCAAAATACTAGTAGTTAAAGGGGTTGTATCACTTCAGCAAAATCATTTATTATGTAGAAGTCAATAAAAGCCACTTACTAATGTATTGTGACTGTCCATATTGCTTCCTTTGCTGGCTGTGTTAGTTTTACCATCATATTATACACTGCTCGTTTCCGTGGTTACAGACCACCCTGTAATCCATCAGTGGTGGTCGTAATTGCACAGTATAGGAAAAAGCAGCAGCCTCTCTGGTGACCAGAACCGTGGGACCACTTATAGGCTGGTGCTTTTTCCTGTAGTGTGCAAGCACAGCCACAGCTGCTGGATTGTAGGGTGGTCGTAACCATGGAAACAAGCAGTGTATAATGTGATGGAAAAATGAATCCAGCCAGCAACGGAAGCAATACGGGCAATCACAATACATTAGTAACTGCCTTGTATTAACTTGCTCTACATAATAAATGCTATTTGCTGAAGTGAGACAACTCCTTTTAATGTGTAACTTCTAGCAAGAATAATAATGGAATGGCACCACACAGTGTCATAGCCATAAAAACATAGGGTCACATTTATTAAGACCGGCTTTTACACGCTGGGCTTAATAACCCCTATTCCTGACTTTCGATCCGCCGGAGTTATGAAGAGGCGCCGGCCTCTCCATAGCTTCGGGGTATCTTCCGCCACTTCTAAATGTAAGACAGCTTCATAACCGTCTTACATTTAGACCACATTCAATGTCTAAAAAAGGCGTAGAAAATAGGAAATGAGACAGGCCTTCCAGCTCTTCCCAACCCACGCCACACCCACTTTTTTAGACCTGGCGTGAGCGGGGATAAGTCGCAGATTGAGCTGCAAAAGACTTTTGAGCCACAATCTGCCTAATTTAGGTGTATTTCTATAGTATAAATGACCATAGTCTTTACGTAGCAAAAAAATATGCATGGAGACCACCAATAAGACAGCAAACATTGAGAAGGGCAAATAAACTGAGTACTGAATAGAGGATCTGGGAAGACCGCTGGGGTAGAAGCTAGTAACTAGGCCACTGCCAGGAAAACATGTAAATATTTTATTTGTTTTACAAAGTTATGGAGTTTCAGAGGGATCACTCTAAACAAAAGAAATCATTTCCAAGCCAAAACACTTGGACCATATGCAAAGAGATTCAATTATTTATTGTCAAGATAGATCAAGACATCAATAGCACGATAATATAACCTTTCTGGAAAAGGGGGGTCTAGAAAGGTTAGATAGCAGAAATACATTGGTTAAGTGCAGTGGAGACCAGAGGATGAGGAGCCAGTGGAGACCAGAGGGTGAGAGTGGTAGTGGCCCTGATGGGATGGTGTGCCATGGTGTACTCCCTCAGACCGATACTCACTGGGGATTGCTGCAGTGAAAAGGTGGTATAAGGAATCAGGCCAGAAGTAGAGGAATAAAAGTCTCTCTTTACTTGTGCAAGTTATAGTGCATCCAGCAGTAGATTTATATAGTGCAATGTCTACCCCCAGATGATGAGGTATGGAGGCTGGCAAAGGGGCAGACAATGGCACCTCTGGTATACCATCTTGCTGTTGTCTGTCTCCTGAACTTCTGAGTAAGGCCTCTTTCAGACGGGCGTTGCGGGTGCACTCCGTCAAACAGTGCGGGTGCGTTGCGGGAATCGCCGCGATTTTTCCCTGCGAGTGCAAAGCGCTGTCATGCGTTTTGCACGCGCGGGAGAAAAATCGGCACTTTTGGTACCCAGACCCGAACCTGCACTTCTTCACAGAAGTGCATGTTTAGGTCAGAAATTGTCCCGCTGGTATTATTTCACATTATAACATAGTTATAATGTAAAATAATACCCTTGGCCATCTCCCTAATGTTTAAACTGGTGCAGAATGAGTTAAAATAATAAACTAATAATTACTTACCTGGTCCATTTGATCGCGAAGCCCGGCCTCCTCTCCGTTAGCTTGAAAGATGTAAAGGACCTGTGATGATGTCACAGCATCACATGGCCCAATCACCTGCTCCATCACTATGGTGATGGAGCATGTGATTGGTCCATGTGACCATGTGACATCATCCAAGGTCCCAACCACTATCCACAGCCTGAGGATAGTGTTTATGACCTTGGATGATGTCACATGGTCACATGGACCATCACATGCTCCATCACCATAGTGATGGAGCATGTGATTGGGCCATGTGATGTGACGTCATCACAGGTCCTTTAGATCATAGATGCTGCAGGGAAAGAGAGGACAGATCGCGACTACGCGATCAAGTGGCTAAGGTAAGTTAACTTTTATTATTTTTAACCCCTTCCTCATCATTTAACAATGCATTCTTTATTAAGAATGCTATTATTTCCCCTTATAACCATGTTATAAGGGGAAATAATAGAGATTGGGTCCCGTTGCTAAGCAACAATGCGGGAAAATCGCAACGCATCCGCACTTGGTTGCGGATGCTTGCGATTTTCCCGCATCCCCATTCACTTCTATGGGGCCTGCGTTGCGTGAAAAACGCAGAATATAGAACATGCTGCGATTTTCACGCAACGCAGAAGTGATGCGTGAAAATCACCGCTCATGTGCACAGCCCCATAGAAATGAATGGGTCCGGATTCAGTGCGGGTGCAATGCATCCTCCTCACGCATTGCACCCGCGCGGAAAACTCGCCCGTGTGAAAGGGGCTTCAGGCCCCTTGCACACGACAGTATTTTGCGGACCGTATACTGGCAGTTTTTTCAGTTCAGTATACTGACAGTATACTGAACCATTCACTTCAATGGGTCTGCAAAAAATACTGAAGTGTCTCCGTATGCCTTCCGTTTCCATTTGTCCGTTTTTTCTGTTCCGTTTAAATTTAGACCATGTCCTATTCTTGTCCGCAAATCACGTTCAGTGGCTCCATTCAAGTCAATGGGTCCGCAAAAAAAACGGAAAGCATACTGAAGTGCATCCGTATGTCTTCCGTATCTGTTCCGTTTTTTGTGGAACCATCTATTGAAAATTTTAAGACCAGCCCAATTTTTTCTATGTTATTACTGTATACTGTATATGCCAAACGGAAAAACGAAACGGAACAACGGAACCGAAACGGAAACAAAACGGAAGCCAAACGGAAAAACGGATCCGTTATAAACGGACAGCAAAACACTGAAAAAAAAATACTTTCGTGTGCAAGAGGCCTAACAGTTGTAAGCTTGCACTTCTGGCTGTAGATGTCCATTTAGTGAAAATACAGGTTTTTATTAGTTGGCCTGGCCTAGTCGTAGTTCCTCACCTCCAGTAGCATCTGTATAGCTGTGGTAGTTAGTCACCCTGCTGACGGTAAAGGCTGTAGCTTTGCAGATATCCGTAGTTCTTGGATCCTTCAGTGTCTCTGGAGTAGTGGTCTCACAAATGAGTTGGTTCTGTGGTCCCTAAGCAATAGGATATGCTTCCTCACTTCTCCCTGTCCTAGCCAACAGTCCCCTGCAGCCATGCAGAATTTTGGTGTCTGTCTGAAGAGGCGGAGCCTAACGGATCAGTTTTGAATTACAATGTAAGTCAATGGGGACGGATCCGTTTTCAATGACACAATATGGTGCATTTGAAAACGGATCCATTCCCCATTGACTTTCAATGTAATTCAAAACGGATCCGTTTTGGACTTTGTCATTTTTCTTTTAACTAATGAAAACGGATCCGTTCTGAATGGATACAAAGATTTGAATTATAGGTGCGGATTCGTCTGTGCAGATAAACAGACGGATCTGCACCAACGCAAGTGTGAAAGTACCCTTAATCCATGTTTTTCTGTATCACAGCAAGGGTTCGACAGTCAAGCAAAACTCAATATCTATTACACTGATTATGCAGTTTACAGAAACACTCCACATGTGGTGGTAAACTGCTGTAAGAGCACATGGCAGGCACAGAGAAAAAGGAGCGCCATATGGTTTTTGGAAGGCAGATTTTGCTGGACTGGTTTTTAGACACCATGTCCCATTTGAAGCCCCTCTAATGTACCCTTACAGTAGAAACTCCCAAACAGTGACCCCCATTTTGGAAACTACGGGATAAGGTGACAGTTTTATTGATACTATTTTGGGGTACATATGAGGCTTTTTGTGATATTAGGTTTTTGTGATATTAGGCTTTTTGTGTTGCAACTGGGTAACCAAATATGGCTGTTCTGGCACAGTTTTTTTTTTTACAATGTTCATCTGACAGGATCATCTGCTAATTTTATAGAGCAAGTTGTTACAGATGCGACAATATCAAATATGTCTCCTTTTTCTGTTTGTTTCAGTTTTACATAATAAAGCATTCTTGAAAAATAAAAGTTTTTGTCTCTCCATTTTCTAAATGCCATATTGTTTTTTATTTTTCTGCCGATCGTCTTGTGTAGGGGCTCGTTTTTTGCAAGAAGAGTTAATGTTTTTATGGGTACCATATTTGGGTACATATGATTTTGAAACAAAAAAATGATGTTTTACTGTCTCATTATTTTTGGGTGATTGTCTTATATTAGGGGCTCAATTTTTGTGGAAAGAGGTGACGGTTTGATTGGTACCATTTTGGGGTGCATACGACTTTTTGATCGCTTGGTGTTGCACTTTTTGTGATGTAATATGACAAAAATTGCTTTTTTGGCACAGTTTTTTTTTTTACGGTGTTTAGCTTTTTTTTTAGATAAAACAATTTTTTTATTATTAAAATATTAAAAATATTTTTTTTAACTTTTTTTACATTATTTCTGTCCCACTCTGGGACTTAAACTTTTGGGGGTCTGATCCCCTCTGCAATGCATTACAATACATCTGTATTGTAATGCATTGCCTGTTAGTAGATTACACAGTGTAATACCCTAAGGCCCCTTTCACACGGGCGTGATTTCCACGCGGGTGCAATGCGCCTGTGTGAAAGAGGCCTAACAGTTTCATAAGAAACCCAGCCTGGGGCTGAATGTTGCAGTCAACGCTGACCGCGGTATGGAGAGGGTTAATCCACCAGCATCAGATTTTACAGCGATGCTGGCGGATACAGCAGGGGCCCGGCTATCAGTGACAGTGCCCACCTGATCAGCGTGACTTAATAGTATATCAAATTGCGGGAAGTCACCTCTCGCAATGACGTACTATTACGTCATTGGTCAGGAAGGAGTTAAACCCTTAGAAGAACAAAGATTTAGGTGATGAACACAGCTCACCCTCCTCCTTCTTCCTGCAGTTTTCCATAGAAATCAATAAAAGTAATCTCCTGTCTACAGGTTCCTATCGTCCATGTGGTTGCTGTAAGGCAAATATATGAATGCTGTTAACTGCAACTTATGCAAGATGGTAATTATCATATACAGAAAGTAGAATAAAAATATCTACAAAAATTAACTGACTAAAAAGGATATGTGTCATTATCTAGTTTGAGTTAGTAAAAAAACATAGGTGACACATTTCCTGATTTCCATTCAATCTATTTTTAGCAGACTTTAGTGGTAAAAATATGTTTACTAAGATTACTATGGGATAGCAGCTAATTGAAGTCATCAATGAAAATGTTCTCTCGGTTTTCTGGGATAGCAATCGAACAGAATAATGTAAGGAAAACATTAGTGTGAATAAAGCCTTAAAGGGGATGTCTCAGGACGCTAACATCTGTGGGTATGCCTTTTTAAGGCACATGGACATCAAACAGACTGTGGAATTAAGAAGTTTCTTAAAGGGTTTCTGTCACCAGATTTTGGCCTCATAAGCTGTCTGACATTAGCTATGGGCCAATGTCAGACCAACCTAATAATGTAAATCAAATGCCCCTCTGACCTGTCATAACGCTAAAAAACTATTTTTATAATATGCAAGTTAGCCTCTAGGAGCAGGGAGGGCGTTGCCCCTGCTTCTACAGGCTCCGTGTTCCCACCTGTGGCCACGCTCCTCTTCTTCTGATTGATGGTGCCGGGCAGCTCAGCTCTCCTGCCTCCGGCCACCCGCTTGTGTATTCAGCGCAGGCGCAGTGAGCTGAAGACAGCAGGCACCAGCGTCCTCAGCTCACTGCGCCTGCGCCGAATACACAAGCGGATGGTGAAGGCCCAGGTTTCGGCCGGAGGCAGGAGAGCTGAGCTGCCCGGCACTGTCAATCAGAAGAAGAGGGGCGTGTCTTCAGGTGGGAACACGGAGCCTCTAGGAGCAGGGGCAATGTCCTCCCTTCTCCTAGAGGCTAATTTTCAGTTTATATTAAATCGTTTTTTAGCGTTATGACAGGTCAGAGGGGCATTTGATTTACATTATTAGGTTGGTCTGACATTGGCCCATAGCTAATGTCAGACAGCTTATGAGGCCAAAATCTGATGACAGAAACCCTTTAACAGAAATCCTGCAAGAGAAGAAGGTCTAGGAGACAATGAAGAAGCCACTGTCCTCTAATAACATATATTACAACATTTCATCCATTAAAAACGTACCCCTTATTAAGAGGATAGGATATAAGTATCTGATAAGTGCTCTATTCATCCGGGAAACTGGAGATCATTTGGGTCCAAGTGGTCTGAATTAGAGATGAGCGAATCGAAGCGGAAGAAGTGGAATTTGATCGGAATTTCAGGAAAAATTCGATTAGCATCAAAGCCGAATTTCCTCAAGCTTCGTGGTAACAAATCACATTTTTTCCTAAAATGGTTTCTGCACAGGTGAGGACATGGAGAAAGGAACTCTGGGAAGGCGGGATCACCCAAAATGCCATCCATACAGCCAATTAGCAGCCAGCCCGCCCTGTGGTTTTACAGCCGATAAATAGCGTCAGCAATCTTAGATTCCGCCATGTACCAGTGTACTTAGTGCAGGGAGAGACGTCTGCAGGCGGAAAGACTTGATTGTGGTGAAAAAATGATGTATAAGTGCAGGGAAAGGATAGGGAGGAATCGTTCCACAGCATTTATGTAGAACAGGGTTCAGTAGGGGAGGTTACAGCCTGGGTAATAGGAACAATCCTATTACACCTTGCTGCACTGACTGGGGATCCAAATTGCCATTATACAGCTCTGTCATTATAGCAAACCGTTCTTTTTATTGGGGTGCAAGTGCAGTTTGATACAGCCATTAACAGGGTTTATTACAAGGAAATATTTCTACAGTATGTCTTACGTGCCCTTGTGCGGCGCAGTAATATGTTGTAAAGCTCTTTGTGCCATGTATTAGGGGCAAAAGAAAAATATATTTGCCCTTGTGCGGTGCAGTAATATATACTAAAGCCCTGTTTGCCGTGTATTAGTGGCGAAATAAAAATCTATTCGCCATTCAGCGTTGCACTTTTCTGTTGAAAAGCCTTTTGTGTTGTGTAAAAGTAGAAAAAAATTAGGGCTTAATTGCCTTTCAGCGGTGCAGTGCTATATTCTAAAGCCCTGTTTGCCGAGTAATAGTGGCGAAATAAAAATATATTCCCCGTTCAGACTTGCACTTACTGTATCTGTTGAAAAGCCTTTTGTGTTGTGTAAAAGTAGAAAAAAATTAGGGTCTAATTGCCGTTCAACGGTGCAGTGATATATTCTAAAGCCCAGTTTGCTGTGTATTAGTGGCAAAATAATAATTTATTCGCATTTCAGCGTTGCACTTATGTGTTGAAAAGCCTTTTGTGTTGTGTAAAAGTTGAATAAATTAAGGGCCTAATTGCCTTTCAGCGGTGCAGTTTTATACTCTAAAGCCCTGTTTGACGTATATAAGTGGCGAAACAAAAATATATTCGCCATTCAGCGTTGCACTTTTCTGTTGAAAAGCCATTTGTGCTGTGTTAAAGTTGAAAAACATTAGGGCACAATTGCCGTTCAGCGGTGCAGTGATATATTCTAAAGCCCAGTTTGCCATGTATTAGTTGTAGTGTTGATTGAGCACCAAAGTGCTCAGGTGCTCAGGCCAAACACATCGGCATATAAACATGTAGGAGAGTGAATCTGGGTCGCACATCCTCAAACATTATGCTTTTGATATAACAACTGTTTCTCACCATATTTAAATGGGCTTCTCAGCACAATTCATAATTCATGTCAAAGTATGCTATGCATAAACATAATACATTGGTACACAGTTTGATCAAAACGCATAGGCCCACTTACCGCGACAAGGTTGCCTCTATCAATACATCGGGATGCTGAGGTGCTCTACCGAGCACCTGAGTATACTGTAAGTCAATAGGAGAACCCGAGCATTAATCTGAAGAGGGGAAGGTGCCTGGTCCATAGGAAAAGGTCAGAAATTGATAGAAACACCACGAAAATGGTTCTGGAACAGCATGGGGAGGATGTCTGGACGCATCTTGGACTCCCAGGTCGCTGCTGGGAACAATGTTGTCCGAGTAGTGCGCCACTTTTAGAGACTGACAATAATACGCACAAAACCAAAGATAAAATCTATTTTAGAGAAAAAATTGCTAGGAAACATTGTTTCCTGTATATTAACTTGTATACAGGACTAGATGGGCCAAATGGGCAGACTAGATGGGCAAAATGGTTCTTATCTGCCGACACATTCTATGTTTCTATGTTTCTATATAAAGTGCAAGTGCTGCCAAACAATACAAGCAAAAGGCACTCAGATACAACCTGTATATCACATAAATGAGGGCCTCATTCACATTGTGGTACAATTGTTCATGCAGTCGGACTCCTACACTTATAAAGCCTATGCACTAAGTGAAAGGGCTGCCAAAAATTACAAGGAACCGGCACTCCAATACACCCTTTGTTACACATAAAGGAGGGCATCATACACACCCTTGAAAAATTATCATTGATGGCCTGCTGTTGACCCTCAAAAACATTTAGAGCAAGGGCCTACTGATTTGACCATTTAAAACATTAGGGGCGAGGGCCTGCTGCTGAGCTGACCCTCTAAAACATTAGGGGTGAGGGTCTCCTACTGACTGCTGAGCTGACCATCAAAAAAATTATGGTTGAGGGCCTGCTGCTGAGCTGACCCTGTAAAAGATTTTAGGTGAGAGCCTGCATTTAAAGTGCATTTATGTTCATCAGCTTTCCTCTGGTTGAGTTGAGAAGTTAGGGGCAATCCCTGCCTTGTTCATTTTTATAAAAATCACTCACACAAAAATTGAACAAAGACCTTTCCAGATGAAATAAAAATAAAATTTTACTTAATTAATTAATTCATTATTATGTCATTAGTCATGACAGTGTCACTGCAAACTCAAATGCTTTACTGTCCCTTTGTGGATATTTATTGATGTGAATGTACGATTATTTCATATGAATTGTTCATCTAACGCGTGTTAAATGTGGACTGTCTTTATATATTCTAATGCTGGTGTTTCAGTTTTTGCTGACGCGGCGGTCACGTGCTTGGTCACGTGCCCGTGACGTCAGACTTGCCATGCCCACAATACTTATTACAGGTCCTTGTACTAATGCCACTATAATTTCATGACTTCTGCAGGACATATATGTGTATTTTTCTGGACCAACACACATATACTTTCCTGGGCTATATTTCAATTTGTGGTTATATATTCCAGTGTTAATGTCTAGCAGGGGCGGTGAACATGTTAGATCATACTGACACGGCGGTCATGTGCCGGATCACGTGACTGTGATGTCAGAGTTGTCACGCCCACAACAATACCTTCCATAGGTCTTTGTTACTGCATAGATAATAAAGCCCTGTATGACATCTGCTTCAGAACCCTAACGTTTTTATATCTTCATATAAAAACGTTCGCCAGGACCGGATGGCATACACCCCCGTATCCTAAGGGAATTGGGGGATGTCATAGCCAGACCATTATTTCTGATATTTACGGACTCTATAATAACAGGGAATGTTCCACAGGATTGGCGCATAGCAAATGTGGTACCAATATTCAAAAAGGGTCCAAAAACAGAGCCTGGAAATTATAGGCCGGTAAGTTTAACATCTATTGTTGGTAAACTGTTTGAAGGGTTTCTAAGAGATGCTATTTTGGAGTATCTCAATGAAAATAAGCAAATAACGCCATATCAGCATGGCTTCATGAGGGATCGGTCATGCCAAACAAATTTAATCAGCTTCTATGAGGAGGTAAGTTCTAGACTTGACAGCGGCGAATCAATGGATGTCATATATCTGGACTTCTCCAAAGCATTTGACACCGTACCTCATAAAAGGTTAGTACATAAAATGAGGATGCTCGGACTGGGAGAAAATGTCTGTATGTGGGTAAGTAACTGGCTGAGTGACAGAAAACAGAGGGTGGTTATTAACGGTAGATACTCAGATTGGGTCACTGTAACTAGTGGGGTACCTCAGGGGTCAGTATTGGGCCCTATTCTCTTCAATATATTTATTAATGATCTTGTAGAAGGCCTGCACAGTAAAATATCTATTTTTGCAGATGACACTAAACTGTGTAAAGTAATTAACACTGAAGAGGACAGTTTTCTGCTACAGAGGGATCTGGATAGATTGGAGGCTTGGGCAGAAAAATGGCAGATGAGGTTTAACACTGACAAATGTAAAGTTATGCACATGGGAAGGAATAATGCAAGTCACCCGTACATATTAAATGGTAAAACACTCGGTAACACTGACATGGAAAAGGATCTAGGAATTTTAATAAACAGCAAATTAAGCTGCAAAAACCAGTGTCAGGCAGCTACTGCCAAGGCCAATAAGATAATGGGTTGCATCAAAAGGGGCATAGACGCCCGTGATGAGAACATAGTCCTACCACTTTACAAATCACTGGTTAGACCACACATGGAGTACTGTGTACAGTTCTGGGCTCCTGTGAACAAGATAGACATAGCAGAGCTGGAGAGGGTTCAGAGGAGGGCAACTAAAGCAATAACTGGAATGAGGGATCTACAGTACCCTGAAAGGTTATCAAAATTAGGGTTATTCACTTTAGAAAAAAGACGACTGAGGGGAGATTTAATAACTATGTATAAATATATCAGGGGTCAGTACAGAGATCTCTCCCATCATCTATTTATCCCCAGGACTGTGACTGTGACAAGGGGACATCCTCTGCGTCTGGAGGAAAGAAGGTTTGTACACAAACATAGAAAAGGATTCTTCACTGTAAGAGCAGTGAGACTATGGAACTCTCTGCCTGAGGAGGTGGTGATGGTGAGTACAATAAAGGAATTCAAGAGGGGCCTGGATGTATTTCTGGAGTGTAATAATATTACAGGCTACAGCTACTAGAGAGGGGTCGTTGATCCAGGGAGTTATTCTGATTGCCTGATTGGAGTCGGGAAGGAATTTTTTTTTCCCCTTAAGTGAGGAAAATTGGCTTCTGCCTCACAGGGGTTTTTTGCCTTCCTCTGGATCAACTTGTAGGAAACAGGCCGAACTGGATGGACAAATGTCTTTTTTCGGTCTTATATACTATGTTACTATGTTACTATGTTACTATGTTCATGTCTATGGACATATGTATTATCTTGGGCCAAAATATTTTTTCTTAGGCTAAGTCTAAATACTATAACTATACTTTTATCCTGTAATATGTTGTTTTAGTTGTATACTCTTAATGCTGATGTTAGTGGGCGTGGTGAACATGATGTCAGCGCTGACGCTGCGGTCATGTGACTGCAGTGTTTAGCTTGCCGTGCCTTTTGTGTTCCCCGCCCCTGACAGGTCCTTGCACTCTATGTTTTTTACCACCGATATCTGCTGGACTTGTTTTCTATTGGTTAACTGAGTCACTGTGTTGTCACACCTTTGTGCAATTATGTTTTTACTCAAACCTGTGAGAACAATATATAAGAGGAGTGGTGTTATGCATTTCCTGTCCCTGGAAGAAGCCAGTTCCCTGGCGAAACTGCGTTGGGAGGAGGCGGCTGAGGTATCTGCATGTTAACTGTGGGTAATTCTTACTATGCATTTTCACACTTAGCCTATTTACCTGTTTACCATGTCTTTAATTGTACTTATGGGCTCAGTGTGATTATTGCATTTTTTCTGTACACCCCTTTCTTTTCATGCTGATCCCCCAGTCGTCTCTTAGGTGCTTGTCTTTTATCAAATGTTTTCCTTGCTTTGCTGCTATTATAACATATATTTAAATGTTGTTATATAATTAATAAAGTAAATTTTTATTTTAATTTCATCTGGAAAGGTCTTTGCTCAATTTTTGTGTGAGTCATTCATATACACTTTTGTGTTGTTTGGGCCTCTCAGGACTATATATTGTAACCTTATTGACCCGGTATTTGATTTGGTGCCATTTTTATAAGAGTCAACCTGTCAACATTTTCAGTTGACAGGCAGATTCACTTATCTGTTATAATACCACCAGCAGCACTAAATACCCTCTCAGACAAAGCTCTGGAGGCAGGGCAGGCTAGCACCTCCAAGGTGTAGAGCACCAGTTTGTGCCACGTGTCCAGCTTGGACGCCCAGTTGTTGTAAGGCATTGAGGGATCATTGAGGACGCTGACACGGTCTGCTATGTACTCCTTCACCATCTTCCAAAATTGTTCTCTAATTATGACAGTAGGCCGTGCATCAGGGTGAGGATGCAGGTGGGGTTTCATGACACTGTCCCAGGCTTTTGAGAGTGTTGCCCTCCCTCTGTTGGAACTGCTGTGTGTTCCTCTTGTCTCACCTCGTCGGTTGCCCAAGGAACTACGGACTCTGCCGCCAGCGTTGTCAGATGGAAATTTTTGGAGCAATTTTTCAACAAGGACCTTCTGGTATTGCACCATTTTGCTTGTCCTCTATACCAGAGGAATGAGAGATGAGAAGTTCTCTTTGTAGTGGGGGTCGAGATGGGTGAACAACCAGTAATCCGTGTTGTCTAAAATGCGTATAACGTGCAGGTTGCGGGAAAGCCTAACATAAAGTCAGCCATGTGTGCCAGAGTACCAACAGGCAAGATTTTGCTGTCGTTCAATCTCCTCATCCTCTTCCTCCTTTTCTGTCCACCCACGCTGAACAGATGGCATTAAACTTCCATGGGTACTACCCTCTGTAGCAGAGGCAACCGTCTCCTGCTTCTCCTCCTCCTCTTCATCGTCCAATTTGCACTGAGAAGACGAACTGAGGGTGGTCTGGCTATCATCCAGTGTAATGTCTTCCCACATTTCCACCTCTTCCACATGCAAAGCGGCATCCTCAATTGTGAGCAGCGAGCATTTAAGTAGGCACAGAAGTGGGATGGTTATGCTGATAATAGCGTTATTGCCGCTCACTATCTGTGTTGATTCCTTAAAATTTCTTAACACCTCACAGAGGTCAGACATCCATGTCCACTCCTCGCTTGTGAATAGCAGAAGCTGACTGGAAAGCCGACGACCATGTTGCAGGTGGTATTCCACTACTGCCCTCTGCTGCTCACAAAGCCTGGGCAACATGTGAAATGTCAAG
This sequence comes from Bufotes viridis, assembly GCA_033119425.1. Classification (NCBI taxonomy): domain Eukaryota; kingdom Metazoa; phylum Chordata; class Amphibia; order Anura; family Bufonidae; genus Bufotes; species Bufotes viridis. Next base: position 457,839,746 of record CM065590.1, read on the forward strand.
TTCCAGCGTGTGCTCACATCGCACAACAGTTGGTGAGCTGGCAATTTCAAGCACTGCTGCAGCGTTGACAGCCGACTGAAGCTGTCGATGACTTGCGGAAATGTGCACACACGCGGCGCACCTTCACCAGTAGCTCAAGCAAATTGGGGTAGATTTTGAGAAACCTCTGAACCACTAAGTTTAAGACATGGGCTAGGCATGGGATGTGTGTGAGCTTGCCGATTTCCAAAGTTACGGCCATTATCAGACACAACAATTCATGGTTGTAGGTTGAGTGGCGAGAGCCACAGCTTAGTTTGGTCTCTTATTCCCTGCCATAGCTCTGCAGCGGTGTTCTGTTTGTCCCCTAAGCATATCAGCTTCAGCAGGGCCTGTTGCCACTTTCCTACTGCAGTGATACACTGCTTCCAGCTAACGACTAATGGCTGACTGGTGCTGCACACAGATAATTCGGAGGTGGAAGTGGAGGAGGAGGGAGAAGAGGAGGAGAATTGGGGGTTGGAGCCACTAACATAGGTGCTGGCGGAAACACTGATCAACATAGGGCCCGCAATCCTTGGCATCTGTGCCATCCCAGGGTACAACTCGCTCCCAGCCTGCACAACGTTCACCCAGTGTGCCATCAAGGAAATGTAGCGCCCCTGGCCGAATGCACTTGTCCATGTGTCTGTGGTTAAGTGGACCTTCACAGTAACTGCGTTGGTCAGGGCACGTGTGATGTTACGGGACACATGTTGGTGTAAGGTGGGCACGGCACACCTTGAAAAAATGTGGCGGCTGGGGACTGCATAACGAGGGACGGCCGCCGCTATCAGGCTGTGAATGGCCTCAGTGTCCACAAGCCTGAATGGCAACATTTCCAGGGCCAGTAATTTGGAAAGCTGCGCATTTAGTGCTATTGCCTGTGGGTGGGTGGCTGGGTATTTGCGCTTGCGTTCAAATTCCTGGGGTAAGTGCCATACTGCAGAATGCCTACCCCTTGACTTGGTGGAAGAAAGAGTGGTGCTTATCCGACTGGAAGAATTATCTGCTGCAATCCGACTCGGCCGACTGGTCGCACTTGTCTGACTTCAAGAGTGGTGTCCTGCGCCGCCCTGCAAACTGGGACATGAAGCTAGGTTTCGTGGATGCTTGTTTTTCTTGTGCTCTGACAGCAGGCACAGTTTCAACTCGCCCAGGGCCATGCTCGATCAATACTAATTAGTGGCGAAATAAAAATATATTCGCAGGTCAGCGTTGCACTTATCTGTTGAAAAGCCTTTTGTGTTGTGTAAAAGTAGAAAAAAATTTGGGCCTAATTGCCATTCAGCAGTGCACTGATATATTCTAAAGCCCTGTTTGCTGTGTATTAGTGGCGAAACAAAAATATATTCGCCGTTCAGCGTTGCACTTATCTGTTTAAAAGCCTTTTGTGTTGTGTAAAAAAAAATAATAATTAGGGCCTAATTGCTGTTCAGCTGGGCAGTGATATATTTTAAAGCCCTGATTGCCAGGCATTAGTGGCGAAAGAAAAAATATTTGATCTAACATTTGATTTTTTGATCTAACCGTATATCAGACAGAGAAGTGCCAGTCCCTGTACAGGGGAGTGGCAGAGGCCTACATGTTTCTGGTGCAGGCTGGGGTCGCAGCAGAGTAAGGGGGTGCGGCAGCAGGGATCACAGCGAGAGGCCTGAGCTCCCGATGTCATCTAGTGGTTGTGTCTTGATCAGCAAACCAGCGGTTCTTGAATGGTTGATTCGGCCAGTACCTGGTTTGGCTCTCTTGTCAAGCACTCTTGAAGAGGTACCTGAGATATTGTGCCCTGATTCCCAACCTTTTGAGCCTTAATAGTCTTAAGAAGATGACTGTGGTGAACGGCAATCATGCGTTCACGAGGTGGATGATAATAAGACACAGTTGTCAATCACTGAGGTTGTGTTAGGTCAAGTCAGGAGGATGAGCAGAGTGAGGAAGTGGAAGAGGAGGTGGTGGACGATGAGGTCACTGACCCCACATAGAAAGGTGAACAGCTGAGCGAGGACAGCAGTACAGACGGGGAGGGATCCGTGGCACAGCAACAGTCTGGAAGAGGCAGTGGGGTTGCAAAAGGGAGAAGTCGGCCCACACCAAACAGTCTTGCAACCGTTACACCGAGCACCCCCATGCGTAAATATACCTTGCCAAGGGGTAGGTGTTCCGCAGTATGTTGCTTTTTTGAGGAAACTGCAGGCTACAAAAGAGTGGTAGTTTGCAACCTGTGCCGTACCAAAATGAGCCAGGGCATGAACACTAGCAACCTCACCACCACCAGCATGATCCACCACATGGCATCCAATTTCAAGGGCCACATGGCAATCCAGCCGCCACTATTTTTCACTGTGTGCCATGCCCACCTTACACAAGCATGTGTCCCAGAACATCACCCTTGCCCTGACCAACGCACTTACTAGGAAGGTCCACCTCACCACGGACACATGGACAAGTGCTGGTGGCCAGGGACGCTACATTTCCTTGAACGCACACTGGGTGAATGTTGTGGAGGCTGGGAGTGAGTCGTACCCTGGAATGGCACAGGTGCTACCCATGCCCAGTATTGCGGGCCCCATGTCCATCAGGGTCTCCGCCAGCAGCTATGTTACTGGCTCCAACCCCCACTTCTCCTCCTCCGCCGCCTCCTCCTCCACTTCCACCTCCAACAGCAGTCAGCCATCAGTCGCTAGCTGGAAGCAGTGTAGTACTGCGGTTGGTCAGCGTCAACAGGCCGTGCTGAAGCTGATCTGCTTAGGGGACAAACCGCACACCACCGCAGAGCTTTGGCAGGGTATAAGGGACGAGACCGAGCTGTGGCCCTCGCCACTCAATCTACAACCAGGCATGGTTGTGTCTGACAATGGCCGTAACTTGGTGGTGGCTTTGGAGCTTCGCAACCTGACACACATCCCATGCCTAGCCGACGTCTTAAACTTAGTGGCTCAGCGGTTTATAAAAACCTACCCCAATTTGGCAGAGCTACTAGTGAAGGCGCGCCGCGTGTGTGCCCATTTCCGCAAGTCGTCCACAGCTTCAGCCGGTCTGACAACACTGCAGCAGCACTTGCGGCTTCCAGCATGCCGACTGGCACTGGAACTCTACGTTCTACATGTTGGCCAGGCTTTGTGGGCAGCAGAGTGCAGCTGTGGAATACCAGCTGCAACATGGTCGTCGACTTTCCAGTCAAGTGCCACTATTCACAAACGAGAATTAGGCATCGATGTCAGACCTCTGAGGTTTAAAAAAACTTTGATGAATCCACACAGATGGTTAGTGGCGATGACGCTATTATCAGCGTAACCATCCCACTGCTGTGTCTACTCAAACGATCGCTGCTCACAATTAAGGAGGATGCTCTGAATGTGGCAGACGAGGAAATGGGGAAGGACATTACGCAGGGTGATAGCCAGACCACCCACAGTTCGTCTTCTCAGCGCAAATTGGGCCATGAAGAGATGGAGGAGGAGGAGGAGCTGGAGACAGTTGCCTCTGTTACAGAGGGTAGTACCCATGGAACTTTAATTCCATCTTTTCAGCATGGATGGGCAGAGGAGGAGGAGGATGAGAGGATGGAGAGTCATCCAAATGTTGACACCGACGTCTTGCCTATTGGTACTCTGGCACACATGGCTGACTTCATGTTAGGCTGCCTTTCCCGCGACCCTTGCGTTATACGCATTTTAGATAACATAGAGAACTTCTCATCTCTCATTCCTGTGGTGGAGAGGATCAGTAAAACGGTGCAATACCAGAAGATACTTGATGAGAGATTGCTCCAAAATTTTCCATCTGGCAAAGTAAGTATTTTTTTAGGCAACCGAGGAAGGCAGACAAGGCGAACACACAGCAGTTCCAACAGAGGCAGGGCAACACTCTCCAAGGCATGGGACATTTTCATGACACACCGCCAGCAACCTCACCCTGAAGAGCGGCCTAGTGCTACAAGGAGGGAAAAGTTTTGGAAGATGGTAAAGGAATATATTGCAGACCGTGTCAGTGTCCTAAATAATCCTTCAGTGCCTTACAACTACTGGGTATCAAAGCTGGACACGTGGCACGAACCTGCCCTGCTGCCAGCGTTTTGTCTGAGTATGTATTTAGTGCTGCTGATGGCATTATAACTGATAAGCGTATCCGCTTGTCCACTGACAATGCTGACAAACTGACTCATAAAAATGAACAAGACCTGGATTGCGCCTGACTTCTCAACTCCACCAGAGGAGAGCTGAGATGATGATGATAATGAACATAAAGGCAATTTCAATGTATTGTTTATAATGTACTCAGTACTGTAATGTACACCACAAAAAAGTGTATACGGTTGAATCTTGTTTTCTACTCCTCCTTCTCATCCTCCTCCTCATCCAGATTGTATATATATATATATATATATATATATATATAGGGTCAGCTCAACAGCAAGGCCCTCAAACACAATGTTTTACGGGGTCAGCTCACCAGCAGGCCCTCAACCATAATGTTTTACAAGGTCAGCTCACCAGCAGGCCCTAAACCACAATGTTTTATAGGGTCAGCTCACCAGCAGGCCCTCAACCATAATGTTTTACAGGGTCAGCTCACCAGCGGGCCCTCAACCATAATGTTTTACAGGGTCAGCTCACCAGCAGGCCCTCAACCATAATGTTTTACAGGGTCAGCTCACCAGCAGCCTCTCGCCCCTAATGTTTTAAAGGGTCAACTAAACAGCAGGCCCTCGCCCGTAATGTTTTAGAGGGTCACCAGCAGGCCCTTGGTCCAAATGTTTTTGAGGGTCACCAGCAGGCCACCGATCATAATTTTTCAAGGGTGTGTATGATGCCCTCCTTTATGTGTAATAAAGGGTGTATTGTAGTGCTTGTACCTTGTAATATTTGGCATCCCTTTCACTTAGTGCATAGGCTTTATAAGTGTAGGAGTCCCACTACCTGAACAATTGTACCACAATGTAAACGGAGCCCTCCTTTATGTGATATACAGGCTGTTTCAAGTGCCTCTTGCTTGTTATGTTTGGCAGAACTTGCACTTTATACACAATTGAATATACAGAAAACAATGTTTCCTAACAATTTAAATTTTTTTTCCTGTGAAATTGTCTTATATATATTTTTTTTTTTTGGGGGGGGGGGGGTTTCGTGCGTACTTTTGTCATTCTGTAAAAATGGCGTACAACTCGGACAACATGGTTCCCAGCAGCGAGCTGGGAGTCCAAGATGCATCTAGACATCGTCCCCATGCTGCTCCCGATCCATTTCGGTGGTGTTTCTGTCACTTTCTGACCTTTTCCAATGGACCAGGCACCCTCTCCTCTTCAGAGCAGGGGGTGCCTGGTTTTCTCCCATTGACTTCTATTATACTCGGGTGCTCGGCCAAGCACACGAACATAGCTATGTGTTCGGCCCGAACACCCAAATACTTTGATGCTCGCTCACCACTAGTGTTCAATTTGGTTGTCAAGCTGATTCCGAAGTCTTCCACCCATCTGCAAGACATCCTAAAAATGGCCAGGAATGGATGGCATGCACTTCAGCCACTTGTACACCGCAAAGCACACACTCCTTGAGCTGCAGCGGCAGAATGGCATCCCCCAACATAGGCTGATATGGAACGTTTCCACCCGTTGGAATTTCACCCTCCATATGTTGGACTGACAAACAGAGAAAGGCCATAAACGATTTCTTGATGATCCAAGCAGACAGGAGTACTCCCCTGTGTAACCTCAATGTCAGCCAGTGGAAGCTAATGCATGACACTTGCTGTTTGCTCAGGCCCTTTGAGGAGGCCACGTTATTTGTCAGTTACCAGGACTATGTTATGAATAACGTCATTCCACTGCTTCATGTGCTGGAACAGATGCTGGTAAATCTGGCTGGTCAGGGGACTGGAAACGAGGCGCCTAGATCTCATGACCGCATGAGCCATGTGGGGGCTGAACTGGAGGAGGAGGATATTGGAGCACAAGCAATGTGTAGCAAAATGGGTGGTTTTTCTACACAGCTATAGAGACATCCTATGTAGTCAGTTGGCCGCTGCCTATTTACGCCATCGTCCATCCTCTCGCAGATCTGACCAGGTGGCCCTCTGCGCTCACGTTCCACTGCCATGGCTGCTGGGAAGGGGTGGGGTGGCAGGAGCAGTACCAGCTCTATCAGCAACAACCTAGTCTAGAGTCGCTGATGAGCAGCTTTCTTCACCCCACTAGTGAATAAACTACTCACCAGCAGCAGCTAGACCTGGAGCAGGATCTTAACCAGCAGGTGGTGGCATACTTGGACAGCACCTTGCCACCCCACAATGAAGATCCACTGGACTACTGGGCAGCCAAACTGGATTTGTGGCTTCAACTGGCAGAGTTTGCCCTGGAAAACCTGTCCTTCCCGTCTAGTAGTGTGGCATCAGAGCTGGTGTTTAGTGTGGCGGGGCCCATAGGTACCCCAAGAAAAACTCGCCTATCCACCCAAAATGTGGAGAGACTGACCTTTGTCAAGATGAATCAGGCATGGATCAGCCAGGATTTCCACCCACCAATGCCTGATGCACCAGACTAGATCATCCATGGTGCACATCAACACTTTGAGAAAAGAGACCGGTTTCTTCTGGCTACCTGCCGCCGCTACTATTCTGATGCTACCATCCGCCTGATGCCACACATCTGATTACAAGTGCTCCTTCTTTCACTGGGTACTGGTATTGCCACCCACCACAACACTATGTCACCTTGCCACTCTGTGGCCTTCTGATGCTGCTGCCACCTCCACACTATGTCACCTTGCCACTCTGTGGTCTCCTCATGCTGCTGCCACCTTCACACTATGTCCCCTTTCCACTCTGGGGTCTCCTCATACTGCTGCCACCTCCACACTATGTCATCTTGTCACTCTGTGGTCTCCTGATGTTGATGCCACCTCCACACTATGTCACCTTGCCACTCTGAGGTCTTCTGATGCTGCTGCCACCTCCACACTATGTTACCTTGCCACTCTGAGGTCTCCTGATGCTTCCACCACATCTACACTGTCATTGTGCCACTCTGTGGCCTCCTGATGCAGCTGCTCCCACCTCCACACTGTCATTGTGCCATTGTGTGGCCTCCTCATGCTCCTGCCACCTCCACACTATGTCACATTGCCACTCTGTGGCTTCCTGATGCTACTGCCACCTCCACACTCTGTCACCGGGTCACTCTGTGGTCTCCTCCTGTTCCTTCAACCTCCACACTATGTCACCTTGCCACTCTGTGGTATCCTCATGCTGCTGCCACCTCCACACTATGTCACCTTGCCACTCTGGTGTCTTCTTTTGCTGCCGCCACCTCCACACTCTGTCGCCGGGTCACTCTGTGGCCTCTTCATGCTGCTTCCACCACACCACTATGTCATAGGGCCACTCTGTGGTCTCCTCATTCTTCTGCCACCTCCACACTATGTCACCTTGCTACTCTGTGGTCTCCTCATAATGTTGCCACCACCACACTGTGTCACCTTGTCACTCTGTGGTCTCCTGATGCTGCCGCCACCTCCACACTGTCATTGTACCACTCTGTGGCCTCCTGATGCTGCAGCTGCCACCTCCACCCTGTCATTGTGCCACTCTGTCGCCTCCTCAAGCTGCTTACACCTCACCACTATGTCATAGGGTCACTCTGTGGACTTCTCATGCTGTTCCCATCCTCCCCACTTCATGACTGGGCCACTAGTTAGCCTTTCGGTCTGGCTGACCTTATTATTTATTCCATTCACGTGTCATCCCTGTTTTGGATCCACTACTGTTTTGTTTGGCATTAGCAATACTGATGGATTACTGACCAAATGCTGACCGAATGAAGGTGGATGCTCAACAGATAGGATCTGTTTTTTGTGGGTTACTGTTCTGACGATTCAGAGGAAGGGCAAAATAATCAGTGACGTCAACACAAACTTACTGCTGACACCCTCTCCACTCTGTAAGGGGCTTTACTTCTATAAGCGTTTAATAGAACAGGTTCTGTAGACATCTATGTGGAATCAGCTGATGACGGTGTAAAAGGAATGCGCTTCTTCTTGGCGCTAACCTCGGCCTGTAAGGCTAAGTTCATACTTGAGTTATTTGGTCAGTTTTGGACCTGTGACTGCCCAAATAAGTGAAGTGTGCAGTGGTTCGAAAAGCGACGCCTGTCATCTGCATATCATACGGACTCACAGTATTATTTCACTACCAGAGCAGACTCCCTATGCGTGTTATTGCAAGGCACACTGTTTTACACCACTATAAAAGCTCTCTGTAGCCAGGAAATAGCAGTTTTTAACGAGATTTGCCGCAAATAAATTTGAACCGAACAGAATTTTTCCCAAATAATTTGGCAAACCGGCTAGTCGAATTTTTGAAAAGAGGCTACGTTTACTATATGTCTTTAGACACCCAATTTCAATAAGTTATAAAAAGTAATTTTTGTATATCCCAAATACAAATATCAAAAGTTTTTATGTATTTCTAGAAAAAAAAAGTAGCAGCCAAAACTGCAGTTGGGCTTAATATAATAATGGAACTAAATACAATTTGCTGTCAATGATTCTTGAGACATAGACACGTGAAAGTACATGGAGAATATTCTATATTGAAAAGATACTGTGCTTGCAGCAACTAATTGCTACTAGTGTGTTTCATAAGTTACCATACAAAGCAAAAAATATCAAAGTAAATTAACCCTATCTGAAAATGCATATTTGTCAATACCAGTATGTAGTGTGTTTGTAGAAGGAGAAGGACATTTGTCTTAAAATTGTTGAGAAAACACTAGTATTTTGCTAGTTCCATTTACTAATCTGTGAACCACACCTTTGACTTTTTATTGATAGGAAACCCATGACTTTTCACTTATTGGCCTCATAATAAAATGTTTGGAAAACAGAAAATGAAAGAGCCAAACCTTATCATCCGAGAGTTAGAATATGGGTAGTAGCAGAAGTAGCTCACCAGCCATTTGGCTAGTAGTAGCATTAGAAGGACAAAGTTCTCCCTGGCTTCCAATAGCTATAACATTATGATTGAAGACGAAGAGTATAAGACTTGAGTATAGTATACTTGAGTAATACTTGAGTAAGAGTATAAGACTCCTCTCAGTCACAGCAGGATGATGTAGGTGTCCCTTCTGAGTGACATCATGACTTGAAGCCAGGGGCCACAGCATTCTGCCTGCTCCTCCTCCTTGTAACCCCAGAGAAGCCTTTCAGGTACATCCTCTTGGTCCTCAATGCCCCCCTCCTAGTCGAGGGCATTCTTTTTTGCTAAGATCAGGTAACAAAACACCATGTACTATTGAATATACTCCAGATAGTCTCCCTATTGATGACTTGTGTGAGAACAGTCAGTGTTTGGACTGTCATATGGAGGAGGTTCAGGAAGAGGCGGGGATCCCATACATAGCTATGTTGGTAGTGGTAGTAGTAGAGACACCTGTAGCTATGGTGGTGATTATAGAGCAATAGCAGCAACAGTGTCACTTGGGGCAAATACAGAAAGAATCAGGACAGGAGCCAAGGAGCCCATGATGTCATATCACAGTCTGATAAAAGTGACATGGGGGGTGAGGATGATGATGATTCTGTGCTGAACACAGTTGGATCAGGTGCTAAGGGAGAGGTAACATCAGAGTAGGAGGTTGATGGCTTCTGTGGCAGCAATAAAGAGCAGAGGCAACCTACAGCCAGAACCTCCCAAACAACTGCCAGGACCAGAACTGCTTCTTTTATGGTCAGCTCGGGAACTGGTAATACCACTGATACTGTGGGTGCAGGCTCAAAATATGCTAGACCTAAGCCAAGCTCAGCTGCCACTATCTCTGTGCGGAGTGTGTGAGTATCTCCTATCTGGCAGTTTTTCTCCACAGTGCCATGTGCAAGATCTGTAGGATTGAAAAAAGCTGTGGGCATTCAAGCACAAATGTAAGCACCACGGGTCTATTGCAACACATGAAATGACATCACCCAATCCAGTGGAAAAATAATAGTGGCCACCAGCTAGCGCAACAAATGTGTCCTTCTTCTTCCATTCTCCTTTGCAATAGCCAGGCCACTTTAACGTGCCTGGTAGAGCTTGTGGTCATTTTCATTATCACTTACTGCTTCTCCCATTCAAATTACTCCTATTCCTTCTCCTCCACTACATTATTAGCCATCGATAACAGAATGTGTGCCAAGGGAAAATCTCTACATGCCCAGCAATCCGCTGGTTCAAAAGCTTAACTCTCATATGATAAGATTAGTTGTGCAACACTTTTCGAAAAAATACAGTTTTGTCTTGCAGAGCGTATCGGCGAGGAGATTATCCTCCCATTTCTGGCATTTTAATGTGGCAAGGAATATCCTCCTGGACTTGCAGTGACAGAACAGTCTGCTGTTCAGCAGGGAGCATGTGTTGTTTCAAAGTCAGGCAGTGCAGCTCATTAGGGATACCTGTCACATACTTAGGACCTTTAAAGAAGCAACTAAATTTGTCAGTAGTGACAACTGTGCCATAAACAATGTCATCTACCTGATATTTAGCTTAGAGCAGATGTTCATGCTGATGCAACAAGTGAAAAAGAACAGATAAAGCATCTTAAAAGTCCTATGAAGGAGGAAGTGGAGGATGATATCTGTTACTGGAAAAGGAGGAAAAGCAGGAGGAGGAGGAATTGCTCGTGCAGGAGGACGATGCTGGTTAAGATGTTGACAACGACACAGGCCATGATGACCAGTCATCTCAGCGGGGGCAAGTTTGAAAGAAATGGATCCTCAGGCACGCTAATGAACATAGCAAGGTCTGTGCTTGCTTGTGTACATACTGATAGGTGTATCATTCACATGTGCTGTGCCAGGCTGATGCATATGAGCAAACAGAGATGTACCACGTGAACACCCAGGTTCAATCCTGCCTGGATCCTGGCCTTTCTCCAGTCCATGTACCCTGTCCCTATGGACTTCTGGCAAGGCAAATTGGAACTGATGCTATAACTTACCCAGTGTCCTCTCTCTTTACTTTCTTGTCCAGAGTCATCTTAGAGAGGGGTTTCAAAGCATCAGGTGGTGTCATGACACACAAACGGACAAAGTTGTCCGAGGCTTGGATCCGTGAGGATCTTTACACACCTCCAGCTCAGGCTGATGAATAATCTGCCCTTGCTGATGGAACCCCATCATGCCAATGCTGCTACCTGCCTACCATCATGTTCTGTACCATATGGCTGCCACTGCTGCAGCCATAGTGCCACTATACTGTCTCCCTGACTACCATCATGTTTCTCAACATATGGCTGCTGCTATTAACACAATCACACCATTGCCGCTTCCTGCCTGCCATCATGTTCCATACTGTATGGCTTCTGCCATCATGCCGCTGCCACTGTCTGCCTACCATTATATTGTGAACTATATGGCAATTGCTGCTACCGCTGCGGCTGCTACTCCATGCTGCTAATCCCCTACAGCCACTTCCATTACCCCTACTGCTATTACCATTACCACTAAACAACCACTACTAATACCCTTAAACAGCTACATCTACTGCCATATCTGTTCCATGCTGTGCTGCTACTGCTGCCACTACCAACATGCCACAAATACCCTACCCTTTCCACATCCACACTGCACTGCTGCTGCTCTCAAAAGAAAGGGAGAATTTTTACAGGCTCATTCAGAACAGCTCACTCTTTCTTCTAACAATTTACATTTGTGTGTGTGTAAATGTGAGTAGACATTCTGCCCCCATCAATTTTGGATGCTTGTGCAGAACAAGCCACTCTTTCTTCTGACATAACGTGTGTGAATAGACAGGGGCAGGGATTTGCTCCTCTTAAGGCATAATATTTGGATGCTTGGTCCCAACAAGCCACTAATATGAAAAAGCATAGCACATTCAACAGCGTAGTGTGTTTTTAAACCTTGCGTTTAACCATAACTATATATATCAGAGTCACTCTAACATTACTTGCTATTGCTGTCATTGTGTTCAGGAGCTTAAATGAGGGATGGGGTGAAAGAGCAGAAATTAGTCAAAAAAATAAATAAAGAGAAAATGAAAAGATATACAAATTCAGAGGCTTAGGAGACCTCAGAGTATCATATACCAACTTTAGGCCAATTGCAGCATATTTGATTAGTGCATATTTAACGAATCGGACCCCAAAAGAGTTGCAATGCATTCAGTCATCTCTAGATGAGAGCCCTCCTCCCTGCTCTGTCATTTATCAGGAATGAACCATGTCCATTTACCATTTAATATCTGACCTGTGTCTATGTGCTTTGGATGCTATTAAGGAACGGAGCTTGCAAAACACGGCTAAAGTATAAGGAGGAGGGTTGTGATGCAGGCTGCTGTGGGAGATGTAGTTTTCCAAAAGTACAGAAAAGTGCTTCTGCTGGTTAAAAAACTACATCTCTCAGAGCATCCTGCACTTTGACAATGCTCTCTACCACTTCAGCTACATCTTCACAAGCTCTATTTCTTGACAGCATCCAATGGAGACACAACTCATATGGTATTGTGGCTGTGATATGTATACTGTACATTCTCTTTGTCAAGTAGATTGTGGATTCATGCCCCTGATAACTGACAGCCAGAGTAGAGTGGAGGGCTTAGGCAGGTCTTGGGCTCTGTATTCTGATGCAACCTGTCATTCTGTAAATTTAAGAAAAGTTTTGTGTTTACTAATTTGACAGCTGCCATTTTGATTCAGCTAATAATTTCCCCCCTAGACAAATAAAAATAAAAAACATATGTAGGAATTTCAGTATTTTACTTTTTTTCTGGGTATACTCCTTTAACAATCTACAGTGGTGAAAATACTGCCAGTTGACGCAATGCTCATCTGTCCTCTGGGAATACTCAGAATGTAGTCACTTCAGGAGAGAGCACTTTAATACTCATTTCCAAAGCCGACACTTAATTTATGCATAGATTTATGGCAATTATGTATAGCTGAAGGTCATAATGAAGAGGCTGTGCTTGTACCAGCCTGTTTACAGGTCTGTTTGCAGGAGACTGCTCATACACATGAACAGTGTTTAGAGTTACACTTGTTGAATACTGTACACATTTATTGTTCATCCTTAAAATTAAAGATATACAGCACTGTGCAGAAGTTTAAGGCAGGTGGGGGAAATAATGAATCAGAAAAATAGAAGTGTTAATAGTTCATTTTTATAAATTAACAAAATGTAAAATGAACGAACAAGAGAGAAATCTAAATCAAATCAATATTTCGTGTGACTACCATTTGCCTTCGAAAGTACACTTAAACACAGCTTTTGAACTCAGCATGGAATTTATTCCAGAAGTCTTGGAAAATTAACCACAGATCTTGTATGGATGTAGCCTTGCTCAAATCCTTCTGTCTCTTCATGTAATCCCAGACAGACTCAATGATTCTAAAGTCAGGGCTCTGTGGAGCCATGTCATCACTTCCAGGACTCCTTGTTCTTCTTTAAGCTGAAGATTGTTCCTAATGACATTAGATGTTTGCGGTTATGGTCCTGCTGCAGAATGAGTTTGAGGCCAATCAGATGCCTCCCTGATAGTGTTGAGCGAACCCAAACTGTAAAGTTCGGGTCCATACCGAACTTTACGATTTTTGGTATCTGGACTGGAACCTGAACTTTGCCGGAAAAGTTTGGGTTTGAGTTTGGTGTTTCGAGCATTTAATAAAGCTTGTTGAAAGGCTGCAGGGCAGCCAATCAACAAGCTTTTAAGGTGTGTGCCCTTAGAAGCCTTCACAGCAATGCCTACTAATGGCATGTCTGTGATTGGCCGGTGCATCATGTGACACAGCCTCTATATAAGATGGATCACGTGTAGCATCGCCCATCAGTTCTCAGTAGTGAAGGAACAGAAAGCAGGCAGCTGAAGTGAGGGACGATGTTAGTGACATTTTCTGTGGGTGCAATAAACCACCTTTGCACCCCTGACACAGAAAGATAATCATAAATCTGGCTGTTAATTCTGTGGGTGACCTACAGCGATTTTTTATGTGGGTGCAATACACCATCTTTGCACCCCTGACACAGAAAGATAATCATAAATCTGGCTGTTAATTCTGTGGGTGACCTACAGCGATTTTTTTTGTGGGTGCAATGCAACATTGTACTTTGTACCCCTGACACACAAATATAGTAGTTAATCGTCTGTTAGTTAGGTGCACGTCATATACCCATTTATTGCAGGCAGTACACCTGCACTGCATGCATGACAGGGAAATTGATATAGTTAATCCGTCTCTTAGCTAGGTGCACGTCATATACCCATTTATTGCATGAAGTACACCAGCACTGCATACATGACAGGGAAAATAATATAGTTAATCCGTCTGTTAGTTAGGTGCACATCATATATCCATTTATTGCGTGAAGTACACATGCACTGCATGCATAACAGGGAAATTTATATAGTTAATCAATCTGTTAGTTAGGTGCACGTTATATATCCATTTTTTATGTGAAGTACACCTGCACTGCATACACGACAAGGAAATTGATATAGTTAATCCATTTGTTAGTTAGGTCCAGGTCATATAACCATTTATTGCATGAAGTACACCGGCACTGCATACATGACAGGGAAATTGATATGGTTAATCCGTCTGTTAGTTAGGTGCACTTCATATACCCATTTATTGCGAGAAGTAAACGTGCTCTGCATACATGACAGGGAAATTAATATAGTTAATCCATCTGTTAGTTAGGTGCACGTCATATACCCATTTATTGTGATAAGTACATGTAACGGATCAACGGGTGTGGACCCGCTGTGCCACTTACCGGTTTGGCTTTGGGCCAAACTTGGGAGCGGAGTCTAAGTGTCCCCCTGGTTTTCACCCTTTATTCCACTCCAGGATGCGGAAGCTGGACTCAGCTGCAGGGGAGACACCAGGTCGCTACCGCAAGAGTGGTCCCGGTTAAGTGGCAGCTGGCCGGACAGGCCAGAAAGCCCCGATGCTAGCACCGGGGAAACAGGCAATATAGCAGACAGCCGCAGGATAATGCTGAGCTGAACAAGCGGTATAGCAGAGCTAGTGCTGTGAGAACAGCAGAGCTGAGTTAGTCCAGGTGGAGCTGGTGTAATGATCTGCACAGCAGACAGAGGCGTGGTCGACAGTCCGGGTCTTTAACTTGAGAGCAGCGAGGTACAAGAGGATCAAGCAGAGACAAGGTCAGGATACAGGCAGAGGTCATAAGCAGGATATCGAATGCAGGAACAACAGAAGCCTTAGCTGTAGGAAGTACAATATTGCTCAGGCATTGCAGGAAGGAGGAAGCAGCCTTATAAAGGTGGTGCCTGGCCAGGATTGGAGAGAGGGCGGAATCAGGGGCGTGCATTAATCCTTAAGGTACCAGGATGCCTGCGGCTCCTACAAGATACAACAGAAGCTGTCGTAGCCTGCGACAGCGCAGGAAAGCGGGTCCGGAGCCTGCAGCGAAGAGGAGGAGCCCCGCGTGCAACTCGACTGAGGTACGTAGTCGGACGCACTGCACGCTGGCGGCTGCCAACTGCCATTGTTACAGTACACCTGCACTGCAAAGGTGAATGGGAAAATAATATAGTTAATCTGTCTGTTAGTTCAGTGTGTGACCTCAAGGAATGAGGAGAGCATCAAATAAGGGAGGTGGCCCTGGTCGTGGTGCGGCTGGGGTTGTTGGAGCTCCTGTTGCAGGGAGAGGACATGGTCGATCTGTGCCAGCTACACGCCCAAATGAAACACCTTCCTCATGTGCACGTAGGCGACAGAATGTTCAGCGTTATTTTGTGGGCCCGAATACTGGTGTACAAATGGTGAGGCCAGAACAAGTAGAGGCGGTAGTAGATTAGGTGGCTGACAGTGCCTCCAGTTCCTTCACATTGTCTCCCACCCGGTACCCTGCTGAAAGCACGGATTTGGCACCTGCAGCCCATGGGCATCTGTCTTTCACCTCACCCCCTTGCAAATCAGCCAAGCAGTTTGAGCCCCAAGTCATGCAGCAGTCTCTTATACTTTTTGATGACTCTGCTTGCAGGGTTTCCGTAGACCATCCAAATAGCCCTGCCCTAGAAGTGGAAGAAATTGAGTGCACTGATGCCCAACCACTTATGTTTCAGATTGTGGACATGGGAGGACCACCTCAACACATTTCTGATGATGATGAAACACAGGTGCCAACTGCTGTAGATTTTTGCAGTGTGCAGACCAGCAATGAGGGCAGGGGTGAAGAGTGGGTGAAAGATGATGTGGAGGATAATGAGGTCATAGACTTCACATGGAATCAAGGTCATGCGAGGGACATGTGCAGTTAGTGTGCAGGAAGAGGTGGTGGTCACACAGCACCAGCTGCACAGCAAAAGAGGGAGCAGTGTGCAAAAGCAGAGTGGCCGTCCCCTAGCCAGTAAGCCTGCTACTGCCCAACGCACCCAGGGACTGAGCACACCAAAACCAGATTCAAGGAGTTCCCTGGCATGGCATTTCTTCAGAGAATGTGCTGACGACAAGACGCGAGTGCTTTGTACGCTGTGCAAACAGAGCCTGAAGCGAGGCATAAATGTTCTAAACCTGAGCACCACCTGCATAACCAAGCATCTAAATGCAAAGCACGAGTTGCAGTGGAGTAAACACCTCAAAAACCACGAAAAATTTCAGGCTCTTCTTGGTCCCTCTTGCTACAGTCTTGGCCTCTTCGTCCCCCTCTAGAGTGACAGTGGCACCTCCTACCCCGCAAGCAGCAACCACTTCCATCACCGTCACCAAGCATCTCCACAATGTCCCATGGAAGTGTTCATCTGTCCATCTCCCAAACACTGGAGAAAAAGAGGAAGTACACCCCTACCCACCCACGATCCCTGGCCCTGAATTCCAGCATTTCCTGCTGCCGTTCGCCTGTCTGTGCTGCAGTGTAACTTCGGCCTTCCCACTCAGTGCCTTATATGCGACGTGCGACAAGGTGGAACTCCACCTTGCACATGCTGGAGAGACTGTGCGAGCAGAAGCAGACGATATTGGAGTTTCAGCTGCAGCACGCACGGGTGAGTCGCTCTGCGGAACAACACCACTTCGCTACCAACGAGCGGGCCTCCATGTGGGACATGTGTGCCGTGTTGCGCTGTTTCGAGTACTCTACCAACATGGCCAATGCTGATGACGCCGTCATCACCATTACTATCCCACTTCTATGTATCCTTGAAAAAACACTTCAGGCGATGATGGAAGAGGATGTGGAAAAGGAGTAAGAGGAGGAGGAAGAGGGAACATTTCCACGGTTATCAGGCTAGTCATTCACAAGTGGCTCAGAGGGTGGGTTCCTGCACCAACAGAGGCCAGGTACACAATTGTCCAGCCACAGCACAGTTCTGGAGGATGAGTAGGATGATGAGGAGGAACCGTGATCACAGCAGGATGGCAACCAAATCAGCTCATGGGCATCACTGGAGCATGGCTGGGGGAATACAGAGGACACAGATCATACACCTCCCACAGAGGAGAGCTTGTTGTTGCCTCAGGGCAGCCTTGCACACATGAGCGACTAGATACTGCAGTACCTGCGTAATGACCGCTGAGTTTCACACATTCTAACCTGTACTGATTACTACTTGGCCACTCTGCTGGATCCCCGTTACAAGGACAACGTGCTGTCCTTAATTTCATCACTGGAGCGTGATCGGAAGCTGCGCACGCTGGTAGACACACTGCTGATGGCATTCCCATCTGACACTGGGGGATCAGTGGAAGCACAAGGCAAAGGCAGAGGAGGCGGAAGAAGTCGCCAACACAGCTGGGACACTGCCAGCACCTCAGAAGGGAGGGTTAGCATGGCCGAAATGAGGAAAAGCTTTGTCAGCATGCCACAACAACCAGCACCACCAGCTGATATGGAACGTCTTAGCAGGAGGCATCATTTCAGCAACATGGTGGAACAGTATGTGTGCACACGCCTATATGTACTGACTGATGGGTCTGCCCCATTCAACTTCTGGGTCTCCAAATTGGGCACATGGCCTGAGCATGCCCTTTACGCCTTGAAGGTGCTGGCCAGTGTATTGTCCGAACGTGTGTTTAGCACGGCAGGGTGGATGATCACGGACAAGCGCAGCCACCTGTCCACAGCCAACGTGGACAAGTTCACGTTCATTAAAATGAACCAGACCTGGATCCCACAGGTCTTGTCCGTCCCTTGTGCAGAATAGACAAGTATACCGGCCACACCCTGCCATTGTTATACTCCAGCGCACTTTCTCTTTGTATATTTTTTTCTATTTCCCAATTTTTTTGGGTCTTCCGAAATTTATAAAAAAAATAAATAAATAACTAAATAAAGGGAAAAAACTGTCCTGCTCTTACCCCCATTTTGCTTCTCTTTGCAGCCCTCTAGCCCTTTCCATTACTTTTTTAGAACCATTTTAGTGCCCCAAAGTTCCGGTCCCCATTGACTTCAATGGGCTTCAGGGTCAAATTCGGGTCAAGTTTGGGTCCCGAACCAGAACTTTGCAGCGAAGTTTGCCCGAACCCGGCGAACCTGGACTTCCAGGTGTTCGCTCATCACTACTTCCTGATGGTACTACCTAATGAATAAGTTTCTGTATGTATTGCTCAGTATTGAGGACACTATTAAAGGGGTTGTCTGGGTTCAGAGCTCAACCCAGACATACCCTCATTTTCACCCAGGCAGCCCCCCTGATATTCTCTGATGCTCTCCTTTGCCCTGCCAGAATAGCGCAGGGTAAAGGCTTTTTTAGGAGGGGTAAAAAATGAGGGTAGAGCTTAACCCAGACAACCCCTTTAATACTGACCAAATCATCAACTTCATTTACTGAAATGCAGCCCCAAGCTTGCAAGTAACCTCCACCATGCTAAACTGTTGCCTGCAGACACTCATTATTGCACCGCTCTCCAGCCCTTCAGCAAACAAACTGCCTTCTGTTACAGCCAAACCTTTCAAATGTTGCCGTACGTACCCGCTTTAGTAGCTCTCTGGCGTTCTGGTTGCATTGGATCCCGTGTAGGCTGGTTGCTATGACATATGTGTGGTTGCAGCAACCTATGTGTGAACAGGTACTTGAGTATGTATGCTCCCCTCACTGTTGTCTCAGTTCTGGTGGGGTTAATGGTCTGGTCTGGGTGTGTCTTCTAGGTGTCAGATGACCTTGTTAGCCTGATATAACATTTTGTGTGCTGTGGGTTTGAGGTCAATCTGTCTCCAGCTTTGCTGGGTTAAGGAGCTATGCACCTGACCTGGGGATATTCCATCTGCCCTGTTTGTGTGGTCACCTAGTAAGACATCAAGGTCTCCTTGCCTGGTTCCCTGTTTTGGGGTGCAGCTGTCTGTTCACCCATGGACTAACTCTGCATGGGGAACAGTCACCTGCTAGTCTGGTTCTATGTCTTGTGGGCAGCTCTGTCTGCTTTCCCACAGACTAACTCTGTGTGTCCAGTGGTATTACCCACCACTGGTCCATAACCTGCTGGTCCAGTTTACTGTAATGTCTTGATCTCTGTGAAGAAAGTATTTGTCTTGGTCCTTGTTTCATTTGTCTGATTTATTGCCTTGTGTTTGTTTGCCTAAGATGTTCTAGGGGTCTGTAGGACCCTCACTAGAACATGACAACCTGCTGCTATTTTCCGCACTCCAGATCCTACATTTTCGTCCACAGTTATGTTGGTTGGCCTTGTTCCAATGTCAAAGTTATGGCTTTTTGGCCACAATTCTTCTATGAACATCACTTCTGGCCAGACTTCTCCAAACAGTAAACAGTAAATGGGTGTACCTAGGTCCTACTGGTTTCTGCCAATTGTAAACTGATGGCACTGCTGGACATCTTTTGATTTAGAAAGGAAGTAAGCAGGAGTTATCTTTCATTTCCAGTACCTGTCCAGTTTCATTTCCAGTTCTATTGTCCTCATAATTGCTTGTTTCTTTGTGCTTCTTTAAAAGAGTTTGTACAGCATATTTGACATGCCTGTTTGCTTTGTAATCTTTGCCTGGGAGAGTGTTGGTTGATGCACTATAACTACCTTGTGTCTTGTTGAGCTATCTTCTTCGAGTACTGGAAGAGTTGATATGCCCCCAAAGAGCCCGGATCTCAACAACATCAAGTCTGTGTGGGCTTACAATAATAGACAGAAGAATTTGAGAAAGCCTACATCCACAGAAGATCTGTGGTTAGTTCTCAAAGATGTTTGGTGCAACCTGCTTGCCGAATTCCTTCAAAAACTGCGAGAAGTTGTAACTAAAAGAATTGATTCTGTTTTTGCAAAGGGTGGTCATGCCAAATACTGATTTGAGTTAAATTTATAGTATATAAGACCGAAAAAAGACATTTGTCCATCCAGTTCGGCCTGTTTCCTACAAGTTGATCCAGAGAAAGGCAAAAAACCCCTGTGAGGCAGAAGCCAATTTTCCCCACTTAAGGGGAAAAAAATTCTTTCCCGACTCCAATCAGGCAATCAGAATAACTCCCTGGATCAACGACCCCTCTCTAGTAGCTGTAGCCTGTAATATTATTACACTCCAGAAATAAATCCAGTCCCCTCTTGAATTCCTTTATTGTACTCACCATCACCACCTCCTCAGGCAGAGAGTTCCATAGTCTCACTGCTCTTACAGTGAAGACTCCTTTTCTATGTTTGTGTACAAACCTTCTTTCCTCCAGACGCAGAGGATGTCCCCTTGTCACAGTCACAGTCCTGGGGATAAATAGATGATGGGACAGATCTCTGTACTGACCCCTGATATATTTATACATAGTTATTAGATCTCCCCTCAGTCGTCTTTTTTCTAAAGTGAATAACCCTAATTGTGATAACCTTTCAGGGTACTGTAGATCCCTCATTCCAGTTATTACTTTAGTTGCCCTCCTCTGAACCCTCTCCAGCTCTGCTATGTCTGTCTTGTTCACAGGAGCCCAGAACTGTACACTGTACTCCATGTGTGGTCTGACTAGTGATTTGTAAAGTGGTAGGACTATGTTCTCATCACGGGCGTCTATGCCCCTTTTGATGCAACCCATTATCTTATTGGCCTTGGCAGTAGCTGCCTGACACTGGTTTTTGCAGCTTAATTTGCTGTTTATTAAAATTCCTTGATCCTTTTCCATGTCAGTGTTACTGAGTGTTTTACCATTTAATATGTACGGGTGACTTGCATTATTCCTTCCCATGTGCATAACTTTACATTTGTCAGTGTTAAACCTCATCTGCCATTTTTCTGCCCAAGCCTCCAATCTATCCAGATCCCTCTGTAGCAGAAAACGGTCCTCTTCAGTGTTAATTACTTTACACAGTTTAGTGTCATCTGCAAAAATAGATATTTTACTGTGCAGGCCTTCTACAAGATCATTAATAAATATATTGAAGAGAATAGGGCCCAATACTGACCCCTGAGGTACCCCACTAGTTACAGTGACCCAATCTGAGTATCTACCGTTAATAACCACCCTCTGTTTTCTTTCACTTAGCCAGTTACTTACCCACATACAGACATTTTCTCCCAGTCCGAGCATCTTCATTTTATATACTAACCTTTTATGAGGTACGGTGTCAAATGCTTTGGAGAAGTCCAGATATATGACATCCATTGATTCGCCGCTGTCAAGTCTAGAACTTACCTCCTCATAGAAGCTGATTCCTCATGAAGTTATCTTTTCTTTATTTACTTTGTATTTTGTTAAATGTTAAAAATACCATTGATACCATTTTTAAAAGTATTTTACTTTTACTTTGTTGCATTTTTCCGCAGTACTGTATTTTCATTACAGCATTGAGTCTCTAAGTTGTTCAGTAGATATATATCTTAGTAAAAATGAAAACTAGTCCTTCACGTCCTGAAATTGCAAAATCAACTCTTTATTGGTAATCTATTAAAAGTCAGTTGTTTAACAGCCAATTACAATGAGACAATTGAACCAGTCTGTCCTTAGATAGAGATGAGTGAATTTATTGAGAGTTATTTCGGATCCCATTTGAACAAATTGGTCGATAAATTGTACTGAGGTTATATATATATATATATATATACATATATATACTGCAAAGAAAGGGGGTAAGTCAGCATATCCCAAAGTGCAGGTGCATGTTGCTATGGCTAAATACACAAAAAACATATACAATGCAACAGCACTCTGCAAATCAAATAAAGTACTAAATGTCTTGACGAGTGGAAGACGGGCCCAAATAATTTTGTACAAAATTCATTTGTTAAGCATCTCTACTTTATTAATAAGCAAAAACAACCAATCAGAAAAATAGTTGAATATGTGTGTTTCTAAACAATAGCACACCAAATATACAATTACACACATATAATGTCACATCATTCTTTATTGTTTAAAAAACATATTATAGCGAATACACAGAACACAAATCATGTAGTGGTAGCAGTGCAGGACAATACTGTGACAAGCAGAACACCTCCCTCCCATAGGACTCCCACAGTAGATAAAAGCCCTCACTTCGATACCAGCAAAAGAGCATCAAAAATGCTGTGTAATACACATGAAACAGATGACTAATGTAACAAAATTGCTGACTGCATATCAGAGCACAAAACCATACTCTCATGCATACACAGCACTGGTCATACACGCAGTATATGGATTCACCAAGGGTGCACTCTCTAATGCATGTATCCAACCACAGTGCATGTCATGAGCAACCTAAATCCTGCACAAACTACAGGTAAGTTAGCGGTAGGAAAAGGGCATTTACCCACCAGGAGCACAGAGGGAGGGAGGATACCAACCTGACACGCATTTCGCCTTGCTTCTTCAGTAATAAGTGATTGCATTCCATGAAGAGAAATAGTTTATAAGTTGACGGCTTTGGACAATACATTTTCATATTTAGTTTGTTAGCACCTTCCATTTATTAAATATTGAAATGTATGTTAAAGTAAAGCATAATTTGCAACCTTTCTGATATCCATTGAGAAATGTATTTTATGATTGTATTTCCACAGACATTATCCAATTTAATTATTCAGAGATTAGTTACTTACTAGAGATATTAAAACACACTTGGGCAATATATCTCAGATGACTTAGAAGATTTCCAATAATGAGTGAAGATTATGATTCTACATTAAATAGATGAAAGAGTGTTTATGTGTAGCATCCACTGAACAGGTAGAATACATAGCCAAAAATATGCGCACACTCCTAATAAGTGGGTTTTGCCATATCATAAATTTTTAACATGGCACTATTATAGTATGGCATAATTGGCAACCTGGCATGTTGGAGATGTGGCACACTATAACATTGCTTTAGTTGTCATATAAAAGAGCTTAACTTCCCTGCACCAAGCTCTGACATCAAACTTATGTGGCACCTTTGGGATAAATTTTGCTGAAATGGATTTAAATGTGTTCCAATTTCTGGTGAAAAATCTTCCCAGAAGAGTGAAAGCTTTTATACCAGCAAGGAGCATACCAACTCCATATTAAAGGGCATCCGTCAGCAGATTTTTACCTATGAAACTAGATGATCTGTTGCATGTGCGTTTGGCAGCTGATGTAATCTGTGTTGGTCCTGCAGCGTGCCGCCCCCTGGGGCCCTATTAGAGGGTTGGCAGTACCCAGGTGTAAGAGTGGCCAAGTGGTAGAGGGTGACCTAAAATGTCCCTTCTAGTGAAAGTGAGTGTCACGGTGCTCCTACCTGGATACGGTTGGACCCTAGGCGTTGGCTCCGAAGCAGGCAAATAGGGGGGAATAGTTGACCTTGTGATGAAGTTGAATAGCAGCTTTACTTTGATAAACTTTCATCAGACACAATATTCCTCTCTGGTGCTGGCGTTGGGACGAGCGGATTCTCCAAGAGGGTCACGCCAGTAGCAAATGGACCCTTGAGGGACTCCATAGGGGTAAACTCCATTTAGTCGCCCTTGGAGAGACTGTGTCGGGCCTGGGGCAGCTACGGGCGCTTGACAGAGCGACAGTAAATAAACAGCTCCTGAACTGTCTCGTCGCCCCGGAGGAAGCCAGTGCCTCTCTCTACAGGGAACCAGACAGCAGTTCCCGTCCTTCTCTCCAATTCTGGATCTCTTGGCTGTGGCCGATCCAACACATGGATGACCTAGTCTACTATGACTTTTCGGTAATCCCACATGGGGGCGTGGGCCATTATTCTTTAGGGACCATGGGTTGAGGTGTTGGAAGGTCCCGCTCTTCCTGGAGGGTGGAGGGGAAACTCCGTCCACCTCCACTGCACCAGCCAGCATGGCAGACGCCTTGAGAATTCTCTTGGAGTGTCGCTATTAGAGATGAGCGAACATTAAAAAAAAGTCCGGTGTTCGGCGTTCGGGTTGTGGTAAGTCGCGCATCCCGTTATGGATTCCACTATAGCGGCATATGGAATCCATAAGGGGCGGCTGCCACCAACCCGAACTGTTGAACAGCCGAAGGACCTGGGGTGACGTCATGTGATCAGTGTAGGGGGCGTGGCTCAGCACTGGATTTGATCCCGTGCTGAGCCACGCCCCCTGCACTGATCACATGACAGTGACGTCACCCCAGGTCCTTCGGCTGTTCAACAGTTCAGGTTGGTGGCAGCCGCCCCTTATGTATTCCATATGCCGCTATAGTGGAATCCATAACGGGATGCGCGACTTACCACAACCCGAACGCCGAATACCGGACTTTTTTTTAATGTTCGCTCATCTCTAGTCGCTATATCTGGGACACGCAAATCTCCTGCAGGGCAGCCTGCATCTGGGGCATGTCATCTCCCCAGACCATTTTGTTCCACTTCGGCTTAGGGAACGCCATATTGTTCTCTCTTTCATCACAACAAACTGATGAGGGAGAAGGAGTTTTAGGGGTGGAGCTTCCTCTCTGTACATTTGCAATGGGTTGTTCCCTGTGGGTAGGGCTGTATTTTCCCACTCTTAGGCTGGGCGTTCCTTGACTTTCCCGCTTTTGAGAGGCAAGAAGAAGATACGCCATCACAGGCAAAGATGGCTGATTAACCCTTCGGATGCCGATGCGCACCTTGCTGCATATGTCGCTCCGCAGTAAACACAATAAAGTCATTTTTAATTATTTAGGCCATGCAGTATGAAGACACACAAATAAATCCTGTTCGTGACACGTGTTGCAACGGGCCCCTAGGGCCCTATTTGAAGGTTTGGCGGTACCCAGGTGTAGGAGTGGCCGAGTGGTATAGGGTGGCCTAAAATGTCCCTTCTAG
Source organism: Bufotes viridis (assembly GCA_033119425.1). Classification (NCBI taxonomy): domain Eukaryota; kingdom Metazoa; phylum Chordata; class Amphibia; order Anura; family Bufonidae; genus Bufotes; species Bufotes viridis. The sequence goes on from CM065590.1 coordinate 457,864,907, forward strand.
TGTAAGTGAGTGTCACGGTGCTCCTACCTGGATACGGTTGGACCCCAGGCGTTGGCTCCGAAGCAGACAAATAGGTGGGAATAGTTGAGGAATTTGAAGAACTAACTGAGTCCAGACCTTGTGATGAAGTTAAACAGCAGCTTTACATTGATAAACTTTCATCAAATACAATCTTCCAACTTTGTCTTGGTCCCAGCAGGCTTTGGCATTAGAACTCTGGCAGGCAAACACAACTTTGCTACATCTGTTGCTCTCTGGCTCTACTGTGCTGACAGGCTTACTGTACAACTTAGCTTCTTCTTTGTGTTGCAACTTCTCTCTTTGTAGTCTGTATCTAGGTGATGCCAAGGAACTCTCCCCCTGGCTCCTGAGGCTCTAAGTTGTGGCCTCCGCATCCAGCAGAGCTGAAGGTGCTCTGGCTGGCTTGACTTGGCCTGGGCATGTCCAGCAGAGACATGCCCAGCATACCCTCCTTCCCCTAGCAGGGGGTAAGCTAGACTGCTCCTAGAAACTGGTACCCACCCTTCCTGCAGGGGGGTTAGAATGGAATGGAAAGATCCATTCTATATAATTACAGCTCTGCCGTGTTTGCTGCCACTTGCTGGTGAACCAGGCATATTAAATTTGAACATAAAAGTTTTATTAAAAATAGGAATGCACAGTGTAGTGGACCTGAAATAAATACACAAGATGATATTATATTAGCCCATTAGAGATGGTCCCATGTTCATATGTGCCTGCATTGCTAAAAAAAAAAAGAAGTTTTAATATATGCAAATGAGCCTCTAGGAGCAAGAGGGTCATTGTCATTACTCCTAGAAGTTCAGTTCTCTCTGCAACTGCTGCACCCTCTGCACTATTATTGACAGAGCCTGACTTCTCCTAAAGTCTTGCGCTGCACCATGCACTTCAGTATCCGGCACAGGTACAGTACAGGAAAGAGGCTTGCAGCACAGAAGAGAACTTTTTCCTGTGCTGTGCCTGTTCATAGGTACAAATCTGCTAACAGATGCCCTTTAACATGGTTTTGGAAAGATTAAGGTCATATGGTTGTCATGTTTAAATATTCACTTGTTTTTGGCCATGTGGTCTATAATTTCCATGCCCCTATGTAGAGCTAAAAGAAAGAATAGCATTTCACAAGATAAACATCTCTGAGCACAGCAAAAACTGGTGATGGGGACCCTGATGATAACCCTGGTTCACTTAGTTAGATTGACCCAGCCATTTTCTTAAAAATTACTATTTTGAGCAGTTCCAAGGTGAGCCGTGCACTGGAGACCACTCAATACGGCGCACAAGCTCGGTCATGATCAAAAAAGAGCTACTGCTGCTGATTGATAGCTCTCTCCCTATATTGTCTATAGAAAGAGAGCTGTCAGTCATCAAGTAACAATTAGGGTAAATTCACACATATATAATGCTGCAGTTTGTTTTTTGTTCAGATATGGGGATTAAAAATTAGATGTTAGATGGTAGAATACTGTAGCAACAAAGTGAATGTGTATATACAGTAATTGAAAATAATACAATTTTCTAAAAATGTTTAATTCTCTATACATACCTTTCAGATGTCAGGCAGTTGACCCCTATATGCAGTAGAATGGTATAGCCCATGTACCTGTCCTTTTTTGAACATGGCATCACTCTTTTCCCAATATATTCTCATCACATATATTCTCATCACATTCAGTAAGCAACAATGTTACATGACATACATGTGCTGGGTGAGCACACAGAACACATCCATGTAATAATAAAATAGAACTAGAGATTAAATAATGATTTTTATTGGTTGTCTGTCTCTTAGTGATGCTATAAATGGCTGCCTGTCTCTAGGTGATTTTGTCATGTTGTTAATAAAGTTTAGAGTTAAAAAACAAACAGCGCACACACACACATCTGTTTTTACACAGACACGACAAGATACTGCTGCAGGTAGTAATGCTGTATATACTATATATGTTCTGCTCTTCTGTACATTAACTTATTAGATACCTAGGCAGTAGAGTTGAGCAAACCCGAATTGTAAAGTTCGTAACAAACTTTACGTTTTTTGGTACACAGACCCAAACCCAGACTTTTTCACTTTACAGCAATGCGTCGCACAGACCAGAAGAAGGAGCACCCGGCAACAGCGCAGGTAAGTGCTGCTGCTGACTAACAGACCACTTGTTGGGATATGAACCCGATTACCGGCTTTGTCCCAGGCAGTAGCTCTAGCCACTAGATTACCAACCCTTCTGGCCTTTTCCTTCTACTGTAGACACCCCAGATGATCTGGATGATTTCGTCCAACTGTGCATCCGGATTGACCAGAGACTCACGGAAAGAAGGAGAGAAAGACTCTGGTCCCTAGATAACAGGCCCGCGTACCCTTTCACTCCAACGACTCAGCCGGCTTACCAACCCTCCACCGAGCCGATGCAGGTCGACGCACTGCGCAAGACTATCGGCTGCTGAAAAGGAGAGACAACTGGCCGCAGGCCTCTGTCTTTACTGTGGCGATCCAGTGCTCTTCGCTATTAGGTGCCCCAATAAGACTCGCTGAACCATCGCTGTCACAGAATTACGGGAATTACAACAGGCCTTGGCCTATGAAACCATGGACACTACAGGTACCGGGTCCCACTTCATTGTATCCATCCTTATCACCATTGGGGAACGACAACTTCCCTGCTCTGCAATGCTTGACTCGGGGGCTGGCGGAAATTTCATGGACTTGACCTTCGCCCATGAGAACAACAATCCACTGGTAAAAAGGGTAGCCCCCATCGATCTGGAAACCGTCGATGGGACCCCGCTCTCTTCTGGGCCGGTTACGCACCAGACCGCTGACCTTCAACTCCTCACCAAACCCGATCATCAGGAGACCATTCACTTCTCCCTGATCGCCTCCCCTAAGTTTCCGGTGATCCTAGGCATCCCTTGGTTGGCCACCCACAACCCCTCGGTGGATTTGGACGCCCGCTGCATACGGTTCCTCTCAGACTTTTGTTCTCAGAACTGTTTACATGAAACCGTCCCTCCTCCGCCCGAAGAACCTACCATATTCGGACTATCCACCAAGGAACTTTTACCCCCTCAAGACCGGGAGTTCCAGGATGTCTGTGACAAAAGAAATGCAGACAAACTGCCCCCGCATCGGCCTTATGACTGCCCGATTGAACTGCTACCTGGAGCCGAAATACCCTTCGGCAGTATATACTCCCTCTCCGAGCCGGAACTGAAGGAGTACTTAGACTAAAACAACTCCTGCAGGGGACCCCTTCTTCTTCGTGGAGAAAAAAGACTCTTCTCTACGCCCTTGCATAGAATATCGAAAGCTCAACAACGTTACTGTGAAGAACCGGTACCCTCTCCCCCTGGTTTCCGAACTCCTCGAGAGACTTTGGGCAGCAAAAGTCTTCACTAAGCTCGATCTCCGAGGAGCCTACAACCTGGTCAGAATTTGCCCGGGGGACGAGTGGAAAACCGCCTTCTGAACCCGCTATGGTCACTTCGAGTATCTGGTCATGCCTTTCGGCCTCTGCAATGCCCCTGCTACCTTCCAACATTTTATAAACGACGTCCTCAGGGACATGCTTGACCAATTTGTGGTAGCATATCTGGACGATATTTTGATTTTCTCAGAAGACCTTGAACAACATCGTGGGCATGTCCGCAGGGTGCTACAGAAACTCCGTGAACAGTCTCTCTATATTAAACTGGAGAAGTGTGAATTTGAACAGACTTCCACCCAATTCCTCGGCTACATTATTTCCCCGGAGGGCTTAAGTATGGATCCCCGGAAGATCCAGCCCGTGACTGAGTGGCCCGCCCCGAAGAACGAAAAGGAGGTCCAGAGGTTTGTAGGTTTCGCAAACTTTTATCGGAAGTTCATCAGGAACTTTTCGAAAATCATCGCGCCGATCACTCAACTAACAAAAAAATACTATCCCCTTCGTGTGGACCCCGGAGGCACAAGAGGCCTTTGCTAAACTGAAGTCCCTCTTCACCTCTGCCCTGATCCTGGCCCACCCAAACCCTGAATTACCATTTACAGTCGGGGTGGACACCTCTGACGCTGCTGTGGGCACAATCTGTTTCAACGTTCAGGAGAAAAGATGCTCCTACACCCTTGCGCCTTCTTCTCCTGCCAGATGTCCCCCGCTGAATGGAATTACGACATCAGAAATAAGGAACTGCTGGCAATCAAGGATGCTTTCACCGAGTGGAGACACTTGCTGGAGGGGGCCCACCATCCCACCTCTGTATACACCGGCCACCGGAACCTATAGTTTATCCACAGCACCAAGAGACTCACCGCCAGACAGGCCAGGTGGAGTCTGTTTTTCTCCAGATTCAATTTCGTTATCTCCTATCGCCCTAGGTTAAAGAACGGCAAAGAGGATGCTCTCTCAAGGATGCTCTCTGAACCCTCTTAGATCAATGAGTCTCCGGCCGGTTTTCTTTCTCGACAAAAGCATCCTAGGAGCCACCTACTCAAGGGAACTCCTGGGTTCCCTCAAGGAAGGGTATGAGAATGATCACCTCCTCCCCTACCCACCTGGAGATGTAAACCTTACTCTCAAGGGTGGCTAGTGGTTGTAACGGGCTCAGCAGTTGTACGTACCAGAATTTGCACAACTTGACATACTTAAACTCAACCACGATTCCAAACCGGCCGGTCAGAAGGACCCAGAAGCTCCTCTCCCGTTTCTTCTGGTGGCCAACTTACAGAGAAGATACTAAGAGGTTTGTCTCCTCGTGCCCTACGTGCGCCCGAAACAAGACCCCCTGCTCCTCCCCCGTGGGCTTGCTATGTCCACTCCCGGTTCCCTCCCGCCCCCGGGGTTCAATCTCCATGGACTTTATTGCAGACCTTCCTCCCTCCAAGGGCATGAACACCGTCCGGGTCGTCGTCAACCGTCTCACCAAAATGGCCCACTTTATCCCCTGCAAGGGCCTACCCGCCGCCAAACAGATGGCTGATCTCGTACTCGGAGAGATTTTAAGGCTACATGGGGCCCCGGACGATGTGGTTTCGGATCGGGGAGTACAGTTCACTTCCAGGTTCTGGAGAAACTTCTGTCAAGCCCTTGGGATCAAGGTGAACCTGTCTTCTGCGTTCCACCCCCAATCGAATGGGCAGATCGAGAGAACGAATCAATCAAATCCTCAAGCAGTATTTGCGCTGTTTTGTCACCCATCTGCAGGACGACTGGCTGGACCACCTCTCTACGGCCGAGTTCGCCTACAATGTGGGCGAACAATGTGGAGCACAGTTCTACCCAATACAGCCCGTTCTATGCCAACACCGGCCTACACCCAACCTTCATCCCTCACTTGCCCATTTCCACCACAGTCCTAACCGTGGACGAACGCCTTGCAAGTCTACAACAGGCACAGGAAAACATTCGGGACAATCTACATAGAGCTCAGAGCCGCTTTAAGCAGGCAGCGGATAAACGCCTTAAACCCACTCCCAAATTCCAGGTAGGAGACACGGTGTGGCTCTCCACCAGAAACCTAAGCCCAAAGGTTCTCTCCCAGAAGTTGGGCCAAAAATACATGGGTCCTTTCCGGATCAAGGCTCGAAACAACAAAGTCGCCTTCCGACTCGACCTTCCCAACTCCATCCGAGTGCACCCGGTTTTCCACTGCTCTCTCCTGAAACCACATATTGAGAACACCTTCCCAGGCCGCCACCCCCCTTCCGGTAAGAGTACAAGACCAGGAGGAATACACTGTGGCCAAGATCCTTGACTTCAGACTCCACAGTGGAAGGCTGCAGTATCTAGTTGGGTGGAAGGGCTATTCCCCCGAGGATAACTCCTGGGAGCCGGAGGAAAATGTCCATGCCCCCAGACTGGTAAAAGATTTCCACCAGAGACATCCCAAAAAACCATCATCTGCGGTGCCCAGAGATCACCTTGGAGGGGGAGTACTGTCAGGATTCAAACCCATGACCAGCCATGTCCCAGGCGGTAGCTCTAGCCACTGGACTACCAACCCTTCTGGACTTTTCCTTCTACTGAACTCTTTGATCTACCTTGTTCCAGCCTTGTCTTGTTAATCTCTGTAATTCCTTGCACCTGCTACTTCCTCTTTATAAGCCCAGCCTCTTGCACCTGACCCCTGCTGGTTATTGTTCTTCTGAACTTGATCCTGCTGTATCTACCGCTGTTCCGCTGTTGCTTCTACTAACCAACTTGACTTCTGCCAACCTCGGAAGTGTCCCCGACTATTCTCTTGCTTGATCCTCTACTACTGTCTACCTCTCTGTTGCCGACCCAGATGCCTCCACCCCTGCCTCTTCTCCTTGCGGTCTCCCACTACTGGACTCCACACGGTACACTGCCCATTGCCCCCCAACGCAGGTGAGCTAGCACCTCTAACACCACTGCAGCCAGGACTTTAGTAGCATCCTGACTGCCTTGGTAACTGATCCGAGCCCCAGTATTACACTGCAGGGACTCCAATCGGAACTGCTGCTGACACTAATGATGGGGGAGGAGGTGTGAGAATGCACTGGCCACCTATGATTTTTAATACTGGGGGGAGGGAGGACGCACTGGCCACCAATGATTTTTAATAAATTGGGGAAAGGGAGCATTGAGGGCGCACTGCCCACCAATTCAAACATTATAGACACATTTTCGGCACCCGACCTCTGACAGGGAGCTGCCGTCCGTGCAATTAAGCCCTCAGGTGCCGCGGATGGCAGCGCCCTGTTAGAAGTGCGTCCCCATCACCATGGGAACACCTCGGGTTTAGCATATACCATCGGATCTGAGTTTTCTCCAATCCGATGGTATATTCTAACATAGAGGCGTTCCCATGGTGATGGGGACTCTTGAAGTTAAAATATACCATTGAATGGGAAAAAACTCAGATTCGATGGTATATTTTAACTTCAAGCGTCCTCATCACCATGGGAATGCCTCTATGTTAGAATATACTATCGGATCTGAGTTTTCACAATTGTGAAAACTCTGATCTGAAAAAGCTAATACTATTATTTTCAGTTATAACCATGTTGTAACAGAAAATAATAGTGAAGTTCAGGTCCCCATTGACTTAAATGGGGTCCGGGGTCAAGTTCCTGTCCCGAACCTGAACTTTGACCTGAAGTTAGGCCGAACCCGGCGAACCTGAACTTCACCGAGTTCGCTCAACACTACTAGGCAGTTAAATGAAAGTCAGGTCACATGATCCTTGTGGAGGTCACATGATGGCTCACATGACTGACATCATGTTTAGTCCTATTCAGATCTCCTACAGTTGCATTTTACAGGAATAAAATGGGCCATAACATTTTTTTTTCTTTAGAGAGAGGCTATTTTATGGATATAATTAAGGTCTGTGAGCAAAATTTTAAATAGATATATCTTAGAAAATTCTCAAAATAAATACATTTAATCATTAAAACCAGAATACCTCTTTAAATCCGCAGCCTTCTAATTGCGGATTTTGCTACAAAACCCAATTGTTACAGAATTTGCAAAATGTGCAAGTGCAGATAAATTTTAAAAATTCTATTCTCCCTTGGAGATGCAATGTCAACGTTTCTGCGGTCCCCTTTTCTGTGGGGACCAGAAAAGAGTTACCATGGGAGCACTAGGGTAGGTAAGTATAGGGATTTTAGTTGGGATGCCAGTCTGTTTTTCATTGTAAAATCCACAAAAAAATTGGCACAGAAATCACTGCAGTTTGGTGTGGATATGCCGGTACAGATTTCCATGTGGTTTTGTCCAGATTTGCTGTGGAAATTTATGCAACAAATCCAAGACATGTCCTTATGCTTCACAATGCAGCTGCTATCCAAATAGCTGACAAGAATACAGGTTTACATAAGGAAAGAGTATGAAAGTAGATGTTTCAGACTGGTGGACATATCTGAAGACATACTTGAATGGATGTATATACAGGCTTTAGATACTGGCAAGTGTTAACATTACCTCCGGTGATAAACAGTCTCTCTGCCAGAACCAGAATCCACACGTCTCCTTTACAAAAGTTCTCCTATTGTCATGAACGCCTCCACAAACATTTTATATGAGATGCCTATCAAAAAACCCTCATGGGAAACACTCATGTGGCAGTTTACAAATTATATTTGGAAGCTTCTATTTTGGCAGCTGTTCCTCATTAAGGGCAGGTGCATCTGGCGATTTTTCACATTTTGATACATGGTCACGGCAGTGTAATGCAGGAAAAGTGAAACTCAGAATGGAAAACAGTTTTACACCTTTTTCAAAATAATCTGACTAATTAGTCAGCTAATCAGCACCAACCTTACAGTTTCCTGTTATAGTCTGGCATATGTTTAGAAAGTTAAAATGTTCAAACATTTTTTGTGGGGTTTTTTTTCAAATACAATGGGGGCTGATGAAGGTCGGCAGCTGTTTATTTAATGGTATTTTATCTTGTCCTGGTGTGCTGTTCCAGTAGACGGGACGGAGCTATGCTGTCTGAGAAGTACACTGAAGACCTCTAGAGGAGGTTCCATGTTATAACTGCAGAACAGGTGTCTACTAACATAGAAGTACTGAGTCACACCCAGGCTGTTTAAGACATTCTTCCTTTTTGACATGTGAGGCCTAAGGCTACCTTTACACGCATCAGAGTTTGATTATTAATATCTAGACACTGCGTGTAGACTCTACATTCAGCAACCCCTAAACCACACTGCAGACTCAGTTAACCTTAGATATGCTTCAACACACAACGCCGAACCCAGCAACAATTGGTTACCTTCCTACTGAAGCCGCTGTAACGGTGAGTCCCGATCCTGGTGGGTTGCAGACACTGAGGTTTTTCCAGATCCTCTGTTACTTACAGGGGTTAGGGGGTCTGTTTCTAGTTAGAGGCAGCTATTAATTGGAGTTCGCTCCGGCCAGTAGCGAAACTCCTAACTTACTTTGCTCAAGCTCATCCAACAAACGAGCCGGTGACGTCACCTGCGAAGCTACGGGTCGGCAGTGGTGCCGTAAGTCCATCCAACTCGCTTCGAACAATTTGGACATTGTTCTTCGTCAGGGAATCTCCTACTTCCCACTGCTCTCCTATATATATATATATATATATATATATATATATATACATACAAACACAACACTCCTCCCCTTTTTATCTATTATTCTTTATTCAAAGCCAAAAAGCTCAATCTCAGAATTGAGTCCCCTTGGTAACCAGTATCCAGACAATAAATCCAATAAGTTTCTCTTCTAGATAACCTCTTAATATAGTCACCTCCTCTTATCTCTCTCTCTCTCCAGTTTTTCTATCCTAATAAATACAGTTTCATCCACTTTTCCCCCATGCATTTCGTGATAGTGCTGTGATAAAGGATGCGCCAGAGCTTTTTGTCTTTATGTTAGTTATATGTTCGCTAATTCACCTTTTTAATTGCCGCTTAGTTCTGCTTATACATAATTTTTTACATGGGCATTTTATCGCGTAAATTACGCCTCTTGTATTACAGGTTATATGTTCCTTGATCTTGATCTCCGGGCGGGCCTCGTCCTCTGGCGGCATTTTATAGACAATGTTGTTTTTATATGGGGGGCGACGACATTTAATCAGCTTTTTAAATGACATTAATAAAAATACGTTTTATTTGGAATTCACTGCGAGCTATAGCATGAGAGAAATCAACTTCTTAGATCTTGCAGTGTATATAGAAGGAGGAAATATTTGCACGTGCATGTATGAGAAGCCAACTGATTCAAATAGTTACATTAATAGGGAGAGTTGCCATCTACCACGGTGGCTGGAAAATATCCCTACAAGCCAGTTTCTCCGAATTGGGGTACTTTCACACTAGTGTTAAACCTTTCCGTTATAGAGTTCAGTCCTAGCGGCTCAATAACAAAAAAGAAATGCTTCTGTTTGTCCTAATGCATTCTGAAGGGAAAGCAATCCGTTCAGTTTGCATCAGTCTGTCCTCCCTTCCGTCCCCTGACGTTATTTTGGCGGTGAAAATAACGCGGCATGCTGTATTTTTTTCTCCATTCAAAATAACGGAGCACATGACGCAACGGCTGATCCGCTATTAATTTACATTGAAATGCATTGGAGATAGAAGCCTTGGAGGTCCAACGTCCAGGGAGGTACAATCCTTGTATAGAATTCTTCTGGCATCTGCCCTTCTGCTAATTGCTGTATATTGGAGAAAACCAAACCCTCCGCCTTTACAGCACTGGTTTCAAAAATGTGACCAATTATACAGATTGGAGCAAATAGCACACTGGGACACACGAACGCCTCAACGATTTGCTGCTATCTGGGGTCCGTGGAAAAAATTCAGAGGTTTTGCAGACTAGTCGATTTAGATGATGCTAGAAGTACCTCTGCCTCTATATACTACATTTAGAATGGCTGACTGAGATCTCACACTTATCTGCAACCCCCCCCCCCCCCTCCTCCCACCCTCTTTCCCTCAGTCTTTCCTATATTACCCACCCTTTCCCCTTTCTATATTATGTTCATTTATTCAGCAAGTGGCAACGTCTCATATCTGATGCCATTACTGTTTAGTGTCGATGTATACTATATGAGCTATATAATAGCACCTTGATGCATAATCTGTTTGTATCTCCGTATGACTCCAAAGCTGTATACAATTTACCTGAAAACAATAAAAACAATTTGGTAAATACATTGAAATGCATTGGTAGCGGATCCGTTAAGTGTTACTGCAATCCGTTTTTCCGATCTGCGCCAGGATGTAGGAGGAGCTGGTTGCGCGTCCTTCCTTTTAGTCTCTTCGTTTCTGCCTGCGAGAGAGAAGGGACGATACCATTGAAGGTGAGTATGAACTTTGTTTTTTTGATAGAAGATATCATTAAAAACAAAAATAAGCAGCTCCTATGTACTTCTACATAGGAGCTGTAAGTGCATAGGAATGCTAGGAGTAGTAGTAATTTTGCATGGGGAATGCATCTAGCATGACTACATGGTGGATGCTAGGGGTAGTAGTACCCAGGTACTGCTACTCCTTGCATCCACCATGTACTTATACTAGATGCAGCCCCCATGTTCTTTTGCATGGGGAATGAATCTAGTATGAGTACATGGTGGATGCTAGGGGGTAGTAGTACCCAGGTACTGCTACTCCTTGCATCCACCATGTACTTATACTAGATGCAGCCCCCATGTTCTTTTGCATGGGGAATGAATCTAGTATGAGTACATGGTGGATGCTAGGGGTAGTAGTACCCATGTACTTCTACTCCTTGCATCCACCATGTACTTATGACATGATGACCGTAAAAAAAAAAAAATTGTTCAAAATTAGCTTTTTGAAGTAAAAAAAAAGTGGGCCAGCTCGCCTGACCGCCAGCCCGCCAGAAAGCTCGCCTGACGGCCAACCCGACACCCAGACAGCCAGCTCGCCTTCAAGCCAGCCTGCCTACTGAAGGCAGCCTAAATTTTAATCAACAAAATGAGCAGTAAGTAATATTTTTTTAATTTATTATTTTATTTTTTTAAATATTACAAGTTATTTTTTTTAAAGACATATCTTCATTAAAGTGAGGCTGGGAGCTCTCCTCCAAGACAAAGACGCAGACGTGATTCGGTATGTAAAGTTGGGTAGTGTTTACAAATGTTAAATTGTGTTAATATTCTAATTTTAATTTTTTCAGTCAACGTCTATTGAGGAGTCAACTCCCGACCCAGAGAGGACAACTGAGGAGGAAGTCGGGGGTGGAGCCCAGCAAACGGTATCTATTTTTTTATTTTTTCCAATCAAAGATACATGTCATTGTATTTACATCAATTGAATTTTTATTTATTTTTTATAGCCATCTATTCCTGTTGATGCACAGAGAGGAGCACGCGGCAGTCGCGGTCATGTGAGTATTTTTAATCTAATGCTAAATTAATAATTCTAAAAACATACTGTTTATTTGAATTTTTCTTTTTTTTCTTTTAGGGTTCCAGAGTCTCCACCAGAACGGATGAGGAGGACGTTCTAGGTTTTTTCATTGACAATGACCTCCTCATCCAGATGGTAGAGGAACGACCACCTCTGTGGGACCATACTGACCGCCGCCACGCAGACCACCAAGCAACCCGGCTCCTCTGGCAACAGATCTGTCAGGCAATAGTGCCGAACTGGGACTACCTCAAAGAAAGTCAACGGGAGCAGGGCCGTAAGTATACATTATTTGTTTGTAGATAGAGTACATGTATGTTTTATTGATCATAAGTAGTTTACCGTCTAGTTGATGTGAGTCACGGCCACCAATAGTCAGACAACAATTATTATTTTTTTTTTTTGTTGTGGCTGTTTCAAATAAATAGTAAACCATTTTTGATTTCAACCACTCATGTATTTTACAAAATACATGGCGGTCAATCAGGGACCGCTACAAGAGGGATTATAATGAGAAACTTCGGTGTCCGAGTGGGTCTGGAGGAACCTTGAAGCGGCCTTACTGCTACCATGCCGCTTTGGGGTTCCTACAAAGAACCCTAGAGCTGCGAAGGTAAGAAATTTAGATTATACTGATTTTGATTTATGTTTTCAAATCTATGTGTATGTCCCAGGCAGACTGTCATTTGACACTCTGTCTTAGACATCCACATAGTTTTTTGCATAGTAGAGATGAGGGAAGTGTGCTTTTGACTATTCATCAGAAGTAGCTTTCATAAAAAAAATATTCACACTGTACATATACTTCTCTGTATGGTCTCTATATATGTACAGTATCTGTATGCAATTTTTTTTTGGTATGGTACTTACTATGTTGCATCAGAAGTCACTTTGCTTAGCTCTATTCCATTGATTCTCAACATTAATTACATTTTTATATTGTTTTGCTTTACAGAACAGCAAGCAGTACTCGGGCGCCGGAAGTTCCCCCGGAGGCGGTCCCTAATGAGCCAGCCACCGAGTGTTCCCCTTGTCCTGCTCATGCAAGTGGTCAGGACCACAATGTTCCCCTACCTGTGCCCTCTGGCGACTCAACAATGGCCACTTTGGCTCCGCTATTTGAGGCACTGATGCGTCACCAGAGGTCAGGTAGGAGCCGCCGGGCGGACTACGAGGATCTCACAAGGCTCGTTTACAAGTCCTTGATGGGATTCACAAATAGAGTTGCCGCTTTGGAGGAGAAATTGCGTCGTCTTTAGGAGGGGGCAGTGTTGACAACGCAAATTACTCCGGTGCATCACTATTTGTTATCATTGCTCCCCGTGATGGAACGACTTGAGCCCGACCAGCTGTATGAGGCCAGAAGACAGATGGACCACGGCTTGTGGAAAGTGCAACACTGCCCCACCCCATCCCTATCCCCAACCACAGTCCTATCCCCCATCCTACACATATCCCCCACCCCACACCTGTCCCTCTTTCCAACCCCCCCTATCCTTCCTGTCCCCCTTCCCAAACACCATCCCAGTCACAATCCGCCGAGCTCTTTTCTCACCACTTTTCTCCCTCTCCTCCTCATTGTCCTCCAACCTCTTTCACCACTCCCTCTACTCTTGCTTGGCAAACTCCATCCCCTGCCCAAACCTCACAATTAAATACTCCCTCTGTTGCCCTTCCCCCAACACGCACTGATTTGTCCATTGTGGCAGAAGAACAGGACAGAGGGTATACACACCATGCACAGCCCTCCACCCCTCATCCTTCAACTCAACATGGGCCCTCCTTCCGGCATTTGTGAATTTTATATATTTTTTTTATTATATTTATAGTATTGACATTTTTTATATTGTTATTCATTAATAAAAAAAATTTGTTTAAAATTTTTGGTTGTTCTTAATGAGTTTTAAATAATGGTTAAATGGATTAGTTAGAACCATTAAATTCTCAACACAGCTGGAATAGCAAGACAAGTATTTTTCGCTCCTCCAGCTTTGTGAGTATGTTGACAAGTAGTGGGTATATAAAGGCCTGACATAATCTCACAGCTCTGGTGGAGCAACACAAGTATTTGTTGCAGCTCACACCAGCAGCAGCTATGCTGAAGTGCATTCGACTCGTAAGTATGTATGGGCCATGGTGCCCTGAGCCGGCCAAGGCTTCTCACGGTAAGGACGACTCGGGCTCAGGGTCGACCGCTGCTCTGGTTTGTTTTTGGCCGGGCTTGCGGGTCATGTAGGGCTCCAACAGCTTCAGGCACACGGATCATCCTTGATCCCCCCCCCGCCTTGAGCTTTCCCTTACCTGCACCCGCGGCCATGCCATTTGGCTTACTTGCTTACTTGCACGTGCGGCACGCTCACGGTCTCGCATGGTGGCTGTTTTCGTCAGTCTCTGCTGGTTTCGCCATTCTGGTCTTTCGTTCGTCACCTCTAGTGTCGCAGTCACGGGGTGTCTGCCTCCAGCATTTTCTGCCCTACTAACCATGCTCCCTTAAATCCGTGGGATAGCAACAATTCTACTAAAACATGGGTATTTTACTGGGGAGTGGTTCTGTTTAAAAAAAAAAAAAAAAAAAGGTAAACTGGATTTTGTGTTAGTGTTTTGTACTCATGCCTCAGTTCACATTCACTCAGATTGGTCTCCTTGCTTTAGCTGGTGTAAGAGGGTGCAAGGTATCATATGCGATGGCAGGTACGTGTCACTGAGGTTGCTGGCCTCGGTGAGGTGAGAGCCAGGGTTTTTGTCTGCAGCAGCTTATGCTTCTAGACTTTGTTACTTAGTTTGGCTGCAAAGCTAATCCGGGCCGGCTCTTACTGGGAGTAGGTAAAGTGTAGGGTGGGTGCCTACTCCCCACGGTCCAGTCCTGGTTTTGGGCTGGATATAAAACACAGCCAGCAGCTGTGTCTGTGTGGTGATTATCCTGGAGCCTGCTAACAGGACTGTGAGGTTCTCTGTGCTGGAGGACGGAGCTCAGCAAGGTGGTGTTTCCCTGCAACCTGAAGGTGGAATCGCCTGCGGCTGGGCCGACTGCTAGGTGTGAACCCGCACCTAAACCACCCAGGTGACTGGACCCTGTGTTGGCCTGTTTTTGTTTTGCCACGTTATTTCCGTTGTGTGTGAACTGTCACCAAAGAGACTCTTTTTCATTTATGGTGTGCAAGTGTGAATAAAACACTGTTTATTGCACATCCTGGACTCTTTGTTTTGCCTCGGTACTGCACCCGCACCGCTGTCTACCAGAGCGACTCCCCACTTGGTGTCGGATGCGGGCATGCGCAGTGAGGCTGGCGTGAACGCCGAAGTTTTGTTTTTCTAAAGTGCATGGAATATATTAAGCCAGCAAAGCTGCAAGCAGGAGTTTCTGGCAACATGGAGGCTGCTGTGAAGGCTCTCATAGAGGCTAACGTGCAGCAGCGGGAGACTAACCAGCTACTGCTACAACATGTGATGGCGTTACAGGCGGCAGGAGCGTCCCACCACGTCCATGATGCCCGGAAAGCGGTCCGTGCGGCGATCCCAAAAATGACCCCGGCAGACGACGTTGAGACGTACCTGGCGGTTTTTGAGAAGGTCGCCGTGAGGGAAAAGTTACCCCGTGACCAGTGGGCTGAGGTGGTCGCTCCTTTCCTGGCTTCCGGACCCCAGCAGGTGTTTTTCGACTTGTCGGACGACCAAGCGGCAGATTATGACACCGTGAAAGGAGAGATCCTCGCCAGACTGGGCGTGAACGTGCTGGTCCGCGCCCAAAGAGTCCACCAGTGGGACTTTAAAGCGACTGAACCCGCTAGGCCGCAGTACTACGATCTGCTGCACAGGCTGCAAAAGTGGCTGCAGCCCGATCTACTAAGTCCCACTGCCATGCTGGATCGACTGTTGGCGGACATCTTTTGGAGGGCCCTGCCTTATCCCCTCCAGCACTGGATCGGCCAGGTATCGCCCACCAATGCCCTGGAGATGGTCGACCTGGTGGAGCGCTACGAGGCCACCAGAAACCTGCAGGGGACTCTTGCGGGAAGGGTCAGTCAAACCCGGAGGCCTCTGCCCCAGTTCCGGCGTCCGGCGACAGAGCGGCCTGCACGGAATATACCCCTGCGAGTCCGCCTCCCGTGGTATGCTGGAGGTGTCAGGAGCCAGGCCACATCAGGGCCGACTGTCCGCATCGGGATGAGCCGATGGATATGAACTACGGGGTCGTCACTCCCTGTATGCACGGAAGCTGTGCGCAACTGGCACCCGTGAGGTGCAGGACCATAACCACCTGTGTCAGGTAGAGGTGGGAGACTCTCTGGCGGTGGCTCTGCTGGACTCCGGGAGTTTAGTCTCCCTGGTAAGGGCTGCCCTTATACGGCCTGCGGAGTATACTGGCCGTAAAGTCGAGGTCCTGTGCATCCATGGAGACCTGAAAGACTACCCCACTGCACTAGTGACTTTGTCCACCGCGGCTGGTAGGTGGACCCACGAGGTGGCTGTCGCTACTAAACTCCCACACGAACTGATACTTGGGAGGGACTTCCCCGGTTTTCCGGCGCTGTGGCCGGTAATAAAGGTATCTGAGGGACCCGAGACAGGGGTGACCCTAGTGGAGTGGCCTGATACCACTGGAAGGCCAGAACCCTGGGAGCCCGAGTCTGAAGGGCCGGCGGTAGGGGTGACCACTGCTCCAGCGGTAGAGGGGGAGACAACCCCACTGAGTGTAATGGTGGGAGACACGGAGGACTTGCCACCGGGACCTGAGTTGGCAGACCTCAATGTCTCCGGGGAAAATTTTGGGACCGCACAACACCGGGACCAAACCCTAACCAGGGCCTGGGAGAATGTGCTGGAAATTGATGGGAAACCCCATAAACCAGGGGCTGAATTAATGTTCCCACGATTTATTGTTCTGCAGGATATGTTGTATCGGGTGAACCAAATCCGAGGCGAACCTGTTGAACAGTTGGTGGTGCCCACGGCGTATCGCAAGCTTGTCATGGAGCTTGCCCACCAACATGTTCTTGGGGGACACCTGGGGTGGCAGAAAACCCAGGACCGCATACTGCAGCGATTTTATTGGCCCAGTGTGTTCAAGGAGGTAGAGAATTATTGTAAGTCCTGTCCGACCTGTCAGATAAATAGCCCCCAGCCACATTTCCGTAGTCCTCTGGTACCTCTGCCAATCATTGAAGTACCGTTTGAGCGAATCGCTATGGATTTAATTGGGCCTGTACCAAAGTCTGCCAGGGGCCACCAACACATTCTGGTAGTTCTCGACTATGCCACTCGGTATCCGGAGGCGGTGCCTCTGCGACATACCTCAGCTAAGCTCATTGCCAAAGAGTTAATGGAGATGTTTTCCCGTGTGGGCCTGCCAAAGAGGTTCTGACAGACCAAGGGACCCCTTTTATGTCCAAAGTAATGAGGAACTGTGTAAATTGTTGCGTATAAAGCAGTTACGGACGTCCGTTTACCATCCGCAAACAGACGGTCTTGTGGAGAGGTTTAACCAAACTCTAAAAAATATGTTAAAGCGGGTGGTGTCTAGAGATGGGAAGGACTGGGATCTGCTTCTGCCCTATCTCATGTTCGCAGTGCGAGAGGTGCCCCAGGCCTCTACTGGGTTCTCGCCCTTCGAACTGCTTTATGGCAGACACCCTCGGGGCCTGTTGGATATCACCAAGGAAGCATGGGAACAACAGCCTGTCCCCCACAAAAGTGTCATTGAGTATGTCGCCCAGATGCAGGAACGGATGGAAAGGGTGTTGCCCTTGGTCCGGGAGCATATGGAGGCAGCGCAACAAGCCCAGAGTAGGGTATACAACCGTCAGGCTCGGGTGCGGGACTTCAATCCGGGAGATCGGGTTTTGGTTCTGGTACCCACCCTTGACAGCAAATTCCTAGCTAGGTGGCAGGGCCCCTATGAGGTGATCGAGAAGGTAGGGAAGTGAATTACAAGGTACACCAGCCAGGGCGGCGCAAGCCGGAGCAGGTGTACCACGTGAATTTACTTAAGCCGTGGAAAAGATAGGGACGCGACCGGCGACCACAGCCCCGGCCAGGGCTTCTAGGTGAAAAGGGTCCAGCCCCACAGTTCGAGGCCTGTGAAGCCGTAACCACGGTAAAAATTGCAGACAGCCTGTCTTCCAAACAAGTTCAGGAAGTCAGGGAGTTCCTCAGTCGGAACACGGATGTGTTCTCGGACCTCCCTGGCCGCACGTCTCTCATCCGACATGACATCGTCACTGAGCCTCAGGCCAAGGTCCGGTTAAAACCATACCGGGTACCCGAGGCTCGGCGGCGGGCCATCGCGGAGGAAGTGCAGTTAATGTTGAAGCTCGATGTCATTGAGGAGTCGAAAAGTGAGTGGGCCAGTCCCATAGTCCTAATACCCAAGCCGTATGGGACGTTGCGGTTCTGCAACGACTTTCGTAAGTTAAATGAAGTATCCAAGTTTGGCGCGTATCCCATGCCCCGAGTAGACGAGCTTGTTGAAAGTTTAGGACAAGCCCGTTATTTTTCTGTGCTGGACCTCACTAAAGGGTACTGGCAGGTACCCTTAACGAGTCGGCTAAGGAAAAACCGCATTTGTTACCCCGCAGGGCCTGTATCACTACAAGTGTTACCCTTTGGCCTGCATGGCGCCCCGCCACTTTCCAAGGTTAATGGACATAGTGCTGCGACCACATCGTCGGTGCGCCTCGGCCTACTTAGATGATGTAGTCATCCACAGCACCGACTGGGAAAGCCATTTACCCAAGGTGCAGGCGGTAGTGGATGCCCTGAGGAAAGCCGGACTGACCGCTAACCCAAAGAAGTGCTCCATAGGGTTAGAGGAGACAAAATATCTGGGATATGTTATTGGGCGGGAGTCATCAAACCTCAGGTAACTAAGGTAGAGGCCATTCGTAACTGGCCCCGACCGGTCACCACCAGGCAGGTAAAGTCGTTCCTGGGGATTGTAGGATACTACATGAGGTTTGTGCCCCACTTTGCCACAATAGCAGCGCCATTGACAGACCTGTTGAAGGGCGAAAGTCTGGGAGGGTTAGCTGGAGTGAGAAGGCGGAGGAGGCTTTCTCCGCGTTGAAGTCGGCCCTGTGTGGGTCCCGGTTTTGGTGACACCCGACTTCAACAAGGAGTTTGTCGTACAGACCGACGCCTCGGAGGTAGGCCTCGGTGCGGTACTGTCGCAGGAGGTCAACGGGGAAGAACATACCGTTGTCTTCCTGAGCCGTAAGCTCAGCCCCGCCGAGTCCAGATATAGTATAGTGGAGAGGAGTGCCTGGCTATCAAGTGGGCACTCGAAAGTCTCCGCTACTACCTGTTAGGGAGGAGGTTCCGTCTGGTGACCGACCATTCCCCCTCAAATGGATGAGTCAGGCCAAGGAGAGGAATGCTCGGGTCACCAGGTGGTTCCTATCGCTTCAAAATTTCAAATTCTCCGTGGAACACAGGGCAGGCCGCTTGCAGGGCAGCGCAGATGCCCTGTCCCGCGTCCACTGCCTCACGTGTGTTCACCCCTCAGGGTTGAACAAAGGGGGTGTAAGAGGGTGCAAGGTATCATATGCGATGGCAGGTACGTGTCACCGAGGTTGCTGGCCTCGGTGAGGTGAGAGCCGGGGTTTTTGTCTGCAGCAGCTTATGCTGCTAGACTTTGTTACTTAGTTTGGCTGCAAAGCTAATCCGGGCCGGCTCTTACTGGGAGTAGGTAAAGTGTAGGGTGGGTGCCTACTCCCCACGGTCCAGTCCTGGTTTTGGGCTGGATATAAAACACAGCCAGCAGCTGTGTCTGTGTGGTGATTATCCTGGAGCCTGCTAACAGGACTGTGAGGTTCTCTGTGCTGGAGGACGGAGCTCAGCAAGGTGGTGTTTCCCTGCAACCTGAAGGTGGAATCGCCTGCGGCTGGGCCGACTGCTAGGTGTGAACCCGCACCTAAACCACCCAGGTGACTGGACCCTGTGTTGGCCTGTTTTTGTTTTGCCACGTTATTTCCGTTGTGTGTGAACTGTCACCAAAGAGACTCTTTTTCATTTATGGTGTGCAAGTGTGAATAAAACACTGTTTATTGCACATCCTGGACTCTTTGTTTTGCCTCGGTACTGCACCCGCACCGCTATCTACCAGAGCGACTTCCCACACTGGCCAAAACAATCTGCTTGATTTACTTCAGCTGAGGCCAATAAGGCAAAAGGAGTGAGTTCCTGCTATGTAAAAAAAAAAAAAAGGTTTGCTTTGTATGTCTTGATGAAGGGTTATGATTAGCAAAATGAAATTTGTCTTCTTCTATCTGCATCTGGATTTTAGTTAGCACAGTTATCTACCAAAAAAAACGCATGGCTTCTCCGCCATTAGAGTCTGGCACGCATGGCTTCTCCGCCATTAGAGTCTGGCACGCATGGCTTCTCCGCCATTAGAGTCTGGCACGCATGGCTTCTCCGCCATTAGAATCTCGCACGCATGGCTTCTCCGCCATTCGAGTTTGGCCGCGTGGTCCCACCACAAGTAGGTTCCATGGCAGGCCCACTTGCATGGCTCGGTCATCTGTGGCTCGATAATACAATTTTTCTTTTCTTGTGGAGGTTCTCACGCGTGGCTTTTGCAATTAGAGCCTCACTCGCTTATCGTTTTTCTCTGACATTTATTTTCTAGGTTGTTGGGTCTTCTTTGTTTTTTTTTTTGTTTTTTTTAAAACAGTCATCCCAAGCCTGCCTTTTCGGTCATCACCTTCTCCCAGACCCATTCTCCCAGGAAGCTGACCCTGTGGTCTCATTTTTCACGTTTCTCAAGTTCCGCCTCTCCAGGGGTTGTTCCAGTCGCGGCCGTTCTCCGGGCAGATGCAGTCGCTTCCCCAGGAGCCACCATCCCCTCCCCCCCCCGCCATGGCCACTTCTCCGAGAGACGCAGCCAATCCCGCTCCAGTCCCAGTCGCTCCTGCCGTTCCAGATCCCCCGCTCCCTGTTCCAGCATCATCAGTACTCAGGCTGGCGTCGCTCCCCTTTCCGATACGAGAGCCGCAGGGACAACTAGCTTCGGCGCTCCTCCAGTGGTCAGTGGTCATCCTGGCCGGCCGCCGGCATATCTCGGCCAGGCTCTGTCTCTCTTGCTGGCTTCTCCCCACCCCTGTCTCCCGGGAACACCAGGCTTGGTCTGTCTCGGTCTCCCTGGCACGCCCAGGCTTGGTCTGTCTTGGTCTCCCTGGCACGCCCAGGCTTGGACTATCTCGGTCTCCCTGGCACGCCCGGGCTTGGTCTGTCTTGGTCTCCCTGGCACGCCCGGGCTTGGTCTGTCTTGGTCTCCCTGGCACGCCCGGGCTTGGTCTGTCTCGGTCTCCCTGGCACGCCTGGGCTTGGTCTGTCTCGGTCTCCCTGGCACGCCTGGGCTTGGTCTGTCTCGGTCTCCCTGACACGCCCAGGCTCGGTCTGTCTGTGTCTCCCTGGATCGCCCAGGCTCGGTCTGTCTGTGTCTCCCTGGATCGCCCAGGCTCGGTCTGTCTGTGTCTCCCTGGATCGCCCAGGCTCGGTCTCTCTCTGTCTCCCTGGATCGCCCAGGCTCGGTCTCTCTCTGTCTCTCTGGATCGCCCAGGCTCGGTCTCTCTCTGTCTCCCTGGATCGCCCAGGCTCAGTCTCTCTGTCTCCCTGGATCGCCCAGGCTCGGTCTCTCTCTGTCTCTCTGGATCGCTATGTTTGCCAACGATGTCTGTCGTCTGCTCACGTCTCCTACTAACACAAAGGGCATGGGGGGAGTGTCAGTACCTGGTAGTGGTTGATGCGGTGGGAAATCGAATTGTCTGTTGTAAACCCTTCGCCCCATGTCAGAATTTTTGAAGACCATGGAATCATTGCTCCTGACGTAAGCACCAACATCAATTGCCCCAAAAAACCGATACTGGGCATCAGCAATTGCCATTAAAATGATAGAAAAATATTTTTTATAATTAAAGAACTTGGGGCTTTATAATGCGGATGTGTTTCCCGTCTACTGCCCCCAGACAGTTAGGAAACTGGCACATCTCAACAAATTTTTCAGAAATTTCAATCCACTGTTGCCGATTAGGAAGTGGTATAAATTCCTCATGCAGCTGCTCCCACAAAGCATGGCACGTGTCCTTAATAATCCTGGAAACTGTGGATATTCCAAGCCTAAACTGATAATGTAGGGACGTCAAACTTTCACCAGTTGCAAGAAATCTATAAGAAAACAGAAAATGCAATTGTAAATATAGACGATCAAATCAGAAAAAAAAATCGTTAGCTGAATTTATATAAATCAGGCATCCTCAAACTGCGGCCCTTCAAATGTTGTAAAACTACAACTCCCAGAATGCCCTGCTGTAGGCTGATACCTGTAGGCTGTTCGGGCATGCTGGTAGTTGTAGTTTTGCAATAGCTGGAGGGCCACAGTTTGAGGATGCCTGCTATAAATACTAGATATATTTGGCGGACCTTGTCAACGTACTTAATAGACATTAAACACAAATTCAAAAATGCTTTCCTTTTGTTCTCTGGTCACTCCCTTAAGTGGGGAAAATTGGCTCTACCTCACAGGGGTTTTTTGCCTTCCTCTGGATCAACTTGCAGGAAACAGGTCGAACTGGATGGACAAATGTCTTTTTTCGGCCTTATATACTATGTTACTATGTTACTATGTTACTATTTACACATGCCAAAGGACATTATTTAGCAAATTTAGAGAGATAGCGTGCTCTCCATGGAGAACGATAGGCATAAGGGTAATCATTAATCGTTCTGCAGATGACACACTTCGACGGAAAGTGGTGTCCTGTCTTTCAATTCGATGTGACACTCTTTGTAGTAGATTGTCAAAACTGTCGACACTCATCCGTAAGTAGTTGTAAAACTTGTCAGGATAATTGCACAGTTCCGGAAATAAAACTTCAAAAGCTCTCCTTCTTATTCTGGCTGAAGTAATTGGATGCACCCAATAGCGACGGCGACGTCTGGCTCGAAGTCGTCTTCTCCATCGGGAAACCAGGATTAAAGCCTGAAATCCAAAGCAAAGGTGGTCGGGCATCATCTTTTCTCTTTCTTCTGAGGCAGCATCTGAGTGGTATGTGACCCTCGTTTTCTTTAAAGCCACTGTGTAATTTGCATTTCAAAAAGATTTTTATCTTCTTTTCTGAATAATATTAACGGATCCGCTATTCCGTATAAAAACGGTTGATAACGGATCAAACGGATCCGTTAAAAAATTGATCCGTTTGCATACGGTTAGGCGGATCCGCTATTTTAATCCGTCAATGGAATAAAGGATCCGTTGAGGTGATTCTTTCCGTTTTCATGCATTTAAACGAATCCAGCAAGGAATTCCGTCAACTGAAATGCCTGACGGATTCAAAAAACGCTAGTGTGAAAGTACCCTTAGAAGAAACTGTACAGAGGTCGCAGAATATGAAAGAGAAGCTGAAGAAATGCAGAAAAAATTTATATTAAAAGGATATGAGAAAAAAGGACTGGATGATCAAAAAGCGAAAATTAACCGCTTCAGGACCGCCGTACGCAGGATTGCGTCCTGCGGGCGGTCCTGTTCTTCTGATCGGACGCGCCGGGGCGTCATCTCGCGAGACGCGAGACTTCCTGTGAACGCGGGCGCGCGCGCGTTCACAGCGTCTGGCGTCTGAAGAGTTGTACTACAGCCTGCCAGCGATGATCAATCGCTGGCAGGCTGTAGATGCGATATAAATCACATCAAACAGCTATATCAGACGCTGTTTTATGAACAGCGTCTGATATAGCTGCTACCTGGTCCTCTGGTGGTCCCATTTTCTGGGATCGACCACCAGAGGACCAGGTAACTACAATAAAGTTGCACCAAACACTACACTAACCCCCCACCCCCCTCACCTATTAACCCCTTGATCACCCCATCTAGACCCCTGATCACCCCCTGTCATTGATCACACCCCTTGTAAGGCTCCATTCAGACGTCCATATGTGTTTTGCGGATCCGTGGATTCACAGATCCGTGGATTCACGGATCCGCGGATCCGATCCGCGGATCCGATCCGCGAATCCTCAAAACACGGACACCCGGCAATGTGCTTTCCGCATTTTGCAGATCCGCACATTGCCAGAACTATATAGAAAATGCTTTTTCTTGTCCGCAGTTGCGGACAAGAATAGGACATGTTCTATATTTTTGCGAAGCGGAAGTGCAGACCCGGAGCGCGGATCCGTAATTCCGGATCCGAGCGGGACAAAGTCTGTCCCCATAGAAATGAATGGGTCCGCAATTCCGTTCCGCAAACAGAATTGCGGACGTGTGAATGGGGCATAAGGGTCCCCTATCACCACCAGTTAGTTAGCTACTTGTTAGGTAGCTAGCGCCCAGCCCACCGCACCGCAGTCACTGATTTTGGCAGAGATTTATTCATCCACATTGATCGATGCGAATGAAGAAAATCTGTGCCGTTCATTTTTTTTTTTCAGCGCAGAGGCTGAACGGAAAAAAAATCTCATTACCCGTATGCTCAATATACGGAGAATCGCAGAAACTCCTAATGCTGGCCATACGTGTAATGATTGCGGAGACCCTCAAATGCCAGAGCAGTACAAAAACCCCACATGTGACCCCATTTTAGAAAGAAGACACCCCAAGGTATTCCGTGAGGGTATGGTGAGTTCATGCAAAATTTTATTTTTGTCACAAGTTAGTGGAATATGAGACTGTAAAAAAAAAAAAAAAAAAACAATTTCCGCTAACTTGTGCCAAATTTTTTTTTCTGTGAACTCGCCATGCCCCTCACGGAATACCTTGGGGTGTCTTCTTTCCACAATGGGGTCACATGTGGGTATTATACTGCCCTGGCATTTAGGAGTGCTAAAGCGTGAGAATCCAAATGCGTAAAAATGGCCTGTAAAATCCTAAAGGTACTCATTGGTTTTAGGGCCCCTTTGCGCATCTTGGCTGCAAAAAAGTGTCACTCATGTGGTATCGCCGTACTCAGGAGAAGTAGGGCAATGTGTTTTGAGGGTGTATTTTTACATATACCCATGCTGGGTGTGAAATATCGCTGTAAGCGACAACTTTTTACATTTTTTATTCAAAGTTGTCAATATACAGAGATATTTCTCTCACCTAACATGAGTATATGTAAAATACACCCCAAATCATCCTACTTCTCCTGATGCAGCGATACCATGATGATACTTTGCAGCCAAATAGCAAAGAGGCAAATTCAACGAGTACCTTTTAGGAAAGTATTTTTACGCATTTTTCTTCTCACGCTTTAGGGACCCTAAAATGCCAGGGCAGTATAAATACCCACATGTCACCCCATTTTGGAAAGAAGACACCCCAAGGTATTCGCTGAGGGGCATAATGAGTTCATGAAAAATTAAACTTTTTGTCAAAAGTTAGCGGAAAGGGAGACTTTGTGAGAAAAACAATAAAAATCAATTTCCACTAACTTGTGCCAAAATAAAAAATATTCTATGAACTCGCCATGCCCCTCATGGAATACCTGAGGTGTCTTCTTTCAAAATGAGGTCACATGTGGGTATTTATACTGCCCTGGCATTTTAGGGACCCTAAAGCGTGAGAAGAAAATGCGTAAAAATGCCCTCCTAAAAGTACTCATTGGAATTTGGGCCTCTTTGCGCATCTTGGCTGCAAAAAGTGTCACACATGTGGTATCGCCGTACTCAGGAGAAGTAGGGCAATGTGTTTTAGAGGTGTATTTTTACATATACCCATGCTGGGTGAGAGAAATATCTCTGTAAACTGACAACTTTGAATAAAAAATGTAAAAAGTTGTCGATTTACAGCGATATTTCTCACACGCAGCATGGGTATATGTAAAATACACCCAAGCACTGCCCTACTTCTCCTGATGCAGCGATACCATAGTGTGCTACTGCAGCCAAGATGCGCAAAGGGCCCTAAAACCAATGAGTACCTTTAGGATTTCTGAGAGCATTTTTATGCATTTGGATTCTCACACTAAGGAGCCCCTAAAATGCCAGGTGAGTATAAATACCCCACATGTGACCCCATTTTGGAAAGAAGACACCCCAAGGTATTCCGTGAGGGGCATGGTGAGTCCACAGAATTTTTATTTTTGCCACAAGTCAGCGGAAATAGTTTTTATTTTTTTTTTATTTTGTTTTTACAAAGTCTCATATTCCACTAACTTGTGACAAAAATAAAATTTTACATGAACTCACCATACCCTCACAGAATACCTTAGGGTGTCTTCTTTCCAAAATGGGGTCACATGTGGGTATTTATACTGTCCTGGCATTTTAGAGGCCCCTAAAGCGTGAGAAGAAGTCTGGAATCCAAATGCGTAAAAATGCCCTGTGAAATCCTAAAGGTACTCATTGGTTTTAGGGCCCCTTTGCGCACCAGGCTGCAAAAAGTGGCACACATGTGGTATCGCCGTACTCAGGAGAAGTAGGGCAATGTGTTTTGGGGTGTATTTTTATATATACCTATACTGTGTGTGAAAAATATCTCTGTAATCGACAACTTTTAAAAATTTTATACAAAGTTGTCAGTTTACAGAGATATTTCTCTCACCCAACATGGGTATATGTAAAAATACACCCCAAAACATTGCCCTACTTCTCCTAATACGGCGATACCATATGTGTACTTTGCAGCCTGAATGCTAAAGACCAAATTAACGAGTACCTTTAGATTTTCATGGCGACTCATAATTAGCCCGCCCAAAATGCCAGAACAGTAAACACACCCCACAAATGACCCCTTTTCGGAAAGTAGACACCCCGAGGTATTCACTGAGGGGCATAGTGAGTCCGTCTGAGATTTCTTTTTTTTGCCAGAAGTTAGCAGAAATTGAAACTTTTTTATTTATTTTTTTTCTCAGAAAGTGTCATTTTCCGCTAACTTGTGAAAAAAATGAAATGATACATGAACTCACCATGCCCCCGCGAATACTTTGGGGTGTCTTCTTTCTAAAATGGTGTGATTTGGGGGTATTTATACCATCCTGACATTCTAGCACCTGAAGAAACATGACAGGCGCTCAGAAAGTCAGAGCTGCTTCAAAATGCCGAAATTCACTTTTTGCACCATAGTTTGTAAACGCTATAACTTTTACCCAAACCAATAAATATACACTTATTGGACTTTTTTATCAAAGACATGTAGAACAATAAATTTAGAGAAAAATTTATATAGAAATGTAGTTTTTTTTTAAAAATTTTACAACAGAAAGTGAAAAATGTCATTTTTTTGTAAAAATGTCGGTAATTTTTGATTAATAGCAAAAAAAGTAAAAATGTCAGCAGCAATGAAATACCACCAAATGAAAGCTCTATTAGTGAGAAGAAAAGGAGGTAAAATTCATTTGGGTGGTAAGTTGCATGACGGAGCAATAAACGGGTAAAGTAGTGTAGTGCGGAATTTTAAAAAGTGGCCTGGTCTTTAAGGGTGTTTAAGCTAGGGGGGCTGAAGTGGTTAAACAGGTAGATAAGGAAGATTTATTGAAAAAAGTGGAAGAAGAAAATATTAAGAGAAAGAAGAAAAACGAACAGAATGATAAGGAGGATATAATACCACCCATTATTGTCCCATACAACAACCAAACATATATTTTGAGGAAGATTGTAAATAAATATTGGGACATATTAAAAGAAGATAAAAGAATCGGGAGTAAAATACCTCCAGTGCCTACTTCCATATACAGAAAAGCAGCAAATATAGGTAACCTTATAGCTAGTGTTGAGCGAACAGTTCGAGAATCGTTCGGGTCCGTACCGTATTTTGGGGTGTCCGTGACATGGACCCGAACCCGGACATTTTCAAAAAAGTTCGGGTTCGGGTCCGGTGTTCGTCGATTACTTCCCGCTTTCTGAAGGGCTGCACAGCAGCCAATCAGCTAGCGTTTTACTTCTTGCCCTAAGAGCCCATCACAGCCATGCCTACTAATGGCATGGCTGTGATTGGCCAAGTGCAGCATGTGACCCAGCCTCTATTTAAGCTGGAGTCACGTAGCGCCGCACGTCACACTGCTCTGATTAGTGTAGGGAGAGGACGCAGCTTCTGTGAGGGCGAGATAGGAAGGGATAAAGAAGTGAATGATCTACCTTTCTACACCTGTGCATCAGAACAACTCAGCTGAGCTGTTCACTGAAAGTCACAATTTTGTTGAGACTGGCCAGAGCGATTTTTACTGGCACATGTAACTGGGCTGACCGGCGGTGGCCATTTTGGGACTTGTGGTGCGCCAGCACAAGCTGCCACAGAGTCTAAACCAAAGCTCCAAAGAAGTGAAAAATCTACACCTGTGAATCAGAACAACAGCGATTCAGCTGCTCAGTCAAAGTCAATTTTTTTTCTGGCTGGGCAGACCGTTTTCTGGCACATGTTACTGGGCTGATAGGCGGCGGCCATTTTGGGACTTGTGGTGCTACAGCAAAATCTGCCACAACGTCCATTAATCTCATGTAATAGTCGATTTTTTTCATAGATATACTACATCAGGGGTTTGGCTGTGCTTGTGTCACCCATACTAACTGCAAAGATATTTAATATATCAGTGGTGAAACTTGGATAGCAAATCCCATGAATGTGCTGTTCCAGCTAGGCTAGCCAGTGCCACTACAGCCAAGTCCAATACTGTCAGCCAGAAATATTTTTTTTTTTTATGTCCCAGAAATATAAATTAAAAAAAGCTTTCACCGTAATAATAAAATTATTCTAGTGTTAGACCAGAAGAAGCACTCCTGTTGTAATTAATACTGTAAAAAGGCTTAGGCAATATTTCTCCCAGTGTGGGAAATTTATCTAGCAAAACTAGCATTTTAAAAATTCCGGTGTTCTGAAATACCAGCAGTCCTCTTGTAATTAATACCGCCAAAAGGCATTATATCGTCCAGTGTTGTAATTTTGGTGAAAAAAAGGACAATTTAATCAATCTGGTGTTAGTTACACCAGAAACAGTAGGCCTCACGTTTTTACTCCTGTAAAAAGTAATTAATACAGGAAAAAGGCATTACATTATCCAGTGTTGTTATTTTGGTGAAAAAAAGGCCAATTTAATCAATCTGGTGTTAGTTACACCAGAAACAGTAGGCTCACGTTTTTACTCCTGTAAAAAGGAATTATATCTCCCCGTGTGGGAACCTATGTACCAAAACTAGCATATTAAAAATTCTGGTGTCCAATTTGCAGCAGTTTTCTTGTAATTAATACCGGAAAAAGGAATTATATCTTCCAGTGTGGGAATTTTGGGGCTAAAAAATAATATATTTTATTGTGGTGCGAGTTGAATCGCAACAATGAGGAAACATTCTATTAAGGGACGAGGACGCGGTCGTGGTGGTGTCCGTGGAGCCTCTGTTGCTGGCAGAGGACGTGGCCGTTCGGCCTCAGGCGCACAAAGTAGTGAACCAACTCCCTTAAGTAGCCGGCAGAATTTACAGCGATATTTGGTGGGGCCCAATGCCGTTATGAGGATGGTAAGGCCTAAGCAGGTACAGGCATTAGTCGATTGGGTGGCCGACAGTGCTTCCAGCACGTTCACCACATTGTCTTCCGCCCAGTCTTCTGCGGAAAGCGCACAGGTGGCACCTGAAAACCAAGCCCATCAGTCTGTCACATCACCCCCATGCATATCAGGGAAACTGTCTGAGCCTCAAGTTATGCAGCAGTCTCTTATTCTGTTTGAAGACTCTGCTCCCACGGTTTTCCAGGGCGTCCACTTAGCCCTTCCCCAGCGGTGGAAGACATTCCATGCACTGACGCACAACCACTTATGTATCCAGATGATGAGGACATGGGAATACCACCACAGCAGAGTGACCGAGTCTCTGATGATGACGAAACACTGGTGCCCACTGCCGCGTCTTATTGCAGTGTGCAGACTGAACAGGAGGAGGTCAGGGAGGAAGACTGGGTGGAAGACGATGCAGAGGACGATGAGGTCTTAGACCCCACATGGACTGAAGGTCGTGCCGCTGACTTAAATAGTTCAGAGGAAGAGGCAGTGGTGAGACTGAGACAACAGCGAAGCCAAAGAGGGAGCAGGGGGCAAAAGCAGAACAGCCGCCGTCCAGAGAGTTCGCCTGCTATTGGCAAGCGCCAACAGGGACCCAGCACCCCAAAGGCATCTTCAAGGAGTTCCCTGGCATGGCACTTTTTCAAACAATGTGCTGACGACAAGGCCAGAGTGGTTTGCACGCTGTGCCATCAGACCCTGAGGCGAGGCATTAACGTTCTTAACCTGAGCACCACCTGCATGATCAGGCATCTACATGCAAAGCATGAACTGCAGTGGAGTACACACCTTAAAAACAAGGAACCCGCTCAGGCTCCCCCTGCTCCCTCTACCGCTGCTGCCTCGGCTTCCGCCTCGAGAGGAATGTTGCCACATGCCGAGCAGCAAACAGAGGATGTGCCACCGACACCACCACCACCACCGTCACCTAGCGTCTCCACCATTTCACACAGCAGCGTTCAGCTCTCCATCTCTCAAACCTTTGAGAGGAAGCGCAAATTCCCACCTAGTCACCCTCGAGCCCTTGGCCTGAATGCCAGCATTTCTAAACTACTGGCCTTTGAAATGCTGTCATTCCGGCTGGTGGACACAGACAGCTTCAAACAGCTGATGGCCATGGCTGTCCCCCAGTATGTGGTTCCCAGCCGCCACTACTTCTCCAAGACAGCCGTGCCTTCCCTGCACATGCAAGTGTCCGATAAAATCAAGTGTGCACTGCGCAACGCCATTTGTGGCAAGGTCCACCTAACCACAGATACGTGGACCAGTAAGCACGGCCAGGGACGCTATATCTCCCTAACTGCACACTGGGTAAATGTAGTGGCGGCTGGGCCCCAGGCGGAGAGTTCATTAGCGCACGTCCTTCCGCCGCCAAGGATCACAGGGCATCATTCTTTGCCTCCTGTAGCCTCCTCCTCCTACTCGGCTTCCTCCTCCTCCTCTGCTTCCACCTGCTCATCCAGTCAGCCACACACCTTCACCACCAACTTCAGCACAGCCCGGGGTAAACGTCAGCAGGCCATTCTGAAACTCATATGTTTGGGGGACAGGCCCCACACCGCGCAGGAGTTGTGGCGGGGTATTGAACAACAGACCGACCAGTGGTTGCTGCCGGTGGGCCTCAAGCCCGGCCTGATGGTTTGCAATAATGGGCGAAATCTCGTGGCAGCTCTGGGACTAGCCGGTTTGACGCACATCCCTTGTCTGGCGCATGTGCTGAATTTGGTGGTGCAAAAGTTCATTCACAACTACCCAGACATGTCAGAGCTGCTGCATAAAGTGCGGGCCGTCTGTGCGCGCTTCCGGCATTCACATCCTGCCGCTGCTCGCCTGTCAGCGCTACAGCGGAATTTCGGCCTTCCCGCTCACCGCCTAATATGCGACGTGCCCACCCGGTGGAACTCCACCTTGCACATGCTGGAGAGACTGTGCGAGCAGCAGCAGGCCATAGTGTAGTTTCAGCTGCAGCACGCACGGGTCAGTCGCACTGCGGAACAGCACCACTTCACCACCAATGATTGGGCCTCCATGCGAGACCTGTGTGCCCTGTTGCGCTGTTTAGAGTACGCCACCAACATGGCCAGTGGCGATGCCACTGTTATCAGTGTGACGATACCAATTCTATGTCTCCTTGAGAAAACGCTTAGGGCGATGATGGAAGAGGAGGTGGGCCAGGGCCAGGAGGAGGAGGAGGAGGATGACGGATCGTTTTTAGCACTTTCAGGCCAGTCTGTTAGAAGTGGCTCAGAGGGAGGTTTTTTGCAATAGCAGAGGGCAGGTACAAATGTGGCCAGCCAGGGACCACTACTGGAGGACAAGGAGGATGAGGAGGAGGTGGAGGAGGATGAGGATGAAGCAGGTTCACAGCGGGGTGGCACCCAGCACAGCGCAGGCACATCCCTGGTGCGTGGCTGGGGGGATACAGAGGATGATGACGATACGCCTCCCACAGAGGACAGCTTGTCCTTACCTCTGGCGAGCCTGGCACACATGAGCGATTACATGCTGCAGTGCCTGCGCAACGACAGCAGAGTTGCCCACATTTTAACGTGTGCTGACTACTGGGTGGCCACCCTGTTGGATCCACGGTACAAAGACAATGTGCCCACTTTACTTCCTGCACTGGAGCGTGATAGGAAGATGCGCGAGTACAAGCGCACGCTGGTAGACGCGCTCCTGAGAGCATTCCCAACTGTCACAAGGGAACAGGTGGAAGGCCAAGGCCAAGGCAGAGGAGGAGCTAGAGGTCGCCCTCGCAGCAGTGTTACGGCCAGCTCCTCTGAGGGCAGGGTTAGCATGGCAGAAATGTGGAAAAGTTTTGTCTCCACGCCACAGCTAACTGCCCCACCACCTGATACGGAACGAGTTAGCAGGAGGCAACATTTCACTAACATGGTTGAACAGTACGTCTGCACACAACTCCAAGTACTGACGGATGGTTCGGCCCCATTCAACTTCTGGGTTTCCAAATTGTCCACGTGGCCAGAATTAGCATGTTATGCCTTGGAGGTGCTGTCCTGCCCGGCCGCCAGCGTTTTATCTGAACGTGTATTCAGCACGGCAGGGGGCGTCATTACTGACAAACGCAGCCGCCTGTCCGCAGCCAACGTGGACAAGCTGACGTTTATAAAAATGAACCAGGCATGGATCCCACAAGACCTGACCCTCCCTTGTGCAGAGTAGTCCTTAATAACTGCCTTAAACCATGTTGTCTTGTACTCCTGGCCACTTCTTCATTGAAAAATCAATTTTTGAAATTAAGTAGGATCTTGGGGTGCAACCCAGAGTTGAATGAACCTTCCCTCTGTCTGGGTGCCGGGGCCAAAGTACATGAAAGTGTCCTTCTCCTGTGCTGGGTTATATGAATGTTATACTTGTGCTGTCTGACATGTCTCCTTTGTGTGGGTGCAGGGGGCCAAAGTCACTGAAAGCGGCCTTCTCCTGTGGTGGGTGATCGAAATGCCTGATTCTCTGCTGTGGGACCTCTCTCCTCTTTCTGGGTGCAGGGGTCAAAGAAACAAAAGGTGGCCTACGCCAGTGGTGGTTGACATGATGCCTGATTCTCTGCTGTGGGACCTCTCTCCTCCGTGTGGCTGCAGGGGTCAAGGTCTCTAAAAGTGCCCTTCTCCTGTGGTGGTTGATGTAAAACTGATGCTTGTGCTATCTGACCTGTCTCCTCTGTGTCGGTGCTAAGGCCTAAGTCACTGAAAGCGGCCTTCTCCTGTGCTGGCTGATATAAATGCCTGAATCTCTGCTGTGGGACCTCTCTCCTCCGTGTGGCTGCAGGGGTCAAAGTCTCTAAAAGTGCCCTTCTCCTGTGGTGGTTGATGTAAAACTGATGCTTGTGCTATCTGACCTGTCTCCTCTGTGTCGGTGCTAAGGCCTAAGTCACTGAAAGCGGCCTTCTCCTGTGCTGGCTGATATAAATGCCTGAATCTCTGCTGTGGGACCTCTCTCCTCCGTGTGGCTGCAGGGGTCAAAGTCTCTAAAAGTGCCCTTCTCCTGTGGTGGTTGATGTAAAACTGATGCTTGTGCTATCTGACCTGTCTCCTCTGTCTCGTTGCTAAGGTCTAACTCACTGAAAGTGGCCTTGTCATGTGCTGGGTGATGTAAAACTGATGCTTGTGCCATCTGACATGGTTGCCGGGGTCCCATTAAATGATGGCCTACTCCTGTGGTGGGTGATCTAAATGCCTGATTCTATGCTGTGAAATCTCTCTCCTCCGTCTGGGTGCAGGGGCAAAGTCTCTCAAAGTCGCCTTCTCCTGTGCTGGGTGATGTAAAACTGATGCTTGTACCATCTGACATGGTTGCCGGGGTCCCATTAAATGATGGCCTACTCCTGTGGTGGGTGATCTAAATGCCTGATTCTCTGCTGTGAAAACCTCTCTCCTCCGTCTGGGTGCAGGGGTCAAAGTCTCTCAAAGTCGCCTTCTCCTGTGCTGGGTGATATAAATGTTATACTTGTGCCATCTGACATGGTTGCCGGGGTCCCATTAAATGATGGCCTACTCCTGTGGTGGGTGATCGAAATGCCTGATTCTCTGCTGTGAAAACCTCTCTCCTCCGTCTGGGTGCAGGGGTAAAAGTCTCTAAAAGTGGCCTTCTCTTGTGCTGGGTGATGTAAAACTGATGCTTGTGCCATCTGACATGGTTGCCGGGGTCCCATTAAATGGTGGCCTACTCCTGTGGTGGGTGATCTAAATGCCTGATTCTCTGCTGTGAAAACCTCTCTCCTCCGTCTGGGTGCAGGGGTCAAAGTCTCTAAAAGTGGCCTTCTCTTGTGCTGGGTGATGTAAAACTGATGCTTGTACCATCTGACATGGTTGCCGGGGTCCCATTAAATGATGGCCTACTCCTGTGGTGGGTGATCTAAATGCCTGATTCTATGCTGTGAAACCTCTCTCCTCCGTCTTGGTGCAGGGGTGAAAGTCTCTCAAAGACGCCTTCTCTTGTGCTGGGTGATGTAAAACTGATGCTTGTACCATCTGACATGGTTTCCAGGGGTCCCATTAAATGATGGCCTACTCCTGTGGTGGGTGATCTAAATGCCTGATTCTCTGCTGTGAAAACCTCTCTCCTCCGTCTGGGTGCAGGGGTCAAAGTCTCTCAAAGTCGCCTTCTCCTGTGCTGGGTGATATAAATGTTATACTTGTGCCATCTGACATGGTTGCCGGGGTCCCATTAAATGATGGCCTACTCCTGTGGTGGGTAATCTAAATGCCTGATTCTCTGCTGTGAAAACCTCTCTCCTCTGTCTGGGTGCAGGGGTCAAAGTCTCTAAAAGTGGCCTTCTCTTGTGCTGGGTGATGTAAAATTGATGCTTGTGCCATCTGACATGGTTGCCGTGGTCCCATTAAATGGTGGCCTACTCCTGTGGTGGGTGATCTAAATGCCTGATTCTCTGCTGTGAAAACCTCTCTCCTCCGTCTGGGTGCAGGGGTCAAAGTCTCTAAAAGTGGCCTTCTCTTGTGCTGGGTGATGTAAAACTGATGCTTGTACCATCTGACATGGTTGCCGGGGTCCCATTAAATGGTGGCCTACTCCTGTGGTGGGTGATCTAAATGCCTGATTCTCTGCTGTGAAACCTCTCTCCTCCGTCTGGGTGCAGGGGTCAAAGTCTCTAAAAGTGGCCTTCTCTTGTGCTGGGTGATGTAAAACTGATGCTTGTACCATCTGACATGGTTGCCGGGGTCCCATTAAATGGTGGCCTACTCCTGTGGTGGGTGATCTAAATGCCTGATTCTCTGCTGTGAAACCTCTCTCCTCCGTCTGGGTGCAGGGGTCAAAGTCTCTAAAAGTGGCCTTCTCTTGTGCTGGGTGATGTAAAACTGATGCTTGTACCATCTGACATGGGTGCAGGGGTCAAATTAACTAAATGGTGGCCTAATCCTGTGGTGGGTGATATGATGCCTGAATATGTGCTGTGGGGCCTCTCTCCTCTTTCTGGGTGCAGGGGTCAAAGTAACTAAAAGTGGCCTTCTCCAGTGCTGGATGGTATAAATGTAATGCTTGTGCTATCTGACATGTCTCCTCTGTCTGGGTGCTAAGGCCTAAGTCACTGAAAGTGGCCTTCTCCTGTGGTGGTTGATATGATGCCAGATTCTCTGCTGTGGGACCTCTCTCCTTTGTCTGGATGCTGGGGTCGAAATAATAGTAAGCGACCTTCTCCATTGGTGGGTGATTTGAAGCCTGATTCTGTGCTATGGGACCTAACTCCAATTATTTTTGGTTAATTTTTATTTATTTTATGTTAAGTCATCATTTCCCTATCTACATTTGTTTGCAGGGGATTTACTTACATTTTGCTGCCTTTTGCAGCCCTCTAACCCTTTCCGGGAGTCTTTTACAGCCTTTTTAGTGCCCAAAAGTTCGGGTCCCCATTGACTTCTATGGGGTTCGGGTTCAGGATGAAGTTCGGGTTGAGTTCGGATCGCGAACCCGGACATTTTCCGGAAGTTCGGCCGAACCTCTCGAACCCGAACATCCAGGTGTTCGCTCAACTCTACTTATAGCACCAACTGGAAAATGCGCAGCAATTTTAGAAAAGAAAAAAATCGAAGTAAGTTTTCTGTGCGGCTTCTTCTCATGCAGGCGGTGCATAGTATGCCAGGAGACTAGGAAAAATATTGGGAAACAAGAGGTGATTGCGAACAGAAAGGGCACACAAGAATATAAGATCAAGGAACATATAATCTGTAATACAAGAGGCGTAATTTACGCGATAAAATGCCCATGTGAAAAATTATATATAGGCAGAACTAAGCGGCAATTAAAATGGCGAATTAGCGAACATATAAATAACATAGAGAAAAATGCTCTGAGGCATCCTTTATCACGGCACTATCACGAAATGCATGGGAAAAAAGTGGATGGAACTGTATTTATGGGGATAGAAAAGGTGGAGAGAGAGATAAGAGGAGGTGACTATATTAAGAGGTTATCTAGAAGAGAAACTTATTGGATTTATTGTTACCAAGGGGTCTCAATTCTGAGATCAAGCTTCTTGGTTTTGAAAAAAGAATGATAGATAAAAAGGGGGAGGAGTGGTGTCTATATATAGAGGAGAGCAGTGGGAAGTAGGAGATTCCCTGAAGAAGAACAACGTCCAAATTGTTCGAAATGCGATGGATGGACTTACGGTACCACTGCCGACCCGTAGCTTCGCAGATGACGTCATCGGCTCGTTTGTTGGACGAGAGCGAGCAAAGTAAGTTTGGAGTTTCGCTACTAGCCGGAGCTCAGGGAACTCCGATTAATAGCTGCCTCTAACTAGAAACAGACCCCCTAACCCCTGTAAGTAACAGAGGATCTGGAAAAACCTCAGTGTCTGCAACCCACCAGGATCGGGACTCACTGTATCAGCGGCTTCAGTAAGAAGGTAACAGATTGTTGCTGGGTTCGGCATTGTGTGTTGAAGCATATCTAACGTTAACTGAGCCTGCAGTGTGGTTTAGGGGTTGCTGAATGTAGAGGCTATGCGGGGTGTCAAATCGTTTTTACTGTGTGCAGTTAATACGGGACTGCAGGGACACTGCAGCGGCAGGAGTGAGCGCCAGTGATTTTATAATTTGTGGTAAACATCAGATTTTGTTGCAGAAATTTTTTGTGAATGAAAATCTGTTAATCTGAATGGGGCTGTTTTGGTGGCAAACACATGGATTTCTGCAAGCCCCATTGAGGTGAATGGAACTGATTTTCAGTAGCAGAAAATTCTGCAACAAAATCTGATCTGTGTAAAGGTAGCCTGAGAGAACCTAAGGTTCAAATCAATCCGATCAAAGAATGAGAACATTTGAGGGAACTCCTATTTTGCTGATATAGGAAGGACCATAAGCCCCAATCAGTCGTTAGCTATTAAGTTGGGGTGTGCTCTGCCCTAGGGACCTAGTGAGAGGATGGAGACATCTGTGAATGCCCTGCAAGGAACAAGATATCATGTTAATGGACTGTTTGATGAAACAGCAAGGGTGGCTGAGCCACAACTCCTGAGCTTTGGTCCAAAGAGCATGGAACAGATTGACCTAGTAAGAGGCATGTGTAAGTGTTATCTCTAAAGTCTGGTGAGGAGAACCAATTGAAATACACCATCAGTACATGAGGGGCTATGAACATTTAGAACAGAGTGAAGGTCCAGCGTCCAGTGGCCCTAGTGGGTGTAGAGTTCATGAGTGAACAGCAGTCATCACAACTATTGAGCTCTCATTTCTGCCTGGGAAACTTGTAACCACTATGCATTAGGCCCCTTGCAGATGAGCGTGACGGATTGGCACCAGATGCGTTCAGGGTGCGTTCAGTGAAACTCGTCTGTTTGTCTGCGATCGCGTTGAGTTTTTTCCGTGCGGGTGCAATACGTTTTGATGCGTTTTTTTCATGCGCGTGATAAAAAACTGAAGGTTTACTAACAACATCTCTTAGCAACCATCAGTGATAAAACGCATTGCATCTGCACTTGCTTGCGAATGTGATTTTCACGCAGCCCCATTTACTTCTATGGGGCTAATGTTGCGTGAAAAACGCAGAATATAGAACATGCTGCAATTTTCACGCAACGCACAAGGGATGCGTGAAAAACAACGCTCATGTACACAGACCCATTGAAATGAATGGGTCCGCATTCAGTGGGGGCGCAATTAGTTCGCATCACGCATTGCACCTGCGTGGAAAAATCGCTCGTGTGAAAGGGGCCTTAAGCTCCAGTGGAGCAAACAACAAAGTTCTCCTGTAAGATTGACTAACTGGTTAATACTGAAAAATTAAGATTAAAATACAGCAGTCTTGATGCCTTCTTCAAGATAAAACCATCAGCAGCTTTTACAGTTATCAAAAAGATCCTTATTGTGGCTCTTCAATTTGCATGGTTTCTAGCTTGGCTGTGCACCTAACTTGTCAGCCCCTAGCACAGGCATGCTCAACCTGCGGCCCTCCAGCTGTTGGAAAACTACAACTCCCACAATGCCCTGCTATAGGCTGATAGCTGTAGGCTGTTCAGGCATGCTGGGAGTTGTAGTTTTGTAACATCTGGAGGGCCGCAGGTTGAGCATGCCTGCCCTAGCATCTACTAAGTTCACCCTGGTGTCCTTAGCGCACAATATGGCTTACCTGAAAAGTCGAATCCTAGAGTACTGTGAAGAAGTACCACATTCAGTTCTTCAGCGTCTTCACTAAGACTGGATTAGACATTTAGCCATGTGCATTCAGACTCATGTAAAGCACTTTAGGAAACTCTGACCTTGCTTAACTTCTAAACAGGTAAACATTTCCATTGTGTTTCTGAGTAAATTCTAGCCAAGATTGATATACTGTACCATATCACATGACACTCTTCCAATGGAAAAAACCTGAGCTGAATTCAATATGGTGATTTCAAAATGGCAGCCAAAAACGTTTCCTTCAGCAAATAAGGCACCCTAAATATCGACCATATGCCAACAATGCTCCAAAATTATGCTCCACAACTATACCAACTTACATGTGGTATAAACTTAGACTAGACAGTAGAGATGTCCCGAACATATGCAAAGTTCGATTCACCCCCTATACTTTATCATTGAGCAAACTTTGACCCTGTACCTCACAGTCAGCAGACACATTCCAGCCAATCAGCATACCCTCCCTCCCAGACCCTCCCACCCCCTAACAAAAAGCAAGGACAGCATCCATCTTAGATTCATTCTGAAGCTGCAGTGTTAGTTAGAGCAGGGAGAGTGCTTAATAATAGGGAAAGCGTTAGCTACTAGTGTTCAGTGTCCACTCCAGTTCTCAAAGACTCACCAGCCTCTTTCACACGAGCGTGTCCAGATTAGGCCCCATTCACATATCCGTAGTGTGTTGCAGATCTGCAAATTGCGGATCCGCAACACACCATGCCGGCATTACCCATAGAGATGCCTACTCTTGTCTGCAGGCTGCGGACAAGAATAGGATATGCTCTATCTTTTGCGGAGCTGCGGCCGGATGTTTCGGGGCCGAAACCCGGAAGTTCGGGGCTGCGGCTCTGCAAATGTGGAAGCGGAGAGCATATAGTGTGCTCTCCGCATCATGTTCGGCCCCATTTACAATTAATGGGTCCACATCCATTCCGCAGAATTGCGGAATGGACGCGGACAAAAATTGTGGATATCTGAATGGGGCCTTGGGTCCGGATGCGTTGTGGATGTGTTCAGTGAAAACTGTGTGATTTCACAGGCAAAGCCATTCAGTTTTGCCTGGGATTGCGTTCAGTTGTTTAGTTTTTTCCGTGCGGGTGCAATGCGCTTTGATGCGTTTTTCACGCGCGTGATAAAAATCTGAAGGTTTACAAACAACATCTCCTAGTAACCATCAGTGAAAAACGCAACGCACCCACAGTTGCTTGCGAATGCAATGCGTTTTTCATGCAGCCCCATTCCCCAGTAGAATAGTACTACTTAACACACCACTCATATAGGGTGAACAGTACATTGCACGGCACACGCGCAGTGCCCCAAATTGGAAGAAAGAGGACCGACCAACCATCTTTTTCCATCTCCTGGTTCCTAAAATCTATTCCATACACTGGCCCCTGATGGGGACAAAACAGAGATTAAACTGGTAAGAACAGATTTTTTTAATTTAAAAAAAAAGAGAATGGCCTCTGCGGAGCTGGGTATTTTTTGGCCGCGTTACTGAACGCTCATGCACAATGGCTGTAGGCTTATGCGTCCTTTTGCGGAGGTGACAAACCTGGTCAGTCAAAGCCGAGGCAACATCATCGACCTCATCGCATATGCGTTTTTTCTGGAGCGTGCCCTGCGAAG
This sequence comes from Bufotes viridis, assembly GCA_033119425.1. Taxonomy (NCBI): domain Eukaryota; kingdom Metazoa; phylum Chordata; class Amphibia; order Anura; family Bufonidae; genus Bufotes; species Bufotes viridis. The sequence goes on from CM065590.1 coordinate 457,905,010, forward strand.
AGTGCTGGATCAGGTCGTGGATGAGCATGAAGAGGAAGAGTTGTGGTCACCATCACCACCAGAAGCAGCCTTGTCGTCGTCGATTGCTGGACCTGCGGCAACGCAGAGAGAGGAGTCTGAAGAGGGGAGTCAGAGGAGGAAGGTGGCTTTGAGGAGGTGGAAGACCAACCACAGCAGGCATCCCAGGGGGCTTGTTGCCACCTATCGGGGACCCTTGGTGTTGTACGTGGCTGGGTGGAAGAAGAGACCGTCAATGACGTCAGTGAGGACAAGGAACGGGAGATGGCTAGCTTGGTAAACAACCTTGTGCAAATGGGGAGTTTGCGGTTGTGCAAATGGACTGTTTGCGGTTGTTTGCGGTGCATTAAACAGGGAGTTTGGTCTGTCAGAGTTTGGTCTATCACTATGAAGGGGACGTAACCCTTACACTACCTGATCGATACAACATCATACCTGATCGTATACACACACTGGATGTTTTAAACCACGTTATTCCAAACAATTTAGGAATGTTAGGTGATTTATGCCCTTTATGGATTAAAACCCGACTCTGCGTCAACTACGTAATTTTCCGTGGGAGTTTTGCCATGGATCCCCCTCCTGCATGCCACAGTCCAGGTGTTAGTCCCCTCGAAACAACTTTTCCATCACAATTGTGGCCAGAAAGAGTCCCTGTGGGTTTTAATATTTGCCTGCCAATTGAAGTCTATGGCGGTTTGCCCGGTTTGCTGGTTCCCGAACATTTGCGGAAGTTCGCGTTCACAAACAGAAAATTTTATGTTCGCGACATCTCTACTAGACAGTTTTTGTCTAAATACTGGAGCATGGACAAAATTCTAGCATAAATATGATGCAGGATTTACGAGACTCCAAATTTACAAAGGTCCATGTTTCAGAATAGTAAATTTGTCTAATATTAAGACTCTATGAGGTCATTTATCAAACTGGTGTAAAGTAGAATTGGCTTAGTTGCCCATAGCGACCAATCAGATTCCATCTTTCATTTTTGACAGCTCCTTTAGAAAATGAAAGGTGGAATCTGATTGGTTGCTATGGGCAACTAAGCCAGTTCTACTTTACATCAGTTTGATAAATTACCCCAGTAATTCGTATACTTAGTGTAAAGTGTGACACTATTAGTAAAGTTGCCCCTCTAATGAGAAAATAAAGTTTTGTTTTTAACCTATTTTCAGATACTGGAGAACACCTTTTCTGCTTGAATTCATCTACAAAGCATGATATGAATAATAGTAATAGTAATAACTGCTCTCCACATTGGACATGTGACAGAAAAACACATAGGGGAGATTTATCTGCCCCTGTACACATGAAAAGTGACGTTAAAAAGTGGCGTGGCAGGGGGCGTAGCCAGCCATTGCGACAAATTTATCTTAATGTACGCCAGTTTTCTGGCGTAAATGAAGCCATAAATCTACAGCAGCTCTGAGCTGTCGTAGGTTTCTGGTTAGGTGCCCGAACTACACGTGGATGCACCTAATTTATGATTATCATAAATTTGGTGCATCTTCTTGCAGCTCAGGGGATATCAAGACAGTTGCAGAAAGCGCAAGTCCTGATAAATCTCCCCCATAGGCCCTGAGTTATTATGACTGCACTCTAGAATTGTGGCTTAAAAAAATAGGATCATTTTTTGAAACTTTTTGCACTCATTGCGACTTTTTGCATTTTTACACCACTAGCTCCAGTTTTGCAATGTGGGTCGGAAAGTAGGCGTGGCTAGCTATGGTAATGAGTTTCACTCCAGATTTGTCATTAGGACTTTTTTTAAAGTCACAAAATAAGTCACAATAAGTTTAAGGATAAGACAAATTCATCAAACAACTGGTGAAATTTGATAAGGGTCCATTCAGATGTCCGTAAGTGTTTTGCGGTCTGCAAATTGAGGATCCGCAAAACACGGATACTGGACACGTACAATCCGCATATTGTGGACCGCACATGGCCGGCCCTATGATAGAAATGCCTATTCTTGTCCGCAATTGCGGACAAAAATGAAATATGTTCAACCTTTTTTGCGGGCAGCGGAACAGAACAATGGATGTGGACATATTTTGCGGCACCATTGTAAAGAATGGATGCAGACCCAGAACTACGGACATGTCAATGGACCCTGAAGTACATCAACGCAGACTCCAAGCAAAACTGACCTCAAATATTTCCCTCATGATAAATCCCCCCTCCTCACACACTCTGGAGGGGGGGGGGGTCTCTTCCACACCGTATATATATAAATGGTATCACTGCAGCTCCTATAGGAGTTGTTAGCCAAATGTCTTTCAGAAATCTAGTTAATCTGCTTGACTTAGATTTCCCATCTTCATACTAAATATAACAAAATAATAATTCAGTTATTTTGGTATCAAGTGTTTACCTTGAACACCAAAGGATGATCTTGAGTTACTCTGGATACTGCTAATAATAGGCTTAGGTAATGGCAGCCTGGCCGAAAAGACATATAATCAAACTAAATGTGAATTTGATTGACTAGATAGCAGTGGATTGGTTTCAAAACCAGAATTAGCTGTAACCATTAGAGATGACTCGTAAAGTATTCACAAATTCAATTCAGCTGTTTCTCCAAATTTCACCAAAAAATTTACTTTGTGACAAATTACTTTGTCATGAAGCCCATTTCTTTGTAAGTAGTGGGTGGCGTGCAATGACAGGGAGCAACAATTGCGTCGCTCCCTGTCATTGTATGCCTCAGATGTTGCGTTCATAGCTGATCGCAGCATCTAACTGTAATAACACAGTGTAAAATGTAAAAAAAAAATAAAAAAATTAATTCATACCTTACATCCATTTTCTCGCGAAAAGCTGGCCGCCGCCATCTTGATTGAAGATCTAGCACATCTAGCAATGGCCACCGGGGTGATGTCATAAGTCACCGAGCACAGGATTTGATGTGAGATCTTCAATCAAGATGGCGAAGGCAGTGGCGTTGCTGGGGCTAGTGTCACCCGGTGCGGTAGAAAATGGTGTCACCCCCCCCCCCCGGCGGCGATCTGTCTGCTTAGCCCTGCCCCCCCCCACGTCAGCTGTCTGTTTACTCTCCAAACCCCCATCCATGTTATCGCTTGGGTTCAAATTATAGCACCCCCAGCAGGCCACCCCACCCCAACCCCCGGTGGTCTGTCTTCTGTCTGCTTAGCACACCCCCCAACATATTTGCATACAGAAAAACAAAACAAAAAAAACAAATACGTACCTCCATGGCAGCGATGCGATGCAGGCCTCTTCTGGCCTGTGTCCCGAGCAGTACGGCTCTGGCGGCGCGATGACGTCATTGCGCCGCCTGCGCCGGCCTCTGATAGGCTACCGGCACAAGGCCAGCAGCCTATCAGAGGAACAAAGAAGGGAGACGCCTCTCCCTTGCCCTGCTGCAGTGTTTATCTGTATCGCGATACAGATGAATGTAGGGAGATGAGTGCTTCCATAATGCAAGCGCTCATCTCCTGGTGGTGTCACCCAGGGGCATAGCTAGAAATGACTGGGCCCCACAGCAAAAAATTTATGCCCCCCCCCCGGATCTCCCACCGACACATACCATATTGGACCTCCCACCCATTCAGTGTCCTCCACACATCCCCCCCATCAGTGTCCTGCACACATCCCCCCCATCAGTGTCCTCCACACATCCCCCTATTAGTGTCCTGCACACATCCCCCATCAGTGTCCTCCACACATCCCCCCATCAGTGTCCTGCACATCCCCCCATATGTGTCCTGCACATCCCCCATCAGTGTCCTGCACACATCCCCCATCAGTGTCCTGCACACATCCCCCATCAGTGTCCTGCACATCCCCCATCAGTGTCCTGCACACATCCCCATCAGTGTCCTCAACACATCCCCCCATCAGTGTCCTGCACACATCCCCATCAGTGTCCTGCACACATCCCCCATCAGTGTCCTCAACACATCCCCCATCAGTGTCCTGCACACATACCCCATCAGTGTCCTCCACACATACCCCCATCAGTGTCCTGCACACATCCCCCCATCAGTGTCCTCCACACATCCCCCATCAGTGTTCTCCACACATCCTTCATCAGTGTCCTCCACACATCCCCCATCAGTGTCCTGCACACATCCCCCCCATCAGTGTCCTCAACACATCCCCCCATCAGTGTCCTGCACACATCCCCTATCAGTGTCCTGCACGCATACCCCATCAGTGTCCTCCACACATACCCCCATCAGTGTCCTGCACACATCCCCCATCAGTGTCCTGCACACATCCCCCATCAGTGTCCTCCACACATCCCCATCAGTGTTCTCCACACATCCTTCATCAGTGTCCTCCACACATCCCCCATCAGTGTCCTGCACACATCCCCCATCAGTGTCCTGCACATCATCCCCATCAGTGTCCTCAACACATCCCCCCATCAGTGTCCTCAACACATCCCCCATCAGTGTCCTGCACACATCCCCTATCAGTGTCCTCCACACATACCCCCATCAGTGTCCTCCACACATACCCCCATCAGTGTCCTGCACACATCCCCCCATCAGTGTCCTCACACATCCCCCATCAGTGTTCTCACACATCCTTCATCAGTGTCCTCCACACATCCCCCCATCAGTGTCCTGCACATCATATCCTCCATCCCCATCAGTGTCCTGCACACATCCACCCCCATCAGTATCCTGCACACATCCCCCCATCAGTGTCCTGCACACATCCCCCCATCAGTGTCCTCCACACACACCCCCATCAGAGCTTCATATTAACCTGCTGTACTAAAATTATGGCTAAAAACCTCAGTAATAGTTTCCCATATATAATACTTTATATATATATATATATATATATATATATATATCAGAAGTATAAATATATATTATCATACTTCTGATATACATGAATGCATAATTTAGCCTCTATTTCTAAAAGGTTTTCACCAGGACTAGAACGCCCAACCTTTCACATCAGAGGTGAGAGCTCTAACCACTGAGCTATGGAGCTTAATGCTAAACTATGCTGGAAAAACCTTATAGTAGTGTATCAGGTATTAGGTATTTCTATACAGCAGAAGTATCATTAAATAAAAAAAAAAATGTGTAATTACTATATAGTAATTACACATTTATTTTGTGTCATGTTTTTTTTACAAAAACTGAAAAAAAAAAATTTAAATTATACTTCTGCTGTATGGGAATACCTAATACTTGCTAGACTACTATGAGGTTTTTCCAGCTTAGTTTACCATTGAGCTCATAGTTAGTGTTCTTGCCTCTCATGCAAAGGGTTGTGAGTTCGAATCCTAGTGGCAACCTTTCAGAAATAGAGGCTAAATTAGATTAAAATACATTGGGTGTCCCCCAGGATTGTCAGTATGCTTGGGCACATCTAATTTAGCCTCTATTTCTGAAAGGTTGCCACCCCCCTCATGTTCATAGCACTGACTCCATATATGGACACAACCATATATGGAGTCAGAGCTGGGATTCCCTGTACAGCATCGCGGCTTCAGGCAAGTGCAGTGAATAAATTATCTTCTGCCGACACTGGTGGGTGTCACCCCATCAGTGGTGTCACCCGATGCGGCCCGCACCCACCGCACCCCCCTCGCAACGCCACTGGGCGAAGGCCAGCCGTTGCAATCAAATGGATGCGGTAAGTGTGATTTTTTTTTTACCGCCATTCAAGGAAAATCGATTCGCATCTACTACAGATTATCAGACAGACAATTACAAAACCTTGTGATGAACTGTGATGAACCTTGTCGGATCCAGCAAAAACGCTAGTGTGAAAGTAGCCTAATAAGGCTTAAAACTGGATCTTTTAAACACATTTAGATGCACAGCATTAGACTCCTGCTATTTTAGGATTCAAGCAGAATCCTGGGGCGACATCTTATGCTCCCTCATTGCCAGACTGAGTAGAAATGCTACAAACTCTTATTTTCTCTTAATAAAGGTCAGTGTGTCTTTAACAACCTGTTGCTTAGCAGCTAATAGTCCTTCAAGATAAGAGCTTTCTTCCTTGCTGTTTGTAGGGATCTCCTTGACTTGCTCTAGTTGGATGCACAGAACAGCTCATTTCCTTTACCTCTATAATTACCTTAAAAAGGTTGACTTCTAATAAAACATGGTCAGTATTTTTCAACAGTATGTACAAGCCAAAACCAGCAGTGGGTCCAAAACCCAGAAGAGGCACATATCTTTCCATTATACTTCTTCTCTATCGGTTCCTCTCCTGGTTTTGACTTACAAATACTGATGCAAAATACTGACCATGTGAAAGTGGCCAAAGTGTATTTGCCTGTTTAGCTAAAGAGGACCTGTCACCATTCCCGTCATGTCTGCTTTAGGGCTCGTTTACATGACCGTATGGATTTGTGGTCCATTTTTATCGGATCTGTTTTTCTGTTTTTGGTTCCAGTAGTGTTTCTGTTTTTGTTCCGTTTCCGTTTGTGATCCATTTTTTGTGGATCACAAACGGAAATGGAAGCATATAATAATGTTTTAACAGTAAATACATTGAAAAATTGGGCTGGGCATAACATTTTCAATAGATGCTTCCACAAAAACGGAACGGATACGGAAGACATACGGATGCATTCCGTATTTTATTTTACAGCCCCATTGACTTGAATGGAGCCACGCAACGTGATTTGCGGGCAATAATAGCACATGACTCAATGTAGCAGAACTGAAAAATGGAAAAACGGAATGAATACGGAGTACATTCCATTTTTTTTTTGCGGACCTATTAAAATAAATAGTTCCGTATATGGACAGTATACTGAATACAAAAAACGGCCCGTATACGGAATGCAAAAACCGTTTGTGTGAACGAGCCCTTAGTTACTACTTTTAATCCCCTTAAAATAACAAATCTGGAGCATATTTCCTTAGAAATCTGCATTGTGTCGTCCCCCTATTATTCCTTCTAGAAACATTTCAATAAATTGCAACCTGGGTATTGCCATTTACCTACATAGCCTGACACTGGTAGCATTGACTGCACTGTCTAAGATTATGCAGTGACATACCCCCCCCCCCCCAAAAAAAAAAAAAAAAAAACTTGGTAAACCCAGTTCCCAATTTATTCATACATTTTTAGCAGGAATAGCAGAAGAACTAAACAATCATTTTTTTTAATTGGCCTTTATTAAAAATATTCAGCCATTTTCTTTGTACAGATATCAGTTTTTATGTATTTTCAGAATAGCAGGCTTTCTGCTCAGAATGATTCCCGTCACATAGAGACCCTGGTGGCTCATGTGTAGCCCTTATCTCTGAACTCCTGACGGATTTAGTTTACTTTACTTTGGTTTACTTATTACACTGTTATAGTTACTATATTGGGGCCCATCAAGGTAGGTACACACATGGCCCCTTTTCATCTGAATGAAAATGCTGCAGAAACAACCCCTTTCCCATTTATGGAGTTAATTTTCAGTTTCAGAAATTTCTGTAACAAATCTGCCACATGTGAAGTTACTTAGAGTTGAGCGAACCCGAACTATATAGTTCAGGTTCGTACCAAATGTTAGGATATTCGGGACACAGACCCGAACCCGAACGTTTTCATAAAAGTTCGGGTTCGGGTTCGGGTTCGTTGTTCGGTGATTCTTCACGCTTTTTGAAAGCCTGCAGAGCAGCCAATCAGTAAGAGTTTTACATCTTTACATCTTACATCTTTACATCTTACATCTCAGACTTGCTGGTACACAGCCACTGCAAACCAGGACCCACTGGCTGTTAATGGCTAATACGAAAACCTGTGGACTCATTTAAATGCAGTGGTTGTGTGGCGTGCGACTCCATACAGACTGGGAAATCCTTTTACAGCAGCAATTTGAATAAATCCTTCCCAATAAAGGATTTTATCAACTGCCGCACTAAAGGGGTCATTTATAAAATAACCTGTATATGCCGGATGGAATATATTGGTAAAACAAAAAGGGAGTTGCGGAGGCGTGTTGGAGAACATCTTTGCGATATCTCCAGCAAAAAGGAAACAACAGTATCCCGTCACGTACATGAGGTCCACTCAGGGGATATTACCTACATTAGGTTTATGGGCATTGCTACCATTCCCCCCCTCCCTCCCAGTACGAGGAGGTGATTGGGATAGGTCTCTCCTCCAACTTGAGTCACGCTGGATCCACACCCTCCACACAGTGCATCCATCTGGTTTAAATGAACAACTCAACTTCGCATGTTTCCTCTAATAACTAAAGCCTCCCTTCACGATTCTGTGGTCTCCAGTACCTCTGCGGTATCAGTAATCTATGAGTATTGCATGTATTCTTCATTCATTTACAATATTTGTAATACTTTATTAAATATGCCTGTTTTGTACATGCCGTTCTGATATATTCTTATGACCGGGTTGTCCAGTTGACCTTAAGTATCTAGTGCCAGTTAATGCTCCCATATGACTTTTTTCACTGCATCATTGTAAGTGCGGGTTCTGTTCCTCCTCCTGGCGGCTCTCATCCCGGTTCCCAGGGCACGTGACAACAAATATGTCCACACGTATCGCATCAATGTGTTGATGCATTGTGCGGCTGTGCGCTGTGACCGGTCATGTGATTATGACGTCACAGTGCTCTTTGTTATACTTCTCCCTCGGACCTGCTCCTCAGCGCGCATGCAACGATCGGACGCCTCCCGATGATGTCATTGCGCGCAAATGCCTGGCGTTGTTGGTACACACGTGGGTATAAAGGTCCATCACGAGTGCAGTTCTAGGCAGGATATCATTTGCCTCAATACTAGCGGCCCATCAGCTGGTAGGACGGTCCAGTAGTCTATCACACACTGGATTGAAGGGGTCGTTCTTTTCAGGGCGGTTACCCTGTGGTTAGGACGGTAGGGGAAAGTGTAGCCCCTTTATCACAGGGACGTCTAGGGTCTGACATCTAATTACTGTACCCTTTGCTTCCTTCCCCTGCCTCCCTTTGCCCAACTCGTCCGGTCCTACTCATCAATTCCCACACCGCCAATATTGACACCGATAAGGTAGGAACAACAGTTATTTCTCATATGGTGCCGCCGTGCACTTGTTTTGCATCTAAAAAGGTACATTTTCATTGTCCTAAGTATTTATTGTATGTTTGGCAATTATCTATGCCTCTAGTTTTTTTTGTCTCATTGAAGGGATTGTATTTTAAAGTGATTCTGAGTAAAAGTTATGTTTTAACTCCTCCCATTTACCACGTTTTTTGTTATGTTCAAACCCATCGTGGTTATTTAAGCCACCAGATTTACAATCTGGATACTGTGTTTTCCCTATTGTTTTACATCTTTGCCCTAAGAAGCCATCACAGCCATGCCTACTAATGGCATGGCTGCGATTGGCTGAGTGCAGCATGTGACCCAGCCTCTTTATAAGCTGAAGTCACGTAGTGCCGCACATCACTCTGCTGCTGTTAGTATAGGGACAGGTTGCTGCCAGTGCTCCCAGGGAGTGATTAGGAAAGAAATCTGTTGAACCTGGTGGTGTGAAATCTTCAAGCTACAGCAATTATTGAGGGAGGGTGATACTGCAAAGTGTTTTCTTTTAAATCCATCTGTTACTGAGGTGGGGGTCGGTGGCCATTTTAGCCACTGCAGTGTCCTTGGAACTGCATGTGACCTGCATGTGTGCCAGCCTGCCAGGGACATCAGTCTAATTCTTTTTGGTAGCTCAGTGAAGGAAAAAATCCTACATTACCTTTTGTATAATTTAGGGGTGATATAGTTCATTTCTGTAGTCCGGGGCAAAAATCTGTATTGTGGTGCTATAGAGCACTTGTGCATACAACGCACCAAAACATATTTTCAATTTCAACAGTGAAATAGTGCATCAGTGTATATTTGGAAAAAAGCTGTATTCCTGGTCCACAAAGCAGCTGTGCATACAGCGTACAAATACCTATTTTAAATATTAGCACTGAAATAGTGCATTAGTTTGTTTTAGGGGGAAAAAAAGTCGTGTTCTTGGTTCACAAAGCAGTTGTGCATACAGCGTACAAATACCTACGTTTAATTTCCAGCCTTTAAATAGTGCATTTGCGAATTTTGGGGAAAAAAGCTGTGTTCTTGGTCCACAAAGCAGATGTGCATACAGCGTACAAATACCTACATTTAATTTCCAGCTGTTAAATAGTGCATTTATGAATTTTGGGGGAAAAAAGACGTGTTCTTGGTCCACAAAGCATTTGTGCATACAGCGTACAAATACATATTTTACATTTCTGCAGTAAAATAGTGCATCAGTGTATTTTTGGGAAAAAAGCTGTATTTCAGGTCCACAAAGCAGTTGTGCATACAGCGAACAAATACCTATTTTAAATCTCAGCATTGAAATAGTGCATTAGTGTGTTATAGGGAAAAAAGCCTTGTTCTTGGTTCACAAAGCAGTTGTGCCTACAGCATTCAAATACCTACGTTTAATTTCCAGCCGTTAAATAGTGCATTTGTGAATTTTGGGGGAAAAAGCCGTGTTCTTGGTCCACAAAGCAGTTGTGCATACAGCATACAAATACCTATTTTAAATCTCAGCACTGAAATAGTGCATTAGTGTGTTTTAGGGAAAAAAATCTGTGTTCTTGGATCACAAAGCAGTTGTGCATACAGCGTACAAATACCTATTTTAAATTTCAGCAATGAAATAGTGCATTACTGTGTTTTAGGGAGAAAAAGCGGTATTCCTGGTCCACAAAGCAGTTTAAATACACCACCCAAATACATATTTTACATTTCTGCTGTGAAATAGTGCATTTTTCTGTTTTGTTAAAAAAAAGCCACATTCTTGCTTCACAGAGCAGTTGTGCATACAGCGTACAAATACCTATTTTAAATTTCTGCACTGAAATAGTGCATTAGTGTTTTTTTGGGAAAAAAATCCATATTCTTGGTCCACAGAGCAGTTTTCAATAAACCGCACAAATACCTATGTTTAAATTTCAGCAGTGAAATACTTTATTAGTGTATTTTGTGGGGAAAAAATCCGTATTGTTGTTTCACAGAGCAGTTTGGCATACAACGCACAAAAACTTATTTTAAAAGTTAGCAGTGACATACTGCATTTCTGTAGTTTGCTGCAATAAACACTGGTTTTGTGATACATAGCAGATCTATATTACAGAAAGTTAGTGGGAGATAGTCAGTGTAGGTTAGATATAGTGATATTGTCGTAGCTGTCCATACATACATGCTACAGGCAAGTTCACAACACTACTTAGTGCACTAATCACTAATATGTTGTCAGACCTGCTAAACTGTGAAGTTGCATGTATTGCGCAAAAATATGCGCATTATTATTTGCCGATTTGCGCAATCGCGAATATATCGGAGCACTCTATCTGCATATAAAGCTATTGTAATGTTCTGCCGTGCCAACCATTTTCTCCAGTCTCAGCAAACTTCTAGCAGCTTGAAAAATGTAGCAATAGTGACCCACACCTGTATAGCGCGCGCATTATGTGAATATTGCATTGCCCATTTTTGCAATCATCAAGAAAATAATTGTGAATTCTTGAATTTGCAAATTTATGATGAATATTCGCCCAACTATTTGCGAAATATTGTGAATTCGAATATTTCCCCTGCCGCTCATCACTACTCGCTACTGCAATCGTCAGTGTCTCCTCAAACAGATGATCGGTGGAGGTCCTGGGTTTCGGTCCCCCTTCAATCAGAGGATAGTTCATCAGTAAAAAAGTTAAGAAGACCCCTTTAAGTGGTTCTGGGAAGACCATTGTAACTTGAGTCCATAACTTTAAGGAAAACACAAATGTCATCACTTACCTATAACAGTCAAGAATATACGCTGGGAGCTGTAAATCACTTTTTATGACTTCTTCAGGGTCCTCCTGTACAGTAAACACATGTACCAGAAAAATAAAATGGAGCCACCTCCAGCTGATATCCAAAGGAGGAGCTCATCCTGGCACAGTAGAGGGCAGTTCAAGAAATGTAGTACCTCATTGTGCTGTAAAGAGGAGCCACTAGACAATCAGTACTTGTGGTTTACCATCGAAATGGCCATGTTAATTGGTTGTCTCTTATCCTGAGGCATTGTATGTTGAGTTTGGTTTCAACTTACGATGGCCCAGAAAAGACCATTATAAGCTAAAAATATTGTATCTGGAGGGACCACTGTACAATGTTCTTTGATTTCCTAGGATATGTGAAAATACATGTTATGTTCCCGAAGTGATATCGTACAATACTGCTCTCCATCATGGGTTGATTTATAAGAACCTGATGCTGGTATCATATGAAGGAACACAGCAGCTTTGCTGCTTCCATCTCTTCCCATTGCTATACTGGTAATTTAAGAAACTAATTAGGAATTTCCTAATGATAACACATGCCTTTAAATTGGTTGTTGCAAACCTAATACCATCATACAATGTTGCCGGAATAGCAATAAAATGGCTGACACCACGCTGACTGCAGACATGATTGGCAAGTATTGTGTTAAATGTAAATCACGCTGTTATTTTACTGCATATTGCTTGATGGTGGGGGAGTAATTCACTTGAATCATCCTGTAAGTGTTTCAGTGCAAGAACACATCTTATCATACAGGTGTTAACAATCATAATCCTTGGGCCTCGCTAGTTTTGCAAATCTTGTACATTTGAGAAGTAGGATCCTGCGGCTTCCCAGCTGTTGTTGAGACGCAATGCCCAGCGTGACTTGTCTGCCAGTGGCAGATCGTGCCGCAAACTCTTCATCAGGAACAACAGGTAGAAGCTGCCTGCCCTGACATAAGGGGGTGAGTCATTCTCTGAGACCTGTCTATGGCTAAAGCAAGCCCATCTGTGCCTGTCAGGGGTTCTTTACGTCTGCAGATTAGACCCCCATAGTGGTCACTTACCATACAGCTACATGAATAAGTAGAAATACCTGAAAACTATAAAAACAGAAAATTATAATTCAGATTCACAGGGTAAGAAACAGGAAAATAATAGCATTACCATATCTATAATTACTTCTAATATTTATTAAAATGTGATTGTGAAGTCAGCTGTCTATGTACCCTGCTGCCCTTCTGTCCTCTGTGGGCATGGTACCCACACTACTCGCCATGCTGTTGCCTCCATGAATCTGCTTTATGCTCCAACCTCTGTCTCCGTAGGGCCTGACCACACTCTCCTGCAGCCTTTTAAAGAGCCAGTGCGTGCCTTTTCAAATCCTTCCCCAACCAATGACTGGTGGTCCCTGGTTTTTAAAAGCGTTTTCCAAGATTTTCACACTGATGACCTATCCTGCTGCTGCCTTCTCAAATCTCACTGAGCACAGCCCTGTACGTTATATGGCAGCTGTGCTTGGAATCATGCTCAACCCCATTCACTTGAATGGGGCTGAGCTGCTCCTAGGCCATGTAACGCATACCGTGCCATTAAAAATATCTCGGCAAACCCCTTTTAAGGCACCATCTCCAGGCAAAGGGTGCCTGAACTTATTACACAAAAAAAGGTCTCAAATTTTGCGTCTGATTCTTCTATATATTAACAGCCTGTAAGGACGTATTAAAATCCAAAAATAATAGATATTTATTTCTGTACTCGTTAAAAAACTTTTTGAGGTCAAGTATTAAGCCACAATACACAGGCTATTCACATGGTCTGTTTTTAGCCCTTGAGGTCCCTGGAGATAATAAAATGTCTCCCTCTCTCTCTAAATATGGGGATTCCTCTGCAAGGTCTACCGGTGTACCAGACTATGATGCTTAATAGGAGATGGAGTTATATATACCGCGATGTATGCTTTCTCATATCAGCACGGCACCCTCCGGGCAAGACTGCATGGAATAGATTGAGCTCCGAACAGGGGGTGGCGGCAGTAGCCGCACCTCCAACTTGATTGGAGCAACGTCAGAGCACGCTCCTCCCGGTGGGCGGGGTTGAAGTTTTAAATATCCGGCGTTTGCAGGGCCAGACACGGCCATCATAGCGCCAGAGATCCAGCACGCTACAGTGCAGAGCGCCCTGATTGTAGGCACAAACCACCGAGTATATTGAGCTCCTGATGAAGCGTGGTGAACACAATGCCACGTGGAAACGCGTTGAGCTAACTGTATCATGTTGCACTCTGTGGTAGCATAAATGTAGGCAGAATCGTATTAGCAGAATAGAGGCATAATAATAGTGAACTGTACAGACAGACACGCCGGATTAATGCATAGTTCAGCCTCTACTCAGCATATCAGCATGATGGTAAATCACTGGTGATATGTGTACCACTAGCGCTGCTTACAATATCCGCTACCTAGGGTTCTATTAGTAGATCTTGATACCACTAGATGGTGTTTTTATACGAGCCCTCTCTGTGGTAACCTGGTCTAATAGCCTGTGTATTGTGGCTTAATACTTGACCTAAAAAAGTTTTTTAATGAGTGCAGAAATAAATATCTATTATTTTTGGATTTTAATACGTCCTTACAGGCTGTTAATATAAAGGGTGCCTGAATGCAAAGTTCCCTGTTGACCTAGCAAAGGTGTTTGATAACCTAATGCTATTGTGATTTACCTGCGTTTATCCTGTGTTTGTTCCTGTCTGTGTTATAGCTTTCCTGCCCTTCCTCTACGTTCCAGCACTACTGGTTTCAGTTCTGTCTGTGTTTAAGTTAACTCTGCCCGTCTGTCTCATCTGTGTTCCTGCCAAGTATCCAATCTGAATGCCTTGTCTGTATCTTCATTATTACCCTGCCTGCCTGTATATCCAGTGTCTCTCACCATCTACTCTTCAAGTGTGCTATCTGAATCTCAAAAACCTGCATTCAAGTCTAAGTGATTGTGCATACATTTCTATGTTTTTTTTCTCTGTATCCTGAGCTTCTGGTTCTTACATCAGAACCCTTGACCCCTGTGGGTTACCTGGCAACTACACCAGAACTATCCCTGAAGGTAGCTGTCTGGATGCTTCCCTGCAGCAAAAGCCAGAACCCCTGTATTGGGGAGCACTGGAATAACACCCTTGGGGCATAGCCCAAAGTCCAACCGGTTAGTTGGCAAAGTGAGTCCACACTTGCTGATAAATGTAACAGTGATAATTAGATAATATTGGTTGATTACATGTATACAGCATGATGACAAAGTGGGAGATGTACTCCGAAGTATTCTACACCTTATATGATTAATAATTGCTATTAAAGAGGTTGGCTAGGATGCCTCAGTATAGATTAGTGGGGGCCCAACTCCAGGCACCCCTGCCGAGCAGCTGTTTGAAGAGGACACGGCTCTCTGTTGAGTGACCTTGCCTCCATATAGCTTACCAAGCACAGAGCTGTACGTTGTATATGGCTGTGCTTGGTGTTGCAGTTCAGGCCATGTGACAGATAAATATGACATCACAGGCCTAGGAAGAAGCCATAACGCTCACCAGACCACTGCAGCCTCTCCAAACAGCTGATCAGCTTTAACCCCTCAGATGCCGTAGTTAATTGTGACCTGCCATCAGTGGTGTCTTTCTGGTTTAGTGTTCCGCTGCTGTGGCCCAAATGGGGACAGACGTTCATTCTTTGAGATACTTCAGAGGGACCCAGGCTATCATAGCCGTAGGTCCTATGCTATATACACTAGTTACAAAAACTTAGGGTTATTTGGCTTTCGGGTGAAATTTATAGAAAACGTAAAAAGTTCATGCTACAGTGATATTATATCATGAAAGTAGGGCATTTAAGTAGAAGCATGCAATAGCTATTTCCTCATCTCAAACAATTTATTGAAACCAAAGCCAACAGCAGTGGTGGGAATACCCCCCACAAAAAATGTCAATGTCTCAAAAACTTGTCATGTGGCCTTCACAATGACTAGTCATAAGCTAACATGCTCGGCCGAATATCTGTTCGGCTCGAGCATCGGTGTGCTCGGCACATGGCTGTACTTGACCGAGTACCGCATGTGCTTGAGCGCAATACTCGAGTCTCCGCCATGCATGTTTTACGGGTTTTAAGCAGCCAATAAACGTGCAGGTAAGTAATGCCATGTTGGCTGCTGGCATTACAGTGATTGGCTGGCCGAAAAGCGTCATCGGGCGCTATATAACACCCGATGACGAATGTTCGATACAGACATAGACAGCGAGAGCAAAGCGTAGGAAGGAAAGACAGTGTAAGGAGTGATTTTCACAGTTTTTAATCTGAGAAAGCTTTTCCAAGACCCAAAACTCCTTTTAAGGACTACTGTGTGTGTGTGTGTGTGTTTTAGAGCAGCAATCTATTTACCTTCTGCAGTCTCAGGGACAGTGCTTCGGAAGGGACAGAGAGTGCAGGGATAGACATTTGCTGTTTTTACTACCAAAAGATTTTCAAAGACCCCAAAGTCCTTTTAAGGACTACTGTGTGTGTTTGACAGCATTTTTATTTTATACCTATTAGTGACATATGCTGTACATCATCGGCAGACTGATGGGCCTAATAATCTGGGCCTAATATAGTTTCCATAATTTGTGGTGTTCTGTAACCAATACTGTAGAACATCTGCAAACAGAGTCTGTATTACAAATTCCAATAATCTGGGCCTAATATAGTGTCCATATTCTGTGGGTTTCTGTGACATATACTGTCCTGCACCAGAAAACTGTGTCTTTAGCGGACAGTAAAACAATCTGCGCCACATCTAGTGACAAAACCATTAAAGGGGTATTCCTATCATAATCATCACTGTTAAATCTGTTAATGATATTATTATTTGTTTAACCAATTCCCACCCTTTAGGAGAAAATTCATCCCCACTTACCTATAGTTGTCATTCGGTCTCCCCTTGTTACCGCCACCGCTCTAGTGGCCGCGATTGCGCAGAAGACTCCTTCTTTTCTTCCGGCCAGGCCGCGTGCTGTCCTGAACGCACACCATCGCGTATGCGCGATGGTGACTTCTTCCTGGTCAGAATTGTCCAGAGCCGCGAACGCGCATGCTGGCTCTGTACTATAATTTCCAGGAATGTCACTATGGTGCATGCGTGGCGGCATGCGCATTCAGTGCAGCGTGCGGCCCAGCCAAGGGAATAGTTTAATCAAGATGAATCCTGTCCCCAGCCAGAATCCAGAAAGTGAACGTTGTGCTGGCAGCAGTTAAGTATGAAAAGGCACCGTGGAACAACCCCTTGAATATGAAGAAGGCGAGCACTAAGGGAGGGGAAGTGGGTGTGTTGCTGATGGTGCACGCAGAGGCCGTGGCCCTGGGCGCAATGAAACTGTGCCTGCTGCCAGTGCACCAGAAAAAAAAAAACATCCACCGTACCCAGCTTCATGTCCAACTTAGCTGGGCGGCGCAGGACAACACTGTCCAAGTCGGACCAGTGCGAACAGTTGGTCAGTTGGATTGTTGAAGATAATGCTCCCAGTCAGTTAAGCACCACCCACTTGTCCAGTCTCTGTAGCCAAGAGTCTGGTCAACCGAATCCTCACTCTGATCATCCTTCCTCGCACCATGAAGAGGCTTGCCAAACAAGTGATCCCACTCTCAGATATTCCGAGGAGCTCTTTCCAGCGCCACTATTAGATTTGGCCCTCATGTCCAGCACGCTTGAAGAGGTACCTGAGATATTGTGCCCTAATTTCCAACCTCTTGAGCCTTCACAGTCTCAAGAATATGACGGTGGTGAACGGCGATCATTCGTTCACGAGGTGGATGATGATGAGACACAGTTGTCAGTCACTGAGGTTGTTGTTAGGTCAAGTAGGAGGATTGGCCCCAATCCCCCCTTCTTCTCCTCTGCTGCCGCCTCCTCCACTTCCACCTCCAGCAGCAGTCAGCCATCAGTCGCTAGCTGGAAGCAGTGTAGCACTGTTGTGGGTAAGCGTCAACAGGCCGTGCTGAAGATGATCTGCTTAGGGGACAAACAGCACACTGCCGCAGAGCTTTGGCAGGGTATAAGGGACCAGACCAAGCTGTGGCTCTCGACACTCAACCTACAACCAGGCATGGTTGTGTCTGACAATGGGCGTAACTCTGTGGTGGCTTTGGAGCTCTGCAACCTGACACACATCTCATGCCTACCCGACGTCTTAAACTTAGTGGTTCAGCGGTTTATCAAAACCTACCCCAATTTCCAAGAGCTACTAATGAAGGCACCCATTTCCACAAGTCGTCCACAGCTTCAGCCTGTTTGTCAACGCTGCAGCAGCGCTTGCAGCTTCCAGCTCACCGACTGTTGTGCAACGTGAGCACGCGCTGGAACTCTACGTTCTACATGTTGGCCAGGCTTTGTGAGCAGCAGAGAGCCGTTGTGGAATACCAACTGCAACATAGTCATCACCTTTTGACTATACTGCCACTACTCACAAGCAAAGAGTGGGCATTGATGTCAGACCTCTGTGAGGTTTTAAAAAACTTTGATGAATCCACACAGATGGTTAGTGGCAATAACGCTATTATCAGTGTAACCATCCCACTGCTGTGTCAGCTCAAATTATCGCTGCTTACAATTAAGGAGGACACTCTGAATGTGGCAGACAAGGAAATGGGGGAGGACATTACACAGGGTGATAGCCAGACCACCCACAGTTCCTCTTCTCAGCGCGAATTGGACCATGAAGAGGAGGAGGAGCTGGAGACAGTTGCCTCTGCTACAGAGGGTAGTACCCATGGAACTTTAATTCCATCTGTTCAGTGTGGATGGGCAGAAGAGGAGGAGGATAAAGAGATGGAGAGTCATCCTGATGTCGACATCAACGTCTTGCCTGTTGGTACTCTGGCACACATGGCTGACTTCATGTTAGGCTGCCTTTCCTGCGACCCCACCATTCCTGTGGTGCAGAGGACGAGTAAAACGGTGCAATACCAGAAGGTACTTGTTGAGAGATTGCTCCAAAATTTTCCATCTGACAATGCGGCCGGTAGAGTCCGTACTTCCTTAGGCATCCAAGGAAGGGAGACAAGGGGAACACACAGCAGTTCCAACAAAAGTAGGGCAACGCTCACCAAGGCATGGGACACTTTCATGACACCCCGCCAGCAACCTCACCCTGAAGTGCGGCCTAGTGCTACAAGGAGGGGAATGTTTTGGAAGATGGTAAAGGAATACATAGCAGACTGTGTCAACGTCCTAAATGATCCCTCAGTGCCTTACAACTACTGGATGTCCAAGCTGGACACGTGGCACGAACTTGCACTCCACGCCTTGGAGGTACTGGCCTGCCCTGCCGCCAGCGTATTGTCTGAGCGCGTGTTTAGTGCTGCTGGTGGGATTATAACAGATAAGCGTATCCACTTGTCCACTGCCAATGCTGACAGGTTGACTCAGATAAAAATGAGCAAGGCCTAGATTGCCCCTGACTTCTCAGCTCCACCAGAGGAGAGCTGAGCTGATGATGGACATAAAGGCAACTTCAATCTATCATTTATAATGTACTCAATCTACTGTAGTGTATTCCCATGCACCTTTTCCATTACAAAAAAAAAAAAAGTATATGGTCGAATCTTGTTTTCTCCTCCTCATCATCCAGATTATATATATATTCCCTCCACTCAATTTTTTTTATAGAGTCAGTACAACTGCAGGCCGTTTTTTTTTTTTATAGGGTCAGCTGAACAGCATGCACTTGCATATAATGTTTTAGAGCGATGGCTCACCTGCAGGCACTCGCATATAATGTTTTAGAGCGTCAGCTCACCAGCAGGTCCTCGCCCCTAATGTTTTAGAGGGTCATCTCAGCAGCAGGCCCTCGCCCCTAATGTTTTAGAGGGTTACCAGCAGGTCACCAATCATAATTTTTCAAGGGTGTGTATGATGCCCTCCTTTATGTGTAATAAAGAGTGTATTGTAGTGTGGGTACCTAGTCATTTTTGGCAGCCCTTTCACTTAGGGCATAGGCTTTATGAGTGTAGGAGTCCTACTACCTGAACAATTGTACCACAATGTGAATGAGGCCCTCTTTTATGTGATACACAGGCTGTTTTGGAGTGCCTCGTGCTTTTAATTTTTGGCACTTGCACTTTATATACAATTGAATATACAGGAACAAATGTTTCCTAACAATTTTTCCTGTGAAATTGATTTCTTTAGGGGGGTTGTCTGCGTATTTTTGTCAGTCTGTAAAAGTGGCGTACAACCATCTGGGAGTCCAAGATGCATCCAGACATCCTCCCTACGCTGTTCCCGATCCTTTTCAGTGGTGTTTCTGTCAGTTTCTGACCTTTTCCAATGGACCAGGCACCCTCCCCTCTTCAGAGCAGGGGGTGCCTGGTTGTCTCCCATTGACTTCCATTATACTCAGATGCTCGGCCGGGCACACGAATATAGCAATGTGTTCAGGCTGAACACTCGAATACTTTGGTGCTTGATCATCACTAACAATGACATCTCATGCTGTTCACCAGTCGACTTATTGTCTGCTGAAGCATGGCATCCCACTCTTCTTGAAGGGCAGCCCTCGGGTCATTGAGGTTCTGGGGTACAGAGTTATGAGCCACTACACTGGTGACTCAGCTGATCCTATAGGTTTTCAATAGGATTTAGGTCTGGAGAAAGTACAGGCCACTCCATTTGAGGTACCCCAATCTCCAGCTGCCGTTCCCAAATAATGCGACCTCGATGAGTTGGCACATTGTAGTCCATGAAGATGAAATTCGTCCTGTGTTGTTCATGCAGAGGCACAGTGACTGGATTAATTATGTTATTCAAGTAGTATGGGCTTGTCACTGTACCATTCACAAAGTGAAGGTCAGTTCTGTATAGACTAGACACACCTGCCCACACTGTAACACCACCACCAAAGGCTCATCTCTTGACAACAGTGGCTGATGCATAGATTTCTCCTTGACGACTCCAACATTGTTGGCGGCCATCATTTCTGCTCAGTGTGAATCAACTTTTATCAGTGAACAGCACTGAGGCCCACTGGTCCCTCATCCTGCATAAATGCTTCCTGGCCCATGAAAAACAATGACATCTGTGCCTGGTGGTGTGGTCAGGTACCCTTGCAGGTCGTCTGGCATGCAAGGTACTGTTGATCAACTGTTAGGCGTCTTTTTGGTTTCATGGTTTTAAAATGTAAACAGCATGATGAGGAGAACATGTGTGAAAATATATATATATTTAAATCACCTCCTTTCCACATTTCCACATAATATAAATAAACAATGAATCACATCCTAAAACACACGGGCTATTAAAATATGTATTTATCCCATAGGCTGACCGATGTAACGGAAAAAAATCATCACCCCTAAAAATGTAATGAAAGCTATGAAAAGGTCATACACACTCCATAATGTTATCAATAAAAACTACAGATAGCTCTATAAAAATGTCAGACCCCCATTTCAGACCTCAGATCAGACCCCTTTAGCCCTCTTTGTTAAACCCCAATTAGACCTCAGATCAGAACCAAAATAAATGAATTCACTCACCTATCCTGCTCCGCTGCTGCAGTCTCCAGGTCTGGCATTATCCAGCTATCACTGCCCCATGATCTTCTCCCGCGCTGCACTGTCACCTGACTGCGTACAATGTCAAGTCATAGTGGCCACACTACGTCACTACACAGTCAGGACAGTGTAGAGCAAATCTGAAAATCCGTAGAAGATCAAGGATGGTCAGTACAGTGCTAGCATCGCTTCACTCCCCACACCTGCATACGGCTTCCATAATGGAAGCGCTCACTAGTATTTGCTTTATAATATGCAATGTGTCTTATAATGTGGAAAATACATTAAATTAGTGGTGCGCCACTGGCACAGGGGGGCACTGTGGGCACCCTGGCTTAGGGGTGTGGTCACAATTGCGATCGATGCGACCACTATAGCTACATCACTGGAGACTGGAGTGTCATTACATATACACACCTTTTTTTGAAAGGCCCCAGAGGCTGCAACACCTAAGCAAGAGGCATCACTAACCAAACACTGCCATGAAGACCAAGGAACTCTCCAAACAAGTAAGGGACAATGTTGAGAAGTACAAGTCAGGGTTAGGCTATAAAAAAATATCCAAATCTTTGATGATCCCCAGGAGCACCAACAAATCTATCGTAACCAAATGGAAAAGAACATGGCACAACAGCAAACCTGCCAAGAGACAGCCGCCCACTAAAACTCATGGACCGGGCAAGGAGGGCATTAATCAGAGAGGCAGCACTGAGACCTACGGTAACCCTGATGGAGCTGCAGAGTTTTACAGCAGAGACTGGAGTATCTATATATAGGATGACAATAAGCTGTACGCTCCATAGAGTTGGGGTTTATGGCTAAAAAAACATATGAGTGGTTTCAGGGGAAACATGTAAATTAGTTGGAATGGCCTAGTCAAAGCCCAGATCTCAATCCAATAGAAAATCTGTGGTCAGACTTAACGATTGCTGTTCACAAGTGCAAACCATCCAACTTGAAGGAGCTGGAGCAGTTTTGCAAAGAAGAATGGGCAAAAATCCCAGTGGTAAGATGTGGCAAGCTCATAGAGACTTATCCAAAGTGACTTGGAGCTGTGATTACCGCAAAAGGTGGATCTACAAAGTATTGACTTTAGGTGGGTGAATAGTTATGCACATTGACTTTTTCTGTTATTTTGTCCTATTTGCTGTTTGCTTCACAATGAAAATAAAAAAATCTTCAAAGTTGTGGGCGTGTTTTGTAAATTAAATGATGCAAATTCTTAACCAATCCATGTTAATTCCATGTTGTGAGGCACCAAAACACGAAAAAAAAGTCAAGGAGGTGAATACTTTTGCAAACCACTGTATTGTCAGTGGGATATATTTTCCTATCCCCGACATGAACATACTTTAGACTGATTGCATAGGACAAATCAGCTTAAAGGGGCTTTCCTCGGCATGGGATTCAGCCAGTTCCTTCCAGTTCACCAGATCCGGTTGTTAAAATTGCAACTGGACCATGTTACCGGCTGAGTCCCGATCTGATGCTCTGGTGGTGGCAGGGCAGCTGGAGATGTTCACCTCCATTGCTTCGCACGCCGCTGATAGTTTAGCTCCTTAGTTGGGTGGTATGTGTGTGTAGTATTTGTGGTCGGGGCTACCTGTGACGCGTAACCGTCTACCTGCCTAACTAACTAATCTAAGTGCATTAAATTGTGCCATAACCGCTGCGTAGGAGGAATGCCTAAAAGAGGGAATACCCTGCAAGGAGTCTATGAAAAAGAAGGGAGGGTTGGGAGGGTACGCAGCATCATCGACACACCCAAGGAAGGCGCCTGCCTGGTATAAATGTGCTACTGACGCCCCTTCCACAAATACAGGCCAATATATTGGCATTCATACTTGTGGTCGGGGCTACCTGTGACGGGTAGGCTACATGACACGTAACCGTCTACCTATCTAACTAACTAAACTAAGAGGCTTGAATTGTGCCATAACCGCTGCATAGGAGGAATGCCTAAAAGGGGGCAAAAACCCCACAACTAAATGATAGATAATAGATTATAGAAACAACACTAACATGACCAACCTCTCGAATGCAAGAACATCTCTAGACTAGGTTGAGGTATGTACCTATTGAACATGCAGAGCGCCATCAACCTAATTTCCGGATAATATGGGCCGGAACCTTTGTTCCTAGGGGCAGCAGATGCTGCATCTAACCTGAAGGAAAGGCCAGCTGTCGGTTTCAACCCTAAAATGGACACCGGCGTACGGACATGCTGCACAACTGAGAGGTGGTCAGTGGTGCCGTGGGAACGGCAACAGAGGACTCTCAAGGTCTCGGTCTGTTAAGACTGCCAGTAACTGCTGTAAGACACTAACCGGGCACCCTAAATGGAATGTCAGAAAGAAAATGATTATATTGGGGGCCAAAAAATAGCAACAAAACCAGTGCCAGCGAAAGCATCAGAAAAACCAAATGGTTGAAACCGCTGTGGCCTGAGTGACGTGTCAGGTCTGATGTTGTGATACTGCAACCTGATGAAAATGAGACTTATCCAACGTTCTGAACCTATAACAACCTTTGAATAAACGTCAAGTAGCGAAGCCCGTAACCTAATGGGAAATCCACCCGTAACGTGACTAATTGTATGCTAATAAAGTTTTTATTTATTATTTTTTTTAAATCCCTTTTTTTTTTTCATCCTACTACCTGAACAAAAGATGGAATTAACCACACCAACTGAGAATGGCAAGCTGTGACGTGACCTGAAAACCAAAAATGACATGCGATTACGATCATGTCTGTGGTAGTATGCTGACACTGACATGAGGCATGCAGTAATATAGACCACTTGCAATACACCACGCTGCTATAGGTGAGTACATATAACCGATGCAACCATCAGCACGTACCCCCTGTTGAGAGGTGGGTGTATATGCCGTTAAAACTGTCTAAACTCAGCTCTTGGCAAAAGCAACGCTCATATCTATTTTGAGCAAAAATAAAGCAATAAAACAAGGCAAAATAACAGCCAAAAAAATGGTTCTCATGGGTCTTTGCAATTACCTTTGTAACAAGTAGCTCCCCCAGTGTCCAGCTAACATTCTGAACTGAAGATGGATCCCCAGTACCTTGCACAGATGCTTTTAAGTACACAAACTCAGGTTCACAGCCCTTAAAGTGATACACACATATTTTACATTTCCAAAAACAAATGTAAAGGAGCTTACAGTCTACCTAATATACATATCACAAAATAGCAGTTATACTAAAGAAACAAAAACACTCTGTTAACAGCAGCTCTGCCTTACCTGGATTAATCAGCTGCCTGCATCTCACACTCTATAATGCAAGTAAGGTGATAATGCTGTATGTCAGTGTGAACAATGCCTTAATCTGTCTGCAGAAATATTAGTGGATAGAGAGAGAAGTCCAACAATAGAAAAGGTGTGCTTACCTTGCCAAATGTGGAGGCTCAGACCGCGCCTGGAACATGGGCGTAGGAAGATAAATTCGTAAGAAAAAACGTTGGGTCCAGCTTCCAAAAAATAATATAGGCTCTATTATTAAGTGCATTAAAAAACATAAACCAGAAGCGGTCTCAGTCGACGCGTTTCGGATCACATACAATTCCGATCCTTATTCATGACAAGAACATGGAGGTGTAAACCGGGCTTAAATAATGAACCCTTCCCCGGAAACACCAGGTGGGCGCAATCAACCCCAGGTTACACCCCCATATGTAAAACCCATTGCACTGAGTGAGTCAATTAAAATGTAAAAGAAAAAAAGAAGAAAACGAAAAAACCAAGAAAAGTATTAGTAATGTAATGTTAAATCGTGTCTGCGATCTAAACCAAGGGAAACACGGGAGCCCATGCGAAATATCAAAAAAGATTCATGATTGAGCAACTTCTTTCTATAGTCTCCACCACGAATAGGTGGATTAACCCTCTCAAGACCTTGCACCCACATGCCCTCTGTGATGCTCCCATGTGACAGCGCAAAATGTGCGCTGACTGCAGACAAATTCCTAGATCCCATGTGAGGGCTGTCAGATATGTGCCTGCAGATTCTGATCTTAACCCTCAGTTCACACCTGAGCGTTTTACAGCGCGTTTAAACGCGATGTAAAACGCTCAACACATGAAAACCAATGCTTCCCTATGGCCCTGGTTCTCACTTGAGCGTTTTACAGCTCGTTTGAACACGCTGTAAAACGCCCTACGCTCAAAAAAGTTCTTGAGCTTCTTTGGGGCGTTTTGTCGCGCGTTTGCACCCATAGACTTCAATGGGAACGCGCGTAAAACGCGTGTTTTACGCGCGTTAAGTGTAGATATGCCTTTTTTTAATTGGTCTCCAGAGTCACGAACGCGCGTATGACTTGCGTTTCCTATTTCCAAAACGCACTGTAATACGCGCGTTCTACGCGCGACAAAAACACGCGTAATACGCGTGTATCAAATACGCTCAAGTGTGAACCCAGCGTTAGGCTGTTGGAAGTGCAGCCAACATACTGGAGGCAACACAGAGAGCAGGTAATGCAGTAAACTACATTTGAAGTATTACAATTTATGTACTGCTTTACATCATGAGAGAAATTGTTCACCAATGAAAAAACTTGTGTTCCAGTACGGATAAAAGAACAACAGGTACAAATTCTGTGACCACATTTGTAAGGGCCTTTGTGCCTTAACCAGGTATGGCGAGGTTTGTCTTGGTTTGTGAGCAGTGAGGGATTTCATTTATTGGCCAAGGTTGTGGCCCTGCGTGCAACACATCTAATACCGTGCCTGACTGTATCATTCCAATACAAATCAGCTTGCAAAACTGGGAGGTGCTTGCATATTATCTTACAAGTTTGGGAGTACTCCAAGCTGAAATTCGTGACAAAAGTAGGTAAGTAATTTGTTTAGAGGTAGTATTCTTGGTGTTCCTCTTTTTGGGAGGAAATACCAAGTCCGTACGGGGTACAGCCAGGGCAGCCTCTTTTGCACGTTGTAGTGCACAAAGAGAAAAGCCCCTGGCTGAAAGACAGCCAGCAATATTGTCCTGTTCACGGATAGAGAGAGAGGTTTGCTGGCGAGCAAGAAAGAGAAAGCAGACAAGAAAGACATGCAGATATACACAGACAAACTAATGACATATTCACCCCCTAACACCTCCCAAAAGGGGGCGGCATGGACCACGGCGGCGTGCCCATGGCGTAACCAAGGTCCATGCCGCCGAATACAAAAATGCAGCTGGTGCTACTACTCCTGTGCCGCTGGCATGAATGTGTAAAATATCATTGTAGTAATGGCGCTTCTACCCTATACAAATCTTTATGACGTTTTGTTATAATGTTCAGCTAATAAAGAACACACAAAAGATTCATAAATGAGTGTGCTGTTGTCTTCTTCATCATCGATAATTGGGACCTATGAGCCTAGGACCAATGCTTC
Organism: Bufotes viridis; assembly: GCA_033119425.1. Taxonomy (NCBI): domain Eukaryota; kingdom Metazoa; phylum Chordata; class Amphibia; order Anura; family Bufonidae; genus Bufotes; species Bufotes viridis. The sequence goes on from CM065590.1 coordinate 457,931,754, forward strand.
ATGGACCACATATGAAATAAGAGAATTGACCCAAGATAGTGGGCATAGGAGTGTGCTAATAATTCATAATTCCTATCCTGAGCATAGTCAGTCAAAATGGAGAGACTAGAAAACCCCTTTAAGAGTATGGACAGACATAGCAGCCACTGTGTAGTCACAATGTAGATGGACACAAAGCTGACATTTGGTTTTACCACAAATTGGTAATTCTTGTAAACAAATGTTAATGTCTGAGTGTTGCTTACCACAGTTTAGGTGCCCATCCAATCCATAAAATCATGCTAATCTAGTCCCACTAATTTGGAGATTGGTGAAGGTCTGCAGCCCGCTAATGCACTGAGATTTAAGTCAATTTCTGTCATGACCCATCTGGGAGTCTATATACTGTAGGAAATGCACATGTAGCTGTTTCCAGGCTAGTTTCACACAGGTGTAATACAGGGGTACAGTCCAGCCTGACCACTAACAACATCATGAGCGTTTATGAGATTGGCCTTACTTTGGGGATGGGTACGTGCATCCATTCTGAACAAACAATGGTTGGTTACACAACTACAATGTTGAATAACATATACAGGTATTAGTCTAGTTTCACACTTGCGGCAGGGATGTCAAGCACGAACTCCAGTAGAGAAAAGCCTGCTGAAGTACTCCGGATCTTGGATTGACGGATCCCATCACCTTCCTGCCGGTCACTACCCGAAAAATAAGCCATGAATCGTTTCCCGGCATTGTCTGAGGAATCTGCCAGCTGGAACACCCGGCCACAGGTGTGAAAGAAGCCTTATCAATGTTAACCAACCAGGTTTTGCTTTTATGGTCTACAATTCATGAAATAGGGATAAAACTGTAAAAATTCATACTTTACTGACTTTAAACTATGTAACTTACAATAAAAGTAAACTCCATTCATAAGAGACCAAATTTAATGTCTGCAAATGGCTAACACTCCCTCCATTCCTGTTCTGTACAAAGAGGACTAAATATCTCTTGAGAATTCCTCTTTTTGAAAAGACTAGCAAAACGAGGTGATCTTATCATGGTGGCGTTGAAACAATTTTAGCTTGGCAGTCATGGCGGATAAGATCGCAGATGGGGATATGTCAGTTATTTTTTTTTCCTTTGTGTTATGTTTTGGTTTTATCCCTGTCATGCTTTTATCAGAGAGAAGGATGACGGTGATATGAGGAAGTCTTGCCAATGGAATAATGGAATCAACATCCAGATAAAAAATAGAAGAATGAGTCTGTTACGCTTTCATTAAAAACTTCACATTCAATGTCTCTTTAGCCCCTTCCTCCTCATCTTCGTGTTGGCTTTTGGGTAATCGTGACTAATATGCAGGAGATATTTCCTTGTCATTATGTATCTTAATATCAGTGACAGACAATACTATTTGATTGATTGGGAACTTTTTTTTGTATTAGTTTATTACACACTGACGAGCAAAACGGTAACAATGTTTTGAACTTTTGACTTTCAGACTCCATATCTCACTATCCACTACAGCTTCGAACGAACATGAGACTACCATCATTTTATAGACAATCATCTTGGCTACCTCGTACATAAATTGTATTTTCAACTATTTAGCATATGATTAGTAGTGATGAGCAGAAGGGGCAATATTTGAATTTGCAATATTTCGTGAATATGTGGTAGAATATTCGCAAATATTCGTATTCGAGATTATTCTTTTGTATGCGAAAAATCGGCAATGTAATATGCACGCTAATCAAGTATGAGCGAGTTATAGGCAACTTTCCTATTTGGTTGGCTTGCTGAAATTCACGAATATGTAACCCAATAGGAAATTTGCCTATAAACTGCCCTTACTCGATTAACGTGCATATTACATTGCCGATTTTTCGCATAAGATGAAATAAATTAAATAATGAAGATAGAATATTCTAATTCACTACAGACTACGATATTGCAGCCTTCTCACATTGGCCCACAAGCAAGAAGCAGGCAGGTAATGGGTTCAGATGAAAAAAAAAAAAAGACGAATATTTGTTTTAACAAATATATATCACTATATTCAAAATATTGGCAAATTCTCGAAGTGCCGATATTCACGTTAATTCGCAATTTGAATATTCATGCTCAACACTAATGATCAGTTATGAAGATTCTTGTCATGTAAATGCATTGTTACTGTTTTGCTCCTGGTGGTGAAACAATCCTTTTCTTCTTGTATACTTCAAATTACAACCTGTCCTCACATTTCCTAACAAATTAGTGTGCTATTAGGTTGATTCCTAAGCGAAATGTAACTGGTTCGAATTCAAGCGCAGCCATGAATAACATTTTCTAAAAAAGAAAGAAACCGCATCATCCAGCTCATAGATAACGGTACCTTGGCCAAGAAAATTGTCAAACTGTATCATGTAAGTGCCATGACTAGAGATAAGCGAATTTTTCAAAAAGCCGCTTCGCCGAGTTTTTCGGGAAAAAAATGTGGTTAGATACAAATTTATTTGCGGCTAAATTAGTTAAAAAAGGGCTATTTCCTGGCTGCAGAGAGCCTTTATAGTGGTGTAGAACACTGTGCTTTGCAGTAAGACGCATAGGGAGTCTGCTTTGGTGGTGAAATAATACTGTGAGTCCGTATGACATGCAGATAACCGGCGTCATTCTTAGAATCACTGCACACCACTTATTTGGGCAGTCACGGGACCAAAACTGACCAAATAACTCAAGTATGAACTCCTTACAGGTCGATGTTATCGCCAAGAAAAAGCAAACTCCTTTTACACCGTCGTCAGCTGATTCCACATAAATGTCTAGAGAACCTGTTCTATTAAACGCTTACACAAGTAGAGCTCCCCTGACAGAGTGGAGAGGGGGTCAGCAGTAAGCTTGTGTTGATGTCACTGATTATTTTGCCCTTCCACTGATCCGTCAGAACAATAACCTGAAAAAACGTATCCTGTCTGTTGAGCATCCGCCTTCACTCGTTCAGCATTTGTTCAGAAATCCATCAGTATTGCTAATGCCAAAAAAAAAAAAAAGGAGTGGATCTAAAACAGAGATGACACGTGAATGGAATATTTGCATGTCTTCTGTGTTTTGTACCCTTTCCTGCTTTTGGCTACCAAATCGCAAGCCAATTCTGCTGCTACACAAAAGACCAGAAGAAGGGTTAAATAAATGATGATGTCAGCCAGGCCAAAAGGAAAAATATTGGCCCAGTCACGAAGTGGGGAGGGTGGGAACAGCATGAGAAGTCCACAGAGTGGCCCTATGACATAGTTGTGAGGTGGAAGCAGCATGAGGAGACCACAGTGTGGCCCAATGACAGAGTCTGGAGGTGGGGGCAACATCAGGAGGCCACAGAGCGGTAAAATGCCAGAGTGTGGAGGTGGCCGCAGCATCAGGAGACCACTGAGTGACACGGTGACAGTGTGGAGGTGACAGCAGAATAAGGAGACCACAGAGTGGCAAGGTGACAGAGTGTGAAGGTGGCTGGCAATAACAGTACCCGCTGACGATAGTGGGTGTAACTACCACACTGCCAAGTAGGTGATTTTACCCCCAACACTTTGCACTGACTGACTGCTACCGCCGCTGCTTCAGTTAACCCATGCACCACTACTTTCCGGGCAGGTAGGCTCCTGTGAAGCAGGTGGTCTACCCCGGGCACGTTTGGCTACCGACCTTCCACTGCTGCCACCCTGCTGACTCCCAGCAACGCTAGCTACTTGCTGGCTTCACCGCTGCCTCACGGGCAAGCTGCCACCCCCTTCTCGCGATGATCATAAAGCCCTTAATTCACCCAGCTCCCAAGTGTGATCAGCTACATCATCATAAAGTACAGTCTGCACTTTAATGATGTCCTCCTCAACGGTCTCTAGGGTCAGGACACTCACCACTTGCAACACCAGCTCCAACGCCACTCTCCTCATCACTACTTGCCCGCCTAGCAGAGGAAGTGGCAGATGTCTCCTCCACTTCTTGGCTTGCCAGTAGCTGTGACTGTCCTCTAGTAGCTCGTCCTCGCTGTATGGTGGGGCTGAGCCCACAGCACATAATACTTCTCTGGTTTAAGGAACAGAAAAGGACAGAGGAAGGTTGACAAGCATGCATGGGATAGGCATAAGCATGCATGGGATAGGCATAAGGCCATCCTTCATATAAGATAGGGCCAGGGGCTATTCATAGTATTCAGCATATTGGGCAGACTAGATGGGCCAAATGGTTCTTATCTGCCGACACATTCTATGTTTCTATGTTTCTATGACAACAGGTGAGGGCACAGGGCCTGCTCCCGGGCAATGCCAACTAAGGGTTGTGTCTTAAGAACCCACTGACTCTTGGCTGGGGGTGTCTGATGTCACTTGCGACGAAGTCTAAGATCGAGTCAACCATTCAAGAACCGCTGGGTTGCTGGTCACGACACAACCGCTAGCTTACACTGCGAGCTCAGGACTCTCAAAGTGACCCCTGTTGCCACGGCCCCTTACTCTACTGCGACCTCTGCCTGCGCCAAAAACTTTTAGACCTCTGCCACTCCCCTGTGCAGGGTCTGGCACTTCTCTGTCTGACATACTGTACTGTTAGAGCAAATAAATAAAAAGGAAATTAAAACACCCCAAAAAAGTCTGTAATTTTCTCACTTCACCACACAACGGCTAATAAGCCCTTTTTTTCCCCGCACTAATATACACAAAAAAGGGCCTTAGAACATATAACTGCACCGCTGAATAACAAATATATATTTCTTTTGCCATTAATACACGCTACAAAAGGCTTTAAAACATATAACTGCACAGCTGATCGGCACATATATTTTTTCTTTTTCCACTAATACAAGCCACAAAAGCGTTTAGAATATATAACTGTACCGCAGATCCGCAAATATATATTTTCTTTTTCCACTAATACACACCACAAAAGGCTTTAGAACATATAACATATAACTGCACCGCTAATCGGCAAATATATTTTTTATTTTTCCACTAATACACGCCATAAAAGGCTTTAGAGCAGATTATTGCACCGCTGATTGGCAAATATATTTTTTCTTTTTCCACTAATACACACCAGAAAAGGCTTTAGAGCATATTACTGCACCACTGATCGGCAAATATATTTTTTCTTTTTCCACTAATACACGCCACAAAAGACTTTAGAACATATAACTGCACCGATGATCGGCAATTTTTTTTTATTTTTCCACTAATACACACCACAAGAGTCAACAACTCGTCTCATCACAAGGTTCTGGCATGGCACACACGGCAGTGGAGGTAGAGGTAGGGTATTTATATAAGTACTGATTCGTTCGGTCTTCTTTAATTCTGTTTAATACTCTGTGTAATAGTTTACAAGTTTTCCTTGTAATGAAGTGGATTAAAGATATTATACATCCCCTTTTGTGCTGATAAGAACACATTACTCAGTGATCTCAGAGACATGCGTTATGCACACTGGAGGAGTGGCTGATGAGAATACGTGTGGTCTGTACTAACAAATTAATTGGTATTCGACCAGGCACTTCATCCTAGGTAGGATGTAAGTATTTTTTTCCCTATCTCTTGTTTACTCTGGGGTGTCGGTCATGTGTTATAACGTGGTAGACAGCCATTTGTAATAGTATGGCCGACCAGATCCTTACCCCATATTTAGGCTAGTTATCATTTTTTACTTTTTACTATTCTGCATGTAATTTCTCTGTTTTATCTTATTTTTAATCACTTAGTAAATATATTTATTCACTAAGCCTGTGTAAGCTTATTCATTTTCAAATCTGTTGAATTCACGTTACGTTACACTCGTATGTTTCGTAAATGCAAGCACTGTGCAATGTGCATTACACAAGTCTGGTGTGGTGGACCAAAAAAAAGGTGACGAATAGTTATGAGCGGCAGGTGCAATACTCAAATTCACTATATTTCACGAATATTAGGGTGAATATTCAACATAAATTTGTGAATTCGCCATTATTTTCTTGATTGCGAAAATTGGCAATGGAATATTTGCGTAATGTGCGCGCAATACAGGCGTGGGTCACTTTTGCTACATTTTTCAAGCTGCTCGAAGTTTCCTGAGACTGGAGAAAATGGTTGGCACGGCAGAACATTACAATAGCTTTATATGCAGATAGAGTGCTCCAATATATTTGCGATTGTGCAAATAGGCACTAATGATGCAAATATTTTGGCGCAACACGTGCAACATCACATTTTAGCAGGTCTGAGTACATATTGGTGATTGGTGCACTAAGTATTGTTGTGAACTTGTGACATCACAGCACTATGTATGTATGTATGTACAGCAGAACCTATCACACTACCTAACATCCTGCACTGGCACCTATCAGCTACACTATATCACAATCTAACCTATACTGGCTATTTCCCAATAACTATCTGTATTATATATATAAGCTAACTAACTAACTATGCAATGTAATGACACAGGAAAGCAGATAGCACAGCAATAACACTGCTATCTCTCTTAGAACTGTAATAAACTGCAGAAAATGGCTGCTGGGGAGGTTCTTATATACTAAAGGGGTAGGCAACTTTCCTATTGGTTGCTAGGGAATTTTGCAGTATCGGCTCGAGTTTGCAAACAATGGACAATAGTACAAGTTGTATTTTCCAAGGACACCATTTAATATTGCATATGATGTAGTGGGAAGCGGGAAAAAAATTCCAAATGGGGTGAAATTGCGAAACAAAAGCAATTCCACTACAGTTTTGCGGGTTTTTAAATTCCGACGTTCGATGTGCGATAAAACTGACTGGTTACTTTTACTCTACAGGTCAGTACGAATCCGGCGATACCCTATATGTATAGGTTCTCTTTCGTTTTGATAGTGAAAAAAAAATTCAAAAGTGGGAAAAAATCAATTTTACTTTTTTGTCACCATGTTTTGACCCCTATAACTTTTTTGTAATTAAATGTACAGAGCTGTATGGGGGGGCTCATTTTTTTGCGTCATAATCTTATCTTTTTATTGAAACCATTCTGGGGTGTGTATGACTTTTTGATCACCATTTATGTACTCTATTTTCTGGCGTATAAGACTACTTTTTAACACATGAAAATCTTCTCAAAAGTCGGGAGTCGTCTTATACGCCGGTATACTGCGTGCTGCGATTTAAGAGGATCTTTCACTGGTCCAACGATTGTTAGATGATGATATGTATGTGTAGAGCGGCGCCCAGGAATCTCCCTGCACTTACTATTATCCCTGGGCGCCTCTCTACACATACTGTATATATCATTATCTAACAATTGTTGGACCAGTGAAAGGTCCTCATTACTTCCAAGCCGGACTGGAGAAGCTGTCCTTCTCCTGCTTCAGGGACAGACGCCCTCTAGCTGAGCCACCGTGAGCTGCATCCCGGCCAGCCGCTCCTGAAGCAGCCCCCTCTGCCTGCTCTCAGTGGTTTTCTCATGCTCCGATCGTCTGTTTAATTTTTATTTGGTATGCGTTGGAAGAGGGGTAGTCTTATACGGTGAGTATAGCCCAAACCCCATATTTTAACAGGAAAAGTAGGGGATCGTCTTATATGCCCAGCCGTCTTATATGCCGGAAAATACAGTAATTTTTGGTGGAAAATGAAGCGACCGAAAATTTGGACGCTTTTTTCCGTTTTGCTGCTATATTTTTATAGTATGGGCGTTTTCGCACAATGTGACACCCATGATGTTTATTTTTTTTATTTTTTTATTTTTTTATTTTAGAAAAAGGGGGGTGATTTGAAGTTTTATGTGTTTTTTATTTATTTTTTTTAAACTTTTTTTTTTTTCGATCGCCACACGGGGGAGCCGGAGCGCAAACCAAAAGTAAAACTTTCAGTTTGTGCGTACTCAGGATTGACCACAGCATCTGAGGGGTTAAATGTCCGCGATTGGCATTGCTGCCAGTCGCGGACATTAGCAGCGGGTGTCTGCTCCAAGAACCGCATGAAGCAGGAGCGGACGCCATCTTTAGGGACAGGACACGGGACGTACGGGTACGTCCTGTGTCCTTAAGAGGTTAAAGCCCATTTATGTGTGTATTAGTGGAAAAAGGAAAAAAATATTTGCCGCTCAGCGGGGCAGTTATCTGTTTTTAAGCCCTTTTTTGAGTGTATTAGTGGAAAAAGGAAAAATATCTTTGCTGCCTAGCGGTGCAGTTATCTGTTTTAAAGCCCTTTTCTGCGTGTATTAGTGGAAAACGGAAAAAAAAAATATTTGACACTCAGCCAGGGGCGTAGCTAGAAATGACTGGGCCCCATAGCAACATTTTTTATGCCCCCCCCCCTCCTGGATCTCCCACCCCCACATACCTATCTGACCTCCCACCCAAACACCCCTCCAGGACCTCCCACCCCAACATCCCCACAGCCCTGCACAGATCCCCTAAGTGTCATCCACCGATCCCCCATCAGTGTCATCCACAGATCCCCCTAAGTGTCATACACAGATCCCCCTAAATGTCATCCACAGATCCCCAATCAGTGTCATCCACAGATCCCCAATCAGTGTCATCCACAGATCTCCAATAAGTGTAATCCACAGATCCCCAATAAGTGACATCCACAGATCCCCCATAAGTGTCATTCACAGATCACCAACACTTTGATAAAAGAGACCGGTTTCTTCTGGCTACCAGCCTCAGCTACTATTTGGATGCTATCACCCGCCTGATGCCTCACATCTGATGCCAAGTGCTCCTTCTTTCACCCACCATCTTTAGCGGGTATTGGTATTGCCACCCACCTCCACAGTATGTCACCTTGCCACTCTGTGGCCTCCTGATGCTGTTGCCACCTCTAGACTCTGTTATTGTGCCACTCTGTGGTCTTTTCATGCTGCTGCCGCCTCAAGACTCTGTAATTGAGGCACTCTGTGGTCTCCTCATGCTGCTGACACCTTCACACTACAGTATGTCAACTTGCCACTCTGTGGCCTCCAGATGCTGCTTCCACCTCCACACTGTCATTGTGCCACTCTATGGCCTCCTCCTGATGATGCTGCTGCAGCCACCTCCACATTCTGTAATTGTGCTACTCTGTGGCCTCCTCCTGATGCTGCTGCTGCCACCTCCACACTGTCATTGTGCCACTCTGTGGCCTCCTCCTGCTGATTCCACCTCAACAATATAACATAGGGCCACTCTGTGGACTTCTCATGCTGTTCCCACCATCCCCACTTCATGACTGGGCCACTACTACTTGGATTACTGACCAAATGCTAACCGAGTAAAGGAGGATGCTCCACACAAACTTACTGCTGACACCCTCTCCACTCTGTTGGGGGGGGGGGTCTACTTGTATAAGCGTTTAATAGAATAGGTTATGTAGACATCTATGTGGAATCAGCTGATGACAGTGTAAAAAGAGTGCGCTTCTTCTTGGCGCTAACTTTGACGAGTAAGGCTGAGTTCATATGTGACTTATTTGTTCAGTTTTGGCCCTGTGACTTCCCAAATCAGTTAAGTGTGCAGTGATTCTAAGTGTGACGGCTGTCATCTGCATGTCATACACATTCACAGTATTTATTTCACTACCAAAGCAGACTCCATATACGTAGTGAGGAGCGAGCACCAAAGTGTTCGGGTGTTCGGGTACTCGGTCCAAACCCATAGCGTTTTTCTTGCGCTTGGCTGTGCACCCGAGTATAATGGAAGTCAATGGGAGACAACCAGGCACCCCCTGCTCGGATAAGGGGAGGGTGCCTGGTCCATTAAAAAAGGTCAGAAAGTGACAGAAACACCATGGAAATGGATCTGGAACAGCATTGGGACCATGTCTGGGTGCATCTTGGACTCCAATGTCGCAGCTGGGAACCATGTTGTCCCAGTTCTCCGCCACTTTTACAGACCGACAAAATTACGCCCAAAATACCGCCCCCTCAAAATTACACATAAAGGAGGGCATCATACACACCCTTAAAAAATTATCATTGATGGCCTGCTGGTGACCCTACAAAATTTTCGGAGCAAGGGCCTGCTGATCTGATCACCTAAAAAGTTAATTGACCTGGTCAGCACAGGCTGCTAAGAAAGAATGACCAATTTCTAATCTTAATTTTCATTTGGGTTCCAGATAACATCTCATAGCAGAGTTAGCGCAGGGAATAGCGGTCAGCAGAGGCTACCAAGAAAGAATTACCAATTTCTAATCTTAATTTTCGTTTGGGTTCCAGATAACGTAACATAGCAGAGTTAGCGCAGGGAATGGCGGTCAACATTTGTTGCCACTTTAACTTATGGAAAGTCATTACCGGAACTATACCACAATTACAAGCTGCTATCTAACTATCTTGGAATTTTATTGTTTACCCCAAAGAAAGATTTCGGGAAAGTGGCATACACAATGAAAAAAAGGAATACAATAGATGTTTTCAAGCCAGGGATATCAACATTTGACTGTATTACCTGTAATGTCTCCACAATAGAAAGAAAAATGGTCAATCCTTAAAAAGACAAATCCAGGATAAAAGAGAGTTCCTTAATGGTCATTCCCCCCGGAAACGACCATGCTTTCAAGTGTTTGCTGATAATTGTAATTCCTCAAGGCCCCAAATGCGAAAGGGTTTAAGATCTCCTGAAAAGGCATCTTCAAAGTTGAGAGGAAAAATTGAGTGAAGCCTGACATTTAAAAAAAAAATAAAAAAATATTAAAATATTTATTTACCCCTGTGCCACTATATAAAAACCAGAATCCTGTAAAAAACACATGCGTGAAAGATTCACCACCGAAGAAAAGCAAATTATGTTTCCTTTCAAGTCTAATACTTAGAAAAGAATATACCATGTGAGCTGACCCCAAAAAAAATTGTAGGTGAGGGCCTGCAGGTGAGCTGACCCTAACTGAAGAGGGACATGAGGATATCTAATGCACTGATCCCCAAACTCTTCAGCATCCACAGTCAGAAGAAGATGACGGTGGGGAATGGCAATTAGTGTTTCACTTGGTGGATGATGCGGATGAGACACAGTTGTCAATAAGTGAGGGTCTTGTTAAGTCAACACAAGTGAGGAGGATGACCAGAGTGAGTAAGTGGAAGAGGAGATGGGGAACGATGACATCACTGACCCAACCTGGGAAGGTGGAAAGCAGAGCGAGGATAGCAGGACAGAGGGGGAGATATCCACAGCACCACAACAGGCTGGAAGAGGCTGTGTGGTGGCAAAAGGGAAAAGGCGGGCCACAATAAACAGGCCCGCAACTGTTCCTTGTGCAAATCTCCCTTGACAAGGGGTAGGTGTTCCGCAGTCTGGGGCTTTTTTAAGGAAAGTGGGGAACTATAAAAGAATTGTAATTTGCTAACTATTACTGTGCTATACCCAAATAAGAATTCAAGATTTCTTAAATAACAATAACCATAACATATTTTACATCCTATTAATAAACTAACTCAAACCATAACAATAACCACTCAAACACTGGAACTTAATGGGGGAAGACTGTACACTGGAGGCTAAATGAGTAGGGTTGGGAACACTACCAACCTCAACCCCAACAGCATGATCCGCTACATGGCATCACAGCACCTTAATAGGTGGGCCGAACCCCTGGGTCCACAATCACTGTCTGTTGGTCACACCACTGCTTCCTCTTCTTCCCCTGTGTTACATGCTAGGCAATCCGCTGTCCTAGACGCAGGCCAGGATGACTCCCGCCCTGCAGCTGGGCCTTCGCAAGCACCATCTGCTAGCACACCCCTTTCTGTGCCCAAGCACAGCGTACAGATGTCCTTAACCCAGGCCTTTGATCGTAAGCGCAAATACCAGCCAGCCACCCACAGACTATAGCACTAAATGCACCCCTTTCAAAATTTATGGCCACAGAAATGTTACCATTTAGGCCTGTGGACACTAATGCTTTCCTCAACCTCATGGCGGCGGCCGTCCTTCGTTACTCAGACCCCAGCCGCCACTATTGTTCACGGTGTCCCATCCCCGCATTACACTAGCAATTGTGTGTGTCCCGTAACATCACCCTGACCAATGCAATTATTGGGAAGGTCCACTTAACGACGGACACACGGACAAGTGCTTTTGGCCAGGGACGCTACATTTCCGCGACGGCACACTGGGTGAACCTTGTGTAGGCCGTTAGCGAGTCGGACCCTGGGACAGCACAGGTGCCCACGATGCCAAGGATTGCAGGCACTACTTCTATGAGGATTTCTGCCACCACCTACATTTGTAGCAGCAACCCCCCCTTCTACTCCTCAGCCTCCACCTCCTCCTCCACTGCAAGCTCTGAATTCTCATGGGGAAGCTGCAGGTGTTGCTGAAATTCATTTGCTTGGGTGACAAAAAGCACACCGCAGAGATGTGGCAGGGTATAAGGGACCAGGTTGGCTGTGTCTGAAAATGGCCATAACTTGTTGGCATCTTTATAGGTCGGCAAGCTCACACACATGGCGATCATACAGCATATATGTACCATGCACAACAAACATCCCAAACTTATACATTAATATAATTAAAAACCTAACAAACAACAGTTGAGTTAAACCAATGGGATGAACTTTTTAAGAATTCATAAATAACCAAATAACCATAACATATTTTAAAACCATAAACCATAACAGTAATAATACCAACTATAATACAAACAAAAAAATATTATAATAACAGAACTGAATGTCATTGTAGAAATAATTAATTACAGCTGACAATGCTGGCTGCAGAGTACGCAGTTCATTGGGCAATCCAGGGGGGGAGATGAGGGGGACACACCGCAGTTCCAACAGAGGCAGGACAACACTCTACAAGGCCTGCGACAGTTTCATGATACCCCACCAGCACCCTCACCCTGATGCGCAGCCTAGTGTCACAAGTAGGGAAACATTTTGAAGGTGGTGAAGGAGTACATAGCAGACCTTGTCAGTGTCCTCAGTGATCCCTCTGTGCCTTACAACTATTGGGTGTCCAAGCTGAACACGTGGCACGAAACCTGCACTCTATGCCTTTGAGTGGCTGGCCTGTATTCACTAAAACCTCATCCAAAACTTACACATTACTATAAAATACAAACATAACATACAACAGTGGTGGTAAAACAATGTCATGGCCTTTTGACTAACTCCTAAATGCACCAATATGCCTTACACTTTTTCTGCCAATAATCAGCGTCAGGTACGCCATGAATGGCACAGGCAGCAAATTGACTGTAGGCAGGCTACTATAGCTAAATAATAAGGAACATGGAAGATATACTATACTGGACTGTAGTATTCAGGGTAAATAATTGTGTGGGCACTTTGCGATAAATAAGTGTGTTTGTGGTTGCAGTTTGGGCAATGAGTCTCTAAAAGGGTCGCCATCACCTTCACTGTTTTAGAGGGTTAGCGCACCTGGAAGCCCTCTGCTACATTATTTTAACTCTGTTTCATTGAGCCCAGGGCCAAAGCCTCTGCGTGAACCATCAGCATCATGCACACTTTCCCCTCCTTTTGTGCTCGCCTTCTTCATATTAATGGTTTTGTCTGTAGATGTGGCGCAGTTTGTTTTACTGTCCGCTAAAGACACAGTTTTCTGATGCAGGACAGTATTGGATACAAAATCCCACAGGTTGTAGACACTTTAGAAGGCCCAGATGAATGGAAGTTGTAATATACACACTGTATTCAGATGTAGTTCAGTATTGGAAGCAAAATACAACAGATGTCGGCCAGTATACTAGGCCAAAGATATTGGAATTTGTAATATACACACTGTATTGAAATGTACAGTCGTGGCCAAAAGTTGTGAGAATTACATAAATATTGGAAATTTGAAATGTTGCTGCTTAAGTTTTTATAATAGCAATTTGCATATACTCCAGAATGTTATGAAGAGTGATCAGATGAATTGCATAGTCCTTTTTTGCCATGAAAATTAACTTAATCCCAAAAAAACCTTTCCACTGCATTTCATTGCTGTCATTAAAGGACCTGCTGAGATCATTTCAGTAATCGTCTTGTTAACTCAGGTGAGAATGTTGATGAGCACAAGGCTGAAGATCATTATGTCAGGCTGATTGGGTTAAAATGGCAGACTTGACATGTTAAATGGAGGGTGATGCTTGAAATCATTGTTCTTCCATTGTTAACCATGGTGACCTTCAAAGAAACGCGTGCAGCCATCATTGCGTTGCATAAAAAATGGCTTCACAGGCAAGGATATTGTGGCTACTAAGATTGCACCTCAATCAACAATTTATAGGATCATCAAGAACTTCAAGGAAAGAGGTTCAATTCTTGTTAAGAAGGCTTCAGGGCGTCCAAGAATGTCCAGCAAGCAGCAGGATCGTCTCCTAAAGAGGATTCAGCTGCGGGATCGGAGTGCCACCAGTGCAGAGCTTGCTCAGGAATGGCAGCAGGTAGGTGTGTGCGCATCTGCATGCACAGTGAGGCGAAGACTTTTGGAAGATGGCCTGGTGTCAAGAAGGGCAGCAAAGAAGCTAGTTCTATCCAAAAAAACATCAGGGACAGATTGATCTTCTTCAGAAAGTATGGTGAATGGACTGCTGAGGACTGGGACAAAGTCATATTCTCCGATGAAGCCTCTTTCCGATTGTTTGGGGCATCAGGAAAAAGGCTTGTCCGGAGAAGAAAAGGTGAGTGCTACCATCAGTCCTTTGTCATGCCAACAGTAAAGAATCCTGAGACCATTCATGTGTGGGATTGCTTCTCATCCAAGCGAGTGGGTTCACTCACAATTTTGCCCCAAAACACAGCCATAAATAAAGAATGGTACCAAAACACCCTCCAACAGCAATTTCTTCCAACAATCCAACAACAGTTTGGTGAAGAACAATGCATTTTCCAGCACGATGGAGCACCGTGCCATAAGGCAAAAGTGATAACTAAGTGGCTCGGGGACCAAAACGTTGACATTTTGGGTCTATGGCCTGGAAACTCCCCAGATCCTAATCTCATTGAGAACTTGTGGTCAATCCTCAAAAGGCGAGAGGACAAACAAAAACCCACTAATTCTGACAAACTCCAAGAAGTGATTATGAAAGAATGGGTTGCCATCAGTCAGAAATTGGCCCAGAAGTTGATTGAGAGCATGCCCAGTCGAATTGCAGAGGTCCTGAAAAAGAAGGGCCAACACTGCAAACACTGACTCTTTGCATAAATGTCATGTAATTGTCGATAAAAGCCTTTGAAACGTATGAAGTGCGTGTAATTATATTTCACTACATCACAGAAACAACTGAAACAAAGATCTAAAAGCAGTTTGGCAGCAAACTTTGTGAAAACTAATATTGGTGTCATTCTCAAAACTTTTGCCCATGACTGCAGTTTAGTATTGGAAGCAAAATACAACAGATGTCGGCCAGTATACTAGGCACAAGATAATGGAATTTGTAATATACACACTGTATTCAGATATAGTTCAGTATTGGAAGCAAAATACAACAGATGTCAGACAGTATACTGGGCCAAAGATAATGGAATATGTTATATACACACTGTATTCAGATGTACTTCGGTATTGGAAGCAAAATACAACAGATGTCGGACAGTATACTAGGCCCAAAAAAATGGAATTTGTAATATACACAATGTATTCAGATATAGTTCTATAATGGATACAAATTTGTCCCAAATAAAATGTATTCTCTGCTGGAATACTGTATATACTGTTGCGGCCTAAAAGCACACACAGATGTGCACAAAACTAGTTAACTATGGCCAAAATATAAATCACTCTCTGCTGGAGTAATTAATATAATGGTTGCGGATTGAACTCACACACAGATGTGGCATAAATTAGATTAATTTCAAAAGAAAAATTAATTTCTCTGCTGGTGCAGTGTATATCTCACTAGCAGGCACACTGTAGTGAATAATCCCCTTTTTATAATGTTTGCCTAAAACACTGCTTTCTCATGGTACAGTGCATATCTCACTAGCAGGCACACTGTAGTGAATAAGCCCCTTTTTATAATGTCTGCCCAACACACTGCTTTATAATGGTGCAGTGTATATCTCACTAACAGGCACACTGTAGTGAATAAGCCCCATTTTATAATGTCTGCTTCACACATTGCTTTCTGATGGCGTACTGTGGATGTCACTAATCTGAAATCTTTCTGTCTTTTAGAAGTTTGGGTACTTAAAAAAGCGATTTATCAAGCCCTGCACTATCTGTCCCTTCCTGAAGACGCCTGTCCCTGATAGTGCTGAATTAAACCCCTTCTTAAAAAAAAGAAGGTGCTGCACTGCTGTCAAACACACACTGTAGTCCTTAAAAGGACTGTTTGGTCTGTTGATAAGGTTTTTGGAGTAAAATCAGTAAGTTTACAGCAAAACACTATTTGTCCCTGCCTACTGTCTGCTCTCCCTGACGTTGAATGATCCGAGCACCGGACGCCAGCTCCTATATCAACTTGTATCACGTGTTCCGGCCAGCCAATCAGTGTAAGGCTTACAGCTAACATGGCTATGGCCTTACACTGAAGGGAATTACTTACTTGGAGCATGCTCGCTCATCACTACATATGTGTGTTACTGCAAGGAACAGTGTTCTTCGCCACTATAAAGGCTCTCTGCAGCCAGGAAATAGCCGTTTTTTTACGTAATTCACCGCAAATGTATTCGTATTGAACTGAATTTTTCCCCAAAAATTCGGTGAACCGGCGAATCGAATAATTCGCTCATCTCTAATTTTTATGTTATTGCTGTGCAATGTTGTGTACTTTAAGTCTGTACTATGATATCAGTGTTTGTATCGTGACATCACTGTGTGCATTTTGCCAATATTGTAATTTCACTGTGAGCATTATTCCTGTACTGGGACATCACTGTGTGCATTATCCCATATGTTTTTAGGTAACCCAGTCATGAGTTTTTCTGAACTTGCTAATGGAAGTGGTCATGGTAAAGTGGGGGCCCATACTAAGGTTTGCTATGGGACCCCATGTTCACTTGTTACACCCTCGATAATGATTATTGTGTCAGGCCGTGGCTTCTGTATCATACGACTATGATCTCCAGCTGCTATGTAGCCCTGCTTGCACAAAATGGGGGTAGGGTTGTCGGCTCTGAGTAAAGAGAACTTGTCACTAGGTTTTAACTCTACACCATGGGTACACATCAGACACAGTACAGCCACAATGTGAAAACCTAGTACATACTGTATGTAGACAGATTTACATTTCAGCATGTCATTTTAACTAACAACTGGCAGCTGATAAAGAAGTTCATATCTGCCCTTAATACTTTCTCTCCTTTCCCACCTTACTCAACTTCTAGTCCCTTCTGCTCCAATCACCACTGGTCCTGCAGTGATCAGGATCCATGATCACTAGAACTTATAGAGCGACTAACCGAGATGTGACAAGTCAGCCCGCTATACTTTTTAGTGTTATCATGCCATCTGATAGATAGGTGCCCTTATTTAAAGAGGTCTGTCGCTATCATAACATTTCCTAGACTGTGCCTTTTAGTTGATATGTAGTCATACAAACACTACTATAATTCCTAAATTAGGACGCAATACAAGAGTGTGGCTTTATCCCTGTATATCTAGGCAGTTGTGATGTTCAGGGGCTTTGGATATCTGTGTTTTAGCCCCTGTAGATGCCGAAATGGCAGCCATATAGGTTGTCACTTAGCTCTCTTAAAACATGCATGGCTATGAGCAGCTAATATCAGGAAATACATATTTATATTAGATTGTCGTCTGCATGAATGAATGAATTCAGTGAGATTATTTGGAAGTTTCTAAACATAGAACCATTGCATAAAGTAGAAGCTAATGGGATGTGATTTATTCTTGTTTATTACCTCCTTGTTTTTATTATACAATGGAGAAAAAGTGAATGTAAAGCTTCTAGAAGCGGGAACACATCTTTCAGGTCATGATGACATTCTCCTACCATTTAGTTATTACGGTAGAAATTTCCCCTCAATAATGGTTTATTATTTATAGAACTTTATTAAAGCTCTCAGTCCAGATAGCTACAGTGCCTTGAAAAAGTTCGGGTTCAAGAAGTTCGGCCGAACTTCACGAAAATGCTGAAGTCAATGGGGACCCGAACTTTTGGGCACTAAAAAGGCTGTAAAATAGCATAGGAAAGGGCTAAAGGGCTGCAAAAGGCAGCAAAATGTAGGTAAATCCACTGCAAACAAATGTGAATAGGGAAATGAATTAAAATAAAATAAAATAAATAAAAATTAACCAATATCAATTGGAAACTTGGAGGAGGTGGAATAGGAGGTTGGGGTGGCGTCAGGTGGGAATGCTATGGGAGTTGAAGTTCTCATCACAGCTAAAAAGTATTCATGTCTGCCTGCAGTGCCACAGGCCTCATTCACAGACTCAGAACCATGGCACCCGCAAAGAGGAGAGCGGTCCCGTAACAGGAACACAGGCCTCAGGTCAACCTGCAATGGAACAGGCCATTATCATTTATGTAGGCCCCTGACACCCAGACAGAGGACAAGTCATTTGACAGTAAAAAGAGTTTAATATCTCCCAGCAAGACAGCAAGCAATTAAATGAAATATAGACCACTGACACCCACATGATGGGGTGGTCATTTAACAGTAAAAAGAGTTAAATGTCTGCCACTAAGACAGTAAGCAAGTACGTGAAATTTAGGCCCCTGACACCCACACAATGGGGCGGTCATTAGACAGCAAAAAGAGTTTAATATCTCCCACCAAGACAACAAATGATTAAACGACATATAGGCCCCTGACACCCACACAATGGAGCGGTCATTAGACAGCCAAAAGAGTTAAATGTCTGCCACCATGACAGCAAGCAATTAAACGAAATTTAGGTCCCTGACACCTAGACAATGGGTGGTCATTAGACAGTAAAACGAGTTAAATGTCTGCCACCAAGACAGCAAGCAAGTACGTGAAATTTAGGCCCCTGACACCCACACAATGGGGCGGTCATTAGACAGCAAAAAGAGTTTAATATCTCCCACCAAGACAACAAATGATTAAACGACATATAGGCCCCTGACACCCACACAATGGCGAGGTCATTAGACAGTAAAAAGAGTTAAATGTCTGCCACCAAGACAGCAAGCAAGTACATGAAATTTAGGCCCCTTACACCCACACAATGGGGCGGTCATTAGACAGCAAAAAGAGTTAAATGTCTGCCACCAAGACAGCAAGCAATTAAACGAAATTTAGGCCCCTGACACCCAGACAATGGGGAGGTCATTTTGCTGTAAAAATAGTTAAATGTCTTTCACCAAGACAGCAAGCAAGTACGTGAAAGTTAGGCCCCTGACACCCAGACAGAGGAGAGAGGTCCCATAGCAGCAAAAGAGGCATCATGTCACCGACTAACGGAGAAGGCCACTTTTAGTTATTTAGGCCCTAGCACCCAGACAGAAGAGAGAGGTCCCATAGCAGAGAATCAGGCTTCATGTCACCCACCAATGGAGAAGGATACTTTCAGATATTTAGGCCCCTGGCACCCAGACGGAGGAGAGGTTCATTCAACTTTGGGTTGCCCCGCAAAATAATGGTAAAATTAAAAAAAGAGGATTCAATAAAGAAGTGCCCTGAAATACAAGAATATATGGTTAAGGGGAGGTAGTTATAAATGTCTATTCTGCACAAGGGATGGACAGGTCCTGTGGGATCCATGCCTGGTTTATTTTTATGAACGTCAGCCTGTCCTGCGTTTGTCAGTAATGACGCCACGTGCCGTGCTGAATACACTTTCAGAAAAAACGCTGGCCGCCTGGCAGGCAAGGACCTCCAAGGCATAAAAGGCTAGCTCTGGCCATGTGGACAATTTGGAGACCCAAAAGTTTTATGGGGCCGAACCATCAGTCAGTACGTGGAGGGGTGTGGACAAGTACTGTTCCACCATGTTATTGAAATGCTGCCTTCTGCTAACACATTCTGTATCAGGTGGTGGTGCAGTTAGCTGTGGTGTGGTGACAAAACTTTTCCACATCTCTGCCATGCTAACCCTGCCCTCAAAGGAGCTGGCCGTGACACAGCTGCGTTGGCGACCTCTTGTTCCTCCTCTGTCTTCACCTTGGGGGCTTCCACTTGTTCCCCTGTGACATTTGGGAATGCTCTCAGGAGGGCGTCTACCAGCGTGCGCTTGTACTCTCGCATCTTCCTATCACGCTCCAGTGCAGGAATTAGGTGGGCACATTGTCTTTGTACCTGGATCCAGCAGGGTGGCAACCCAGTAGTCTGCACACGTTAAAATGTGGGCAACTCTGCTGTCGTTTCGCAGGAACTGCAGCATGTAGTCGCTCATGTGTGCCAGGCTGACCTGAGGTAAGGACAAGCTGTCCTCTGTGGGAAGCGTGTCGTCATCGTCCTCCGTTTCCCCCCAGCCACGCACTAGTGATGGGCCCGAGCTGCGTTGGGTGCCACCCCGCTGTGAACATGCTTCATCCTCCTCCACCTCCTCCTCATCCTCGTCCTCCTCGTCCTCCAGTAGTGGGCCCTGGCTGGTCAAATTTGTACCTGGCCTCTGCTGTTGCAAAAAACCTCCCTCTGAGCCACTTCTAAGAGACTGGCCTGAAAGTGCTAAAAATAACCCCTCTTCCTCCTCCTCCTCCTGGGCTACATGCTCTTCCATCATTGCCCTAAGTGTTTTCTCAAGGAGACATAGAAGTGGTATTGTAACGCTGATAACGGCGTCATCGCCACTAGCCATGTTGGTGGAGTACTTGAAACAGCGCAACAGGGCACACAGGTTTCGCATGGAGGCCCAGTCATTGGTGGTGAAGTGGTGCTGTTCCGGAGTGCGACTGACCCGTGCGTGCTGCAGCTGAAACTCCACTATGGCCTGCTGCTGCTCGCATAGTCTCTCCAGCATGTGCAAGGTGGAGTTCCACCTGGTGGGCACGTCGCATATGAGGCGGTGAGCTGGAAGGCCGAAGTTACACTGTAGTGCAGACAGGCGAGCAGCGGCAGGATGTGAACGCTGGAAGCGCGCACAGACGGCACGCACTTTATGCAGCAGCTCTGACATGTCGGAGTAGTTGTGAATGAACTTCTGCACCACCTGGTGAAGGTGTATGGCTGACTGGATGAGCAGGTGGGAGAAGAGGAGGACCAAGCCGAGTAGGAGGAGGAGGCTACAGGAGGCAAAGAATGATGCCCTGCGATCCTTGGCGACGGAAGGACGTGCACCAAACAACTCTCCGCCTGGGGCCCAGCCGCCACTACATTTACCCAGTGTGCAGTTAGGGAGGTATAGCGTCCCTGGCTGTGCTTACTGGTCCACGTATCTGTGGTTAGGTGGACCTTGCCACGGATGACGTTGCGCAGTGCACACTTGATTTTATCAGACATTTGGTTGTGCAGGAAAGGCACGGCTCTCTTGGAGAAGAAGTGGCGGCTGGGAACAACATACTGTGTGACAGCCACCGCCATCAGCTGTTTGAAGCTGTCCTTGTCCACCAGCCTGAATGACAGCATTTCAAAGGCCAGGAGTTTAGAAATGCTGGCATTCAGGCCCAGGGCTCGAGGGTGGCTAGGTGGTAATTTACACTTTCTCTCCAAGGTTTGTGAAATGGAGAGCTGAACGCTGCCGTGTGACATGGTGGAGATGCTTGGTGACAGAGGTGGTGGTGTTGGTGGCACATCCTCTGTTTGCTGGGCGGCAGGTGCCAACGTTCCTCCTGAGGCGGAGGAAGAGGCCGAGGCAGCAGCAGAAGAGGGAGCAGGGGGAGCCAGAGTGAGTTCCTTGCTTTTAAGGTGTTTACTCCACTGCAGTTCATGCTTTGCATGTAGATGCCTGGTCATGCAGGTTGTGCTAAGGTTCAGAACGTTAATGCCTCGCTTCAGGCTCTGATGGCACAGCGTGCAAACCACTCGGGTCTTGTCATCAGCACATTGTTTGAAGAATTGCCATGCCACGGAACTCCTTGAAGCTGCCTTTGGGGTGTTCGGTCCCTGGTGGCGGTGGCCAGTAGCAGGCGAACTCTCTTGGTGGCGGCTGTTCTGCTTTTGCCCCCTGCTCCCTCTTTTTCTGCGCTGTTGGCTCAGTCTCACCACTGCCTCTTCCTCTGAACTATGAAAGTCAGTGGCACGACCTTCATCCCATGTGGGGTCTAGGACCTTATTGTCCCCTGCATCGTCTTCCACACACTCTTTCTCCCTGACCTCCTGTTCGGTCTGCACACTGCAGAAAGACGCAGCAGTTGACACCTGTGTTTCGTCATCATCAGAGATGTGTGGACTCTGATGAGGTGGTATTCCCATGTCCTCATTATCAGGAAACATAAGTGGTTATGTGTCAGTGCATTCTATGTCTTCCACCGCTGGGGAAGGGCTAGGTGGATTCCCTTGGGAAGCCCTTCCAGCAGAGTCTTCAAACAGCATAAGAGACTGCTGCATAACTTGAGGCTCAGACAGTTTCCCTGATATGCATGGGAGTGATGTGACAGACTGATGGGCTTGGTTTTTAGGCGCCACCTGTGCGCTTTCTGCAGAAGATTGGGTGGGAGATAATGTTGTGAACGTGCTGGATCCACAGTCAGCCACCCAAGTGACTAGTGCCTGTACTTGCTCAGGCCTTACCATCCTTAGAACGGCATTGGACCCCACCAAATATCGCTGTAAATTCTAGCGGGTACTTGACGTGAGGTAGTTGGTTCAATAGTTTGTGTGGCTGTGGCAGAATGGCCACGTCCTCTCCCAGCACCAGAGGGTCCACTAACACTACCACGACCATGTCCGCGTCCCTTACTAGATGTTTTCCTCATTGTTATCGTTCACCACAATAAGAAAAAAATTATTTGGCCCAATGTATTGAGTTCAAATTCAGGCCTTTTTTTTTACAGGCACCTAACACTATCTAGCTATCTATTTATGTACCGTATTACACTAATACAGGCACAGCAATAACCACAGATTTAGGGGAATATCAATTGTAGGCCTAGTATTTAGGCCCTGGATGATAGGTATCCTTTTATAGACAGATGCACAGTAGCTTGTAAAAAAAAAATATAGAGGATTATGCTTTCAGCACTTGTATTTTAACACTTAGTGTAATATACCCTTTTACGGAAAGAAATACACTTGGAGATGCATGGTAGCATGTGCAGTTATTGAGGTTGACCCTATCAGCACTTGTATTTACACCTTGAGTGTAATATACCCTTTTACAGACAGAAATACACTATGAGATGCACAATAGTGTGTGCAAATGTAGAGGATTATGCTTTCAGCACTTGTATTTTAACACTTAGTTTAATATCCCTTTTACGGAAAGAAATACACTTGGAGATGTACGGTAGCGTGTGCAAATATAGAGGATTTATTTATCAGGCCTTGTATTTAGATGCTAACACGCTGAGTGTAATATACCCTTTTACGGACAGATTTACACTTGGCCAGCAACAGCTGAAACCACTGATTTACGGTTTTGCTTTTTTGGCAATTGAATTTCACCCCAGA
The DNA here is from genome assembly GCA_033119425.1 of Bufotes viridis. Lineage (NCBI taxonomy): Eukaryota > Metazoa > Chordata > Amphibia > Anura > Bufonidae > Bufotes > Bufotes viridis. The sequence goes on from CM065590.1 coordinate 457,955,109, forward strand.
AAAAAAACTATCCTTTGCCGGAAACTATTAAACTTGGCCAGCCAGAGCTGGAACACCAGATTTAGGGGATTTCTATTCTGGCAATTAAATTTAACCCCGGAAAAAATATATCCTTTGCAGGACACTATTAAACTTAGTAAGGCACAGCTGAAACCACTGATTTATGGTATTGCTATTTTGGCAATTGAATTTTACCCCAGAAAATTATCTATCCTTTGCCGGACACTATTAAACTTGGCCAGCCACTGCTGAAACTTATAAATCACTACCTGCAAAGACGTATATAAAAACACTAATTTTATTAGGAATATTGTCCCGTGGGACTAAAAGACAATTAAACCTCGAACAGGTAATACGGATCAGTTTAGACCCGGAACCAGTACAACCAAATAAACTGGTTACCAGTCCCTGATCCGTCTGAAGTGCAGTGACCTGAACTAGTCAATGGGCGTGGAGGGTAAATGTATAGATCCCTCAGCAAGCCCTAGTAGACTAGAGCAATACCTAGTTGTTGTGGTACACGCTGTGTAGGTATAGAATCACAGCCTACCACACAAGCAGCACGCACACCGCCACTGATCACCTCACTCAGCGAGGAGCACCATCGCTGACAAGAGGCGTCAGAGCGGTAAAGACATGCGGCCACCTGTATCAATTGACGCGCTCAACGCGTTTCCACAGGACTAGGATAATGTCCTGTATCCTCAGGAGCACCATATATTGAATAGGTAAGTTGAAAGAAGGAGCCAGACACCTTTTGCGTGTCACGGCACCGGCACTGTGACGGCCGTACGCGGCCGCCAGACTGCCGGGTTTAAAAGCCCTAAGCCACACCCCTGGGTATCAGCTGACCGGGCGGGAGGCGGGGCAGCCATCGAAGCAGGGAGAACCACCCACCGTGTCCCGCATCCCGTCCTCTCAATACATAACTAGATAACCACAGTAGAGGTGAGTGTATAATGTATGTAGGCATGAAATATCGCGGCACAAATCAAAACCAATATCAGGCCGCAGGCAATGGGAAACATCAAAGGAAGTATCACAGGGAAAAGTATCCAACCAGTTACTACTGTAGCAGAATGTATAGATAAAGGCCATAGCATAAGGGTAAAGAATATGGAGCATCACGATTGTGTAGCATCCTGCATCTTGACCGATATTCATATAAAGCAGGCATATGAGATTGACTCATTCAGACCCTGCGGCTGGACCGTTTGTAGATCGAACGTCCATCTCGCCTCTTTCTGTAATAGGAGGCGATCAATGTCACCACCCCGTGGAGATGGCCTCACCGTGTCAATGCCTTGCACAGTGAAGCACCTTCGTTCTCCATTATGGTGGTCATGCATATGTCTCGCCACCGGAGTGTCATTAGAGTCACGTATGTCCAGAAGATGCTCTCCTATGCGTCTCCTTAATTCCCTTTTCGTCTTACCGACGTACTGGGTACCACATTGACAGGTGATCAAGTAGATCACCCCCACTGTGGTGCAACGGATAGCGAGCGGATCCGATATTGTTTCCCAGTGGAATGACTGATAAAGAAGGAGCCCTTCTCACCAGTCCACACATCAGACAGGATCCGCAAGGGAGCGTGCCTTGCAAAGAGGTGTTCAACCAGGTGGTACTGATGGGTCGTGTGAACATGCTGTGAACCAGTTTATCCCGTAGGTTGGAACCACGTTTAAACGTGACCGATGGATAATCTGGTGCCAACCGTCCAATATCCGGATCCGATTTAAGGATAGGCCAGTGGCGCTTCAGTACCTCCTTTATTTGGATATGTGCCCTGTCAAAAGTTGCAATAATCCTAGGAAAGGAGTTGCAGTCCTTCCTGGCCTTGGGAACCAGAAGTTCCTCTCGTTTAGCAGATAACGCATGATGATATGCGTCACGTAACACTGCATTCGGGTATCCACGATCAGTAAAACGGTCCCTAAGATCTGCTGCCACTGCTTTGAAATCCCCGAGGTTGGAGCAATTTCTCCTTGCCCGCAAATATTGTCCCTTGGGGATACCTCGACGCAGGGCTAGCGGATGACCGCTTCCCCATTCAAGGAGACTATTTGTCGTGGTCTCCTTTCTAAAGAGGCTTGTTTTGATATTACCCTCTTTATCCAGCGTGATCGTGACGTCCAAAAAGTTTATTGTGTCTGTGTGTATCTCATGCGTAAACGAGAGGCCTAAATCATTCACATTTAGTTCAACAACAAAGGCCTCAAAAGCCTCACGTGATCCCTCCAAGGATCAACACGTCGTCGATGTACCTTATCCAGAGTAACACCGACGACGTGTAGTGTTCGAGGCTCTCATCAAACACGATCTCCTCTCCCACCAGCCCAGGTAGAGATTAGCGAACGTGGGGGCACATGGGCTCCCCATCGCAACTCCCCTGAGCTGGTGGAAGAGGCGGCCATCAAAGAGAAACACATTTCGTGTCAGTATGAAATCCAACAATCGCATGATGAGGCCATTATGGCGATGACAATGGGCTCCCTCTGCTGGAGAAACCCCTCCACAGCCCTACACCCCAGGTCATGGGGAATAGAGCTGTAGAGGGCCTCAACATCAAGACTCGCCAGCCACACTCCAGATTCGCATCTAATGCCGTCTAGCCTCTGGAGGACATCCATGGTATCACGGGCGTAAGATGGTAGGGATGTCACAAACGGGCGTAGGATCTGATCCACATATTGACTAATATTTGCGGTCAGGCTCCCCACACCAGAGACTATCGGGCGCCCCTTCAGCACTGGACCCTTTTATGGACCTTGGGAAGGCCATAGAATGTGGCCACAATTGGATACTTAGGCAACAGAAAATGTCGTTCAGATTTGCTAATCAGTCTGTCAGTTAGAGCTCCATCCAGAATACTTTCAAGTTCAGTCCTGAACGCTGGGGTAGGGTCAGAGGGCAAACGCCTGTACGTACGGTGGTCATTAAGGAGGTTTAAACACATCTGCTGGTATTTTTCCACATCCATGATGACAATGTTCCCACCTTTATCTGCCGGTTTTATTATGATGTTAGAGTCATTCACCAAACCGGTCAGTGCCACACGTTCATTTCTTGTCATATTGTCACTACCAATGGGAAGTTGTACCAATTTCTGGAGATCATTAATGACAAGGGTACGGAAGGTGTCTATTGGTGTGTTGTCACCCACAGGGGGAAATGCTTTAGAGGGGTTTTTTAGGGTGGTAAAAGGACCTTCACTGAGAGGTGAAGGTTTTCACTGAGAACGAACTACCTAATCAACCAGTACATCTGAGCATTAATGCAGCTTTTAAAAATTTGAATCGAGTGTATAAGGATAGGGTGCGTTGCTGGTGGGAGGTTAGAACCCTTGAAGCCTATCTGGAACACAATATCGTTCCGAGGGGCCTTAGAAATCCGATCCTACCGGTCGTACGCCTCCGTTCCCCGGAGTTTGTAAAGAAATGGGAACAGGAGTCAATTGATGGCTCCCTGCGTCTCATGAGACTGCTACTTGAGGAGGAGAAAAATCTTATGGTAAAAAGTGAAAGCGAGCTCAAGGAGTGGATCACGAAAGCGAAGGACTTCTGTGATCATACTGAGTTTGCTAAGAAGGAGAGTCTATTACAGAAGGACATTGAGCGCTTCACATCCCACATTAAACAAAGAAAACACTTCCAGTTCAATAGAGACCTCCACGATTTCAAGGAGGGAAATCTGTTTGGGTTTGGGACAAACCGTCCCACTGCCCCAGAAACAGAGACAGAAATCTCCTCCTCTGAAAGTGATACTGACAGTCACATCAGAGCAAACTCAGGGAGGGACAGAGGTGCCTTCGGTGGGACTTTTTCAAGGGGAAGAGGCGGTTCATCTAGAGGCAGAGGTAACCGAGGTGGGAAGAGAGGACGAGGCAGTGGTTTTTAGATCAAGCCCCACCATATCGGATTATCTGCTGCGAAACAAAAACCCCAATAAGATCCCTTAGTACTGATCTACGCGTGATTAACCTCTCTGATCGCCCATTAACGGCCACAGAGATGTGTGTCCTCAACAAAGGACTGTCGTTCGTACCATCACAGAAATTTAACCTGTTTGGGTGGGTCAGGGATTTAGAACTTTATGATGCGTAAATTAAAATGGAGGAAATACTTTATGCTCCATGATAGACGCACCTGCCAAGAGCTGGGCATCGATCCTGAACAATTGGCGGATGTTCAGCTCCTGGCGGGGTTGTCAGAAGAGGAGGTGAAAGTGTGGGAGAAGGTCCTTTACCACCCTAAAAACCCCTCTAAAGCGTTTCCCCTGTGGGTGACAACACACCAATAGACACCTTCCGTACCCTTGTCATTAATGATCTACAGAAATTGGTACAACTTCCCATTGGTAGTGACAATATGACAAGAGATGAACGTATGGCACTGACCGGTTTGGTGAATGACTCTAACATCATAATAAAACCGGCAGATAAAGGTGGGAACATTGTCATCATGGATGTGGAAAATACCAGCAGATGTGTTTAAACCTCCTTAATGACCACCGTACGTACAGGCGTTTGCCCTCTGACCCTACCCCAGCGTTCAGGACTGAACTTGAAAGTATTCTGGATGGAGCTCTAACTGACAGGCTGATTAGCAAATCTGAACGACATTTTCTGTTGCCTAAATATCCAATTGTGGCCACATTCTATGGCCTTCCCAAGGTCCATAAAAGGGTCCAGTGCTGAAGGGCGCCCGATAGTCTCTGGTGTGGGGAGCCTGACCGCAAATATTAGTCAATATGTGGATCAGATCCTACGCCCGTTTGTGACATCCCTACCATCTTACGCCCGTGATACCATGGATGTCCTCCAGAGGCTAGACGGCATTAGATGCGAATCTGGAGTGTGGCTGGCGAGTCTTGATGTTGAGGCCCTCTACAGCTCTATTCCCCATGACCTGGGGTGTAGGGCTGTGGAGGGGTTTCTCCAGCAGAGGGGAGCCCATTGTCATCGCCATAATGGCCTCATCATGCGATTGTTGGATTTCATACTGACACGAAATGTGTTTCTCTTTGATGGCCGCCTCTTCCACCAGCTCAGGGGAGTTGCGATGGGGAGCCCATGTGCCCCCACGTTCGCTAATCTCTACCTGGTGTGGGGAGTCGCTCTGGTAGACAGCGGTGCGGGTGCAGTTTAGAGGCAAAACAAGGAGTCCAGATGGTGCATCAAACAGTGTTTTATTCACACTTGCACGCCATAAAATGAAAAGCAGTCTCTTGGTGACAGTTCACACACAACGGAAATACTGTGGCAAAACAAAAACAGGCCAACACAGGGTCCAGTCACCTTGGGTGGTTTAGGTGCGGGTTCACACCTAGCAGTCGGCTCAGCCGCAGGCGATTCCACCTTCAGGTCGCAGGGAAACACCACCTTGCTGAGCTCGTTCCTCCAGGACAGAGAATTCCTCAGCCCTGTTTGCAGGCTCCAGGATAATCACAACCCTCAGACACAGCTGCTGGCTGCGTTATATACCCAGCCCAAAACATGGACTGGACCGTGGGGAGCAGCCACCCACCCTACTCTTTAGCTGCTCCCAGTAAGAGCCGGCCCGGATCGGCTTTGCAGCCATGCTATTTAACAGAGCAGCACTAGCTGCTGCAGACCAAAAACCCGGCTCTTACCTCACCGAGGCCAGCAACCTCGGTGACACGTACCTGCTATCAAATACAACACCTTGCACTCTCTTACACACCCCCTTTGTTCAGCCCTGAGGGGTGAACACACGTGAGGCAGTGGACGCGGGACAGGGCATCTGCGTTGCCCTGCAAGCGGCCTGCCCTGTGTTCCACGGAGAATTTGAAATTCTGAAGAGATAGGAACCACCTGGTGACCCGAGCATTCCTCTCCTTGGCCTGACTCATCCATTTGAGGGGAATGGTCGGTCTCAAGCAGAACCTCCTCCTAACAAGTAGTAGCGGAGAGATTCGAGTGCCCACTTGATAGCCAGGCACTCCCTCTCCACTATACTGTATCTGGACTCGGCGGGATTGAGCTTACGGCTCAGGAAGACAACGGGATGTTCTTCCCGTTGACCTCCTGAGACAGTACCGCACGAGGCCTACCTCCGAGCGTCGGTCTGTACGACAAACTCCTTGTTGAAGTCGGGTGTCACCAAAACCGGGGACCCACACAGGGCCGACTTCAGCGGCGAAGCCTCCTCCGCCTTCTCACTCCAGCTAACCCTCCCAGACTTTCGCCCCTTCAACAGGTCTGTCAACGGCGCTGCTATTGTGGCAAAGTGGGGCACAAACCTCATGTAGTAACCTACAATCCCCAGGAACGACTTTACCTGCCTGGTGGTGACCGGTCGGGGCCAGTTACGAATGGCCTCTACCTTGGTTACCTGAGGTTTGATGACTCCCGCCCAATTACATATCCCAGATATTTTGTCTCCTCTAACCCTATGGAGCACTTCTTTGGGTTAGCGGTCAGTCCGACTTTCCTCAGGGCATCCACTACCGCCTGCACCTTGGGTAAATGGCTTTCCCAGTCGGTGCTGTGGATGACTACATCATCTAAGTAGGCCGGCGTACCGGCGATGTGGTCGCAGCACTATGTCCATTAACCTTTGGAAAGTGGCGGGGCGCCATGCAGGCCAAAGGGTAACACCTTGTAGTGATACAGGCCCTGCGGGGTAACAAATGCGGTTTTTCCTTAGCCGACTCCGTTAAGGGTACCTGCCAGTACCCTTTGGTGAGGTCTAGCACAGAAAAATAACGGGCTTGCCCTAAACTCTCAACAAGCTCGTCTACCCGGGGCATGGGATACGCATCAAACTTGGACACTTCATTTAACTTGCGAAAATCGTTGCAGAACCGCAGCGTCCCATCCGGCTTAGGTATTAGGACTATGGGACTGGCCCACTCACTCTTCGACTCCTCAATGACATCGAGCTTCAACATTAACTGTACTTCCTCCGCGATGGCCCGTCGCCGAGCCTCGGGTACCCGGTATGGTTTTAACCGGATCTTGGCCTGAGGCTCAGTGGCGATGTCATGTTGGATGAGAGACGTGCGGCCAGGGAGGTCGAGAACACATCCGTGTTCCGACTGATGAACTCCTGACTTCCTGAACTTGTTTGGAAGACAGGCTGTCTGCAATTTTTACCGTGGTTACTGCTTCACAGGCCTCGAACTGTGGGGCTGGACCCTTCTCACCTAGAAGCCCTGGCCGGGGCTGTGGTCGTCGGCCGTGTCCCTATCTTTCCAAGGCTTAAGTAAATTCACGTGGTACACCTGCTCCGGCTTGCGCCGCCTGGCTGGTGTACTTTGTAATTACTTCCCCTACCTTCTCGATCACCTCATAGGGGCCCTGCCACCTAGCTAGGAATTTGCTGTCAAGGGTGGGTACCAGAACCAACACTCGATCTCCCGGATTGAAGCCCGTACCCGAGCCTGACGATTATACACCCTACTCTGGGCTTGTTGTGCTGCCTCCATATGCTCCCGGACCAGCGGCAACACCCTTTCTATCCGTTCCTGCATCTGGGTGACATACTCAATGACACTTTTGTGGGGGACAGGCTGTTGTTCCCATGCTTCCTTGGCGATATCCAACAGGCCCGAGGGTGTCTGCCATAAAGCAGTTCGAAGGCGAGAGCCCAGTAGAGGCCTGGGGTACCTCTCGCACTGCGAACATGAGATAGGGCAGAAGCAGGTCCCAGTCCTTCCCATCTCTAGACACCACCCTCTTTAACATATTTTTTAGAGTTTGGTTAAACCTCTCCAACAAGACCGTCTGTTTGCGGATGGTAAGCGGACGTCCGTAGCTGCTTTATACGCAACAATTTACACAGTTCCCTCATTACTTTGGACATAAAGGGGTCCCTTGGTCTGTCAGAACCTCTTTTGGCAGGCCCACACGGGAAAACATCTCCATTAACTCTTTGGCAATGAGCTTAGCTGAGGTATGTCGCAGAGGCACCGCCTCTGGATGCCAGTGGCATAGTCGAGAACTACCAGAATATGTTGGTGACCCCTGGCAGACTTTGGTACAGGCCCAATTAAATCCATAGCGATTCGCTCGAGCGGTACTTCAATAATTGGCAGAGGTACCAGAGGACTACGGAAATGTGGCTGGGGGCTAGTTATCTGACAGGTCGGACAGGATTTACAATAATTCTCTACCTCCTTGAACACACTGGGCCAATAAAACCGCTGCAGTATGCGGTCCTGGGTTTTCTGCCACCCCAGGTGTCCCCCAAGAACATGTTGGTGGGCAAGCTCCATGACAAGCTTGCGATGCGCTGTGGGCACCACCAGCTGTTCAACAGGTTCACCTCGGTTTGGTTCACCCGATACAACATATCCTGCAGAACAATAAATCGTGGGAACATTAATTCAGCCCCTGGTTTCTGGGGTTTACCATCAATTTCCAGCACATTCTCCCAGGCCCTGGTTAGGGTTTGGTCCCGGTGTTGTGCGGTCCCAAAATTTTCCCCGGAGACATTGAGGTCTGCCAACTCAGGCCCGGTGGCAAGTCCTCCGTGTCTCCCACCATTACACTCAGTGGGGTTGTCTCCCCCACTACCGCTGCAGCAGTGGTCACCCCTACCGCTGGCCCTTCAGACTCGGGCTCCCAGGGTTCTGGCCTTCCAGGGTATCAGGCCACTCTGCTAGGGTTACCCCTGTCTCAGGGCTATTAGTCACTTTCATCTCAGGCCACAGTGACGGAAAACCAGGAAGTCTCTCCCAATTATTAGTTCATAGGGCAGCTTTGTGGAGATCGCCACTTCACAAGTCCAGGTGCCGACCGCCGTGGACAGAGACATTACAGCCGTGGGATAGTCCTTTAAGTCTCCGTGTATACACACCACACCAACTTTCGGCCCGTATACTGGGTGGGCTGTACCAGGGCAGCACTTACCAGGGTTACCAGGCTCCCTGAGTCCAACAGCGCCACTGCCAGGTTATCCCGATTTGCACCTGGCACAGATGTCGATTGTCTATTGTCTCGGGGTGCCGGTCGCACACAGTCTCCGGGCATACAGGAAGCCCGGTACCCATAATTAGTCTCCATGGGTTCCCCCACTGTGGACAGTCGGCCCTTACGTGGCCAGGCTCGTGACACCGCCAGCAGACTACTGGGGAGGGATCTGCAAGGGGTACATCCCGGGCGGGTTTGACCGGCCGCCGGGACTGGGGTGGAGGTTTCCGGGGTTTGACTGGCCTCCTCCCAAAGAACCCCCTGCAGGTTTCTGGTGGCCTCATATCGCTCCACCAGGTCGACCATCTCAAGGGCATTGGTGGGGGATACCTGGCCGATCCAGTGCTGGAGAGGGTATGGCAAAGACCTCCAGAATACATCTGCTAACAGACGGTCGAGCATAGCAGTGGGAGTCAGTATGTCTGGCTGCAGCCATTTTGCAACCGATGTAGCAGGTCATAGTATTGTGGTCTGGCGGGTTCAGCCGGGTTAAATTCCCACTGATGCACCCGCTGGGCCGGACCAAAACATTCACCCCCAGTCTTGCTAGAATCTCACCTTTCACGGTCGGGTAGTCAGCTGCCTGGACATCTGCCAAATCGAAAAAAACTTGCTGGGGTCCGGCTGCCAGGAGCAGAGCAACCACCTCGGCCCACTGGTCACGGGGTAACTTTTCCCTCACGGCGACCTTCTCAAAGACGGCTAGGTATGTCTCCACGTCGTCTGCGGGGTCATCTTTGGGATCGCCGCACGGACCGCTTTCCGGGCATCATGGACGTGGTGGGACGCTCCTGCCGCCTGTAATGCCATCACATGTTGCAGCAATAACTGGTTGGTCTCCCGCTGCTGCACGTTAGCCTCTATGAGGGCTTTCACAGCAGCCTCCATGTTGCCAGAAATCACAGGCTGCAACTTTGCCGGCCTAATATAGGACATACACTTTTGCTCAGCAAACAAAGTTCGGCGTTCACGCCAGCCTCACTGCGCATGCCCGCATCCGACACCAAATGTGGGAGTCGCTCTGGTAGACAGCGGTGCGGGTGCAGTTTAGAGGCAAAACAAGGAGTCCAGATGGTGCATCAAACAGTGTTTTATTCACACTTGCACGCCATAAAATGAAAAGCAGTCTCTTGGTGACAGTTCACACACAACGGAAATACTGTGGCAAAACAAAAACAGGCCAACACAGGGTCCAGTCACCTTGGGTGGTTTAGGTGCGGGTTCACACCTAGCAGTCGGCTCAGCCGCAGGCGATTCCACCTTCAGGTCGCAGGGAAACACCACCTTGCTGAGCTCCTTCCTCCAGGACAGAGAATTCCTCAGCCCTGTTTGCAGGCTCCAGGATAATCACAACCCTCAGACACAGCTGCTGGCTGCGTTATATACCCAGCCCAAAACATGGACTGGACCGTGGGGAGCAGCCACCCACCCTACTCTTTAGCTGCTCCCAGTAAGAGCCGGCCCGGATCGGCTTTGCAGCCATGCTATTTAACAGAGCAGCACTAGCTGCTGCAGACCAAAAACCCCGGCTCTTACCTCACCGAGGCCAGCAACCTCGGTGACACGTACCTGCTATCAAATACAACACCTTGCACTCTCTTACACTGGGCTGGTGGGAGAGGGAGATCGTGTTTGATGAGAGCCTCGAACACTACACGTCGTCGGTGTTACTCTGGATAAGGTACATCGACGACGTGTTGATCCTTTGGAGGGGATCACGTGAGGCTTTTGAGGCCTTTGTTGTTGAACTAAATGTGAATGATTTAGGCCTCTCGTTTACGCATGAGATACACACAGACACAATAAACTTTTTGGACGTCACGATCACGCTGGATAAAGAGGGTAATATCAAAACAAGCCTCTTTAGAAAGGAGACCGCGACAAATAGTCTCCTTGAATGGGGAAGCGGTCATCCGCTAGCCCTGCGTCGAGGTATCCCCAAGGGACAATATTTGCGGGCAAGGAGAAATTGCTCCAACCTCGGGATTTCAAAGCAGTGGCAGCAGATCTTAGGGACCGTTTACTGATCGTGGATACCCGAATGCAGTGTTACGTGACGCATATCATCATGCGTTATCTGCTAAACGAGAGGAACTTCTGGTTCCCAAGGCCAGGAAGGACTGCAACTCCTTTCCTAGGATTATTGCAACTTTTGACAGGGCACATATCCAAATAAAGGAGGTACTGAAGCGCCACTGGCCTATCCTCAAATCGGATCCGGATATTGGACGGTTGGCACCAGATTATCCATCGGTCACGCTTAAACGTGGTTCCAACCTACGGGATAAACTGGTTCACAGCATGTTCACACGACCCATCAGTACCACCTGGTTGAACACCTCTTTGCAAGGCACGTTCCCTTGCGGATCCTGTCTGATGTGTGGACTGGTGAGAAGGGCTCCTTCTTTATCAGTCATTCCACTGGGAAACAATATCGGATCCGCTCGCTTATCCGTTGCACCACAGTGGGGGTGATCTACTTGATCACCTGTCAATGTGGTACCCAGTACGTCGGTAAGACGAAAAGGGAATTAAGGAGACGCATAGGAGAGCATCTTCTGGACATACGTGACTCTAATGACACTCCGGTGGCGAGACATATGCATGACCACCATAATGGAGAACGAAGGTGCTTCACTGTGCAAGGCATTGACACGGTGAGGCCATCTCCACGGGTGGTGACATTGATCGCCTCCTATTACAGAAAGAGGCGAGATGGACGTTCGATCTACAAACGGTCCAGCCGCAGGGTCTGAATGAGTCAATCTCATATGCCTGCTTTATATGAATATCGGTCAAGATGCAGGATGCTACACAATCGTGATGCTCCATATTCTTTACCCTTATGCTATGGCCTTTATCTATACATTCTGCTACAGTAGTAACTGGTTGGATACTTTTCCCTGTGATACTTCCTTTGATGTTTCCCATTGCCTGCGGCCTGATATTGGTTTTGATTTGTGCCGCGATATTTCATGCCTACATACATTATACACTCACCTCTACTGTGGTTATCTAGTTATGTATTGAGAGGACGGGATGCGGGACACGGTGGGTGGTTCTCCCTGCTTCGATGGCTGCCCCGCCTCCCGCCCGGTCAGCTGATACCCAGGGGTGTGGCTTAGGGCTTTTAAACCCGGCAGTCTGGCGGCCGCGTACGGCCGTCACAGTGCCGGTGCCGTGACACGCAAAAGGTGTCTGGCTCCTTCTTTCAACTTACCTATTCAATATATGGTGCTCCTGAGGATACAGGACATTATCCTAGTCCTGTGGAAACGCGTTGAGCGCGTCAATTGATACAGGTGGCCGCATGTCTTTACCGCTCTGACGCCTCTTGTCAGCGATGGTGCTCCTCGCTGAGTGAGGTGATCAGTGGCGGTGTGCGTGCTGCTTGTGTGGTAGGCTGTGATTCTATACCTACACAGCGTGTACCACAACAACTAGGTATTGCTCTAGTCTACTAGGGCTTGCTGAGGGATCTATACATTTACCCTCCACGCCCATTGACTAGTTCAGGTCACTGCACTTCAGACGGATCAGGGACTGGTAACCAGTTTATTTGGTTGTACTGGTTCCGGGTCTAAACTGATCCGTATTACCTGTTCGAGGTTTAATTGTCTTTTAGTCCCACGGGACAATATTCCTAATAAAATTAGTGTTTTTATATACGTCTTTGCAGGTAGTGATTTATATTATTGAGGTCAGACGTACTAATTTCATATCTACTTTTGGAGTGATCTTACAGCCACTGCTGAAACCACTGATTTACGGTATTGCTATTTTGGCAATTGAATTTCACCCCAGAAAAATATCTATCCTTTGCAGTACACTATTAAACTTGGCCAGCCACTGCTGGAACACCAGATTTAGGGGAATGCTATTTTGGCAATTTATTTTCACCCCAGAACAAAATATATCCTTTGCCGGACACTATTAAACTTGGCCAGCCACAGCTGAAACCACTGATTCACGGTATTGCTATTTTGGCAATTGAATTTCACCGCAGAACAAAATCTATCCTTTGCCGGACACTATTAAACTTGGCCAGCCACAGATGAAACACCAGATTTAGGGGATTGCTATTTTGGCAATTGAATTTCACCCCAGAACAAAATATATCCTTTGCCAGACACTAGTAAACTTGGCCAGCCACAGCTGGAACACCAGATTTAGGGGAATGCTATTTTGGCAATTTAATTTCACCCCAGAACAAAATATATCCTTTGCCGGACACTATTAAACTTGGCCAGCCACAGCTGAAACCACTAATTTACGGTATTGCTATTTTGGCAATTGAATTTCACCGCAGAACAAAATCTATCCTTTGCCGGACACTATTAAACTTGGCCAGCCACAGATGGAACACCAGATTTAGGGGATTGCTATTTTGGCAATTGAATTTCACCCCAGAACAAAAGATATCCTTTGCCGGACACTAGTAAACTTGGCCAGCCACAGCTGGAACACCAGTTTTAGGGGAATGCTATTTTGGCAATTGAATTTCACCCCAGAAAAAATATATATCCTTTGCCGGACACTATTAAACTTGGCCAGCCACAGCGGAAACCACTGATTTATGGTATTGCTATTTTGGCAATTGAATTTCACCCCAGAAAAAAATATATCCTTTGTCGGACACTATTAAACTTGGCCAGCCACAGCTAAAACCACTGATTTACGGTATTGCTATTTTGTCAATTTAATTTCACCCCTGAAAAATATCTATCCTTTGCCGGACAGTATTAAAATTGGCTGGCCACAGCTGGAACACCAGATTTAGGGGATTGCTGTTATGGCAATTGAATTTTACCCCAGAAAAAAATCTATCCTTTGCAAGACAGCAGACAGTATTACACTTGGCTAGCCACAGCTGGAACACCAGATTTAGGGAATTGCTATCATGGCAATTGAATTTCACCCCTCAATAAAATATAGAAATTTCTATCCTGAGTTTCTAGGGGTGACAATAAGCACAGCCAAGCCCCTGATGTAGGATATAGCAAAAAAAAAAAACTACTATTGATGGATTGATGAACTTGGTGGCAAGACACAAAATGGCCACTGATCACCCCAGAAAAAAGTGACAGAAAAACGCTCTGGGCAGCCTAAAAACCAGTGAGCAATTAACTTACAGAAGGTGAATGATTCACAGCTGTAGATCGATCACTTCATTACGTGTTTTTGCTGAGTTTTCCCTGCCTAATCTCGCCCTCACAGCAGCTGCATCCTATCCCTACACTAATCAGAACAGAGTGACGTGCGGCGTTACGTGACTCCAGCTTAAATTGAGGCTGGGTCACATGCTGCACTTGGCCAATCACAGCCATGCCAATAGTAGCCATGGCTGTGTTGGGCTCTTGGGGCAAGTAGCATGATGCTTGTTGATTGGCTGCTTTGCAGGCTTTCAAAATGCGCCATAGAAATCTCTGAACACCGAACCCGAATCTGAATTTTTACGTAAATGTTAAGGTTAGGGTCCATGTCACGAACACCCCAAAATTCGGTAGGAACCCGAACTATACAGTTCGGGTTCGCTCAACCCTACTTATAGCTGTTAAACTTTTGCACACTTTTTCATGTTACACTCATAAACTTAAATATATTTTATTGTGATTTATTGTGATAGGCCAACACAAAATAGCAAGTATGTGTGAAGTGAAAAGTAAATGATACATGGTTTTCAAAAATTGTAATAAATAAAAACCTGAAAAGCGTGGCATGAAATTGTATTGAACCCCCTGTACTCTGATACACCTAAATAAAATCCATGTGACCAACTGTCTTCAGAAGTCACCTAATTAGTGTGTAATTTATTTTCAGTATAACTACAACTATTATGTGAAGGCCTCAGAGGTGTGTTAGAGAATATTAGTGATAAAACAGCATCCTGAAAACCAAGGAACACACCAGACAGGCCAAGCATAAAGTTGTAGAGAAGTGTAAAGCAGGGTTAGGCTCACTAAGCACTGTTCAATCCATCATCTGAAAATGGAATGAGTATGGCACAACTGCAAACCTACCAAGCCATAGCCATTCACCTAAACTGACAGCTTATGTAAGAAGAGGAGTAATTAGAGAATCAGCCAAGAGGCCCATGGTCTCTCTGGAGGAGCTGTAGAGATCCACAGCTCAGGTGGGAGAATCTGTCCACAGGACAACTATTAGTTATGTACTCCACAAATCTGGCCTTTATGGAAGAGTGGCAAGAAGAAAGATATTTTGAAAGCAAGCCATAAGAAGTTCCATTTGCAGTTTGCCACAAGCCATATAGGAGACACAGCAAACATTTGAACGAAGGTGCTCTGGTCAGACGAGACCAAAGTTAAACCTTTTGGCCTAAATGCAAAACACTATGTGTGACATAAAACTGACACTCCATATCACCCTGAACACACCATCCACACCTTGAAACGTGGTGGTGGTGGCAGAATCATGCTGTGGGGATGCTTTTCTTCAAGAAAGACAAGGAAGCTGGTCAGAGTTGATGGGAAGATAGATAGGGTTAAATATAGGGCAATCCTGAGTAAAACCCATTAGAGGCTGCAAAACACTTGGGATTGGGGCAGAGGTTCCTCTTCCAGCAAGACAAAAACCCTATACATACCACAGTTACAATAAAATAGTTTAGATCAAAGAACATTCATGTCCAGAATCTAAATCTTACTTGAAAATTGCTGTCCACAGACGCTCTCCATCCAATCTGACTGAGCTTGAGCTATTTTGCAAAGAAGAATGGGCAAAAATTTCAGCCCTTAGATTTGCAAAGCTGGTAAAGACATACCCCAAAAGACTTGATTCTGTAATTGCAGCAAATGTTGGTCCTACAAAGTATTGACTCAGGGGGGGCTGAATACAAATGTACACCGCACTTGCCAGAATATTATTTAATAAAAAGTTTGAAAACCAAATATCATTTTCTTTTCAATTCACACATACTTGCCACTTTGAGTTGGTCTATCACATAAAATCCCAATAAAATATATTTATGTATGTTCAATATGCCCAAAAATATAGTATTTCAGTTGGAAATACCCTTTAAGTTTTATTTTTGGCCCTTGGAATTGGTTCAAGCTGACAATGTGGCCTCCAACCAGAAAAGGCTGTGCACCCCTTTTGTATATGGACACTCACTATTAGTGTTGAGCGTGATTATTCGAATAGCGAATTTTAAACGCGAATATCTCAACTTTGAGAATTTGCAAATATTTTGACTATAGTGATATATATTCGTGAAAACGAATATTCGTAAAAATTTTTTATCTGAACCCTATAACTGCCTGCTTCTTGCTTGTGGGCCAATGTGAGAAGGCTGCAATATCTAGTGAATTTAAATATTTTTCATTATTTAACCACCTCCCGACCGCCTAACGCTGGGATGCGTCCTGCGAGCGGCCGGGATGTTCCTCCTGGACGCATCGGCACGTCATCTCGCGAGACGCGAGATGGCGCTCTGATGCCGCCGCGCATGCGCAGTGCGCGGCGGTAAAAGATTCAGAAGAAATTGGTCATCAGCCTGCCAGCCAATGATCAGCGCTGGCAGGCTGATGACTTTAAAAAAATTGAATTAAAAGCCATCTAACGCATTATATTTCTAAATATAATGTGTTAAATGGCTTCTGTGCTCTCTGCTGGGTTATTTTCGTTGGTTGGTCCCAGCAGAGAGCACATGTGACAGTAAGTACACCAAGCACACACACAATTAGCCTCAGATCACCCACCCATCACCCCAATTAACCCCTTGATCACCCCTGTCAATCACTAGTGAAAGGGAAAAAAGTGATCAGTGTAAACTGTCACTTTTTTTTCACTAGTATTGACTGTTAGATTTAGTTTAGTTTTTAGGCCCCTTTAGGTAGTCAGTTAGCGCCCACTGCACCGCATTCGCTGATTAGCGTAGCGCTAATCAGCATTGGTACTTTATAGTATCTAAAGGTGATAAGGACGCACAGAACCACCAGTTAACCAACGAGGTGCTCTCAGTCCAGCAGTACCGCCTCACCGCTGATTAGGAAAATATGAAAAAGAATGGACTGGGCACTCTACTAGATATCTGGACTTTATTGAACAACCAACATAAAACCTATCAATAAAGGTAACAGTACATTAATAATAAGAAGAAAGTCAATCCACGTATGTCAATGGCAAGTAGAGGAGTAAAAGATTGACCAATGGCAACCGGGATTGAGTCACCTGATATTCAATACAATAAAATTCAATAAACTACCTGGTAATATAAAAGGCCTACAGGACACGTGGAACAATGTCCCTGTGGCCCATAAATCACCGGTAGTAATGTGTAAAATATTGTGAGATATAAAATAGTATACAAATGGAATACAAAAGAGATAAAACTGGATACTCTATTGTCCCGCACTTTAGGTTGCAGTGTTAGATGCAGTATAACTAGCCGACCAGGCGTTTGCAGATACCTTGTAGAGTAGCAACACTGGTCACATTGATAGATGTGGATTACAATATAAATAGCCTGCCAGACGTATCAAACAAAGTCTTTTGAAAAATCGGAACGCTAATCGCATAAATATCGCATCACTTCTTATAACTTGTGAGTAGGGCATATAGTGGGTGCGTCCGATTTAAGTGTTTCTATAGAGGAGAAAACATTGCCTCGATATCCACATGGGGAAAAAAACTGACTTCTGAGGTAGATAGGAATGATTAGAACGGTTGCAAGCGGCGTCCTCAGCAGCGTCCCGCTGGGCACGTGTACCGCCCGTACATTAGAGTAGTGCCGGCACTATAAACTTTCTTACCCCCACACTCCACACTCTCCTCCGGTATTGTATCCTCGGTGTCCGCGCTGGTGATCTTTGTAAGACTGGGGTGGTCCACCGTCAGATACTCAGCACACTCGCTGAATCCTCCCTCAACTCTCACGCGGCGTCTTGGATTTCCAAAAATGGGAGGTGGATAATGTGGATCGGGTAATACAAAAGCTGTTCCTCATGAATATTGTTCCTCATAAATTCTGGGGGTCCGACCAGACGCGTTTCGGGGTGTAGAATACCCCTTCCTCAGTGGCAATCCGACCCCCAGATCAAAATGCCTTAAATACCAAAAATCTCAGATATATTGGTCATGTCAAAAGTCCGGACTGGAATACTGCAAACATTCTATAATGATATGGTGTTTAAACTCCTCCCGTTAACTGTATTTTTCGTGGACTTATTTCAATCCTCAGTGTCTGGCATTGAATCCCTGACCGCTAACCTTTCCCAATATATTGATATTTTACTCCAGCCAAGAGTTAAATTGGTGCCCTCATATGTTAAAGACACTACACAAATAATTAAAAAAGTAGAAAATATGTCTTTCGAAGAAGGTTGGATAATGGGCACCCTTGATGTGCAATCATTATACAATACCGGAGGAGAGTGTGGAGTGTGGGGGTAAGAAAGTTTATAGTGCCGGCACTACTCTAATGTACGGGCGGTACACGTGCCCAGCGGGACGCTGCTAAGGACGCCGCTTGCAACCGTTCTAATCATTCCTATCTACCTCAGAAGTCAGTTTTTTTCCCCATGTGGATATCGAGGCAATGTTTTCTCCTCTATAGAAACACTTAAATCGGACGCACCCACTATATGCCCTACTCACAAGTTATAAGAAGTGATGCGATATTTATGCGATTAGCGTTGCGATTTTTCAAAAGACTTTGTTTGATACATCTGGCAGGCTATTTATATTGTAATCCACATCTATCAATGTGACCAGTGTTGCTACTCTACAAGGTATCTGCAAACGCCTGGTCGGCTAGTTATACTGCATCCAACACTGCAACCTAAAGTGCGGGACAATAGAGTATCCAGTTTTATCTCTTTTGTATTCCATTTGTACACTATTTTATATCCCAATATTTTACACATTACTACCGGTGATTTATGGGCCACAGGGACATTGTTCCACGTGTCCTGTAGGCCTTTTATATTACCAGGTAGTTTATTGAATTTTATTGTATTGAATATCAGGT
This sequence comes from Bufotes viridis, assembly GCA_033119425.1. Classification (NCBI taxonomy): domain Eukaryota; kingdom Metazoa; phylum Chordata; class Amphibia; order Anura; family Bufonidae; genus Bufotes; species Bufotes viridis. The sequence goes on from CM065590.1 coordinate 457,974,035, forward strand.
GACTCAATCCCGGTTGCCATTGGTCAATCTTTTACTCCTCTACTTGCCATTGACATACGTGGATTGACTCTCTTCTTATTATTAATGTACTGTTACCTTTATTGATAGGTTTTATGTTGGTTGTTCAATAAAGTCCAGATATCTAGTAGAGTGCCCAGTCCATTCTTTTTCATATTTTCCTAATCAGCGGTGAGGCGGTACTGCTGGACTGAGAGCACCTCGTTGGTTAACTGGTGGTTCTGTGCGTCCTTATCACCTTTGTATACTGTTTAATATATCTGCCTAGCTAGGGACAGCACGAACTACCAGCTCACCATGGATATCTGGGACTTTGTAGCAACAAAGAGACAAAAAATAGACAATTTTCGATTCGACCGTTTCAATGATGAATCCACTGGGAATGGACTGTATGTCAGTGAGACCTTCAGAGAATTGGAAGGGTTGTTGACCCGCCAATTAAAACAACAATGGGAAATTAAAACCCTGAAAAGAAGTGTGGAAATTAAAAAAATCCCTAAGGGTCTCACAGTCTATAGGGTCCCAGCACAGGACCTGTGCAGCAGTGAATTCACCAAGGAGTGGGAGGATCTACTGCTGCAACAATCCATTGCAATTACAGAATTGGTAATAAAAAGACGGACACAGATATTAGATGAAACCACAACTCAAATAGAGGAAATGAAAGTAATAATGGACCAATTTCAAAAAAATGAGGAATATAATGCCCTACAAACTAAACTATGTAACACACTTGATAGATTAGAACGTGAGATCATTGACAAGAAAGTTAAGAAATTGAAGTTCAATAGACGTGGATTAGTAGAAAAAGAAAATGAGAGGGAGGTAAGAGGCTCAATAAATAATCCCATAGGAGAAGAAGTAGGAGAGAAGGTGAAGGAAGGGAAAGTAAGAAGAGAGGATGATGGACAGACGAGCTACACTATATCGACACAGAATCGGTTTGAAGTATTAGAAGAAAGGGAACGTTTTTTAGATTACACCCCACCACATCACAAAACAAGGACACGGCAAGGGTCACCCCAAAGGAGAATGTACAATACACACAGGTCACTAGAGGTACACAGGAACAGATCACCGGAACACCCATACAATTTGAGGAACAGAACACAGAACATGCACCAGAATTACAATATTCCCACCACAAGGGGGAATTACAATCACAACAACGATTATCACAAACACCAATATCAACCAGGGAGGAGGTATTACGAAAAAGAGAGAGAAGAACGCGGAGAGGAAGGAGAAAAAAAACGTCAGTTTCACAGATAATTTCACACACTACTATTTCAGATGCAATTATTAATTTGAGCACAATGACACTTACGGACACGCAGAATAAATTATTGAACAAAGGCTTGAAATTTGCTCCATCTAAACCCCTGAATAAATTTGAAACATTCATAGGGATTGAAAAATTCATGAGGAAGTTATGTCTTAAAAAATATTTTTAAAAAAAACCCATAAATAGAGATAATGAGGGAAGTAATATTGTAGACAAGTTTGTTCACACAACTCTAAAAAATAATTCAAAAAAGTATCCTAAAAATGAACTAAGTCAAGAAATGGTCACATTTAGGGAGTGTGTAGTTAAAGAGATTAAAAAAATTAAAAATACTATTAAATTTAAACGCAATAATCTCACGAATAAAGAAATTGAAGCCTTGAAAGGATTACAACGAGAAAAAGGTATCATTATTCGCCCAGCTGATAAGGGGGGTTCCATAGTTATTCAAGACGTAGATAACTATAATTCTGAATGTTTACGACAATTAATGGATCATAATACGTATCAGAAATTAAAGAGGGACCCAACGGACCAATTTTACACTGAGCTGGAGGTTCTCTGTAAAAAAGGACGGGTAATGGGTATCTTAAATGAGGATGAATTTGGTTTTATATTGAATAAACATCCCCGCATCCCAGTTTTTTACACTATTCCAAAGGTGCACAAAGATAAAGATAATCCCCCGGGACGACCAATAGTGTCTGGCATTGAATCCCTGACCGCTAACCTTTCCCAATATATTGATATTTTACTCCAGCCAAGAGTTAAATTGGTGCCCTCATATGTTAAAGACACTACACAAATAATTAAAAAAGTAGAAAATATGTCTTTCGAAGAAGGTTGGATAATGGGCACCCTTGATGTGCAATCATTATATACGATCATTAATCACGAACACGGTATAAGAGCAACACGTAACCAATTGGAAACAGAAGGTCGATTGACCCCCCAACAAATTGGTTTCATAGTGGAGGGTATCCAATTCATTTTAGCACATAATTATTTTTATTTTAATGAGGAATTTTATGTCCAGATCCAGGGTACCGCCATGGGCACCAGGTTCGCCCCAAGTTATGCTAACCTGTTTATGGCGGAGTGGGAGGAGCAGCGGGTGGCACCTCGGCTGGGGACGGACCTGGTGCTCTGGCAAAGGTACATAGACGATGTGTTTTTTATTTGGAGATCTGGACAGGAACAATTGGATAGATTTTTAGAAGATATTAATACAAATGAACTTAATTTGAAATTTTCAGGTACAACAAGTAGAGAAAAATTGGAGTTTTTGGACCTCAATATATATGTGGAAGAACAAAAATTAAAAACCTGCACCTTCATAAAAACCCACCTCACGGAACAGCTACATTTTATACAACAGCTGCCATCTACCAAATTGGCTACTAAACATACCACAAGGCCAACTACGAAGGTTGAAACGAAACTGTACATCCAGTGAACAATTTGAGGTAGAAGCAGAACGAATGAAAAAGCAGTTTTTAGAAAAACAATACCCAGAAGAGATTTTAAATGGGGCACTAGAAAAAGTAAGGAATATGAAACGAGAGGAATTTTTCAAAGAGAGTAAGGCCCAAGATGCACAAGGGGAAGATTACCCCAGATTGATACTCCCATATAGTAGTGACTACCGTAAGGTAAAAAATATTATAAGAAAACATTGGGAGATCATCAAGAAAGACAAAAGCATTGGTAATTTGGTCTCTCCTACACCCTTAATTACATTTACCAGAGCGCCCAACTTGGGAAATAAGGTAGCACCTACTGTGAAAAGGGAAGAAAAAATAGAAACATCAATACAGAGCTGGGGCAATATGAAAGGTTTCTACAGATGTGGACGATGTGCCATTTGTAAGATCACCTCATTTCCAAGACGAACGGAAGAAGTAATCTCCACTAAAAATGGCCACAAACATACAATACGAGAATTCTTGTCTTGTTACACTGAGAATGTGATCTATGTGTTGGAATGCTCTTGCAGAAAACAATATGTTGGCAGAACTAAAAGGCCTTTGAAAAAAAGATTGATGGAACATGTAGCCAACATTAAGAGAGGCACCGAGACACATTCCCTATCAAAACATTTTAAACAGACACATAGTAGTGACCCATCATGTTTAAAATTTGCAGCTATAGATAGAGTGAAAAAAGATTGGAGAGGAGGGAACCATATTTGTAGAATGTCAAGAAAAGAAACACAGATGATATTTGAATTAGAAACGATGATACCAGACGGTTTGAATGCAGAGTTTGAACTTTTTGGGTTTTTATAGTGGGGTCCTCCCTTGGGGGTAAGCATCTCCCAGTATTTTTAGTCCGGGTGGTGCTTTCCCTTGATGTGGGACCCTTCTAGTGGTCCATCCATATAAGAAGCAGTATATAATTAGCAGGAATTTAAGATTATAAAGATAGAAGAGATAAGGTTCCAATTCCTAATATTTGATGGAACGATTTTATTATTCAGTGACATAGGATAAATTTGCCTGCTGTATTTGTATTTATGTATATCTTGATTGACATTTTTTTATTTTATTTTCATTTTTTATTTTTTATTTTATTTTTATTTTATTTTAATGTATTTTGTTGTAAAAATTATGAGTCTGATGATACATAATCATAAGTCAGGACTAATATAATCAAATGGGCAAATGCAGCAACTAGTACTATCCGACTTACAAAACGCAACTGAACCGCATGTGAACCGCAATAAAATCGCATGTGCATGAATGTGGGCAAATTGATACATCAATGGAGATGCATGAGTTGGTAACTGAGGATTGAAATAAGTCCACGAAAAATACAGTTAACGGGAGGAGTTTAAACACCATATCATTATGGAATGTTTGCAGTATTCCAGTCCGGACTTTTGACATGACCAATATATCTGAGATTTTTGGTATTTAAGGCATTTTGATCTGGGGGTCGGATTGCCACTGAGGAAGGGGTATTCTACACCCGAAACGCTGTCTGGTCGGACCCCAGAATTTATGAGGAACAATATTCATGAGGAACAGCTTTTGTATTACTCGATCCACATTATCCACCTCCCATTTTTGGAAATCCAAGACGCCGCGTGAGAGGTGAGGGAGGATTCAGCGAGTGTGCTGAGTATCTGACGGTGAACCACCCCAGTCTTACAAAGATCACCAGCACGGACACCGAGGATACAATACCGGAGGAGAGTGTGGAGTGTGGGGGTAAGAAAGTTTATAGTGCCGGCACTACTCTAATGTACGGGCGGTACACGTGCCCAGCGGACGCTGCTGAGGACGCCGCTGCAACTGTTCTAATCATTCCTATCTACCTCAGAAGTCAGTATTTTCCCATGTGGATATCGAGGCAATGTTTTCTCCTCTATAGAAACACTTAAATCGGACGCACCCACTATATGCCCTATTCACAAGTTTTATAAGAAGTGATGCGATATTTATGCGATTAGCGTTGCGATTTTTCAAAAGACTTTGTTTGATACGTCTGGCAGGCTACTTATATTGTAATCCACATCTATCAATGTGACCAGTGTTGCTACTCTACAAGGTATCTGCAAACGCCTGGTCGGCTAGTTATACTGCATCCAACACTGCAACCTAAAGTGCGGGACAATAGAGTATCCAGTTTTATCTCTTTGTATTCCATTTGTATACTATTTTATATCTCACAATATTTTACACATTACTACCGGTGATTTATGGGCCACAGGGACATTGTTCCACGTGTCCTGTAGGCCTTTTATATTACCAGGTAGTTTATTGAATTTTATTGTATTGAATATCAGGTGACTCAATCCCGGTTGCCATTGGTCAATCTTTTACTCCTCTACTTGCCATTGACATACGTGGATTGACTCTCTTCTTATTATTAATGTACTGTTACCTTTATTGATAGGTTTTATGTTGGTTGTTCAATAAAGTCCAGATATCTAGTAGAGTGCCCAGTCCATTCTTTTTCATACTTTATAGTATCTGTCAGATCTATGATAGTATTAGTGTCACCTTAGTCACTCTCCACCCAAACCGCAGTGTTTGCCCGATCAGGCCTGATCGGTCGCCCACACGTGCGTTCACCCACGCCCGGCCCGCCGCAGTGACAAATTTTCTTTATTTTTTTAATCACTGCAAAATCACTACACAAGCGCTGCGGCGATAAAAAAAAATCAGTTTTGATATTTTTTATCAATCGCAGCAGCTTCCTGTACTTCGCCAGCCTCCAATTTGTAAGACAGGCTTGCTTTTTTCTTGGGTAATCTCAGGGAATACCCCCTAAATTTAGTTGTCCAAATGGCAAGTAAGGGGTATTCTTCTGAAGAGGCCTACAGGCTTCTGACCCAGTCGGATGAGGAATGGGAACCCTCATCTGACGAATCCAGTGGATCAGAATACGAACCTGTAGAAAGCAGTGGCAGTCTGACCCAAAGTTCGGACGAGGAGGGTGAGGTCCCTGATACCACCAGGCATACCCGGCTCCGAGTTGCTAGACCACAGGTTGTGCAGGATCCGCTTTAAAGGCAGTAGAGTGAGGCTGACGCTGTCTGATTACGTGGTGAGGCATACACCAGCAGCGCAGCCCATCCTGGTCCTAGTCAGGGCCGGTGCAAGGATTTTTGCCGCCCTAGGCAAAAGAAAAGTTTGCCGCCCCCCCATGTGACATCACAATGCCCCACCCATATGATCTGCCATAATAACTAACGCGAGGGCTGCCGTGTTTACATTAAAAAGCCTGCAGGGAAAGGCTATAGACACCAGAGCCACTACATTTAGCTGCAGAGGTTCTGGGGACTATAGTGTCCCTTTAATGTGAGGTAAATTAGAGACAAGTCCCATGAATAATGTACTAGATCGCCTACTTACACCCAGATGAGGATGATGATGGGCTCTGGCTCCACTGGTCTGGTGTGGGACAGGCTCTCTGGTGGCAAAAATCAATGTTCTGGGAGAATGGGAAGAGGCTCCATTTTTTGGGGCCCTTTACACAGTTCAAGGTCTGGGCCCCAGGAGAGTATGCCCATAAGGCCCACCCATAAGTCCACCTACATGTTCCACCCATTAGTTTGTTCACAGTGGGTGAAGTGTGTAGAGGATGTGTTATGTGTTACTGTAGAGAGTCTAATGTGTGTGCTTATGGGATGTAGTGTATAGGGATAGCAGTGTGTGTAGGTGATGCAGTGTGTGTGTAGTGGATGCAGTGTGTGTGTAGTGGATGCAGTGTGTGTGCAGTGGATGCAGTGAGTGTGTAGTGGATGCAGTGCATGTGTAGTGGATGCAGTGTGTGTGTAGTGGATGCAGTGTGTGTGCAGTGGATGCAGTGTGTGTGTGTGTGGAGTGTATAGGGAGACCAGTGTGTAGGTGATGCAGTATGTGTAGGTGATGCAGTGTGGGTGTGTGCAAGGGATAGAAAGAAGTTCGTGTTTGTGTATAAGGTTTGTGTTGTGTGTTTCTGAATGTGTGTACAGAGTGCGTTCTGTGAATCTGTGTTTGCATGTGTAAGGCTCCATTCACACATCCACAATTCTGTTCCGCATTTTGCGGAACGGAATTGCGGACCAATTTATTTCTATCCACACTCCCGGGTCCACACTACCATCCCGCAAAAAAATAGAACATGTCCTATTCTTGTCTGCAATTGCGGACAAGAAAAGGCATTTTCTATGAGAGTGCCGGCGATGTGCGGTCCACAAAATGCGGAACGCACATTGCCGATGTCCGTGTTTTGCGGATCCGCAAAACACACTTGGACGTGTGAATGGAGCCTAAGAGATGCATTGTGTGTAAGGGATGCAGTGTGTGTGTGTGTGATGGATGTCAAACTTTCCCCCCCAGTCACTCTCTTTCTTACCCCCTCCCTTGTGCCACTCTTTTCCCCTTCTTGTCACTCTTATTACCCCATCATTACTCTTATTCCCCCTAGTCACTCTCTTTCTTGCCCCCCTTGTGTCACTCTGTTCCCTCCTGTCAGTCCCTCTGGTGTGGTGTGGCCGCCCCTTCTTGTCACTCTCATCCCCCCATCACTCTCATTCCCCCTCCCCCTTGTGTCACTCTGTCCCTCCTGTCAGTCCCTGTGGAGTAGGGCGCAGTATTAAGGCAGACAGCGTGAGCACTTCCCTGGTGTCAGTCCCTGTGGAGTAGCGTGGCCGAGCTCTGTACGGTTCCGCGGGTACAGAAGCATTTGTTCCCTGTACCCGGCCGGACTGAGAGGAAGTGCACACTAAGTGAGCACTTCCTGTCAGTCCGCCCGGGTACAGGAAACTAAAGCTCCTGTACCTGCGGACTGTACAGAGCTACGCTACTCCACAGGGACTGACACTAGGGAAGTGCTCACACTGTCTGCCTTAATACTGCGCCCGGGCGGTGCGCACACAGGGACGCGTCAGCCCGGGTGGGAGCCGGCGCCCCCAGCAAGAGTGCGCTCTACGCGGTGGCGTACTCTGCTTATGGGTGGCGCCGGCCCTGGTCCTAGTACCAGCACTGCCGTAGAACATGGTGAAGTGGCAAGCACCAGTAGGGCAGTTGAGGCAGGTACGGTGGCACGTGCAGTAGTTCCCCCATTGCAGCCACCGCACAGACAGGTCCGTAGAGCCCCTAGAGTCCCTGAGGTGCTAGCAAACCCTGATTGGCAGCCCCCATCTTCAGCCGCACCAGTAGTTCCCCCTTTCACCTCCCAGTCAGGAGTTCGGGTTGAGACAGCTCAGATCAGATCGGCACTGGGGTTTTTTGAGCTGTTCTTCACTGCGGAGCTCTTTGACCTAGTCGTGGCAGAAACAAACCGGTATGCCACTCAATTTATAACCGCCAACCTGGGAAGCTTTTATGCCCAGCCTTTCCGGTGGAAACCCGTCCAAGTTTCCGAAATCAAAACTTTTCTGGGCCTTCCCCTCAACATGGGCATAAAAAAAAGAATGAATTGCGGTCATATTGGTCCACGAACCCAATTCATCACATGCCCATGTACTCTGCTGCCATGTCCAGGACACGATTTGAGACCATCCTGCGTTTCCTGCACTTTAGTGACAACAGCACCTCTCGTCCCAGAGGCCACCCAGCTTTTGACCGGCTCCACAAAATTCGGCCCCTCATAGACCACTTTAACACTAAATTTGCAGATTTGTATACCCATGAACAAAACATCTGCATAGGCGAGTCCCTGATACATTTTACCGGGCGCCTTGGCTTCAAACAATACATTCCAAGCAAGCGGGCCTGGTATGGGGTCAAATTGTATAAGCTCTGTGAAAGGGCCACGGGCTATACGCACAAATTTCGTGTCTATGAGGGTAAAGATCAGACCCTGGAGCCGGTCGGTTGCCCTGACTACCTGGGGAGCAGTGGGAAAACAGTCTGGGACTTGGTGTCACCCTTATTCGGCAAGGGGTACCATCTTTATGTGGACAATTTCTACACAAGTGGGCCCTTCTTCAGGCATTTGTTCCTAGAACAGATTGGCTGCTGTAGCACTGCGCGACCTAGTCGCCGGGGCTTCCCCAAATGGCTCGTTACCGACCGTCTTGCAAGGGGGGAGAGGACTGCCTTGTGTAACGAAGAACTGCTCGCGGTGAAATGGAGAGACAAGCGTGACGTTTACATGCTCTCCTCCATTCACGCAGACACGACAATCCAAATTGAACGGGCAACCAGTGTCATTGAAAAGCCCCTCTCGGTCCACCCCTCATGGGAGGGGTGGACTTCAATGACCAGATGTTGGCTCCTTATTTACTTTCCCTCAGGACCAGACGCTGGTATAGGAAGGTGTCTGTATACCTAATTCAATTGGCTATATATAATAGTTTTGTTCTCTACAGTAAGGCTGGGAGAACAGGATCCTTCCTCAAATTTCAGGAAGAGATCATCGAGAACCTCCTGTATCCAGGAGGTTCCGTGGCCCCAACCACCAGTGTAGTGAGCCGTCTACACAAGCGACATTTCCCCAGTGTCGTTGCTGGTAACTCAAACCAACCGCCACCCCGAAAAAGATGTTGTGTCTGTAGCAGGAGTGGAATAAAGCGTGACACCAGCTATTTCTGTCCTGACTGCCCTGACCACCCTGCCCTATGCTTAGGGAAGTGTTTCCGGAAGTACCACACTCAGGTACACTTAGGGACGTAGGGACCACAGGACACAGGTAGATTTTACACAAGGGTCTCCCAGGATACTAGGTTTTGAGAGACCCTAACACACAGGGGTGCTAGTGTGCTACTGCAGATATGCGAAACCTCTCCTTTCACTTGGGATAAAGTGCATAATGTACTTCGCACCATCTCTGTGCGATTTACACTTTACACATTGTCAGTAAAGTAAAGGTAAGTAAAGAGTGAAAAGTAAAAAACAAAAATTAAACAGGTAGCAAGAAAAAGAAATCTTGAGTTAGTTTAGGTTTGAAAAGTTTTATGATGTTCAGGTTTTATAAAGTTTGTAAAATTTTACAAATTTTACAAATTTATGAGCCTGCTGCTTGTTTTTTCTACTTTTTTTTTTTACTAACCACCCTTCACTTTCCAGCTGGACCAACGGACCAACCGACGTAAACGCTGCAGCACTGACGTGCATTCTGAGAGAAGCATTGCGCTGCTATCAGTTTACATGTGAAGTCGGTGTATGTTTGCCCAGGCATATGAGCTGAGGAGAGGTGTTGGAGTTCATATGCTTTGGCAAACACTTTGTATCAAAAATCTGGCAAAAATGTCTTCCTCCACAACGATCGATTGATCGATGTGAATGGAGAAATCACGTTTGCCAGGACATAGGAGCTGAAGTGGGTATGGATGTTTGGGCGGAGCCACTATGTCCTGGCAATCGCCAGGCCCCCCTTTTTTTTATTGCATATTTTTTGGCAGAGATTTTTTCATCCACATTGATCGATGCGAATGAAGAAATCTGTGCCGTTCATTTTTTCTTTCAGCTGAACGGAAAAAAAAATCGAATTACCCGTATGCTCAATATAAGGAGAATAGCAGAAACTCCTAATGCTGGCCATACGTGTAATGATTGCGGAGACCCTCAAATGCCAGGGCAGTACAAACACCTCACATATGACCCCATTTTGGAAAGAAGACACCCCAAGATATTCGCTGAGGGGAATATTGCGTCCATGAAAGATAGAACTTTTTGTCACAAGTTAGCGGAAAGAGAGACTTTGTGAGAAAAAAAAAAGTCAATTTCTGCTAACTCGTGCCAAAAAGAAAAATCTTTTATGAACTCGCCATGCCCCTCACAGAATACCTTGGGGTGTCTTCTTTCCAAAATGGGGTCACTTGTGGGGTATTTATACTGCCCTGGCAATTTAGGGGCCCTAAAGCGTGAGAAGAAGTCTGGAATCCAAATGCGTAAAAATGCCATCCTAAAAGGTACTCATTGGAATTAGGGCCCCTTTGCGCATCTTGGCTGCAAAAAAGTGTCACACATGTGGTATCGCCGTACTTAGAAGAAGTAGGACAATATGCTTTGGGGTGTATTTTTACATATACCCATGCTGGGTGAGAGAAATATCTCTGTAAATTGACAACTTTGTATAAAAAAAATTGAAAAAGTTGTCATTTTCAGAGATATTTTTCACACACAGTATGGGTATATGTAAAAATACACCCCAAAACACCTTTAGGATTTCACAGTTTCACAGGGCATTTTTACGCATTTGGATTCCAGACTTCTTCTCACGCTTTAGAGATTCCTAATTTGCCAGGGCAGTATAAATACCCCACAAGTGACCCATTTTAGAAAGTAGACACCCCAAGGTATTCCGTGAGGGGTATGGTGAGTTCATGTAAAATAAAAAATTTCTTCTTTCTAAAATGGGGTCACTTGTGGGGTATTTATACTTCCCTGGCATTTTAGCGGCCCCTAAGGCATTAGAAGTAGTTTGGAATCCAAATGCACAAAAATGCCCTGTGAAATCCTAAAGGTACTCCTTGGAATTAGGGCCCCTTTGCGCATCTTATATGCAAAAAAGTGTCACTCATGTGGCATCGCCGGAATCAGGAGAAGTAGGGCATTGTGTTTTGGGGTGTATTTTCACATATACTCATGCTGGTTGTCATTTACAGAGATATTTTTCACACACAGTATGGGTATATGTAAAAATACACCCCAAAACACATTGCCCTACTTCTCCTGAGTACGGCGATACCACATGTGTGACTCCATTTTAGAAAGTAGACACCCCAAGGTATTCACTGAGGGGCATAGTGAGTTCATGGAAGTTTTTATTTTTTGGCACAAGTTAGCGGAAAATAAAAACTTTTGAAAAATAAATAAAAAATTCAATTTCCGCTAACTTGTGACAAAAAATAAATACTTCCATGAACTCACTATGCCCATTAGCGAATAAGTTAGGGTGTCTACTTTCCGAAATTGGGTCATTTGTGGGGTGCTTTTACTGTCTGGGCATTGTAGTACCTCAGGAAACATGACAGGTGCTCAGAAAGTCAAAATGCAGAAATTCACTTTTTTGCACCATAGTTTGTAAACACTATAACTTTTACCCAAACCAATAAATATACACTTATTGGATTTTTTTTTATCAAAGACACGTAGAACAATAAATTTAGAGGAAAATGTATATAGAAATGTAGTTTTTTTTTTTTTTAAATTTACAACAGAAAGTGAAAAATGTCATTTTTTTGCAAAAATTTTGGTCCTTTTTGATTAATATCAAAAAAAGTAAAAATATCAGCAGCAATGAAATACCACCAAATGAAAGCTCTATGAGAAGAAAAGGAGGTAAAAGCAGGCCACACTGCCACCTTATGCAAGATTTCCGCAACTATTTATTTTTTTATTTTCTTTTATGCACTTATATAGCGTCCAACTGTCCCAACTGGAGTGTGGGAGGAAACAAAGTACTCGGAGGAAACCCACTCAAACACAGGGAGAACATATAAATTCCATGTTGTCCTTGGTTACATTTGAACCTAGGACCCCAGAGCTACAAGGCATTAGTGCTAACCACTCAGCCACCATGCTGCAAATCAATGGTTCACTATGACAAAAATGGTTACGGACAATCTTGCAACCACTGCAAAAAATACTTACTCACTTTTTTCATTAAAGGGCTTTTCTGGGACTCAGCAGACCCAGCTGTGTTAGGATCTTCTTTGGTTTCAACTTTTTCTGTGGGGGGCCCAGAGGGGGGAAAAAATGGGTGATTTTGGTTGGATGGACCTGAGTTGGAGGTTGACTTGTATGTGTCACATATGGGCTTGCTTATGGACAGAGTTGTAGTCTAGTTTTTTTGCTCCGGGGGTGTTGAGTTCTTTGTAAGACACTGTGCACTCCATTGTGGAGCGCATTGAGCAGAACATTGCAAGCTAAACTGGAAGACACTGTGCGTTCCACTGTGGAACGCACAGGGAAGCATAATCAATATGGGCCTTTTCTCCTTGGTCGCTTTCCGACTTTTACGGGGCCCCCCCTCACTATAGGATTTTCAGCGGGCTCACCCTGTTCATTTATATAGGTAAACACTCTGTTATTTTATGTTACACATTCTGGGAGGACTGTTAAACTTCTGGCCCTGTTTTCCCACCCATGCCACCCCCACATGGATCCAGCCTGACCATTTAAAAGCCCATTAAAGGGGAAACACACACCAAAATAGCATCCTTTCCCAAAGGACAGGAGACCCTGTTGAAAGACCCCCTGAAGGCATGCTCTGACCCTCTATAATTATTTTGTTATTTCCTATCCATGAATTAAACTAGGTGCGAACCCTCTTAGTGGTAATATGCTCCCTTACTGATAGGAAGTTGTCAGAACACATGGTTACTTATTTCTTTACAAGTGTAGGTTATGTCGCTGTTTATTGTACATTTTTAACATTTTTATCATTTTTGTGCTAATGAACTTTGTAATGGCTTTTATAAAATTGTACATGGTAAATTGTAGAGACCCAGGAACCTCTTCTGAAGGTATGATGGTCTACCTCTATGCACATCTCTTTTAGTATATTTTATATATTTTATAATATTTTATAATTTCTTTTGGATATTATATATCATATATCCGTATCTTTATTTTTATTTACATTGTTCTTTCTCTACCCCTGAAGAAGGAGGGCTGTGAAACCTCTGAAACGCGTTGGGACAGCTTTTATTTTAATAAACTACATTGATCAGAAGCCGCGAGTGTCAGCTGCCATCAATTGGTACCACCTGATACACGATCCTGGCCAGGGGGACAGTTAGCCACAGGTGTCTTGAGTTTTATCCTGTGACTACTCCCCCTGTAAAGTGAGTACTCACATATTGGAGACTTCAAGGTTATCTCTTTCACTAAGAATAATATATAGATCAATCACCCTCTGGCGATTTTTTGTTTTAGGATCTATATACACCCTTTGGGAGTGGCGCCTCCGATAGTGTTTTTTTTTGGACTACGTCACGGTGGGGCCCTATTTCCGTGGTACCACCGGACCAAGTCCACCCACTATTTATATTCTGTCATTGGGAATGAAAAGGATTTCTCTCTAGTTCCCTTAACACTTGTGCTGCCTTCCCTAAATCTTTTGAATGGCACCAAGCTCATGGTGCCATTAAATCCAACTCTACTGCCAGCAAATCTAACTCTACTCTTACTATATCTTCCTCCACCCTCCTGGCGCTTGCACTCCAGGGTATTTTACCCTGGCAGGACTGCTCAACCTCTTTTTTTTTCTTTATTTAATCTCTCATCTTCACATGTGCCAGGGAGACAAATATTTTTAGCCCTTTATTCAGCATCACCCCCAGTCTTGGGCTGCAGAAGTAACATCCTGTCCATAGGCCAGACCTGGCAAAAGATGAGACTTTGGTGGATTTAGGATTTTCAGAAGAGGAGCATCATATGATTGGGTTCCCAAACAGCCAATCTACTCAACTTCAATACAGTACCTATAAAAAAAACTTTCTTCTAAAGACAACACATGAGTAATAAAGGTGAGCTTGTGGGCACACTGGGTCCTGAAAAATCTCTTGAATTAGTAGATAAGCTTAGCTGCTGCCCATAGTCCTCATTTTTATTTTATTTTTTTCTTTAGTTTTCTTTCCTCTTTATCTTCACATTCTTCTTGGTGTGTTTTAAACTATTATACAAGAAACTGAAAGCGCAAGAGACAAAAGAATATGAACATGCACCTGGCACCACAATGCTAAAAGCTATAGAAAGCAAAGGGCATCTGAAGAGGATGGTCAGCATGTGGAAAGTTTGTGCATCAAAACTTGCAAGTGCAGAACGTTCATCCATTTGTATTGAAGTTACATGTTAACAAGATTGTTTATCATTTTACAATTATTGGTGATATTTCCATGGTATAGTTAAAACAAGGAAGACTGATTTAGGATGTGTTTACATACAGCTACAGTATCCAGATGTTACCTTGTACATTTCGAGATTTATATATACAATAACTTTTTTATGGAATGTAGTGTAAATTTGTTATAATTGTCTTTCTTTAAAGGGTTCTCCAGTCATTTCCTCTAATTAGCCCATGGTACTTACCTTTCGAGACAATATGTTTCTCATAGTACTTACAATCTCTCACTCCTGTGATACTGACGTCTCCACTGTGCTCGCACATGCAACAGGCTCTTTGACCCAGGTCCTGACCAGATGGGGATGCTTTTTTTCCTGTTTGGCTGCATTGTTAAAGTCAGTGGAGATTAACAGGAAAAAAGCGGCCACATCTGTTTGGAACCTGGTGGAAGAGCCCTCGGCATGTGCGAGTGCACCAGATATATCAGCTTCGGGGGAGTGAAATGTCACCGCTTTTTTCCTGTTTAGCTCCATTGACTTCACCAATGCAGCTGCAAAGGAAAAGAATCAGCCACAACTGGTTGGGTCCCGGGCGGAAGAACCTGCAGCATGCGTGAAGGTAGTGGAGACGACAGTATCGCTGAAGTGAGGAAGGGTAAGTACTATGTGAAACATCTTAGCAGGTTAATACCATGGGCAAATTAGAGGAAAGAACTGGAGAACCCCATTACATTGTTATTGAATATGTTCTCAACTTGATACAAGTCAAAGATTCACTGGTCTTCATAACACATGGACAGACATATGTAGCATAGCTGAATTGGTTATTTCAAGTGCTATTAGCCCTTTGAGCCCTGGGCTTTTTTTACATTTTAATTTTTCACTCCCTGCCTTCCCGGAGCCATAACTTTTTTATTTTTCTATTCACATAGTCATATGAGGGACATGTACTTTCTAATGGGACCATTTACTATTGCAAACAATTCAGTGGGAAGCTGGAAAAAGTCCAAACGGTGGAATTGTAACAAAACATAATTCTGACACAGGTTTATGGGTTTTGTTTTTCTGGTGTCCCCCATGCAGTAAAACTAACATATTATCTTCATTCTATGGATCAGTACAATTACAGTGATACCAAATTTGTATAGTTTTTCTTCTGATTTAATGCCCAAAAATTAAAAACTTTGGAAAAATGTATTTTTTTCTTTGCATTACCCTATTTTTTGTCCTGTCTTTTCCCCTTGGGGATTCTGAACGGATCCTTATCCATTCAGAATGCATTGGGGCTGAACTGATCCATTTTGGACCGTTTGTGAGAGCCCTGAAACGAATCTCACAAACGGAATCCAAAACGCCAGTGTGAAAGTACCCTTACTTATTGCTTTTGTCCATATCTAAAGTACAAGCAACAAGTTTCAGGGCTCTCACAAACGGTCCAAAATGGATCCGTTCAGACCCAATGCATTCTGAGTGGATAAGGATCCGTTCAGAATGCTTCAGTTCGTCTCTGTTCCGCCTCTATTCCATTCTGGAGGCGGACACCAAAACGCAGCTTGCAGCATTTTGGTGTCCGTCTGACGATGTGGAGCCGAAAGGATCCGTTTTGACTTACAATGTAAGTCAATAGGGACGGATCCGTTTTCAATCACACAATATTAACTTTCAATAGAATCTAAAACGGATACGTTTTGTTTTGACATTTTTCTTTAAAACTAATGCAAACGGATCCGTTCTGAATGGATACAAACGTTTTCATTATAGGTGCGGATCCGTCTGTGCAAATAACAGACGGATCCGCACCTAACGCAAGTGTGAAAGTAGCCTTAGGTGATCAGAAGCACAAATTACTGGAGAACAAGGTATCTCTCACAAGAATGCAGCAATACAATATTTTATCTTCTTTTTTTTTTATCCTTTCTTTATTTATAATATCAAAAGTGACAGCCATATCAGGTTAAACATCTAGTTACTCAATGTAATCCCCTGCCACATAAAACCAATACAAAAACTGGCCCCCCCCCCCCATAGTTCCACTGGTTCAGCGAAAAAAAAAAGGAACCCTACAGTCTACCATAAAGACCATAATTTAAACCAAACTTCTAGCTTAGTTTGGGCAGCATATCTAACCTTTTCATATGTCTTTATTTTTATTGACAAAGCTGACCCAATTATTAATATCAGGAGCTGCCCTGGCCATCCAGTCACGTGCTACAGTATAATCACTATGGCCAGCATAAACACCATAGAGATGAGTTTATACTTATAAACTGAACCCTGAACTTTCTCCATGTCCCCTAATATGGCCACTTGACCATGGAAAGGCAGCCGTACCCTAGTCCTATTTTTAACAATTCTATATACACCCTGCCAAAATACCTGAACATATCTACAATGCCAGCAGAGATGCATGAAGTCGGGGAACTCGTGGTCCCCCCTACGGAAACCTGCGTTAGGCCCCCCATACATCCTTGCTATTCGAGCGGGAGATGAATATAACCAATATACAAAATGGAATTTCATTACAGTGTAATTAGCATTCACTAAACATCTACTCATGTTGCTATAAATCCTATCCCAATCTACCTGTGCTAATCCCGAAACCTCATATCTCCATCTCACCCAGCTAGGTAATGTCACCTACATGCCAAGCCATGGATCAAACCCCTGTATATATATGATAGTTTAGTCTTCCCCGTCTGTGCCTTAATCAAAGTGTCTATAAATCTATTAAAATCTACTATAAAAAACGAAGCTTGATCTGTGGAGACATAGGCAGAATACACTTGTCTGTATCTGAACCAGGGGTGCACAACCTTTTTTGGTCTGGGGGCCACATTGTCACATCGCACTTCAAGGGGCTACAAAAAAAAAAAGTTAATCAGCGCTTGTTTGCATCAGCCTATTACCCAAGCTAATGCAAAGTGACTGGGGAGGAATGATCTCTACCATTCCTCCCTCAATCACTTCTATCGATTATCGGTAGCACGTCCCTTATTACACGATGAGGTGTGCTAACGATAATTGTACATTTTTCATCCTGATAAAATATGTAAATCATCTAACAAACGAGTGATTCCTTATTTATCGGCTTATCAGCGCGATTATACCGGACAGAAATCAGGAATGAGCTTTTCTATGAACACTTGTTCCCAGTAATTGTCCTGAATATCGTGCCATGTAAGAGGGGCTTAGAGATTTCCTGGTAAAAAAATAATTTTCCTGCAGCATGGCCCTGAGACAGAAGATTCATACTTTCCTGCTGCCTGACACTCCGGCTGTCTCCATTTTCTGGTTCTGGCGCTTTTTACATCCGGTTACATCCGGTTGGATATGGGCATAGTACCTCTCCAGCCAATGACTGGCTTCAGTGGTGATGTGGCCACAAGCAGCATTTCACCGCTAAAGCCAATCATTTGCTGGAGAGGTGCTCCGGCGATAGCAGCACGGAGCAGGAAAGTAGGAATCTTCTGTGTCAGGGACGATGCTGCAGGAACTGGTTAAAAATCATTTTACCAAGGAAACTCCTTAAAGTGGCGACGTTTCCTTCCTGCCTCCTATTTATAAACGAGCGCAGAGGATGGCGTTCACTGGTTATTACCGCCTCCTGCACCCCCAGATATACTGTAGGTGCCTTGCAATAACCAGTAATCACTTTCCCTGAAGGCTCACGCACACGGCCATTGTTTTAGTCTGCATCTGAGCAGCATTTTTTTTTTGCGGCATTCACTTCAATGGGGCCGCAAAATAAAATATGTGGACAGCACTCCATGTGCTGTCCAAATTAGTGTTGTTCGATCACCAAAGTTCTCGGGTGCTCTGGTGCTCGAGTAGCACTTTGGGATGCTCAGGTGCTCTACAGAGCACTAGAGCACAATAAAAGTCAATGGGAGAACCAGAGCATTAAACCAGGCACCCCCTGCTCTGAAGAGGGGAGGGTGTCTGATTCACAGGAAAAGGTCAGAAATTGATGGAAACACCACTGAAATGGTTTGAGAACAGCATGGGAAGGATGTATGGATGCATCTTGGACTTCCAGGTCGCTGCTGGGAACAATGTTGCCCGAGTAGTACGCCACTTTTACAGACTGACAATAATACGCAAAAAACTGAAGTTAAAATTCATTTTAGAGGAAAAATTGTTAGGAAACATTCTTTCCTGTATATTTACCTGTATATAAAGTGCAAGTGCTGCCAAAAATTACAATGAAGAGGTACTTCGATACAACCTGTATATCACATAAAGGAGGGCCTCATTTACATTGTGGTACAATTGTTCAGGTAGTAGGACTCCTACACTCATAAAGCCTATGCACTAAGTGAAAGGGCTGCCAAAAATTACAAGGAACTGACACTACAATACATCCTTTATTACACATAAAGAAGGGGATCATACACACCCTTGAAAAACTATGATTTATGGTCTGCTGGTGACCCTCAAAAACATTAGGAGCAAGGGCCTGCTGGAGACCCTCTAAAAGATTAGGGGCGAGGGCCTGCTGCTGATCTGACCATCTAAAACATTATGGGCGAGGGCCTGTTGGTGACCCTCTAAAACATTAGGGGTGAGGGTCTGCTGTTGAGCTGACCCTCTAAAACATTAGTAGCGAGAGAAGTCTAATAAGCATGTTGATATGATGGAGGAAGAGGACGAGAAAAGGGAGATTGAACCATATACCCTTTTTTGTGGTGGAATGGGTGCATGGGAATACAGTGTATTCAATACACCATAAAAGCCACATTTAAAGTGCCTTTATGTTCAGCCGCTTTCCTCTGGTGGAGTAGAGAAGTCAGGGGCAATCCAGGCCTTGTTCATTTTGATATGTGTCAACCTGTCAGCATTTACAGTTGACAGGCGGATGCGCTTATCAGTTATTACGCCCCCCAGCAGCACTAAATACCCACTCTGACAAAATGCTGGCGTCAGGACAGGCCAGCACCTCCAAGGCGTAGAGCGCCAGTTCGTGCCACGTGTCCAGCTTGGACACCCAATAGTTGTAAGGCACAGAGGGATCACATAGAACACTGACACGGTCTGCTACTTACTCCTTCACCATCTTCCAAAACGTTTGCCTCCTTGTGACACTAAGCCGCGAATCAGGGTGAGGGTGCTGGCGGGGTGTCATGAAACTGTCCCAGGCTTTGGAGAGTGTTGTCCTGCCTCTATTGGAACTGCTGTGTGATCCCCTCTTCTCCCCTCTTTGGTTGCCTAAGGAACAACATACTCTGCCGCCAGCGTTGTCAGCTAGTAATTTTTGGAGCAATTTTTCCACAAGGACCTTCTGGTATTGCACCATTTTGCTAGTCCTCTTCACCACAGAAATAAGAGATGAGAAGTTCTCTTTGTAGCGGAGGTCGAGAAGGGTGAACAACCTGTAATCTGTGTTGGCCAAAATGCGTATAACGCGAGAGTTACGGCGAAAGCAGCATAATATAAAGTCAGCCATGTGTGCCAGAGTCCCAATAGACAAGACTGCCCTCATCAGAAGGATGACTCTTAATCTCCTCACCCTTTTCCTCCTCTCCAACCCATCAATGCTGAACAGATGGAATAAACCTGCTATGGGTACTACCATGTGTAGCGGAGGCAACCGTCTCCTGCTCCTCCTCCTCATCATCATCCAATTCGTGCTGAGAAGATGAACTGAGGGTGGTCTGGCTATCACCCTGTGTACTGTCTTCCCCCATTTCCACCTCTTCCACATGCACAGCATCCACCTTCATTGTGAGCAGCAAGCGTTTCAGTAGACACAGAAATGGGATGGTTACGCTTATCATAGCAGCTTCGCTGCTCACCATCTGTGTTGATTCCACAAAATTGCGTAAAAGATCACAGAGGTCAGATATCCATGCCCACTCGTCGCTTGTGAAGAGCGGAAGCTGACTGGAAAGGCGACGAACATGTTGCAGCTGGTTTTCCACTACTGCCCTCTGCTGTTAACAAAGCCTGGCCAACATGTGGAATGTGGCGATCTAGAGCGTGCAAACGTCGCACAACAATTGGTGAGCTGGCAATTGCAAGTGCTGCTGCGGCATTGCCTGACCGGCGACAGATGTAGATGACTTTTGGAAATGGGCACACACCAGTAGCTCAGGCAAATTGGGGTAGGTTTTGACAAACCGCGGAACCACTAAGTGGAACACGTGGGCTAGGCATGGTATGTGTGTGAGCTTGCCAAGCTCCAAAGCCGCCACCGGCCATTATCAGACACAACCATGCCTGGTTTTAGGTTGAGTGGCGAGAGCCACAGTTCAATCTGGTCCCTTATACCCTGCCATAGCTTTGCGGCGGTGTGCTGTTTGTCACCTAAGCAAATTAGTTTAAGCATGGCCTCTTGCCGCTTCCCCACTGCAGTGCTACACTGCTTCCAGCTACTGAGTGATGGCTGACTAGTGCTGCAAGATGAGAATTCGGAGGTGGAAGTGGAGGAGGATAAGGAGGTTTGCATTCTCTAATGTAGGTGGTGGCGAAAATCCTGATTTTCTGCCTCTTCCAACCTGTTGTGGTGCTGCAAATGCGGCCCCCTCTGTACTGCTGTCCTCACTCGGCTTACCACCTTCCCAAGTTGGGTCAGTGATTTCATTGTCCACCACCTCCTCTTCCACTTCCTCACTCTGGTCATCCTCCTGACTTGTTGACCTAACAAGAACCTCACTTATTGGCAACTGTGTCTCATCATCATCATCCACCTCGTGAAACACAAATTGCCGTTCCCCACGTCATATTTTTCTGACTGTGAATGCTCAAGAGTTTGGGATTCAGTGCACAAGATCTTCTTATGTCCCTCTTCAAGTGGGCTCGGCGAGAGGGCCAAATCAATGAATGGCGATGAAAAGAGCTCCTTGGAATATTAAAGTGTGGGATCACTAGTTTTCCATGACCCTCCATGGTGGGAGGATCAGGGAGAGGATTCTGTTGACCAGACTCTTGGCTACTGAGACTGTACTTTGTGGAAGACAGGGTGGTGCTTAACCGACTAGAAGCATTATCTGCTACAATCCAACCGACCACCTGTGGTGTCCTGCGCCGCCCTGCAAACTGGGACATGAAGCTAGGTATCGTAGATGAGTGTGTTTCTTGTGCTCTGGCAGCAGGCACAGTTTCACCGCACCCAGCGCGGCCTCTGCGTGCCCCATCAGCAGCAAGGCCACTTCCCTGTCCCTTACTGCTCGCCTTGAGCATATTAAATGGTATATATTCTTGCAAGTATATCACACGTACAGTAGCTCCGGTTTGCGCAAGTGTATGTGCAAATAAATTACACTGAATGTCACAGACATTTAGGATGCACAAACGTTATACAGGAGAGGTAGCGCGGGTAATGTTGTTGTCAGCAGTGGCCAAAGAATTGCGCTGAATGTCACAGATATTTAGGATGTGCAGATGTAGGAAAGGTTTTGTCACTATCAGCTGCGGCCAAACAATTGCACTCAATTTAGCGCAGGTTGCGGTAATAATATATACTGCAGCCAGATAAAACAATAGCCCTTAAAAGGACTTTTGGGTCTATAACACCCGTCAACGCTAAACCCTGCCTAAAAAAAAAAGAATTCCTGTCCCTACACTATCTGTCCCTTCTACTGCAGCTCTCCCTGACTAAGACTGAGGCAAACCATGTGTCATCGGGTGCTATATAGCACCCGATGATGCATTCCGGCCAGCCAATCACTGTAATGCCAGTAACCAACATGACTATGGCATTACAGTGAGTGCCAGTACTTCCCCGCACGTTTATTGGCTGCATAGCAGCCAACAAACATGCGGGAGGAGACTCGAGCATTGCGCTAGTCAAAATGGTGTTCGGACGAGCATGCTCACCCAACACTAGTCCGCATCCGTTACTCCGTTCTGCAAAATGCAGAACACACATGGCTGGTGTCCTGCGGACCAAAAGAAAAGGTACAGTCGTGTGTATGAGGCCTTACTACCCGGGAAAGGACTTATTGGTTAACCCTTTAATGACCAGGCCTGAAAAGGCCTTAATGTCCAGTCACTTTTTTAGTGATTTAGCACACATGATTCAAACACATACTTTTTTTATTTTTTGAACTACCAAAAGAACTTTTACTGCTTTTTATTACATAACACAGGGCTTTTTAATATATTTTTATTAGTTTTATTAAGAAACTGTACAATTTTTTTAAAGTCATTTTTATTCAAACTATAGCTCATTATTTAAATATGCAAATGATTATAATTAGTTCCCTATATGTGTAGGATCGTTTTATTATACAATATGTATAGTTTCACATAAATGGGGAAATAATTGTAATGATTTTGGTTGGTGTGGCCGGTTTTTCTTTTATGTATTTTACTATTTATTCTTCTTTTAACTTCTTTTTACATTTTTTTATATATATTTCCGATACAAAAAGACCTCTGGGGAACACTGAGGGAACCGGGGAACACTTTTTTTTGCACATTTTCCTTTTTTTTTTTTTTTTGTATTTTCTTTATTTTGTATCTTTTAATTTTTTTATCATCACTTTTTATTTATTTTTAAAATATATTTTTGCCACATAATATGCCAGTGAACAATTTTATTTTGCACTTTTCCTTTTTATAGGTTTCTTTTACTTGTATTTTATTTATTTATTTATTTTACATCTTTTTACTAAAATTTTCTTTCTTTTTTTTTCTTTTTATATATATATATATTTGCAGCACTGTATGTCCCCCAAAGTTCTTTAAAACATTCAATTTTCTATTTATTTGTATATTTTTTTTGTGCAGTATATTTTCTTCCAATAGACAGCTATACAGCCAGATGGCTGTCCATGGACAGCCAAACTTCCTCAGCGCTGCTCTGTCGCACCCTTTTTCTTGCTTGGTATCGTGCAGGCAAATTGGACATCTTTTACCAATTCCACTTTTCCCTTGCCTTGCTGCAATACTTTAGATGTCCATGCTCAGGCAGACTCTGCTCTGGTTATTTGTCTCCCAATCGTCATTACATGGTGACTGCCTCACTTTATCCTAGTCAGGGACCTTGCTCCACAACTGGTCTGCACCCTGTGCTCCCAGCCCTGGTCTGTGGCTCAGGCTTCAGCACATCCATGGCAAAAGACAGTGCTCCACTTCCAACACTCGTGCACCACTTTGTCATCTATGAGTCTTGTGCACTTTTGCTAGCCTTCATGCTGCTGCATCCCTCTTCTGGCGCACCCCTACGATACACATGACATCTCTTCTGGTTCTGTTACCTGAATGAAGGAGCAAGTGCTCTTCACCTACTGCAGCAAAACATAGTGCTCACTCATCCTCAGCTGAGAGATGAGTGCCTTAACACGTGGTATGCACTGCACTCTGCCCAATATGCCATTATCAGGTGCTTATAAGGGGATGCCTACTGTCCTTCAAATTAGGTGACATACTGGATATGTCACTGCTTATCACTACAAGGGGGCTGGCAATTTTTCCGCTGAGCTCCCTGCATGAAGCTGAGCATAAGTCCTGAACTCCTCCACACTGTGAATAATATTCGGTAGGGTATTCGGGGTATCCCCCAAACAAAATAAAATATCATCAGCGTACAAAGACACTTTTCATACATTCCCATCCTCCCCAAAACCTCTTATTAAATCATCTCCACCCTATTAAAGGCCTTAATGGCATCCAGTGACAAGATGGAACGTAGTCACCCCCACCCCACCCCCATCACTTGCATGCTAGAGAGGAGGCGCCTTATATTGTAATTGGTACACTTCCCAGGAATAAAACCACACTGATTTGGGTGTATAATGGACTCTATAACTTTCCTAAGTCTTATAGACAGTACCTTGGCAGTCATTTTATATCTGTATTGAGCAAAGATGTAGGTCTGTATGCACCGACCTCCAACAGATCTTTCCCCTTTTTCCCAATCAACACAATAATAGCCTCCATCATAGATCTTGTGAATTTCCCCTCCCGGGCTGACCTCCGCCAGGCAGGGAAGCAGCACATCCCAGTACTTTCTATAGACCTCAAATGATAACCCATCTGAGCCTGGAGAAGTGTTACCCTGGATTGAATTCAGGGCTTCTGTAGGTCAATCACAGAGATCGGTGCATCCTCAGATAACTTTGGAAATTCAATGTGGTTTAAATATTCTTCTATCTCCTGTTCTGTCGCCTTACTTTCAGTTCTATATAAGGATTCAAAATAAAAATAGAAGGCGTCCCTAATTTCTTCCTGACTCTGGAGGGTTTTACCTTGTGGTGAACTTATTGCAAGTACAGAGGGGCACTACCCTGATTCTTAACAATGGAAGATAATAGCTTACCAGGCTTCCCTGACTCTCTAAAGACATTATAACCAGAGAGAAAAATCTTTTGTTGTGCCTTTTCATACATAAAATTACCATATCTTTGTTGTGCCTTTATCATATCCTTTCTCTTAGCATCTATCTGATTTTCATAATACCCTTTCTCTTTTCTATTTACTTCATCTTTAAGCTCCTTTTCTCTTGATGCAAAATTCCTCCTCACGGAAGATATCCTCCTCATTAGGGCCCCCCTAATGAAAGCTTTTATAGCATTCCAAACATAATACATTTTCATAGTGCCCTTGTTAATATTCCAAATAACAGAAATCTCCTCCTGGATAGATCAGTCTTCTTCAACAAGACTCAACCAGTACACAACCAGTGCGGATTAATCCTTGACAAACTCCATGCCTTCTGCCACAGCCAAGATCGATCTCCAACAACAAAGGAGAGTGATCGGAGTCCGACCTGGGCTCATAGCATGTTTTAACCACACTGCCCGCATACCCATGGTTGATCAACGCCAAGTCTATATGGGACATTGAGCCCCCTGTTCTGCTACAACAGGAGAAGGCCTTAGTACAACCATTCCTATACCTCTAAATATCAACAGAATTTTACCACGGGAGAAGTATAGCTAAAGGAATAACTTTCCCCTGTAATACTACTGAACTTGTCCAGTTCTACAGTCATGGCTGTAAATGTTGGCACCCCTAAAATTTTTCAAGAAAGTAAAGTATTTCTCACAGAAAAGTATTGCAGTAACACATGTTTTGGTATACACATGTTTATTCCATTTGTGTGTATTGGAACAAATCCAAAAAAGCGAGGAAAAAAAGCAAATTGGACATAATGCCACGCCAAATTCCAAAAATGGGCTGGACAAAATTATTGGCACCCTTAACCTAATATTTGGTTGCACACCCTTTGGAAAAAATAACTGAAAATTAACTGAAATCAACCGCTTCCTATAACCATCACCCGGAATTTTGGACCACTCTTCCATTGCCGTGGCTGTCTCCTCTCACCGTCAGCTGCCGAACGCCGTCCATCTCAGTGGGAACCACAAGCGGAGAGCGAACCCGAGCACAACAAGTGTGAGCATGCACAAACCGCAGGCCCAGGCATCATGCACGGGGTTCATTCACAGACGGGCGGGTCAGGTAGATGGATGTGGTGGGTGGGTAGGGTAGGGAGCGCCACACGCACCAACTACGTCATGCCGCCATGTTCACCCTCAAACCCATATCAACCTTATTTAAAGAGCGCATTACCATTTCTGACTCCGATAACTTTTTTTTACTTACTTCTACAGAGCTGTGTGAGAGGTCATTTTTTGCAAATCTGTAGTTTTTACTGATACCATTGTGGAGTGTGTATGACTTTTTTATCACTTTTTAGTTAATTGGGGCAAGTTTGATTTTTCTGTTATGGCGTCCTCAGTACAGAATAATTAATTACATCTATATTTTAATAGTACGGGCATTTTGTAGACGTGGCTGTGATTTTTATACTTCTCCCTAGGGGACTTTAAAATGCAGCCTAAGGCAGATTCAATATATTTTTATGGAACATTGCCACCTGCAGGCCTCCAGAGGAATATAACGGTGGTAGGCATCATAGCCTACCACCACCAACAAACCGGCTTCCCTGATCTCCGAGCAACATCTGTAGGCCAAAGTTTTGACAAGATACCATATGAAACCTTTTTGCCTCCATGCCCAATCATACCTCATCTTTTATTATCCAGGATTTATATATATATATATATATATATATATATATATATATCCGACTTATCCTCATTATCCTACATCAGCATTGTATACATTTTTACAGCAACCTGTGCAATTCCACATAGCTTCCTGGCACAGAAGGCACTTTGGCACAGTAACACATATAATTTCAGAACAGGGCAGTCATTCACCATGTAGTTCCATTCATACTGAGCTGCTCACAGTGTAGACAACGGGAAATACAACTGTGAACATTACACAGTAAGCATATCTGGGTAATCAGTGTACATTGTTCATATATACTCCCTATAGAATCACTGGAAGGGATTTACTAACAAACTGCAATTTTTCGATGTAAAAATTACCTTATGACAGGTTTGTTTTATGCAGAAAATACCCAAACTGTGAACATACTGTACCCAAACTGTGACTGACTGATGTGTACACATTACATAGCTTCATTTTGCAGGGAGTAAAGCAGCAGGGCACACTGTGTGATAGCTGTTGATGCCAATTTCCCTGCTGATACGTTTGGCCAACAAGGTCTTAGCAGATGGTATTTAATACAAAGGCCCCTTGAGGTGTGAAAATAATAATTTTAAAAAAATGACAAAATTGGCATGGAGATATTTCTGGAGGATGTAACAGGCTATGGCAGTGACTAATATTAATGCCATAATGTTACAATGACTGCACAGTAAAATAAAATAGTGACGGGGAATTATACAGTTGAGTACTGATTTTTATTTATTTTTTATCGACTTTCCTGCTTTTTCTTAATCCCGTATCGGCAATCACTGCAAACCACAGGTCACTGATCTCAGAGCGCGGGGATCAGAGACTTAAATGCCCAAAGTGTTACATTTTAACCTACGGGTGGCGCAGGCAGTACGGGAGGCGGGCGGGCCGCCTCCACTGTAATATTCCATGGTGGTCTAGGGGTATAGCAGAGTGTCGGCACATTGCTGACACTCTGCTATCAACGGTGACATCTGTGCTGTGATGTCAGCCGTTTAACCATTTCCATGCCGAGGTCCATACGGACCGATGTATGGAAGGGGTTAACAGGGAGGGAGCCCCCTCCCTCTCCCATCGGGGGCTGCTGTGCCCTTGCAGCCCCCGATTCTTGATGGGAGCACAGAGGGAGGGGGCTCCCCTCCCTCCCCATCATCCGCTGCTCTGTTGATGGTGATGGTTACCATGGCAGCAGGACGCTTTCAGAGGCGTCCTGCATGCCATGGTAATGTAAGTCTGATCTGACTTCTACTAAAGGCAGAAGTCTGATCAGACTATGTAAAGTTTAAAAAATGCAGTACAGTACACAATATAGTGTACTGTACTGTATTATATAGACATCAGACCCACTGGATCTTCAAGAAAAACACATATCACTGAATAAAAATTTTAAAATTTAAATACACTACACATATTATGTATCGCCGTGTCCGTAAAAACCTTCTCTATAAAAATATCACATGACCTAACCCCTCAAGTAAATACCCTAAAAAACAAAACAAAAGAATGGTGTAAAAAGAGTGTAAAAAAGCGCCTTTTTAGTACCAATCAAACTGGAATCTCATCCCGCAAAAAATTAGTCCCTACATAGGACAATCGCCCATAAAAATTAAAAAATATGGCTCTCCACAAAAACATTATTTTCTTTTTTTCTAAAATGCTGTTATTGTGTTAAAGTAAAATAAATAAATAAACAGTATACATATTAGGTATTGCCATGTCTGTAAAAACCTGATCTATAAAAAAATCACATGATCTAACTCCTCAGGTAAATACCGTAAAAAAATTAAAGAAAAACAATGTAAAAAAAAAAGCCTTTTTTTGTCACCTTACATCACAAAAAGTGTAATACCAAGCGATCAAAACGGCATATGCCTCCCAAAATAGTATCAATCAAACCGACATCTCATCCTGCATCCCACATAAGACAATTGCCCCAAAAGATAAAAAAAATATGGCTCTCAGACTATGGGGACATTAAAACATGATTTTTTTTTGTTTCAAAAATGATATTATTGTGTAAAACTTAAATTAATAAATAAATAAAAAGTATACATATTATGTATCACCACGTCCGTAACAACCTGCGCTATAAAACTAACACATGACCTAACCCCTCAGGGGAACACAGCAAAAAATATATATATAAATACCGTATCAAAAGCCACCTTACATCACAAAAAGTGTAATAGCAAGCGACCAAAATGTCATATGCACCCCAAGATAGTGCCAATCAAACCATCATCTCATCCCTCAAAAAATGAGCCCCTATATAAGACAGTCACCCCAAAAATAAAATAAAAATATGGCTTTCAAAATGTGGAGACACTAAAAAAAGATCAGTTAGGAAAAACTGAAACAAAAAACCACAAACAGTAGTCATATTTGGTATTGTCGTGTCCGTAACAACTAACAACCTGCTCTATAGAAATAGAACTCGATCTAACCTGTCAGATAAACTATGTAAATAACAAAAAATTAAGAAAAACAGCAGTTTTTTTGCAAATTTTCCATCTTAATCCATTTTTACTGCAACAAAGCAAGGGTTAACAGCCAAACAGAACTCAATATTTATTACTCTGATTCTGTAGTTTGCAGAAACACCCCATATATGGTTGTAAACTGCTGTATGGCCAAATGGCAGAGCGCAGAAGGAAAGAAACGCCATATGGTTTTTGGAAGGCAGATTTTGCTGGACTAGTTTTTTGATACTATGTCCCTTTTTCACTTTTTTGGAGTTTCTACTGTAGGGGTGCATCAGGGGGCCTTCAAATGGGACATGGTGTCTAAAAACCAGTCCAGCAAAATCTGCCTTCCAAAAACCATATGGCGTTCCTTTTCTTCTGAGTCCTGCCGTTTGGCCATACAGCAGTTTACAACCACATATGGGGTGTTTCTGCAGACTACAGAATCAGGGTAGTAAATATTGAGTTTTGTTTGGCTGTTAACCCTTGCCTGGTTACTTGAAAAAATGGTTCAAATTGGACATTTTTGCAAAAAATCGAGATTCTGAAAATTTATCTCCATTTACCATTAACTGTTGTGGAACACCTAAAGGGTTAACAATGTTTTTAAAATCAGTTTCGAATACCTTGAGGGATGTAGTTTCTATTTTGGGTTGTTTCTATTATGTAAGCCTCACAAAGTGACTTCAGACCTGAACTGGTTCCTAAACTGGGTTTTTGAAAATTTCTGAAAATTTTCAAGATTTGCTTCTGAACTTCTTAGCATCTAATGTCCCCCAAAAAATAAAATGGCATTCCCAAAATGATCAAACATGAAGTAGACATTATTTTTGGTATATTTGGTATTTGTTTTATAAATAAAAATGTTTTTTTTTACTCCATTTTACCAGTGTGATGAAGTACAATATGTGACAAAAAACAATCTCAGAATGGCCTGCATAAGTAAAAGCGTTTTATAGTTATTCACACATAAACTGCAAAAAATGGCCTGGTCCTTAGGGTGAAAATGAGCCCGGTCCCTAAGGGGTTAATGCCTTGCAGAAGGCCCTCCTTTTCTCTAACACAGCCAATGCATGAGGGACTATTGGCGTGTCACTGATGAGTGGAGTCATAGTCACTACAAAGTAGTCCAACTAGGAAATGCTGATGCTTTGTGGGAATATACATAACAGTCTGGCCACGGCTTATTTCCTAAGAACAAAAGGACCGGGCAAATGTGGCTGGCAATGGCTTATGTCCTAAGAACAAAAGTATTGGGCAAATGTGGCTGGCAAAGGCTTAACACCTGAGAACAAAAGGATTGGGCAAATATGGCTGGCAACGGCTTAACACCTGACAACAAAAGGATCGGGCAAATGCGTCTGGCAGCAGCTTAACACCTGAGAACAAAAGGATTGGGCAAATGTGCCTGGAAACAGCTTATGTCCTAAGAACAAAATGACCGGGCAAATGTGGCTGGTAACGGCTTAACACCTGAAAACAAAAGGATAGTGCAAATGCTGCAGTCAATGGCTTAACACCTGAGAACAAAAGGATTGGGCAGTTGAGGTCCAAGTGGAGAGTTGGGAGGCCTCTATACACAAAACATAGTTGGCCTCTGGCTATCATTTGGGGGGAGTTTAAAAGGTCACTTTGGTCATTAATTGTGTTGATCGAGCATGCTCGGCCGAACACCAGTTCGGCTTGAGCATCTGGATGCTCGGCACATGGTGGTATTTGGCGGCGTACTGCATGTGATCGAGCGCAATGCTCGAGTATCCTCCATGGACGTTTTTTGGCTGCTACGCAGTCAATAAACGTACGGGGAGGTACTGGCACGCATTGTAATGCCGTAGCCGTGTTGGCTACTGGCAATACAGTGATTGGCTGGCCAGAACACGTCATCGGGTGCTATATAGCACCCAATGACACGTGTTCGGCTCAGTATTTGTCAGCGAGAGCTGAGCGTAGGAATGAGACAGACAGTGTAGGGAGTGTTATTGAAAGATTTTTATTAGAAAAACTTTTCAGAGACCCAAAAGTCATTTTAACCACTTCAGCCCCCCTAGCTTAAACCCCCTTAATGACCAGACCACTTTTTACAATTCAGCACTACACTACTTTCATGGTTTATTGGTCGGTCATACAGCTTACCACCCAAATGAATTTTACCTCCTTTTCTTCTCACTAATAGAGCTTTCATTTGGTGGTATTTCATTGCTGCTGACATTTTAACTTTTTTGATATTAATCAAAAATGACCGGAATTTTTGCAAAAAAATTAAATTTTTCACTTTCTGTTGTAAAAACTTTTCTATATAAAACTACATTTCTATATAAATTTTACTCTAAATTTATTGTTCTACATGTCTTTGATAAAAAAAAAACTAATAAGTATATATTTATTGGTTTGCACAAAAGTTATAGCGTTTACAAACTATGGTACAAAAAGGGAATTTCCGCATTTTGAAGCAGCTCTGACTTTCTGAGCACCTGTCATGTTTCTTGACCTGTCATGTTTCTTGGTGCTAGAATGCCAGGATAGATTAAATACCCCTTAAATCACACCATTTTACAAAGAAGACACCCCAAAGTATTCTCAGAGGGGCATGGTGAGTTCATGAATGATTAAAAAAAAATTCACAAGTTAGCGGAAAATGACACTTTCTGAGGAAAAAAAATAATAATAAAGTTTCCATTTCTGCTAACTTCTGACAAAAAAAAATTTTTCCCCACGGACTCACTATGCCCCTCAGTGAATACCTTAGGGTGTCTACTTTCCTAAATAGGGTCATTTGTGGGGTGTGTTTACTGTTCTGGCATTTTGGGTGGGACTAAATTGTGAGCAACCTTGTAAAGCCTAAAGATACTCGTTGGACTTTCGGCCACTTTACGCACCTAGGCTGCAAAAAAGTGTCACACATGTGGTATCGCCGTACTCAGAAGAAGTAGGGCAATGTGTTTTGGGGTTTATTTTTACATATACCCATGCTGGGTGAGAGAAATATCTCTGTAAATTGACAACTTTGTATACAAAAATTTAAAAAGTTGTAATTTACAGAGATATTTCTCACACCCAGCATGGGTATATGTAAAAATACACCCCAAAACACATTGCCCTTCTACTCCAAAATACGGCAATACCACATGTGTGACACTTTTGCAGGCTAAATGCACAAGGCTCAAATTCAATGAGTACCTTTAGGAAGAGCATTTTACGCATTTGGATTCCAGACTTCTTCTCAAGCTTTAGTGCCCCTAAAATGCCAGAGCAGTATAAATACCCCACATGTGACCCCATTTTGGAAAGAAGACACCCCAAGGTATTTCGTGAGGGGTATGGTGAGTTCATGTAAAATTTTATTTTTTGTCACAAGTTAGTGGAATATGAGACTTTGTAAGAAAAAAAAAGAAAAAATCAATTTCCGCAAACTTGTGCCAAAAAAAAAACTTCTATGAACTCGCCATGCCCCTTACGATACCTTGGGGTGTCTTCTTTCTAAAGTGGGGTCACTTGTAGGGTATTTATACTGACCTGGCATTTAGGGGCCCCAAAAGCGTGAGAAGAAGTTTGGAATCCAAATGCGTAAAAATGTCCTGTGAAATCCTAAAGGTACTCATTGTAATTCGGGCCCCTTTGCGCATCTTGGCTGCTCACATGGTCACTCATGTGGTATCGCCGTACTCAGGAGAAGTAGGGCAATGTGTTTTGGGGTGTATTTTTACATATACCCATACTGTGTGTGAGAAATATCTCTGTATATGACAACTTTTTAATTTTTTTTATACAAAGTTGTCAATTTACAGAGATATTTCTCTCACCCAGCATGGGCATATGTAAAAATACACCCCAAAACACATTTCCCTACTTCTCCTGAGTACGGCGATACCACATGTGTGACACCTTTTTGCAGCCTAGGTGCGCAAAGAGGCCCAAATTCTAATAAGTACCTTTTAGGAGGGCATTTTTACGCATTTGGATTCCAGACTTCTTCTCACGCTTTAGGGCCCCTAAAATGCCAGGGCAGTATAAATACCCACATGTGACCCCATTTTGGAAAGAAGACACCCCAAGGTATTCCGTAAGGGGCATGGCGAGTTCATAGAAGATTTTTTTTTTTTTGGCACAAGTTAGCGGAAATTGATCTTTTTAGTTTTTTCTCACAAAGTCTCCCTTTCCGCCTACTTGTGACAAAAAGTTCAATCTTTCATGGACTCAATTTTCCCCTCAGAGAATACCTTGGGGTGTCTTCTTTCAAAAATGGGGTCATTTGTGGGGTGTTTATACTGCCCTGGCATTTGAGGGTCTCCGTAATCATTACATGTATGGCCAGCATTAGGAGTTTCTGCTATTCTCCTTATATTGAGCATACAGGTAATGAGATTTTTTTTTTTCCGTTCAGCCTCTGAGCTGAAAAAAAAAATGAATGGCACAGATTTCTTCATTCGCATCGATCAATGTGGATGAAAAAATCTCTGCAAAAAAATGTGCAAATAAAAAAAAAAAAGAGGGTGAAGGACATAGGAGTGCTTGCGAAGTAAAGCCGCGATCGCTAATAAAGATCCTAAAAGCTCAAAAGTGATCTTTATAGCGCCACAGCGATTTTACAGTGTTTTTGCAGTGATCCGAAAAAAAAAATTCTGACACTGCGGTGGGGCGGACTGAACGCAAATGTGCGCACAAGATCAAGCCTGATCGGGCGAACACTGCGTTTTTTGTAGAGCCTAAGATGACTGTAATGTACTTATATAGATCTGATTGCGATCAGTCTTGGTCACTTACAGATACTATATAGTACTAGTGCTGATTAGCGACAGCGATGACGCTAATCAGCGACTAATCAGTGACTGCGGTGCGCTGGGTGCTAACTACCTAACAAGTAGCTAACTAACTGGCGGTGATAAGGGAGGCCCCATTCACACGTCCGCAGTTCTGTTACGCATTTTGAGGAACGGAATTGCGGACCCATTTATTTCTATGGGGACAGACTTTCTCCCGCTCGGATCTGGACTTCCGGGTCCGCACTTCTGTTCGGCAAAAATATAGAACATGCCCTATTCTTGTCCGCAATTGCAGACAAGAAAAGGCATTTTCTATATACTTCTGGCAATGTGCGGATTAGCAAAATGCGGAAAGCACATTGTCGGTGTCCGTGTTTTGCGGATCTGTGGATCCGCAAAACACATATGGACGTCTGAATGGAGCCTTACAGGGGGGTGATCAATGACAGGGGGGTGATCAGGGAGTCTATATGGGGTGATCAGGGGTTAATAAGCGACAGGGGGGGTGTAGTGTAGTGTGGTGCTTGGTGCTATTTACATAGCTGCCTGTGTCCTCTGGTGGTCGATCCAAGTAAATGGGACTACCAGAGGACCAGGTAGCAGGTATATCAGACGCTGTTAACAACACAGCGTCTGATATACCTATTTGATGCGATTTATTTTACTTCTACAGCCTGGCAGCGAATGATCATCGTGTCTCGCGAGATGACGCATAGATGCGTCAAGGAGGAATAACCCGGCCGCCCGCAGGACGCATCCCTGCATTAGGCGGTCGGGAAGCGGTTAAGGACTATTGTGTGTGACAGCAGCAATATATATTGTTGCAGCATCTGGTGCTAAATAGCGTCAAATAGGCCACTGCGGACAGTTAAATTATCCGCGCCACATCTCCTGTGTAAAGTGTGCGCATCCCTAAAATATCAGTGACATCCAGTGTATTTTTTCCGTAGACGGTGTCCATTGCGGACAGTTAAATTATCCGCACCACATCTCCTGTGTAAAGTGTGAGCATCCCAAAAATATCAGTGACATCCAGTGCACTTTTCCGTAGACGGTGTCCGCTGCGGACAGTTAAATTATCTGTGCTACATCTCCTGTGTAAAGTGTGTGCATCCAAAAAATATCAGTGATATCCAGTGTACTTTTTCGTAGACGTCCGCTGCGGACAGTTAAATTATCCGTGCCACATCTCCTGTGTAAAGTGTGCGCATCCCAAAAATATCTGTGACATCCAGTTCATTTTTCCGTAGACGGTGTCCACTGCGGACAGTGACATTAGGTGCGCAACATGTGCAGTGTAACGTGTGCGATGAAAAAATGTATCTGTGACATACAGTGTACTTTTTCAAAAGACGGTGTCCGCTTCTGACAGTGACATTAGCAGGGGATTATCTCCAGTGTAACGTGTGCGTTTAAAAAATTTATCAGTGACATACAGTGTATTTTTTCCATAGACGCTGCTAACAGTGACATTACCGGTGGTACCTCTCCTGTATAACTTTTCCTCATCCAAAATATCTGTGACATTCCCTGTAATTTTTTATTGGCTGCTGGTGACAGCATTGACGTTATCTGAGGGATATTTCCTGTGTAATGTTTCCACATCCCAAATACCTTTTTAAATTTTTTTGCGCATACACTTCCAAATCCTACGCTACTGTACGTGTGACATACTTTTAAGCATATGTAACATTTAAAATAAAGATGGCGAGCAGTAAGGGACAGGGAAGTGGCTGTGATGCTGATGGTGCACGCAGAGGCAGTGGCCCTGGGCGCGTTGAAACTGTGCCTGCTGCCAGGCTTCATGTCCCAGTTTGCAGGGCGGCGCAGGACACCACTCTTGATGTCAGACCAGTGCGAACAGGTGGTCAGTTGGATTGCAGCAGATAATGTTTCCAGTCGGTTAAGCACCACCCTGTCCTCCACCAAGTCCAGTCTCAGTAGTCAAGGCCCTCGCATATAATGTTTTACAGGGTCATCTCACCTGCAAGCCCTCACATATAATCTTTTACAGGGTCAACTCACCTGCAGGCCCTCGCATATAATCTTTTACAGGGTCAACTCACCTGCAGGCCCTCGCATATAATTTTTTTACAGGTCAGCTCACCTGCAGGCCCTTGCATACAATCTTTTACAGGGTCAGCTCACCTGCAGGCCCTCACATATAATGTTTTACAGGGTCAGCTCACCTGCAGGCCCTCACCTGCAATCTTTTACCGGGTCATCTCACCTACAGGCCCTCCATATAATGTTTTACAGGGTCAGCTCACTTGCAGGCCCTCACCTACAATGTTTTACTGGGTCAGCTCACCTGCAGGACCTCGCATATAATGTTTTACAGGGTCAGCTCACCTGCAGGCCCTCGTATATAATGTTTTACAGGGTCAGCAAAGCAGCAGGCCATCACCTACAATCTTATACAGGGTTAGCTAAGCAGCAGGCCCTCAACCATAATTTTTTCGATGGTCAGCTCAGCAGCAGACCCTCACCCCTAATGTTTTAGAGGGTCAGCTCAGCAGCAGGCCCTCACCCCTAATGTTTTAGATGGTCAGATCAACAGGCCCTTGCTCCAAATGTTTTTGAGGGTCACCAACAGGCCATCAATCATAATTTTTCAAGGGTGTGTATAATGCCCTCCTTTATGTGTAACAAAGAGTGTATTGGAGTGCCGGTTCCTTGTCATTTTGGCAGCCCTTTCACTTAGTACATAGGCTTTATGAGTGTAAGAGTCCCACTACCTGACCAATTGTACCACAATGTGAATGAGGCCCTCCTTTATGTGATATACAGGTTGTATCGGAGAGCCTCTTGCTTGTAATTTTTGGCAGCACTTGCACTTTATATACAAGTAAATATACAGGAAAGAATGTTTCCTAACAATTTTTCCTCTAAAATTGATTTTATCTTTGGTTTTGTGCATATTATTGTCAGTCTGTAAAAGTGGCGTACTATTCGGACAACATTGTTCCCAGTAGCGACCTGGGAGTCCAAGATGCATCCAGACATCCTCCCTATGCTGTTCCTGAACCATTTACGTAGGTGGTGTTTCCATCAATTTCT
The DNA here is from genome assembly GCA_033119425.1 of Bufotes viridis. Lineage (NCBI taxonomy): Eukaryota > Metazoa > Chordata > Amphibia > Anura > Bufonidae > Bufotes > Bufotes viridis. The sequence goes on from CM065590.1 coordinate 458,010,846, forward strand.
GACCTTTTCCTATGAACCAGGCACCCTCCCCTCTTCAGAGCAGGGCGTGCCTGGTTTAATGTTCGGGTTCTCCCATTGACTTCCATTATACTCGGGTGCTCGGTAGAGCACCCGAGCATTCTGATGTGTTCGACCTGAGCACCCGAGCACTTGGGTGTTTGATCAACACTAGTCAGTAACTGACTTGCTGGTTATTGTGAGAACACCCTGGCTATTTTTAAGCAGAAAGCTCTGTTGTGGGTCAGGCAGGGTATATTTTTGTAATTTTGGACACAAAAATCTCAGTTCTGATACTAACAAGGAAGGAAATTTAGAGAACTATGTATTAAAAGTCACATAACATATGGTAAAAACACTCTCATAACTTGAGGTGTGTCATTTTAAATCATAATGAGCAGTAGCATACATAAAAGAGAGGGGTGGCCATTCATACTGGGATCCCCATTGAAGTGCTGCAGTTTGTAACCAAAGAAAGAAGGACCTTCTGTTTGTTTTGCTTTCGATGCTCTAATTCCAAACACCCCTGTTTTTGGGTTGTAATAGGAAAAGGAAAGGCGTTAAGGACCCCATGGCAAGCTGCCTGGTCTGCGTGGCAATCTTGAAAATAGGTAACCTGAGGGTGGCATTATGTTGATCCACTAAAATGGCTCTCATGATCTGTGTCACCAACACCAGGTTTATCACTCTTAATGATTCAATGACTAATTCACTTGGGGTTGCTTCCTACTTTGAGACACATTTGGTGATATCATCAAAAAATCATTTATAAACTAGAATACTGGAGAATGATCATTCAAATGTTCTCCTACTGTATGATGTCAGTGAAACGTGTGGCGTTATACACCAGATGACTCAATCTGGGAAGTTGTCCCAGAAAGGGTAAGAGCTAGTATTTCAGGTCCACTTTGGCTAACAAAGTCCATTCATTGATTTTGAAGACTTTCTGAGCAATATTCTTTAAATTGGTTTATAAAAAAGCATCACAAAACGCAGGTTCATTTTTAACAACTGTATGCATCAACAATATGTAGACAATGATTCTATTTGTGAATTATTCATTGATCATATATTTAAAGTGAATGTGTCATCAGAAAATGACCGATTGTTTAAATCACATTTTTATATTAATTAGATTTTTAGGAATTTTGGGTGATTTTTTTTTTAATTTTTCCATGTCCCTATATTTAAAAAAACTTAAACAAGCTAAACTGAAATTCTACAGTTTTCACACTGGCAACTAGGCCTAAAATATGTTAGGATTTCCTGTATTTTGAGAGCAGCTACATGGATTATAAACACAATGGACAGGAGAGGACCTCATTGACTTGCTGTGTGACCTGTGAAGAAGTCAGGAGGGAGCTGTGCTATCACCTATACTGAATGGTGGATCCATATCTATCTATCTTGTACTGTATTGTCCTCCCGGTTTTGACCTATTTCTCTACAGCCCTTCTCTGAGTGGTTCCATCTCTGTGTCTGCCTGTCCTGAAGAACAGGGAACATCGAGCAGTTGCAGACTTGCTGCCTAGGGCTTGCACTGCAAGTAGGCAGGGATGGCAGGCTGTGTTCCAGTTAGGGCTCAATGTCTGTGTTCCTGCCTTCTGTGCTGACATTAGGTGACTAAAAGTTTTTTAACTCACCTATGAAGATTCTGCTTGCATGCAAAGGGAAACTCCAACTGCTGAGCGGTGAAGAAGAAGCCACTTTCATCTAGTAAAATGTGTTCTCATCTACTACTAATTGATGAAAAAAATGACAATGATATGTACACTTTAATTATTGTAAAATAAAAAGTTACACAAATGTTAAATATACTTTCTGTCTACATCTCCAACCATTCTCAAGATCTATGTTTGCTGCCAGTGAATGAAAAGATTCTTGTTCACATTCAGTAGCTGAAAACCTGTTCTGAAAAAGTGCATAGCTCATAGCTCACTAATTGTATTATTGATGGTCTGAGGATTTTACCATAGGCAATGGAGCAGATATTCTCCTGAGAACTGCAATAGATTTGGGAACAGGAAGAAAAACATACATTCTTATTCTGAGCATTCTGCAACTGCTGTCTTTGTCTGGTCTCTCTGTAGCTCGAGTCTCCATGCAGAATCACGTCTGGTCTGGAGCAACAGAGATACACCCAAGAGGAGGGTGCTGAGGATACATCAACAGGTAAGCACAGAACGCCTTGGTTCCCGCACAATCAGTACTAAATTAGTGCTCCTGGTTTTAATTACACTGACCTTTCTCCACATTCAAATCAATGTCAAGCGCAATATATTGCTATATATCTACATATAGTACTGACATATCCAAGAAATTATTATGACAGGTGTACCTTGACAAAATAAAGAGAGATATTTCTCGCATTTATGTCCTTCATTCTGGAAGAGCCCAAGAAATAATGGATAAGGCTGTGTGTAATGAAAAGAATATCTAGCTTCCAAAACTATTTACACAGCAGCAATGTATTATCAATGTAATATCAAAGCTGCTTCTGGCTTTAACTGATGACTAAGTTCTAACCGCATCTTAAAGGGGATCTGTCACCACCATGAGTAGTACTGCAGATCAGCAGTCCAAGTTGGTATTTTTCATTTTCAAACTGCCCTTTGTTCTCCTGCTGTCAGCGCTAAAAGCTGCTCTGAAATTCCCGGTCCTGACTGCTGAGCTCGTGCTGAGGAGTCCTCTCATGTCTATGTGCAGGCTCAGCATTGTAGACTATATATCTCAGTGCAGCTTTCAGTTGAAACAGGGGACAGTTTGAAAATGAAAAATATCGAGTCCATATTTGCAGTACTATTCATGTAGTACTGAAAGTAATACTCCAAAATTGTGGTGACAGATTCCCTTTAAAAGTTTGCAGCTCGTGACTGCTGTAGCCCATCACCATGCAGTAGTAGAGCGCTGAGGTCAGTGATTGACTGTAGTGGTCATATAGACGAAGCAGCAGGAGGACCAGACCAATGATACAGAGAACAGCACCAAAGGAAGTGGTGAATATTACATTACTTTTTATTTTATTTTAAGCAACTGGGGGCTTGACTGAGATTTCTAATAGTGTTGGGCACGAATATTCGAATTGCGAATTATAATCGAGAATATTTATCATATAGTGATATATATTCGTATTTTTGAATATTCTGCATTTTTTTTCATCAGTAACCTCCCTTTTTGCTTGTGGCCCAATGAGAAGGCTGCAATATCTTTGTCTGAGCTTAGCAACATCCCTAGCAAACAATAGAAAGTTGCCTCCCCTTACTATATAAGAACCTCCCCAGCAGCCATTTTCTACAGTTTTTTTTTTTTTTTACAGTTTTGAGAGAGACCGTCCGCAGTGTTATTGCTGTGCCCTCTGCTTAGTTAGTTAGTTCATATATATATATTACAGATAGTTAGTGGGAGATAGTCAGTGTAGGTTAGATCGTGATATAGGGTAGCTGTAGGTTCTGCTGTCCATACATACATGCTACATACATAGTGCTGTGATATCACAAGTTCATAACAATACTTAGTGCACCAAGCACTAATATGTAGTCAGACCTGCTAAAATGTGAAGTTGCACGTATTGCACAAAAATATTTTCATCATTATTGCCGATTTGCGCAATCGTGAATATATTGGAGCACTCTATCTGCATATAAAGCTATTGTAATGTTCTGCCGTGCCAACCATTTTCTCCAGTCTCATTAAACCGAGCAGTTTGAAAAATGTAGCTATAGTGACCCACGCCTGTATTGCGCTCGCATTATGAGTATATTACATTGCTGATTTTCGCAATCTAGAAAATAATAGCAAGCAAAATCGCAAATATATGATAAATATCCACCTAAATATTTGCAAAATATCGCAAATTCCAATATTGCCCCTGCCACTCATCACTCATTTCTAATTATCTTTGACAACCCCTTTGAGAAATTGATCACCGAGTTGTAATGTAGATTAAAGATCCAGGTAGTTAGTTTCCATCCTATCTAGGTGTCAATAAGTATGATTTGATCATTTGTATTACCTGACCTTAAAAGGGAACCTATAACCTGCTTTGGAGCCCCAAACCCTTAGCATGCCATTATACAGCTGGGGTTAAAGGTGTTGTCTCATTAAGGCAAATGGCATTTATCAGGTAGAGAAAGTTAATACAAGGCACTTACTAATGTATTGTGATTGTCCATATTTTCTCCTTTGCTGGATTCATTTTTCCATCACATTATGGCCGGATCTCCGTCCGTCTCCAATATAGTGAATGGGGCCGGGAGGTCTCCAGATCTGGACATCTCTAGCAGGCTGCTCCCCTGTTGGAACAGCCTGCTGGAGATAGTAAACACAAATGTGAAACAAGCCTTACAGTACCAGTGGCACCAGGCACATGCGCACTGTGCCAATGAAAATACAAGTTGCTTCACTGCACATGTTCTTGATATGCAGTGCATGTGCAGTGAAGCAAATTGTACCATTCTCAGTTCCATCTCCATAGTTTGTATGCAGCCAATGGTGCTTTTACACACTTCAATAATTTCTATAATTCTACTAATTTCGATAATTACATAGGATTGTCTCAGTGTGTAACTACTCATTATCTAACACTCTCAAAATCATGATCACAGAGATACTGTATATTAAACATATAGATAGCAAGACCTGCAAATTGCAGTGTCTAAAGGCCCCTTTACAGGGGCTTAAAGAGCAAGCAATTATCAGGAACAAACTGTTTGTTCACCATAATTCCCTGCTCAATGCATGCAGCTATAATCTACTCTGTATGGGGAGGAACAATCACTAGAGTGATTGCTTGTCCCCATACACATGTATTGCTTCTGCACAGCAGATTACTGCTTAGACAGGATGACCTGCAGTCTAGGAATGATGATTAAGTGACCACGCAAGAGATGCTTTCACTCGATATAATTGCCTTTACACAAGGCAATTATTCAGTAGGACTTTTGCATCCCATCTCCCTACAAGATGTGCATGCAATACTACAATTTTTCTGCAGTAGACACCGCAATCTCCCCTGGCAAAACTGTTGGTGGATGCTTTGTTTGTAGGAAGGGACAACATCAGGGGCATTATAGGGTAAGACTCATTAGTTCCCGGCTAGCCCCATCTGGTAATATCAGTCGTACAATATCTAATGCTCTCTTATCATCAGAGCCCAGAGCAGAAGATAAAAAATATAAAACCAATTATGACACCTTCAAAAATATCTATTAATTGGAAAAAGCTTTCCTAGACTGGTTTGTGAGGGTCTGTGAAATTCTTGAGGAGTAATGGGAGTAGATGTCAGCTCCTTTCATTCCACATAAACTGGCTATACACAGAGAACAGCGGGTTCGGTCGACACACTAATGTGTGTTAGGAGCTCCCGACTCTCCCCTGTAAGATGAAGGAGGAGACAAGAATCCGGTGTAATTAAATGAATATTTTTGCCCATATAATACACATACGTATACGTTTGGTTGAGCCAAACATTTCTGTGTATGCGGAAGCCAGGATAGAGTCGGTAGAGACAGCTGACAGCCGACAGCTATTTAATGTGTATGGGCAGCTATAGTCTTGGACACGTCTCATTTCGCACACTATAGAATAATTGTCCTTACCAGTGCAACCTTCTCATTGTTTACCTGCTCGCCATCACAACAGCAGCGGTGAGCATGTGTGATTACAGCTCTGCCATCCCATTCACTTCTATGGGACAGTGTTTTCCTATCCATTTAAATAGGAACAAACTGTCCCATAGAAGTGAATAAGACGGCTTCTTGTAGTTACACCCGCCTACCGTTGTTGTTGCGACAGCTGGCAGGTAAACAATGAAGAGAAGGGTCTCGTTGGCGTCTCTTCTACAGGCTTATGGGGGGGGGGGCGGTGATGGGTGTCGGACTACTGCCGATCTCATATTGGTGACCTAACCCGAGGATAGGTCATTAGTAAAAATAACTTGGACAACCCCTTTAATGCTTTCCAAGCTAGTGAAAACTACAAACAAAACATTAGAAGAGGACTACACTGCTGGAAAGTATTGCGGTATGTTGTGAAAAGGAAATCTGGGTCTGATTCGATGTAACTGACAAGACTGTGTTGTAACATGAACCTTTAATTTACATGCAAAACTCACAGCGTCTCCTCTTAATAGATCATAGCAAATACTGCCGCCTGGTGGATGTTCAGTGCATACAACTTATTTCTCATTAAATCCTTGGCATCTTACTACTCCTTTCCAAAATTGAAAAGTCAAAAAGATGACTGTGTATGTTTTCTGAATAACAACTAAGAAGTCACTAATATTCTACTTATAGCACATTTGTATGTATTCTTTTGAGAGATGTGACTCATGCACCATTAAGCCTTCGTCACACAGTTATTATGGCGGTGGTTTTTCATGGCTGGTAAAAGAAAATGCTATGAATGTCATTATATGACAAAGCACTTATTTTGCAAGCCTTTGTGTGGCTTTTTTATTCATAGATTTTTAACATACATTTTTATTCAGCAATTTTCATTTTCTATAGAGAATATGTAACATCTATGACATGCTGCGTTTTGAAAACAAAAATGTCAAGAAGCCAAACAATGCACCAAAAGTGAAGAAAAACACACAAGCTTTGTAGTGTATTTAATATTCACTAGTATCTGGCCGCAGTGTTGTTTGGCCAAAAAAAAGCAAAAAACATGAAAAATGGCAGGAAAACCATGCAGAATTCTACAAAAAATACTAGTTGTGAAACCACCCTGAAGATGGATTCACATGCAGTTATGTTGTGACTTATAGTTAGCACTTTTGCATTTTCAGTGGCATTTTTTCATCTATCTTTTTTGTTGTATTTTTTGCTGAAAATACGTCAACTCTATATGTTAGCTAAAAGTATAGGGCGAAAATGAAATGCAGGACACACAAGCATTTATTTTTCAGTTTGGTGGCGCTTTTGGTTCTCTGTTTTAAAAAAACATAGCATGTTGAAGCTATAGCACATTCTATCCATGTTCTGTACAATGTATGTTGTTTGTAAAAAAAATGCAAGGGGTTCTATTGCTTTCTGTAGTGGTAAAAAAGTACCAGAACAAAGGGCCCTTAAAATACCTATTTTTTTAGATTTGGAAATTGCAGGTGTTTAATCTTGCAGGCTGTGACATCCATTATTATGAATGGAAGCTGTAAAAGGAGACAAGTGCATTGCTATCCATTGTGGGCTGTCATGTGGGTGGTATTTCTAACATAAGGGTACTTTTACACTTGCGGCAGGACAGATCCAGCAGGCTATTCAGCCTGCCGCATCCGTCCTGCCGCAAGTGGCCGTGCACTGCCGTGCTGCCGCTCCGTCCCCATTGACTATAATGGGGCAGGGGGCAGAGCTACGGCGCAGCATGGCACTGCAGGGCCGGAGATCGCCGGACTAAAAGTCCTGCATGTCCGACTTTTAGTCTGGTGATCTCCAGCCATGCAGTGCCGTGCTGCGCCGTAGCTCCGCCCCATTATAGTCAATGGGGACGGAGCGGCAGCACGGCAGTGCACGGGCACTTACGGCAGGACGGATCCGGCAGGTTATTTAGCCTGCCGGATCCGTCCTGCCGCAAGTGTAAAAGTACCCTAAATTATTCAGATGTAAAACTTTTTCTGGCATCCTCAACATTTCTTGGTTTTAATCTAGAATGTGGGTCTGCTTTTATCTACCTGTGTGAAGCTGAAAACCATGATTCTGGTGTGTAAAAGTGGCACAAATTAGAACAATATAGAGGTGGTCTAAACATTAGAGTTGAGCGAACCCGAACTGTATAGATTGGGTTCGTACCGAACTTTACGGTTTTGCGCACCCGGACCGAACCCGAACATTTCCGTAAAAGTTCGGGTTCGTTGTTTTCTCCCCACTTTTTGAAAGGCTGCAGGGCAGCCAATCAACAAGTGTTTCACTACTTTGCCCTAAGAAGCCTTCTATTGGCATGGCTGTGATTGGCTAAGTGCAACATGTGACCCAGCCTCTATATAAGCTGGAGTCACGTAGTGCCGCACGCCACTCTGCTGTTCTTAGTGTAGGGACAGGTTGCTGCTGATGCTGTGAGAGAGAGATTAGGGAAGAAATCTGTTGAACTTGGTGGTGTTAAATCTTCAAACTACAGCAATTATTGAAGGTGCTATGCTACATATTTGTACCCAGCCCAGAGCCCAATGATACTGCAAAATAATGTTTAATCCATCTGTTAGTGAGGTGGGGGTCAGCGGCCATTTTAGCAACTGCAGTGTCCTTGGTACTGCATGTGACCTGCATGTGTGCCAGCTTGCCAGGGACATCAGTCTAATTATTTTTTGGTAGCTCAGTGTAGGAAAAACTCTTTTTTTCTGGCAGGTCAAGTGCCCCTACATTACCTATTTTATCATTTTGGGGTGACATAGTGCATTTCTGTAGTTGGGGGAATAAACCTGTACTGTCGTACCACAGAGCACGTTTGCATACACCGCTGAAAAACCTATTTTAACATTTTGCAGTGACATAGTGCATTCCTGTAGTTGGTAGAATAAACCCGTACTGTCGTACAACAGATCACGTTTGCATACACCGCTGAAAAACCTATTTTAAAATTTTGTGGTGACATAGTGCATTTCTGTAGTTGGTAGAATAAACCCGTACTGTCGTACCACAGAGCATGTTTGCATACACCGCTGAAAAACCTGTTTTATAATTTTGCGGTGAAACACTACATTTCTGTAGTTGGTGGAATAAACCTGTACTGTCGTACCACAGAGCACATTTGCATACACCGCTGAAAACCTGTTTTAAAATTTTGCGGTGACATAGTGCTTTTCTGTAGCTGGGGGAGTAAACCTGTACTGTTGTGCCACAGAGCACATTTGCATACAACGCTGAAAAACCTATTTTATAATTTCTGGGGTGACATACAGCATTTCTGTAGTTTGTTGCAATAAACACTGGTTTTGTGGTACATAGCAGATCTGAGGCCTACCCAGTATTTCAGTCATTTTAAGTAACCTGTGGAACTCCGCATTTACATAGTTGGTTGCAAAAGCACCGGTTTTGTGGTAGATAGCACATTTGCGGTGTACGCTGCATTTCTAATTTCTCAAATTAAACCGTTAACCTCTGCTGTTACATTGTTGGTTTGAAAAATCTAATTTTTGGTGATAGTGAAGTAATTGTATTGAATTGCTTCGTTACCCTGTTGTGTGACATATATAAATTTATTCTGTTTATGACACCGGCACTGCCTTACTGTTAGTGAGCTTAATAGTTGACTTTTAGCAGTTAAATTGACACCTGAGATAAACCATCTGTTAGTTTGGTGGGCGAACGCAAAAAATGAGGAGAACATCAAATAAGGGACGTGGACATGGTCGTGGTGTTGTTGGTGGAGCTCCTGTTGCTGGGAGAGGACGTGGCCGTTCTGAGCCAGCTACAGGTTCAAGTGAAACACCTTCTTCAGGTGCGAGTAGGCGACAGAACCCGGAGCGTTATTTGGTAGGCCTGTATGCCGCTCTATGGATGGTGAGGCCAGAACAAGTACAGGCGCTAGTAGATTGGGTGGCTGACAGTGGCACTAGTTCCTTCGCAGTATCTCCCACCCAGTCCTCTTTAGTAAGCTCAGAGTTGGCAACTGCGACCCATGCCCATCAGTCTTTCACCTCACCCCCTGCGAAGCAGCCAAGCAGTCTGAGCTCCAAGTCATGCAGCAGACTCTTATGCTTTTTGATGACTCACCACCACCTCCATCACCATCACCAAGCATCTCCACCATGTCACAGGCAAGCGTTTAGCTGTCCATCTCCCAAACACTGTAGAGAAAGAGAAAATACCCACCTACCCACCCTCGATCCCTGGTCCTGAATGCCAGCATTTCAAAATTACTGGCCTTTGTAATGCTGTCATTCCGTCTGGTGGAGACAGGCTGTTTCAAACAGCTGATGGCGGTGGCTGTCCCACAGTACGTCATTCCCATCCGCCACTACTTTTCCAGGCGAGCCGTCCATTCCCTGCACAACCAAGTGGAGGATAAAATCAAGTGTGCACTGCGCAACGCCATCTGTGGCAAGGTCCACATAACCACAGATACATGGACCAGTAAGCACGGGCAGGGACACTATATCTCCCAAACTGCACACTGGGTAAATGTAGTGGCAGCTGGGCCCGAGGCGGAAAGCAGTTTGGCGCATGTCCTTCCAATACTGAGGATCGCAGGGAATTATTCTTTACCTCCTGTTGCCTGCTCCTCCAACTCCGCTTCCTCCTCGTCCTCTTCTACCACCTCCTCATCTGGTCAGCGAAAGACCTTCACCACCAACTTCAGCAAAGCCAGGGATAAACGTCAGCAGGCGGTTTTAAAACTCATGTGTTTGGGGGACAAACCCCACACCGCGCAGGAGCTGTGAAGGGGCATAGAAGAACAGACCGATGAGTGGTTGCTGCCAGTGAGCCTCAAGCCTGGCCTGGTGGTGTGCGATAATGGGCGAAATCTCGTAGCAGCTCTGGGACTAGCCGGTTTGACGCACATCCCTTGCCTGGCACATGTGTTGAATTTGGTGGTACAGAAATTCCTTAAAAACTACCCAGACATGTCAGAGCTGCTGCAGAAAGTGTGGTCCGTCTGTGCGCACTTTCGTTCTCACCCTGCTTCTGCTCGCCTGTCTGCACTGCAGCATAACTTCGGCCTTCCCGCTCACCACCTCATATGCGACGTGCCCACCAGGTGGAACTCCACCTTGCATATGCTGGAGAGACTGTGCGAGCAGCAGCTGGCGATAGTGGAGTTTCAGCTGCAGCACACACGGGTCAGTCGCTCTGCGGAACAGCTCCACTTCACCACCAATGAGTGGGCCTCCATGCGAGACCTGTGTGCCTTGTTGCGGTGTTTCGAGTACTCAACCAACATAGCCAGTGCCGATGACGCTGTTCTTAGCATTACAATACCACTTCTATGTCTCCTTGAAAAAACACTTAGGGCGATGATGGAAGAGGATGTGGCACAGGAGGAAGAGAAGGAGGAAGAGGGGGCATTTCACAGGGTTTCAGGCCAGTCATTCAGAAGTGGCTCAGACGGTGGGTATCTGCACCAGCAGAGGCCAGGTACACATATGGCCAACCAGGGCACAGTTCTGGAGGATGAGGAGGAGGTAGGAGGAGGAACCAGGTTCACAGCAGGGTGGCACCCAACGCAGCTCACGGCAATCACTGAAGTGTGCCTGGGGGGATACGGAGGACACAGATGATACACCACCTACAGAGGAGAGCTTATCCTTACCTCTGGGCAGCCTGGAACACATTAGCGACTACATGCTGCAGTGCCTGCACAATGACCGCAGAGTTGCCCACATTTTAACTTGTGCTTTCTACTGGGTTGCCACCCTGCTGGATCCCCGTTACAAAGACAAAATGCTGTCCTTAATTCCCTCACTGGAGCGTGATAGGAAGATGCACGACTACATTCCCAACTGACACCAGGGGACAAGTGGAAGCACAAGGCGAAGGCAGAGGAGGAGAAGGAAGAGGTCACCAACACAGCTGGGTCACGGCCAGCACCTCAGAAGACGTGGTTCACATGGCCGACATGTGGAAAAACTTTGTCACCACGCCACAGCAACCGACACCACCTGCTGATATAGAACATCTTAGCAGGAGGCAGCATTTGAACAACATGGTGGAACAGTACGTGTGCACACGCCTACACGTACTGACTGATGATTCTGCCCCATTCAACTTCTGGGTCTCCAAATTGTCCACATGGCCTGAGCTTGCCCTTTATGCCTTGGAGGTGCTGGCCTGCCCTGCAGCCAGTGTATTGTCTGATCGTGTATTTAGCACGGCAGAGGGAGTCATTACAGACAAACGCAGCCGCCTGTCCACAGCCAATGTGGACAAGCTCATGTTCATTAAAATGAACCAGGCTTGGATCCCACAAAACTTGTCTGTACCTTGTGCAGAATAGACATTTATACCTGCCTCAACCATACATTTTTGTACTCAAGTGCCCTTATTCTTTGATTTCTTTTTTTTTTACTTGTCCCATTATTTGGGGGGCTCCCCCAATTTAAAAAACAAACAAACAAAAAACATTTTTAATCTGGCTACCTCCTCCTCCATCGCCACTTCCACCCACAACACCACATTCACAGCCTCCTCAACCTCCGACTTCACATCCACCTCCTCCTCCGAGTTTTATTTATTTTATTTTATGTTATTTCCCTATCCACATTTGTTTGCCGGGCACTTACCCACATTGGGCTGCCTTTTGCAGCCTTCTAGCCCTTTCCAGGACTTTTTTACGGCCATTTTAATGCCCAAAAGTTCGGGTCCCCATTGACTTCAATAGGATTCGGGTTCAAGTTCGGGTCCCGAACCCGAACTACCAGGTGTCCGCTCAACTCTACTAAACATTTTGGTGGACAGAATTTTTACGCAGAAACAGAACACTTTGCGACAGATTTTCAGGGCATGTGGCCACATTTTCAGCATTAGGATAAGCAAAACAAATAGGTGGTATAAGTAGACAAGATACAGGGGCGTAACCAGGCTTGGACTGGCCCACAGGGGTATAGGTGAATCCCCCAGTGGGCCCCTGAGTGAGGTGGGCCCTAGTGTCCCACCCCCTGCACAAGTGACACATAACACAGTAGACTTATTGCACTACATATATATATTTAATGTACAGAACCTCAACCAGCCTATGTTCATATAAAAAACTTGATAGATTATTAAATACTCTCCCTAGTTTATTATTATACACACGAAGATCAGAGCTGAGATGACTTCTAGGTATAGATGAAAGCTACCAGTGTCCTCTTTTCCCCAGGACCTACCTTCTCAAAGTTGCTGCAGGGACTCCATTTTCAATCATCTGGTAGCACCTGTTGCTGTGTGAGCAGGTAATATTTGAATGTATCAGTACGGTGGGCCCCCAAAATAAATTTTACTGGTGGGCCCTAGGCACCCCAGTTCGACACTGCTAGTGCACTATCTGGGGGCCTTTTATATACACTGTGTACTATGTGGGAGCCATTATACTGTATATACTGAGGCACTATGTGGGGACCTTTACATATATACCGGGGCACTATGTGGGCACTAGAGATGAGCGAATTTTTCAAAAATTCGATTCAGCCGGTTTGCCGAAGTTTCTGAAAAAATTAGGTTCAATCCGAATTTATTCGCAGTGAATCACGTTAAAAAATGGCTATTTCCCAGCTGCGGAGAGAGCCTTTATAGTGGTGTAGAACACTGTGCCTTGCAGTAACACGCATACGGAGTCTGCTGTGGTAGGGAAACAATACTGTGAGTCCGTATGACATGCAGATGACAGGTGTTGCTCTTAGAATAACTGCACACTTCACTTTTTTGGGCGGTCATGGGACCAAAACGGAACAAATAACTCAAGTATGAACTCGGTCTTACAGGTCCATGTTAGCGCCAAGAAGAAGTGTACTACTTTTACATCGTCGTCAGCTAATTCCACATAGATGTCTACAGAACATGTTCTATTACACGCTTATACAAGTAGAGCCCGACAGAGTGGAGAGGGTATAATGAATGGACCGGCACTCTGCAATCTTGTGTAGAAGATTTCTTTATTCGTCACCCATATGTGACGACAAGCATGTGCCTTTGTCAAACAATGAGTGATAGTTGCTTGTGCCGAAACGCGTGTCACATATGGGTGACGAATAATGAAATCTTCTACACAAGATTGCGGAGTGCCGTTCTATTCATTATATCTGTATGGGGCCCCGACCTGCTGACCGTGCACCCGGACCTCGATAACGCACAGTGCCGTCCATTTCTTTTGAATTGGTAAGAGTGGAGAGAATGTCAGCAGTAAGTTTGTGTTGATGTCACTGATTATTTTGCCCTTCCTCTGATCCGTCAGAACAATAACGCCCAAAAAACAGAACCTATCTGTTGAGCATCCGCTTTCACTCGGTCAGCGTTTGGTCAGTAATCCATCAGTATTGTTAATGCCAAAAAAAACAAGAGTGGATCCAAAACAGAGATGACAGAGATGACGTGAATGGAATATTTCCATGTCTTCTGTGTTTTGTACCCACTCCTTCTTTTGGCTACCAAATCACAAGCCAATTCTGATGGGACCATACAGGCCTTACAGCTGCTACACAGACAGGATCCGTTGTGCGTCTTATTTTTTCTTCCTTCTGACAAATCAGAAGAAGGGTCAAATAAATGCTGATGTCAGCCAGGCTGAAAGGCAAAATAGTGGCCCAGTCATGAAGTGGGAAGGGTGGGAAGAGCATGAGAAGTCCACAGAGTGGCCCAATTACATAGTGGTTAGGTGGAAGCAGCATCAAGAGGCCACAGAGTTGCACAATGACATAGTGTGGAGGTGGCCGCAGCATGAAGAGACCACAGAGCAGCAAGATGTCATAGTGTGGAGGTGGCAGCAGCATCAGGAGACCACAGAGTGACCAGGTGACAGAGTGGGGAGGTGGGTGGCAATAACAGTACCCGCTGACGATGGTGGGTGTAAGAACGAGCACTTGGCATCAGATGTGTGGCATCAGACGGGTGGCAGCATCAGAATAGTAGCTGAGGCAGGTAGCCAGAAGATACCGATCTCTTTTGTCAAAGAGTTGGTGAGGCACCATGGATTATCTAGTCTGATGCATCAGGCATTTGTGGGTGGAAATCCTGGCTGATCCATGCAGTAGTCCAGCAGATCTTCAATGTGGGTTGGCAGGGTGCTGTCCAAGTATGCCACCACCTGCTGCTTCAGGTCCTGCTCTATGTCTAGCTGCTGGTGAGTAGTTTCTTCCACAATGCAAAGAAAGTTGCTCATCAGTGATTGTAGACTCAGGCTGCTGTTGATGTTGCTGGTACTGCTCCTGTCACCCCACCCCTCCCCAGCAGCCATGGCAGTGGAACATGAGTGCAGAAGGCTCCCCAGTCAGACCTGCGAGAGGATGGACGATAGCACATATAGGCAGCGGCCAACTGACTACATAGGATGTCTCTATAGTACTTTAGTTTGTCCTCCCTCTCAGCAGGTATAAAAAGGCCCCAATTTTGGACCAGTAGCGAGGGTTCAACAAGGTGGAGAGCCAGAAGTCATCCCCCTGCCGAATGGGGACAATTCAGCTGTCGCTACGCAAGCAAGTGAGCATGCATCGGGCCATTTGAGCAAGTGACTCGGAGAGACTCCCTGCCTCCATCTCCATTGCATACTGCCACAGTGTGTCTGGATCCTCTGCCTCCTCTTCGCCCTGTAGCTCTTCTGGCGGCTCCTGCTCCTCCTCTCCTGTCACCTGTGTAGAAAAACCACCCATTTCGCTACACATTGCTTGTGCTCCAATGTCTTCCTCCTCCTCCTCCTCCTCCAGTTCAGCCCCCACAGATCTCAGGTGGCCGTGAGATGTAGGCGTTATGTCTCCCGTTCACTCTGACCAGCCAGATTTACCAGCATCTGTTACAGGACATGAAGCAGTGGAATGACATCGTTCATCACGTAGTCCTGGCGACTGACAAATAACGTAGCCTCCTCAAAGGGCCTGAGCAAATGGCAGGTGTCACGCATGAGCTGCCACTGGCTGACATCGAAGTTACACAGGGGAGTACTCCTGTCCGCTTGAATCATCAAGAAAATGTTTATGGCCTTTTTCTGTTCGTATAGTGGGTCCAACATATGGAGGGTGGAATTCCAACTGATCGAAACGTCACCTATCACCCTATGTTGGGGGATGGCGTTCTGCCACTGCAGCTCAAGGAGCCTGTGCTTTGCGGTGTACGAGTGTCTGAAGTGCAAGCAAAGTTTCCTGGCCATTTTTAGGATGTCTTGCAGATGGGTGGCAGACTTCAGTAACCGGCCATGGCTCAGCCCTCCTTGACGCAGCGCCGACACCATGTTCTTCCTGTTGTCGGTCACCATGGTTCCGATTTTCAGTTCTCGCAGAGAAAACCAGGATTCGATTTCTTGATGAAGGACACTGAGCAGTTCCTTCCCTGTGTGACTCTGTTTTCCCAGGAAAACCAGGTGGCAGAACAGCGTGACAATGCCGTGCCCTGCACATGTGATATGCTGGAGGGGCACTGTGAATTGACCCTGCAGTGGAGGCTGAGGACACGGTGGAGGATGAGGAGGCAGAGGCGGACATTGTTGTAGGACCAACGGCGTGAGAACGTGGAGGCGGAAGCAGCATCACCCGGCCAAGTTGCTAGTGTGGCTGTGCAGGAACCACATTCACCCAGTGGGTCGTAAAGGACATGTATTGTCCCTGACCGTAGTTACAGCTCCACACGTCGGTGCTGCCGTGCACACACTGCAGACACCGACAGGCTCAAGGACTGGCCCAGCTTCTTTTCTACATATGTGTGCAGGGCTGGTACTGCCTTTTGGCAAATAAATGACGGCTTTGATACTCTCCACTTTGCCTCAGCACAAGCCATCAGTTCTCTGAAAGGTGCAGAGTCCACCACTTTGAAAGGGAGGGACTGCAGCACCAGCAACTTGGACAGGAGCACGTTCAGCTTCTGTGCCGTTGGATGAGTGCACTCATACTGTTGTCTTTTTGCAATTGCTTCGGTGATCGATTGCTGACGGAGTGACTAACGAGGAGTAGGAGGGTGAGGAGCAGGAGCATTAGGACCAGCAGGTGATGGGAAGGACAGACAGCTCCCTTCGGCTGAGGTGGTGGAGCCTTAACTGCCTGAAATCAGGCTGCATTCCACTGGGTGATGCAGCGGTTGCTGTGGCAGGCTGGACCACCACATCAGAGCCACGGTTCTCCCAGGCCACTTTATGCTGTCAGACGGCCGTGGTGCCAACATTGGCACCCTAGCCACGCTTCACCTTCTGCCCACAGATTCTACAGATAGCCATGTTCACCTCCTCCGGCGGGGAAACAAAAAACTGCCACACCGCCAAGTAGGTGATTTTACCCCCAACACTACGCACTGACTGACTGCTACCGCTGCTGCCTCTTTGAACCTGTGCAACGCTACTTCCCAGGCAGGTAGGCTCCTGCGAAGCGTGTGGTCTACCCTGGGCACGTTTGGCTCCGACCTCCCACTCCTGCCACCCTGCTGATTCTCGGCCATGCTAGCGACTTGCTGGCTCCGCCGCTGCCTCATGGGCAAGCTGCCACCCTCTTCTCCCGATGATTATGAAACCCCTTTGTCACCCGGCTCCCAAGTGCAATCAGTTAAATCATCATCATCGAGTACTGTCTGCACATCACTGATGTCCTCCTCAACCGTTTCTGGGTCAGGAGCCTGACCGCTCGCAACACCAGCAACCACCCTACTCTCCTTATTACTACTTGCCCACCTAGTTGAGAAAGCGGTGGATGTCTCCTCAACATCTTGGCTTGCCAGTAGCTGCTGACTATCTTCTAGTAGCTCGTCCTCACTGTATAGTGGAGCTGAGCCCACAGCATACAATACTTCTCTGGCTGAGGGAACAGAAAAGGACAGAGGCATGTTGAGGACAGGTGAAGGCACAGGGTCTGTTCCCGGGCCATGACAACTAAGGTCTACCTATATGAAAAAGCTGAGCCTAAACAGGCTCAAAATAAATAACAATCTTTATTAAATATTTAAAATATCAAAAAACACTAGCGACAGAAATACATCAGAACAAATGGTGCGTTATACACCTGAGGTATATTCACATCTTTACAAATTGTACAGAGAGGAAGTGGGAAAGAGAGGGTGCACAAGCTAATAAGCACCCATTGTCCATTAGTAAAGGAACAAATGGTGTATTAAAGTGTATATGCATAAACATCCCTTATCTACATTGTTACAACTGTCATAAAAAGAGGAAAAAGTGCAAAGAGGGATGCATGAGGTAATAAGCATCCCTTGATAAAGGGACAAATAGTGTATAGATAGATATATAATCAATCCATATTCATAAATATCCCTTATCCACACATGAATAAGTAATCCATGTGTAAAAATAGATACTATACATCACAATATATGGAATAACCCACAAAAAATCCTCCTATACAGTATAACATAAAACCATAACATACCCATCAAAAGGGAAGTCACCTCCAGAGAACCACACAGCCCGCTGCACGTTTTGGAAACACCTTCAGGTGGGGGCACGGTTCACCTTGAAATTGTGCTCATTTACCGTAAATGTTCAGCCCACCAATCAGTGATAAACAATGAATTAACATAAATGGATCCTCATGTGTGTTAATCGAAAAATATGTGTACCTATACAGCACTTAGATACAGACTGGACTATAGTATAGTAGGAACAATGGTATATACAACTGGAATAAAAAAATGAAAAACGTAAAAAAACAATACATGAGTGGAATAAAGGACAAAGAATAATTGATCTACTACAGAAAAATAAGAATAAATTAAAGTGCAAGTGCTGTGAAACAGTGCTTGAAAAAGAGCATATACAGTGAAAGATAAGTATTGTACATAATAACATGATTGAGACTAATACATAAGTGCTGAAAAAATCACAAAATTACAAGATATTCATGATTACAAAAATAAAAAATTAAAAGATAACATCTAATGTGAAAAAATATATGTGATTAATCCCATGACTATACACAGTGAATTAAAATTAAATCTATAGTGAATAAATAATTAAAAAAACACTATTCATAATATAGATTTTTTTAAAATCAATATTCTGCAAGGAGATCTCTCTGCCTGTTAGAATAGTCCATCTCGTATGTCCTCTCCTAAAGGTCCACCATGAAATCGATTTTAATATTGCAAAAAAAGGAAACAAATGATAGGTAAAAAAGGAGACTGGTGAGCTGTAAAACATTAACATAAGTATAAGCATACATATAACAAGCATACATGTAACTAAGAACACAAAAAACAAGGATAAAATAAACATGATATAAAATGAAAATGAAATAAAAAAACATATTCAGAGGAATGGAGCAAAGCTCAGAACATCATTTGGTCCTTTAGGTTGCATTGTATCCAGGGTCCAAATCCATTTTGTTTCAAGCTGTGCCAATAATTTCATGATGTTACCCCCTCGCATACCTCAATCAATCCGATCAATTTCACGGACCCTTAAAAAAGAGGGAGTACCCCCATGACAGATCTTAAGATGTTTGGGGATCGGTTTAAAGTCAACTAAGGACTAATGCACATGACCTTTTTTTTGGCACAATTAAGTTTTTTCTAGCACAGAGGGCAATACTACTACAAAGAGGGCCCAGCGGGCTTTACTACTACAAAGGAGACACAGAGGGCAACACTACTACAAAGGGGGCACAGAGGGCAATACTACTACAAAGGTGACCAGTGGGCAATACTACCAAAAAGGGAGCACAGAGGGCTTTACTACTGTGAAGGGGGCACAATGGGCATTTCTACTACAAAGGGGCAGAGGGCATTACTACTACAAAGGGAGCACAGAGGGGAATACTACTACAAAGGGGGTACAGAGGGCAATACTACTACAAAGGAGCGCAGAGGGCAATACTACTACAAAGGGGGCACAGATGGCAATACTATTACAAAGGGGCACAAAGGGCATTACTACTATGAAGGGGGCACAATGGGTATTACTACTATGAAGGGGCACAATGGGCATTACTACTATGAAGTGGGTACAGAGGGCATTACTACTGTGAAGGAGTTGGGCATAATTGTCATGGGGCACTGAGTGGGCATTATTAATGTGAAGGGGCAAAATGGGCATTACTACTGTGAAAGGGGCACAATGGCCATTACTACTATGAAGGGAGCACAATGGCCATTACTATTATGAAGGGGGCACAGAGAGCATTATTCCTGTTAAGGAGGTGGTCATCATTTTTATGGGGCACTGAGTGGGCATTATTACTGTGAAGGGGGCACAATGGGCATTACTACTGTGAAGTGGCACAGAGGACATTATTACTGTTATGGGGCACAGTGAGGGCATAACTTCTTTAAAGAGGCATGGAGAGGCCATTACAACTGCGAAAGGGGCACAGATAGGGCATTACTACTGTGAAAGGGGCATAGAGAGGGCATAACTACTGTGAGGGGAGCACAATGTGGGCATAACTACTGTGAAGGGGGCACAAAGAAGGGATAAGTACTTTAAGGGGGCACAATGTGGGTATAACTACTGTGAAAATTGTACAGTGAGGGCAAAAATACTGTGAGAGGGCACAGTGTAGCATAACTACCATGAGGGGGCAAATATGGGCATAACTACCGTGAGGGGGCACATATCTGGACAAAACTAATGGGAAGGTTGCACAATGAGGGCAATACTACTGTGAGGGGGTATAATTCTTTTAAGTATTGGGGGGGAGGCAAACACCCTAGGCATGCCAATGGCCACAAGGTGCCATGTTGATCTTCCAGTGACCAGTTTGAGAGAGTGTGAGAACGATAACAACAAATTTAACACACCTGCTCCCCTTTCACACATCATACCTTGTAACACTAAAGAGTCACATGACACCGGGGAAGAAAAATGGCTTATTGGGCACAATTTGGCCATTTTCACTTTTGTTGCCAGCGGTTTACACATTAATGGCTGTGTGATGAATTTTTTTGAGGGCACACTAAATTTACATTGTTATACAAGCTGTACACTGACTACTTTACATTGTTTCAAAGTGTCATATCTTCAGTGTTATCCCATGAAAAGATATAATTAAATATTTACAAAAATCTGAGGGGTGTACTCATATTTGTGAGATACTGTATATGTACTGGGGCACTATGTGGGGGCCATTATATATACTGGGGCACTATGTGGTGAAAATTATATATACTGGGCCACTTTGTGGGGGCCTTTATATATGTACTGGGACACTAGATGGGGGCCATTATATATACTGAAGCACTATGTGGGGGCCTTTATCTAATATATAAAGCTGAGTGTATGTGTGTATGTCTTCTAAAGGAATCCGCACCGTCCCATTTACAATCACAAATTTGGCACATAGATACATCAGGTGTCTGGGAAGGTTTTAGACCGTGTCTCAGCTCTCTAGCACGTTCCATTCCTGAGATAGTCCCAAAAAATGTATTCGCCAATAGAAGCCTGGTCACATGACCCTTATCACCCAATAGAAACTTGCAGGCCCTTAGTCTCCACATACACACAGTTTTACACCAGGTTTCCATAACAACCCAGTCATTTTTCTTCACTGCTGTAGGTCACCTTTAAAGGTGCAGGGTGCTGTGGATGACACTGTTAAGGAAGTGAAGTGCTGTGGAGGTCACAGCTAAGGGGCAGGTAGGGTGGCCATTCAGGCCAGCCTCAAAAGACGGATTTAAAAACCTGGCCCCTAGGCCCCATTAGACCATGCCCCCGACAGGGATTGAAAAAATGAAGGCAAAAATCCACTTCTGTCAGATGCAGATTCTTTCTCCCTGCAGCTCACATTCAGACAGCACAGTGCTGCTTTCTGAGAGTGAGCTGTTCAAAATGAAATCCCTGTGTCCGTCTAGGCCTTGCGCTGGATGGAGGACAGGGAGTCTGAAAGCTAGGCTGTCCGGCCTAAAACCGGACCTCTGGCCACCCTAGGGGCAGGCTGCTGTGGAGGTCACAGTTAAGGGGACAGGGTGTGGTGGAAATCACTGTTAAGGAGATGGGGTACTGTGGAGGTCACTAATAAAGGGGCGGCTGCTGTGGAGGTCACTGTTAAAGGGGAGAGCGCTGTAGATGTTACTGTTAAGGGGGCAGGCTGCTGTGGAGGTCACAGTTTAAGGGGAGGGGTACTGTACATGTCACTGTTATAGTAGATACTGTCAATATCTTTTAACGACACACACAAACATTAAATAAAATAGTTGAAATATACCCGTGCCAACCTGGGTTCTTCTGCTAGTTTGTATATATATATATATAAATATATATATATATATATATATATATATATATATATATATTGTAAGGGATCGTCTCTTATTCGGGGGTCATTCTCACAGAATTATCTTCACAAACACCGGGTTTCAGGTCCAAACAGTGCAATTTATTTGACACTCTTCAAACACCGCATGGCATAAAACAAAAGCCTGCCCGTCTGGGCTCTACCTAAACATAATGAACATCATATCCCTAACTCGGCTATACGATAGCGTGCACACATGGAACCAGGTGCGGCTTACCCCAGCCATACAATACTCCAGCCCTCAGGCTGTAACGAGTGCAGTACCTTTCGATGGGGGTTGTGGTCTAGCAGTCCTCCCGACTCTGACCTTTCAACGCTTGTTCCCGGGCATCACCAAGTCCCCCAAAGTCCAGGCTATTGCATAGCCTCTTGGCCCCTCAGCCTTGCCTTTGCTGAGACCACACTGAGAGAGCCTCAGCAGGCCTCTGTCTGCACACTCTCCAGAGTGAGAGACCCCACCAACAAGAGGATTAAATAGCATCCCTGGACATGGGCATTGTCCAAAATCCCGGACTGGAGCATGGGGAACAGGCACCCACCCAGCACATTGCCTGTTCCCAGTAAAAGCCCGCCCTGGACTAGCTGGAGCCAGCTAAGCTAGTTATCTTGGTGTCCACCAACTAACTTAGTGGCCACCTATATCTAGACTAGGGCCTTTACTTCACCAAGGCCGGGCCCCTTGGTGACACGCTCCTGGTGCAAACAACACCCCTTGTTCATGCTTCCCCGGGACTTTGCTACACCCCTCCTATTCACATTGCCACAATATATATATATAAAAATATATATATATAAATGGGAAAATAAGGCAGCACTCCAGAAACCACGATTAACAGTGCAAGTGTTCACCCCAGAACCAGTTCACACTTGGCTTGAAGAGGGTTCCGTGAGGTGACCGAAACGTCGCCTTTTTCACATGTGTGAATACATTTTTAACACATTTTTTTTTCACTTATTTTGGAGTGCTGCGTATTTTCTGGAATATATATGAATGTATATTTTATATATATATATATATATATATATATATACACACACACGTGTGTGTATATGCATATATATATATACTGCAGTTCCTGAGCGCACAACACTAGGGACACTCCACATGCTTGTATAGCACAGCTCAATTGCTTTCCTTAGCTGCTTGGCTTCAGCAATCCAGACTTGACAAAGGGGTCCCATGTACCCTAAAACACTTTGTCTCAGAATAAAGTAAAACTATATTTGATGCCTGGTTGTGTTCTGCGCCTTGTGTTATCCACCACAAACTGGACTACTATGGTCCGGCTGCTTTTTGTACTACAGTCTATCCAACCAGCGGTTTGGCTCCCGCCTAAGGATCACGGATAAGTCCAGCTGCACCATCCAGCAATATTTTCTACTTTGCCTTCACTGGTGTTGCACCCAGTTTTGTGCAACACGAATAGGTGAGCAGACTATATTTCCCTCTCAGAGGGCCCTTTTGATTTTACATATTAACCCTATGAGCGCCTCTCTCCTCTTGTTGCCACATATTTTTATATATACTGTGGCACTATGTGGGGGCCATTATATATACCGTGGCACTATGTGGGGGCCATTATATATACTGGGGCACTATGTGATGGTCATAGGACACAGATACAGTTGTCTCTAAAGTTGCAGCAGGGAGCTGTGTGCTCCCCGCTTCACCCTTCACCTCAGCTGCCAGTGCTCCACACTGCTCGGCTAAGTAGGAGAAGCAGTGCAGGCCGGGAATCAGCCTTTGCTCCTCTTACACAGCCTAGCAGCGCCATGTGTGATTGCATCCTTCTGGGGAGAGCAGGGTGTGCTGTGATGTGATCAGAGAAGCTAGGTGAGTATTTACTGTTTTATTTTCTTCCTGTGAATGGGGCCATATCTGGCCATAACTACTGTGAATGGGGCACATATCTGACCATAACTACTCTGAAGGTGGCACAAATCTGGGCATAATTACTATTAAGGGGAAAATAACTGGCCATAACTACTGTGAAAGAGGCACACTCCTGGGCATAACTGCTGTAAAGGGGCACGTATCTGGCCATACCTACTGTGAAGGGGGCATGTATCTCGCCATAACTACTGTGAAGGGGCACATATCTGGCCATAACTACTGTGAAGCGGGCTCATATATGGCTATAACTACTGTAAAGGGTGCACATATCTGTGCATAACTACTGTGAAGGGGACAAATATCTGGTCATAACTACTGTGAAGGGGACAAATATCTGGCCATAACTAGTATGAAGGAGGCACACACCTGGGCATAACTGCTGTGAAGGGTCACATATCTGGTCATAACTACTGTGAAGGGGCACAATGCTGGGCATAACTACTGTGAAGGGGGAACATAGCTGGGCTTACTAATGTGAAGAGGGCACAAATCTGGCCATAAATACGGTGAAGGGGCACAATGCTGGACATAAATATTGTGAAGGGGCACATCTGGACATAAATATTTTGAGGGGGAACATCTAGGCATACACTGTGGGCGTAACTATTGTGTGGTAGCATAAAGGGGAAATAATTACTATGTGGATGCATTAAGGGGACTTGGTGGGATTGGGTGTGTGTAATTATGTCTTGAGTGGAGTGAGAGGCGTGGCCTAGTATAAAAAAATGTGCGCCACATATTGTCCCTCTTTGTACTTTTCAAAAGTTAGGAGGTATGCACATACTGCCCAGTATATATAATGACCCACATAGTGCCCCAATATATATAATGGCCCCCAAATAGTGCCCCAGTATTTATAATGACACTCACATAGTGCCTAGGTATATATATTGGCTCTCATATAGAGCTCAAATATATATAAAGACCCCTTCATTGTGCCCCAGTATATATAAAGGCTCCCACATAGTGCCCCAGTATATATATAAAGACCCCCACATTGTGCCCCAGAATATACAATGCCTCCCACATAGTGCCTCAGTATGAATAATGTCCCCCACATAGTGCCCCAGTATACAGAATGCATCCCACATTGTGCCCAAGTACATAAAGACCCCTATATTGTGCCCAAGTATATATAAAGAAGCCCACATAGTGCCCCAGTATATATAAAGACCCGAACACCCACGTACTGCGGCGGGGCATGGGAGCGTATAGTTCCCTGCCCTGCCACCTATCACCACCATAGGCTTCAGGCCTAGTAGGCCTGAGGCCTGTGTGGTGGTAGAAGCCCGGCGTGCGCGATGACATCATCGTGCGGCGCGCGTGATGACGTCATCGCGCGCCTGTATGGTGGCGCTCGCACACGCTCTGATGTACGCGCGCCTGCCACACCATTCAGCATACAGGTAAGTATTACCTCTTTTTTTTATGTGTATGTGCTAACTTGGGGGGGTTGGGGATATTAAGGGACAGTGGGGCAAATTAGCTAATGGATGGCAGTTGTGGGGGAAAATTAATGGATGGCAGTGTGGGGCAAAATAATAAATTATTGGCAGTGTGGGGCAAATTAATGGATGAGAGTGTGGGGGCAAACTAATTAATGGATGGCAGTTCTGAGGGCAAATTAATTGATGGATGGCAGTGTGGGGAAATTACTGTATGGAGCAGTATGGGGAAATTACTGTATGGGGCAGTGTGGGGGAAATTACTGTATGGGGGCAGTGTGAGGGAAATTACTATATGGGGGCAGTGTGGGGAAATTACTATATGGGGGCAGTGTGTGGGGAAATTACTATATGGGGGCAGTGTGTGGGAAATTACTATATGGGGAAGTGTGGGGAAATTACTGTATGGGGGCAGTGTGAGGGAAATTACTGTATGGGGGCAGTGTGAGGAAATTACTATATGGGGGCAGTGTGGGGAAATTACTATATGGGGGCAGTGTGAGGGAAATTACTATATGGGGGCAGTGTGGGGAAATTACTATATGGGGGCAGTGTGGGGAAATTACTATATGGGACAGTGTGGGGAAATTACTATATGGGGACAGTGTGGGGGAAATTACTGTATGGGGGCAGTGTGGGGGAAAATTACTAAATGGGGGTAGTGTGGGGGAAATTACTATATGGGACAGTGTGGGGAAATGACTATATGGGGGCAGTGTGGGGAAATTACTGTATGGGGGCAGTGTGGGGGAAATTACTGAAATGGGGAAGTGTGGGGAAATTACTATATGGGACAGTGTGGGGAAATTACTATATGGGACAGTTTGTGTGTGTGTGGGGGGATTACTATATGGGACAGTGTGGGGAAATTACTATATGGGGGCAGTGTGGAGGAAATTACTATATGGGGCAGTGTGGGGAAATTACTATATGGGGACAGTTTGTGTGTGTGTGGGGAGATTACTATATGGGGACAGTGTGGGGAAATTACTATATGGGGACAGTGTGGGGAAATTACTATATGGGGACAGTGTGGGGAAATTACTATATGGGGACAGTTTGTGTGTGTGGGGGGATTACTATATGGGGACAGTGTGGGGGAAATTACTATATGGGGACAGTGTGGGGGAAATTACTATATGGGGACAGTTTGTGTGTGGGGGGGGGATTACTATATGGGACAGTGTGGGGGAGATTACTATATGGGGACAGTTTGTGTGTGTGGGGGGGGAAATTACTATATGGGGCAGTGTGGGGAGATTACTATATGGGGGCAGTGTGGGGTATTGGGGACATTATTTTTGGGGACACTATACAGGTATTATTACCTGGAGCACAATATAGGGTGTTGTTATTATTATTGGGGGCCCTCTAGGGGACATTATAACTGCTGTAGACACTATAGGGACCTTTGGGATAATTTATAAAGCTGGTGTAAAGTAGACCTGGCTTAGTTGTCCATAGCAACAGATTCCACCTTTCATTTTTAACAGCTCCTCTGGAAAAGGAAAGGTGGAATCTAATTGGTTGCTATGGGCAACTAAGCCAGTTCTAATTTACACCAGTTTGATAAATGACCCCAATTATGAGAAATCTAACGTGTCTGTGTAACAAACTCTGTAGAGACGAGATGCGGCTGAAAGAATTAGTCATGGCAGTCTGGGTCAGACGGAGGAGAAGAGGAAAGAGAAGATCTACATGACAGGAGAAGTCCCTGGATGTAAGAGGTATGTGGTGCTGTATCCTCACTGCTGTGACCTGCGTCTCATCTTCTCCTCCAAGTCTTTATCATAATCATATGTATTTTAAATTTGGCAACTTAAACTTTAATTTTTCACCTGCAGCCCTATGTAACAGCCCAGATACCAGTGATAACTCTCTGTGTGCAGATAATGTTGTACATGTTCCCTGCAGTCCTATGTAACACCCCACATAACAGGAATAAATCACTGTGTTATGTGGGGTGTTACATAGGACTGCAGGTAACATCTATGACATCTGTACACAGAGAGTTATGAGATGGTGGGGGTCAGACTCCTGTTTGAGGAGACCGTGATGTTCCAGTGAGCGCCACAGCCTCTTTGCTCCTTACCAAGCACAGCACTGTCCATTTGATAGCGCTGCGCTTGGTATTGCAGCTCAGCCCCAATCACTCAGATGGGACAGAGCTGCACCTCGGCCACGTGAACGATGAATGTGACATCATATGGCCTAGGAAGAGACTATGACGCTCACAAAGCACCGCAGCCTCTTCACACAGAAAAAAAACCTGAAACCTAAAATGGAGTGGGGGGCCCAAGTTGGGTAGACAGCCCCGGGCCTATCATGCACTTAATCCGCCCCTGGTCCCAGTATATATAAAGCTGCCCTCATTGAGCCCTGGTATATATAAAGATGCCCACATTGAGCCCCAGTATATATAAAGATGCCCACATTGAACCCCAGTATATATAAAGATGCCCACATTGAGCCCCAGTATATGTAACCAGGATGGCAGTGAGGAGAGGAGCGGCAGCAATAGAACAGAGAGGATTGAGGAGAGTATTATATTTTATTATTATCAAATTGTCTCTGCCGATTAAAAAATAATAATCTCAGACCTTCCTTTTAAGGGCTCATGCACACGAGCGTGTGTGCCCTGTGCATGTGCTGCGGACCACAAATTGCAGTCCACAATGCTCGGGCACCATCCGTGTACATGCCATTTGGAGATGCGGACCCATTGACTTGAATGGGTGTGAGTTCTGCAAGAGATGGTCCGCACCGTAAAAAAGTAGGACCGAAATCAAACGGCATGAGTTTGACCTCAGGTGTGTAAGATACATATTGGCCAATATTTGATATCAATGGTGGTTCTTTATATGAATTTAAATTTTTATGAAATTCGATATTTTACTTTTATTTTTTAAGGGATACTGAATAAACAGTTTTTTGGGTGTTCAAAAATAAGTGTGCCCCTTAGTGATTAGATATTTTTATTGCAATTTTTACAGGCCTTGGAGTGGGCCTATAAGGTGAGCACCTTTCCATATTACGGATAGAAGGTAAAGCCGCTGATATATACAGTGTTCTCAATACTCCATAAAAATGTTTAAAACAAAAACAAAAACTGCATGATTTATATAAAACATGTTTAACATAAAAACTTGATTTAAACAATAGGTAATTTTCTGATGATGCATTCTTTTTAACACATCAGAGCAAAGGGCACACTTGGCAGCCCAGTACTATTTTTTTTTATTTGATTAGGCAAGAAAGTTCAAATGGAAGTTTCGCATGTCCAGGTTCCTGGCGGGCCCATTCAAAACTATGCTATAGGGCCGATCCTTTACGTCCCTGAGTAGATTGTCTCCCCGCACCCACCCATGTTTTTGTGTATACTGTAAGCTAGTGAATGCCCAGGTGACTAACATGAATGAGAGAATTTATCATAGGCATTTTACGCCAGTCTATGATATCCCCTGTGCTGCTGGAGGAAAAGAAGCAGACTGAGGAGCACAAGATGCCAAGGATTCGCTTTATTCATGCAATGCGAGATAGACGAGACCACGTGAGGTGGTTATTATTGGGGACTTCAACTACCCAGATATAGACTGGGAAACTGAAAGCTGTACATCGCATAAAGGAAACAGGTTCTTTGCAATAACCAAAGACAATTACCTTTCCCAACTGGTTCAGGACCCGACTAGAAGGATGGCCATACTGGACTTAGTATTAACCAATAGACCTGACAGAACAACAGATGTGCAAGTTCGGGGACACCTGGAAAATAGTGACCATAAAGTAATAACCTTCCAATTATCATTCAAAAGAGCATTTCTACAGGGAGGAACAAAAATATCAAACTTCAAAAAAGCTAAATTTAGCCAACTAAGCGAGGCCATAGGCTTAACTAACGGGGACAAAGTCCTCAAAAACAAAAATACAGCCACAAAATGGGATATCTTTAAAAGCATCCTAAGTTCTCATTGTGAGAGGTATATACCGTATGGGAATAAAAGATTTAGGAACAAAAAGAAACCAATGTGGATAACTAGAAATGTAAAGAAAGCAGTAAATGACAAAAAGAAAGCATATAAATCACTAAAACAGGAGGGTAGCCAGGAAGCACTGAAAAACTATAAAGAAAAAAATAGAACATGTAAAAAACAAATAAAAGCGGCCAAACTAGAGACCGAAAGATTTATTTCCAAAGAGAGTAAAACTAACCCTATAATGTTCTTTAATTATATAAATGTTAAAAAGTATAAATCCCTTCTGTGTGTTCAGTTGTGACATAGAGTACGTAACCTCTGATCACCTAATTTTTCCTTTCTTGTGTGTTTTTCACCTCCTTATTTTTTATATGTTTATATTTAATAATGATTGTTTTTTGGGGGTTTTCAGATGTTAAGTACCGGTTCTTGCTAGGACTTGTATTTTTGATTGAGTTACTCATCTGAGGTACCTTTATTGATATGCCTATGCAGCCACATATGAAAAGTAAGCCAATGTAAAAGTCATTGATTGATAGCAATGTAGGACAGGTGGGAGGAAAAAAATAAATCAGAAAACCACTTTTACTGGACATCTATCTGTATGCGGAACACTTTCCAGCATCTTCAAGAGACTTTTACCCTAAAAGTAAAATTTACTTTAGATTATCAGAGTCATATCAAAATGGCCAAGGCTCCTTTATTAGTTAAGGCCAAAGTTTCATGCTGCTAGCCATATAAAGTGACATATTGAGACTTGGAATATTGTCATTTAATATTGTTTGTGCATTGCTCGTCATTATATATCTTTTTAAGCTCATACTGCTTAGAAAGTAGGTATAGTATAGCGTTAGACAGTTATTTAAGAGTGACTAGTTCTTGAGTATCTGAAGTGCAGTAAATCATAGTTTTATTCCATTAATTCCACAGGAAAGCACATGGGGTCACGTTATTACCTGCCGGATGTGAGCCTAGAGAAGGCAAAAAAAGTAATGGGAGAGATTTACTAAGCAGTATTCTGCCTCAATTTACCCCACATTTATTATTTTTTATTACTATTATTATTTGTTTTAAACACTGTTTGCCAATCACAAGACACTTTGGAAAAGTGGCTACAAAAAGGAGGTGTAGTCTAGAGAAGAGTGTGCTGGTTAAAATGCACCAAAATTTTGCAGAAATATTTTACAAAAAAAGTGAACCTGTCATGTTGAAAATGGTGTTTGATCTGCAGGCATGTTATTGAGCAGGGGGAATTGATCAGATTGATATATAGCTTTGTGGGAAAAGATTCAGTAAAACTGATCAGCATGATCAACCCTATTAAACCATACCTTTCTTTTGTCTGTATGCTAAACAGCTACAGAGACATCTGCATTTTTATTCATATACAAATGAGCACGTTGGAACACCAGGGGGTTAGACTGAATCCTTGGAGTACTGCTTTTGTAACACACCAGTGATCTGCACACTCCCCCTTCCCCTTGATTGACAGGGCTAGACATAAGCATGCTGGACATAACATCACCTCTCAGGATCGCATACTATTGGCTGGATGGGCGGGCGGGGATTAACTTTCCCCAGCCCTGCTCTCCTCCTCCACTTGCCTTCCGTGGAGCTTGGAGACACGAGCCCTGTCAGTCCAGCTATCAGCCAGCTCCCTCAGTGAGCCACTATAGTGCCATCTGGGGGCGCAAGCATTTTTTTCTTTTGTGCGCGTACGCTGACTGTGGCCGGCACTCTTAGCATCTGGCCACTGTTAGCGCATCGCCCACCTCACTGCTGATCAGCTTCGGACCGCTGATCAGCGAGTTTGAATCTTTTTTATTTTTTTAAACTTTTTTTGGGCTTTCATTTTTTTTATTTAGTTTTTTTTTTTTTTCTGTTAGGTTAAGGGTAACCTAACACACCCGCACACTAAATAAAGTATTCCACACACTCCCCTATGGCCCACCGGACGTTCTCGGCCGAGGAGGCATACGCCCAGCTTGTCTACGAATCTGAGATCCCCAGTGAGGACGAGGATGACCCCACTTTCCTCTTGTCATCCGCGTCCTCTTCATCATCTAGCGATGATGATGAGCCCCCGAAGCGGCGGAGACGCCGCCAGGTAAAGCAAGGCGACACCCATGCCAGGGACCCTATGGCCCACACTAGTACAAGCAGCTCTGGGGCTCATACTAGTTTTCCAGTCCACCAGATAAGTCCACCTGAGCCCCCTACTGGTGAACTTGCATGGTGTACCCCAGAGGATTTTGAGCCAGTAAGTCCTGATTTTGTCAACTAGGAATCCAGATGTCCCCAGCTTTTTTTTCAGTGACCACTTTGTGAATCTGATTGTGGAGCAAACGAACTTGTACGCCCAACATTGCTCAGCATTGCTCAACACCCAGGCTCCTTTTTGGCTAGGTCCGGTGGCTGGACTCCAGTCAGTGCAGCCGAGATGAGGACGTTTTGGGGCCTTGTGCTGCACATGGGCCTAGTCAAAAAACCCAGTGTCAGGCAGTACTGGAGAGGGGACGTCCTCTACCAGATCCCACTCTACTGTATGGCCATGATACGTTTCTGTTTTGAGGCCATTTGGAAATGCCTGCATTATAATGCAGTATGACGCCCGGATCATCCCTGGCCAACACTTTCCGAGTGTGATCTCCCATACTGGAAAGAAGGGACAGTCCAGAGTGTGTAGGGAAAAGAAGGGAAAGTGCAGAGTGTGTAACAGGAGGGGGATACGGAAGGAAACCACCACTCAGTGTGACAAGTGCCCCGATCATCCGGGCCTCTGCATTGGCGGTTGCTTCGGGGAGTACCACACTTCCATGGAGTACTAAATTTATAATCCTCTTCCCCAATTTTAATTCTATTTAGTCACTGACTCAGACTTGAGACACTAAAACAAAATTATTAATTCCTCCTTTAAACAATGGGTAGCTTTGGAGTCGGAATGCTCAGGCTCCCCGATCGCTCTCTTACCTTGGGCCATTTCAACTGTCCCTTCGGTCCTGACCTCCCACCCTACCATAGGCCCCACTTTATGTCAATTTTTTGGTACTAGCTCTCTCTCCCTGATCTCACCGCAGCCATCTCCAATGTTCCCTATCCTGGGACACCCTGACTTCCAGGCAGGTTGTGCCGGAGGACCGTTTGCTAGATGGCGCTCCAATAATAAATGTCAAGCCCCCATTTTTAGGACAGCCAGTTTACATATGAGTAGCTCCTCCCCCAAACAGACCCATGCCCATTGGGACCTTGGAGAGCGAGACAGCTCGCTCACTTCCTTTCCTCCATTCCCTCGGCTCCGGGTTATGACAGGGCACTCGCTCCTTTTGAGAAGGCATGCATAGGGGAGGGTATGTACCGACACGCCATATCGGAATTCTACGGCTTGCTCACCACGCCCCCCTCAGACTACAGTCCACCATACATTGAGAAGTGGACCCAGGACCTGGGGTTGGACAGTCCCCCCGACCAGTGGCAGGAAAATCTTTCACTTGACTCACGGGATATCAATCGCCAGTAAATGTCAGGAAGCTAGTTATAGGATACTATCTAGATGGTACTTGGTACCTACGAGACTCCATTTGTTCCCATCAGCTTCTCCTTTGTTCTGGAGATGCGGGGCTGCCCCGGGTCCCTTAGGCACATATTCTGGGACTGCCCAATCATTAGCAGCTTCTGGGATAGAATACATGGGATTTTGTCCAAAGTTTTCTCCTTCCCAATCCCGAAAAGCTCGGGTTTTTTCTTACTTCTACACTCGGACATACCAATGAGCATAATACGTAAATCGTGCCTGAGATCTCTGGTCGTTGCGGCTAGGTCTTGTGTTCCTGACAAATGGAAATCCACTGACCCACCGTCTCTGGGCGCCTGGGTACACAAGGTAGAGGAGCTCCGCAGGATGGAGGAACTAACGGCATCTATCAAAGACACTCATCCGAGATTCATGACTGCGTGGACTCCGTGGTTTGTATTCCAGTCAGCCCCTGAGTACCAAGCCTTACTGACATGATGGGCTTCTTATACCCCTTTCCCCCTCACCTTTTTTTTTCACCCTTTGCCGACTTCCCCATTGTCCTCCTTGTAGTGTCTTGTCCCATTCTTAATAGTATTTTACTTCCATTACTATGGGTGTGGTCCAACATACCCATTTCAATTAGTACGACTTGTTGTTTGTTTTCTTCTGTTTATGATATATGTAGTTGATAGTCAAATGAGACCTACAACGCAATATGTTTGCATCTCACCTTTCTCAGTTGACAGGCGAGTGAAGGGCGAGTGTATCTTGACATTAGCTTCTCTTTATCTGATTGGTTTTCACAGATCTTTTGATATTTTATTGTTTTGTCTCCCACATGCAATGCACCTTTTCTGTAGGCCCTGCGCGGCCGATTTATACGAACTTGTCTTGTTTGATATAAGATAAATAAAGAATTTAAAAAAATAAAACAAAATAATTTTTTTTCAAAAATGATATTATTTTGTAAAACTAAAATAAATAAAAAAGTATACATATTAGGTATTGCCACGTCCGTACGAATCTGCTCTATAAAAGTACCCCATTACCTAACCCCTAAGATGAACACAGTCAAAAAAATAAAATAAAAACGGTGTAATAAAAGCTATTTTTTTGTCACCTTACATCACAAAAAGTATAATAGCAAGCGATCAAAAAGTCATATGCCCCCCAAAATAGTGCCAATAAAACCGTCATCTCATCCCACAAAAAATGGGCCTCTACCTAAGACAATCGGCTAAAAACTAAAGAAAAACTGACTCTCAGACTATAGACATACTAACGTTTTGTTTTGTTTTTTTGTTTAAAAAAGGATATTATAGTGTAAAACCTAAATAAGTTTAAAAATAAGACATATTAGGTATTGCTGTGTCCATAAGTATCTGCTCTATAAAAATACCCCATGACCCATCCCCTCAAATGAACACAGTAGAAAAAAAACGTGCCAAAACAGCAATTTTTTAGCAAATTTTACATTTTAATCCATTTTTTCCAGTAACAAAGCAAGGGTTAACAGCCAAACAAAACTCAATATTTATTGCCGTGATTCTGTAGTTTATAGAAACTCCCCATATGTGGTCAAAAACTGCTGTACGACCAAACGGCAGGGCGCAGAAGGAAAGGAACGCCATATGGTTTCTGGAAGGCACATTTTGATGGGCTTTTTTTTTTGACACCATGTCCCATTTGAAGAACTCCTGATGCACCCCTAGAGTAGAAACACCATAAAAGCGACCCCATCTAAGAAACTACACCCCTCAAGGTAGTCAAAACTGATTTTACAAACTTTGTTAACCTTTTAGGTGTTCCTCAAGAGTTTATGGCAAATGGAGAAGAAATTTCTGAATTTCTATTTTTTGTAACCTTGCCTCACAAAAATGTAATATAGAGCAACCAAAAATCATATGTACCCTAAAAATAGTCCCAAGAAAACTGCCACCTTATCCCGTAGCTTCCAAAATGGGGTCACTTTTATGGAGTTTCTACTCTAGGGGTGCATCAGGGGGGCTTCAAATGGGACATGGTGTAAATAATCCAGTCCAGCAAAATCTCCCTTCCAAAAACCACATGGCTCTCCTTTCCTTCTATGCCCTGCCGTGTGCCCGTACAGTAGTTTATGACCACATCAGGGGTGTTTCTATAAACTACAGAATCAGGGCAATAAATATAGAGTTCTGTTTGGCTGTTAACCCTTGCTTTGTTACTTGAAAACATGTATTAAAATGGAAAATTTGCCAAAAAATAGAAACTGAAATTTCATCTCCATTTGCCAATAACTCTTGTGGAACACCTAAAGGGTTAACAAAGTTTGTAAAATCAGTTTTGAATACCTTGAGGGATGTAGTTTCTTATATGGGGTCACTTTTATGGAGTTTCTACTATAGGGGTGCATCAGGAGGGCTTCAAATAGGACATGGCGTAAATAAACCAGTGCAGCAAAATCTGCCTTCCAAAAACCACATGGCGCTCCTTTCCTTCTACGCCCTGCCATGTGGCCGTACAGTAGTTTACGACATATAGGGTGTTTCTATAAACTACAAAATCAGAGCATTAAATATTAAGTTTTGTTTGGCTGTTACCCTTGCTTTGTTACTTGAAAAATGGAAAAAATTGAAATTCTGAATTTTTTTCTAGATTTGCCATTAACTCTTGTGGAACACCTAAAGGGTTAACAAAGTTTGTACAATCAGTTTTGAATACCTTGATGGGTGTAGTTTCTAGAATGGGGTCATTCTTGGGTGGTTTCTCTTATGTAAGTCTCACAAAGTCACCTCAGATTTGCTTCTAAAATTCTAAGCCTTGTAACGTCCCCAAAAAATAAAATGGCATTCCCAAAATGATCCAAACATGAAGTAGATATATGGGGAATGTAAATGAATAAGTATTTTTGGAGGTATTACTATGTATTATAGAAGTAGAGAAATTGAAACTTGGAAATTTTCAAATTTTTCAAAAAATTTTTTTATAAATAAAAATGCATTTTTTGACTCCATTTTACCAGTGTCATGAAGTACAATATGTGATGAAAAAAAATCTCAGAATGGCCTGGATAAGTAAAAGCGTTTTAAAGTTATTCACACAGCTGCTCTACCTGAGGCCTGCATTACTAAGTGGCTGCTTTCATAAGTGGAGTTAAAGAAACCGGAGTTCTACAGCTGAGTGTCTTTTTGTTGGGACTGCAAGTGTCTGAGTGTGGTGTGAAGCTGCTAACCTAGAAAGTTAAGTACTTTCAGTTTAGTTCTGCCATTTAAAACCGCTTTTTTTCTCTCTGTTGTTTAGTGTCATTTAAAGCAGTTTTTTTCTCTGCTTAGTGAGGGGGAGTGGCTTGGCCTAACAGGTGCTATAAATTAGACCACTCAACTCTTCCAGAGCCTGCTCTACCTGAGGCCTGCATTACTAAATGGCTGCTTTCATAAGTGGAGTTAAAGAAACCGGAGTTTAGGAAAAGGAGCAAGAAACAGAGATTCATTAGATCATCCTTGTATACAGATGGTTTGAATCTAGCTAGTCTTCCTACTGCTGTAAGGGACCACAGTAAGTAAGAATCTTGATATCACTGCTCTATATTGTATTTTTATTTATTTTTTCCCTCTCTTTTCCTGTGTAATCCCCATTTAGTATGACTTCCATTATTGACAGCGCCGTCCAGTGCACATCTTGTATGATGTATGCAGTCCTGGAACAGCCGTTCGAGGGTGTATATGTTTGTTCAAAATGTGAGCAAATTACCCGTTTGGAATCGCACATCGAGTCTCTAAACAGGCAAGTTGCAACACTGAAAGCCACTGACAATTTGGAAAAGAGTTTGCTGGTCACTGAGCAAGCACTCTATGGGGTAGATGTGGGGGAGGGTGGTAGCGAGGAGGCTGAGGAGAGTGAGGTAGTTAGCTGAGTAACAGTAAGAAAGTGGGGTAGAGGGAAGAGTGCCAGGGAGGCTAGCCCTGATCTGACACACCCCAACAAGTTTGCACGGTTGGCAGATGAGGGGGATGACAGTTCAGGGACGGCACCGCTGCAGCCAGACACTTCCTCTGCCAGTCAGGGGAATGTCAGCTCCAGTAAGCAGGGGACCAGGAGAGCAGGGCAGGCCAGACAGGTGCTGGTAGTGGGAGACTCAATTATTAGGGGTACAGATAGGGCGATCTGTCACAAAGATCGTGATCGCCGAACAGTGTGCTGTCTTCCTGGTGTTAGAGTTCGACACATCGCGGATCGGGTTGACAGATTACTGGGAGGGGCTGGAGAAGATCCAGCGGTCATGGTCCATATCGGAACCAATGACAAAGTTAGAGGAAGGTGGAGGGTCCTTAAAAATGATTTCAGGGATTTAGGTCAAAAGCTTAGGGCAAGGACCTCAAAAGTAGCATTTTCTGAAATACTGCCTGTACCACGAGCCACACAAGAAAGGCAGTGGGAGATTAGGGAGGTTAACAAGTGGCTCAAGAACTGGTGTACGAAGGAGGGGTTCGGGTTCCTGGAGAACTGGGCCGACTTCTCTGTTGGCTACAGGCTCTATCGTAGGGACGGGCTGCACCTCAATGGGGAAGGGGCAGCTGTGTTGGGGAGAAAGATGGCTAGAAGGTTGGAGGAGTGTTTAAACTAGGGACTGGGGGGGAGGGTAATTACGTTATAGGAGGGGAAGATAGTGCAGATAGAGACCAGGGGTGAGGTAGTGTGACTGGGGGAGGAATGGAAGGGGGGACTAGAACAGCTCAGAATGAAAGATGTAGGGTAAAAATACACATAAACCTGTCAAATATATGTATACTAATGCCAGAAGCCTGACTAACAAGACTGGGGAACTGGAATTAGTGATGTGTGAGGAGGACTATGACGTAGTGGGAATAACTGAGACATGGCTGGATGATAGCTATGACTGGGCAGTTAATATAAAAGGTTACAATCTGTTTAGAAAGGATCGTCAAAACCGGAGAGGTGGAGGGGTCTGCCTCTATGTGAAGTCATGTCTAAATCCCGTAATTCGAGAATACATCTCTGAGGGACATGAACATGTGGAGTCACTGTGGGTAGAAATACATGGAGCAAAAACAATAATAAAATACTAATAGGAGTGTATTATAAACCACCTAATATACCAGAGTCCACAGAAAATCTATTACTAAACGAGATAGACGAGGCGGCAAATCATAATGAAGTCGTTATCATGGGGGACTTCAACTACCCAGATATAGACTGGGAAAGTGAAAGCTGTACATCCCAAAAAGGAAACAGGTTCTTGGCAATAGCCAAAGACAATTTCCTTTCCCAACTGGTTCAGGACCCCACTAGAGGGACGGCCATACTGGACTTAGTATTAACCAATAGACCTGATAGAACAACAGATGTGCAGGTTGGAGGACATCTGGGAAATAGTGAACATAAAGTTATAACCTTCCAATTATCCTTCAAACGAGAGTTTCTAAAGGGAGGAACAAAAATACCAAACTTCAAAAAAGCAAAATTTAGCCAACTAAGTGAGGGACAAAGTCCTCAAAAATAAAAATACAACCATAAAATGGGAGATTTTTAAAATCATTGTAACATCTAATTGTGAGAGGTACATACCTTATAGGAATAAAAGGCTAAGGAACAATAAGAAACCAATGTGGATAAATGGAACCGTAAAGAAAGCAATAAACGACAAAAAGAAAGCATATAAATCACTAAAACAGGAGGGGAGTCAGGAAGCACTGATAAACTATAAGGAAAAAAATAGAATATGTAAAAAACTAGTAAAATTTGCCAAACTAGAGACCAAGAGATTAATTGCCAAAGAGAGTAAAACTAACCCTAAAATGTTCTTCAATTATATAAATAGTAAAAAATATAAATCTGAAGGAGTCGGCCCTCTACATAGCAATGAGGGGGGTGTTGCAGAGAGCGACGAGGATAAAGCAAAACTATTAAATATTTTTTTCTCCTGTCAGATGAAATGCAGAATGTAAAAGTAAATCCCCCATTAAAAGTGCCCTGTCTGACCCAGGAAGAAGTACAACAGCGACTTAAAAAGATTAAAATAGACAAATCGCCAGGACCGGATAGCATACACCCCGTATCCTAAGGGAATTAAGTGATGTCATAGCCAGACCATTATTTCTGATATTTACGGACTCTATAATAACAGGGAATGTTCCACAGGATTGGCGCATAGCAAATGTGGTGCCAATATTCAAAAAGGGTCCAAAAACAGAGCCTGGAAATTATAGGCCGGTAAGTTTAACATCTATTGTTGGTAAACTGTTTGAAGGGTTTCTAAGAGATGCTATTTTGGAGTATCTCAATGAAAACAAGCAAATAACTCCATATCAGCATGGCTTCATGAGGGATCGGTCATGCCAAACGAATTTAATCAGCTTCTATGAAGAGGTAAGTTCTAGACTTGACAGCGGCGAATCAATGGATGTCGTATATCTGGACTTCTTCAAAGCATTTGACACCGTACCTCATAAAAGGTTAGTATATAAAATGAGGATGCTCGGACTGGGAGAAAATGTCTGTATGTGGGTAAGTAACTGGCTAAGTGACAGAAAACAGAGGGTGGTTATTAACGGTAGATACTCAGATTGGGTCACTGTAACTAGTGGGGTACCTCAGGGGTCAGTATTGGGCCCTATTCTCTTCAATATATTTATTAATGATCTTGTAGAAGGCCTGCACAGTAAAATATCTATTTTTGCAGATGACACTAAACTGTGTAAAGTAATTAACACTGAAGAGGACAGTTTTCTGCTACAGAGGGATCTGGATAGATTGGAGGCTTGGGCAGAGAAATGGCAGATGAGGTTTAACACTGACAAATGTAAAGTTATGCACATGGGAAGGAATAATGCAAGTCACCCGTACATATTAAATGGTAAAACACTCGGTAACACTGACATGGAAAAGGATCTAGGAATTTTAATAAACAGCAAATTAAGGCAGCTACTGCCAAGGCCAATAAGATAATGGGTTGCATCAAAGGGGCATAGATGCCCGTGATGAGAACATAGTCCTACCACTTTACAAATCACTAGTCAGACCACACATGGAGTACAGTGTACAGTTCTGGGCTCCTGTGAACAAGACAGGCATAGCAGAGCTGGAGAGGGTTCAGAGGAGGGCAACTAAAGTAATAACTGGAATGAGGGATCTACAGTACCCTGAAAGGTTATCAAAATTAGGGTTATTCACTTTAGAAAAAAGACGACTGAGGGGAGATCTAATAACTATGTATAAATATATCAGGGGTCAGTACAGAGATCTGTCCCATCATCTATTTATCCCCAGGACTGTGACTGTGACAAGGGGACATCCTCTGCGTCTGGAGGAAAGAAGGTTTGTACACAAACATAGAAAAGGATTCTTCACTGTAAGAGCAGTTAGACTATGGAACTCTCTGCCTGAGGAGGTGGTGATGGGGAGTACAATAAAGGAATTCAAGAGGGGACTGGATGTATTTCTGGAGTGTAATAATATTACAGGCTACAGCTACTAGAGAGGGGTCGTTGATCCAGGGAGTTATTCCGATTGCCTGATTGGAGTCGGGAAGGAATTTTTTTCCCCTTAAGTGGGGAAAATTGGCTTGTGCCTCACAGGGGTTTTTTGCCTTCCTCTGGATCAACTTGTAGGAAACAGGCCAAACTGGATGGACAAATGTCTTTTTTCGGTCTTATATACTATGTTACTATGTTACACATAAAGTGACAATGGTCAAATTTGCAAAAAATGGCCTGGTCCTTAGGGTGAAAATTAGCCCAGTCCGTAAGGGGTTAAGCCATAAATTCATTAATGGCAAACGATCAATGCCAAATATCAAAGAGTAGCCCCAATCATTGAAATAATGCTACTATTATGCATAACTTTTATTATACACCACAAAAAATCTGTTAACTAAACAAAAGCTGAACAAAAGCCAAGTGGGGTCAAGTAGAAGATACTGCCACATGTCTAATTATAAATGCACGGTTGAGAGTAGTGACATGTGATTCAAAACACACCAGTCACCATGATGCAATATCTAGAGATGTGCGGATGTTTAAAAAATTCAATTCGCCGGTTCGCGGAATTTTTTGGGAAAAATATCCGTTTATTTGTGGGGAATTACGTTAAAAAACTGCGATTTCCTGGCTGCTGAGAGCCTTTATAGTAGTGTAGAATACTGTGCCTTGCGATAACACGCATAGGGAGTTTGCTTTGGTAGTGATATAATACTGTTAGTCCGTATGACATGCAGATGACATGAGTCACTCTTAGAATCACTGCACATTTCACCTATTTGGGTAGTCACGGGCCAAAACTGACAAATAACTCAAGTATGAACTCAGCCTTACAGGTCAATGTTAGTGTCAAGAAGATGTGCGCTCCTTTTTCACTGTAGTCAGTTGATTCCACATAGATATAAAATGGGGATTGCAGTCAGCACAACCCAATACGCAGGTGCACGTTGCTATGGTGAAATACACATACAAACGTAAAAACAAAGGTGCAATGGCACACTGCAGCTAGAGCTCCGTCCTGCCACTATGCTGGATGTTAGATGAGGCATTAGTTTATATTTTGGCCAAATTATGTAAGCCACCCACCACTTCACGGTTGCTTCTACGAGTGGTTCCTAACATTAATTCTTACCTTTTATGGGCCATATCAGCCACACAAAATCCAGGGAGTGCAGGTGCAGCATGCATGCCAGATACACTCTGCTTGTAACCCCGTCTGGTGCCATACAGCGTTCATCAGATCAAGGGATGCAAATACCAGCATGCATGCTGAGCCCACTAGTACTTCTCCTGGAACCAAATGGCTTCTGGTAAGTTCTATAAAGCAGACTCAGTTTGTTTTATACTGACTTTAAAACCAGCCTACAGGGCGGATTCACTAGTCAGGTGTGCATGACTGCATGGAGGTCACCTCGTAGAGGCAACCGTGAAGTGGTGGGTGGCTTACATAATTTGGCCAAAATATAAACTAATGCCTCATCTAACATCCAGCATAGTGGCAGGACGGAGCTCTAGCTGCAGTGTGCCATTGCACCTTTGTTTTTACGATTCCACATAGATGTCTATAGAACCTGTTCTATTAAACGCTTTTAAAATTAGAGCCCCCCCTGACAGAGTAGAGAGGGTAGAAGGAATATGTACTCGCACTCCGTATATCCGTTACAGGTGCACGTGAAGGTAGTAGAAACTGTATAAGGTAGGCTCACGGCACACTGATTTGTATGCAAGTAATCACTTTTTATTTGTATTCTTCAGTGTTCAATATAACATTGCTGTATACATCCAGGCTATATGATAGTTATAAGGCCACAATAATTATTTGTACGGTCCCCGGACGTTTCGGTCTTATATAGACCTTCCTCAGCGGGATCTGTAATGGCTCACTGTGTTGGGGCCCTGCCATGAACAGGCCTCTAGGAGCTATAAACAATGAGAAGACAAAGCTTCAAGATTGCTTGGAGCCCAGAAGAGTTGCGAAGTTCATCAAGATTCAAACCCTACCAGCCACTGGTCTCTTCGTCAGGGAAAACATGACGAGTTCTCAGTCATCATAGAAAAAGCTTAGAATCAATGTTGAAAAATATATGGAATCAGAGGTGTGTGAGGACGCCATCATAATACGACGGGTATGCCATCTAGGGGAGATTGTATATGTGGGCGACATACAGAATATAACCAGGAAATAGACTGAAGAATGGGGACAATTTGATCTGATAATTGGCAGCAGTCCTTGTAATGACTTATCTGTGGTTAACCTGCACCAGAAAGGCCTTTATGGGGTTAGTGGAAAACTGTTTTTTGGCTTTCCAAGATTACTCAAAAAAGTGTTGCCTAAGACAGGAGAGAATCGGCCAGTCTTCTGTTTATTCGACGACGTGGTTGTGATTG
This sequence comes from Bufotes viridis, assembly GCA_033119425.1. Taxonomy (NCBI): domain Eukaryota; kingdom Metazoa; phylum Chordata; class Amphibia; order Anura; family Bufonidae; genus Bufotes; species Bufotes viridis. The sequence continues at coordinate 458,053,374 of CM065590.1, forward strand.
AGAAAGCATTCCAAAGAACATACCATACTGCAAAAGGAGGTGTACAATCAACTATAAATTTGACGAAAGAAAGCCTGTTTCATATAACGAATTTCGACCCCTAAGTAATTTGGTCCACACCGCAAAAGGAGGTGTCCAATCACTCATAAATTTGACTAAAAAAGCTTGTTTCATATAACAAATTTCAACCCCTACGTAATTTGGTGCATACAGCAAAAGGAGGTGTACAGTCACCCATGAATTTGACGGAAAAAAGTCAGTTTCATATAACAAATTTCACCACTACGTAATTCGGTCCATACGTAATTCAGTCCATACAGCAAAAAGAGGTGTACAGGCACCCATGAAATTTCCAAAAAAAAGCCCGCTTTACAGAAAAAATTTCACCACAAAAAGGCCTTTACCACATATAACTGCACTGCTGAATGGCAAATAGGACTATATTTTTCTCAACTTTAACAGTACACAAGGCTTATCAACAGATAAATGCAATGATGAACAGCAAATATAATTGTTTCTTCCACTAATACACGGCAAACTGGGGCTCCGAATATATCACTGCACCACTGAACGGCAATTAGGCCCTAATTTTTTTCTTACTTTTACACAAATGGTTTTCAACAGAGGAGTCCAACGCTGGATGGCAAATATATTTTTATTTTGCCACTAATACACGGCAAACTGGGCTTCCGAATATATCACTGCACTGCAGAACGTCAATTAGGCCCACATTTATTTCTACTTTTACACAACAGGCTTTTCAACAGATATGTGCAGCGGTGGACGGCGAATATATTTTATTTCGCCATAATACACAGCAAACTGGGATTCCGAACATATCACTGCACTGCAGAACATCAATTAGGCCCAAAGAAATTTCTACTTTTACACAACAGGCTTTTCAACAGATTTATGCAACATTGGATGGCGAATTTATTTTTATTTTGCCACTAATACACAGCAAACTGGGCTTCACAATATATCACTGCACCGCAGAACATCAATTAGGCACAAATTTTGTTCTACTTTTACACAACAGGCTTTTCAACAGAGAAGTACAACGTTGGATGGTAAATATATATTCCCTTACGTCCTACCAGCAGCACAGATGGGGTTAACCACCCCCCGTGGACTGGCAGGACCGGCGGAATGTTTAATGAGCCCAAGACTAATAACTCAATTTAACAATTAAGTGTCTCCTTAAAAGGAGGAAGTCAACCCCCAGCACACTGTGTTTTTTTCTGTCCTCCTGGACAGGTGGACTAGGCGGTTTGTTCCCCCCTTTCTTATGGAAAGTGCGGGGAGCCTTCTTTTCGTTTGGGTAACGGCGTTGCCCTTTTTCCTAGGTACCTTGTCAGTTTGGCCGGCAGCTTGTTTGCTGCCGGCCTCGCGCAGTGCGCCTGGCTGGGGTATTTTGGCGGCGTCCTTGGTCCGGGATCCCGGTCCCTGTGCGCCGCCATCTTCCGGAGGTAGCACAGGGACTCTCCTTTGCATCACCTCTGGGTAATCCGGCCGTGATTTTTCACGGGCACGATTTTTTATGCGTCTTCCTGTGGAGGATTTACTGGGGAAGGGTGGATTGGCTATCCTTCCCTTCCCCTATTTTTGGAGGCTGTGTGCTCCAGTTCAGTCTCTGGCTGCATATGCTTTTTCAGCCAGCTCCCAGAGTCCTAAAATTGGTGTTGTTCCACTTGTGGTGTTTTTTTCCTCAGCTGCCTCCGGTCTGTTTTTCTACCTTTCCTGCGCAGATAGGTGGTTTACAAATGTTTTATTTGTCTCTTTTTTTTTCCCGCAGTGATGTCTTCTCCGCGGGATTCGGAAGGCAGGAAAGTGGATTTCAAGAGGAAGCATCTATCCTGCTACCATTGCAGCAGTCAACTGTTATTGTAAGCTGATCATACCTGCACTCGTGAGATCGCAGAAGCTAAACAGCTTAAGGCTGGGCTAAGACCAGTTTGTGAGACCGGTTGGGAATCCCTTGGTCTGTTGACCTAACCTACACCAGGTGTTACAGCTGCCGTTAGAGGTTCGGACCTCTGGTGAACCTGCTTTGCAGGATGTGTATCAATGGCTCTGTTAAAGGAGTCATAGGACTGCTGGATGGAAAGGCTTCCTATTCGTGCCCAGGCCCCTATGGAGACCTCTGTCCCGGTAAGGAGACCTTTTGGTCTCCTTAGTTTCTTCCTCCTCGGATGAGGAGGAGCTGACGTTGTGTTTTCTCCCTGGAGAGACACAGAAGTTGTTCAAGTCCATCAGGTCGGGGGACCATGATGTTGACTGTGGGGAGCCTCCCGCTCCCGCTACTCGGGCACATCGTGTCTTCAAAGCGGATGAGACCCTCCTCTCTGTCATGATATAGAGTGGAAAAACCTGGAAAAGCTCCGGTTTTAACAAAGAAGTTAAATCCATGTTCCCGATGGCTTAACCCTTGGTGGATTCGTGGGGATCCATTCCCAAGGTGGACATGGCTACTGCCAAGTTGTCCAAGCGCACTCTGGTTCCTGCAGATGATGGGTCTAGCTGCAGGACCCCTTGCAGAGTGCAAACTAAGACGGGGTGTTACGGCAGCTGCGGCTTCCGCTCCACAGCCATATGGCTTTTGACGTCTCTACGTTCCTCTGATCTCACCTGGATCAAATTCAAGTTGATGTGAAGCAAGTCCTGGGAGCGAGGCCAAACACAGATCCTTGCTCTTGAAGCTAAGCAGCAGGTCTGTGGCTCATGGGAGACCAAGTGTGCCTTTGGCACCCTGTAACAATAATGTCAGGGGCCTATATATAGCATGGCCCGGGTTCGCGGCCCATATTCCATTTTGGCTTGAGCCTTGGGTCGCTGACAATTCCTCAAAAATACAGCTTATATGGCCTTCCATTCGAGCCCAACCGTTTGTTCGGTTCGGAGCTAGATAAGATCATGGAGGGCCTTTCAGACTAGAAGGTGAAGAGCCTTCCCCAGCAGTCATTTCGAGGGCAGGGCAGACAAGACTGCGGTGGCAGGTCTGGCCAGCAAACAAGCTCTTGTAGTGACTGGAGAGCACAGCAAAGGCTGAGGTGCTCTCGTGAGGAGCCAAAGATGGAAAATCCACCTCCTGACTCACGGGCCTCTTCGAGGCTCTTGGTTAATTCCCATTACTCCTGCTGTCCTGCCAATAAGCTTCCCCATTCCTAAGCTTCATGTACCCGCCGGGAGTCGTCTCTCCCACTTCTGAGAAGAATGGATCCAAGAGATCTCGGATCCCTGGGTCCTGAATATCATTTCCAACGGTTATTTAGTCAACAACACTCTTTTCCTCTGGACAGGTTTGTCAAGATCAACTTTCTACAAGCTGCCAAGGAGGCGATCCTAGAGGCCTACATTCAGGACTACATTTGCAAAGGGGCTCTGGAGGAGGTTCCGGCAGGAGAACGGGCCTAGGATCTATTCACCAGTTTTTCTGGTTCCCAAGGCTTCAGGAGATCTCCGGATGATTATCGATCTGAGATATTTCAATCGATTTATAAGGAAGGTGAAGTTTCGTGTAGAAACCATCAGGTCAGTAGTTCACGCCGTCAATCTTGAGACGTGATGGCAACCCTGGACCTCAAGAATGCATATCTGCACATCCCGATCCATCCTGGTTCCAGGAAGTATATCAGATCACGGTCCAGGTGTCCGTGTCAGTCAGGCATCTTCTGTTTGCTGCCCTTCCTTTGGCATTTCTTCTGCCCCTCACACTTTTACCAAGGTGGTTCTGTGGTGGCGGCTTTGAGGCTTCAAGGACTGACCATCATTCCTTATCTGGACGACTGGCTTTGAAAGCCTCTGCTCTAGCGGTCCTAACCCAACTTCTTCAGGTAACAATCTCTTTCTGTTCCACCTAGGTTGGATCAGCTGGTAGAAGTCGAACGTGAGCCCGTCGACTTCAGTAAGATATCTAGGCTTCATAATCGACTCCACTGGGATGTCGCCCAGTTGACTCCAGAAAGAAGATTCCGGTTCAGAACACGGCAAGTTCCTTTCCGCTCTCGGCGAGTTCCAACTGACTCTCATGAAGATGTTAGGGCTCATGTCAGCGTCTACGAAGCAGTCCCTTGAGCTTCTATGGCACCTCCGCCCTCTACAGTCGGAGGTCCTCTCCTAATGGAATGGCAGCCCTGCTGGGCTAAACTCCTGTGCTCCCTGACTTGGCAAACTCGGTATTCCCTCAGATGGTGGTGCCATCTTTAGACGGGAAGTCTATGACCCAGCCAATCTGGGTCATATTGACTACGGATGCGCCCTAAGTAGGCTGGGACGCTCACCTAGACAACTCTCCAGTTCACGGACCTGGTTTCTCAGGAGTGGCTTCTTTCATCCAATCTCTGCGAGATTCAAGCTATCCGGCTAGCCCTCCTTCACTTAGCCCCTCAGATCCGGGGCAAAACGGTGAAAGTCCAGTCAGACAATGTGACTGCGGTACTTTACAGCAACCAGCAGGGAGGCACGAGATCACTTCCCTCCTGTCAGAGATCGGGTGATTCTGGATTAGGCAGAGTTGTACCTTCCCACTCATCTGCTATCCACATCCAAGGCTCCTCAAGATGATAGCGGCTGAGCCGCGGTCTTCCGTCGGTGGAGTGGTCCTTACATCCGAGAATCAAGCAGATAGTCCTCAAGTGGGTATGCCAGAGGTGGATCTCTTGGCAACAAGGTTCAATGCCAAGGTGGAGAGGTTCTGCTCCTTTACAGGAGGACAACCCCTGGCGTTAGACGCTCTGTCAATATCCTGGAGGTTCAGGCTGGCTTACATCTTCCCTCCCTTTCCATGATACCGAGGGTATTGATGAAAATCCGTCAGATCAGGCCTCGGTGATAGCCATCATACTGTTTTGGCCGAAGAGATCCTGGCTTACCTAGCTCACCCAGTTGAGTCGAGGACAATATTGAGGCTCCCCCACAGCAGACCCTGGTGTCGTGGGACACTCACCTCTGCTCAGATCTGCACAGATTCAACCTGACAGCCTGGAGGTTGATCAGTCCCTTCCCAGAATAGAAGGGCTTTCAGAGTCGGTCCTGAGAACACTGTCTCATTCTAAAGCGGACTCTACCAAGAGAGCCTACTCTTGTATTATGAGGATATTCTCATCCTGTTTTACCTCAACTGAGGTGGCGTCTGCAGATCCGCCCTCTCCGCTATCCTTCAGTTCCTGCAAGACGTACCTTGATAGAGGCCTTTCCCTTCTACTCTGAAGGTTCAAGTTTCAGCCATTTCAGCTTGCCTTAACAGGCTTTTTTCTCAGGACCCACTGATCAAACGGTTCCTTAGAGGAGCTGAAAGATTAAAGCCTACAGTACTGAGACCCTTTTTTCAATGGGTTTTTCAGTAGTTCTCAGGGGTAGCATCTCCCCTTTGAACCGTGAGAGGAGGTGGACATCAAGTTCGCCACTTAGAAGTTTGTGTTTCTCCTTACAGTGACTTTGGCCAAGAGGGTCTCTGAGCTTCCAAGCTCTCTCAGCATGAGCCCTATACCATTTTCTTACATGACCGGGACTTTCTTAGATTCCTCCCGTATTGTAGGCCTAAAGTTCCTTCCTTCCAGGACATCAACCAGGTGATATTCCTCCCGGTTCCTGTCGACATCTACCACCTCCTCCTAGGAACCTGCTAGACATCCTCTGACGCCTCGAGATGTCTCCGGATCTATGTGGATAGATCAAGGAGTTCAGGAGAAGATGAGAATCTGCTAATCCTGTTGCCGGTAAGTTTAAAGGCTGTAAGGCATCCAAACCTTCCACTCAGTCGGTGGATTGAGGAGGCTATTAAGGAATCCTTTGTTTCCACAATCTCTGGACCCTCCGGGATTCGTGGAAGGCCCACTCTACTAGAGTTGTGGCTACTTCTTTTGCCGAGAGGAGTCTTCTGCCTCTCAACATGATTTGCAAAGCTGCCTCCTGGAGCTCTGGAATCGACATTCATCTCCCATTATAGACTAGATGCCAGTCTGGCTGAGTTTTCGGCCTTGGGCAGGCTTTTCTTAGTTCTGCCAGGCAGGAAGGCCTCCCTAGGGGTTTCTTCTTGCTATCTCCCCATCTGTGCTGCTGAGTAGGACGTAAGGGAATCGTTAATTTCTAACGATAATTTGTTTTCCCTTAGTCCCTAACAGCAGCACATAAATTTCCCACCCTAGTAAGTCTAGTTTTTTCTTACTATAAACACAGTGGGCTGGGGTTGACTTCCTCCTTTAAGGAGATACTTAATTGTTAAATTGAGTTATTAGTCTTGGGCTCATTAAACATTCCACCGGTCCTGCCAGTCCACGGGGGTGGTTAACCCCATCTGTGCTGCTGTTAGGACTAAGGGAAAACAAATTATCGTTAGAAATTAACGATTTATTTCAGCCACTAGTACACTGAAAAGAGGGCTTCAGATAACTGCAACAGTGAAATGCGTAAATATTTTTCTTTTGTATTGAAAAGGCCACTAAACGCTTTCACAATAAAAACTGCAACAGTGAAGTGCATATATATTTTTCTTTTGTACTGAAATAGGCCACTAAACGCTTTCACCACAAATAACTGCAACAGTGAAGTGCGTATATATTTTTCTTTTTGTACTGAAATAGGCCACTTAAACGCTTTCACTGCAAATAACTGCAACAGTGAAGTGCATATATATTTTTCTTTCTGTACTGAAATAGGCCACTAAACACTTTCACCACATATAACTGCAGAAGTAAAATGCGTATATATTTTTCTTTTTGCACTAAAATAGGCCACTAAATGCTTTCACCACAAATAACTGCAACAGTGAAGTGCGTATATATTTTGTCTTTCTGTACTGAAATAGGCCACTAAAAGCTTTCACCACAAATAACTGCAGAGGTGAAATGCGTATATATCTTTCTGTCTGTACTGAAATAGGCCACAAAGCACTTTCACCACAAATAACTGCAGAAGTGAAATGCGTATATATTTTTCTTTCTGTACTAAAATAGGCCACTAAATGCTTTCATCACAAATAACTGCAACAGTCAAATGCGTATATATTTTTCTTTTAGTTCTGAAATACGTCACTAAATGCTTTTTCCACAAATCACTGCAACAGTGAAGTGTGTATATATTTTGTCTTTCTGTACTGAAATAGGCCACTAAACGCTTTTACCACAAATAACTGCAGAAGTGAAATGCGTATATATTTTTTTCTTTCTATACTGAAATAAGCCACTAAACGCTTTCACCACAAATAACTGCAACAGTGAAGTGCGTATATATTTTGTCTTTCTGTACTGAAATAGGCCACTAAACGCTTTCACCACAAATAACTGTAGAAGTGAAATGCGTATATATTTTTCTTTCTGTACTGAAATAGGCCACTAAACGCTTTCACTACAAATGACTGCAACAGTGAACTGCGTATATATTTTTCTTTTAGTTCTGAAATACGTCACTAAATGCTTTTACCACAAATAACTGCAACAGTGAACTGCGTATATATTTTTCTTTTTGTACTGAAATACGCCACTAAACGCATTCACCACATATAACTGCAGAAGTGAACTGCGTATATATTTTTCCTTTTGTACTGAAATGGGCCACTAAACGCTTTCTCACAAATAACTGCAACAGTGAACTGCATATATATATATTTTCCTTTTAGTTCTGAAATACGTCACTAAACGCTTTTACCACAAATAACTGCAACAGTGCTCTGCGTATATAATTTTCTTTTTGTACTGAAATACGCCACTAAGCGCATTCAGCACATATAACTGCAGAAGTGAACTGCGTATATATTTTTCTTTTTGTACTGAAATAGGCCACTAAATGCTTTCACCACATATAACTGCAGAAATGAACTGCGTATTTATTTTTCTTTTTGTACTGAAATACGTCACTAAACGCTTTTACCCCAAATAACTGCAACAGTGAACTGAGTATATATTTTAATTATTGTACTGAAATACGCCACTAAATGCTTTCACCACATATAACTGCAGAAGTGAACTGCGTATATATTTTTCTTTTTCCACTAAAGGCTTTTCAACATAGCACTTGCACCCCAAGAACAAATTGCTGGAATGACATAGCTGGCTAAAGGCTATTTGGATCCCCAAATAACCTTTCCCTGCACTTGTAAATCGCTTTTTTTCACTATGAGGTTTTTCCTAACACTGCACCTAGCGCCTTCTGACATCTCTCCCTGCACTAAGATGCTGTGAAATGATTTCTCCCTATCCTTTCCCTGCACTTGAGGTTTTTCCTGCTGCTGGCTCTAGCCCCTTCTCACGTCTGTCCCTCAACTCAGAACGCTGGAAAATGTCTGATTCCGAGATAGCCGCCATATTTATAGGACTGTGAGATCACAGGGCTGGCTGCTGATTGGCTGCATGCATGGCATTATGGGTCATCCCACCTTCCCGGAGTTCCTTGCCCCATGTCCTCACACAAGTAGACGCCATTTTAGACGCCATTTTAGGAAAAATTGGGATTCGTTACCACGAAGCGCAAGGAAATTCGCATTAGTTGTGAATTGAATTTACTGAACTCACCACCACTGGTCAGGTAAGATGAATTTTTTCCTTCACAAGGGCAAATCCCAGACATCTAGCCCAAATGTCATCACTGTTCAGACAGGGTGAAATTCTCCGCACAGATGTGGCAATCAGCCTGAACTGTATCCATATACAGAAGCTCATGGGCAGACTGGCCATAGAAACTACAGGGAGACGTTAGGGGGCTGCCCCAGCCCTCCTCACTAATGCAGGCTGTGTACACCGTCGGAATGGCCTACCAGAATGCCAGTGGATCCTTTGTTAGGCCCAGGCTTTGTTTACACAGGGGTCCCAAAGGTCCAGGGGGAAAAAATTGGGGCTGCCTTTGGAGACAATAATTTGCTACTAGGATCTATTTCTTTGAATCAAAATCTATTAGACTCTATTGATGATATGGAGGTTGGGCCCAGGAAATAATTTCCTCTGGTGGAGCTAGATTGCTCATAAAAGCATATGCAGCAACAGCTGAGTGCTCCCGATTTGTCTCCATGGTTACAGGGAACGTCGGGAGCAAACTGCACCTGTCTGACCACGTCAAATGCATCACAGAGTACGGAATCTATCTATCATCTCATATCTAACTCTCATATGATGCCGCACGCTAGCGCCACCCGCGATGATAGGGAGGCATGTCCCCGTCCCCAACTGAAATTGGCTGCCCCCCCCCCAACACCGGATGTTTTCATACGTGCAAGGGGAGAAGCAGCAGCGGTGCAGGGACCAGGAGCAGTGCAGGGAGTGGAAACCCGGGTAAGTATATTCAGCGTCGGGAGCCCAAAATATGGGGGGGAGGGCTTTTTTAGGATTGGATAACCCCTTTAAGTATAATATTTCTGCCTTAAAATGTTACTCTGCTTGATATGCCAACTCTTTGCTGGAGTAACATTGTAACAATTTGTGTAACTTTTAAAAAAGCCAGAGTTGATAAATCTGGTTTAAAGAGGTATTCTGATTATAGCTAGTTATACCCTATTCACAGGATAGCGGATAACTATAAGATTGGTGGGTTTCCTACTGCTGGGACCCCACCGATCATGAGAACGGGGACCCCATACAATGTGGAGCTCCATTTCTATGGGGGCTCCGGAGATAGCCAAGTACAGCAGGGTATGGAATGCCCATTCTCGTGATCGGTTAGTTATCCCCTGTTCTGTGGATAGGGGATAACTAATTATAACTGGAATACCCCTTTAAATCAGCTTGATAGGCTAATTTTGCCCATTTTCCCACCCACTGAAGGGAGTGGTGCAAACAATTTTATAAAACAATAAAGTAAAAAAAACTTTTCGAAGCCAGAATTCTGAAATGCAGGGCTTGCTAAATCCCCTCCGCTCCCCCAAATGTGCTGATTTGTAAATGCGCAGCGGGCATTTACAACACTAGGAAAATAAAGTTTGGCTTAGGGGTACATTTAGCAGTCAGAATATACAGAAGCAGAGACACGTATAATGGTCAAAATGGAGAAAAACTTTATCTCAGCAGACAGCTGTATGTTTTCCCAATAAGAGTAAATGCCCTTAGCCAGTAATGAAATATTTATTTCCATTAAATTGCAATGAACCAGAAAACATCTAGCTTGTTGAAGCCCAATTTCTTTTACCATAAGTTTCCTAAGTAAACCCCAGCCCTCCGTAGTACATGCCACAAGAGACTGTAGGGAATGGCGATTGTAAATCCTATTAACCTTTCTAATAATTCTCCAGTCCTGCCAGTGGTGTGTTGTATTCTACAGAACAGATTTGTGTTGTTGTTGTCTAATTAATTCACTTTAAAGCTTAAGCTACTCGATGTCCCTGACGTCTAGAGTTGGGAATAACTACAATAATACGTCGGACAGTAAAGCGGAGCATAATAACATCATGGGCTCTAGTCTATCCAATTAGTATAAAAGTTAAAATGCCATTCAGTTTCACACTAGAGTATTCCCACAATCATAAATGGCAGAAAATTGTCCTTTTGAAATTCACAATGCTTGTTGGCGTGTGGCCACAGCCTTCGTAGAGATTGCATTAAATGCTGACAGCTTTCATTTAATTGAACTTCACTATATAAAGCGGCACTAAGCACAATGACACCTTCTACAAACACTTGTTACCAAAATCATGCAGATGAAAGAGACCAGTCCACTATCCACTTTAAAAATCACTTGACGAGACGGAAATAAAGAGATATATACATGTGCTGTTATTCTGGTACTTTGCACTTTCGTAAATGAAGTGAAAAATGTTAATTGCAGGATACACTGGATGGCTGCCTAAGTTGATGGGTATAGGGTAGGTTACTATGGTCCATTATCTGTAATAAACAGCAAAATCTTGAAAGGTTATATTTAATAATCACATAATTGGCCCCATAGGCATGCCTTTTAATAGCTACTGTAACCCATTAAAATCATAAGATCGTGTGCAACTAAGTCCTTGAGATATTTTCAGCTATCAAGGCGGTAAAAAATCTATTTAGCTACTTTTTTACTTATTTTTTTGCTATACCTGTTATTGGGAAAGCTTGATGACATCCAATAAGGATACCATTAAAGCTCTCACAGAGACTGTCAGACAGCTTGACAAGATTTCTTAATGGAAAACTATTTGGTCTAGGAGCTCTATAGTTATGAAGTGTTTTAATAGATTTTTCTTTAACCATGGCAGTTCTATTATCCTCATGTAAAATGGTTTTTCAGGAGGTAACTATTGCTGATCTATTCTCAGGATAAGTCATCAATATCAGATTGGTGTTGGAAGGCGCCACAATGCTAAGGAGGTTTTCATCCTTTTCACTCTTTAGACCCTGTACAGGGATCTGGCCTTTGCTGTAGGGGAACCACCAAACTGCTACCTCTTGAAATAGTCCTGATATAGTTGGCAACTGACCTACAGCACCAAGGAGTCAGGCGATACTCATAATCAAGAAACAGGTCAAGGTCAAGGCAGGCAGCGTTTGTGCATATTTGTGAAACAAGTCTGAAGTCAGGGCAGGCAGCTAAGAATCAACATCATAAACAGGTAGTAGTCAGGACGGGTAGCGGAGGGTCACAACTGGTGAACTGGCTGAGTTTAGTACATGTCAGACAGACAGAATAAGTACACGTTAACTAGGACTAATAAACTAGGTCAAAGAGCTTTTAATAGGTGGCGAGCCATAGGCTGGAACAAATCAGGATGTGTTAATGCAGATTTTTTAAGAGTCAACAGGAGTGCGTGATCAAAATGTCAATTATTTTTTGTGGATCAACTTTATATTGCAAATTTCTTTGGTACTGCATTCATACACATAAATGACCCATACACATAAGAGAAAAGCCAAATGAACCCTGTGAATATGGTGAGACCAGCCAACTAGCGTATGTGTATGGGGCTCCCTCATCTCTAGTGATGCGCGGCATAGGCAATATTCGTTTTTGCAATATTTAGCAAATTTTAATAATCGCAATAAATTCGCAAATTCTAGAATTCACGATCTCCAATCATTATTTTCGCGATTGTGCATCAGCTCTAATGATGCACATTTCTTTTTTGCGTAATAAGTGCAACTTCACATTTTATCAGGTCTGAGTAGATATTACTGATTGGTGCACTAATATTGTTGTGACATCACAGCACCGTGTCTAACAGATACACTAATCCCTATCACAGCACAGTAATTCCTATCACACTACCTAACACCCTGCACTGGAGCCTATCAGCTAAACTATATCACTATCTAACATACACTGACCATCTCCCACTAACTATCTGTATTATATATATGAGCTAACTAACTATCTAATGTAATTAAATAAGGATCCAGATGAGTCTGCAAAGCACAGAGCACAGCAATGACACTGCTGTCTATCTCAGAACTGCAAAATATAGCACAAAATGGCTGCTGGGGAGGTTCTTATATACTAAACGGGAAGGCAACTTTCCTGTTGGTTGCTGGGGATGTTGCTAAGCTCTGACAAAGATATTGCAGCCTTCTCATTGGCCCACAAGCAGGGGCGTACATAGAAATCTCTGGGCCCCATAGCAAGAATTTGAATTGGGCCCCTAACTCTGCCCAATACCCACCCCTGACCCATCCCACCTGACCTGGCTCCTCCCCCAACACACCCCCATTTGGCCAATAAAGAAATGTATACATACGTTCAAACCTATTCGTACTGACCCAGAGAATGAAGGGCATAGGTTAGTTTTGAGTTTTCAGTCCAATGTAAAACCACAGATAACACTAGCGTAGATCACGTGGTAGTGTTACCTGAAATCCTATGTAAAACCATAGATAACACTAGTGTAGATCATGTGGTAGTGTTCCCTACGTCCTTAGTGTGCCTCCCTGTGTCTCTCCCACGGACTCCATGCTGGCGGCGCTGCCTTCTCTTCCATCTTCTGCTTCCCTCGCTCAGAATGTCCTGATACAGCTGCGTCAAGATATAGGAACATGTGGGCATGGTGATGGTGATACACAGGGAGAGACACCCACACCCATACACAACAAATATTATCACATCACCGCTCTTGCTTGTCTGTTATGGGCTATGTCAGGCTTTAGCAGAGTGGGCACAGGACAGTGGACACAGGGCACGATATGTATGCGAGCACAGCTGGACGAGCGCCGGGCAGGAGCACGCATACATATTGCTCCTCCTGCCTGTGTCCTTTGTGCTAAAGCCGGACGTAGGCCATCCCCCACATCCTAACCCCTTTGCTACTAGAGCCATTTTGTCAACACTTCTCTTACCCCAAATAGTTGCATTACAACTGTACGCCACTGCCCAAATCCCTTTAACTCCTTGCTGTTGATGCTGAGTGTGCAGATAGCCACCAATCATATTCCCCTGGCCCCCCCAAAGGTGACTGTTGTGTTGGGGGGCTATGATTGGTGGCTATGTACACACTCAGCATCAGCGCAAGGAGTTAGCGGGGTTTACCCAAGGAGGAGGAGGAAACCACACTGTCCTCTATGAGCCCCCCCAACCCATAATGCCCCTCAAAATGCTCAGGACAAAGTGCTTGCCTCCGTCTCTTCCCCTCTGGGCATTTTGGTGGGCACTTGGAGGGCTCATAGAGGACTCAGGGGGGAAGGCTCATAGAGGACAGGTTGCTTTCCTCCTACTCCCTCCCCTTGGGCATTTTGGGGGCATATTATGGGTTGGGGGACTCAAGGTGGGGAGGCTCATAGAGGCTTTCCTGCTACTTCCCCCATGTGTATTTTGAGAGGGGGTTTGGGAGGGACGGGACTCAAGTAGGGGGGAGGCTCATAGAAGACAGTGTGCTCTCCCCCTACTCCCCCCTTCCCCTGGGTATTCTGGGGGACATTAGGAGGTAGAACTTGGAGGGGTTCATAGACGACTCGGGGGGGGGGCTAATAGAGGACAGTAGCCTATTTTCTCCTTATTGAAAACACATGCTTGCAAGGTCAAACCAAGTGAGCATGTGTAAGGAAGAATCGGGAGGAATAGCTGTTGTGATGTTTAAGCCAATAATATATACTAAAGGTGTATGGGCACATTAAGGGTACTTTTATATGGTCCGAGGACCAGGCAAGTTTTTGGGAACAAACGTTCGAAGGAACACTCTTTCTTGATCATATAAATATGGCGATGATGACCCATGAAATGAGCAAATGTCATTTTGGCAGGTGATCACATACTTCAATGGGCATCAAATATCCTCCATCTGACAGCCCTGTTAAACAGGGATAAATTACCAACAAACAATAAAACTGTATAGGAACAAATGATCCTAGTAACAATCAGTCATCCCATTACAGCAATGATTACTAGTGTTGAGCGCAAATATTTTAAAAGTGCATTTTTATTGCGAATATCGGCATTTCGTGAACATTTCTAATATTGCGCTATATATTTGTAATCACGAATATTCAGTTTTTTTTTTACACAGTACACATCACAATGCACATTGCAGTGAAGTGCCGATAACCGCATCGCAAAAAAATTCGCGTTGCGAATATTCACAAATAACTGTAACGCAATTTTTTATTGCGATGCGAATATCACCACTTCACTGATCCCTCCCTTCTTAGTTTGAAAACTGCACCACGCCCCTTTCTTGCATGTGCATGTGATTTTTACATTGCGATTATCGCAATGATTGTTAGTAATCGAATATAGCGAATTTGCAAATATTTGACGAATATTCGCCCATATATTCGTCAAATGTCGCGAAATCGAATATAGCCGATGCCGTTTGTCACTAATGATTGCTGCTGTAAGTCATTGCCTGCACTACTGGCCAGTGTAAAAGGCCCCGAGTTGTTTACCGTATGGCTTAATAATCAACTAGCCCTATCTCTCATTTTGTAAAATTATGATATCATCTTCCTTAGGGCCCTTTTGCGGGAATGGACCCTTCATTCCCAATGACTGTCAGCTCATTAAGCATTTCTTCAGTATTGCAACTGTGATCATTCATCGTTATGCAGATTCATTGTTTTCAGGTAGCAAATCCCTGTTACACAGGTTGATGTGCTGCCTATAAATGATGATTTTATGTATCATTGCATAGCAAGGTATTTTTAGTGGTTCCTTCCCCTTTAATTCCTTTTAATATAGTTGGTTAGTGGTGTCTGAGACAGGTCACATTCCTGAAGTATAAAATGTCTGTACATGTGTACTGCACAATGAAGACCATTAGGTGGGGCTTGGAGGGGCCAGGAGACTAGAATACATCTAGTTATGTAACAAAGAGATCATCTCCATTGAAGACATCATCAGGTAAGATGTGTCTTGCTACCATCACCTCACTTTGTAACGTATGGGCATCAGCCAGGTGCCATGTTAGAAACTGGTTGATGGGGATCTCGCTCATTTGTTCACAGCTTTTTGATGACTATTACTTACTTTACCCTGTATGTAATTTTTTTTGTGTATATCTCTTTTATCATAGGTGCATAAAAGTTTACTAAACTAAGTCGGGTAAAGTCTATTTTTTTCTTTTCTCAGAACTCACGATAATACAGTCCCATAAACAACCGATCAGCTGACAGTCCAATTTTTGCTCACTTGTTGAGTGATCAGCAGCACATTTAGGATTCATGCACATGAGCATAAGGGCCCCGCAATAACAGTCTGCATGCACGGGCACCAGCCGTGTGTACTCCATTTGAGGATGTGGACCCTTTGACTTGAATGGGTCAGTGATCCGCAAGTTACACCCAAAGGTAGAACATGTTCTATCTTTTTGAGGTGCGGAGGCACAGATCCGAAAGCCTACAGAAGCGCTTTGTCGTGCTTTTGCAGGCTTCCTATCAGTGCCTCCGCTCCGCAAAAGATAGGTGAAGTCCTATCTTCGGTCATATCTTGTGGATTGCGGACCCATTCAAGTGCACATGGCCAGTCTCCACATATCGCGGACTGGCCATTTACGGTCAGCAATACGGGCACTGAGCCAGAACAGTCATGTGCAAGGGCCCTTACACCCGAAATTATCAGGAACAAGTGTTTTCAGGAACATTCATTCCCAATAATCGTCAAAATAATCTTCCCGTGTCAATGGCCCTATGATTACTATGATAGGCTTAGGATTTGTGAACAAAAGTCTTCATGCACACGGCCGTGTCTCTATTTCAGTCCACAAACCACATCTTCCATGTGCTTATTTCTCTCTCTTCCATCTATAGAAATGACTACTCTCATCCACAATGCAGACTAGAATAGGACATGTCCTATAATAAATGGGCACATGGATCTGTCAAAAATACGGATGTGTGCATTAGGGTGTTTCCTTTTGTAATGCAAAAAATTAAATGTTAACATTTTTGAAGACTTTGCTTACGCCCCGATTCTCAGTGATGTAAAAGATATATATGCCAAATTTCAAGAAGATTGGATAATATTTAGGGGCTGCACACATTGATCACTTTTATCCAATAGTACATTATAGTAATAACTAGCCATTACTATAAAAACCACGGTAGGTTTTTACCCTCTAATCGTTTCATTTCCTTTCTCTTTGCAGGTTTGGTTTCTAAATCTTTAGTCATATTTTCCTTAATAAGAATCACAAAAATAAACGTGGCCTAAATGGGTGGGACTGCTCCAGACCCCAAACACTGTGGCGTGTTTCTAACTGGGGGGGCAGTTCCTCCGCATGTGGTTCGCAGCGAACGGCTATCCCCAGCAAAAATTGCATACAATGGAGGATGCCGGCGCGAACCACAAGCACCACACAAACATCCTACACAAAATAAAACATGTGCGGATGAAAATATATAAACACATAACTCACAGAAAAAAGATGCACCACATGGATAAGCAACTGACAACACTGGCTAATCCCTCACTCTGGTGTTAAAAGCTGAGAGATTCGCCAATATTTCCAATCAGGAACATATCGGAGCCCCTTTAGGCACCACTACACGGTATCTCAGCATGACATGGGGTCCTACCACTAGACTACCTATGGTGTGTGAACAAGGTCTGAACAGGTATTAAGCAGCCTACAGCCCCATCCCACTCACCTGCACTGCAGGACCAACAATGCAATGGGGGAACACATGAGGCCGCAAGCTACACCTACAACAGACCATGTGACACCGGCTTCCAGGTGCAACAGAATGTTTACAAGCCATATGCAATGGCACATTCAATACATATAAAACAAGAATCACAAAAATAAACGTGGCCTAAATGGGTGGGACTGCTCCAGACCCCAAACACTGTGGCGTGTTTCTAACTGGGGGCAGTTCCTCCGCATGTGGTTCGCAGCGAACGGCTATCCCCAGCAAAAATTGCATACAATGGAGGATGCCGGCGCGAACCACAAGCACCACACAAACATCCTACACAAAATAAAAACATGTGCGGATGAAAATATATAAACACATAACTCACAGAAAGATGCACCACATGGATAAGCAACCGACAACACTGGCTAATCCCTCACTCTGGTGTAAAGCCGAGAGATTCGCCAATAGTTTCAATCAGGAACATATCGGTCCTTTAGGCACACTGCACGGTATCTCAGCATGACATGGGGTCCTACCACTAGACTACCTATGGTGTGTGAACAGGTCTGAACAGGTATTAGTAGCCTACAGCCTCATCGCCTCACTGCACTGCAGGACACGTCAATGGGGAACACATGGCCGCAGCTGCACCTACAACAGACCATGTGACACCGGCTTCCAGGTGCAACAGAATGCTTACAGCCATATGCAATGGCACATTCACACATATAAAACAAGAATCACAAAGCAACGTGGCCTAAATGGGTGGGACTGCTCCAGACCCCAAACACTGTGGCGTAGCTTCAACTGGAGGCAGTTCCAGCATGTGATTCGCAGCGAACGGCTATCCCCAGCAAAATTGCATACAATGGAGGATGCCGGCGCGAACCACAAGCACCACACAAACAACTAACTGCTTGTGGTTCGCGCCGGCATCCTCCATTGTATGCAATTTTTGCTGGGGATAGCCGTTCGCTGCGAACCACATGCGGAGGAACTGCCCCCCCAGTTAGAAACACGCCACAGTGTTTGGGGTCTGGAGCAGTCCCACCCATTTAGGCCACGTTTATTTTTGTGATTCTTGTTTTATATGTATTGAATGTGCCATTGCATATGGCTTGTAAACATTCTGTTGCACCTGGAAGCCGGTGTCACATGGTCTGTTGTAGGTGTAGCTTGCGGCCTCATGTGTTCCCCATTGCATTGTTGGTCCTGCAGTGCAGGTGAGTGGGATGGGGCTGTAGGCTACTTAATACCTGTTCAGACCTTGTTCACACACCATAGGTAGTCTAGTGGTAGGACCCCATGTCATGCTGAGATACCGTGTAGTGGTGCCTAAAGGGGCTCCGATATGTTCCTGATTGGAAATATTGGCGAATCTCTCAGCTTTTAACACCAGAGTGAGGGATTAGCCAGTGTTGTCAGTTGCTTATCCATGTGGTGCATCTTTTTTCTGTGAGTTATATTTTCCTTAATAGCCTGAGTAATGCGTTCATCCAAAAAAGCCAATCCTACGTTTGTTTCTGACAGATACCAAAGGTGTCTCTTAGCAACTGTGAGAGCACTTTTTTTGAAGTCTGCATCTGGGTAAGTGCATACAGTTGTGTTCAAAATGATTCAACCCCCAATGCTGTAAAGGGTTTTAGGAAATTTAGTGTACATTTGTAATTGTGTTCAGAATGAAACCTTACAAGGACTTTTTAAAGAACCAAATGCAACTAAAATGACATCAATTGTTTTTGTAATACAGTATTAAATGTTTTTTTTGTGATTTTTTCATTGACACAATAATTCAACCCCTTAAAGACTACCACTCTTAAGAACAGAGGTTCATTCAAGTGTTTTTCGATCAGGTATTGAAAACACCTCTGGATGTCAAGGAGCAGCAATCAAGCATAATAAGCACCAATTAGGCAGATTTAAAATAACTGTGATACTCAGCTCCTTCTAGACATTTACTGGTGTGGTTACAAACATGGTGAAGTCAAGAGAATGGTCCAGGAAGACAAGAGAAGAGGTGATTTCTCTTCACAGGAAGGGCAATGGCTATAAGAAGATTGCAAAGATGTTAAACATACCAAGAGACACCATAGGAAGCATCATTCGCAAATTCAAGGCAAAGGGCACTGTTGAAACGCTACCTGGTCGTGGCAGAAAGAAGATGCTGACTTCGACTGCTGTGCGCTACCTGAAGCGCAAAGTGGAGAAAAGTCCCCGTGTGACTGCTGAGGAACTGAAAAAAGATTTGTCAGATGCGGGTACTGAAGTTTCAGCTCAGACTGAGCTGTTGTGGACTGTAGTGTTCTGTGGACTGATGAAACAAAATTAGAACTGTTTGGGCCCATGGATCAACGCTATGTTTGGAGGAGGAAGAACAAGGCCTATGAAGAAAAGAACACCTTGCCTACTGTGAAGCATGGCGGGGGTCAATCATGCTTTGGGGCTGTTTTGCTTCTACAGGTACAGGGAAGCTTCAGCGTGTGCAAGGTACCATGAATTCTCTTCAGTACCAGGAGATATTGGATGAAAATGTGATGCAGTCCGTCACAAACCTGAGGCTTGGGAGACGTTGACCTTTCAACAGGACAATGATCCCAAGCATACCTCCAAGTCCACTAGAGCATGGTTGCAGATTAAAGGCTGGAACATTTTGAAGTGGCCATCGCAGTCACCAGACTTAAATCCGATTGAGAACCTCTGGTGGGACTTAAAGAAAGCAGTTGCAGCGCGCAAGCCTAAGAATGTGACTGAACTGGAGGCTTTTGCCCATGAAGAATGGGCGAAGATACCCGTAGATCGCTGCAAGACACTTGTGTCAAGCTATGCTTCACGTTTAAAAGCTGTTATAACTGGAAAAGGATGTTGTACTAAGTACTAAGATTGAATGTCACTTGGGGGTTGAATAAAACTGATAATGATGTGAGCACAGAAAATACATTTGTGGTTATTTCATTATAAATGTTATGTTATATTTGTCTGACTTACAAGTGCCTCTTTGATTTAATTGTAAACAAGATGACTGAAATGATCAAAATCAATGTCAAACTGGCCAAAACACTCAATTTCAGTGGGGGTTAAATAATTTTGAACACAACCATATTTTTCATCCGTGTGTTATCTGCATATTTTGCGGACAGCACACTGACCCATTCATTTATATAGGACCATGCACACTAGGGTGTTTAATTTTTCCAAAGATGGGATTTTCATATGACTTTGCTTACACCCTGAGTTTCAGTGATGTAAAAGATATTTATGCCAAATTTCAAGAAGATTGGATAATATTTATGGGTTGCACACATTGATCACTTTTATCCATTAGTACATTATAGTTATTACAACTCTCACTCCTGTACCTAGGAGGTTGGTCTAAAAACGACTTCAGTTTCAGGATCCCAGGGGCTCTGCATCAAGCAAGGTGGATGGCAAAGGAAATATACAGTTGTGTACATGATGCTTAATGAGAATGTATTCTTACTGGTGACATTTCTCCACATTGGATCATTTTCAGGTTGGATATAAGTGGAAAACACATTTTTGTATCTACAAAATTTGTCATATGTACAGTCAAATTTCCAGCCAGTGAGCTGTGGCATCTTGGAGCAGCATTATACTCATTATCCAGGTTAGCGGATGATTTAAATAGGATTTAATATTCAATATAGGCATAATAAGAATAGACATTTGCTGCTATTTAATATGAAGCTGAAATGAAGAGGACTAATGCACTTACTTCATAGGGAATAGCTTCACAATCCACATTATGACACAACCAACGTTTTCATTAGTGGATTTGATCTTTAAAGAAATGTTTCCTGTTCTTCACGTACACTTGAAATAAATGAAAACCAATTAGAATAATGTAAACTGTGCTCTTGTTTTTCCTTTCATACAATCAAGAGTTTTGCCTAATCTTCTGAAATTATTTTCATTGAAGTTTGTATTTGGTCACATATTTTTTCGCTATTGGGTTTCAAGAAAATAAAATATTCAGCTTCCATTTTTTCAATAGGCAAACATAGACGTGCCTAAGGGCTTCTATACTGTGCATGTAGCTCTTATGGCTTCTTTAGAATGATGTGGTACAGCTTCCATGCACTGCTTCTAGAGAGGGATTAGTTTATACATTACTTATTTTCAGATGTATGCATTCCCACTCATGCCATGCCTCAGCCTTACATATCAGACATTGCATGCTCGATGTGACTACGGTCTAGAACAGTGATGGCTAACCTCCGGCACTCCAGCTGTGGTGAAACTACGACTCCCAGCATGCTCCATTCATTTCTATGGAGTTCTGAGAACAGCCAAGCAAGTGTGCATCTTGGGAGTCGTAGTTTTACCACAGCTGGAGTGTCGGAGGTTAGCCATCACTGGTCTAGAATAAGGCTTGGCATTCATGGATCTCAACTTTCATACCAACTAAAGGTGTTCTCCTTGGACTAAATAAGAAGCCTAGCAGGCTGCAGGTAAGAGTGCATCCTTTCTTTCTGTTGTGTATGTTCACAATGTACATTTTATGCTCTTCTGCAGAATAGATATTATTTTACCTCCTTTTGCATGCATGTATGTGTATGAGAGAGTTGTGAAGAACAGCTGTTAGACTGACAGCTATTGTCTACAGGTACCTTCATTACAGATGAAGTTTTCTGTGGCTGGACCTCATGAGACCTGTTGTGGCTAAAACCCATTTTTACGTCCGTACCACAGCCCACAGAAGATCCTCTTGTAAATAGAGTACTCCAAATGGGCCGAGGTTCCAATGAGGTTAGAACCAGGAGTCTTCAATCTCAAAGACCTTACTGTCATTGAGTTTTGTAGCTTCTTCCTGCCTCCTTCCTTCACATGGATGGCAAGTTTGTGGGACAGATACGGACCCGTTAATTTCAACGCAAAAGATATAGAGCAAAGAGCAATCGCGGGCAAGAATAGGCATTTCTGTAATGGGTCACCCGTTCCGCAAGTTGCGGACAGCAAAACACAGACTAAACAAAAGCAAAGACAGGTGCACTCTGCGGTAATACAGCACTCACACTGATGTAAAATTGAGAGGTTAGTTCGACATATCCTACCAGGAGGACATGTCTTAAGCTCGGGCACCGCGCCAAGGTCTCTCAAAGTAGCCCGCGGCCCTATCACTCACCTACCTGTGCCGTTTGGGCAATACCAGGGGCCAGTGGGCGGATTACGGAAGCATAAGGCCTGACTCACAGACAGCTTACCAGTAACCTCCAGCATGTAGCCATGCATGCAATGGGAGGTGGGAAATGCCTGTGAGCCCCACCCAAGACCAGCTGATATGGCGCAGGGCCTAACAGGTGCACCTGAATGTAGCCTGTAGATGAAAAACAGGCACATTTAAATAGGAGTTTATACACCTCCAAACATATTATACAAACCATTAGAAAACGTGGTGTTAAACAGGCACTTGTAGTCCGTTGACTACAAGTACCACAATAATCATCCTACATAAGGTAACAATTATGTGGATGTGGAGAACAATCAAAGACTAAACAAAAGCAAAGACAGGTGCACTCTACGATAATACTAAACCCTGACACTGATGCATCATCAGGATAGGTCATCAATATCTGATTGACGGGGGACCAACACCCAGCACCTCTGCTAATCAGCTGTTTGAAAACGAGGCAGCGCTCCATGTGAGCCCTACTTCCTCTTCATTACACTGCCCGTCATCTTGAAAGTGAGCGTAATTACTTGTATTCACTTGAATGGAGCGAGTATTTGTAATGACACTGCACCGCCTCTGCAAGGGAGACAACGCGTAATGCAGTGGCGTAACTAGAGTTGTATGGGCCCCAGGACATCATGTGGGGGCGGGCACCAGAGGCTGTGTGAGGAGAGAGAGGGGGGCGGGCACCAGAGGCTGTGTGAGGAGAGAGAGGGGGGCGGGCACCAGAAGCTGTGTGAGGAGAGAGAGGGGGCGGGCACCAGAGACAGTGTGAGGAGAGAGAGGGGGCGGGCACCAGAGGCGGTGTGAGGAGAGAGAGGGGGCGGGCACCAGAGGCATTGTGAGGAGAGAGAGAGGGGCGGGCACCAGAGGCTGTGTGAGGAGAGAGAGGGGGCGGGCACCAGAGGCTGTGTGAGGAGAGAGAGAGGGGCGGGCACCAGAGGCTGTGTGAGAGAGAGAGAGGGGGCGGGCACCAGAGGCTGTGTGAGGAGAGAGAGGGGCGGGCACCAGAGGCTGTGTGAGGAGAGAGAGGGAGGTGGGCTTCAGAGGCTCTGTGAGGAGAGAGAGGGGGGCGGGCACCAGAAGCTGCGTGAGGAGAGAGAGAGAGGGGCGGGCACCAGAGGCTGTGTGAGGAGAGCAAGAGGGGCGGGCACCAGAGGCTGTGTGAGGAGAGAGAGAGGGGGCGGGCACCAGAGGCTGTGTGAGGAGAGCGAGAGGGGCGGGCACCAGAGGCTGTGTGAGGAGAGAGAGAGGGGCGGGCACCAGAGGCTGTGTGAGGAGAGAGAGGGGGCGGGCACCAGAGGCTGTGTGAGGAGAGCGAGAGGGGGCGGGCACCAGAGGCTGTGTGAGGAGAGCAAGAGGGGGGCGGGCAACAGAGGCTGTGTGAGGAGAGAGAGGGGGGCGGGCACCAGAGGCTGTGTGAGGAGAGAGAGGGGGGTGGGCACCAGAGGCTGTGTAAGGAGAGCGAGAGGGGGGCGGGCACCAGAGGCTGTGTGAGGAGAGAGAGAGGGGTGGGCACCAGAGGCTGTGTGAGGGGAGAGAGAGGGGGGCGGGCACCAGAGGCAGTGACAGAGCCCGGCCACTCCCTCAAGCAGGGAGAAGCTTGTAAACGGAACATCACAGCTTGAGCAGGGCTGATGACGTCAGGAGTCACATGACCGCAATCTGAAGAGGATAAAGTGCAAAATCACTACAGTAAGTGATTTAGAAAAAAGTTTATTAGGCTAGTATAAACGCAGTAGCAAACTTTTATATAACTCGGATAACCCCTTTAAATGAGGCTCCGCGGTGTTTTCTGTAGGTGGCCTCCCTGAGATCAGCTATTGTTTGGTTTGAGTAGTCTCCAAGGTTTAGCTCCCGGTTAGCCACAATCCTACTGCACACTGATGAGGGGCAACACCCCGAAACAGCTATCAATGGATGGATAACTGGCTTAGGTTTTCCCCGTCACATCCTTAAAGCTTGTAATAAAGTGGGATCTTGACAAAGGGGCCACTTAATGTGGTGGAATTGGTGATCTCTGTAATGGGGACACCCCTTTGCTCGGGTTTCCTTCCTTTGAGGGATCTCTGGCTTTCATTGTGTTGTAGACCCATAACTGGGGCTCCACATTTATTTTGCATATTCCTGTTTCCCAGGGAGCTTTGCACTTTGGATTGCTGTGTTGAGACTCTAAAATGAGGCTCTGCAGTGTTTTTGTGGCTGGTATCCCTGAGATCAGCCATTGTCTTGTATTAGAAGAACAGGGAAGGAAGACACCTCCCTCGCCTGCCCGGCCGCAGCACAGCCATCTGTCCTGAGGATGGCGATACAGATGACTATGGAGATGAGCGCTTCCACAATGGAAGCGCTCATCTCTCTGTGCCCTGCCGCACATTATTGTGGCAAGGCTGCGGGCCCCCTTTACTGCGGGGCCTGGTCACAGACGCTGCGACCGTGGTATAATGTAAAGAAATGGAAGCAGCACTCACATGGCACACCCCCTCCTCTTGAAACATCTGATCAGAGGGGCAGGGGGCTGACGGGTTTAGACCCTCAATGATCAGATATTGATGACCTATCCTGATGATAGGGCATTAATATAAAACCCCTGCACTGTGCAGAGATCACCATATCTATCAGTCGCTTCCCCAGTGCTGAAAGGCAATAGTACTTACTGACCACTATTAAAGTCCAATGATGGGAGAGAAAAAAAAAGGTACCCTGTGAACTGAAAGCTCATTTGGCTATTCCCCCTACCATATACCCTATGCATCATCAGTTAGAAAGATGTCTAAATAGGTTGGTTCGGGTTTACTTTATTGTTATGTATATGGCACTGTTAGTCTCTGTCCACACGTATAATAAATCTCTTTAGTCGGGTTTCTATTGCTATTTTGCAAGTAACTCCCAAATCCTGAATTAACCCTCTCACCCAGATAAGCCAGTACTCTCTGCTTTGCACTGATGAGGGGCAATCACCCCAAAAGGTGCTAGCTTATTTAACCTCTTCATGACTGCCATACGACTATATACGTTCTATCTACACATAACCTGTGCAGCTAGCACGTGTATAGATGCCATGGCAGCTCTTTAATACTAGCGCTGAAAAGCGCTTGAATTAAGGTTTCTGCCCCTGCACTGCTGCTGTCACGGACAGCATACAGTCCAGTAATGCCGGCAAGGGACCAATCAGAGTGGTCCTTTGCCGAAGATCGCTTCGATTGGTTAGTCTGTGCAGCCTAACCAATCGGTGCGCGACAGTGTTAAAATGCCGGTTTCAGGCTCTGATCTGCACTTTGATGATCTGCACCCCTGATGAGCCCTGCCGTTCCCCTTTCTGTGCCTGCGTGCCTCTTCTCTGCCGGCCGTGCCCCCTCCATGCTGGCCATACACTCTCCTTTCTGGCAATGCCCCCATTTGTGCCCCCAGCTGTATTTGATGGTGTCGGTTCCATTCCTGAACTGCCGCCATCAGCAGTGAGTGTCACTCTACATGGAAGCAGCGGCATCCATGGGGTTAATAGATGGTGGGGGCTCGCTCTCTCAACCATCGGAGCTGCCGCGCTGCGAAGGCAGTGGCCGATGGTTGCCATGGCAACTGGACGCCTTGCAAAGGCGTCCTGTGTTGCCATCTACCAGGAAACCTGATAGTACTATACTTTGCAATGCAAGAGCATTGCAAAGTATAGCACATCCATCAGCCCCACTGGATCTTCAAGATCCAAGTGGGACTTGATATAAAAAATATAAAAAAAAAAATTGTAAATTAATAATAAAATAACTTTTCCTATAAAAAAATGAAAAAAAAATACATAAACTACACATATTAGGTATCACCGCATCCATAACGTCTGATTCTATAGATTTATATCACATGATCCACCCCGTCCGATAAACACCATAAAAAATAACAAATAAAAGCTGTCAAAAAAAGCCATTTTTGTCACCTTACATCACAAAAAGTGCAACACCAAGTGATCAAAAAGGCATATGTCCAACAAAATGGTACCAATTAAATTGTCACCTGATCCCACAAAAAATGAGCCCCTGCATAAGAAAATTGCTTACAAAATTAGAACATGGAGACACTAAAACATCATTTTCTTTGCTTCAAATATGCCATTATTGTATTAAAGCAAAATAAATTTAAAAAAAGTATATATATTAGGTATCACCATGTCCGTAACAACCAGCTCTATAAAAATATCACCTATATGACCTAACCCCTCAGCTGAACACCGTAAAAATTAAATAAAAACAGTGCCAAAAAAGCAATTTTTGACCTTACATCACAAAAAGGCGTATGCTCCACAAAATAGTACTAATCAAACCGACACCTCATGCCGCAAAAAATTATACCCTAACTAAGACAATCAGTCAAAAAATGAAAAAAGCTAAGGCTCTCGGACCATGGAGACACTAAAACATCATTTTTTTTGTTTCAAAAATGCTATTATTGTGTAAAACTTAAATAAATAAGAAAAAGTATACATATTAGGTATTGCCACATCTGTAACGATCTTCTCTATAAAAATATCACATGACTTAACCCCTCAGGTGAACGCTATAATTAATAAATTAATAAAAACTGTTGGAAAACATCAAATTTTTTGGTCATCTTGCCCCATAAAGTGTAATAATGAATGATCAAAATATCATATGTACCCAAAAATGGTACCAATAAAAACCTCAACTCGAAAAACGAGCCCCTGCACAAGACGATCCTCAGGAAAAAAAATAAGGCTTCAGAAAATGGAGACACAAAAACATAATTTTTTTTTTCAAAAATGCTTTACAATGTAAAACTGAAACAAAAAAACTAAGAAAGTAGACATATTTCATATCATTGCTTCCGTAAGAACCTGCTCTATAAAAATAACACATGATCTACCCTGTCAGATAAATCTTGTAAAAAATAAAAACGGTGCCAAAACAGCAATTTTTTGGTTACCTTGCCTCACAAAAAATGTAATATAGAGCAATTAAAAATCATATGTACCCCAAAATGGTACTAATAAATCTAGCACATTATCTCATAGTTTCCAAAATGGGGTCACTTTTTGGGGGTTCTACTGTAAGGGTGCATCAGGGGGGGCTTAAAATGGGACATGGCATCTAAAAACCAGTGCAGCAAAATCTGCCTTCCAAAAACCATATGGTACTCCTTTTCTTCTGCGCCCTGCTGTGTGCCCAGTTTATGAGCACATGTGGGATGTTTCTGTAAACCGCAGAATCAGGGTAATACATATTGAGTTTTGTTTGGCTGTTAACCCTCGATGTGTTAGAGAAAAAATTGATTAAAATGGAAAATCTGCCAAAAAAGGGTTAACAAAGTTTGTAAAATAAGTTTTGAGTAACTTGAGAGGTGTAGTTTCTACAATGGGGACATTTATGCAGGGGGGGGGGGGGGGGTTCAGTATGAAAGCCTCACAATGTGACCAGATTTGAACTGGTCCTTAAAAGTGGGTTTTGGAAATTTTCTTAAAAATTTTAAGAATTGCTTCTAAACTTCTAAGCCTTCTAACGTCCCAAAAAAAGAAAATATCATTTACAAAATGATGCCCACATAAAGTAGACATATGGGGAATGTTAAGTAATAAATATTTTATGAGGTATCACTTTCTGTTTTTAAAGCAGAGAAATTGAAATTTTGAAAATTGCTAATTTTTCAAAATTTTTGGTAAGTTTGGGATTTTTTCAGAAATAAAGGTGAAATATATTGACTAAAATTGATGACTATCATGAAGTACAATGTGTCACAAACCTACAGTCTCAGAATAGCTTGGATAAGTAAAAGCGTGCCAAAGTTATTACCAGATAAAGTGACACATGCCAGATTTGTAAATTTTGACCTGGACACTGGGGCATCAATGACCCTTGGTCATGAAAGAGTTAATATCCAAGTTATGTCTCAAGTCCTATTTAAAGTGTCAAACATTGACTTACAGGATAGCTGCCTAACATCTGGTGGCACTAGAGGCAGAGCTTGTTAAGAGCTCATTTGCATCTCTTTCTTCCCAGAATTCCAGAGGAGCATGTACGGCCTTTAAAACTCCTCACGCTGATTAAGGCGCTCTTTCCCCAAGGGGAGATAGTACCTCCTAAATCCAGTAAAAAGAAAAAAAAAAAAGAAAAATGTAAAGGATACACTATAAGGCAATAGGATCTGCCAGGATCTGTTCATATCAATCATGGCTCCTTCAAAATGGAGACCATGATGTGATGTCAGTCTGAACAGAGCTACCGTAAGAAGTTTTTAGTTTGTTTCTATACTTTTTGCTGGAGACGACTATGGTCAGGACAAGTACCTGCTTGTTTGTACAGATATTGGATAATACCAACAGCTCACAATGTGTCCAAGGATTTCATTACATTTATCTGTTTTTTATTCAGAATTGTTATGACAAAGACATACAGCGGGGAAGAAAAGAACATGTCCTGGCGGCTTCCAGCCTAGTCTATCTTTTTTATAAAACCTGTTTTTCTTATATTTCCTTCTAATAGCAATGTATATAACTATACAGAACTTCTATTGTGCTTGTGTAAGAGCCTTGAAAATTGCAGACTCCTATATCAAAGCTTAGATAGTTTAATGTATTATCTTCTGCTTCAACGTAAGCCAAGGCCATGCATATATTTATTTATATACTGTATATGTGTGTATATATATATATATATATATATATATATTTATTTTAAAGGGAACCTTTCACCATATTAATGCAGTGCATTAGAGCAGGAGGAGCAAAACTTGCAATTAATACATTAAAATTAGAGATGAGCGGATTTCTTAAAAGTTCGATTCGGCTGATTCGCGAATTTCGCACAAAAAATCGCATTGTGACTAATTACTTTGTCACGAAGCACATTTTTTTGTAAGTGGCAGGTGCAATGACAGGGAGCTGCGATAGCGCTGCCCCCGTTATTATGCCCCTCAGATGCCGCGTTCATACATGATCGTGGCATCCGAGTGTAAAATTAACAATAAATTTTTTTTTATCAAACTTACCTTCTCCATTTGCTCGTGACAGGCCGCCAGCCTCCATCTTGCTTGAAGATCTCGGCCGAAATCCTTTGCGGTGCGAGATTATGTCATCACGCCGCCTGCCGTGGTGACATATGTCTTCATCACGCCGGCCAACGTGATGGTGTAATCTCGCACTGCAAGGGATTTCGGCCGAGATCTTTAAGCAAGATGGAGACTGGCAATCCCACTTTGTGGGATTTGATTTGATCTTCTCTAATTAAAATCTCTGCTCTTTCTGGGCTCAGGAGTCCAGTGGGAAACCAACACAGGCATCTGAATTTCCTGTAAAACAAATGATCCTCACACGCTCATTGTCGATAGGAAAAAAGACACAGGTCCATCAAGTTCAACCTATAACCCTACCACGTGGATCCACAGGAAGGTAAAAATCCCTGTGAAACCTTCTGTCCTCCAGATGAAGAGGATGCTCCCTTGTCACAGTTAAGCCTATTGCACACGACTGTATGGCTTTTTCAGCATTTTGTGGTCCGCAAACAACGGGACAGCTGGCCCCTGATAGAACAGTACTATCCTAATAATAGGACATGTTCTATCCTTGAACGGAATGGAAATACGGAAACGGAAGGCATACAGAGTACCTTCAGTTTTTTTCAGATCCATTGAAATGAATAGTTCCATATACGGTCCGTTTCTGGAACGCAAAAAATGGAACGTAAACGGAAAGAAAATACGTTCGTGTGCATGAGCCCTTACAGGTCTAAGCATAAAAAGGTCATTAGAAAGATCTCCATAATGCTTCACATTGTAATTGGGTCTTCCCTAAGCTGTCACTGGTCATTTTGGTTAAAGGGGCTGTGTCACTTCAGCAAATGGCATTTATCATGTACAGAAAGTTAATACAAGGCACTTACTAATGCAGTGTTTCCCAACCAGTGTGCCTCCAGCTGTTCCAGAACTACAACTCCCAGCATGCCCGCACAGCCAAAGGCTGTCTGGGCATGCTGGGAGTTGTAGTTTTGCAACAGCTGGAGGCACACTGGTTGGGAAACACTGTACTAATGTATTGTTATTATCCATATTGCTTCCTTTGCTGGCTTGATTTATTTTTCTATCACATTATACACTGCTTGTTTCCATGGTTACGACCACCCTGCACTCCACCAGTTGTGGTTGTACTCACACACTATAGGAAAAAGCATCAGCCTCTCTGGTGGCCGGGACCGTGAGAGCGAACATAAGCTAGTGCTTTTTCCTATAGTGTGCAAGCCCAACCACCTCTGCTGGATTGCAGGGTGGTCATAACCATGAAAACGAGCAGTGTATAATGTGATGGAAAAATGAATCCAACCAGCAAAGGAATCAATATGGACAATCACAATACATTAGTAAGGGCCTTGTATTAACTTTCTTTACATACTAAATGCCATAAATGACATTTGCTGAAGTGAGACAACCCCTTTAAGTTTCCTCTCTACCAATATCCCCAAGTATTTTCAATGTCATTTTTACCCAGTGTTTTACGGTTTGATACATACTATAGATTGCACTTGTCTAACCGTACATTTCTCCAAATGAAGTTTAATTAGCTTTGGTATGGAACTGCTGCTCATCTTGTGCGAATTTCTTGGGATCTGTTTCGGAAGTAAAACACAGAATTTTTCAAAAAATTCAGTTTAGGCCCCAAACTGTTCAGTCAGCTCTTTTTAATAATAAGATTTTTCCCTTGGTGGTAATGTCGAACTGTTCAAACAGTAATTTTTCATAATAAGATTTTCTCCTGGTGGTGGCCTTGAACTGTTCAATCAGTGCTTTTTCACAATAAGATTTTCCCTTGGTGGTAGCCTCGAACTGCGTTAACCAGTGATTTTTTATAATAAGATTTTCCCCTGGTGATAGCCAGTTCAATCAGTGTTTTTTAATAAAGGAAAGCTAATTTGCATACATTTTTGGTTTCTGAGAAAGATTTTCAAACTAGCTTTTATTCCAAAAGGTAACTCTAAGCCTATCAGATGCCAATAGAAGTAAGCTATGCGCATATATTGTTCCTAGAATCGCAGAGCAGCGTTGGCTGGACTATGACACTCCTCATGCATACTAGATAGTCTCCTTATTGAGCTAACCAGGGCAATTTTCTACTGAGGCACTCAGTACTCTTGTCCTTTTGGAAGGAGAACTGACTTGCACATTGCTTTTCCAGTCTCTCTCAATTCTATATATAGTGTGTCGTTACTGTAGTGTTCTACTTTGATCGCTCATTCTTGTTTTATCCTTGTTTCACAACATGTTATATAATTCTCCTGCTTTTTGCTGTCACAAGCTGCTGTACACTAACATGTCATGACTCTTTACTTCAGGCACAAGTCAGGCACAGGGCACTATGGCTTCAGCAATCTTAGTTTTAACGCGCATTTCTTTCCAAATCAAGATAATACAACTTAATAATTACTGAAACATCCTCTTGTGGTTACACTTTAATAGCTGCTGTACGAATGGACAATCAACGCTGCGTCTCAAATGGCAGAAATGTAACATGAATGATGCGTACTGTACCATACAACATGCATGCTTTCTTTCATACCTATTTCATTATGTTATTTTTTACATTGTCTTTGCAGGGTGATGAGGATAAGCCGGCTAATGTATATTCTCTGCCAAGATAAAAGGTAACAAGATAGATCAGTAGATAGTACCGATATATTGCAGTGTAAAGGTGGATATACACTTATACACTTAAAGGGGTTCTCCGGGAATGATTTAAAATGTCTGCAAGCCTACCTGTCCTAGAATTTGAGCAGGACTGGTTGCTTTCACTTACAGAGCTGCCTAGGTTGCCAAGGGGCAGGGCCTCACTACACACTATACTCTGGCACTTGCATATACTACACATTGGTAATTGTTCCTGTCAGGCTGCCATGATGGCATACAGTAGACAGGATCACATGATTAGCATCTAACATCTATCTATCCGCTGACTTTAGGCAACTGATGATGTATACTCAGCTTAGGATACTCTTTGTACCTTGCTGGCCACAGTTTTCATTGAGCAGACGTCGGCACTCATGTGTCTAGGAGCCACAGCTCCAACCCGACTGCTCTTTCTCCAACACATACCATGTTCCCTGACCCCATGGACTTCTGGGGAGACAGTTTGGACCAATGGCAGAACTGGCCCAGTTTACCATTGGTGTACTGTCTTGTCCAGCCTTCAGTGTACTGTCAGAAAGGATATTCAGCATGGCAGGTGTCCTTAACAAGTGTGGAAGCCAGTACATTTATGAACATGAATCAGGCATGGATCCATGAGGATTTTCCCTAGCTGATGTCAATGAACAGACCTGCCATTGTTGATAGTAGGGACTGGCTATTTATCACAGGCCCAATGATGCCACTGTCTGCCTGACCATCATGTCCCATGCTGTATTGCTGCAGTTGCAGCTACTGCTATTTCTGCTGCCATTATTGTTTAGGGACACTGTCTTACCCCAAAAGAAATACATTTTTGGACCACTATTTTCATTTTAAAAAGCATAAAATTCCACTAGTGCAGCATACTATTAAACAGGCTGTTTGTTACCAGAGGCTACCAATAGGGTTGAGCGAACTTGTATTTTAAGTTCGGCGTCCAAAGTTCGGGTTGGGGTTATCGAAGAATCCCGTTATGGATTCCGCTACCACGGACCATAATAGAATTTTGAATCCATATGGGCAGGCATGCTCAACCTGTGGCCCTCCAGCTGTTGCAAAACTATAACTCCCATCATTCCCTGACAGCCCACAGCTATCATTCTACAGAAGGGCATCGTGAGAGTTGTAGTTTTAGAACAGCTGGAGGGCCGCAGGTTGAGCATTCTGGCATAAGGGGATGAACCCGAACCTTAGACAACACTAAGGACCTGGGTTGAAGTCACCGTCATGTGATCAGTGCAGGGGGCGTGGCTCAGTACTGGATTGGATAAGAGGTGGTAAAGGGCCTGGTATAATGATCCTGTGACATGAGGGGCGGAGCTCCTATGCTCTGTGTGAAGGAGAAGAAGGAAGTAGAGCAGTAAAGGACGGTTGCGCGAACTTGGATTCCAAATTCCGTTATGGTCCATAGTAGTGAATCCATAACGGGATTCTGAGATAACCCGAACTTTGGACGCCGAACTTAAAATACAAGTTCGCTCAACCCTAGCTACCAAGCATTTACCCATATATGCCACGTTACTAAAGCTGTCTTGGCGTTAAAGTGCTTGAAAAAGCTTGGATATAGTCCTGGGGGTCCTTACAGTGTCACTCACAAATTTTTAAGGCAAGCTGAACACTTTTGATTAGGGCCAAACTTATTTTAATAATTTGCTCTGACATATTCTGCAGTGTTTTACAGACATTACCATTGCTTGGTGTCTCCAATGGAGATCACAATCCAATTTTCCTTTCAGTATGTCTCGGTAGGCAGCATGCAGCGGTTTGTGTCCAGCCGATTCTCTGCATTTTTTCTGGAATGCGCTGGATCTCCACTGGAGCCCATTATACTTAGTGGGGCCGGCGGACATTCCGTTTGCATCTGGCAGAGAATCCGGAGCATAGAATCCATGCAGCAGATGTGAAAGTGGCCTTCAGGCATTCTTATCTGACTAATGCATTTAGTTTGTACAGAAACGTGGACACTATCACCACAGGAACTGAAATAAAATGGTCATCCTCGATTTTATCCTGCAAAGGCAGGAAAATGTACTTGTTATAGTTGTATAATATGAAGTACATATGGTAGCTATAGAATCATACTCAAAAGGGAGTCTCTGTCTATGTATACAAACCAGGTTTCTCATAATGTGTCTCAATGGAAGGTGATTGCTGTTACTCTACATCAGGCATCCTCAAACTGCGGCCCTCCAGCTGTTGCAAAACTACAACTCCCAGCATGCCTGAACAGCTTACAGGTATCAGCCTACAGCAGGGCATTCTGGGAGTTGTAGTTTTACAACAGCTGGAGGGCCGCAGTTTGAGGATGCCTGCTCTACATCCTCTGGCTTGGCATACATAGCTACAAGTTTATTCATTGGGATGTTGTCTCTGTATATGAAGAAATGAGAATGGTGCACTCCCTGCCTTTGGGAATTTTTCTGCCTGATGGTAGTCTAGGGGGACTTTGGTGTTAGGTTTTGAGGTGCAAGTCAGGGTTCCCTGAAGTGTAAGTCAAAGCTGGTGATAAGTGATACTAATAAAAA
This sequence comes from Bufotes viridis, assembly GCA_033119425.1. Taxonomy (NCBI): domain Eukaryota; kingdom Metazoa; phylum Chordata; class Amphibia; order Anura; family Bufonidae; genus Bufotes; species Bufotes viridis. The sequence goes on from CM065590.1 coordinate 458,087,699, forward strand.
AAAACAGCTGGAGAAGCACATGAGTTGGTATAAAAAGAGCATGTCAGGCCTCTTTAACATTTTCGTTGTGAGGATCCGGCGTGCACTTCCGTCGCCGGAAATGCCCGCCGGATCCGTCACAACGTAAGACAACTGAAAGCATTTGAAGACTGATAAGTCTTCAAAATGCTTTCAGTGTTACTATGACAGCCAGGACTCTACTAAAGTCCTGGTTGCCATAGTAAGTAGTAGGGAGCCGGGGAAGCAGATAATTACAGTCCGTGTGGCTCCCGGGGCGCTCCACAATGACGTCAGAGCGCCCCACGTGCATGGATCATGTGATCCATGCGATCATGTGATCCATGCTCATGGGGCGCTCTGACGTCATTGTGGAGCGCCCCGGGACTCGGGAGCCGCATGGACGATAAGTATACTTCTCCCCTGCCTCCCCACTACATTTTACCATGGCAGCTGGGACTTAAGCGTCCTGGCTGCCATGCTAAACTATTCACAAAAGCTAAACGTTGGATCCGGCGATGCGCCGAAACGATGTTTAGCTTAAAGCCTTGATCCGGATTAATGCTTTTCAATGGGCATTAATTCCGGATCCGTCCTTCCGGCATGCCTTCAGGATTTTTGGCCAGAGCAAAATCCACAGATTTTGCTATGGCCAAAAAACGTCTCAGTACTGAACTGAAGACATCCTGATGCATCCTGAACGGATTTCTCTCCATTCAGGATGCATTGGGATAATCCTGATCAGTATCTTTCCGTCCTAGAGCCCCGCTACATAATTTCATCAAAAGATTCAGAGAATCTGGAGAAATCCATGTGTGCAAGAGTCAAGGCTGACAGTCAATATTAGATGCTTGTGATCTACAGGCCCTCAGGCAACATTGCATTAAATACAGGCATGATTCTGTAGATGAAATCATTACATGGGCTCAGGAACACTTCTAAAAATCATTGTCCATGAACACAGTTTGCCATGCACTCTGCAAAAGCAAGTTAAAGCAGTATCGTGCAAAGAGGAGGCCAAATGTCAACATGACCCAGAAATGAAACTGTCACCAAAGCTCAGTTAAAACGAGCTGAAGCAAAATGGAAAAATATTCTAGTTAGATGAATCGAAATTTGAAATTCTTTTTGGAAACCACAGATGTGATCTTCGGACTCAAGTGATGAGGGATCATCCAGATTGCTATTAGCACAGAGTTCAAAAGCCTCTATCTCTGATGATATGGGGTTGCATTAGTGCCTATGGTGTGGGGAGCTTGCAGATCTGGTAAGGCACTATTAGGGATGAGCCCCATGTCCTCAGTCTTCACACGTGTGGCCGCCATTTTAGGAAAAATTGCGATTCATTACCACGAGGAGCGAGTAAATTCTCATTCGTTGCGAATCGAATTTTTTCTGGTTCGGCTCGGTCTTAGTCAGGGCGAGCTGCAACAGAAGGGACAGATAGTGTGTGACAGGAATTGTGTTTTTTTTTGTGTTAAAAGGTGTTAGAGACCCAAAAGTCCAGTGTAATTTATTTGCGCATACACCTGCATTACTGTACTGTATACAGTATATTCTTGTACTACTGCAAGCATATATACCATTTAATATGCTCAAGGCGAACAGTAAGGGACGGGGAAGAAGCCGTGTTTCTGATGGTACACAGGGAGGCCGTGGCCCTGGGCGCGATGAAACTGTGCCTGCGTCCAGAGCACAAGAAACACACTCATCCACGATACCTAGCTTCATGTCCCAGTTTGCAGGGCAGCACAGGACACCACTCTCAAAGTCACACCAGTTGGATTGCAGCAGATAATGCGTCCACCCTGATCCTCCTTCCTCCCACCATGGAGAGTCTTGGAAAACAAATTATCCCACACTCGGATATTGCAAGAAGCTTTTTTTATTATCGACATTCCTTGATTTGGGCCTCTCACCAGGCCCGCTTGAAGAGGGACATGAGGAGATCTTGTGCACTGATACCAAAACTCTTGAGCATCCATAGTCAGAAGAAGATGACGGTGGGGAACACCAATTAGTGTTTCACGAGGTGGATGATGATGATGAGACACAGTTGCTAATAAGTCAATGGCAATTAGTGTCTCAAGAGGTTGATGATGAGGATGATACACAGCTGTCAATAAGTGAGGTTCTTATTAGGTCAACAAGTCAGGAGGATTACCAGAGTGAGGAAGTGGAAGAGGAGGTGGTGGACGATGAAATCACTGACCCAACCTGGGAAGGTGGCAAGCCGAGCGAGGACAGCAGTACAGAGGGGGAGGGATCCGCAGCACCACAACAGGCTGGAAGAGGCAGTGGGATGGCAAAATGGAGAATGCGGGCCACACCAAACAGGCCTGCAACTGTTCCCCGGAGCACCTCCTTGCGGCAATCTCCCTTGCCAAGGGGTTCCACAGTCTTGCGCTTTTTTTTGAGGAAAGTGCGGACAATAAAAGAAGTGTCATTTGCAACCTGTTCCTTACCAAAAGGAGCAGGGGCGTGAACACTAGCAGCCTCACCACCACCAGCGTGATCCGCCACATGGAATCAAATCACCCTAATAGGTGGGCGAATGCCTGGGTCCACAATCACCTGTCCAAGACGTAGGCCCTGATGCCTCCCGCCCTGCACCTGGACCTTTGCAAGCACCATCAGCTAACACATCCACTTCTGTGTCACATTGTAGCGTACATATGTCCATACCCCAGGCCTTTAAACGAAAGCGCAAATACCCAGCCACCCACCCACAGGCCATATCACTAAATGCGCGCCTTTCCAAATTGCTGGCCCCTGGAAATGTTGCCATTTAGGCTTGTGGACACTGAGGCTTTCCACAGTCTGATGGTGGTGGCTGTACCTCTTTATTCAGTCCCCAGTCGCCACTATTTTTCCCGATGTGGTGTCCCCGCCTTACACCAGCATGTGTCCCGTAACATACCCCTTTCCCTGACCAACGCAGTTATTGGGAAGGTCTACTTAACGACTGACACATGGACAAGTGCTTTTGGCCAGGGACATTATATTTCCCTGATGGCACACTGGGTGAACTTTGTGGAGTCCGGGAGCAAGTCGTACCCTGGGATGGCACAGGTGCTACCGACACCAAGGATTGCGGGCCCTACTTCCATCAGGATTTCCGCCACTACCTACATTAGTGGCTGCAACCCTTTCTTCTCCTCCTCCACTTCCACCTCTGAATTCTCATCTTGCAGCACCAGTCAGCCATCAGTCAGTAGCTGAAAGCATTGTAGCATTGCAGTGGGGAAGTGACAACAGGCCGTGATGTAACTAATTTGCTTAGGTAACAAACAGCACACCACCGCAGAGCTTTGGCAGGGTATAAGGGACCAGACTGAGCTGTGGCTCTCGCTACGCAACCTACAACCAGGCATGGTTGTGTCTGATAATGGCCATAACTTGGTGGCGGCTTTGGAGCTCAGCAAGCTCACACACATACCATGCCTAGCCCACGTGTTATATTTAGTGGTTCAGCGGTTTCTCAAAACCTACCCCAATTTGCCTGACCTACTGGTGAAGGTGCGCCGCGTGTGTGCCCATTTCCGAAAGTCAGCTACAGCTGCCGCCGGTCTGGCAACGCTGCAGCAGTGCGACGTGAGCACTAGTGATGAGCGCAAAGACCCATATTCGATTTCGCGATATTTGACGAATAATTCGCATCATATTTGTCATATATTCGCGATTTCGCAATATTCGTTATTTCGCATTTAATATCATGACTTGCGATTAATTTTTCAATTTATATTCGCGTGCGCATAGAATCTTTAAATAGTTTTACATATATTGAAATCTTGAAATGGCGGGAGTCATTTGTGCGAATGGAAAGGTGTGAAAAATACATATACGAATTTTCGCAATACATGCAGCGTACTGGAGTCTGACACAACCTGTTAACGCTTAGTAGGAAAGGGGATACAATCCGCGAATGGATTAATGCGAATATTCAAGTGACGAACATTCGCAGGACAGTTTTTACCTATTAAGTCTTTACTCTAACAAGAATAGTGAAATTGTTATAGAAAGCAATTAAGATTGGGGGAATTATGTCTGAATCTTTTATTTTCAATACAGTTTCCCTATTACTATCCATCTTAAGAGCGAATATTCGTAATTGCGAATATGGGGTCATGTATTCGACATATTCGCGAAATCTCAAAATCACGATATTCGAGATTAAAATTCGCTCTGCAAATATTCACGCTCAACACTAGTGCGCACGCGCTGGAACTCTACGTTCCACATTTTGGCCAGGCTTTGTGAGCAGCAGAGGGCAGTAGTGGAATACTAGCTGCAACATGCTCGTCGCCTTTCCAGTCAGCTTCCGCTCTTCAGAAGCGACGAGTGGGCATGGATGTCTGACCTCTGTGAGGTTTTATGCAACTTTGAGGAATCAACACAGATGGTGAGCGGTGATGCCGCTATTATCAGCGTAACTATCCCACTTCTGTGTCTTCTTAAACGCTCGCTGCTCACAGTGAAGGCGGATGCTTTGCATGTGGAAATGGGGGAAGACAGTACACAGGGTGATAGCCAGACCACCCTCAGTTCATCTTCTCAGTGCAAATTGGATGATGATGAGGAGGAGCAGGAGATTGTTGCCTCCGCTACAGAGAGTAGTATCCATAAAAGATTTATTCAATCTGTTCTGTGTGGATGGGCAGAAGAGGAGGAAGAGGATGAGGAGATTAAAAGTCATCCTCCAGATGAGGACAGCGAAGTCTCGTCTGTGGGACTCTGGCACACAAAGTAACATAGTAACATAGGCCGAAAAAAGACATCTGTCCATCCAGTTCGGCCTGTCATCCTGCTAGCTGATCCAGAGGAAGGCAAAAAAAAAAAACCCTGTGAGGTAGAAGCCAATATTCCCCACTTAAGGGAAATAAAAAATTCCTTCCCGACTCCATTCAGGCAATCAGAATAACTCCCTGGATCAATGACCCATCTCTAGTAGATATGGCCTGTAATATTATTACACTCCAGAAATACATCCAGGACCCTCTTGAATTCCTTGTACTCACCATCACCACCTCCTCAGGCAGAGAGTTCCATAGTCTCACTACTATTACCGTAAAGAATCCTCTTCTATGTTTGTGTACAAACCTTTTTTCCTCCAGACGCAGAGGATGTCCCCTCGTCACAGTGACAGTCCTGGGGATAAATAGATGATGGGAGAGATCTCTGTACTGACCCCTGATATATTTATGCATAGTTATTAGATCTCCCATCAGTCGTCTTTTTTCTAAAGTAAATAAGCCTAATTTTGATAATCTTTCAGGGTACTGTAGTTGCCCCATTCCAGTTATTACTTTAGTTGCCCTCCTCTGAACCCTTTCCAGCTCTGCTATGTCCGCCTTGTTCACAGGAGCCCAAAACTGTACACAGTACTCCATGTGTGGAGCGATTTGTAAAGTGGTAGGACTATGTTCTCATCATGGGCGTCTATGCCCCTTTTGATGCAACCCATTATATTATTGGCCTTGGCGGCAGCTGCCTGACACTGGTTTTTGCAGCTTAGTTTGCTGTTTATTAAAATTCCTAGATTCTTTTCCATGTCAGTGTTACCGAGTGTTTTACCATTTAGTATGTACAGGTGACTTGCATTATTCCTTCCCATGTGCATAACTTTACATTTATCAGTGTTAAACCTCATCTGCCACTTATCTGCCCAAGCCTCCAATCTATCCAGATCCCTCTGTTGCAGTATATTGTCCTCATCAGTGTTAATTACTTTACACAGTTTAGTGTCATCTGCAAAAATTGATATTTTAATATGCAAGCCTTCTACAAGATCATTAATAAATATATTTAAAAGAATAGGGCCCCTTACTGACCCCTGAGGTACCTCACTATTGACAGTTGCCCAATCTGAGTGTGTACCGTTAATAACCACCCTCTGTTTTCTGTCACTCAGCCAGTTACTTACCCACTTGCAGATATTTTCTCCCAGTCCGAGCATCCTCATTTTATATACTAACCTTTTATGTGGTACAGTGTCAAATGCTTTGGAGAAGTCCAGAGATATGACATCCATTGATTCGCCACTGTCAAGTCTAGAACTTACCTCCTCATATAAACTGATTAAATTCGTTTGGCATGACCGATCCCTCATAAAGCCATGCTGATATGGCCTTATTTGCTTTTTTCCTTTGAGATCCTCTAACATAGCATCTCTCAGAAAACCTTCAAACAGTTTCCCCGCAACAGATGTTAAACTTACCAGCCTATAGTTTCCGGGCTCTGTTTTTGGACCCTTTTTGAATATTGGCAACACTTTTGCTATGCGCCAATCCTGTGGAACATTCCCTGTCAGTATAGAGTCCGCAAATATCAGAAACAAGGGTCTGGCTATGACATTTCTTAATTCCCTTAGGATGTGGGGGTGTATGCCATCCGGTCCTGGCGATTTGTCTATTTTAAACTTTTTAAATTGCTGTTGCACTTCTCCTTGGGTCAGACAGGACACTTTTAACCAGTACAGGACCGCCTAACGCAGGGATGCGTCCTGCGGACGGTCCTGTAGCTCTGAGATGACGCGTCGGCGCATCATCTCGTTAGAGCCGAGATTTCCTGTGAACGCGCGCGCGTGCGCGTTCACAGAGAAGCGCGGCACGGCAGTTAGGCTACAGCCTGCCAGCGATGATCCATCGCTGGCAGGCTGTAGATGCGAATAAAATCGCATCAAACAGCTATATCAGACGCTGTTTTGTGAACAGCGTCTGATATAGCTGCTACCTGGTCCTCTGGTGATCCCATTTGCTGGGATCGACCACCAGAGGTCCAGGTAACACTGTAAAGTTGCACTAAACACTACACTAACCCCCCCCACTGCCCCCCTCACCTATTAACCCCTTGATCACCCCATCTAGACCCCCTGATCACCCCCCTGTCATTGATCACACCCCTTGTAAGGCTCCATTCAGACGTCCATATGTGTTTTGCGGATCCGTGGATTCACGGATCCGCGGATCCGATCCACGGATCTGATCCGCGGATCCGATCCGCAGATCCTCAAAACACGGACACCGGCAATGTGCTTTCCGCATTTTGCAGATCCGCACATTGCCAGAACTATATAGAAAATGCTTTTTCTTGTCCGCACTGCGGACAAGAATAGGACATGTTCTATATTTTTGCGGAACGGAAGTGCAGACCCGGAAGCGCGGATCCGTAATTCCAGATCCGAGCGGGACAAAGTCTGTCCCCATAGAAATGAATGGGTCCGCAATTCCATTCCGCAAAGAGAATTTCGGACGTGTGAATGGGGCATAAGGGTCCCTTATCACCGCCAGTTAGTTAGCTACTTGTTAGGTAGTTAGCGCCCAGCCCACCGCACTGCAGTCACTGATTTTGGCAGAGATTTTTTCATCCACATTGACCGATGCGAATGAAAAAATCTGTGCCGTTCATTTTTATTTTTTTTTTCAGCGCAGAGGCTGAACGGAAAAAAAAAAATCTCATTACCCGTATGCTCAATATACGGAGAATCGCAGAAACTCCTAATGCTGGCCATACGTGTAATGATTGCGGAGACCCTCAAATGCCAGGACAGTACAAACACCTCACATGTGACCCCATTTTAGAAAGAAGACACCCCAAGGTATTCCGTGAGGGGTATGGTGAGTTCATGCAAAATTTTATTTTTGTCACAAGTTAGTGGAATATGAGACTGTAAAAAAAAAAATCAATTTCCGCTAACTTGTGCCAAATTTTTTTTTCTGTGAACTCGCCATACCCCTCACAGAATACCTTGGGGTGTCTTCTTTCCACAATGGGGTCACTTGTGGGGTATTTATACTGCCCTGGCATTTTAGGGGTCCTAAAGCGTGAGAATCCAAATGCGTAAAATGGCCTGTGAAATCCTAAAGGTACTCATTGGTTTAGGGCCCTTTGCGCATCTTGGCTGCAAAAAGTGTCACTCATGTGGTATCGCCGTACTCAAGAGAAGTAGGGAAATGTGTTTTGGGGTGTATTTTTACATATACCCATGCTGGGTGTGAGAAATATCGCTGTAAACGACAACTTTTTAAATTTTTTTATTCAAAGTTGTCAATTTACAGAGATATTTCTCTCACCCAGCATGGGTTTATGTAAAAATACACCCCAAAACACATCGCCCTACTTCTCCTGAGTACGGCGATGCCACATGTGTGACACTTTTTTGCAGTCAAGATGCACAAAGGGGCCCAAATTCCAACGAGTAACTTTTAGGAGGGCATTTTTACGCATTTTTCTTCTCACGCTTTAGGGCCCCTAAAATGCCAGGGCAGTATAAATACCCCACATGTGACCCCATTTTGGAAAGAAGATACCCCAAGGTATTCGCTGAGGGGCATAATGAGTCCTGAAAAATTAAACTTTTTGTCAAAAGTTAGCGGAAAGGGAGACTTTGTGAGAAAAAACAATAAAAAATCAATTTCCACTAACTTGTGCCAAAATAAAAATCTTCTATTAACTCGCCATGCCCCTCATGGAATACCTTGGGGTGTCTTCTTTCCCCTTTGCGCACCCAGGCTGGAAAAAAGTGGCACACATGTGGTATCGCCGTACTCAGGAGAAGTAGGGCAATGTGTTTTGGGGTGTATTTTTATATATACCCATACTTTGTGTGAAAAATATCTCTGTAAACGACAACTTTTAAAAAATTTTATACAAAGTTGACAATTTACAGAGATATTTCTCTCACCCGACATGGGTATATGTAAAAATACACCCCAAAAACATTGCCCTACTCTCCTGAGTACGGCGATACCACATAAGTGACACTTTTTGCAGCCTGGGTGCAAAGGCCCAAATTCCAATGAGTACCTTTAGGTTTTACATGGCGGCTCACAATTTAGCCCCGCCCAAAATGCCAGAACAGTAAACACACCCCACAAATGACCCCATTTCGGAAAGTAGACACCCCAAGGGCATAGTGAGTCCGTCTGAGATTTTTATTTTTTTTGCCAGAAGTTATCAGAAATTGAAACTTTTTTTTTTTTTTTCTCAGAAAGTGTCATTTTCCGCTAACTTGTGAAAAAAAATGAAATGATACATGAACTCACCATGCCCCTGCGCGAATACTTTGGGGTGTCTTCTTTCTAAAATGGTGTGATTTGGGGGGTATTTATACTATCCTGACATTCTAGCACCTGAAGAAACATGACAGGTGCTCAGAAAGTCAGAGCTGCTTCAAAATGCCGAAATTCACTTTTTGCACCATAGTTTGTAAACGCTATAACTTTTACCCAAACCAATAAATATACACTTATTGGACTTTTTTTTATCAAAGACATGTAGAACAATAAATTTAGAGAAAAATTTATATAGAAATGTAGTTTTTTTTTTTAAATTTTACAACAGAAAGTGGAAAATGTCATTTTTTTGCAAAAATGTCGTTAAATTTGTATTAATGGCAAAAAAAGTAAAAATGTCAGCAACAATGAAATACCACCAAATGAAAGCTCTATTAGTGAGAAGAAAAGGAGGTAAAATTCATTTGGGTGGTAAGTTGCATGACGGAGCAATAAACGGTGAAAGTAGTGTAGTGCGGAATTGTAAAAAGTGGCCTGGTCATTAAGGGTGTTTAAGCTAGGGGGGCTGAAGCGGTTCATTTTCCTCAGTAAATACATTGGAGAAAAAAATATTTAACAGCTTTGCTTTCTCTTTAAAGGACCGGCACCTTCAAATTTATACTTTTTAACATTTATATAATTGAAGAAAATGTTAGGGTTAGTTTTACTCTCTTTGGCAATTAATCTCTCGATCTCTAGTTTGGCCGCTTTTATTTGTTTTTTACATGTTCTATTTTTTTCCTTATATTTTTTTAGTGCTTTCTCGCAACCCTCCTGTTTTAGTGATTTATATGCTTTCTTTTTGTCATTTATTGCTTTCTTTTTGTCATTTATTGCTTTCTTTACATTTCTATTTATCCACATTGGTTTCTTTTTGTTCTTTTTGTTTCTACTGTATTCCCATACGTACCTCTCACAATGAGAATTTAGGATGCTTTTAGGCCCTATTCACACATCCGCAATGTAGTCCGCATGTATTCCGCAATTTTGCGGAATACATGCGGACCCATTGACTGTGAATGGGGCCGGGAACGATGCGGAGAGCACACACTGTGCTCTCCGCATCCGATTTTGCGGAGCGCACCGCCGATTTTCCGGTCCGCGGCTCCGCAAAAAAAATAGAGCATGTCCTATTCTTGTCCGCAATTGCGGACAAGAAGAGGCATTTTCTATGGAGTTCGGGCAATGTGCGGTCCGCAAAAATGCGGAATGCACATTGCCGGTGTGTCCGTGTTTTGCGGATCTGCGGCTCCGTGGATCCGCAAAACACAACGGATGTGTGAATAAGGCCTTAAAGATATCCCATTTTGTGGCTGTATTTTTGTTTTTGAGGACTTTGTCCCAGTAAGTTAGGCTTATGGCCTCGCTTAGTTGGCTAAATTTAGCTTTTTTGAAGTTTGGTATTTGTGTTCCTCCCTGTAGAAATGCTCTTTTGAATGATAATTGGAAGGTTATTACTTTATGGTCACTATTTCCCAGGTGTCCCCCAATTAGCACATGGCTGACTTTATGTTAAGCTGTCTTTCCCGTGACCCTCATGTTATACGCATTTTGGCAAACACAGATTACTATTGGTTCACCCTTCTCGACCCCCGTTACAAACAGACCTTCTCATCTCTCATTCTTATGATGAAGAAGACTAGCAGAATGGTGCAATACCAGAAGGTCCTTGTGGAAAAATTGCTCCAAAAATTTACAGCTGACAACGCTGGCGGCAGAGTACGTAGTTCCTTGGGCAACCAAGGAGGGGAGATGAGGGGAACACACAGCAGTTCCAACAGAGGCAGGACAACACTCTCCAAGGCCTGGGACAGTTTTTTGACACCCCGCCAGCACCCTCACCCTGATGCATGGCCTAGTGTCACAAGGAGGGAAACGGTTTGGAAGATGGTGAAGGAGTACGTAGCAGACCGTGTCAGCATCCTCAGTGATCCCTAGGTGCCTTATAACTATTGGGTGTCTAAGCTGGATGGTGCTGGCCTGCCCTGCCGCCAGCATTTTGCCAGCGAGGGTATTTAGTGTTGCTGGGGGCATAATAACTGATAAGCGCTTCTGCCTGCCAACTGAAAATGCTGACAGGTTGACTTTTAGAGGGTCATCTTTGCAGCAGACACTCACCCCTAATGTTTTAGATGGTCAGATCAGCAGCAGGCCCTCGCCCCTAATGTTTTAAAGGGTCACCAGCAGGCCCTTGCTCCCAATATTTTTTAGGGTCACCAGCAGGCCATCAATCATAAATTTTCAAGGGTGTGTATGATGCCCCCCTTTATGTGTAATAAATGGTGTATTGAAGTGCCAGTTCCTTGTAATTTTTCGCAGCCCTTTCACTAAGTGCACAGGCTTTATGAGTGTAGGAGTCCCACTACCTGAACAATTGTACCGCAATGTGAATGAGGCCCTCCTTTATGTGATATACAGGTTGTATCGGAGTGCCTTTTCCTTGTAATTTTTGGCAGCACTTGCACTTTATATACAAGTAAATACATAGGAATGAATGTTTGCTAACAATTTTTCCTCTAAAATCGATTTTATCTTTGGTTTTGTGCGTATTATTGTCAGTCTGTAAAAGTGGCGTACTACTCGGACAACATCGTTCCCAGCAGCAACCTGCGAGTCCAAGATGCATCCGGACATCCTCCCCATGCTGTTCCCGAACAATTTCAGTGGTGTTTCCATCAATTTCTGAACTTTTCCTGTGAACCAGACACCCTCCCCTCTTCAGAGCAGGGGGTGCCTAGTTTAATGCTCTGGTTCTCCCATTGACTTACATTGTGCTCTGGTGCTCTGTAGGGCACTCGAGCATCCCAAAAAGTTCCTCATCTAGAAAAGTTATTTACAAATGCAGGGAAAGATAATTTGGGGATCCAAATAGCCATTATACAGCAATGTAATTCCAGAAATTTGTTCTTGGTATGCAAGTGCTATGTTGAAAAGCCTTAAGTGGCTTATATCTGTGGAAAAAGAAAAATATATACGCAGTTCAATTCTGCAGCTGTATGTGCTGAGAGCGTTTAGTGACGTATTTTTGTAGCACAAGATAAATATGTACGCAGTTCGCTTCTGCAGTTATTTGGGGGTTAAAAGCGTTTAGTGCGGTATTTCTGTACTACAAGAAAAATATATACATAGTTCACTGTTGCCGTTATTTGCGGTAAAAGCGTTTAGTGGCCTATTTCATTACAAAAATAAAAATATATACGCAGTTCACTTCTGCAGCTATATGTGCTGAGAGCGTTCAGTGAGGTCTCCCTGAACTACAAGAAAAATATATATGCAGTTCATTGTTGCCGTTATTTGCAGTAAAAACCTTTAGTGGCCTACTTCATTACAAAAAGAAAAATATAAAACACAGTTCACTTCTGCAGCTATATGTGCTGAAAGCATTTAGTGACGTATCTCTGGACTACAAGAAAAATATATATGCAGTTCACTGTTGCCGTAATTTGCGGTAAAAGCGTTTAGTGGCCTACTTCATTACAAAAAGAAAGATATATACGCAGTTCACTTCTGCAGCTATATGTTCTGAGAGCATTTAGTGACGTATTTTTGGACTACAAGAAAAATATATATGCAGTTCACTGTTGCCGTTATTTGCAGTAAAAGCGTTTAGTGGCCTACTTCATTACAAAAAGAAAAATATATACGCAGTTTACTTCTGCAGCTATATGTGCTGAGAGCGTTTAGTGCCATTTTTTTGTACTACAAGAAAAATATATACACAGTTCACTTCTGTGGTTATTTCGGGTTAAAAGCGTTTAGTGAGGTGTTTCTGTACTACAAGAAAAATATATACGCAGTTCACTGTTGCAGTTATTTGCGGTAAAAGCATTTAGTGGCCTATTTCTTTACAAGAAGAAAAATATATTTGTTGCTTTTAGGGGTGTTTTAATTTGCTTGTAATTTATTTTGTTCAGCTAAAAGTATGTCTGAAAGAGAAGTGCCCGGCCATGCTCAGAGGAGTGGCAGAGGCCTAAATGTTTCTGGAGCAGGAAATGTTGCAGCAAAGTAAGAGAGCGTGGCAGCAAGAGTCGCAGCTCAAGTCCTGAGCTCCCGGTGTCATCTAGCGGTCGTGTCTTGACCAGCAACCCAGCGGTTCTTGATTGGTTAACTCGGTCATCCACTTCATCCCAAGTGACATCAGACACCCCCAGCCAACAGCTGTTGGGTTTGTCAGACACAACCCTTAGTTGGCATGGCCTGGGAGCAGGCCCTGTGCCCTCACCTGTCCTCAACCTGCCTCTGTCCTTTTCTGTTCCCTCACCGCGAGAAGTAGTATATGCTGTAGGCTTAGCTTCACTTTTCAGTGAGGAAGAGCTACTTGAGGACAATCAGCAGCTACTGCCCACCCAAGATCTGGAGGAGAAATCGCCGATTCCTCCGCTAGGCGGGCAAGTATTGATGAGGAAATTGGTGTGGTTGGAGGTGTTGTGCTGCCACCAAGATCTAAATGGTTTAATTTTTCCTATGAAATGGTAAAATGCCTCACTTTCAACTGATATGGGTTCTATGATCTATTGTGAATAAAATATGGGTCTATGAGATTTGCAAATTTTTCTGGTTTTATCTACATTCACAGTGCATACGGAGAGTCTTCAGACCCTTTTCTCTTTTTTCACATTTTGATATCTTGTGGCCTTATGCTAAAAAAAAAGAATTAGTTTTTCATCATTAATCTGCACTCAATACAAATCACAAAGTGAAAACAGAATGTTTAAAATATTTGCTAATTTATTGACAAAAAATTAAATATTGCATTGACATACGTATTCAGACTTTTTACTCAGTATTTAGTTGAAACATGTTTTTCAGAGATTACAGCCTCCAGTCTTATGGAGGATATGATGTCACACAAGGTTTGCATATTTGGATTTGGGGACTTTCTGTTATTCTTCTTGGCAGATATCCACAAGCTCTGTCAGGTTGGATGGGAGCCATCAGTGGACAGATATTTTAACCACTTCAGCCCCCCTAGCTTAAACACCCTTAATGACCAGGCCACTTTTTACAATTCCGCACTACACTACTTTCACCGTTTATTGCTCCGTCATGCAACTTACCACCCAAATGAATTTTACCTCCTTTTCTTCTCACTAATAGAGCTTTCATTTGGTGGTATTTCATTGTTGCTGACATTTTTACTTTTTGCCATTAATACAAATTTAACGAAATTTTTGCAAAAAAATGACATTTTCACTTTCTGTTGTAAAATTTTTCAAAAAAACTACATTTCTATATAAATTTTTCTCTAAATTTATTGTTCTACATGTCTTTGATAAAAAAAGTCCAATAAGTGTATATTTATTGGTTTGGGTAAAAGTTATAGCGTTTACAAACTATGGTGCAAAAAAGTGAATTTCTGCATTTTGAAGCAGCTCTGACTTTCTGAGCCCCTGTCATGTTTCTTCAGGTGCTAGAATGTCAGGATAGTATAAATACCCCCAAATCACACCATTTTAGAAAGAAGACACCCCAAAGTATTCGCGGAGGGGCATGGTGAGTTCATGTATCATTTCATTTTTTTCACAAGTTAGCGGAAAATGACACTTTCTGAGAAAAAAAAAAAAAAAAAAAGTTTCAATTTCTGCTAACTTCTGGCAAAAAAAAAGAAATCTCAGACGGACTCACTATGCCCCTCAGTGAATACCTTGGGGTGTCTACTTTCCAAAATGGGGTCATTTGTGGGGTGTTTGTACTGTTCTGGCATTTTGGGCGGGGCTAAATTGTGAGCCGCCATGTAAAACCTAAAGGTACTCGTTGGAATTTGGGCCCCTTTGCGCACCCAGGCTGCAAAAAGTGTCACTTATGTGGTATCGCCGTACTCAGGAGAAGTAGGGCAATGTGTTTTAGGGTGTATTTTTACATATACCCATGTTGGAGTGAGAGAAATATCTCTGTAAACTGACAACTTTGTATAAAATTTTTAAAAGTTGTCGTTTACAGAGATATTTTCACACACAGTATGGGTATATATAAAATACACCCCAACACATTGCCCTACTCTCCTAATGCAGGACTACCATGTGTGTTACTTTTGCAGGCTGAGTGCGCAAAGGCCCTAAAACCAATGAGTACCTTTAGAATTTCACAGGGCATTTTTACGCATTTGGATTCCAGACTTCTTCTCACGCTTTAGGGGCCCCTAAAATGCCAGGACAGTATAAATACCCCACATGTGACCCCATTTTGGAAAGAAGACACCCCAAGGTATTCCGTGAGGGGCATGGCGAGTTCATGTAAAATTTTATTTTTGTCACAAGTTAGTGGAATATGAGACTTTGTAAAAAAACAAAATAAAAAAATATATATATCAATTTCCGCTAACTTGTGCCAAAAATAAAAATTCTGTGAACTCGCCATGCTCCTCACGGAATACCTTGGGGTGTCTTCTTTCCAAAATGGGGTCACATGTGGGGTATTTATACTGCCCTGGCATTTTAGGGGCCCCTAAAGCGTGAGAATCCAAATGCGTAAAAATGGCCTGTGAAATCCTAAAGGTACTCATTGGTTTTAGGGCCCCTTTGTGCACCTTGGCTGCAAAAAGTGCCACTCATGTGGTATCGCCGAACTCAGGAGAAGTAGGGCAATGTGTTTTGGGGTGTATTTTTACATATACCCATGCTGCGTGTGAGAAATATTGCTGTAAGCGACAACTTTTTACATTTTTATTCAAAGTTGTCAATTTACAGAGATATTTCTCACACAAAGTATGGGTATATGCAAAAATACACCCCAAAACACATTGCCCTACTTCTCCTGAGTACGGCGATACCACATGTGTGCCACTTTTTGCAGCCAAGATGCGCAAGGGGCCCTAAAACCAATGAGTACCTTTTAGGAGGGCATTTTTACGCATTTTTCTTCTCACGCTTTAGGGCCCCTAAAATGCCAGGGCAGTATAAATACCCCACATGTGACCCCATTTTGGAAAGAAGACACCCCAAGGTATTCTGTGAGGGGCATGGCGAGTTCATAGAAGATTTTTTTGGCACAAGTTAGCGGAAATTGATTTTTATTGTTTTTCTCATAAAGTCTACCTTTCTGCTAACTTTTGACAAAAAGTTAAATTGTTCATGGACTCACTATGCCCCTCAGCGAATACCTTGGGGTGTCTTCTTTCCAAAATGGGGTCACATGTGGGGTATTTATACTGCCCTGGCATTTTAGGGGCCCTAAAGCGTGAGAAGAAAATGCGTAAAAATGCCCTCCTAAAGGTACTCATTGGTTTTAGGGCCCTTACGCATCTTGGCTGCAAAAAGTGGCACACATGTGGTATCGCCGTACTCAGGAGAAGTAGGGCAATGTGTTTTGGGGTGTATTTTACATATACCCATACTTTGTGTGAGAAATATCTCTGTAAACTGACAACTTTGAATAAAAAATGTAAAAAGTTGTCGTTTACAGAGATATTTCTCACACCAGCATGGGTATATATAAAAATACACCCCAAACACATTGCCCTACTTCTCCTGAGTACGGCGACACCACATGTGTGACACTTTTTGCAGCCAAGATCGCAAAGGGCCCTAAAACCAATGAGTACCTTTAGGATTTCACAGGGCATTTTTACGCATTTGGATTCTCATGCTTTAGGACCCCTAAAATGCCAGGGCAGTAGAAATACCCCACATGTGACCCCATTGTGGAAAGAAGACACCCCAAGGTAATCCGTGAGGGGCATGGCGAGTTCACAGAAAAAAAATTTGGCACAAGTTAGCGGAAATTGATTTTTTTTTTTTTTTACAGTCTCATATTTCACTAACTTGTGACAAAAATAAAATTTTGCATGAACTCGCCATACCCCTCACGGAATACCTTGGGGTGTCTTCTCTCTAAAATGGGGTCACATGTGAGGTGTTTGTACTGCCCTGGCATTTGAGGGTCTCCGCAATCATTACACGTATGGCCAGCATTAGGAGTTTCTGCGATTCTCCTTATATTGAGCAGACGGGTAATGAGATTTTTTCCCGTTCAGCCTCTGCACTGAAAAGAAAAAAAATGAAACGGCGCAGATTTCTTCATTCGCATCGATCAATGTGGATGAAAAATCTCTGCTCAAAAATGTGCAAAAAAAACAAAACGGCACAGATTTCCTCATTCACATCGATCAATGTGGATAAATAAATCTCTGCCAAAAAATGTGCAAAAAAAAAAGTAGTAAGGCCCCATTCACACGTCCGCAAAAATGTCCGCATCTATTCCGCAATTCTGCGGAATAGATGCGGACCAGTCAGTGTGAATGGGGCTGGCGGTGATGCGGAGAGCACACTATGCGCTCGCCGCATCAGCATTTGCGGAGCTGCGGCCGCAAACTTCGGGTTTCGGCCCCCAAGCATCCGGCCGCAGCTCCGCAAAAGATAGAGCATGTCCTATTCTTGTCCGCAGTTGCGGACAAGAAAAGCATTTTCTATATAGTTCTGGCAATGTGCGGATCCGCAAAATGCGGAAAGCACATTGCTGGTGTCCGTGTTTTGCGGATCCGTGGATCCATGGATCCATAAAACACATACGGACGTCTGAATGAACCTTACAGTGGGGTAATTAGTGTCAGGGGGTGACAGGGGGTGACATGGGGTGATCGGGGGTTAATCAGGGGTTAATCAGTGGGGGGTGGGGTGGATGGGTGGGGGGTCTGTGTGGTGTTTTGGTGCACTTATAAAAGTTTCTTTGGTGGTCCCAAGCAAATGGGACCACCAAAGGAACGATCAGCAAGCATATCAGACGCTGTTAACAAAACAGCGTCTGATATGCCATTTTAACTTCTACAGCCTGCCAGCGCACGATCAGCGCTGGCAGGCTGTAGCTACCTGTCCCGACGTGATCCTGTGAGCGCGCGCGCGCGTGCGCGCGTTCACAGGAAATCTCGCCTCTCGCGAGATGACGCGCGGGCGCGTCAAGGAGGAACAGACCGACCGCTCGCAGGACGCAATCCTGCGTGAGGCGGTCGGTAAGCGGTTAAGGTCTTTCCAGAGAAGTTTGATTGGTTTTAGTCAGGGCTCTGGCTGGGCTAGGACATTTACAGAATTGTCCCTAAGCCAATAATGTGTTGTCTTGGCTGTGTGTTTGGGGTCATTGTTTTCTTGGAAGGTGAACCTTCGACCCAGAGCACTCTGTATTAGGTCTTCATTAAGAATATCTCTGTACTTTGCTCCATTCAGCCTTCTCTCAACCTTGACCAGTCTCCCTGTCCCAGCCGCTGAAAAACACCCTCACAGCAGGATGCTGCTGCCATAATGCTTCACTGTAGGGAAGGTATTGGGCAGGTGATGAGCAGTGCCTGGTTTCCTCCAGACATAATGCTTGTTTCTCACAGTCTGAGAGTCCTTTAGGTGCTTTTTTAACAACTCCAGGGAGGCTTTCATATGTCTTTTACTGAGGAGAGGCCACTCTACCATAAAGTTCAGATTGATGGAGTGCTGCAGTGATGGTGGACCTTCCAACATTCTTCTATTTAAGAATTAGGGAGACCACTGTGCTTTTGGGAACTTTCAGTCCAGCAGAAATGTTTTGAGACCTTGTACAGACAAGGGTGTGTCTTACCAAACTTCTGCTTTCACTTTCTCATTATGGAGTACCGAGTGCAGATTGATGGGGAAAAACTGTTCATTTTTATTTTACAAGGCCGCAACATAACAAAAGGTAAAAAGGAAAAGAGTTGGAAGACTTTCCGAATGCATTGTATGTAAATTTTACACAGCGTCCCAAGTTTTTTTTTTAATTAGGGACTTTTCTATCTATCTTTTATCTCATTTCCAATCCTCTTCTCTGAAATAATAATTTTTGTTTTTCACTAAACTCCAGCGACAGATGAATAACAAAATTTTCCTCCCATCCTATGAAATTTAACCCTGTTCTTTGTACCAAAGTAGTCTAAAACTAGAATAATAGCGTTTGGTGGAATAATTACTTAAAATGTCAAAAACTAGAAGATCAAAGGGAAGCAATGAAAAGCCTGGAATTAAAGGAATTCTCATCTCTCTCAAACATAATTGTTATTCTTTGTTCAGTAAGTGTTTGCTTTAAAGCCTAGCTTCTCCGAGGTCAATACGATGAGGAACGGATTGCTAACTACCATATGTCTGCATCTGCACATCATGCTCTGATGAAGTGGAACATGTATTATCCTCATCTAAACAATGATGATATATAGATAAACACACAGGACCTATTTTCAAGATGGAAACTTGCAACACTTCACCGCTGTATTTGCCTTTGATATTTATTGCAACAGGGCAGAAAATGTACTAATAACATAGGGGAAATAAGTGGTATGGTGCGAGAACTACCAGTCTCAATAAAATGCTTTCCCCATGGTAACGACTATAATGTAATGTACTGTAAATGCATCCTCTGGGCACAACAATAGTTACCATTAGCAGATTTTATATTACAGCATACATTTACTGGAAACCAGAAAAATAATAACACCCAGAATGATAGATTGATGGATCAAATGACACTGACACAAAGAACTATGTACCAAGGATAAATCATAACCTCCTCATCACAGGTGCCTTTTTAGTTTTAGGGTAAAAGGGTTTTCCAGGAATATAACATTAGTTCTAGACCCTTTAAAGGGGTTATTTGATGATTAATATAAAAATCAAAATCTGATATCATATAGTACATGGCAGTCTCCTTTTTTAACAAAGCTAGAACCTTGTACCTCACATGGATCCAGAGATCTCCCCATTCATTGCTTTGCTAGATTTATTTCAAGCTGGCAGCTTAGGAGGGAGTGCACTTTCTTAGAGGATGTGTCCGTTCTACTGCAGCTGGTGACAGCTGATGGATGGAACTGAACATGTGCTTCCATCTCAGTGAGCAGAGAAATCAGAAGAAGAGCAAACAGCAGGTTGACATTATGTAGATAGATTTAAGTGAATAGCTCAGTGGCTATACAAAATTTTTAATTACATGCAATTACATATATATTCAGATCCAGATGCTGGTTTGAAAAATGCTAAATATTTTTCATGGGACAACCCCTTTAACCCCTTAAGGACGAAGGGCGTACATGTACGCCCTTCGTCCGCACTTTAAAGATGGCGCCCGCACGGAGCGGGCGCATGAGCTGCGGGTAAACGCTTGATTCATCAAGCTAACACCGCAGCTCATGTCCGCGACCGGCAGCGATGCCGATCGCGACATTTAACCCTCAGATGCCGTGGTCAATCCTGACCACGGCATCTGATCACGCAAAACCGAAAGTTTCACTTCGGTTTGCCCGGCCCTGATGGCCACAAGGGGAGCCGGAGCATGCATGTAGTACCCTAGGTTTCTGTGAATGAAACCTAGGTTACTACATAGTATTCCTATGGAGCCTATGACTGTAATAGGCTCCATAGGAAATATGTGATTTTCTCATATATTCCAATGCTATTGCATTGGAATATATGAGAATAGCAATCTGATGATTGCATCTTATAGTTCCCTATGGGAACTATAAGAAAGTGGTAAAAAAAAAAAAAAAGTTTAAAAATAAAAATTAAATAAAAAAATATAAAACTTCAAATCACCCCCTTTCCCCAAAATGAAAATAAAATAAATAAAAAAATAAAAAATTACACATAATGGTGTCGCAATGTGCGAAAACGCCCATACTATAATAATATAAAAAATATTCACCATACGGTAACATAAAACGGAAAGAAAGCGTCCAAATGGCTAATTCGCCATTTTTGGACGCTTCATTTCCTAAAAAAATGAATAAAAAGTGATCAAAACATCATACGCACCCCATAATGGTATCAATTAAAAGTTCAGATTGCCCTGCAAAAATGAGCCCCTACACTGCTCCGTACGCATAATTACAAAAAGTTATAGGGGTCAAAACATGGCGACAAAAAATAAAATAAAAAATTCCCACTTTTAATTTTTTTTCACTATCAAAACGCAAGAAAACTATACATATTAGGTATTGCCGGATTCGTACTGACCTGAAGAATAAAATTAACCAGTCAGTTTTATCGCAAATCGAACGTTGTAATTTAAAAACCCGTAAAACTGTGGTGAAATTGCTTTTTTTTTGCAATTTCACACCATTTGGAATTTTTTTCCCGTTTCCCACTACATCACATGCAAAAATAAATGGTAGCGTTAAAAAGTACAACTTGTCCCGCAAAAAATAAGCCGTCATATGGCTATGTGAGCAGAAATATAAAAATGTTATGGCTTTTGGAAGGCAGGGAGCGCAAAACAAAAACGCAAAAATCCCAAAACCCCCGGTCCTTAAGGGGTTAACCTCTTAAGGACACGGCCCTATTTCACCTTAAGGACCAGGCTATTTTTTCAAAATCTGACCAGTGTCACTGTATGTGGTGATAACTTTAAAACGATTTTACTTACCTAGGTCGTTCTGAGACTGTTTTCTCGTCACATATTGTACTTCATGACACTGCTAAAATGGGGTAAAAAAAGTTAACTTTTTTTCATAACAAAATACCAAATTTACCAAAAATTTGCAAAAATTAGTAAATTTCTAAGTTTAAGTTTCTCTACTTCTCTAATACATAGTAATACCCCCCAAATAGTTATTACTTTACATTCCCCATATGTCTGCTTCATGTTTCGATCATTTTGGGAATGCCATTTTATTTTTTGGGGATGTTACATAGCTTAGAAGTTTAGAAGCAAATTTTTAAATTTCTCAGAAATTAGCCAAATCCCACTTTTTATGGACCAGCCCATGTCTGAAGTCCCTCTGTGAGGCTTACATAATACAACCCACCCAAAAATGACCCTATTTTAGAGACTAAACCCCTCAAGGTATTCAAAACTGATTTTACATACTTTGTAACCCTTTAAGTGTTCCACAAGAGTTCATGGAAAATGTAAAAGAAATTTGAGAATTTAGATTTTTTGGAAAATTTTCCATTATAATCAATTTTTTCCAGTAATAAAGTAAGTGTTAACTGCCAAACAAAACTCAATATGGGTTGTCCTGATTCTCTAGTTTACAGAAACACCCCATATGTGGTCCTAAACTACTGTTTGGCCAAACGGGAGGATATAGAAGGAGGGGAACGCCATATGGGTTTTGAATGGCAGATTTTGCTGGACTGTTTTTTTTTACACCATGTCCTATTGCAAGCCTCCCTGATGCACCCTAGCATAGAAATTCCAAAAAAGTGACTCCATCTAAGAAAGTACACCCCTCAAGGTATTCAAAGCTGAGTTTACAGACGTTAACCCTTTAGGTGTTCCACAAGAGTTCATGGAAGATGGAGAAACAATTTTAGAATTTAATTTTTTGGGAAAATTTTCCATTTTACGCCATTTTTTCCAGTAATAAACTGCCAAACAAAACGGGGACTCAATATGGGACTCCATCTAAGAAAGTACACCCCTCAAGGTATTCAAAGCTGGGTTTACTTGAGTAGAAACTCCATAAAAGTGAACCCATCTAGGAAACTACGAGATAAGGTGGTTGTTGTTTTGGGACTATTTTAGGGTAAATATGATTTTTGGTTGCTCTATATTACACTTTTTTGAGGCAAGCTAACAAAAAATTTAAATTCTAAAATTGTTTCTACATTCGCCATTAAGCTTTGTGGAACACCTAAAGGGTTAACAAAGTTTGTAAAGTAATTTTTGAATACCTTGAAGGGTGTAGTTTCTTAGATGGGGGTCACTTTTTTTTGGAGTTTCTAGTCTAGGCTACATCAGGGGGGCTTCTAATGGGACATGGTGTAAAAAAACCTGTCCATCAAAATCAGCCTTCCAGAAACCATATGGCGTTCCCTTCGTTCTATGCCCTGCCGTGTGGCTATATAGCCATTTACGACCACATATGGGGTGTTACTGCAAACTACAGAATCAGGGCAATACATATTTAGTTTTGTTTGGCTGTTAACCCTTGCCGGGTTACTTTAGAAAAATGGTTCAAATTGGACATTTTTCCCAAAAATCGAGATTCTGAGAATTTATCTCTACCACTGAAGAAGGGGCCAGATACCTTTTGCCCTGAAACGCGTTTGGGAACCATAGTGAGGCTACTATATACCAAGAAAACGCTCTGGTAGAGCATTTAACAAGAACTAGATATCTACAAGATATACACTACATTCAAATTACCCCGCGCAATAGCATCCTATACAAGTGGATTGAAACCAATCGGACGCTCCTGCCACCGTCACGTGGGACGCCACTGTATGATGGAGGGATCCCGTGGGACGCCGCGACAGGTCCTGGCAGGTACACGTGGTGGTGCAATGTGGAGAGGGAAGGACGCCATCTGAAAACCTCTGTGGTAATGTAATTACACCATTCAATACGTGGCTTTATTTATATGCTGAGAACATACCGCACACAATACAGTGCCGAGAACATTATACACAGCGGATTGGTCCTTATCTTGTGATAAACAATACACTCTATTTATGGTGGACATTCACACCAGGGATACGTCAATACACCAATTCAAAAGGATACCTGTGGTGGACTCAAAAGAAAGGGGCGCTGTTGGGGGACTCAATTGACCCTGTGACTTTGATTCCAACACCTAGTGTATACAGAAGATGGAATATACTACATGACACATGATGTCAACATAAGGGTACCTTTGAAAGATCCAAGTGACCCCTCCATTATTTGATATATGATTTGTGATTTATGACATATGCCTTACAGTGTTTGTGATTTTATATTTATTTTATGGTCGATCGAATTTTAATGCGAATTGGGTTATAATGTGTATTGGGTTATAATAAATTCCAGGTATTTTATGATATACTAGTGCATTTTATTTTCCTTGTGATACGGTGGTAGTAGAGTGCCTCCCCCTTCTTAAAATATTTAGTTTTGTTTGACTGTTAACCCTTGCTTTATTACCGGAAAATATGTATTAAAACGGAAATTTTGCCAAAAAATTTGTGTTTTGGCACCGTTTTTATTTTATTTTTTTATCGCTGTTCATCCGAGGGGTTGGGTCAAATGTTATTTTTATAGGGCAGATTATTAAGGATGCGCCAATACCTAATATGTAAACTTTTTTTATTTATTTAGATTTTACACTATATTATCATTTTAGGAACAAAAAATAAATAATTTTACTATCTACATAGCCTGGGAGCTACATTTTTTTTTTTTGTTGGGAGACTATCTGAGCTCATTTTTTTGCTGGATGAGATGGCGGTTTTATTGGCAGGTGGGGGTGCATATGACTTTTTGATCGCTCGCTATTACACGTTTTGTAGTAATAGGTGACAAAAGAAATGGCTTTTTTGACAAAGTTTTTATATATTTTTTTTTAAGTCGTTTATCCGAGGGGCTAGTTTATGGGGTATTTTTATACAGCAGATTTTACTGGACGCGGCGATGCCCAATATGTATGGCTCTCAGACTTAAGAGACACTAAAACAGGCATCCTCAAACTGCAGCCCTCCAGATGTTGTAAAACTACAATTCCCACCATGCCCTACTGATAGCTGTAGCTGGGCATGCTGGGAGTTGTCGTTTTACAACATCTGGAAGGCCGTAGTTTGAGGATGCCTGCACTGAAACTAATATCATTTTTGGAAAAAAAATTGCTTCTGTGTCTCCAAAGTCTGAGAGCCATAGTTTTTTTTACATGTTTTCTAGGGGACTGTCGGGAATTATAAAAATTTAGAACTCCATGGAAGTGTGATACTCCCTGAAGCAATCGATAACTCAGAGGCCCGGATGATCGGGGCACGTGTCACATTGAGTGGTGGTGTCCTTCCGTATCCCCCTCTTGTGACACACTCTGCATCTTTTTTGAGTTCATCCCTTCTTTCCAGTATGGGGGACCACACCAGGAAAATATTGGCCAGGGACAATCCGGGCCCCTCCAATTCCCGAGGTACACCGACCTGCTCTTTCCCGGTCTGAAAAAATCAGGTCCTTGAGGACTGCCTCATAGAATTGGAGGAACGTTCCTGTGCTGCCAGCGCTTCGGGATAGTACAAAAGCGTTGTACATGGCAACCTGCACCATGTAGACCACAACCTTTTTGTACCATGCCCAGGTTTTTCGCATGGCATTATATGGTTGGAGGACTTGATCAGATAGATCAACTCCACCCATATACCGATTGTAGTCGACGATACAATCGGGCTTGAGGACCGTTGCCGTGGTACCTCGCACAGAGACGGGGGTGGTGCTGTTACCGTGGATTGTGGACAGCATAAGGACATCCCTCTTGTCCTTATACCTGACCAGCAACAGGTTTCTACTGGTAAGGGCACGGGTCTCACCCCTGGGGATAGGTACCTGGAGGGGGTGGGTAGGGAGGCCGCGAAGATTTTTCCGCACGGTCCCACAAGCGAACGTGGATCTGGCATAGAGGGCCTGATACAAGGGAATACTAGTGTAAAAGTTATCCACGTACAAGTGGTAACCCTTATCTAGTAGTGGGTACATAAGGTCCTATACGAGTTTCCCGCTAACACCCAGAGTGGGGGGACATTCTGGGGGTTCAATACGGGAATCTCGCCCCTCGTACACACGAAATTTGTAAGTGTACCCTGAGGTACTCTCACAAATTTTGTACATTTTCACGCCATACCTCGCTCGCTTAGAAGGAATGTATTGGTGGAAACTGAGTCTCCCCTTGAAAGCAACGAAAGACTCATCAACCATGACCTCCCTTCCAGGTACGTAGGCCTGTGCACATTTGGCCCCGAAATGATCGATGACCGGCCTTATCTTATACAGTCATAGGCAGGATCACTGCGGGGAGGACATGCTGCATTATTTGCATAATGCAGGCATTTCCGGGTGGCCTCAAACCTTGAGCGCGTCATTGGCCATACTGTACAGTCGGGTCTGGTAGAGGATGTCCCCACTCCAGTATTGCCTGATGCTCGGTTTTTGCACTAGACCCATATGCGGCACGAGGCCCCAAAACGTCCTCATCTCAGCTACACTGACCGGGGTCCAGCGACCAGGTCTAGCCAAAAAGGAGCCCGGGTGCTGAGCAATGAACTGTTGGGCGTACAGGTTCGTCTGCTCCACCATCAGATTCACCAATGGGTCACTGAAAAAAAAAACTGAAAAAGTCTATTTCAGTGAACCCCATTGTGTGAATCTGGATTCCAGGATTGCAAACAAAATCTGGAATCGCAGGCTCGTAGTCCACTGGGGGACACCAGCTAAGGTCACCAGTAGGGGGCTCCGGTGTGCTTATTTGGTGGGCCTGGAAACCAGTACAGGGTCCCTAGCACGTGGGGCCCCTGGCTCCGCCTGACGGCATCTCTGCCGCCTTGAGGGCTCATCATCATCAGATGATGATGAGGAGGATGTGGATGAAAGGAGGAACGTGGGGTCATCCTCATCCTCACTGGGGCTCTCGGAGTCGGAGAGCATATGGGCGTATGCCTCCTTCACCGAGAACATATGGTGGGCCATGAGTATGTGTGTGTGCGTGTGTGTAAAACTTTATTGTATGTGCGTGTGTGTGGGGGCACGGGTGTTCGCGTACTCTAAAAAGAATAAAAAATTGACACGTGAAAAAAAAAAATTCTAACTCGCTGATCAGCGGATCAGCGGTGGGGCGAGCGATGCGCAAACAGTGGCTGGACACTAAGAGTGCCGACCACAGTAAGCGCACGCAAAAAAAGAACCACCAAAGAATGCAGCTGCCTTTTATTCATTTCTATGGGGCTGCCGAAAATAGCCAAGCGCTAGCTCAGCTATTTCCATCGGCCACGTTGAAATTAATGGGAAAGGTGGCCGCTCAAGCTCGGTGCACTCCCATTCACTTGTATGGGGAGAGCTCTTAGCGGTGGCTGGACCTCGGGAAACCCGGGGTCCTCCAGCCACCACTCTCCCGCTCCGTTCTTGGCGAAGGTGCGGTTCCCAGAGGTGTGACCAGCAGCTATCAGACAATGGGGGCATATCCTATCCTAGTCTGTGATAGGAATACCCCTTTAACTCAAGACTTAGTTCTAGCTCTAGCACGCCAATAACAGTAGAACTAGACAGCTTATTCGCCCTAATTTGAGAATCAAGGTCTAATAGAATTGCTTATCTATAAAACAAGGTGCAAACCCAAATAACAGTCAAATTAGACAGCTATTCACCCCAATGTGAAAATCAAGGCATAATAGAATTGCTTATCTACAAGGTGGACACTATTTATAAACAAGGAGGACATTGTTCAATTAGATCGCTCTGTGCCCTCCACAGGGATTGATGCAAACTGTGGATTCCTTGATGCAAACTGGCTGAATCCCTTCAGCTTCAGATTACAGTCCCTGCACTGTCCCTGAAGTCTGCCTCTGCTCTCCCTACGATCTCCCTACAGTGTCCCTGCACTATCCCATAAAGCCCAGATTGGTGGACTGCAACAGTGATGGTGAAACTTCTGCACACAAGATCCTGCACACATTGAGTTTTTGATCACTTTTCTTACCAAGTCCTGGTTATTCTAAACTTCTTCCATTAAAAAATGATGGAGGTCTTTGTGCTCTTGGGAACTTTCAGTGGGTCCTTATTCAGATCTGTCCATCCACACAATCCTGTCTCTGAGCTCTACTTGCAGTTTTTTTCTCCTCATGGCTTGGATTTTGCTTGGCAATGCATTGTCAGCTGTGAGATCTTATCTAGACAGGGGTGTGTCTTTCCAAATCATGTAAATTCAGTTCATTGGACAACAGCGGGGCTCTGATTAAGGTGTAGAAACATCTCAAAGATGATGAAGAGAACCAGGAGGCCCCCAGAGCCAAATTTCAAGTGTCATAGCAAAGGGTCTGAATACTTATGTCCATGCAAAATTTTTGTTTTTACTTTTTAATACATTTTCAAAAATGTCTAAACATGTGTTTTTGCTTTTATATTATAGGGTATTGTGTGCAGTTTGATGGGGAAAAACTTCCTTACATTACACAGAAAACAAACCGATCTTAATAAAAACTGTGTAATACTAAATTTCCCCTGTGGTGGTGCTGCAGTGAAATTGATTGCTGGGCATCCAAGAAGAGGGAGACAGAGAGATTCCTGCTTACTCTGCTCACACACAGTGATTGATAATCTTTTCTATACACACCGTCAGGAAAAGCTGTCAATCACCGTGTATAGGCAGACTCTTACTGTCTTTCCTAGGAGTCCTGTCAGGATTTGGTCTCCCTGCTTTTGAGTCACAAAGGCTGTTCCAAATCATATAAACCTACATATCCCAGAGTTCAGCTTCTCTCCCTCTATCATCTCCTTACTTCATTCAGTATAAATCAACTGATAGATTTGCTTTAAGTGCTTTTAGGTCCCGAGCTACTTGAGAAACCTTGGTGTGGTGCTCGGGCTTCGACATGTCCTCCACAGCAGGACATGTTGACTAATCTTTCAATATTAACATCGTTTGAGGGCTTAGTAAGACCGCAGTGTGCACCTGTCTTGTCATTTGTTATTGCTATATTGTTTTATTATTTATCACATCCACACAATTGCCATCTTGTGTAGGATGTCTATTGTGGTACTTATGACCGCTGCGGGCATCCTCCACCGTATGCATTTTTACTGGGGATCACCATTAGCAACGGGCCACAAGTGGAGGATTTGCTCCCCTGTATATATATGCACAACTGCATTTTTGGGTTGAGCACATCCTGCTTCATGCCACCTTTCAGTTGTTTTGTATATATAATTTTTTGGAGGTGTATAATCTCCTAAGTAAATGTAGTCTGTTTTCCATCCACAGGCTACATTTGGGTGCACCTGTGAGGCCTGGGCCATATCAGCCAGTCTTGGGTGGGGCTCACAGCCTTCTCCCTCCTTCCATTGCAGGCATGGTTACATGCTAGAGGTAATTGAGGAGTTTGCTGCGAGTTGGCCTTTACATTCCTATAATTTAGCCCACTGGCCCCTGGTATTGCCCATACGGCACAGGTAGGTGAGTGTTAGGTCCCGAGATATTTAAGAAACCTTGGCGTGGTGCTCGGGCTTAGACATGTCCTCCACTGTAGGACATGTTGACTAA
Organism: Bufotes viridis; assembly: GCA_033119425.1. Classification (NCBI taxonomy): domain Eukaryota; kingdom Metazoa; phylum Chordata; class Amphibia; order Anura; family Bufonidae; genus Bufotes; species Bufotes viridis. The sequence continues at coordinate 458,116,682 of CM065590.1, forward strand.
TCTCTCAATTTTAACATCAGTTTGAGGGCTTAGTAAGAACGCAGAGTGCACCTGTCTTGTCATTTGTTATTGCTATATTGTTATATTATTTATCACATCCACACAATTGCGATCTTGTGTAGGATGTATATTGTGGTACTTGTGGTCCGCTGCAGGCATCCTCCACCGTATGCATTTTTGATGGGGATCTCCTTTAGCAACGGGCCACAAGTGCAGGATCTGCTCCCCTGTATATATATGCACAACTGCATTTTTGGGTTGAGCACATCCTGCTTCATGCCACCTTTCAGTTGGTTTGTGTATATTAAGTGCTATTTAAGCCTAGCTGTGACTCTGAATGTAGCATGTGCTCTGTGAGATCTGTTATAGTAACCCTACATAAAAGCGAGAATTAGTAATTGAGACGGTCCAATCCTCTCTACTCCAAAAAGACTGAATGTGGGAGCTAACTATAGGGAAACCGCACTACTTTGTTCTTTTCCTTCTAGGCCAGCTGTATTTTATAGATGAATGAAATGAGCAATGCATGTGCTCCCATTTCCCAATATAGCTTCAGTTATCATCAAGATTTTGCAGCTAGTACAGTTAAAAATCTCCTCGTTACTATGTGGGAGGTGACAGAGAATTGAGCAAATAGCCTATTTCTGTAGTTTATTATATCAGATAAAACTGCGATAGATGACATGATGACAGTAATTGTCAAGGTATAGATATGAATCTATGCCAATACGTGATCCATGATACAGATGGAAAAGCAAGAAGGATTATTTTCGGTGAACCTGGTGCACCATCCTTGTCCTGATAATATCTATCCCTTCTTCGCAGTAGGTACCGATATGGACCACCAACATCACACACACATATCATTGTATGTAATAGGCTTTAGTTACTTCCTATACCCCGACACCCAGCTGAGGTACAGCCGGACAAGTTAATTAAAATGACATGATCTTGTGGAGAGTTTCGGTGGGATTTTTGACACTCTGTGTGTGTTCAATATGTTTACAGCTTTCAATACAGAACTGAACGACGCTTCCAGTAAAAGTTATCATCGGCTAAAGAGATATGACAGACTCTGGGGTGATCCGCAGATTACAGAACTGTTAACTGTATTTGTACAATATGAAGTGAGAGATGATGGGGAATGTCTCTTTTTATAGGTAACATTATATTATAGGCTAATGGGATTCAATCCCAGGAGTTTTAGCAGATCAGCGTTAAGGTAGAGAAGCACAAAGTGGGTTTGAAACAAAATTTCAGCAGCAGAAAGTTTATGGTATATGTGACCATAAATCTCAGCACCAAAATCTGCACCGAGTTGTGCAGATTCTGATGAGTAAATGCTGTGGATTTCACCATTTGTACTGCAAATTAATATATAAAATTACTCTGCTAATTTAAAGGCTATGAAGAGAGATGAGCGAATCGAGGTTGACGTAGAGGAATTCGATTTGAATTTCAGGAAAAATTTGATTCGCACCGAAGCCGAATTTCCTCGCGCTTTGTGGTAATGAACCACATTTTTTCCTAAAATGGCTGCTGCACGTGTGAGGACATGGAACAAGGAACTCTGGGAAGGCGGGATCACCCATAATGCCATGCATCCAGCCAATCATGGCTGGATGAGCGAATCGAAGCTGACGTAGTGGAATTCGATTTGAATTTCAGGAAAAATTTGATTCGCACGAAGCCGAATTTCCTCGCTCTTTGTGGTAACGAATCACATTTTTTCCTAAAATGGCTGCTGCATGTGTGAGGACATTGAGCAAGGAACTCTGGGAAAGCAGGATCACCCATAATGCCATGCATCCAGCCAATCTGCAGCCAGCCAGCCCTGTGATGTCACAGCCCTATAAATAGCCTCACCCATCTTGGATTCAGCCATTTTCCAGTGTACTCAGTGCAGGGAGAGACGTCAACAGGAGCTAGGGACAGCGCTAGGAAAGACTTCATTGTGCTAAAAAAAAACGATTTACAAGTGCAGGGAAAGATTATTGAAGGAGTAGGGAAAGGAAAGGGAGGAATCACTCTACAGCTTTTATGTTGAACAGGGTTTGCTGTAATTCCAGCAAACCATTCTTATTATTAGGGTGCAAGTGCTGTTTGATACAGCCATTAACAGGGTTTATTACAAGAAAATATTTCTACGTATTATTTGCCCTAGTGCGGTGCAGTTATATGTTCTAAAGCATTTTTTGGCTTGTATTAGTGGCAACAGAAAAATATATTTGACGTTCAGCGGTATAGTTATATGTTCTAAAGCCCTTTTGTGGCATGTATTAGTGGCAAAAGAAAAATATATCTGCCATTCAGAGGTGCAGTTATATGTTCTTAAGCCTTTTGTGGCGTGTATTAGTGGCAAAATAAAAATATATTTGCCGTTCAGAGGTTCAGTTATATGTTATAAAGCCATTTTTGTCATGTAATAGTGGCAAAATTAAAATATATTTGGCGTTCTGCGGTGAAGTTATATGTTCTAAAGCCTTTTGTGGCGTGTATTAGTGGCAAAAGAAAAATATATTTGCCGTTCAGCAGTACAGTTATATGTTATAAAGCCTTTTGTGGCATGTATTAGTGGAAAAAGAAAAATATATTTGCCGTTCAGCGGAGCAGGTATATGTTATAAAGCCCATTTTGTCGTGTAATAGTGACAAAATAAAAATATATTTGCCATACAGCAGTGCAGTTATATGTTCTAAAGCATTTTGTGGCGTGTATTAGTGGCAAAAGAAAAATATATTTGCCGTTCAGCGGTACAGTTAAATGTTATAAAGCATTTTTTGTCGTGTAATAGTGGCAAAAGAAAAATATATTTGCTGTTCAGCGGTGCAGTTATATGTTCTAAAGCCCTTTTTGTTGTAAAACTGTGGCAAAATAAAAATATATTAGCTGTTCAGCGGTGCAGTTATACAGTTGTGTTCAAAATTATTCAACCCCCACTGACATTGAGTGTTTTGGCCAGTTTGACATTGATTTTGATCATTTCAGTCATCTTGTTTACAATTAAATCAAAGAGGCACTTGTATGTCAGACAAATATAACATAACATTTATATTGAAATAACCACAAATGTCTTTTTCTGTGCTCACATCATTATCAGTTTTATTCAACCCCCAAGTAACATTCAATCTTAGTACTTAGTACAACATCCTTTTCAAGTTATAACAGCTTTTAAATGTGAAGCATAGCTTGACACAAGTGTCTTGCAGAGATCTACGGGTATCTTCACCCATTCTTCATGGGCAAAAGCCAAAAGCCTCCAGTTCAGTCACATTCTTAAGCTTGCGCGCTGCAACTGCTTTCTTTAAGTCCCACCAGAGGTTCTCAATCGGATTTAATTCTGGTGACTGCGATGGCCACTTCAAAATGTTCCAGCCTTTAATCTGCAACCATGCTCTAGGACTTGGAGGTATGCTTGGGATCATTGTCCTGTTGAAAGGTCCAACGTCTCCCAAGCCTCAGGTTTGTGACGGACTGCATCACATTTTCATCCAATATCTCCTGGTACTGAAGAGAATTCATGGTACCTTGCACACGCTGAAACTTCCCTGTACCTGTAGAAGCAAAACAGCCCCAAAGCATGATTGACCCCCCGCCATGCTTCACAGTAGGCAAGGTGTTCTTTTCTTCAGAGGCCTTGTTCTTCCTCCTCCAAACATAGCGTTGAACCATGGGCCCAAACAGTTATAATTTTGTTTCATCAGTCCACAGAACACTATCCCAAAACTTTTGTGGTTTGTCCACATGACTTTTGGCATACTGCAGTCAACTCTTCTTATTCTTTGGAGACAGCAAGGGGGTGCGCTTGGGAGTTCTGGCATGGAGGCCTTCATTACACAGTGTGCGCCTTATTGTCTGAGCTGAAACTTTAGTACCCGCATCTGACAAATCTTTTTTAGTTCCTCAGCAGTCACACGGGGACTTTTCTCCACTTTGCTCTTCAGATAGCACACAGCAGTCAAAGTCAGCATCTTCTTTCTGCCACAACCACGTAGCGTTTCAACAGTGCCCTTTGCCTTGAATTTGCGAATGATGCTTCCTATGGAGTCTCTTGGTATGTTTAACATCTTTTCAATCTTCTTATAGCCATTGCCCTTCCTGTGAAGAGAAATCACCTCTTCTCTTGTCTTCCTGGACCATTCTCTTGACTTCACCATGTTTGTAAACACACCAGTAAATGTCTAGAAGGAGCTGAGTATCACAGTCATTTTACATCTGCCTAATTGGTGCTTATTATGCTTGATTGCTGCTCCTTGACATCCACAGGTGTTTTCAATACCTGATCGAAAACACTTGACCGAACCTCTGTTCTTAAGAGTGGTAGTCTTTAAGAGGTTAAATAATTTTGTCAATGAAGAAATCACAAAAAAAACATTTAATACTGTATTACAAAAACAATTGATGTCATTTTAGTTGCATTTGGTTCTATAGAAAATCCTTGTAAGATTTCATTCTGAACATAAATACAAATGTACACTAAATTCCCTAAAACCCTTTACAGCATTGGGGGTTGAATAATTTTGAACACAAATGTATGTTATAAAGCCTTTTTTTGTCATGTAATAGTGACAAAATAAAAAAATATTTGCCGTTCAGCAGAGCAATTATACGTTCTAAAGCATTTTGTGGCGTATATTAGTGGAAAAAGAAAATATATTTGCCGTTCAGTGGTGCAGTTATATTTTATAAACCCTTTTTGTGGTGTATTAGTGAAAAATAAAAAAATATTTGCTGTTTACTGGTGCAGTTATATGTTCAGAAGCCCTTTTTTGGGTGTATTAGTGGCACAAAAAAGGGCTTATTAGCCGTTGTGTGGGGAAGTGAGAAAATTACAGACTTTTTTGGGGTGTTTTAATTTCCTTTTTATTTATTTATTTGATCTAACAGTATGTCAGACAGAGAAGTGACAGGCCCTGCACAGTGGAGTGGCAGAGGCCTAAATGTTTCTGGTGCAGGAAGAGGTCGCAGCAGAGTAAGGGGCCGTGGCAGCAGGGGTCACTTTGAGAGGCCTGGGTTCCCAGTGTCAGCTAGCGGTCATGTCTTGACCAGAACCCAGCGGTTCTTGAATGGTTGTCTCGATCTTCGACTTCGTCGCAAGTGACATCAGACACCTCCAGCCAACAGTCGGTGGGTTTGTCAGACACAACCCTTAGTTGGCATGGCCCGGGAGAAGGCCCTGTGCCCTCACCTGTCCTCATCCTGCCTCTGTCCTTTTCTGTTCCCTTAGCCAGAGAAGTATTATATGCTGTGGGCTCAGCTCCACTATACAGTGAGGATGAGCGACTAGAAGACAGTCAGCAGCTACTGCCCAGCCAAGATGTGGAGGAGACAGCCGCCGCTTCCTCCACTAGGCAGGAAAGTAGTGATGAGGAGAGTGGCTTGTGAGCTGGTGTGGCAAGCAGTCAGGCTCCTGACCCAGAGAGGGTTGAGGAGGACATCAGTGACGTGCAGACAATACTCAATGATGATGACGTAGCTGATCGCACTTGGGAGCCGGGTGACGAAGGGGCTTCATCATTATCGGGAGAAGAGGGTGGTAGCTTGCCCGTGAGCCAGCGGCGGAGCCAGCAAGTCGCTAGCTTGGCCTGGAGTCAGCAGGGTGACAGCAGTGGGAGGTCGGGAGCAAAACATGCCAGGGGTAGGCCACCCACTTTGCAGGAACCTACCTGCCCGCAAAGTAGCGGTGCACGGATTCAAGGAGGCAGCGGTGGTAGAAGTCAGTCAGTTCATAGTGTTGGGGGTAAAATAACCTACTCGACGGTGTGGCAGTATTTTGTTAAGCCGCCGGAGGAGGTGAACATGGCCATATGTAGAATCTGTGGGCAGAAGGTAAAGCGTAGCCAGTGTGCCAAAGTTGGCACCACGGCCCCTGCGTCAACATATGCAGCATCACCATAAAGTGGCCTGGAAGAACCGTGGCTCCGATGTGGTGGTCCACCCTGCCGCAGCAACCGCTGCATCACCCAATGGCATGCAGCCGATTTTTTTAGGCGGTCAAGGCTCCACCACCTCAGCCGAAGGGAGTTGTCTGTTCTTTCCATCATCTGCTGGTCCTGATGCTCCTGCTCCTGGCCCTCCTACTCCTCGTCAGTCATTCCATCATCAATCGATCACTGAAGCCATTGCCAAGAGACAACAGTATGCGTGCACTCATCCAACAGCGCAGAAGCTGAATGTGCTCCTGGCCAAGTTGCTGGTGCTGCAGTTCCTCCCTTTCCAAGTGGTAGACTCTGCACCTTTAAGAGAACTGATGGCTTGTGCCAAGCCAAGGTGGAGAGTCCCAAGCCATCATTTCTTTGCCAAAAAGGCAGTACCAGCCCTTGACACGTATGTAAAAAAGAAGGTGGGCCAGTCTTTGAGCCTGTCGGTGTCTGCCAAAGTGCAGGGCAGTGCCAACATGTGGAGCTGTAACTACGATAAGGGACAACACATGTCCTTAACGACCCACTGGGTGAAAGTGGTTCCTGCACAGCCACACCAGCAACTTGGCCAAATGACGCTGCCTCCGCCACCACATTCTCACGCCATTGGTCCTGCGACAATGTCCGCCTCTGCATACTCATCCTCCACCGTGTCCTCAGCCTCCACTGTAGGGACAACTCACAGCGCCTTTCCAGCACACCACATGTTCAGGTGTCACGCTGTTCTGCACCTCGTTTGCCTGGGCGAACGGAGTCACACAGGGGATTTCATCAAGAAATCGAATCCTGGCTTTCTCCTCGACAACTGGAAATCGGAACCATGGTAACCAACAACGGAAAAACATGCTGTCGGCGCTGCGTCAAGGAGGGCTAAGCAATGCGCCCTGCATGGCATACGTGTTCAATCTGGTTGTCAAGCAGTTCCTGAAGTCTTCCATCCATCTGCAAGACATCCTAAAAATGGCCAGGAAACTTTGCATGCACTTCAGCCACTCGTACACCACAAAGCACACTCTCCTTAAGCGGCAGAATGGCATTCCCCAACATTGGCTGATACGGGACGTTTCCACCCGTTGGAATTCCACCTTTCATATGTTAGACCGACTATACGAACAGAGAAAGGACTTAAACAATTTCTTGATGATCCAAGCGGACAGGAGTACATCCCTGTGTAACTTTGATGTCAGCCAGTGGCAGCTCATGCGTGACACCTGCTGTTTGCTCAGGCCCTTTGAGGAGGCCACGTTATTTGTCAGTCGCCAGGACTACGGGATGAATGATGTCATTCCATTGCTTCATGTCCTGGAATAGATACTACTAAATCTGGCTGGTCAGGGGACTGGAGACATGGCGCCTACATCTCACGGCCACATGAGCCCTGTGGGGGCTGAACTGGAGGAGGAGGAGGACATTGGAGCACAAGCAATGTGTAGCGAAATGGGTGGTTTTTTTACACAGGTGACAGGAGAGGAGGCGCAGGAGCAGCCAGAGGAGCTACAGGGTGATGAGGAAGAGGATACAGAGGACCCAGACACACCGTGGCAGTATGCAGTGGAGATGGAGGCAGGGAGTCCCTCCGAGTCCTTTGCACAAATCGCCTGATGCATGAGGCAGAGGGATGACTTTTGGCTCTCCACCTTGTTGGACCCTTGCTACCGGTCCAAAATGGGGGCCTTTTTTACACCCGCTAAGAGGGAGGACAAACTGAACTACTTTAGAGACATCCTATGTAGTCAGTTGGCCGCTGCCTATCTGCACCACCGTCCATCCTCTTGCAGTTCTAAATGGGGGGGGGGGGCCTCTGCATTCATGTTCCACTGCCATGGCTGCTGGGGAGGGGTGGGGTGGCAGGAGCTGTACCAGCTTCATCAGCAGTAGCTTGAGTCTAGAGCCACTGATGAGCAGCTTTCTTCACCTGCATAATGAAGACACTACTCACCAGCAGCTAGACATAGAACAGGACCTGAACTAGCAGGTGGTGGCATACTTGGACAGCACCCTACCACCCCACATTGAAGATCAGCTGGACAACTGGGCAGCCAAACTGGATTTGTGGCCGCAACTGGCAGAGTTTGCCCTGGGAAAGCTGTCCTTCCTGGCCAGAAGTATGGCATCAGAGCGGGTGTTTAGTGCGGCGGGGGCCATAGTTACCCTAAGAAGAACTCGCCTGTCCACCCAAAGTGTGGAAAGACTGACCTTTGTCAACATGAATCAGGCGTGGATCAGTCAGCTTCCTAACTGAAGGAAAAGACAGAAAATTCACAGGCTGCTACTACAGCATCACAGCTATGTACAGAAAAAAGGATTCCATATTTTTAATAAATACCAATTTAAAAATAATTATTTTTAGTTTAAAATAATTACCATGCAATAATAAATTTGCAAGTTTTCAAACTTTTGGGCAGCCCCTCCCTTCCCAATGGAGCAGTGGAGGGAAGCATACTTACCTGCTTTCTTATGTGTGGAGAAAGAGAATTCAAACATCAGTTCACAATAGGAAATGGTTCTTCACAGTAAAAGTAGTCAAGTAGGGGTTGTTTCATCTGAGACATACCACTAAGATCTCTAGAACATTACCCCTGAAGTGAGTGGAGAGCATACTTGGTGCGCTCTACATTCATTTCTACGGGAGTTCCAAAAAGAGCTGAGAGAGCAAATGAGCCTTTAGGAGCAATGGGGGCGTAGCTATTACACCTAGAGGTTCAGCTCTCTCTGCAACTGCTGTTCCCTCTCCACTTTGATTGACAGGACCAGATGTGATGACGTTTTCAGTTCACTGCCTGGCTCTGTCAATTAAAGTGCAGAGGTCGTGACAGTTGCAGAAAGAGCAGAGCCTTTAGGAGTAACAGAAACACCCTCATTGCTCCTGGGGGCTCATTTGCATATATTAAAACTTCCTTTTTATCAGCAATTCAGGTGTGCTGTGGTCCATACATGGCCCCCCTCTTCCACTCTCTGTAAAACGTAAGGGATAAACAGACATTGCAGAGACAGTGTGTCCCAGGTGTGGCAGCATCACATACTGACAGTTTGTGACATGGCCGCAGCAAAGACACTCAAAAAGAGGTTTTCCAGGATTTACATATGGAGGTTCTATCCTCAAGGAACAGCGCAGCGGCCTCCTTACAGCTTCCCATTGGATAGTAACTGTGCTTGGTACTGCAGTTCAGCCCCATTCACTTCCATTAAGATGAGCATGGGCATGTCACAGATAGAAGAGATGTCACATGGCCACATGGAGCGCTGCAACCTCTGTGCACAGCTGGCATGGGTTCCAGGAGTCGGACCCCCACTGATCTCATATTGATACCATATCCTTAGGATAGGTCATTAATATGTACATTCTGTCACAGGGATTTACCCTTTTAATAAATAAAAGGGGTAAATAAAAGCTTGATAAAACGTGAATAAAAACTTTAAAAATAAATCCCAAAAACATCTAAATGTTAATGTAAAAAGATAGAACAAATAGCTGTTAGAAAAATTGCATTGCTACAGTCTAGCACCTGGTGAATTGGCCGTAGGTCACTGGTCTCAAGCTGCCATCTCCCTCAAATGTATCTGTGTTTTGGGGAGGTGGTAGTATTATTTAACTAAATGGTCTTGTAAATTAGTTACAGTATGGCGATATTTTTGCCACTTTGGTCTGTAAAAGGCAGTCAGGTAGACAACATGCATATACATTTTCTCCTGCAGGACTTGCGGAGGGAGACACGTAAAGTGGCCATGTTGTACAATGGCACCACTTGACTGCTACCTTCATCCACCTCATAGTGGTGACATCCTGCTCAGCCAACCACAAACCCACCACTCAATTGAGGGAACAGCTCAGGTGGCTAGGTCAGAGGAGAGATGAGGTAGAAAAACCTGTGGGGCTCCACAATTCAGGGAGTAGCAATAGCTTTATACTGAAGAGGAAACATTATATCAGTATATGCCATTTTTTAATCTAATCCAAACCACAAGTGACATTTAAGTGTCTGTCCTCTCCTCTCCACCAAGGTTTTCCTTTAGTGTTGCAGCCATTCCAAGGGAATTACTCTTTACCTAAAAGGGCCACATTTCTCTATCTCTTGTCTACAATAACCACTGCATCATACCCCCAGGCTGTGAGCTCACCAACTCTTCGGTGGTCCCTGAAACCATACTCCTTAATCTAGGATGCTCTGTGTCCTCCACATCCCGCTCAGTTTATCCTGGCATAGCACATTGTTACATGGTGGTGCCCATGTGCAATGCCAGCCTTTAACCAAGCTCAGGGAGCACAGGCAGGAGCTGTGATGGGTGCTCCTCTCCGTACACCATTTGCGGTGGCCCATTGTGACCACCAGTTTCAGGGAGAATACAGCCTACTGACATGCACTGCACAGCTGATCTGCGTCTGCTAAGAGCCAGCAGCTGGTACAGCTACCCAGGACCCATAGATTACGTGATTACTGGGGCAGGAAGTGGCATTGCCATTGCCTGATCTGCATACACCGCATTCATTGAGCCCTATCTGTACAGCGATGAGGAAATATGGGAATTACATCTGCCACTGGGAATGGATTCCCCCATCTCTGCAAGGACATTCACTCCTGGGAAATATACATTATGATTGTTCACAGGAGCTACCATATACAGTGCATTTGGAAAATCTTCTGACCCTCTCACTTTTTTCACATTTTGCAATCTTGACACCTTGTGCTAAAATAAAATAAAAAATAATAAAAAAAAATCACAGAACTTTAGAAATGTTTCAAAGTTTATTAAAAACTAAAAAGTTAAATTTTGCATGGGCATAATTATTCACACGCTTGTCATGAAATTTAACAATAGGGGCCTCCCATTTTGCTTGATCCTCTTTGAGACCTTTCTACGCCAAGTCCATTTGTGATAAATTCAGTTGATTGGACATGATTTCGAAAGACTCAGTACTGTCCATATAAGATCTCACAGCTGACAATTCATATCAGAGCAACTATGAGGAAATAACTCTCTGTACGGCCCAGAGACAGCAGTGTGTGGAGGCACAGATCTAGAGAAGGGTACAAAAATAAATTCTGCTCTACTGAAAGTTACCAAGAGCACAGAGAACATCTTTCAATGGAAGATGTTTGGAACAACCTAGACTCTTTCTAGAGCTAAAAACAAACAATGCAACAACACTCTGCAAACACAAATAACAAGGTAAGTGCAAATGTGCCATACTCACTATAGAAAATGTAAAATGCTAATGCTGGGTTATAAATGTGAGATCCTTGGCAAATATATTTTGTACAAAATTATTTGTGCTTGTCAAGGCAATCTCTTTAAGACGGGAACCTAACACTAAATACCACATTCACTAGTGCCATACCGGCCTCCATTACATTCAGGAAATGCAGGTTCCACATGATATTATACCTCTTATGGTGCCACAATGGCCTCCATTATATCCAGGGGATGCAGGCTTCACATGCATGCTGAACCCACACTATAATGTACCTCTTTGGTGGCTCACTGGCCTCCATTTTGTTCAGGGAATGCAGGTTCCTCTAGTATGCTGAGCTACATCTTTATAGTTGCACTAATTTAAAATCAGCCTATGGGGCAGACAATTTTTTGTTTTTGTGCTTTTAGCCATGGCCAGTGGCGTTGCTAGGGCTGGTGTCACCTGGTGCGGTAGAAAATGGTGTCACCCCCCCCCCCCCCAGCACAACACCCCCCCTCCCATCGGCGGCGATCTCTCTGCTTAGCCCCGCCCCCACGTCAGCTGTCTGTTTACTATCTAAACCCCCATCCATGTTATCGCTTGGGTTCAAATTCTAGCACCCCCAGCAGGCCCCCAACCCCTGGCGATCTATCTTCTGTCTGCTTAGAACCCCCACACACACACACACATATTTGCATACATATTATATTCTGTATCCAGAATATATCCAGAATACAGCACCACATACCTTACATCCAGTAACTTCTCTGATGCAGACCACTTCTTTCCTCATCTTCTCCTTTCAGATCAGACCGCCATGATGATTTTTCACCCATCTCTCGTCTCTGTAGTTTGACAAAAGACATCTTAGGTTCCTACTTTTCCATCATCCTCCTACCTTATTAACAACTCACCTGCCACCTTCAGTAATAATAATAATGTGCACTAATTCAAAAGTGCTCCCGTTCTGTGTGCCGCTGCAAAAACCTCCCTCAGTGCCGCCAGCTGAGCGAATGTCCCCATAATGTGTGCAAGTATAAAATACCCCTATATATTGCCCCTAGTAAATGCCCACATAGTGCTCCTCTCCTCTTCCCCATAGTGCCCCCAGAATGTGGCAGTATAAGATTCCCCCATAGTGTCCCCCAGAATGTGCCAGTATTAAATGCCCCTTCTTAGTGCCCCCATAATGTGCCTATATAATATACCCCCATAGTATTCTTCTCCCATCCAACACCATAGTGTCCCCATAATGTGCCAGCAATGCCCCATAGTGTCCCCCATGTGCCAGCAATGCCCCCATAGTGTCCCCCATGTGCCAGCAATGCCCCCATAGTGTCCCCCATGTGCCAGCAATGCCCCCATAGTGTCCCCCATGTGCCAGCAATTCCCCCATAGTGTCCCCCATGTGCCAGCAATTCACCCATAGTGTCCCCCATGTGCCGGCAATGCCCCTATATTGTCCACCATATGCCAGCAATGCCCCCATAGTGTTCCCCATGTGCCAGCCATTGCCCCAAAGTGTCCCTTTATGCCAGCAATGACCCCCCAGCGCAGCCCAGCGCCTCACAGAAAAACAAAACAAAACACATACTTACCTCCATGGCAGTGATGCGATGCAGGCCTGTCCCGAGCAGTACAGCTCAGGCGGAGCGATGACGTAATCGCGCCGCCTGCACCGGCCTCTGATAGGCTGCTGGCCTTGTGCCGGCAGCCTATCAGAGGAACAGGGAAGAGAGATGCCTCTCCCTCCCCTGCTGCAGTGTTCATCGCGATACAGATGAATGTAGGGAGATGAGTGCTTCCATAATGCAAGTGCTCATCTCTCATCTCCTGGTGGTGTCACCCAGGGGCCTAGCTAGAAATGACTGGGCCCCACAGCAAAAAATGTTATGCCCCACCCCCCATAGCTAAATTTTTTTATGGGCCCCCCCTCGCGGATCTCCCACCCCCACCCCCACATACCTATCGTACCTCCCACCCCTTTCAGAGCTTCCACCCAAACACCCCTCCAGGACCTCCCATCCCAACATCCCCACACCCTCCCTAGATCCCCCATCAGTGTCATCCACACATCCCCCATCAGTGTCCTCCATACATCCCCCATCAGTGTCCTCCACACATCCCCCATCAGTGTCCTCCATACATCCCCCATCAGTGTCCTCCATACATCTCCCCATCAGTGTCCTTCACACATCCCCCATCAGTGTCCTCCATACATCCCCCCATCAGTGTCCTCCATACATCCCCCCATCAGTGTCCTCCACACATCCCCCCCTAAGTGTCATCCACACATCCCCCCCATTAGTGTCCTCCACACACACCCCCATCAGTGTCCTGCACACATAACTCATCAGTGTCATCCACACAACCCCCCATCAGTGTCCTCCACACATACAACCCCCCATCAGTGTCCTCCACACATACCCCCATCAGTGTCCTCCACACATACCCCCATCAGTGTCCTCCACACATCCTCCCCATCAGTGGCAACCATACATCCCCATCAGAGCTTCATATTAACCTGCTATACTACTATTATGGCTAAAAACCTCAGTAATAGTTTCCCATATATAATAAATTTATATATATATATATATATAAATATTTATATCAGAAGCATAAATATATATTATCATACTTCTGATGTACATGAATGCATAATTTAGCCTCTATTTCTAAAAGGTTGCCACCAGGACTAGAACTCACAACCATTCACATCAGAGGCAAAAACCCTAACCACTGAGCTATGAAGCTCAATGATAAATTATGTTGGAAAAAACTCTTAGTAGTGTATCATGTATTAGGTATTCCTATATAGCAGAAGTATAACTAAATAAAAAATAAATGTGTAATTACTATATATAAATGTAGTAATTACACATTTATTTTTACTGTATTTTGTGTCATACATTTCTTTTACAATTACTGAAAAGAAATATGTAATTTATACTTCGGCTGTATAGTGTATCATGTATCACTCTGCTGTATAGGAATACCTAATACTTGATAAACTACTATGAGGTTTTTCTAATACAGTTTACCATTGAGCTCCATAGCTCAGTGGTTAGTGTTCTTGCCTCTGACATGAAAGGTTGTGAGTTCGAATCCTGGTTGCAACTTTTCAGAAATAGAAGCTAAATTAGATTAAAATACATTGGGTGTCCCCAAGCATACTGACAATGCTTGGGGATACCCCCTTCATGTTCATAGCACTGACTCCATATATGGACACAACCATATATGGAGTCAGAGCTCAGACCGGGATTCCCTCTACAGCGATCAGTGCAGTGAATAAATTATCTTGTGCTGGCAGCCGGCACTGGTGTCACCCCATCAGTGGTGTCACCCGGTGCGGCCCGCAACGCCACTGGCCATGGCGTCATGCACCTGCCAACTGGGATGTGCTGACTGATCCCCAATTTTATCTTCCTAGAGCTGGCTACCCCACCAAACTAAGTGATCGAAGGAAAAGGTTCTTGGTAAGACAGAGGTGACCAAGAACCCAGTGGTCACTCTGGCTGAGCTGCAAAGATACTGTGTGCAGATGGGAGAAACGCCCAGAAGGTCAACCATCACTGCAGCACTACCCCAATCTGGGCTTTATGGCAGAGAGACCTTTCCTCAGTAAAAGACACGAGAGTTTATAAAAAAAAGCACCTAAAGGACTCTCAGACTATGAGAAACCAGATTCTGTGGTCTGATGAAACCAAGATTGAACTTTTTTGCTTCAATTCTAAGCGTCATGTCTGGAGGAAACCAAGCATTGCCCAATACCATCCTTACAGTGAAGCATGGTTGTGGCAGCATCATGCTCTGCTGGGTCTTTCAGTGGCTGGGACAGGGAGACTGGTCAGGGCTGAGGGAAAGCTTGACTTCAGACTGGGCCATAGGTTCCAACAAGACAATGACCTTTAGCATACAGTCAGGAGAACACAGTGGAGTGGCCCAGCCCGAACACTCTGGAGAGACCTTAACATGTCTGTACATCAACAGTACCCATCGAACCTGACAGAGTGTGAGATGAATGGCAGAAAGTCCCCAAATCCAGGTGTCTAATCCTTGTGGCATCATACCCATGAATACTGGAGGCTGTAATTGTTGCCAAAGTACTGAGTAAAGAGTCTGAATACTTTTGTCAATGCAATATTTTCCTTTTCAATGATTTAGCAAAGATTTAAAACATTCTGTTTTCACTTTGTCATTATAGGGTATTGACTGCAGAATAATGGGGAAAAATTGAGACAAATAATTTTTTATTTTGGCACAAGGCCATAACATAACAAAATGTGTAAGAAGCGAAAGGGTCTGAAGACTTTCTGAATGCACTGTATATCACCCAAATGGGTGGCTTGTAGCAAATGTGAGGAAACAACATCTGAGCATTTTCACTTTCTGGACCTGTCTTGAAAACTCAATCATTCTGCAGGAGATGGCTTGGGAATGTAGTCACTGTAAATGATTATGATCTCATTTTATACAAGAAGAGAACATACCATGAAAACAATATTCTGCTACTTCCACATATGAATTTACACTAGGGTAAAAACCATAGATACCGAGTTTCCCCGAAAATAAGACAGGGTCTTATATTCATTTTTGCTCCAAAAGATGCGTTAGAGCTTATTTTGAGGGGATGTTTTCATTTTTTTTTTTCATGAACCACAATCTACATCTATTCTCGAACAAAAATATTAACATTTATTCAAATATAATCACACTTACTAGACCCCCTTAGACCCAAAACAGAGTTGGCAAGTACCGATTGTTGATGGAATATGGGCTCTCACACACAGACCTGTGTCACTCCTGTCAAAGCCGCGTCAGTCAGGTCCCTTGCCATTCACCTGAGTTCCTCTGCAGCAAAGTGTAGCGGTTGGCTCACCCTGGTAACTGGAAGCAGCCACAACGCTCGAGAGTGGAGTGATAACAGTAGGACTACCTGATCTGTGTGAGAGCCTAGCACTAGCCAGCCCTTATTGTTATGTCTCAAGGGGTCTTTTAATTCTTTTGGGGTCTACTGTATCTGTCCTACTGTATTATATTTACTTTTTTAAATGTATAGCTGCCTGGACAATACATATTTAAATTAACTTTTTTATGAACTGTAACTAGAGCTTATTTTTGGAGTACGGCTTCTAGGGCTCATTTTCGGGGTACGTCTTATTTTCAGGGGAAAACTATGTGAAAAATAACGATGGTAGATAAATAATGTGATAAATAATTACTATCTAGTGAGATAAATCTAAATGAAACAAATCAATTAATAGATGTTATATGGACAATGTATAACATTTAATTTCATTAAGTAAACATTGCATACATTATGCTCAGGCAGGATCCAAATTTCCCATTTTAAATTTAATGATGAAATGCAAATTATTTGACTGTTAATAGATTTCTCTGGAGGGCACCAGTTCCTGGAATTATCAAATAGTTCTTGACTGTTCTTGGAAAGTGTAAGTAAATGTCAGTATCCCCCGAGAACCATAGTTTACAGAATAATCAATGAAGGAACATGGAAGATAACAAACCGCAGATAACCTATGTGACATAGATACAGCAGTGTTGTATGTGTCAGCCACAAATTGTTCACTGTGGAGTTTTTCACACTAATATCAGCTGTAGAAAAAAATCATATATACTGTATATATATATATATATATATATATATATATAAATAAATAAATAATGAAAATGACAGAGCATCTTGAGATGAATGGGATATTTCAATGGTCAGAACCTAATTCCTTTTCTTTTTAATGAAAACTAGTTCCTGCTTTGCTTTTAAATGGGGATCCCACCACAGACAGTGAAGGCCTATCACCAAATACAGTTAGTTAAATATAGTTATGGTGGTTGTCCATCAGGTTTAACCTTTCTCAGGCCTAGTTATTTGACCAAGATGAAAGCAAAACAAAGTGGCGGACTGGCCCTGGACCCAACAGGGAAATTTCCCAGTAGGCTGATGCTCAGGAGCCCACCTGAGGCCTCCTCATGCCCACCAGCTGAATACATAATACCCTCACACTCTCAGTAGTAATTAAAGCTAGGAGTATCAGGTACTTATGCATTTGGCCAGCAACCGCAAGTGCCTTCCTGAATTCAGCTGTATCGTCATCCTCAGGGCAGTGATACAGTTAAATACTGCAGCGTAGACAGCAGTATTTTGAGCTCCACTGTGGTATTTGATTCTGCTGGGGCGGTATTTTGTGTTTCATTACGGTATTGCTGATCCCATCTAGTTGTGTTGTATTTGCCTACTTGTGTTGTCCTACCTCCTGTCAATTTGGACCCAACTTCAGCATGGGGCCTCTTTTACATTTTTTCCAGGGCGACTTTAATTTCCCAGTCTGCCCCTGGCAAAACACAATTACACATTGCCGACCTCCCTCTAAGCTGATCAATTCTCTTAAAATTAGAGGGGTCCAGTGGTTCAAAATTAAGAGGGTTGTGCCACTACTACAAATATATAGCCCAACAGATATATCTGTTATATCACTTTATCCAGCTATATTAGCCTACCATTGCACCCTGTGGCAAATCAGTTTCCATTTTAGTTGCTGTTGGTAACGTCCAGTAGTGGAGCCTGTAATACAGGACGCACATGCTCACAGCGATTCTTCCCTTCAATAACCACTCCTCTATGTGCAGGGTCAGTTACAGAGTGAGCTATGGATGATTGAATAGACAGACAGATAGATAATAGACAGACAGACATTTTACTCTAACAAATGATGAGCATTAGCACAGGTTGCCTCTGTTGTAACTCCAGTTACACAGGGCATTTTGGATATATGGAGGTAGAAAATGACATGGTTAGGATCACTTGCCCTGCTGATGTCAGCACACATCTCTCTGCTATAAGGCAGTAACCGACTATACCCTGGAGGGGCGTGACTAAGTAACTACCTGGTCTGCACTAGAGCCTCTGATGGTGAGGATAGGCTTGGGCCATTAGGATAGTTACCAGGTACCACTCCAGAGCAGTACCCAGGTCAGTGGCAGCTGACCAGGGGGTAAGAGATAGCACTGCAAGCATAGAGGAGAAAGACGTAGTCAGGAAGTCTGGAATCAGGGCAGGCAGCGATCAAGAAAAGTCCGTAATCAAGCAAAACTGGTAAATTGAGAAGCAGGGTTCGGTATACAGAAAAGCAGAAACTTCCAAACACCTTCACACAAGGGGCTAGACTAGCTAGTGACCAAAATTGCTCAGGCGCCTTCCTGGTGCAGGAAGCGCCTTTAAATACTTCCTGCGACCCAGCCATAGGCTGGGGAGATAGAGGGCATGTACGGGCTGCCTCACAAAATGAGGACAGACACGCCAGCGCACGCCCTAACAACGGTACATGACTCAGGCAGAAAGGAAGCTCCGGCACAGAGCACATATACAACAGTTTAAGCTACCTGCTGCCCGCGCTTGTAAGCACGGAGCATGGCAGTAGGAGGGAATGAGGGAGCCCGGCACCCAGGTCCATGTGTAGGGCCAGCAGCGCAGGCATGGAGTGCTGGGCTAACAATAAGACAGCAGTCACATGACAAACCAGGAAGTGGGATTCATGCATGGGGGATATGAGAAAAGTGCAAATTAGGTGAATTCCAAAATCCAAGGAGGGATGGGAGCTAAAGTACTTGACGAAAATAAAATTTCTTTTAGACACCAAAAAGAGTATCACTGTATCATGCACCACTCCCTTTAGCTTTACAGTAAATCTTACAAAATGTCTCAGTTTTGCATACAGCGGGGCAGAGATATTTAGCTTTATTTTGCATAAAGATTTTGTGCCTGTGCCGTTTTTATTTCGCGTCAGATTTATCATTTGGATTGTTAACTGATTCTAAATCTGTGATGTCTTAGAAAGTAATGAAGAGTAGATGCAACACAAAATGTCTTAGGGCTTTAGATTATCAGAATTGTGCCATCTTGGAGTGGGTATCTAAAGTGGGCAAATCAAAGTGAAAAAGATAAAAAGGTTGGTGCAAAAATGGCGTCTACCATGTTGTAATTTATTAATAGTATTATTATTTAATATTGAAGCGCCATTTATTCCAGTATGATAAGGGGTATACATACATAATACAGACAATTGCACTAAGCACGAACAAGACGAGTTACAAACTGGTACAGAATGAGAGAGGGCCCTGGCCGTGAGGGCTTACAATCTACATGGTATGGGAGAAGGACACAGTAGGAGAGGGTGAAGCTAGTCATGGCGGTATAGAGGCAGCAGGGTCACTGGTTGTAGGCTTGTCTGAAGAGGTGGGTTTTTAGGTTTCTTTTGAAGGATTCCACTGTAGATGAGAGTCTGATATGTTGGGGTACAGAGTTCCAGAGTACGGGGGATGCACGGGAGAAATTTTGGAGGCGATTGTGGGAAGAGGTGATAAGAGAAGAGGACAGAAGGAGGTCTTGTGAGGATCGGAGATTGCGTGTGGGAATGTATCGAGAAAGTAGCTCAGAGATGTATGAAGGGGACACGTTGTGGATGGCCTCATATGTATTTTTTTTGTAATTTGAAGTGAATTCGCTGGGCAATGGGGAGTCAGTGAAGGGATTGGCGGGAGGGGAGAGGCAGAGGAGTAACAGGGTGAGAGGTGGATCAGTTGGGTAGCAGAGTTGAGGATTGATTAGAGGGGGATAGATTAGAGGGGTGTGAGAGTGCTAGATGGAAGGCCACAGTGGAGGATGTTGCACTAGTCTAGGTGGGAGATGATGAGGTCATGTACAAGCATTTTTGCAGACTCCTGGTTAAGGAATGCACGGAGATACTTTGAGTCGGAGGCGGCAGGTCGTGGAAAGGGCTTGGATATGCAATCTGAAGGAGAGGGAAGAATCCAAGGTCACTCCAAGGCAGCGCACTTGGTTGACTGGGGAGAGTGTGCAGCCATTGATCATGATAGATAGATCTGTTGGGAGGGCTTGAGCAAGCTGTGGCTAACAAACTTCATATATTTGGTGCAAGCATGCTTCTCAAGTTCTGCGGCATATGAACGCTTTCCAGGTACAGTGACATTGATATATCTGCAAAGTGTACGGATGGGTAGCACTACTCACTGCTTCCAAGCAGACTTCCAGTTAGTGGCGGTGCTTGTATTGTCCAGTCTCCGGCCTCAGGGACTCAAATTCATGCAGCAAAATGTAGAAAAAATACCAGCACTCCTTTATCTTCAGTAATCTTCTTTTATTCCACCAAAAAACGACAGCAACGTTTCAACCCGAAGGTCTTTATCAAGCTCAACCATACAATCACATAGTGCCTTTAAATAACCCCCAACCTCTTCTGATTGGTCCCCACATTTATCACTTAATTAACACTTTAAAACATATCCTTGAACCAAAATTTTCACATATCCCAATACATTATAGCACACTTACATATTTCGCACTAGATCGTCGTAAGTTCTACCTTTAATCGCTTCAATAATCGCCAAACTATTACTTGGCGTTATTCCTTTGCTACTGCGCATGTCCGGAACTATATTCGTCATTACGATTCAACCACTCGCTATAACGTTATTTTCAAATGACCTCTATGCATCACGTATGCGTCCACGTGTGCGTGCCACTGACGTCACTTCCTTCTCCAACTCCCGCGATTACATTGAGAGCGGGAGGAGGCGCGACATCATGTGACTGGTCACATGACCGGAAACATTTCAAAATATCACGATTTAAAGGTTTTACGATTATGTTCCTATTATATTATTAATTGGAAGATAGTTCTGTGGGGGTTCACGGAATATATTGTACACTTATATCGTATATTTCAACAAAAATTCTTTAAACATAGTGGGATACATTGATTACAGCATAAATTTGAGCCTCACCCTTACATTGTCATAATCGCAGAATACTTTATATGTCCATATCCAAATATTCTGACACTAATGGTATAAATAATCGCCGAAATTAGCCAATATTAACGTATAGAATAAATTTAAGCCTCACCCTTATATTATCGTAATTGCAAAGTATCCTGTATTTCAATACCTAAATATTCGCCACTGATGGTGAAAATGATCGCTGAAAGATAGCGAACATTAAATTATCCGATAAAGACATTGAAGAGCAAACATACCATTACTCGTATCATTTCAAATGGACAACAAAGGTCCTATATTGCATACAATCTGAATAATTCCCACCACTGGCGAATATATTGAAAAAATAGTGGCAATACATTTTAGTGCCTACATAACAACGATACATGATAAACATATTATTTCCAATCACATTTTTATCAGACCATTCAACCCTATTACCCATTACCAAATCATGGGTGGCCCTTAGTTTACTGTAATCAAGGATCCCCATATATAGATCTCACATGTACAGTTAATAGTGTCCACTATCCGTGTCCCTACCACAAAATCCATCTTCCCATAATTGGAATCTCAATTACATTTCTGTATTGGGTCTCGGATGTTGTTCCTCCTAGTGCAAAAAATAGGAAAAAGGACACGAAATTAAAAAAAACAGGATCAATCAGCACCGCTATAATATACGTAAACTTATGGCAAAAAATGAAACAGAGAGATTTGTGGAAACAGAATTACCAGTCCCAGAGCATTTTGTGAGATGTCGACACAACATCGCACAAATGAGATTCAGAATAATTGATGGAGTACTGCCCCTAAGGAGGGGAGGTGATAGAGAAAGAATATTGAAAAGGAAGGAGCTCAAATGGATCTTTGAGTTAGATACACTGGAACCGAAAGGGTTAAATAGGGAGTTCAAAGTGGGTACATTGTACTGAAACAGTAAGGATATGTGCTTTATATGTATACCCTTAAGTAATGTTGCCCGGCTAATAGCCGTGAAGTTATTAATTTCGTGTCCTTTTTCCTATTTTTTGCACTAGGAGGAACAACATCCGAGACCCAATACAGAAATGTAATTGAGATTCCAATTATGGGAAGATGGATTTTGTGGTAGGGACACGGATAGTGGACACTATTAACTGTACATGTGAGATCTATATATGGGGATCCTTGATTACAGTAAACTAAGGGCCACCCATGATTTGGTAATGGGTAATAGGGTTGAATGATCTGATAAAAATGTGATTGGAAATAATATGTTTATCATGTATCGTTGTTATGTAGGCACTAAAATGTATTGCCACTATTTTTTCAATATATTCGCCAGTGGTGGGAATTATTCAGATTGTATGCAATATAGGACCTTTGTTGTCCATTTGAAATGATACGAGTAATGGTATGTTTGCTCTTCAATGTCTTTACCGGATAATTTAATGTTCGCTATCTTTCAGCGATCATTTTCACCATCAGTGGCGAATATTTAGGTATTGAAATACAGGATACTTTGCAATTACGATAATATAAGGGTGAGGCTTAAATTTATTCTATACGTTAATATTGGCTAATTTCGGGGATTATTTATACCATTAGTGTCAGAATATTTGGATATGGACATATAAAGTATTCTGCGATTATGACAATGTAAGGGTGAGGCTCAAATTTATGCTGTAATCAATGTATCCCACTATGTTTAAAGAATTTTTGTTGAAATATACGATATAAGTGTACAATATATTCCGTGAACCCCCACAGAACTATCTTCCAATTAATAATATAATAGGAACATAATCGTAAAACCTTTAAATCGTGATATTTTGAAATGTTTCCGGTCATGTGACCAGTCACATGATGTCGCGCCTCCTCCCGCTCTCAATGTAATCGCGGGAGTTGGAGAAGGAAGTGATGTCAGTGGCACGCACACGTGGAACGCATACGTGATTCATAGAGGTCATTTGAAAATAACGTATAGCGAGTGGTTGAATCGTAATGACGAATATAGTTCCGGACATGCGCAGTAGCAAAGGAATAACGCCAAGTAATAATTTGGCGATTATTGAAGCGATTAAAGGTAGAACTTACGACGATCTAGTGCGAAATATGTAAGTGTGCTATAATGTATTGGGATATGTGAAAATTTTGGTTCAAGGATATGTTTTAAAGTGTTAATTAAGTGATAAATGTGGGGACCAATCAGAAGAGGTTGGAGGTTATTTAAAGGCACTATGTGATTGTATGGTTGAGCTTGATAAAGACCTTCGGGTTGAAACGTTGCTGTCGTTTTTTGGTGGAATAAAAGAAGATTACTGAAGATAAAGGAGTGCTGGTATTTTTTCTACATTTTGCTGCATTGATATATCTGCCTCAGTGTTCCTATATCGTCAGATGAGAATGAGCTTTGATGTAATAGAATAATGGGCTTTTCTCTCGACAAGACATGTTTAATACACAACTGAAAATGTGAAATTGCAATGTTAACCTGAAATGGTTACATTAGGATCTAAAACAGTCAGTAGGTAAGATTCCTAGTACAGGACAATACTTGGAGTGCCATCACTTATAGAGGATCTGTCAGCTCTTCTGACCTGTCCCTTAAAGGGATTCTCCAGTGACAATTACATTTTACTAAGTGCTAGCAGCTTGCCCTCCTAAGCTAAGCATTCATACTTACCTGCTTCCTGCTGCTCTGGCCTCCGCTGCAGTGCTTACGTCCGGTGCACCATGGTCATACACTGCACTTCAGCCAATGACTGGCTTCAGCAGTGCTGTGGCCAGCTGATGTCCACCTGCAACCTCTTGGATCAGAGAAAACTTTGCTCTAGGGCTTTAACTTCTATTAACAATAAAAGTAAACATAATTGGCATTACCACGTCTGAAAATGTACAAAATATTGTGACATAATGTTATTTATCCTACAGATTTGAACAGCATAAAAAACTGCTGTTTATAGTTACCTCACGTCCCCAAAACATGGAATAAAAAAATGATAAAAAGCTGTATATATCCGGAAATAGTACTAAAAATAATACAGCTCATCCCACAAAAAAATGAATGTTGTAAGTACTATGATAGAATTTACCACTAAAGACTGGGGAAAAAATTTGTAAACATCTTCATCATTTTTGGTACCAAAATGGGAAGAATAGGGGAGATTAACAAACAATGGTCAAAAGCATGACCCACAACATCAGGATAGCTTATCAATATCAGATGGATGGGGCTCCAACTCCCAGCACCCCTGCTGAGATCAGCTGAGTGCTGCTGCCTCCTCACAGCTCACCAGTTGCATACATTGTATAGTGCTTGTGCTTAGTATTGCAGCCCAGGCCCATTCACTTGCAAGTAACTGAGCTGCACATAGGCCACGTTGCCAATGAAGGTGACATCACTGGCCAAGGATGACGCTGCAGTGCTCAACACCAACTCTTCAAACAGCTGATCGGTGGGGTTGCCAGGAGTTGGACCACCACTGACCTAGTATTGATGACCTATCCTGAGGACAAGCCATCAATATTTTACTCCTGGACAACCCATTTAATATGTTTGTAATGATTAGTTTTTTCTTTTATTAAGGATAGCCCCAAATATTTTTAGATGACCTCCAATGGATTATACTTCATCTAATGATCCTCCTTCAATAAGCCGTAAGCCTGCAGACAGTATATGCCTGGAGGGAAGAAATCATTAGTAGTGTACGGAGAGCTAAATCCTACCCAGAACAAGTTCTCATAGCTCAGGGCAAACATGGTCCTCAGAGATGTCCCAGAACCTGTGTTTGTTCTGTTAAAATGTAGTATATAACTTCCAAAACTGAGAGTAAAATAGAGTGGATATACATGTAGAAAACTCCATGACTAGCAACTGCTGTAGGGGCTCTCCAGAAGCTCACAGATCAGGCTATGTTTACACAGTGGAATCTTTGGAAGAAATCTGAGGCTGACCCTTGGACTTCTGCTAAGGACTGCGGTTCACGATGCCATGGATCAGCACATATATTAGCCCCCCATTAAGAACCCCCCATTCTTTCAAGTTTTTGAATGCTTCTTCCTTGGAACAGATTCTTCTCTTAGTAACTGACCAGTTGGGTTGCTTTCCAAAAACTTGGATGAGATGAGTTTTTGTGAAGAGAGTTTACAGCTGGACTTTTCCGTCGAGATCGGCTGGTCATGAGTCCTGTCCTGTGTGTTAATCTGATATTTAGATCACTGGTGTTCAGTGATACCATGAACCGACTCCTCCTCTGTCCCCTGATAGATCCAGATGATGATGTCCATACAGCAGCCCCAAAATTGGACCCTTTCAGTCAATGGAGTCCAGTTCAAATAGGAAAATCTGTTAAGGCAGCGGTCTATCCCCACCACCGCTCCACTCCTCCCCCTCTGGTGGGCAAAGCCTCCATTCTGCTCATCCACTCCACTGTTCGGTCGGTTCAGACCCACTGGTGTTCCCCTCCTTCTCCCCGGAGGGCCTGGCTACCACAGTAGTTTTGATGGCCGGCCTCTCCTACATGTAGACTGAGGCCTGCTTCTCTTGAGCCTGCACAGCATGCGATCACCCTAATTTTCCATCTAGGTACCTGAGTAATAGGTTCTAGTTCACTAGTGTCCTGCCACGCTGTGCTGTTTCTATGTCTGTCCCTGTACCAACTTCTGCCTGTTTTCCCAGATTTGATCCTTCACTACCTGGCTTGACACACAGCTGCCTGACCTTGCACTGTTTATTGGATTGCACATACTCTGCCTGCCCTGACCTCAGCCTCTCCCCAATTATGGTTTTGGCTGATCCCCCGATGCTCCACACTAGTGTCTCTTAGGGTATTTTCACACCAGCGTTATTCTTTTCCGGCATAGAGTTCCGTCGTCGGGGCTTTATGCCGGAAGAAAATGCTTCAGTGACATCCCTATGCATTCTGAATGGAGAGAAATCCGTTCAGGATGCATCAGGATGTAATCTGTTCAGTCTTTTTGACATTTCAGGATGGAGATAATACCGCAGCATGCTGCGGTATTATCTCTGTCCAAAATTCCTGAACACGTGCCGGAATGCCGGATCCGGCATTTTTTCCCATTGGAATGTATTAGTGCCGGATCCAGCATTCAAAATACCGCAATGCCGGATGCGTAGACCGGTAAAAATGTGAAAAATATATAACGGATCCATCTCTCCGGATGACAAGCGGAGAGATGGATCCGTTCTTGCAACGCATTTGTAAGATGGATCCGTAGCCGGATCCATCTTCAGATGCTTTCAGTTTGCATTAAGATTGACGGATCCGGCAGGCAGTTCCGGCTACGGAACTACTTGCCGGGTCACTCTGCAGCAAGTGTGAAAATACCCTTAAAGGGGTATTCCTGTAAAGTAACTTAATTTTTGAAAACCTGCATTAAGGCTGCAAGCTGTGACCCAATCAGAACCCATACCTATACATATAACCAGAAATTCAATTTACCTTGCAATCCATTTGTCTAGCTCCTGTATGAGCCTGCAACACAACGAGAATATCGTGGCGCCTGATCTTCCCTCACAAAACTACAATCCCCACAATCCCTAGCTTTCCTGCTGTGAGTTTGTGATTGTTCATGAGTGTTGATGTTTATTGATTGGCTGCCTGATATACAGTCCGGTCACGCCCCCTCTGCTCAGTAATCAGCAGCACACTAACACGCCCTTTGTTTCACAAGACATTTAGCTAGAGAATTGATAGCAACACACTGAGCATGCTCGACCTAACAAAGGCTCAGAACTACAGGTCGATGCCATGGTGATTTATGAGG
Source organism: Bufotes viridis (assembly GCA_033119425.1). NCBI lineage: Eukaryota > Metazoa > Chordata > Amphibia > Anura > Bufonidae > Bufotes > Bufotes viridis. Next base: position 458,143,370 of record CM065590.1, read on the forward strand.
AAACTACTGAACGGTAAATATTTAAAATTTACATTATTTTAGGTCATTATTAACTAGCGCTTTTCTTTTCCGGCATTGAGTTCCGTCAAAGGGGCTCAATACTGGAACAGAACTGATCAGTTATATCCTAATGCATTCTGAATGAAGAGAAATCCGTTCAGGATGTCTTCAGTTCAGTCACTGAACTGCGTTTGGACTGCTGGATCAGTTATTAATTTACATTGAAATGTATTAGTGCCAGATCCGGCATTAGAAATACCTGAAGGACCGATCCGTCCTGCCGGTCGGCGCATGCGCAGACCTTTAAAACCGTATAAAAAAATACAAGACGGATCCGTCTGTCCGCATGACAAGAGGAGAGACGGATCCGTTCTTGCAATGCATTTGTGAATGCATTCGGTTTACATCCAGATCGACGGATCCGGCAGGCAGTTCCATAGACTGCCGCAAGTTTTTTGTTTTTTTTTCAAAAAATTTCATTTTCCGCTAACTTGTGACAAAAAATAAAAACTTCCATGAACTCACTATGCCCATCAGCGAATACCTTAAGGTGTCTACATTCCGAAATGGGGTCACTTGTGGGGTATTTAGACTGCCCTGGCATTTTAGGGGCCACTAAAGCCTGAGAAGAAGTCTGGAATCCAAATGCATAAAAATGGCCTGTGAAATCCTAAAGGTACTCGTTGGTTTTAGGGCCCCTTTGCGCATCTTTGCTGCAAAGAAGTGTCACTTATGTGGTATCGCCGTATTCAGGAGAAGTAGGGCAATGTGGTTTGGGGTGTATTTTTACATATACCTATACTGTGTGTGAGAAATATCGCTGTAAACGACAACTTTTTAAATTTTTTTATACAAAGTTGTCAATTTACAGAGATATTTCTCTCACCCAGCATGGGTATATGTAAAAATACACCCCAAAACACATTTCCCTACTTCTCCTGAGTACGGCGATACCACATGAGTGACACTTTTTTGCAGCCAAGATGCGCAAAGGGGCCCCAATTCCAATGAGTACCTTCTAGGAGGGCATTTTTACGCATTTTTGTTCTCACGCTTTAGGGCCCCTAAAATGCCAGGGCAGTACAAATACCCCACATGTGACCCCATTTTAGAAAGAAGACACCCCAAGGTATTCCATGAGGAGTATGGCGAGTTCATAGAAGATTTTTTTTTTTTTTGCACAAGTTAGCGGAATTAGATTTTTGGGGTTTTTTCTCACAAAGTCTCCCTTTCCGCTAACTTGTGACAAAAAGTTCAATCTTTCATGGACTCAATATGCCCCTCAGCGAATACCTTGGGGTGTCTTCTTTCTAAAATGGGGTCACATGTGAGGTTTTTGTACTGCCCTGGCATTTGAGGGTCTCCGCAATCATTACACGTATGGCCAGCATTAGGAGTTTCTGCGATTCTCCTTATATTGAGCATACGGGTAATGAGATTTGTTTTCCCGTTCAGCCTCTGGGCTGAAAGAAAAAATTAACGGTACAGATTTCCTCATTCGCATCGATCGACGTGGATGAAAAAATCTCTGCCAAAAAATATGCAAAAAAAATAAAAAGAGGGGCCTGGCGATTGCCAGGACATAGGGGCTCCGCCCAAACATCCATACCCACTTCAGCTCCTATGTCCTGGCAAACATGATTTCTCCATTCACATCGATCAATCGATCGGTGTGGAGGAAGACATCTTTGCCAGATTTTTGATACAAAGTGTTTGCCAAAGCATATGAACTCCAACACCTCTCCTCAGCTCCTATGCCAGGGCAAACGTACCTGTCCTGCAGAGGAGAAATCTCGTCTTGCAGCGCCGCATACACGACTTCACGTGTCTTCTGACAGCAGCGCAATGCTTCTCTCAGAATTCACATCAGTGCTGGGCATTTTCATCGGTTGGTCCGTTGGTCTACCTGGAAAATAAAGGGTGGTTAGTAAAAAAAAAAAAAGAAAAAACAAGCAGCAGGCTCATAAATTTGAACGTTACAAACTTTATAAACCTGAACATCATAAAACTTTTAAAACCTTAACTAACTCAAGATTTCTTTTTCTTGCTACCTGTTTAATTTTATTTTATTTTTTTCACTCTTTATTTTCCTTGCAGAAACCTCTCTTTTCCCATGGGACAATGTGTAAAGTGTAATTCGCACAGAGATGGTGCGAAGTACATTATGCACTTTATCCCAAGTGAAAGGAGAGGTTTCTACCGTTTCACATATCTGCTGTAGCACACAAGCACCCCCTGTGTGTTAGGGTCTCTCAAAACCTAGTGTCCTGAGAGACCCTAGATCCTGATTGTAAAATCTACCTGTGTCCTGTGGTCCCTACGTCTCTAAGTGTACCTGAGTGTGGTACTTCTAGGCATAGGGCAGGGTGGTCAGGACAGTCAGGACAGAAATAGCGGGTGTCACGCCTTATTCCACTCCTGCTACAGACACGACATCTTTTTCGGGGTGGCGGTCGGGTTGAGGTACCGGTAATGACACTGGGGAAGTGTCACTCGTTTAGACGGCTCACTACACTGGTGATTGGGGCCACGGAACCTCCTGGATACAGGAGGTTCTCGATGATCTCTTCCTGAAATTTGAGGAAGGATCCTGTTCTCCCAGCCTTACTGTAGAGAACAAAACTATTGTACATAGCCAATTGAATTAGATATACAGACACCTTCTTATACCAGCGTCTGGTCCTGAGGGAAAGTAAATATGGGGCCAACATCTGGTCATTGAAGTCCACCCCTCCCATGAGCAAATTATAGTTGTGGACTAAGAGGGGCTTTTCAATGACACTGGTTGCCCGTTCAATTTGGACTGTCGTGTCTGCGTGAATGGAGGAGAGCATGTAAACGTCACGCTTGTCTCTCCATTTCACCGCGAGCAGTTCTTCGTTACACAAGGCAGTCCTCTCCCCGCTTGCAAGACGGGTGGTAACGAGCCGTTGGGGGAAGCCCCGGCGACTAGGTCGCGCGGTGCCACAGCAGCCAATCTGTTCTAGGAACAAATGCCTGAAGAGGGGCACACTTGTGTAGAAATTGTCCACATAAAGATGGTACCCCTTGCCGAATAAGGGTGACACCAAGTCCCAGACTATCTTCCCACTGCTCCCCAGGTAGTCAGGGCAATTAGGGTCTGATCTTTACCCTCATAGACACAAAATTTGTGCGTATAGCCTGTGGCCCTTTCACAGAGCTTATACAATTTGACCCCATACCGGGCGCACTTGCTTGGGATGTATTGTTTGAAGCCAAGGCGCCCGGTAAAATGTATCAGGGACTCGTCTACGCAGATGTTTTGTGCGGGGGTGTACAAATCTGCAAATTTCTGGTTGAAATGGTCTATGAGGGGCCAAATTTTGTGGAGCCGGTCAAAAGCTGGGTGGCCTCTGGGACGGGAGGTGGTGTTGTCACTAAAGTGCAGGAAACGCAGGATGGTCTCAAAACGTGTCCTGGACATGGCAGCAGAGTACATGGGCATGTGATGAATTGGGTTCGTGGACCAATATGACCACAATTCATGATTTTTTGTTAGCTCCATGTTGAGGAGAAGGCCCAGAAAAGTTCTAAATTCGGAAACTTGGACTGGTTTCCACCGGAAAGGCTGGGCATAGAAGCTTCCCGGGTTGGCGTTTATAAATTGAGTGGCATACCGGTTTGTTTCTGCCACGACTAAGTCATAGAGCTCCGCAGTAAAGAACAGCTCAAAAAACCCCAGTGCCGCTCCTATCTGAGCTGTCTCCACCCGAACTCCTGACTGGGCGGTGAAAGGGGGAACTACTGGTGCGGCTGAAGATGGGGGCTGCCAATCATGGTTTGCCAGCACCTCAGGGACTCTAGGGGCTCTACGGGCCTGTCTGCGCGGTGGCTGCGACGGGGGAACTATTGCACGTGCCACCCTATCAGCTTCAACTGCCCTTCTGGTGCTCGCCACTTCACCATGTTGTACGGCAGTGCTGGTAGAAGGTCCAGGATGGGCTGCACTGCTGGTGTATGCCTCACATAGTAATCTGGCAGTGCCAGCCCCACTCTGCTGCCCTTGAAACGGATCCTGCGCTACCTGCGGTCTAGCGACATGGGGCCGGGTACGCCTGGTGGTATCAGGGACCTCAACCTCCTCGTCCGAACTTTGGGTCAGACTGCCACTGCTTTCTACAGGTTGGTATTCTGACCCGCTGGATTCGTCAGATGAGGGTTCCCACTCCTCATCCGACTGGGTCAGAATCCTGTAGGCCTCTTTAGGAGAATACCCCTTATTTGACATTTGGACAACTAAATTTAGGGGGTATTCCCTGAGACTACCCAAGAAAAAGAGCAAGCCTGTCTTACAAATGGGAGTGTAGCGAAGTACAGAAGCCGCTGCGATTTATAAAAAAGATCAAAACTGATTTTTTTATCGCCGCAGCGCTTGTGAAGGGATTGTGCAGTGATAAAAAAATAATAATTTTTGTCACTGCGGCGGGGCGGGCGTGGGTGAACGCACGTGTGGGCGACTGATCAGGTCTGATCGGGCAAACACTGCATTTTGGGTGGGGGACAAACTAAGGTGACAGTAATACTATTATAGATCTGACCGTGATCAGTTCTGATCATTTACAGATACTATAAAAGTACAAACGCTGATTAGCGATACGCTAATCAGCGAATCAGTGACTGCGGTGCGGTGGGCTGGGCGCTAACACTAACTACCTAACAAAGGGACCTAAACTAAACTAAGACTAACAGTCAATACTAGTTTACACCGATCACTTTTTTTCCTTTCACTAGTGATTGACAGGTGATTGATATGGGGTGATCAAGGGGTTAATTGGGGTGATGGGGCGTGATCTGGGGCTAAATATGTGGTGATTGGTGTACTCACTGTGACATGTGCTCTGTGCTGGGTCCAACTGATGAAAAGGACCAAGCAGAGAGCACAGAAGCCATTTAATGCATTATATTTATAAAAATTATGCATTATATGGCTTGTGATTCGTTTTTTTGAAAGACACCAGCCTGCCAGCGACGATCACTGGCTGGCAGGCTGGTGACGAACTTCTTCCGAGCCTGCCCTGATCTTCTGTTCCGCGAGATGACACGCCCACGCGTCAACGAGGAATAACTGGGCCGCCGAGATCCTGCGATCCTGCGTGCGGAGGTCCAGAGCAGGTTAAGCCACATTTTTTATCAGTAAGATTAGAACGGAGCTATAGTAAGTGTTTATAATGTCAGAGAGCAGAGATAAGGAGCCCGTCAGCTCCCCAACTGACGGAAAAGACCACAGGCTGCTACTACAGCATCTCAGCTCTGTACAGAAAAAAGGATTCCATATTTTTAATAAAGACCAATTAAAAAAATGATTTTTAGCTTATAATGAGTACAATGCAATAAAAAAAGATTGCCCCCAAAGGTGCACATAGCCTTTTAGGTGGGAAGTTATTTTCCTGTGTGGTGAAAGCCATAATGGAAAAAAAAAGCAGATGATGAAAAAGTCATATGTGCCCCATGATGGCACCAACATAAACTACAGCTGCAAAAACTAGACCTAGAACAGCTCTGAGGACGAAATAGAAAAAGTTATGGCTGGCACAATATGACAATGCTAATCTTATTTTTTTCAAAAGTTTTTATTTTTTTTAAGCAGTAAAACAAAATAAAAGCTATAGAAATTTAACCGCAGAAAGATTTATTTTTTTACTATTTTTCAACACAAGATTGGGAAACTGGTGGTGTAAAAAAACAAAAAAAATAAAAAAAAAAGCACTTGCCCCACCTATGTGAACAGAACATGTATGATGTTATGGGTCTGGGAAAGCAGAAAGTAAAATATGAAAACGCAAAGCTTGGCCTGGCCTTAAAGGGTTAAGGGGAGAACGAGTAAATACAGCCCTAGAGTCACATCATAATGCAGAAAAAGAAATACTATCCTTTCAATCAACCCGGGTGTGAAGGGGGCCTCACTTTTAGCTGCGCCTTTCAAAGTGCAACAAAGAAACGCAAAAACAAAACTGTGAACGTGGCCATAAGCTGCCGCTAGGTTTCCCCGCAGCCTGTCTCGGGCTCGGCCGCGCAGGACGTCAGTGCCGGTACCGCACACAGTCAGTTCCTGGTTCCTGTGACGGAAATCCTCCCTCCTCCCACACACAGGCCTAGTCCACATCACCGCCTCGTCCGGTCCAGTCACCCCGGCAATCAGTGCCCCGGCTCAGCATGAACGTCTTCAGGTTCCTGGGGGACATCTCCCACCTGTCCGCCATCATCATCCTGCTGCTGAAGATCTGGAAGACCCGCTCCTGTGCCGGTAAGACGCAGTACAGCCGCCGGGGTGTGCGCTACGTGAGCGGACAGGGACCGGCAGCGCTGTGTGCCGGATTACCGGGCCACCGGACGGTCAGCGTGTGTCCCACCGGGGTCTATGCTGGCGGTCATAGCAGGAGGCTGATTCCTCTTCTGGGAGGGGAGAGCGGCTCTGATGACGTGGCCGCTCCATTCACCAGATCAATGTAGGAAGGCAACTGATCGGAGTATTCCAGATTCCCTGCTGCTCCTGATCCCGATGCTTTCCAGGTCTCCCTACTTCCTGGTCCCTGTCAATATATGACTGGCCTCTCCGCTAACCCACTGCAGCCAGGGACTGTCCTCTTCGCTAACCCACTGCAGCCAGGGACTGGCCTCGCCGCTAACCCACTGCAGCCAGGGACTGTCCTCTCCGCTAACCCACTGCAGCCAGGGACTGGCCTCTCTGCTAACCCACTGCAGCCAGGGACTGTCCTCTCCGCTAACCCACTGCAGCCAGGGACTGTCCTCTCAGCTAACCCACTGCAGCCAGGGACTGTCCTCTCCGCTAACCACTGCAGCCAGGGACTGTCCTCTCCGCTAACCCACTGCAGCCAGGGACTGTCCTCTCCGCTAACCCACTGCAGCCAGGGGCTGTCCTCTCCGCTAACCCACTGCAGCCAGGGACTGTCCTCTCCGCTAACCCACTGCAGCCAGGGGCTGTCCTCTCCGCTAACCCACTGCAGCCAGGGACTGTCCTCTCCGCTAACCCACTGCAGCCAGGGACTGTCCTCTCCGCTAACCCACTGCAGCCAGGGACTGTCCTCTCCGCTAACCCACTGCAGCCAGGGGCTGTCCTCTCCGCTAACCCACTGCAGCCAGGGACTGTCCTCTCCGCTAACCCACTGCAGCCAGGGGCTGTCCTCTCCGCTAACCCACTGCAGCCAGGGGCTGTCCTCTCCGCTAACCCACTGCAGCCAGGGGCTGTCCTCTCCGCTAACCCACTGCAGCCAGGGGCTGTCCTCGCCGCTAACCCACTGCAGCCAGGGGCTGTCCTCGCCGCTAACCCACTGCAGCCAGGGGCTGTCCTCGCCGCTAACCCACTGCAGCCAGGGACTGGCCTCGCCGCTAACCCACTGCAGCCAGGGACTGGCCTCGCCGCTAACCCACTGCAGCCAGGGGCTGGCCTCGCCGCTAACCCACTGCAGCCAGGGGCTGGCCTCGCCGCTAACCCACTGCAGCCAGGGACTGGCCTCGCCGCTAACCCACTGCAGCCAGGGACTGGCCTCTCCGCTAACCCACTGCAGCCAGGGGCTGGCCTCACTGCTAACCCACTGCAGCCAAGGACTGGCCTCTCATCTAACCAACTGCAGCCAGGGACTGGCCTCTCCGCTAACCCGCTGCAGCCAGGGGCTGGCCTCTCCGCTAACCCACTGCAGCCAGGGGCTGTCCTGGCCGCTAACCCACTGCAGCCAGGGGCTGTCCTGGCCGCTAACCAGGGCTGTGGAGTCGGTAGATAAATTGTCCGACTCCAACTCCGACTCCGACTCCTCAGATTTTGAAACTTCCGACTCCGACTCCTCTGTATTTAATATGCAAATACGAAGCTGTTCCACCAAGTTCTTCTAATCTCCTCTAGCACAGAGAGGTAGTTGAGCAGAAGCTGCTGCCTTCTCCTTTGTGTGCTGATCTTCTGCTGAAGATAGAGCAGTGGGAGGATCAGGAAGGGGCAGGGAAGGGGCATTTATTTTTAAAACATGATTTTCCTAGTAGAATCCCATAGTCATGTTTAAAATTTAAGCTAACAATCTGAGTTTACATGTTTTATAGCCTTAGCTGAATGATAGCAGTTTTTCAAATGGTTTACAGCTTCAGTCTTGAACTATTGACTATCCATTCCCTTCACTTATACAAGTGTCTCCAGTCCTTAATCAGTTATCAGTGAGAGCGAGGATAACCATGGGTTCCCTGTAACAGCAGACCACAAGACAATGGAAAGTGTAAGTATTGCCGCTCCTTAAAGGGACACTGACAGGCTGATTTTCCAGCTAAAGATATATATATACTGGTATTCATCAGAGAATTAGGAATAAAACTATACTAATGTTACCCCCAGTTAAGCTGTACTTGTGTTTAAAAAACATTTTTAATCTGTATGCAAATTCACTATCTTTGTGCCCAATGGGGCAGCGTCTCCTGCGGCTTTGTGCCCAGCCGCGCCAGTACAGCTTCCCAGCGCTGTTCCCCTCGTTATTATTCACTGCACTGGCCTTTTTTTCAGGCTAGCCGAGCGCTGAATTCCTGCGCAGGCGCACGTGTGGAGTGCTGGCAGCAGCCTCGTCTGGCTATGCTGAGGCTGTGCCAGCTTTCTCTCTTCCTCCTCGCTACCTAGTCCTGTCTAGTGCTGCCAGTACTCTACATGTCGCCTGCCCCTTGGGCACAAAGGTAGAGAATTTGCATATTGATTAAAACGTTTTTAAACACAAGTAAACCTCAACTGGGGGTAACAGTCGTCTAGTTGTATTCCTAATCCTCTGATGAATACCAGCAGATATATCAGCCTGTCAGTGTCCCTTTAACTGCATAGTAAAGCATATGAAAAGCTTCTTCACGGTCACTTAACGTCTTTGTTTAGCACTAACGTGACGCACTGCATGCATTCGCCTTTATTCTTACAGTAGAGAAGTAATTAATTATAACTTTATCTGAATTGGGACATTTAAACTTGCTTTTTTTTTATTCCAATTTTTTTTTATTCCAATTTAAATCTAGTAGGAGTCGGAGTCGGTCCATTTTTTGCCGACTCCGACTCCAGGTACCCAAAATTGCCTCCGACTCCGACTCCTCGACTCCGACTCCACAGCCCTGCCGCTAACCCACTGCAGCCAGGGACTGGCCTGGCCGCTAACCCACTGCAGCCAGGGACTGGCCTGGCCGCTAACCCACTGCAGCCAGGGACTGGCCTGGCCGCTAACCCACTGCAGCCAGGGACTGGCCTGGCCGCTAACCCACTGCAGCCAGGGACTGGCCTGGCCGCTAACCCACTGCAGCCAGGGACTGGCCTGGCCGCTAACCCACTGCAGCCAGGGACTGGCCTGGCCGCTAACCCACTGCAGCCAGGGACTGGCCTCTCTGCTAACCCACTGCAGCCAGGGACTGGCCTCACTGCTAACCCACTGCAGCCAGGGTCTGGCCTCTCATCTAACCAACTGCAGCCAGGGGCTGGCCTCTCCGCGAACCCGCTGCAGCCAGGGGCTGGCCTCTCCGCTAACCCACTGCAGCCAGGGGCTGGCCTCTCCGCTAACCCGCTGCAGCCAGGGGCTGGCCTCTCCGCTAACCTGCTGCAGCCAGGGGCTGGCCTCTCCGCTAACCCGCTGCAGCCAGGGGCTGTCCTCTCCGCTAACCCGCTGCAGCCAGGGGCTGTCCTGGCCGCTAACCCGCTGCAGCCAGGGGCTGTCCTGGCCGCTAACCCGCTGCAGCCAGGGACTGGCCTGGCCGCTAACCCACTGCAGCCAGGGACTGGCCTGGCCGCTAACCCACTGCAGCCAGGGACTGGCCTGGCCGCTAACCCACTGCAGCCAGGGACTGGCCTGGCCGCTAACCCACTGCAGCCAGGGACTGGCCTGGCCGCTAACCCCACTGCAGCCAGGGACTGGCCTGGCCGCTAACCCACTGCAGCCAGGGACTGGCCTGGCCGCTAACCCACTGCAGCCAGGGACTGGCCTGGCCGCTAACCCACTGCAGCCAGGGACTGGCCTGGCCGCTAACCCACTGCAGCCAGGGACTGGCCTGGCCGCTAACCCACTGCAGCCAGGGACTGGCCTGGCCGCTAACCCACTGCAGCCAGGGGCTGGCCTGGCCGCTAACCCACTGCAGCCAGGGGCTGGCCTCGCCGCTAACCCACTGCAGCCAGGGGCTGTCCTCGCCGCTAACCCACTGCAGCCAGGGGCTGGCCTCTCCGCTAACCCACTGCAGCCAGGGGCTGGCCTCTCCGCTAACCCACTGCAGCCAGGGGCTGTCCTGGCCGCTAACCCACTGCAGCCAGGGACTGGCCTCTCATCTAACCCACTGCAGCCAGGGACTGGCCTGGCCGCTAACCCGCTGCAGCCAGGGACTGGCCTGGCCGCTAACCCGCTGCAGCCAGGGGCTGGCCTGGCCGCTAACCCGCTGCAGCCAGGGGCTGGCCTGGCCGCTAACCCGCTGCAGCCAGGGGGCTGGCCTCTCCGCTAACCCGCTGCAGCCAGGGGCTGGCCTCTCCGCTAACCCGCTGCAGCCAGGGGCTGGCCTCTCCGCTAACCCGCTGCAGCCAGGGCTGGCCTCTCCGCTAACCCACTGCAGCCAGGGGCTGGCCTCTCCGCTAACCCCCTGCAGCCAGGGGCTGGCCTCTCCGCTAACCCCCTGCAGCCAGGGGCTGGCCTCTCCGCTAACCCACTGCAGCCAGGGGCTGTCCTCTCCGCTAACCCACTGCAGCCAGGGGCTGGCCTCGCCGCTAACCCACTGCAGCCAGGGACTGTCCTCTCCGCTAACCCACTGCAGCCAGGGGCTGGCCTCTCCGCTAATGGTATATACTCACTGTATGTACAATCTGCCATAAATACAGTATTTCAGCTATTAATTCCCTGTTTTTATTTTATTTTTGGCCCTTGTTATTGGTTCAGTCTGGCAATGTGGCCCCCAACCAGAAAATGTTGTGCACCCCTGGTTTAAAGGGTAAATGGCGCTCCCAGCCTGGCCGGGGACAGCACAGTGCACGGGACCCGATCTTCAATATTTTCCCTTATAACATGGTTATAAGGGAAAATAATAGCTTTCTTAATAAAGAATGCTGTGTAAAATGAGGATTAAGGGGTTAAAAATAAAAAAACTTAACTTACCTTAGCCACTTGATCGCGTAGTTGCAATCTGTCTTCTCTCTTCAAGCGTCAGCTACCAGCTAAAGTACCTGTGATGACGTCACATGGTCCGGCTTCGGGTCTGGGTACCAAACATGGCGATTTTTCCAACGCGCGTGCAAAACGCATTACAAGCGTTTGCACACGCGTGGAAAAATCGCGCATATTCTTGCTACGCACCCGCATTCAAAAGAGGCCTTATTGTGTTTGGCGGGAGAGCGGTCAGCACAGCCTGGCACGGGTGCTCGGGTGTGAAGGTGCTGGCAGCACTTTTATTTCAGCACTATGAAATCCTTCAGGCTGAGCCTCCGGCCCCACACGTGCACTAGCGGCAGCACGGATACGGCAGGCTGGTCACCCGCCGGAGCTCCTTGCTGCTAGTGTGATACTAGCCTAATGTATGTGGTTTCACCAGCAGGATAGTGAGTGCAGCTCTGGAGTCTAATATACAGGATGGAACTCGGGATCAGTACAGGATAAGTTATAATACGGTATAACGGGCAGAGTGGGAACGCAGTTGCTCATGCACACAACCTTTGTTGTTACGCAGATACTGGCCATGTGTTTTTTGTGGCCCAGAAATGGACAAAAAATACTTGTGTGCCTGAGCTCTTAAAGCGGCCCTGGAATAAACCTAAAAGAGGAAGGCTTGGAAACACAAGTGGGCAAGGACAACAGGAGTAGATGGGACCAGCAATACTGTAGTGCGACACAAAATACTGTCCCCCCGCTGCAGTATTCAACCGTATCACAGTCCTGAGGACGGCGATAAAGCTGAATTCAGAGGGGGACCTGCGGCTGCCGGCCAAGCGCGCATGTATTACTAGGAGGAATCTGGTTGCTATGGGCAACTAAGCCAGTTTTCCTTTCCACCAGTTTTGATAAATCTCCCCCAGTGAATGCAGCTGTGATAGGTGGTGCCTCTGTTTTATCATCCAGCATCAGCCGCTATGACAGATTTGTTGAATTTTTAGATTGTCTAGTCTAAGTTTGCTCTTTAAAACCATTAGTAAATCTACCAGGGCTGTGGAGTCGGAGTCGGAGTCGGAGTCGGAGTCGGAGTCGGAGGCAATTTTGGGTACCTGGAGTCGGAGTCGGCAAAAATGGACCGACTCGACTCCGACTCCTACTAGATTTAAATTGGAATAAAAAAATTGGAATAAAAAAAAGCAAGTTTAAATGTCCCAATTCAGATAAAGTTATAATTAATTACTTCTCTACTGTAAGAATAAAGGCCAATGCATGCAGTGCGTCACGTTACCGCTAAACAAAGACGTTAAGTGACCGTGAAGAAGCATGCTTTTCATATGCTTTACTATGCAGTTAAAGGGACACTGACAGGCTGATATATCTGCTGGTATTCATCAGAGGATCAGGAATACAACTAGACGACTGTTACCCCCAGTTGAGGTTTACTTGTGTTTAAAAACGTTTTAATCAATATGCAAATTCTCTACCTTTGTGCCCAAGGGGCAGGCGCACATGTAGAGTACTGGCAGCACTAGACAGGACTAGGTAGCGAGGAGGAAGAGAGAAAGCTGGCACAGCCTCAGCATAGCCAGACGAGGCTGCTGCCAGCACTCTACACGTGCGCCTGCGCAGGAATTCAGCGTTCGGCTAGCCTGAAAAAAAGGCCAGTGCAGTGAATAATAACGAGGGAACAGCGCTGGGAAGCTGTACTTCGGGCGCGGCTGGGCACAAAGCCGCAGGAGACGCTGCCCCATTGGGCACAAAGATAGTGAATTTGCATACAGATTAAAATGTTTTTTAAACACAAGTACAGCTTAACTGGGGGTAACATTAGTATAGTTTTATTCCTAATTCTCTGATGAATACCAGTATATATATATCTTTAGCTGGAAAATCAGCCTGTCAGTGTCCCTTTAAGGAGCGGCAATACTTACACTTTCCATTGTCTTGTGGTCTGCTGTTACAGGGAACCCATGGTTATCCTCGCCTCTCACTGATAACTGATTAAGGACTGGAGACACTTGTATAAGTGAAGGGAATGGATAGTCAATAGTTCAAGACTGAAGCTGTAAACCATTTGAAAAACTGCTATCATTCAGCTAAGGCTATAAAACATGTAAACTCAGATTGTTAGCTTAAATTTTAAACATGACTATGGGATTCTACTAGGAAAATCATGTTTTAAAATAAATGCCCCTTCCTGGATCCTCCCACTGCTCTATCTTCAGCAGAAGATCAGCACACAAAGGAGAAGGCAGCAGCTTCTGCTCAACTACCTCTCTGTGCTAGAGAAGATTAGAAGAACTTGGTGGAACAGTTTCGTATTTGCATATTAAATACAGAGGAGTCGGAGTCGAGGAGTCGGAGTCGGAGTCGGAAGTTTCAAAATCTGAGGAGTCGGAGTCGGAGTCGGAGTCGGACAATTTATCTACCGACTCCACAGCCCTGAAATCTACCCCAGTGAGTCTACGAGCAGTGAGTCCATCAGAAGAATAGTGAGTTAGAAAGGAAGTGAAGGTCATTTTCTTACCAGTGTCTGTTTTTGTGAGCTATCCCCTCCCTTCTGATCCTCAGTTGTGTCAAGGGTGCGGACCCATTAATTTCCAATGGGGACGGAAAAGATGAGGATAGCACACTATGTGCTGTCCGCATCCGCATTTCCGGATCCACACTTCCGCATCGCACTTCCGTTTCCGCAAAAAAATAGAACATGTCCTATTCTTGTCCGCAATTGCGGTCAAGAGTTGGCATTTTCTATTATAGTGCCGGCGATTTGCAGAACACACATTGCCGATATCCGTGTTTTGTGGATCCACAATTTACAGATCCGCAAAACACTTACGGACGTGTGAATGGACCCTAACACTGACTTTCCAAATAACACAGCATCTTATGTGTGGACAGGAAGGCAGTTTCTCTCTGTATTTCTGAGAGCCTCTATACAGTCTCATAGGAATGAATAGAGAAGGAACTGACTTCCTGTCCTGTGTCAGTTGGAGATCAGAGTGTTGATCACATGACACAGCTGAGGATCAGAAGGGAGGTTATAACTCACAAATACCGTCAATGATAAGAAAATACCTTCACTACAGTTTACATCTACTTTTCTAATACGCCAGAAAATAAATGTATTTTTGGGAGTGCTACTTTAACTCTTCGAAAGTGGGAATATGCTTTTACATTGTGGAATTATATACCATTCTGGGTCAGAGGAAAGCTGGGCGATGACACCATTGGGTTAGGGGACGGAGACAATGGTCATGGTTAGAAAGAAAAGTAAGCCTTTACAATAGTCCTGTAGATCATGCCTATATTTCCAGTTAATGCTGTAGATATTTTATTGGTTTAGAGTAAGACTGTATATTGCACTGGTCCTGTGGAATCTCGTACGATTCACAGCAGCAGCCCCCTGAGGATCCAGCCAGTTCAGTGGTCTGTTAGAGATATTACACCACATGTCATCCTAAGATACAGAAAACACAAGCTGCATTCCTATACAGTATGTGGAACCGACTCGCAGAAGCTCAGGAGGCTAAAAAACCACAATACTTTGGGTAAAGCAAGTGCCTTTAGGCTCAGAATTTACAGTAAAGACATTGCCAAAAACTTTTGATGTCATAGTGCAGGGCTCGACAAATCCCAGGTCGCCATGGCGACCAAGAATTTGGTCCTGGCACCTGGGTATTTGTCAGCCCGTCTCCTATAGGTGGATTAGGAGCGCTGCCCCCTAATGGCAAGTGTGGGGGAAAGAGAATGGCAAGTGTGGGGGAAAGAGAATGGCAAGAGTGGGGGAAAGAGAATGGCAAGAGTGTGGGAAAGAGAATGACAAGTGTGGGGGGAAAGAGAATGACAAGGGTGGGGGGAAAGAGAATGACAAGTGTGGGGGAAAGAGAATGACAAGTGTGGGGGAGAAAGAGAATGACAAGTGAGGGGGGAAAGAGAATGACAAGTGTGGGGGGAAAGAGAATGACAAGTGTGGGGGGAAAGAGAATGACAAGTGTGGGGGAAAGAGAATGACAAGTGTGGGGGAAAGAGAATGACAAGTGTGGGGGAAAGAGAATGACAAGGTGTGGGGAAAGAGAATGACAAGAGGGGGGAAAGAGAATGACAAGGGGGGGGTGTTGTGGAAAAAGTGAATGACAAGAGGGAGGAGAGAATGACAAGAGGGGGAACGTGAATGACATGGGGGAGAGAATGACAAGAGGGGGAAAGAGCTGGGGGTTGTAGTGATGCGGGGACTGCAGAGGCTGAGCCCCAGCTGGGGGTTCTAGTGATGTGGGGACTACAGAGGCTGAGCTCCAGCTGGGGGTTGTAGTGCTCAGTAAAGTGTCATGGTGCCCGCTGTGTTTTTGCCCTCCGGACCCCTCTGCCCTCTCCTCCGGATCCTGTAATCCTTGTAAGGGTTTCCACATGTCATGGTGGCGGCCAGGGACGATCACTTGGACGCTGGCAGCGTATGACGTGTCATATAACCTATTGAAGAGGGGAAGCACTATGGGGGCCCTATATACTGGCACATTATGGGGTGCACTATATACTCGCACATTATGGGGGGCCCTATATACTGGCACATTATGGGGGGCCCTATATACTGGCACATTATGGGGGGCCCTAAATACTGGCACATTATGGGGGGGCCCTATATACTGGCACATTATGGGGGGGCCCTATATACTGGCACATTATGGGGGGGCCCTATATACTGGCACATTATGGGGGGCCCTATATACTGGCACATTATGGGGGGCACTATGGAGAAGAGGGGAAGGAGCACTATGGGGGAATCTACTGGGAGCTTTATAACGCGGCTCCGCCTGGCTCCTAACTTCTTTAGCTGGCTCCTAGATTCCAAGGAAATTTGTCAAGCCCTGTCATAGTGCCATATCAAAGGTTATGATTATTGGATGTCAGAGTGCTGTAGCCAGGATGAGAAGTTAGAATAGCTCCTCACTGCTGATGACTGCCTCATAGACTTTCTGTTGAAGCCGTCTTCAACAGCGAGGAGAGACTGTGCTACATCTGGCAGGGCCTAATAGGCTTCCATAGATGGCAGGCCTGGAGGCAATTGCTAGGTCTTTGGCTCTAATGGCAACCTATTGCGCCCCACAATCATGTTGCAAAAGGAGACCGGGGGGGATTGCCAGTCACTGTGACAAGTACCTTATATGCCGTCATCTGTATTGGCCATGGCATCTAGAGTGGAGAATGGAGTTATCGCCCATCCCAGCCATGGAGCTAGATCCTGACTAGATGAGCGAAGCGAGCTTCGGACGCTACATCCAAAGTCGCCTCTTTCAAAACTTTAGATTAATACTGTACTGAGATCCGTCTCCATACAGTATTAGAATGTATGGGCTCCGATGAGCCGAAGGTTTATTCGTGAAGTTGCGCGTGACTTCCATGAATAACTTGGTAGTTGATTTTTGGAACCAAACTCAGCTTGGGTTCTGAGGTACCAGTCGAAACCAAAGCCAAGTTCAGTTCCAAGTTTTAAGTGGTTTTCCACTTTAAAAATCAACTACTGAGGTTATTCAAGGAAGTCACGCGCAACTTCATGAATAAACAACTTCAGCTCATCGGAGCCCATACATTCTAATACTGTATGGAGACGGATCTGAAGTTTTTAACTAAGCGACTTCAGATGTAGCATCCAAAGTTCGCTTCGCTCATCACTAATCCTGACTGTCGGTTACACTGTCAGTTCCCACTGAGATTGTACAGGCACAGCTTCTATGCCTGTGCGATCAGGATGACTTATATGTACTGCATTCTGCATCATGTATACCCACAGATCATGTACATGTAAATTGTTTTGCGTTACGTGGTTAAAAGATAATATAACGGGGCCAGCAACCTTTGGCACTCCAGTTGTTGTGAAACCACAATTACCATCATGCTCCATTCATTTGTATGAGAGTTCTTGCTGGGAGTTGTAGTTTCAAAACAGCTGGAGTGCCAGAGGTTGCCTACCCCTGTAACATAACATGTACTCAAGGGGTCTTCCCGCTAGAATATGCCATCAGTGTCAAATAGTTGCAGGTCCCATCTCCAGAACGTGGCCCCATGAAGTGAAGAGAGAGCAGCTGCGCATGCGTAGCCGCCCTATGTTCACTGCTATGGAGGTTCCGAAAATATCTGAGCTGGCTATTTCTGGCACTCCCGTGGCAGTGACTGCAGAAGTGCTTGCTTGCGCGCTATTCACCGCTCTGATATTTTGGCTATTTTTTAGAAGTAAATGGACAGCAAGCCACGCGTATACGGTGTTCTCTCCTCCACTTCGGTGGGATCTGCATATCCTATCGACAAACTGTCGGTGTCCCAGATGGGAATACCCCTTTGTCGTCTTCCAGCCCACTAACTCTATGGTACGGATACTAGTAAATGAGTATAAATACTCAATTTTGGTAGGTCTCAGTAAGTGATGCTTTTATCTTCCTTTTTGGATTTGCTAGACTATATTGATGACACCAATAATCCTTCTGCCATACCTGGCTGCCCTTCAGCGTGAATGAGTGTGTCATGCACAGAATAAAGATCTATACTCCAGGAGCTAATAACTGTGCACGTCGTATTGAGGAGGCTCTGGGGATATTAACACTAAAGAGGAGCGGCCCATCCCCAGCCGCATACTAAGAAGGTATTCTCAAGGAGTGCTAATTGAAAGTTATATTGACGAACTGCTTGTGGCATTATATTTCAGGTATTAAAGAAATGTTCTGGAACATGAAAGTGTCAGGAACATAATTCTCTTTGGGAAAAAACCAACCACAAAGCGTACAAACCCGTCATCCTGATATCATACACCACATAGGGTGAACAGAACAATGTGCGAAATCGGCAAAGCAGGGAGGATGATTTTCACTTTGTAGAACACAGACAGATTACAGGAAGAGGCGATGAAGGACCCCCGCACACGAGACTGGACGCAGCATAAAAGATGACAATTCACGTTCATTTTCTGTTTTAGGCATCTCTGGGAAGAGCCAGATCCTGTTTGCGGTTGTATTCACCACTCGATACTTAGACCTGTTCACTAACTTTATCTCCCTCTACAATACCTCTATGAAGGTAATGCTTCTCCGTTATGTCATGTGCTTTATTGCTTTTATTGGGCATCATTACATGTAGTTTTTGTATGTTTTTGCAAGAATCGCTTAAAAAAATAGAATACAATTTTCAGCGTGAACCAGGGACGTGAATTGCCTCATTCACACATCAGTGTTTGGTCAGTGATTTCCATCAGTGATTGTGAGCCCAAACCAGGATTGGAGCCTCCACAGACATAAGGTATAAGGGAAAGATCTGCACCAGTTCTGTGTTTACAGCCGCAACTGGTTTTGGCTCAAAATCACTGATGGAAATCACTGACCGAACACTGATGCCTCATTCACACACGGGTTTACATTATGTTTCGGTCATATGTTATATTATACTATGACCGAAACATAACGGACGCCTCAGACAGATGCCATACTGCGGCATCCCTCACCATAGAGTTCCATTGTACAAAAAATGTATAGATTTTTTTCTGGACTTTACAGGATGGGAGGACGTGGTGCACTACGATCTCCCATTCTGCAAAAAAACGTATAAATTAGCATATATGGTTTTTTGTACAATGGAACTCTATTGGATGGATGTCACAGTATGGCGTCTGTCTGAGGCATCCGTCAACATATATGTTTTTTTTTGTATATGTTAGACGTATGACAAAAATCCAACACTTCCATTATTTTCATTGTTCTGCTGATCAAACGGAGCAGAACAACAGAAATAAATATTGGTGGTGTGAACGGGGCCTAAATAACATGAAGCAATTATAGCAAAGTGATAAGGTCCAGTCCAATATGGCGGAACTTCCCTGTACGTTATCACCTAGCTATAATAGCCTGCTGTGTATTTACTACACACTGCAACATATACATCACTCACTGCACTACATACATCAGTGTGAGATGTATGTAGTGCAGTGTGTGATGTATACATGTGTGTGATGTGTGTAGTGCAGTGTGTGATGTGTGTAGTGCAGTGTGTGATGTGTGTAGTGCAGTGTGTGATGTGTGTAGTGCAGTGTGTGATGTATGTAGTGCAGTGTGTGATGTGTGTAGTGCAGTGTGTGATGTATGTAGTGCAGTGTGTGATGTGTGTGATGTGTGTAGTGCAGTGTGTGATGTGTGTAGTGCAGTGTGTGATGTGTAGTGCAGTGTGTGATGTGTGTAGTGCAGTGTGTGATGTATGTAGTGCAGTGTGTGATGTATACATGTGTATGATGTATGTAGTGCAGTGTGTGATGTGTGTAGTGCAGTGTGAGATGTATGTAGTGCAGTGTGTGATGTATACATGTGTATGATGTATGTAGTGCAGTGTGAGATGTGTGTAGTGCAGTGTGAGATGTGTGTAGTGCAGTGTGAGATGTGTGTAGTTCAGTGTGTGATGTGTGTAGTGCAGTGTGTGATGTGTGTAGTGCAGTGTGTGATGTGTGTAGTGCAGTGTGAGATGTATGTAGTGACAGTAGTGCAGTGTGTGATGTATGTAGTGCAGTGTGTGATGTATGTAGTGCAGTGTGTGATGTATGTAGTGCAGTGTGAGATGTATGTAGTGCAGTGTGTGATGTATACATGTGTGTGATGTGTGTAGTGCAGTGTGTGATGTGTGTAGTGCAGTGTGTGATGTATACATGTGTATGATGTATGTAGTGCAGTGTGAGATGTATGTAGTGACAGTAGTGCAGTGTGTGATGTATACATGTGTACTGTATGATGTATGTAGTGAAGTGTGATGTATGTAGTGTAGTATGTGATGTGTGATTTATACATGGTACTGTATGATGTATGTAGTGTAGTGAAGTGTGTGTAGTGATGTGTGATGTATACATGTGTACTGTATGATGTATGTACTGCAGTATGTGATGATCACACACTCCACTACATACATTACACACATCGATATATTACACCCTGTGCTGTCACCTTCTTCTGCGGCTCCATCGTGATGCTTCAGCTCCTCAGCGCGCCCAGCACTCCGTGCTTCAGACACCCCCAGAGCTGGACCCTCCTCCTTTCATTTCCCGCCGGCTTTCTCTGCTGCAGGGCGCTGTATGGCTCCGGCACCCGCCCAAACTAACCAATAGCAAAGCTCCTTACTGTATGGAGCTTTGCTATTGGTTATTTCAGGCTGCGCTGCCTGTGCCGTGTGCCGCTGCGTCTGCTGAAGAAGTTTTTTTTTTTTTCTTAAAGCTGCAGCGCGGCGGTGGGACAAGTCGCAAATGACGATAAGACTTAAATTTCTTATCGCCATTTGCAAATCCCTAGTCGCATTGGCGACCATTTTAGTTGCCGTCTGGAGCCCTGCTAGTGCAGGGAGGAAATGTTCTAAAATAACGAACCAAGCATCCCGTTACTGCCCTGTGTTCACTTGTCCGGCACTGATGATGTCACATACATCTAGAGCAGCGCTGCAGCCAGTAACTGAACTCAGCAATAATGCAAGCAGATGTGGTACCCCCTTATGCAAATGGCATTCATCATGTAGAGAAAGTTAAAAGGGTATTTCCATCACATACAATGGGGGCATATCACTAAGATATGCCCCATTGTCTGATAGATGTGGGTCCCACCAAGAACGGAGCAGGGTGAGTGGTGTCTCGGAAACCCGGGGTCCAGCCAGCACCTAGCGGTTTCCCCATACAAGTGAATGGGAGCGCACTATGGGGCCGGCGGTAATAGCCAAGCCCTTCATTGAAATAAATGGAGGACGGCTGCACATGCATAACTTTCCATAACAGAGGTGGGACCCACACCTATCAGACAATGGGGGCATATCCTAGCAATATGCCCCCATTGTCTTAGATGGGAATACCCCTTTAATACAAGGCACGGCACTTACTAATGTATTGTGATTGTCCATATTGCCTCTTGCTGGCTGGATTCATTTTTCCCATCCCCCCCCCCCGTGCGGCACCTGAGGGGTTACCTGCCGCTGATCGCAGCTCCCTGTCATAGAGGTCGGGTGCCGGCTATGTAATTGTGGTGCCACCCGCCTCCTGTATCTGTATCAAATGTTAATTATCTTCATTGGTGGTGCAGTCGTCGTCCCCCCCCCAGTATTAAAAACATTGGTGGCGCAGTGCGCCCCTCCAGTAGTGTAGTCATTGTTCCCCTCACCCCCTCTTCATTGGTGGCGCAGTGTCAGCCTCTGATGGGAGTCCCAGCAGTGTAATCCCGGGGCTCCGATCGGTTATCATGGCAGCCAGGATGCTACTTAAGCCCTGGCTGCCATGGTAGGCTCCCTGCTGCTGTGTGTACTATGCACAAGGCAGCAGGGTTGGACCTCACTGATCAGACACTTATCACCGGGACAATCCCATTAAGGACAGTCTGTCACCGTTCGCATAAAACGTCTCTTACAAGCCCTAAAAACCCAATAGAATAAAAATGACTACATTACCATACACTGCCTCACTAGACTGTATTATGAGGTATCTGGTGTGGAATCTAGTTGCAAGTGTCATTTTCTAAAGTTTTGGTAATGGATTGTATTGGTTAAAGGTTTATTCTGGTATTCTGGTTGTAACAAGTTATCCCCCTTGGGGGGCCCAGAAATGAATGGAGTGGCAGGTCAGGCAGGGGCAGCCAAGTACAGTGCTCAGCTATTTCTGGAACATATCCAACCTGCTGCTCTGTCCATTTCAGGGGGCTCTGAGAGGTACGGGGGTACTCGTCCTTGTGATTGGTGGGGGTCCCAGCAGTAGGGCCCCCACTGATCTAATAGTTGTTGCCTATTCAAAACTGGAATACCCCTTTAATTATGAGTCTGGAAATATTTTGTGGAGGAAGGTGCTTGCTCTCTACCTCATCTTTGGTGTCCTAATGAAACATCTCTGTTCCAGCTTGTATATGTCGCCAGTTCGTATGCCACAGTATGGATGATCTACAATAAATTTAAAGCGACTTATGATGGGAACCATGATACCTTCCGCGTGGAGTTCCTTATTATTCCTACGGCTATTTTGGCTTTCCTTGTTAATCACGATTTCACTCCTCTAGAGGTAAGTAGCTATACTGTAGTCGTACGTCTTTATTGTCTTGGTCCTCTACCGTTATATACAGCACCGTCATCACCTACTGCTCATTTTTTATTTCTACAATAAGAGTTCTTGATGTTAGCATGATGTCCCATCTGGACATTTATGGCATATCCACAGGATTTACCTGAGATGTCGGATAATTGTGGATCCCCACAAGTCAAGTCAGCAGATCTGTACCTATGACACTGGCTGACCTGTTACATGCGCACTTGGCACCTGAAGGCACCTGTGTTGGTCCCATGTTCATATGTGCCCGCATTGCTGAGAAACATATAGTTTTATTATATCCAAATGAGCCTTTAGGAGCAACGAGGGTGTTGCCTTTACTCCTAGAGGCTCTGCTCTCTCTGCAACTACTCCACCCTCTGCACTACAATTGACTTTAGGAGAAGTTAGGGCCAGGCATAATCGCATTGATGGCGCAGCAGTTGCAGAGAGAGCAGAGCCTCTAGGGTGAGCCTTGTTGCTCCTAGAGCTTCATTTGCATATGTTAAAACTTTTCTCAGCAATGCGGGCACATATAAACATGGGACCAACACAGATGCCTTCAGCTGCCAAGTGCACATGTAACAGGTCAGCCAGTGTCATGGGTACAAATCTGTTCTTAGGTGCCCTTTAAGAATTTGGGTCCTTTGTGTGCAGCCATGAAGGGAGCACGTGCATCGCTCTCCATTCACTGCTCTTGACTGTGCTTAAAAGGTCAGAATAGGAGTTATCTCTGATGGCTGCCAATGCAGTAGGCACAGCTTCTGAGCAAGTGAGATCACTGTCACATATATGATAGGTCATCATTACGAGAGAGACGGATGTACGACTCCTGGCACCCTTGCCAGTCGCCTGATTCCGCCACTGATACCAGGCACTAGAATTACACAGCTCTTTCCACTGTGTAGTGGCTGTGCCCGCTTTCTGCAGAGCTCGTTTAAGTGAAATGGAAGCAGAGCTGCAGTAACCAGCCACCGCACAGTGAGCTGTACAGATCTGGGGCCTGTTCGCATCTTTTGAAAAACGCTGATGACTAAGAACCTCCTGGAGATGTACTCCGGTTGGGCATGCGTGTGGCCTCTCCATTCATTTCAGTGGAAATTCTGGAGATAGCCGAGTGCTCAGGAACTCTTGTAGAAACGAATGGAGCTGCCATGCTCATGTTCTGTTCAGAGTTGGTGCAGGGAGTACAGGGACCCCGTTCTCGTGATGCGTGGGGGTCCCAGCAGTAGGACCCCCATTGATCTAATAGTTACCGTCTATCCTGTGAATAGGGGATAACTTACTCTTACTGGGATACCCTTTTAACCCCTTCCCATCTAAATTGATGTCGGCAGTCAGGCATTTAAAAATGGTGCCTGCCCGCTCGCAAACCGAGCGGGTGCTGTGGCGGCCGAGTGCCTGCTGTTTTAAACCCCGGACTAATGTATGCTATTGACGATGTTGTTGATCGCATACATTTAACCCCCTCAGATGCCATGGTCACATTTGAAGTTAAAGACCGGGAGCGCACGCTACTGGCCATGTAACAGCTTCCCCCGGCGAGGATCGGGGGAGCCAGATATAGTATGCAGCAGCACATGGCTGCCGCACATTAGTTCCTATGGAGAGACTGTCTGTGGCAGGGCTCCATAGGAACTTAGTGTAAGTCTCATGAGTGTTAATGCAAGTTATGGGGGTCAGAATAAGGCAATGCAAAGAAAAAAATTATTATTATTTTTTTTTAAAGTGTTTAAATTTCTTTTTAGTAATAAAATGCAAGAAAAACTATACATACGAGTATGTGGTATTGTTGTAATCATACTGACCCGGAGAATAAAAGTAACAGGTCAGTTTTACTGCATAGGAAACGGCGTAAAATAAAAATCGTGGCTACGTGAATGAAAAAAAAAAACAAAAAAAAAAAAATGGTAAATCATCCAGTCTTGAAACGGTTACGTCAGTAAACAATACAACTTACACCTGTAAATGTTGTCATGTAGGTATACTAAATATCTGTCATCTACCATTTATTTCACAGATTTTGTGGACATTTTCCATCTACCTGGAGTCTGTTGCAATTCTGCCCCAACTGTTTATGGTCAGCAAGACTGGGGAAGCGGAGACCATCACCAGTCATTATCTCTTTGCTTTGGGGATTTATCGTACCCTCTATCTCTTTAATTGGATTTGGCGTTACCAGTTTGAGGGATTCTTTGATCTCATTGCCATCGTTGCAGGACTTGTACAGACTATCTTGTATTGTGACTTCTTTTATCTATACATTACGAAAGGTGAGACAGAAACGTGAAGTTTGTGGCATTAAAACTAACAGTGTTGTCTGCAGAAATAAGATACAGTGTCCCACATTTACCAATGCGAGTGCACCTGGAGCATGTGGTAAATTGCACCAGATTTCGTGCCCAGCTCGCCAAGGGGTGTGGCCTATTAGAAAAGGGATGTCACTTAGCGGGAAGGGGGCATGGCCTGAGATGCAACATTTTGCACCAAAATTGCACACAATTCACACATAAAATTCTGTCCCACCAATAGTTGGTATAAAGTTACTCAAAAGTGTCTAGCCATGCACTTAATTTATCACCCAGCCTGAATCACTGTGATCAATGTGGTTCACATGTAGTCTAGACCAGCGGTCCCCAACCGCCGGACCAGGCCCTGGAAGATGGTTTGCCGGGCTGCAGAGGAGAAAGGAGCAGAGACGCCAGGCGCATGCGCGCCCGACGTGCACATCAGACAGAGTGGCCAGAGTCATTGGAGAAGGAGGAAGGAAGGGAATCCCTCCCTCCCATGACGCGGCCACCGCAGAGCCCAATAAAATGAGCGGGCTCTGATGCGCCGCACCACTGCCACCAATGAATGTGTGGCTAATATTAAAGTAGGAGGAGGAACGGGGGAGGGTTTACCACTGCGCCGTCTCAGCTTGTGCTCGGTGAATGGAAGCAGCGGCAGCCGTCTCCTCTTTGTGTTCTCCAGTCCCCAGCCATTAGTTTCTCTGAAAAGCAGCAGGCGCAGGTACCCAGCCCACATACTGCAAGATTATTAGCCTGCCTCAAAATAAAGGCAGGCATGTATCAGACAGCCAGCAAGATTTGGGGTTAATGTGACTCATTAACCGCAATGTTGCCAGTAGCCATAATTTGAGAAGATGGGGTCACCTATTATTAATCTGAGGTACATAGTGCTATTACATTAGTACCCCTCATGTACCTCACATTAAAAGTAAGTGGCCCCAAGCACCTCATCAAATAATGGGCAACAATGGGTTAACCATTAATGTGAGGTACACATGTTGAGGTTATTTACTATTACGCTACGTTCACACAACGACATTTGTCGCGCGACAAATAGGGCACAACTTCACTGCAACATTTGTCACGCGACAATTTTTATAATGGGAGTCTATGGTGTCACATTGTGACGACAATAGTGTGACAAATGTCGTCGTGTGAACGTAGCCTTAATGTGAGGCACATGCAGGTCCAAATTGAGTAGAAGCCCCGCCCCAGAACCCCCACCCGATCCCTGGGAAAATTGTCTTGCATGAAACTGGTCCTTGGTGCAAAGAAGGTTGGGGACCACTGGTCTAAGACAGACTGCCTTAATGCTACCTCTAGGATTAGTCAATCTGCCCCAGTATTCAATATTGTATTTGGCATATTGTGAATTGTGAGAATTTCTGTTAAAGGAATGCTAAATTTAGAAATTAATCCTAGTAGAAAAAAACTGCATGCTCTTGAAAGTCTAGTGGAAATCTGGCAGAGAGCACAGATCCGAAATCATTTCCAGGTTCAGTGAGCAGATAGCTGGCGCAGGGGTTTTTGCCATATGGGAGGGCCTGGTGTCCTACCACAGGCAGTGGGGAGGGTTTCTGCTGCAGCCAGTTGACTTACACCCAGACACATGTATACAAGGAGAAAGGGGAAATAGATGGTCTGTAGGGACACATACAGTATTCATGATTTCTGGGATTTGTTGTGTATTTTCTACATTTAGTATCTCTTTCTAAATTACATTAATCCATTAAGAGATGTCAGTCGTGTAATATAATGGTACTAAGGGCTCATTCAGGCGACCATATCCGTTTTGCAATACGCAAAACACGGGGTGCTGTCCACATCTTTTGCGGCCCCGTTGAAATAAATGGGTCCACATCTTCCTCAAAATTTCGAAATGGATGCAGACTCAAATATATGATCGCCTGGATGAGCCCTAATAGTAATAATTGCCTTTCCGATACCCTGCTTTTCCTATTCCAATGCTTCCCGGGTCCCCTGACAGTGTCTGCACTCCCTTAAAGAGTAAGTAAACTTTTAATATGTTGTCCCTAATACCCGTCTAATATACTTTATTTATTAATTTTCTATTTTTACTACACTTTTTCCTACCTAAAGCTTCATTCCCTGTGCGCTTAAAACTCAGTTCTCGGTACACCGCTGAGTGCTCAGCGGTGTATGGAGTACATTTTATGAATGGGCAGCATCAGCGCTGTGAGTGCGGGCAGGAGCGCATATTGCTGCTCCTGCCCGTAATCCCTGGAGGATTACTAACTCTGTACCCTGTACCCATGTGCTATGCCAGGATTAGCTGACCGGAGCGGGCTCCTGCTTCTCCCTGCTAAGCTAAGAGAACTGACATATGCAGTATGCGCTCCTGCCGGTACTCACAGCGCTGCTGTGGCCCCATTGATAAAATGTGTACTCCGGTGTCAGAGAACAGAGTTTTAACGCACCAGGGAATGGTGCGATTTTTGTAGGAAAAAGTGTAGTAAAAATAGAAAATTAATAAATAAAATATATTAGAGAGTTTTATTAGGGACAACATATTAAAAGTTTATGTAAAGGTTTAGTTACTTTTTAAACTTCAAATATGGAAATGTGATGCCACCACCAATTACTGGCTGCAACAGCCTCCAGTGATTGGCTGCAGCATTGCATGTGCAGCGACTGGTCATGTGACTGAGCTATGAGTCTCACCCGATTAGCTTTGGCAGAAACTAATTTGACTTGTCAGGGCTGTAAAAATAGAAAATGTGCCCCCGATCCCGGTGTATTTGTATAGAACTTTTACATTTTTAACACTTGATAGCAGGGTATTTTTATTGCATTTTTGCTGTTTAATTGCGGACATTTGCCTGTTTGACTGGTAGAATTTAAGCTCCGTTGTTTTCTTCTCCTTATTTTAGTCCTAAAGGGAAAGAAGCTCAGTTTACCAGCATAAGAAGACGAAGCATACACTGTCCTCTTCTGCAGTGTATCCGTTTCTCTGTGAGGAGCCGAATGACTAAGGGAAAGATGAATATTACTTAAAGTATAAACTCCAGGGCGGAATGACACAAAACTGAGCAGGAGCTGCTTTTCATTTCCACTACTCCTCAAGAAATACTAAAGGAAGGATTCCTGAAGAAAATTACCATTAAGCTGACTGATACTTTCTTAACGAGACTGGACTTCAGTGCGTCAGCTATTTGCAGTTTGGGCCTTAAGAATCTAATGAGGCACTTTCAAATTAGAATTCCATTTCTGTCTTTTTTCTGATTCTTTCATTTCCTATCCTATCCATTCTTCTATGGAGAACAATTAAAAAAAAAAAAAAAAGTTTCCAAACTTTTTTTTTTTTTATGTGGATTAAAGCTTTGTTATAGCCAGTGTAGCTGGGGCCTCTTTCTTTGATAAGAGAATCAAATAAAAACCTCTTGCCTTTCCCCTTTTACAAACTACAGGTGTAAAAAAATGGGTAAATTGAAATTTCAACTGTATGTTACTCACTACACAGATATCATGTATTTTTGGCAACAACGGCACCAAGAAATTGAATTTTTTGAAATATTTGACTGCAGTCTTTCTATGCAATCTTCAATGTTTTATACTCATTAAATGATGTTAACTATTGCTGGCCTTCTTTTATTTGCGCTGTATTTGCCTATTTACATTTACACTCGTGATTTCTTTACCCTGGGTTCACACCAGAGCGTTTCTGAGACGCGCGTTTCAGTCGCGCGTATTACAGCGCGTTTTTGCAAATAGGAAACGCGCGTCATACGCGCGTTCGTGACTCTGGAGACCAATTGAAAAAGGCATATCTACACTTTAACGCGTGTTAAACGCGCGTTTTACGCGCGTTCCCATTAAAGTCTATGGATGCAAACGCGCGACAAAACGCCCCAAAGAAGCTCAAGAACTTCTTTGAGCGTAGGGCGTTTTACAGCGCATTCAAACGTGCTGTAAAACGCTCAGGTGAGAACCATGCCCATAGGGAAACATGAGTTTTCTCCTGTTGAGTGTTTTACAGCGCGTAGGAACGCGCTGTAAAACGCGCAAGTGTGAACTGAGGGTAACAGGAGTTTTCTTTCTACTTTGTGTTTAGAAACAAAAAACTTGGGAACATGATCACATTTTTATGCAAAAGAAACTGGTAAAATAAAGTGAAAGTTCAGTTGTACATGCAATAATTTTATTTTTAGAGGTTATAGAGTACCTGGACCTTTCAAAAGACACATTCGTTTTTATTTTTTCTTGAAATCTTTATATTTCCATCCACCATGATGGCCACAAGGAGGTTGACCTATGTAGGGACAGGAACAGAGAGAGAGTTTAAATTGCCCCTCCCACCCACTCCCCTCAGTATTTCCTGTCCCTACATGGGGCAACACAGAGAGAGGCCTCCCTGGCTGGGAGGTAAAGATTTAATTATTTTTTTTATTTCAGAGAAGCCCAGAGGTTTCAATAGCCTGGGCTACCCCTACCTCCTCCTTTTATGGTTTTGAATATGGGGTCTCTACTTTTTCTATTGCCCTTTGATCCTCCCGCGGCATGAGGCTAAGGCTGGACATAGGATAGAGGCAGGGTACCCGCTCCGGCTAGTCCGGAACCTGTTTACCTCAAGAAAACTGCCACATCTACTTCAAGAGGAGGATATGTCACGCAGCTAAGCAACATAATGGACAAACGCACATGACCCGGCCTGACGCTGCATGGTTACGGAGGGGGTGGAGCCTAGGGGCGCGTTCCAGGAAGCAGAAGCGCCAGTCTAATCGTTTGGCATAGGCATAAAACGTCAACCAGTCAGCATGGAAGCTGAAATCCCTTCCAACACAGGAGCCTTCTCCAGTACAGGATGTCGGCGCCTGAGACTGCCACAATGGAGACTGAGTCCACTGGTCTACCTTCCGTGAGTTCCCTTTGGGGAAAAAATGCTTCTGTGGCTTGCCTTATATTTTTTTTTCTTTTTTTGGGTGTCTGCTGATACATGGTTGCTCTTTTTTTTCTTCTCTATTATCAGGGAGCTAAGGAGACAAAAGTTAAAACTAAATCTCTGAAAGGGGCAGTCTGTAATAAGACTCCCAGAAAATTACAAGAAGAAACAGTGCAGATCTTGCATTTCTGAAATGCTAAAAGAGGAGCAACCGTCTCTTATCTGATGTAAAAACTTAGATTCAAGAAGAAATAAAAATCATCGCTGGCTTCCTTGGGAGCGACCAGTCACTCCGTGAACCCTTCTAAAAAAAACTGACTTTCTGTTCCTTCTTCCTCTGATCCTGAAGGGCTGGATGAGGAAGCTTCTTCTTCCAGGCCCTTGGGGGAGGAAGATTTATTTTCTGAAGGTGAAATTGTAGACAAAGGGAGAAATTATTACTTTTCCTCTGAGGATATGGATGAATTGTTAAAAGCGGTTAGATCTACTATGGGTATTGAGGACATACCTTAACCGCACTCAGTACAGGACGAGATGTTCAGAGGTTTAAGATCCAAAAAATTCTATGGTTTTTCCTATACATGAAAATGTATGGGATATGACACTTGATGAATGGTTAAAGCCTGAAAAGAGGTTGGGGGATCCGAGAGAATTGAGAAACAGTCTTCTTTTTGATCTGTCAGAATCCAAGATCTTTGACGGCACCCCTAAAATAGATTTCCAAGTGGCGAAGGTGATTAAAAAAGAGCTCTCTTCCTTTTGAGGTCTCCTCTCAATTGCCCGACCCTATGGAACGCAAAGCTGATTGTCTGTTGAAAAAATTTTGGGAGACATCTACTTTCTCTATAAAAACAAATGTTGTGGCCACCTCAGTAGCTAGATCTATGTTTCTATGGCTTAACGAGTTGGAAGACAACTTACAAAATAAAACCTCAAGAGAGGAAATTATAAACTCCATTCCTCTTTTAAAATCAGCAGATAAAATATCTAAATCCAAGCTGTGTTCAATATCTCTTTCAGGCGAATACGTCTTTGGACCCATCCTAGACAAAATTCTAGAAAAGGACAAAAGAAAGGGTTGCCGCAGAAAATCAGGCCGCTGGAGTTATCCAAAAAGGGGCAGAGGCACCCGCCTGAACTGAGACCACCTTGTTGCCGGTAGGTGGGCTTAAATGTATTTTGATCAAAATGTATCGACCAAGCGTCTCAGTTTTTATCAAGAGTGAGGGCTTAGTCCGTATGTCTTGCATCTATTTTTATAGTGCATTATTTTCTGTTATTTAAGAAACCCGGAGTGACCCTACTTTAGCGTGCTTTCGGGACAGGGCGGGCAAGTATCCAGGGGGGTTAGGGGAAGACAGAATAGAGTGGGAGGGGGGTATTCTTTATCGTTACACTGAAGGGGTGGGCAACGGAAAGCGCAAGGGCCCCCACAAACATATAGTCTTACCCCAGAAGTACAGACAGGAGCTATTGAGGCTGGCTCACGATATCCCCTTGGCCGGACATTTAGGGATAGCTAAGACCTGGAGTCGGTTGTCTCGTGCTTTCTTCTGGCCTAGGTTACATGCAGAGGTACGAGAATACTGCCGGACCTGTTAGACCTGACAGAGGGTAGGAAAGGCGGGGGATCACCCAAAAGCCTCTCTGCACCCTATGCCGATAATTAGGGAACCCTTTAGCCGGATAGCAGTAGACATTTTTGGCCCACTGGCCCGCCCCAGTGCCACTGGGAAGAAGTATATTCTTACAGTGGTGGATTACGCCACCCGCAACCCGAAAGCCATTCCCCTATCTAATATCCAGGCTGACACGGTAGCTGATGCCTTACTCCGGTTGTTCACTAGGGTAGGATTTTTCCAGGAGATATTGTCTGATCAGGGAAATCAGTTCAAGGCCAAGCTGACCGAGCAGCTCTGGCGCCTCTGTGATATTAAATCCCTCCAGAGCGCCCCCTACCACCCCCAAACGAACGGGCTGTGCGAGAGATTTAACGGGACCCTAAAGCAGCTACTTCGGGCCTTCGTGGAGAGTAGGAAGGATTGGGAGAAATATCTTCCCCACCTACTGTTCACCTACAGGGAGGTACCTCAAGTGTCCACAGGGTTTTCACCATTTGAGCTGTTGTATGGGCGAAGGGTTAGGGGACCCTTAGACTTAGTGAAAGCCCAGTGGGAAAGGGGAGAGGATCCGGAAGGCCTCCCCATCCTTAGTTACGTCTTGGAACTCAGGGAGCGACTGCGGGAACTTAGCGAGCTAGTCCATGAGAATATGCAATCAGCCCAGAGTCAGCAGAAGGTTTGGTATGATCGATCTGCTTGGAATCGCACATTTTGTGTCGGACAGAAGGTCCTAGTACTAAAACCCTTAAAGCAAAATAAATTACAGGCCTCCTGGCAGGGCCCCTATCAGGTGGTAAAACAGCTGTGCGACACCACCTACGTGGTCTCAAGCTGTGCAGACAAGCATTAAGAGGACATTCCACATCAATATGATAAAGGGCTATCACGAGAGGGCTTAGGCAGTAGCCGCCATATGCGCTCCTGCCACCGGGGACTCTGAATACCTGCCGATGCAGGAGCTTCCCGCAATTAGTAACCGTTCTGGGGGGGGTGGAAGATGTTCAGTTAGGAGATGGGTTAGGACCCCAGGAACAAGAACAGGTCAGGGAATTACTCCAGGACCGGAAAGAGATGTTCTCAACACTCCCTGGATATACTCACTTGGCAGTGCACAAGGTAGAGACCCTCGGGCAGAAACCCCTGAGACCATCAGCCTATAGGATTCCCGGAACTCTGCAAGAAGGGATGAGAGCAGAGATTAGAGAGATGCTTGAGTTAGGGGTGATCGAACCATCAGCAAGCCCCTGGGCTTCCTCTGTAGTATTTATCCCAAAACGGGATGGCACGACCCGATTTTGTGTGGACTATAGGCGACTTAATGACTGTACTGTGACAGACGCCTACCCCATGCCCCGAGTGGACGAGGGACATTATCTGATGACTATTGACCTGTGTAAGGGCTACTGGAGGCGGACGCCATTCCAAAGTCGGCCATTTATCACCCTGTTTGGCCTTTACCAGTTCCGGGTAATGCCATTCAGGATAAAAAATGCTCTGGCTACCAACGGATAATAGATCAACTCCTTGGTGGTCTGCAGGATTTTGCATGCGCATATCTTGATGACATCGCAATCTATAGCCAGACATGGGAGGAGCATCTCAGACACCTGGGCATAGTGCTAGACAGAATCACAGCTGCAGGGCTCACCCTGAAGCCAGACAAGTGTAATATCGGCACTGTTTCCCGAGAGGGAGGGTAATGTCATGGTTTGAATCTCTCTGTGACAATGGCCACACCCACCTGCCTCCCAGCCAAGCTCTTGAACTAATCCCTGCTTACCTAATTTGCATAGCCAATCAGAGGGGGTTTTACAATTGACCAATAGAAAGAGGTGTTCCAACTGTCAATATAACTATATGTGGTGCATTCAATAAAGAATTTTGTCAGTTTGAACTCACATACAGCCTGAGAGCAGAACAGAGCGAGCAGGGGCTCGTTACAATCGTTACTCAGGGTTACAAAATAGAATTTTCCTCCAACCCCCCCAAGAGGTTTTCAGATCCCCTTCCATAACCCCAAGGTCATGCAAAAACTATGGAAAGAAATCCCAAAATTACAAGAGTCAAACGTAATTATACAAGTCCCAGAGTCAGATAAAGGACTTTACTAAAAACTATTTTTAGTTAAAAAAAAGACAGATCTGCTCATATGATCATAAATCTAAAACAACTGAACAAGTCAATCCAGTACAGACATTTCAAAATAAAGTCAGTATCCTCCAATTTATTCTAATAGAGAAAGGGGCCTTTATGACATCAATTGATCTAAAGGAGACATACTATCACGTCCCCATTCACAAAAACTCTCAAAAATACCTGAGGTTTGCGATAAGGAACTCAACAGGAACCCTACGTCATTTCAGTTTTTATCTCTCCCTTTCGGCATTTCATCGGCCCCAAGGGTGTTTACAAAAATAATTGTGGAGATGGTGGCGTCTTTCAGAGAAACAAATATGATCATCATTCCATATCTAGACAACTTTTTGCTTGTCGCAAAAACAAAAGAACAAAAGAAATATCCATAAAAGACACTGAAAATTTACTGATGGGGCTTCAGGAATTAGGTTGGATAATACATTGCGGGGAAATCCTTCCTCCATCCGTCCCCAAAAAGACTGTTCCTGGGAGTTCTCCTAGATTCAGAAATGCAGAGTTCTTTCCTCCCTCGGGATAAGAAAATCTCATTACAGAACAAGATAAAAAAGTTCCAAAAAATAATTTCTTGCTCTGTCCGAGAAACTATGAGCACACTAGGCCTCCTAACCTCGTGCATAGGGTCAGTATCTTGGTGCCAAGTTCACACCAGAATCTTACAGAGCTGGATTCTGAACAGTTATGACAAATAACAAACCTCTCTAGACAAGAGAATCATTATTCCAAATTCTGTTAAGAAGGATCTCAACTGGTGGAAAGAAGAAAGAAATCTTCAAAGGGGAGTTCCTTGGCAAAAGCATCCGGCAATCCAGATTATACCGGACGCAAGCAGATCAGGATGGGGTGCAAAAGTAGGCGCTTTTCTTTTTCAGGGAACTTTCTCTACAATCATAAGCGATCACTCTTCAAACTACTGAGAGCTGGCGGCAGTATGGTCTACCCTAAAGAAGGCATCTTATTTTCTGGAAGATCACCACATCAAAATCTCGTACAACATCACAACAGTAGACTACCTGAAACACCAGGGAGGTACAAGATCTCCAATCTTGGAAGCCTTGGCAAGGAATATAATCCTCTGGGCAGAAAAGAACACCCTATCACTCACAGCCTTACATCTCAAAGGTTCCCGGAACCTAGAAGCAGACTTTCTAAGCAGAAAAAAATTAGACCCAGGAAAATGGTCTCTAAATCGCCTTATATTCCAAAAAATAAAAATAAATTGTGTCTCCCGTCAAGTAGACCTTTTTGCGTAAAAAATAAATTCACAGGTAAAAATTTTTTGCTCCTTAAATCCAAAAGAAAATCCCCTAGCAATAGATACTTTTTCAATAAAATGGACCTGGGACTTGACTTACGCTTTTCCTCCATTCCTGTTGATACCTCATACGATTCAAAAGATTTCTTAGGGGCCAGTAACAATAATCCTCATAACCTCTTTAATGGCCCAAGAGAAGTTGGTTCCCAGCATTAAAACAAATGTCGATTCAGGAGCCCTATATACTTCCCTATCAGGAGAACATGCTTCTCCAGGGTCTAGTCTGTCACCCCAATCCAAAGATCTTCAAATTTACAGCATGGATCCTGAGGGCGACATCCTAAGGCATCAAGGCCTATCGGAAAAAGTCATCAACACACTTAAATGTAGTAGAAAGAAGGTTACAACTAAGATCTACCTTAAAATTTGGAAAAAATTCTGCAACTGGATGGGACAGGAGGCCCCAGATACATCTCGTCCAGTAATCCAGAAAACTCTAGATTTCCTTCAGAACTGCCTAGACCTGGGTCTGAGACACAGTACACTCAGGGTCCATATTTCAGTGCTCAGTTCTTTTTATGATTCCCCCTCTAGGGGACCACCGCTGGATTAAGAGATTTATGATGGCAGCTTCCAGACTCAGACCAACTCTTATTTCCTGTACTCCCCAGTGGGATCTAAATACGGTACTTAATGGGTTAATAGGTTCTCCCTTCGAACCCTCAGGGTACTTTTACACTAGCGTTTAAGTTTTCAGGTATTAAGTTCCATCATAGGGGCTCAATTCCGGAAAAAAACGCTTCAGTTTTGTCCCCATTCATGCATTCCGTTCCGTTTAGTTGTGTTCCCAGACTGGAGAGCAAACCGCAACATGTTGTATTTTGCTTTCTGTCCTGGGATGCTGATGCAAAATGGATCCGGCATTACCCCAATACAAGTCAATGGGGACGGATCCGTTTTCTCTGCCACAATAGAAAACGGATCCGTCCCCCATTGACTTTCAATGGAGTTAATGACTGATCCGTCTTGGCAATGTTAAAGGGCCACACAGGTCTGCGACTAAAAAGCTGTTTGATTATTTTCATCTAATTTCCATGTATTTTGGCGTGCTGAAAACAAATGAAATATTGAAAAATGCCACAAAATGCTAAATTGTCTTCAAATTTATTTAAAAAAATATATTTTTCAGATTTTTTTTATATCATGGGTTTTTAACCAAATTTAAAGTTTAAATTACTATTAATTAATTCACATAAGTGCATTTAAAATATAAAATGCCAAAAAAACCTTAAAGGGGTTGTCCGAGTTATGTAAAAAAAATATAGCACTGTAAATCTGATGGTCAGCAATATATACATACGCTAAGGAAGTTTTAGGGAAAAAAAAATTCTATTTCCTCATTTCCCTAGTTCTCTTCTGGCCCTTTGTTGTTATTTGCAGGTAAAAAATCTCTGTCCCTCCCCCTGTGCAAAGGGGTTGAATAAAAGTGCTGTTCTGAGTGACATGTTTGACTACTGGGATACTCAGCAGCATGCTGTATGTGTAAGCCTTAGCCCTGAGTCTGTGCTTCTAATGGTAGAAGGGGTTAATCTTTCCTGAAGAATCCAGAGGGAGGGAGACACAGGGCAGATAGCAGCAGCTCCGGTCAGTGCAGGGGGGCTTGGCCAGCACTGTCACGTCTTGTGTATAGACACAGAGCTGCTCTCTCCTGAAGTCCACACTTGTGCATGAATCATCATCAGGTTCTTGGTTCTAGGCAATTCACACTTTTTCATCGCAGTTCGTGTTAATTCGTCATTCTTCAACTGCTATGTTATGGGCTCCGCGAAAGTGTATTCATTTGCCAGTTTCTGTTTCATCTGTGGTGAAAATACAGTGTTGAAGCAACAGCAGAATATTACAGACTTTGTGAAAAAAGTGTACTTCACATACTTTGGACTAAAAATTGGAGATCAAGATAAGGTTTGGGCGCCTCATAAAGTGTGCAAACAGTGTGTTGAGGACCTCCGAAACTGGTTCAAGGGTAAGAAAAAATCTTTCTGTTATGGGATTCCTATGGTATGGTAAGAGCAAAAGAACCATAGTGATGACTGTTACTTTTGTTTATGCAATGTGAAATGGTTTAATTCCAAATGGAAGCATTCCATTTTATACCCCAATCTTCACTCAGTAACTCGTCCCATCCCCCATGGCACAGATATACCAGTTCCCAAGCCCCCTGCTACATTGGAAGAGATACCTAGCTCCGATGAAGGTGAAGTCATACCTGAACCAGATGACAAATCAAGTTCTGACTTTGAAGATGATACAAGACCAAAATTGTTTTCTCAGGAGGAGATGAATGATTTGGTAAGAGACTTGAATCTTCCCAAAGATGCCACTGAGTTACTCGGATCAAGGCTGAAAAGCAGGAATTTATTGTTCCCAGGAGTGTCATCTTCATGGTTCAGACATCAAGTTTGTTCCTTACTTCGCCCAGGAAGACAAGTTGGTTTATTGCACCGATGTCGAAGGTCTCCATGGGTCAATTTAAAATCCAATATGATTCAGAGCAATGGTGACTTTTTATAGATTCTTTAAAAAGAAGTCTCAAAGCAGTTTTACTCCACAACGGTGTTTTTTACGCTTCCATACCTGTAGGTTATTCCGTACACTTGAAGGACACCTACAAGAACTTGGAATTGGTTCTTCGAAAACTTAAATATGAAGACCATGGCAACAAGCTGGGTATACCAAATACCCTTGTTTTCTGTGTCTATGGGATAGTCGAGACCGACAAAATCACTGGACCAAGTAGAGTTGGCAGCCGAGGGTGCTAACTGTCGGTGAAAAAAATGTCCTCCGAGAAACTTTGGTACCTTCACATAAACTTCTACCACCTCTCCACATGAAATTGGGATTGATGAAGCAATTCGTAAAATCACTTCCAAGAGATGGAGAATACTTGGTCACCAAGTTTCCAGGAGGCAAAATTGAAGGAAGGTGTGTTCGTCGGACCAGACATTAGAAGGCTTATAGTTGATCAAGAGTTTGTCAATACCATGATGGATCCTCAAAAAGAAGGGTGGATTGCATTTAAAGAAGTCATAAAGAAATTTTTAGGCAATAACAAAGATCCTTACTACAAAAAGATCGTCGGATGAATGCTGAAAGCATTTCAAGCTTTAGGTTGCCTGATGAGTTTGAAAGTGCATTTCCTCCAGTCCCACCTTGACTACTTACCTAAAAATTTGGAAGCTGTGAGTAAGGAACAAGGTGAAGAATTCCTCCAAGACATTAAAGAAATGGAAAGGAGATATCAGGGAAAATGGAGCATTACAATGATGGCAGACTATTGTTGGATGCTTCAGAGAGACATTCCAGATGCTACTCAAAAGCGTAAATGCACCAAGAAGAGCCTCACAGAAAAGAAGAATCGAGTTTAGTGTGTGTAGGTGAGCTCATTTCAGTTTAAAAAAGGATTTTCATGAAAAAATTGTAATAAAACTTTAATTTTATAAGTCTATTTCCATTTATTTTGAGGTATTGCCTTATTTAAAATAGTTACCTAAATTGTCAGGAAATGTGATGTGACAAAATGGAGGTCATTTTCGGATTTAGCGCACCAAAAAACACAGATTACGTAGAATAACCAAAACAGCTCTTAAATTTTTTTTTATTGCGGACCTAATACAACTAATACGGATTTGTTTATTTGATAACGGATGCAATTGTTTGTATTATCAGTAACGGAAGCATTTTTTTGCTAGGTCCTGCAAAAACGCTAGTGTGAAAGTACCCTTAGATGTCTGTTCATTGAAACACATGTCTCTAAAAACTGCCTTCCTCATCGCAATACCTTCTGCTAGACGTCTAGGAGAGATTCAGGCCCTATCCTCTAGGGAACCATATCTCTTGATTTCTGATGACAGGATTACCCTTAGATTAGATCCTAATTTTCTACCTAAGGTGGTTACAAATTACCACAGAAATCAGGAAATAATTTTACCATCCTTTTGCTCTAGTCCTAAAAATCCTAAAGAAGAAAAATGTCACTCCCTAGATGTTCGCAGATCTATTCTACAATACTTAGAAGCCACAAAGTCATTGAGGAAAGACGATAACCTTCTAATACAGTATGCAGGCAAGAACAAAGGCAAAAACCTCTCAAAGGCTTCGCTTGCTAGATGGATTAGATCCACTATTGCAGAGTGTGACAAAATTCAGGGGATTCCCTGTCCAGTAAAGATTAAAACATTCTACAAGGGCTGTGGCATCTTCGTGGGCAGAGAAGGCAGACGCCTCTCATCTGCCCAAATCTGGATCAGATCTGTAGAGCAGCTACCTGGTCTAACATATGCACGCTTGTTAGACATTACAGGTTGGACCTTTCTGCTGGAGTCGATTTGGCTTACTAATTTGTTAGGTCTCCTTGTGACCGTCATGGTGGATGGAAATGGAAAACTGAAATTAGACTTACCGATAATTCTGTTTCCTTGAATCCACCATGACGGCCCGGTATTTCCCCCCCTTAAAAAAATATATATATATTTAAAACCGGAAATGGGCAGCAGCACGTCCAAAGGGCTTGGCGGGTGCAAAATCCTCAGGAGGACGGACAATCCTCCACACATATATAGACTGACTTGACAAAGGCCTCATGGAGTAGGCTGAAACGTTGCCTTGGAATAAATTGGGTCATCACCATTTAACTCAGGAGTGCTGCCTCTTCTCTGGGATCTATATATATTTAAAACCCAAATGGGTAATAAATACAAAACCCACTTTGATAATTCAGAAAATACTGAGGGGAGTGGGTATGAGGGGCAATTTAAACTCTCACTCTCTCTGTGTTCCTGTCCCTACATAGGTCAGGGTTCAATCTCCTTGTGGCCATCATGGTGGATTCAAGGAAACACAATTACCGGTAAGTCTAATTCCGGTCTTTCTTGCTGCTGTGGCTCGACGGAATGTTGAAATTAGAGCCCAATATGTATTCCTGCATACCGCAAGCTCCCCCTTCCTCCTGCAATCGCCTAGCAGATACTACACACTTTAAACGTCTTCCTTTACTATATTTATTTTATTCACTTTGCTACTATATTCCGCAGCTCTTTACGCACATTAGTATCAGGCTGTCCCCAATGGGGCTGACAATCTAAGTTCCCTAATCAGTATGTCTTTGGAGTGTGGGAGGAAACCGGAGTACCCAGAGGAAACCCACACAAACACAGGGAGAACATACAAACTCCATGCAGATGTTGTCCTGTCGCGGACATAAAGCGCAAAAAATGCTTTATATACAAAAACAAAACAAAAGAAAGGATCAAAGTTATTGATCCTATTGAGGAGAGGGCGACATAATAACCTCTCAGCTCGTTGATGAGAACCCTAATTTGTGCAACTAGAAAGAAAACAAGGTACCATCATCTATGCAAAAATATATGTGAGTTTATTATACATAAGTGCTAAATACATAATCGATAATACAACCTGTACAATGATAGACAATGCAATATAATACCAATACTTTCAATCAATACTGAATATCGCCAATCTATGCAATGATATGCAACAGTTCAAATTAAAGAAAAGTACCCCTTTCTATCACCTTTTAACCAATTGAGGTATATGGCGGCACTATAAATTTACCAGCTCGGTATCAGGCTAGGGAATAACAAAGTTCCCAAGGACTAAGTACCAATGTCTGATGCTCAATTAGCAATATGCATCTTTGCTAAGGGAATGATCAGACTTGATCAGGAGCCTGATCAATTACAGATCCACAAATTGGGACCTTTAACTATATACCGGGCTGAGTAACTTATCAATACCGCAAGCAATAAGCAAGATATACGTTACCAAGGGTCAAAAGGTGAGTAGGGCTCCGGAGGGACGGTCAGCTCTCCTGAGGGTTCCCCGTGATCCAGGATAAAATCCACGTGTCTGTTTAATCTTTTGTTTGTAGTCTTTTTTTTCTTTCTCCTGGAATCTCTCTCTCAACCCGTCTATGATTAATATTCACAGACTTATCAAAAGCATTACACCCCTTTAGATAACGGTCTTCCAACCAAACCAGAGGGTGTGCACATATGGTAATGGTACTGTGAGATCATACATTACCCAAAATATTTTATGGTGAACGTGTTATGTTGCCTGCCGATACCTAGGCCGCAATGTTGTATAAGCTATAAATGTGAAGCTTTTAGGAGTTAAATTTATATAATGTGACTTTATGTTAAGTGGTCCACCACCTGGGACATACATCAAAAAGGGGGGCATACCCCCTGACACTTTAAAGCAATTAAAACTTAAATTCCCAGAAACTAGTAACTGTTCTCACGTCATAAAGCTAAAATGTCGACAACACATATGTGATATATTGATTAACTTGTGTCAAAACTAAATACGATCCACTATATGAACAAACAGACATTATATGTATGTCTCATTAATACATCTCATTATAAAAAGATGACAGACGAGCGCCAGGAAGAACCTCATGTCGGCTCCTAGCCTAGTGATAAGGTAAAATTACTCCCTTAGATAGGCCCACATCTGCCAGGAAGAATCTTTCCTTGAACCCATATTTTTTCTTTTACACAATGAAGGTTCATACAGAAGGGTGTATATAAGTTCAACATGGCTTCTTATAGGCCATGAATACACGTTATAACAATAATAAATGTATAAATGTTTATATACTTATGAAAAGGCATGACAGTCCTTGGTCGGATTCGAACCTAGCTCCCCAGCGCTTCACGTGAGTGTTCACTCCTACAGTGAGGCAGCCTATGTCCTCCTGACTTTTCTCACTGCTAAATTCTACTCAGTCTTCCCTTTTTCCATGCTGGGATGTTTCTGACAGAGAATGCAGCTGCAGGATCCAACACTAGAAAGAATGGTCTGTGTGCTGGGAAGCCAAATGGTAGCTTCTGCTGTTAGAACCTGACTACAGAGGAATTGGTAGTCAGAATTCAACTTGTCTAAAGGTAAACTAGTGCTTAAGCATCATAAATTTTAACTAGTAACTATTCTACCCCCAGCAGTATAACGGGGCTGTCATTAAATCATCCACCTTCCTATGATAATGAGATTACTCTCCTTATTCTCTCCCAGTCTATGCAGCAAAGCTGACAAGCTAGCTACAGAAAACAGTCTATTGTGTATATTCCAGTGGAAAACATAACACACCAAACTAAACTTTTTCTAAATCATGTAATTTATTTCTTTTTTTTTTTTAAATATAATCTTTATTAAACTTTTCCATATAAGTACATACAGTTGTACAAGGTATTTCAACAAAATATTTTAACAGAATACCCCATTAGCCAAACCCCCCCCCCCTCCCATCAACAGGTGCAGATACTGTCCTCCAATCTACCATAAGCCTCCCTACCATCAATCTATTGCTAAAGGAATCTAAAGGAACGTTCCTTTACCGCAACCTTATATGTGTCTCCCCCCCTCCCGATGCCTTTAGTGACGCTGGTCCGTTCGAAAGTCATGGATCAATAAAGTAGGTCTGTTTGTTGGACTTGGTGAGTGCCGCTCGTCTTCTTTTACCTCTCATATCGTTACTCAAAAAATACTTGTGTGGTCTTCCCTTTAAACTGTTCAGCCTCCGTTTTTTCCCATTCAAAACACAGTTTAACCTGTGAAAAGACATTTCCCAAAGTAGGTACTCTGGGCTCAAGCCAAGCCCGAAATATACATCTTTTTGCTGCTAACAACACCAAGTGAAGCAACGGAGTCACACCTCTGTCCTCAGGGGGTGTATGGAACAAAATGAGCTCGGGGGACCATAAGATCTTGACCCCAAGATACCGTTTGATATTACGTAGATGTCTATCCAAAATCTCTCTACTTCTGGGCATGACCAAATCACATGGAATAGATCAGATCCCTTCAATTTACATTTAGGGCAATGTGGTAGTTTATCAGGAGGAGCATTGTGAGACACAAATTGGAAACTGTAAATAGCTCTGTAAATCATTCTGAAGTGCGACTCTCTCCAGGCCTCACTAGGTGTGACCTTTTCTGACCTTATTCCAGCCTTTGAGGATCACCTCCTGAACATCCACCCCGGGAAATTCCTTCCTCCACCTAGAAAACAGCCGGTCAGCCGTGTGGGTTTGTAGTTTTTCCCTGAGGGCAGAATAGAACTCCGAAAGCGACTTTTGCCTTATCCCCTGGCCCAGCATTACATCAAAGTCAGTAGTGCCCATTTCCTTGGTGGGATCTTTAACTCTATTCTTGAGGAAACCCTGCACTTGGAGAAAGGCTAACAAATTACCGCCTAGCTGCATCCCATGTTTTTCCATAAATTCTGAAGCATTACAGTATCTCCCATCACTTCCCAGCCATAAATTTTCTGGTGTTTTTGTACCCTTATCTTTCCATCTACTAAAGTGCTTAGAATCCACCCCTGCGGGGAATTCTGGGTGTCCCCACAGAACCATATGTTTAGAAAGCAGAAAAAGGAGCTTATATATTTTTCTCACGGCTTTCTACGAGGCTATTGTGTCTCTGAGCAAAAGGCTCTTTCGAATATCTACAGGTATTGCGCTAATTTGGTGTGCAACAAGGCCGAAAGGCACCATGGATGAAACAATTGTTCCTCAAGCAGGGTATCAGTGTAATAATTTGTTCCACGGATCCAAACGACACAGTGCCTCATGATACTAGCTAGATTATAGCACCTAAGGTCCGGAAAGTTTAAACCTCCCAGGGGTTTGGGTAATTGGAGCTTAGTAAATGAAATTCTTTCCCTTTTACCCCTCCACAGGAAGGAGCGAAATGCAGTTTCCAATGTGTCAATGTCAGTGTGTTTGAGAAGTACAGAAATAGTTTGCATCGGGTATAGTAGTCTAGAAACACGCATCATTTTTATCAATTGGCTCCTGCCCCCTAGGGACAGAGGTAACGACATCCACCGCTCAACATCTGCTAAGATCTTTTTTATCAGAGGCGGGAAATTCAGAAGGTATAGTGATTCCGGGCGCTTTCCCACATGTATTCTCAGATATTTAATGGATCTGGTGGCTATCTGTACTCCTACCTTCAGAGCCCCCGCTGAGATTTGTGGCGATCCCTCTCCCAGAAATAGAATTTCGGATTTATTTGCATTTACCCTAAATCCAGAGACCAACTCAAAATCTGACATCAACTGGAACAGATGTTTCAAGTCCCTCTGAGGGTGCTCCAGAATTAAATTAACAAATCGTCGGCAAACAATGCATGCTTTATCTTCACATTACCTATAGTAATTCCTTCCAACCTCATCCTCAGCTAACGCTCTAGACAATGGCTCTATCACTAGATTAAAGAGAAGTGGGGATAGCGGGCACCCCTGCGTGTCCCTTTATGCATTTTAATAGTTTGGGATATGAATCCTGGGGTGTGTATCTTTGCCGAGGGGTTGGAGTATATGGCTGACAGGTATCGTCTAGAAGGACCGCTAAAACCCATAGCATCCAAGACCTTTCCCATCCACTCCCAGTCTACATTGTTGAAAGCCTTTTCTGCGTCTATAGTGACAATAGCTGGGAATGAATGGGAAGTCGGCCTCATCTTAACCTCATCGAGAACCGCCAGGACTTTTCGAACATTTGTGACTGCTGCCCTCCCTTGAATGAAGCCAACCTGCGCAGGCGAGATTAAACGCGGTAGGATAGAGGCTAGTTTGTCTGCGAGGATCTTAGATGCCAATTTCAAATCAATATTGATCAGGGAAATCGGTCGATATGAAGCTGCTAGTTGAGGGTGTTTCCCCGGTTTCGCCAGTACTTTAATCTATGCTGTATTGTTCTGTATGGGAATTTGGGTGCCGTTCATATAACCCGTAAAAACTCGGGACAATAAGGGTGCTATTTCAGGT
The DNA here is from genome assembly GCA_033119425.1 of Bufotes viridis. Lineage (NCBI taxonomy): Eukaryota > Metazoa > Chordata > Amphibia > Anura > Bufonidae > Bufotes > Bufotes viridis. Next base: position 458,187,624 of record CM065590.1, read on the forward strand.
GATAGTATACGATAAAACGCACTCCTATAACCGTCAGGACCCTGGGCTTTATCTAGTTTTAACTGTTTAATGGCCATTTTTACATCTCCTTCCGTTATAGGGGCATTTAGCCGTTCCCTCTCCTCATCAGATAAAGTGGGCAGAGTAGCGGGTTTCAACCATTTCTCATAGTCTCTCTGCATCCCAGTGTGTGGCTGGTATAAGTTATCATAAAAGTCTCTCAGGATATCGTTTATTTCCTTGGGGTGTGATTTAATTTGGCCGTGTTTGTTTTTGAGAGCCACAATAGTAGATATCGGTCTACGTCCTTTAGCTAGCCTGGTTAATAGTTTGCCGGATTTGTTACCGTACCTGTATAACTGAGCCTAGATTGGGCCAGTCGTTCCCGCTTCTGGAGCCACTCCTCATAATTCCTCTTTGCTTGCTGCCATTTTGCCTTGAAGACTGGAGTATTATGTCTTTTAAATTCCGTATATGTTTCCCTGAGTTTATTACTAAACTTTCCAAGCATTTTTTTTATTTTTTTTCTTCTCCCCATAACTATAGGCCAGTACAGTTTTGCCCGCATCTCACAGTAATTGGGGGTCATCTGTCCCCCCGTTTATTTCTTTACTTCATTCCAATATAAAATGGTACATCATGAGGGATGGTGAGACACACATCGTTCACACCTCTTCCCCTCCACGCGACGTTTTGGGAGAACACGCCCCCTTACTCATGCATGCAGATACATATATACAAACTAAAACCTTTTATACAAAATACATAGCCATAAATAACCCTAAAACAGGAAAGTGATCAATCATATAAATGCACTAAAGCTACAAATTTCATTTAACCCTTCAGGTATTAAAGACTGGAGTTTCACTATCCAAAAGGTCTCCATTTGTAACAATCTCCTACTGTTATCCTCCTCACGGACTTCACTTTTTACAACCTCCAGAACCTGCCACCTGAGATCTGACACCTGATGGGCCCGATCATAAAAATGTCGGGCAACTATAGTTTCACCTTGCTTTCTTACATCCACTGTATCCATCTTTCTCTCCCTTATTGATGGTTAATAAATTCATACAGAGGGGTTATAATAAGAAAGAGGTGACTGAAATTGGAATAGAGGTGGTAAAAAAAACAAGAAAGGACATCAGACAGGTAAAAAGAGGGATAAGTAAAAAGAAACAATTTGTACATTTCCAAATATGATCGACATTCTAAACTAATAAAAAAGGTCATTCCAAAATATTGGGAGGTACTTAGACATGATCAAAAATTTGGGAGAATGTTTGTTGATAACCCCCTTTTTGCCTATAAAAAAAGGTGCCTCTCTGAATAACATGCTGATTAGAAGTGACATATGCCCTAAAAAAATGGAGACAGAGTTTTCTTGCAACCCAGAGGAGGGGTACGTTCCCCTGCCTGAGCTGTGGGAATTGTAGTGCTGTAATTAAAGGTGACACTGTAGTGCACCCCAAACAGGGACACAGGATACAAATTATAGATTTTTCAACGTGCGAGACACATAACGTCATATACTGCTTGAAATGCCCATGTGGTAAGATATATATTGGGCAAACATCTTGGGCTATAAGGATCAGAATCAATGAGTATAAGTCCTGCATTAGGAAGGAACTCAGAAGGGAGAGTAAGATGGATACAGTGGAGGTGAAAAACAAGGTGAAACTATGGTTGCCCGACATTTTTATGATCGGGCCCATCAGGTGTCAGATCTCAGGTGGCAGGTTCTAGAGGTAGTAAAAAGTGGAGTCCATGAGGAGGATAACAGTAGGAGATTGTTACAAATGGAGACCTTTTGGATAGTGAAACTCCAGTCTTTAATACCTGAAGGGTTAAATGAAATTTATAGTTTTAGTGCATTTATATGATTGATCACTTTCATGTTTTAGGGTTATTTATGGCTATGTATTTTGCATAAAAGGATATGGTTTGTATATATGTATCAGCTGTTGGTACTATAAAAACCCCACCTCCCCCTCTAACTGCACGCATGAGTAAGGGGGCATGTTCTCCCAAAAAGTCGCGTGGAGGGGAGGAGGTGTGAACCATGTGTGTCTCACCATCCCTCATGATGTACCATTTTATATTGGAATGAAGTAAAGAAATAAAAGAAACAAAAGGTTTTGTACCAGCGACTTGTGAGTATGACTTCTATTGCTCACTCACGTACAATATTGGCACAATGAGGTAAAAAGAAGACTCAAGTCTGCAAGTTTGAAAGACTTAGTGCTGGGTTAAGCAGATCTCCTGGTGTGGACTTGTAATTGCTACAGGTGACTGAAGTGAGTATTATACAACCTACGTATTGACTACACAATAAATGATGGTATCGGCAAGTTGGTGGTGACTTCACTATAGATGGGATGTTTTTACTGTGGCCAAAATATTTATATTTTTCGATATTGAGGCAGTTTTTTTTTTGTATCCTGAAAGATCATTTAAATTATTTACACTGAAACATTTACCATTGTAACAGACAGATATGAGATAACTGAAGCTGTAGAATGAGCTGTAAAGCTGAGAAAATACATCAGTCAAATGAATCAGAGCTGAGCTACAGTAACCTTGCATGGCCAACACACCAGGATGAAGCTGTGCTTCCCGCTACGTTCTCTGCGCTTGTTCTGGGGTCTGCAGGGTACTACTGATCGGTGAGGGTGCCAGGTATTGATCTGATATTGATGACCTATCGCAGGCTCTTTAAAGGGGTTGTCTGAATTTTTATATATATATATATATTGTGGTAAGGTGCAAGGTACTGTGGTCGACGGGAGGTACGTGTCACCGAGGTTCCTGGCCTCGGTGAGGTAAGAGCCGGATTTTTGGTGTGTCAGCAGCAGCTAGTGCTGCTTGACACCTTGCTATTTAGTTTGGCTGCAAAGCCAATCCGGGCCGGCTCTTACTGAGAGTAGGCAAAGAGTTGGGTGGGTGCCTACTCCCCACGGTCCAGGCCGGGTTTTCCCGGGCCTTTATAACACAGCCAGCAGCTGGGTGTGGAGGAGGTGATTGTCCTGGAGCTGCAGATGGTGCTGTGGAGCTCTCTGGGCTGGAAGCAGGAGCCCAGCAAGGAGGAGTGCAGACGGCCTGGAAGCCTGACGTGGTTTATCTTGCGGCTGGGCCGACAGCCAGGTGCGAACCCGCACCTAAAACCTCCCAGGTGATTAGAACCTGTGTTTGGACATTTTGTTTTACCTCACGTTTTCTGATGTGTGTGTGATTTAACACCAAGTGACTGTTCGCTGTTTATTTTTGATGCAAGTGTGAATAAAACACTGTTTGCTGCACCTTCTGGACTCCCTTTTGCCTCTATACTGCACCCGCACCGCTGTCTACCAGAGCGACTCCCCACATTTGGTGTCGGATGCGGGCATGCGCAGTGAGGCTGGCGTGAACGCCGAAGTTTGTTTTTGCTGGGCACGACTGGATGTCCTATATTCGGCCGGCAAAGTTGCAGCCTGTGTTCCCTGACAAAATGGAGGCGGCTGTGAAAGCTCTCATAGAGGCTAACGTGCAGCAGCGGGAGACCAACCAGCTACTGCTACAGCACGTGATGGCGTTACAAGCTGCAGGAGCGTCCCACCACGTCCACGATGCCCGGAAAGCCGTCCGTGCAGCGATCCCTAAGATGACCCCCTCGGATGATGTGGAGACCTATCTGGCGGTGTTCGAGAAGGTGGCCGTGAGGGAGAAATTACCCCGAGAACAGTGGGCGGAGGTCGTCGCTCCGTTCCTGGCGTCTGGACCCCAGCAAGTGAAGGGGGAGATCCTGGCCAGACTGGGGGTAAACGTGTTGGTCCGGGCTCAGCGGGTCCACCAGTGGGACTTTAAAACGGCTGAACCCGCCAGGCCGCAGTACTATGAGTTGCTGCACAGGTTGCAAAAGTGCCTGCAGCCTGATGTTCTAAGTCCAACTGCTATGATGGACCGTCTGCTGGCCGACATGTTCTGGAGGGGCCTGCCTTACCCCCTTCAGCACTGGATTGGCCAGGTATCCCCCACTAATGCCCTGGAGATGGTCGACCTGGTGGAGCGTTACGAGGCCACCAGAAACCTGCAGGGGAGTCTTGCTGGGAAGGGGTCAGTCAAACCCCGGAGGCCTCCGCCCCAGTTCCGACGTCCGGCGACAGAGAGGCCTGCACGGAATGTACCCCCTTCGGATCCGCCTCCCGTGGTATGCTGGAGGTGTCAGGAGCCAGGCCACATCAGGGCCGACTGTCCGCATCGGGATGAGCCGATGGATGTGAACTACGGGGGGCGCCACTCCCTGTATGCACGGAAGCTGTGCGCAACTGGCACCCGTGAGGTGCAGGACAATAACCACCTGTGTCAGGTAGAGGTGGGAGATTCTCTGGCGGTGGCCCTGCTGGACTCCGGGAGTCTAGTCTCCCTGGTAAGGGCTGCCCTGGTACGGCCGGCGGAGTATACCGGCCGTAAAATCGGGGTCCTGTGCATCCACGGAGACCTAAAAGACTACCCCACTGCACTAGTGACTTTGTCCACAGCGGCTGGTAAGTGGACCCACGAGGTGGCTGTCGCTGCTAAACTCCCACATGAACTGATACTTGGGAGGGACTTCCCAGGTTTCTCGGCACTGTGGCCGGCGATAAAACTGTCTGATGGACCCGAGACAGGGGTAACCCTAGGAGAGTGGCCTGATACCACTGGAAGGCTAGAACCCTGGGAGCCCGAGTCTGAAGGGCCAGCGGTAGGGGTGACCACTGCTCCAGCGGTAGAGGGGGAGACAACCCCACTGAGTGTAATGGTGGGAGACACGGAGGACTTGCCACCGGGACCTGAGTTGGCAGACCTCAATGTCTCCGGGGAGAATTTTGGGACCGCACAACACCGGGACCAAACCCTAACCAGGGCCTGGGAAAGTGTCGTAATAATTGATGGTAAACCCCAGAAACCTGGGGCTGAATTAATGTTTCCGCGATTCATTGTTCTTCAGGATATGTTGTATCGGGTGAACCAAATCCGAGGTGAGCCTGTTGAACAGTTGGTGGTGCCCACAGCGTATCGCAAGCTGGTCATGGAGCTTGCCCACCAACATGTTCTTGGGGGACACCTGGGGTGGCAGAAAACGCAGGACCGCATACTGCAGCGGTTTTATTGGCCCAGTGTGTTCAAGGAGGTAGAAAATTATTGTAAGTCCTGTCCCACCTGTCAGATAAATAGCCCCCAGCCACATTTTCGTAGTCCTCTGGTACCTCTTCCAATTATTGAGGTCCCGTTTGAGCGAATCGCTATGGATCTAATTGGGCCTGTACCAAAGTCTGCCAGGGGCCACCAACACATTCTGGTAGTTCTCGACTATGCCACTCGGTATCCGGAGGCGGTGCCTCTGCGACATACCTCAGCTAAGCTCATTGCCAAAGAGTTAATGGAAATGTTTTCCCGTGTGGGCCTGCCAAAAGAGGTTCTGACAGACCAAGGGACCCCTTTATGTCCAAAGTTATGAGGGAACTGTGTAAATTATTGCGTATAAAGCAATTATGGACGTCCGTTTACCATCCGCAAATGGACGGTCTTGTCGAAAGGTTTAACCAAACTCTCAAAAATATGTTAAAAAGGGTGGTGTCTAGAGATGGGAAGGACTGGGACCTGCTTCTGCCCTATCTCATGTTCGCAGTGCGAGAGGTGCCCCAGGCCTCTACTGGGTTCTCGCCCTTCGAACTGCTTTATGGCAGACACCCTCGGGGCCTGTTGGATATCGCCAAGGAAGCGTGGGAACAACAGCCTGTCCCCCACAAAAGTGTCATTGAGTATGTCACCCAGATGCAGGAACGGATGGAAAGGGTGTTGCCGCTGGTCCGGGAGCATATGGAGGCAGCGCAACAAGCCCAGAGTAGGGTGTATAATCGTCAGGCTCGGGTACGGGACTTCAATCCAGGAGATCGGGTTTTGGTTCTGGTACCCACCCTTGACAGCAAGTTCCTAGCTAGGTGGCAGGGCCCCTATGAGGTGATCGAGAAGGTAGGGGAAGTAAATTACAAGGTACACCAGCCAGGCGGCGCAAGCCGGAGCAGGTGTACCACGTGAATTTACTGAAGCCGTGGAAAGACAGGGACACGGCCGACGACAACAGCCCCCGGCCAGGGCTTCTGGGTGAGAAGGATCCAGCCCCACAGTTCGAGGCCTGCGAAGCGGTAGCCACGGTAAAATTGCAGACAGCCTGTCTTCCAAACAAGTTCAGGAAGTCAGGAGTTCATCAGTCGGAACACGGATGTGTTCTCGGACCTCCCTGGCCGCACGTCTCTCATCCAACATGACATCGTCACTGGCAGCCAAGATCCGGTTAAAACCATACCGGGTACCTGAGGCTCGGCGACGGGCCATCGCGGAGGAAGTGCAATTAATGTTGAAGCTCGATGTCATTGAGGAGTCGAAAAGTGAGTGGGCAAGTCCCATAGTTCTAATACCCAAGCCGGATGGGACGTTGCGGTTCTGCAACGATTTTCGCAAGTTAAATGAAGTGTCCAAGTTTGATGCGTATCCCATGCCCCGGGTAGACGAGCTTGTTGAAAATTTAGGGCAAGCCCGTTATTTCTCTGTGCTAGACCTCACTAAAGGATACTGGCAAGTACCCTTAACGGAGGCGGCCAAGGAAAAACCGCTGTTGTTACCCGCAGGGCCTGTATCATTACAAGGTGTTACCCTTTGGCCTGCATGGCGCCCCGCCACCTTCCAAAGGTTAATGGATATTGTGCTGCGACCGCACCGTCGGTACGCTTCGGCCTACTTAGATGATGTAATCATCCACAGCACCGACTGGGAAAGCCATTTGCCCAAAGTGCAGGCGGTAGTGGATGCCCTGAGGAAAGCTGGACTAACCGCCAATCCAAAGAAGTGTGCGATTGGGTTGGAAGAGACCAAATATCTGGGATATGTTATTGGGCGGGGAGTCATCAAGCCGCAGGTAACTAAGGTAGAGGCCATACGTAACTGGCCCCGACCGGTCACTACCAGGCAGGTAAAGTCCTCCCTGGGAATTGTAGGGTACTACATGCGGTTTGTGCCCCACTTTGCCACAATAGCAGCGCCGTTGACAGACCTATTGAAGGGGCGAAAGTCTGGGAAGGTTAGCTGGAGTGAGAAGGCGGAGGAGGCTTTCTCCGCGTTGAAGTCGGCCCTGTGTGGGTCCCCGGTTTTGGTGACACCCGACTTCAACAGGGAGTTTGTCGTACAGACCGACGCCTCGGAGTTAGGCCTCGGTGCTGTACTGTCTCAGGAGGTCAACGGGGAAGAACATCCCGTTGTCTTCCTGAGCCGTAAGCTCAGTCCCGCCGAGACCAGGTATAGCATAGTGGAGAGGGAGTGTCTGGCTATCAAGTGGGCACTCGAATCTCTCCGCTACTACCTGTTAGGGAGGAGGTTCCGTCTGGTGACCGACCATTCCCCTCTCAAGTGGATGAGCCAGGCCAAGGAGAGGAATGCTCGGGTCACCAGGTGGTTCCTATCCCTGCAGAACTTCAAGTTCTCCGTGGAACACAGGGCAGGCCGCTTGCAGGGTAACGCAGATGCCCTGTCCCGCGTCCACTGCCTCACATGTGTTCACCCCTCAGGGCTGAACAAAGGGGTGGGGTATGTGGTAAGGTGCAAGGTACTGTGGTCGACGGGAGGTACGTGTCACCGAGGTTCCTGGCCTCGGTGAGGTAAGAGCCGATTTTTGGTGTGTCAGCAGCAGCTAGTGCTGCTTGACACCTTGCTATTTAGTTTGGCTGCAAAGCCAATCCGGGCCGGCTCTTACTGGGAGTAGGCAAAGAGTTGGGTGGGTGCCTACTCCCCACGGTCCAGGCCGGGTTTTCCGGGCCTTTATAACACAGCCAGCAGCTGGGTGTGGAGGAGGTGATTGTCCTGGAGCTGCAGATGGTGCTGTGGAGCTCTCTGGGCTGGAAGCAGGAGCCCAGCAAGGAGGAGTGCAGACGGCCTCGAAGACTGACGTGGCTTATCTTGCGGCTGGGCCGACAGCCAGGTGCGAACCCGCACCTAAAACCTCCCAGGTGATTAGAACCTGTGTTTGGACATTTTGTTTTACCTCACGTTTTCTGATGTGTGTGTGATTTAACACCAAGTGACTGTTCGCTGTTTATTTTTGATGCAAGTGTGAATAAAACACTGTTTGCTGCACCTTCTGGACTCCCTTTTGCCTCTATACTGCACCCGCACCGCTGTCTACCAGAGCGACTCCCCACATTATATATAAACTTTATTTTTTTTAAATGGCAGGAGCGCTACTAAAATAATAAAAAGGATATACTCACTGCTCCAAACTCCCTTTGTTCCAGCACCGCCATTCTGATCCTTATCCCTGGGCTTTGTTTTCACTGCTGTTGTGGTGTGCCTGTGTACTGCATGTGACAGCTGCAGCCAATTACCACCTTAGAGGCCTTGTGCCATATACCACTGAGATGAGTGATGTAGTATATCAGCATGTCATTGCCTTATCCAAAAATATGAAAAAAATTAACTCAGACAACCCCTTTAAATGAGAATACGGAATAAAATCACATAAGATTATTTATGCCTGAGCATAGCCCCTTCCTCTCTGTGCTCTCAGATATGATAGCCGAGGAGATGTGACAGAGCCACTTTGTCACCATCCGACAAATCATTTCTACAAATGTAACATATAACAGAGCAAAGGCTTACTGAGATATCTTTTATTTAACAGTAAGACTTAACATAGTAACAACTACCTCTGAGGTAAAAGAACACAAAAACCTATGGTGGACATCTAAAATAAAAACAAGTGATACCTCTTCTAAACTTTGGCCTGAAATTTATTATGAAGTGACCTATAAAAAGAGAATAGAAAATGAGATTATGTAGAATAGCTATGTGTTAATAGAACATGGGATTGTTTCTTCATTTTGATATATACGGTACATTAATTTTGCCTTATGTTTTTTTTACTTCCTGGAGGCAATCCTTTATGAAACTTCCCCACCACAATTTTTTAACAGCAGAACGGAGCTTAAGATAATCAGCGATATTGCTTGTCCAGGTAACTTCTCTTATTTTGTGCAGTTTATTATGGCTATATTTTTTATTTTTTTTATTTTATGATGTTCACCATGCAATATAAATGATATTAAAACCATAAGCTGAGTCATTACGATTTCTGCAATATGAAATCTACTGTTAATGGTATAGTTGGTTTTTGCACAATAAAATTTTTTTTTACAATTATTTTTGTGTGGCTGCATTCCAAGAGCCATCTTTAGGGCTCAAGCACACAAATGTATTTTCTTTCCATGTCCATTCTGGGTTTTTTGTGGACCATATGCAGAACTATTCATTTCAATGGGTCCGCAAAAAAAAAAACCAGAAGTTATTCAGTCTGCATTCCGTTTCCGTATTTCCATTGCCCAAAAAAATAGAACATGTCCTATTATTGTCTGCATTATGGACAAGGATAGGACTGTTCACAGCAGTTTCGTTCCGCAAAATACGGAACGCACAAGGACGTCATCTGTATTTTCTGCGGATTCGTTTATGCGGACCACAAAATACATACGGTCATGTGCATGAGCCCTTAGGAGCGCTTGTTTTTTGCAGCACAGGCAATCCATTTCATCAGTACCATTTTGGGGTACATACCTTTGGATCACTTTTTTTTCCATTTTTTAGGAGGCAGGATGCACAGAGGACAGCGATGGATCATGTGGCATAAATAATGTAATAATTGTATAGTTCATGTTGTTACAGAGGCAGCAATAGCAAATGTGTGTGTGTTTCCCATCATAGTGCATGTTTTACAGGGGAAAGTTTGTTTTCTTTTATCCTAGGACTTTTTTTTTTTCACTTTATTGAGACAGAAAAGTAACTTAATAAACTGGCAGAACCAGACAACGGTAAGACATACAGTCAAGCCACAAGTTCTTGTGATGGGACAAAGTATCAGTCTATATATACACTCATTGACAGAAAAAATAACACACCCAGAAATGTCAGATTGCTGCTTAGCTCACCATGTCTTAGGCAGATATGTAAATGATTACAGGAGCGGTCTGATTAAATGCCGGGTCTTGCCACAAGAGGGCATAAAAGTGCTTCACACGATGCCCTATAAAAAGGAGGCTTTTACCCATAATGTGTCCTGCTATTGACAGTCAGCCACCATTGCCTTTGTTTGCTTTGGTGTCGTGAATGAAAAACCCGGACTGCTCTGGACTGAAACTGGATCATCTTGAGCGAGTAATTCAGGTTCTGTTTGGGATCCCATCAGTTGGATTCAAGTATGAGGCCTCGTGGTGAGCCCTTCAATCCTGCCTTTGCTGTGGAGTGACACACTGCCTCAACCACTGGTGTGATGATCCGGAAAGCCATCGCATATGAGAGTCGCTCACCTCTAGAAGTGCAGGACATAATAATTGTTCACACAGCAAGTGTTTTCCAGGAATGACTCCACCATTAGCACACTTACTTGTCCTTTCTAGTCACCAGATTTATTGACAATTAAGCATTTATGGGACCAGCTGGGACATCAGCTTTGGCATTCTACAAGTGTACAGGCTCTTCCATGTACTTTATAATTTAGCTATAACAGCCTTACTACATTCAGTGCACTGCCTGTGCTGTTCATAGTCGCCCTGCGCTGATGAATGGCAGTAAAAAGCTAAGACATATTGGTACACCATAGACTTTTTACAGGGCGTGGGTGCCCACAGAAAGGGCTATGAGTGCCGCCTCTTGCCCTGGTGCCATAGGTTCACCAACACTGTGATAGACCAACACAAAGTAGCAAGTATGTGTGAAGTGAAAATAAAATGATATATGGTTTTCACATTTTTTTTTAAATAAAAATCTGGAAAGTGTGGCATGCATTTGTGATACACACCTAGAGGCTGATATTTTTGTCCATTCTTCTTTGCAGAATAGCTCAAGCTCAGTCAGATTGGATGGAGAGCGTCTGTGAACAGCAATTTTCAAGTCTTAACACAGATTCTAAATGGGATTTAGGTCTGGACTTTGACTGGGCCATAACACATGAATATGTTTTGACCTGAACCATTCCATTGTAGCTCTGAGTGTATGTTTAGGGTAGTTGTCCTGCTGAAAGGTGAGCCTCCGCCCCAGTCTTAAGTCTTTTGCAGCTTCTACCAGGTTTTTCTCCAGGGTTGCCCTGTATTTATCTCCATCCATCTTCCTATCAACTCTGACCAGCTGCCACCACCATGTTTCATAATGGGGACAGACACCATCCTTTCTGGAATCCGCTCCACAGTTTCCTTCTATCCCTGGACACAGCATGCCTTCCAGCCTGTTCCCTGTAGCACCTCCTTAAGGGTCGGCACACGTCACTTCCGGCATTTTAATGGTTTTGCACATGTGACCTGTGCGACCAATCCCAGCTGTCCTGCACTTTATATAAGTGGTCCAGTCCCCTTCCCGCGTGCCTGAGTGTCAAAGGTCTTGTTTCCTGCAAAGATAGCATTTGTCTGTGCTTGAGTTCCTGTATTCTTGACCCGTGCTTGTCTCCTGAATTTCTGTCTGATTCTTGCCTGATACATATTGACTCTCCTGTTGCTGACCCAGATTGTCTGACTTTTATCTGTGCCACTTGCCCTGACCCACTGTTTGTACGCCTCTGCCTCATCCTTGGTCCTACATTTTCACTCCTGTTTCTGACCTGTTGACTATGGGTCAGATTTATCATTACACTTACATCTTACTCCACTTTTACATATGCCCTAAGTCACTTTTGGCTACTCAAAATGTGATAAATGTGGTTTCACGGTAGCAGTTTATCATTCAGTAAGCGGCTTTACGAAAGTCGCACGTCTTTACAAAAAAGTTGCATGTTCTATTAAAAAGTCGCATAAGATAAGCATGGTCCCCCCTGGTGTGAAATTGGGCATTTTTTTACGACTTTTTAAATGGTCGCAATAGTAAATCTGTCTAGAGATTCATTTACATAAGAAAACACGTGCACTTTCACAAAACTGGAGAGCTTAATGCAGAGCTTAAACAAGTTGCAAAAAAGTCGCAATTTAACCGATTGTGCATTTTTTTGTGACTTTTTCACTCCATTAAAGTGACAAATCTGGCCCTATGTCCGTACCTTTGGTACCTTACTGCTTCATGTACCAATGTACATCAAGAAGTAGCACCTGGTGTTCCCCTCGGGAAAGTCTATCCCCACCATCAGTGGTACTGTGAAGAACGAGGGATTCACTTAGACAACGCCCTTCGAGGAGGTTGGACAGGTGGCACAGTGTGTTCACACCAGTTGGTTCGTGACACTTTGTCTTGGTCTATCACATAAAATGTGGTATGAATCCTTTTTAAGGCACTGTATCATCATTACATTCACACATAGAAAGTTTTATTAAATTCCAAATTCCTCCTTGATGCGTTATTTTTCTGTCAATAAAAAAAAAACACACTCACCTTTTCAAAGTCCCTTCGTTCTAGTGGCAAGGCTCCTGTTCACGCTGCTTTTGTACCCTGACAAACCGGAAGGGATGTCATTAAACACTGGCCTTAGGCATGATGTTTCCGTGAATGGTCAATGAACACACACGTCAAAACTGAGGCCAGTGAATGGCTGCAAAGATCAAGTAGACCACAGACGGGATGCCCTTACTGCATCCAATGTTTTTGTTGTGTTGGCGGTCTGTGCCCACCACTGCCCTGCTGTACCCTGCAGGCGCTACTTACCCTGCCTGTCACTGTCAAACTCTCCTGCCAGCAGCGCTCCCAGCCACTAGCATCTTTAATAGTGTGTGCAGGCTACAGTATCTCATCTTAGCACTCCTGGCCTGTTCTATAGGCTGAAGCAGTTCTTGTCCTCTAATGGGGCCAGAGTGCGCATGACCAAATGTTTCCCTAGCCAATCATTGGCTATCCATGGGTATTTAAAGGGATTCTCCCTGAAAGATAATAATGAAAATACTAAAAAGCATATTACAAAAAAACTCTTAAATTCCTTTAATTATTTATAATGGCTCGTATAGTCTAAGGGACAATCAGTGAAGCGGCTAAAATGGCAGCTCTTAGATTTATGATCATAAAATCCGTCCTTCAGGTGACACTGCAGGACGGCCTGTGTGAGAGCCCTATGTAAAGTCTGCCGGTCTCAGCACTGTGAAGCTGCATATTATGTGCAGATGACAGCTGAGATAACTGCTCCGCTATGTCCCTGTGCTTCCAAAAGGATTTTCTCTCACCTCGTACTCGCAGGCTGAAGTGTTTTCTATTGACGCTTCTCCCCCACAACAGCGTGTCTGCTCCTTATTCATACCGTTCAGCATGTGAGTATGGGATAAGGTAAAATCATTTCTGAAGCACAGGGACACAGTGGAGCAGTTATCTCAGTTATCATCTGCACATAATATACAGCTTCACAGTGCTGAGACCGGCAGACTGTACATAGGGCTCTCACACAGGCCGTCCTGCAGTGTCATGAGAAGGACGGATTTTATGATCATAAATCTAAGATCCGCCATTTTAGCTCTTTCACTGATTGTCCCCTGGACTAAACGAGCCATTATAAATAATTAAAGCCATTTAAGAGTTTATTTATAATAACATTTTTTTTTCAGTATCTTCACTTTTATCTTTCTGGGAGAACCCCTTTAAGGCATCCTGCCCAGTAGAAATACTGAAGCCATTTACCGAAGTCTTACTCAACTTTGGCTGAGACAAAGTTTTCCTACACAGAGCACATACATTTTAATGCTGCACGCAAACAGCATTACAAAGTTTTTTAATGAATCAACCTCGGATGTATGATCTGAAGCTCGATTCGCTCAACCCTAGTAGTCACATAGGCGCACCACTATTCTATTACCACATGGGAGATAATTGGTTGAGGTCCAGTTAGTCGGGATTTTGATACTGATGACCTATCCTCAGATTGGTTCATCAATATCAGATTGGTGGGGGTCCAAATCCCGACACCCCTGCCAATCAGCGTTATGATGAGGCTGTTGTGCTTCATGAGTGCTTAAGCCTCTTTCTAAGCCATGTGACGTCACATTCATCATTCACATAGCCTAGGTACAGCTCACTCCCATTCCAAGCACAGCCACTATCAAATGGGTGGTGCTGTACTTGTTAAGCTATGAGGCGCAACCTCAAACAGCTGATCGGTGGGAGTGCCTGGAGTCGGACCCCCACTGATCTGATATTGATGACCTATACTGAAGATAGACCATTGATATGAAAATCCCGGCGAACCCCTTTAACCTGTTGGGGACACATGATGTACCGGTACATTATGGTGTCCTGGTACTTAAGGACACATGACGTACTGGTACGTCATGTGTACTTCTGATCACTGCTGCTCAGCCGGCGGTGATTGTAACAATTTACCTGCTGAAATCATTCAGCAGGTACCTTGTTACAATGCCTAGGGGGGTCCTGTGACCCCCCCCTGTTTCAGCGAACGCTGCAAACTGCAGGTCAATTCAGACCTGCGGTTTGCAGCGCTTTCGGCAGTCTCTGATCCCCGCAGTCACAGAAACTTAAAAAAATGACTAAACTTGTCAATTTTACCCTCCCTCCCTGCAGCCTGCAATCATATTGTGGCGGCAGGGGTGCAGGGGGGGTTGCGGGCAGCGCAGGCGAGCGGGATCGCAATCCCCCGCCCGCCTCCTCTCTAATGTTTCCCTGGTGGCCGAGTGGAATAGCAGAGTGTCAGCACATTGCTGACACTCTGCTATAAACTGCTGACATCTGTGCTGGTGCAGATGTCAGCAGTTTAACCCCTTTCATGCCGCAGTCCATATGGACTTCTGTATGGAAGGGGTTAACAGGGATGTGGAGGGGCTTTCAGAATGTGGAGACACTAAAAAATAATTTTTTCAAAAATGCTTTGGTATGAAAAACTGAAATAAAAAACCCTAAAAATGTGGTATTGTCGCGTCCGTAACAAACTGCTTTATAGAAAAAACACATGATCTAACCTGTCAGATCAACGAAACAAATACCAAAAAATATGTGGTCGTAAACTGCTGTATGGCCAAATGGCAGGGCACAGAAGGAAGGGAACGCCATATGGTTTTTGGAAGGCAGATTTTGCTGGACTGGTTTTTTGACACTATGTCCGATTTGAAGCCCCCCTGATGCACCCCTAGAGTAGAAACTCCAAAAAAGTGACTCCATCTAAGAAACTACACCCCTTAAGATATTAAAAACTGATTTTACAAACTTTGTTAAACCTTTAGGTGTTCCACAAGAGTTATTGGCAAATGGAGAGGAAATTTCAGAATTTCTATTTTTTGTTACCTTGCCTCAATAAAAAGTGTAATATACAGCAACCAAAAATCATACTTACCCTAAAATAGTACAAACAAAACTGCCACCTTATATCGTAGTTTCCAAAATGGGGTCACATTTTTGGAGTTTCTACTCTAGGGGTGCATCAGGGGGGCTTCAAATGGGACATGGTGTCTAAAAACCAGTCCAGCAAAATCTGCCTTCCAAAAACCATATGGCGTTCCCTTCCTTCTGTGCCCTGCCGTTTGGCCATACAGCAGTTTACGACCACATATGGGGTGTTTCTGCAAACTACAGAATCAGGGCAATAAATATTGAGTTTTGTTTGGCTGTTAACCCTTGCTTTGTAACTGGAAAAAATGGATTAAAATGGAAAATTTGCCCAAAAACTGAAAATCTGAAATTTTATCTCCATTTGCCATTAACTCTTGTGGAACACCTAAAAGGTTAACAATGTTTGTAAAATCAGTTTTGAATACCATGAGGGGTAGATGGAGTCATTTTTTTTGGGAGTTTCTACTCTAGAGGTACATCAGGGGGCCTTTAAATGGGACAAAGTGTCTAAAAATCAGTTTGGCAAAATCTGCCTTCCAAAAACCACATGGCGCTCCTTTCCCTCTACGCCCTGCCGTGTGCCTGTATAGTAGTTTACGACCACCTATGGGGTTTTTCTATAAACTACAGAATCAGGGCAATAAATATTGAGTTTTGTTTGGCTGCTAACCCTTGCCTGGTTACTTGAAAAAATGGATTAAAATGGAAAATTCCCCCCCCCCCCCAAAAAAAAAATCGAAATTCTGAAATTTTATCTCCATTTGCCATTAACTCCATTTTACCAGTGTCATGAAGTACAATATTTGATGAAAAAAAACTATCTCAGAATGGCTTGGATAAGTAAAAGCGTTTTAAAGTTATTCACACATAAAGTGACACTGGTCAGATTTGCAAAAAATGGCCTGGTCCTTAGGGTGAAAATGAGCCCAGTACCTAAGGGGTTAAAGTCATAATTTTTAATATGGTTTACTACGATGTAACTTTGTAACTTACTTTCTTGTTCATTTTTGATTTGTATTATCCGTTTCCTGAGTAGATGCCTTAAAAGTAATCACATTGCTTCTACACTGTAACGGGTCAACCTGGCCACTGCTTAATGACGATAGTCTCCTCATGACAGGAAAAATGGCTTCCTCCATAGAATGCTTATAGTAATTTGCAGGGGTGGTGCTAAAGCTCATAAAAGCCATGTATGACAACATCACCTAGTAAAAAAAATGAATAGGTACACTTTTAATCTGATATGATTCTTTATATAATATCTGCTTACTAAGCCACAACAACACTAGGTTTCAATACAATGATAATTTTTCTAAACGTTCATTATGAAGCAACTGAGTGTATGGCTGTGAATGGGAGCTGAGCTTCAGTACGCTGGAGCTGAAAACTTCACAGTATATGGAGCCTTCTGCCTCTGCTCCATACACTGTACGTTCATGGCGCTGCAGTAGCCCAATGCAGTTCACTAGTAGGATTGCAGGTGTTGGACCACCAATCTGATACTGATGACTTATCTCACTTCACCAAACACATTATACACTGCTTATATTCAGGGATTACAACCACCCTGCAATCCAGCTACAGTGGCCGTGCATGTACACTATAGGAAAAAGCACTATCCTATTGGCGCTTTTTTCTATAGTGTTCAAGCAGGACCACCGCTGCTGGATTGCAGGGTGCTCATAACCCCTAGAATGGAGCAGTGTATAATGAGATGGAAAAATGAATCAAACCAGCAAAGGAGGCAACATGGACAATCACAATACATTAGTAAGTGCCTGGTAGTAACTTTCTCTACGTGATAAATGCCACTTGCTGAAGTGAGACAACCCCTTTAATAGTTGCTAAAATACTGTTAATGATCTGTCAGCACATGTCTTCTAAATACTAAGGCTACATTCACACGACCGTATGTGTTTTGTGGTCCACAAAACACGGATACACAAAAAATACGGATGATGTCCATTTGGCATCCCTATTGCATCCATTTTGTTTGCGGATCCATTGTAACAATGCCTATCCTTGTCCACAAAATGGACATGCTCTATATTTTTGTGGGGCTATGGAATAGACATACGGATGTGGACAGCACACAGTGAAATAAATGGGTCCACATCCAATCCGCAAAAAAATGGAATGGACACGAAAAAAAATACGTTTGTGTGCATGAGGCCTAAGACTGCAGAAAACTGGTGATTAAATACGTACATAAGGCCATTTCCACTATTACAAATAAAATATAAGCAAAACTAACCTTACAATGCAATGCTCACATTTATCAAGATTAAAATGGCTTTGGATGGTGTGAATCAGCTAATCAGGAACCATAAAGGAAAGACTGATTACATACGGGCTCACTGTTAGAGAGCAAACGAGCTCAGATTGCTAGAATTAGAGGTTATATGACAAGAAATTCAAAGAAAAAAGACATAACTGTAAGCCAAGAAGTCTGAGAAATATGAAAGCCACAGGACAGGCCACAATGGTGCCCCAGAGGTAACTACTGTCTTCTCGCTATATGGTTAACTGCTGCTGAGACATATTACTTTTTATATTTATACAAATGACTAGGCTTGAGCAAATCGAGCTTCCAATCATAGATCTGAAGTCGATTCGTTAACATTTTTTGTAGCTGATGCTGTTTCTGTACAGCATAAAAATGTATGGGCTCTGTGTAGGCAAACTTTGTCTCGGCCGAAATTGTGCGAGACTTCTGCATTCCTATCCGCATATTTAAAAACATTTTAAAATAGCAATCCGAAGTCGGCCTTGGAACCGAGGTACCAGCCAGTACCAGAGCCCACTTTGAATTTCTATTTTAAAATGTTTTTAAGTACACAGATAGGAATACTGTGCTCATTCATTGAAGTTTAGCGCAACTTTGGGTTATACGTATAACATATAAGTTTGGCTACATGGAGCCAATACATTTAAATGATGTACGGAAATAGCAATAACAAAGTTTTTTAACGAATTGATTTCGGATCTATGATCGGAAGATCGATTCACTCAATCCTACAAATGATCTATTTTGAGCAATAATCTGCTGGCAGCAGCACTTGGAGCACTGCTACAGCTACACCGATGTGACTATACGCTCCCCCTCACTCTTTGAGCTCTCATCTGGCCCTGTCTTCTGGTGCCTGGGCTGTGGCTTGCTAGTCATTTGTGGTCCAGCGTTAATATGGAGTATTAGGTCAGTGTGCTGTGGCTAATATGCCGACATTCATTGGTGGCAGCGGAGCCTCTGGAGAAGAGAGAGAACACTATATGGGGAGCAGCAGCTGTTGTTGTGAAGCTGTCGTCAGTCCACATGGAAATGGAGGCGCCGGTAGCATTTTTTTCAGCACAATCAACCCTACCAGGCAATATGTCTGGTCTAATAGGGTTGATCATGCTGATAGATGTTCTGTAAATGCTTTTTATGAATTTTTAGTAATTGTGGTAATGTTCAATATCACTATTCATATTTTAAAAAGAAAATACTGAAAACTTTAGGATTTCTCACTGGTTACTGAGAGATTTCTCTCTGGTTACTGAGTTGTGTGTGTGTGTGCCCCTACACACGCACAATAACCTCTGCACAAGTCACACAGCATGCCAGTTTTATCTATTTCGGCAAATAACTGTTTATCGTTCTAGGATAATTCCATCTAGATCAGTGATCAGCAACCTTCGGCCCTCCAGCTGCTGTGAAATTACAACTCTCAGCATAACTCCTATGGAAGTGAAAGGAAGATTCTGGCAGTTGTAGTTTCAGAACAGTTGGAGTGTCGGATCTTACTTTGTTTGGATCTTACTTTGCAAGGCGATACTGCAGCTGAAAAAATTCTTTTTTCTGGTTACCGCAAGAAGTCAGCAGGAAACACCATTCTCCATGCCACATCCTGTCATCCTCCGCACGTCATCAAAAACATTCCCAAAGGTGAATTCATCTGGATACGACGGAATTGCACTATGGATGACAGGTGTCGCATGGAGATGCAAGCAGCCTCTCGTCGCCTTGCAGTCAGAAAATATCCGAAACATAGCTTGGAAACAGCCCAGGGTCACGCTCTCAGCATTCCACATTAAAACCTCATATTTCCCCAAAAAGCACAATTAAAACGGAAGAGTCCCTTATATACCTGCACACCGGTTTTTGTCACTAGCTATAGCTTGGAGTACAGGCAGGTTTGCAACATTATTAAATTGCACCTGCCTATACTATCCATGGAGAAGGAATGGCGGCATATTGTTGCAGGCGGGATAAAATGTGTGTCCCGCAAAGCGCCCAGCTTACAGAATAAAGTCAGCCCATCCTTGTTCAGGGAGAAATCGCAATCTCGTCCCACCTGGCTGCAATATTTGGGCAACTACAAATGTGGTCACAAAATCTGTACGTGTTGTACTTACATGATGGTGGGGGGTGAAATTACCTCTTTCTCTAAAAATAAAACATTTGCCATTCGGCAATACATTAATTGTAATACATCCTTTGTTGTATATTGCATTTCTTGCATTGAGTGTGCACTCCAATATATTGGCTGCACCACCAATTGTTTGAAGACTAGAGTTTGCAGACACATCTCTGATATCCCACATACATGGGATAGAAGTGTGTCTGCAGCTAGCCTTCACTTTACCGCAGTACATGCCGGCAGTGTGAATAGCATGCGAGTCCAGGGAGTAGAACGGGTCTTCCCCCCTATCAGAGGTGGGGACCACCGCAAAAAACTCCTCAACAGGGAGTCTTATTGGATATATAAAATGGGCTCCTGCTTACCTAATGGCCTGAATTTGAAGCATGATCTGATCCTACATTATTGATTATTGTCTGTTGCCATTAATGATTTCTCTTTTAATCTTTTGATGTGCTTTTACTGTTTTTGTCTTCCTTCACTTTGTATTGGTAATTACCTTGCACATAGTGTGTGGGCGTGCATATGGGAGGCATCCCATCACTGAGGAAATTCTCCTCACCTGATGCACTCCCATATATATGGAGTCATTTTTAATGTTGCTTTGTCATGATTAAGGATCAGGATTGTCTCTAAGATCCGAAACGCGTAGACGCGACATAACTGTCACTGTATTTTTATCGCTTGAACAATAAAGATGAACATTGGTTCTACAAGCTGGACATCTTCCTATTTCCATTTAAAGTGAATCTTATACGTCTTGGATACGGGCGCAGTCCGTGCTGCACCACATCCCAGGTGAGCGCACCACTATCCTTCCAGTTGGAGTGTCGGAGGTTGCTGATCCCTCATCTGGATGATTTACTAGGATTACTAGAGATGAGCGAATTTCTCAAAAATTTTATTCGGTCGGTTTGCCGAATTTTCCAAATTTATTCATGGTGAATCTCATTAAAAAACAGCTAGTTCCTGGCTGCAGAGAGCCTGTATAGCGGTGTAGAACACTCTGTCTTGCAGAAACACGCAAAGGGAGTGTGCTGTGGTAGTGAAATAATACTGTGAGTCAGTATGACATGCAGATGACAGGCGTCGCTCTTAGTATCAGTGCACACTTCATGGGGCCAAAACTGACCAAATAACTAAAGTGTGAACTCAGCCTTACAGGTCAATGTTAGCACCAGGTACAAAAAAACGTGCAAAGGCCCAAGATTCTACTATAGTGTGAAAGAGTGCACTCCTTTTACACCGTCGTCAGCTGATTCCACATAGATGTCTACAGAACCTGTTCTATTAAACGCTTATACAAGTAGATCCCCCCAAAAGAGTGGAGAGGGTGTCAGCAGTAAGTTTGTGTTGACGTCACTGATTATTTTTCCCTTCCTCTGATCCGTCAGAACAATAACCCCCAAAAAACGGATCCTGTCTGTTGAGTATCCGCCTTCACTCGGTTAGCATTTGGTCAGTAATCCATCGGTATTGCTGAAGGCAAAAAAACAAAACAGGAGCGGATCTAAAACAGAGATGAAACGTGAATTAAATATTTGCATGTCTTCTGTGTTTTATGCCCACTGCTGCTTTTGCCTACAAAATCATAAGCCAATTCTGATGCAAAATAGGGACCATGTCATACAGGCCTTACAGCTGCTACATAGACAGGATCAGTTGTCTGTCTCATTTTTCCTTCCTTCTGACAGATCAGAAGGGTCAAATAAATGGTGATGTCATCCAGGCCAAAATGGCAAAATAGTGGCCCAGTCATGGAGTGGGGAGGGTGGGAACTGCGTTAAAGAAGTCCACAGAGTGGCCCAATGACAGAGTGGGGAGGTGGCAGCAGCATAAAGAGACCACAGAGTGGCCCAGTGACATAGTGGTGAGCTGGCAGCAGCATGAGGAGACCACAGAGTGGCTCAGTAACAGAATGGGGAGGTGGCAGCATGAGGAGACCACAGAGTGGTGAGGTGGCAGCAGCATGAGGAGACCAGAGAGTGGCCCAGTGACATAGTGGTGAGCTGGCAGCAGCATCAGGAGACCACAGAGTGGTGAGCTGGCAGCAGCATGAGGAGACCACAGAGTGTCCCAGTGACAGAGTGGTGAGCTGGCAGAAGCATAAAGAGATCACAGAGTGGCCCAGTGACATAGTGGTGAGCTGGCAGCAGCATAAGGAGACCACAGAGTGGTGATCTGACAGCAGCATGAGGAGACTACAGAGTGGCTCAGTAACAGAGTGGGGAGGTGGCAGCTTGAGGAGACCACATAGTGTTTAGGTTCGCAGCAGCATGAGAAGACCACAGAGTGGCCCAGTGACATAGTGGTGAGCTGGCAGCAGCATAAGGAGACCACAGAGTGGTGAGCTGGCAGCAGCATGAGGAGACCACAGAGTGGCTCAGTAACAGAGTGGGGAGGTGGCAGCATGAGGAGACCACAGAGTGGTGAGGTGGCAGCAGCATGAGGAGACCAGAGAGTGACATAGTGGTGAGGTGTGGGGCAATACCAATACCAACTGAAAATGGTGGGTGGCAGTAGGAGCAGCTGGCAGCAGGTGTGTAGCATCAGACGGGGGGCAGCATCAGAATAGTAGCTGAAGCAGGTAGCAAGAAGAAACAGGTCTTTTTTTGACAAAGTTTAGGTGTGGCACCATGGATCATCTAGTCTGATGCATCAGGCACTGGTGTATGGAAATACTGGCTGATCCACGCCTGATTCATCTTCACAAAGGTCAGTTTTTCCACATTTTGGGTAGACAGGCGAGTTCTTCTTGGGGTAACTACAGTAACTAAACACCCGCTCTGCTGCCACACTGCTGGTCAGTTTCTCCACATTTTGGGTAGACAGGCGAGTTCTTCTTGGGGTAACTACAGTAACTAAACATCCGCTCTGCTGCCACACTGCTGGCCGGGCAGGAAAGCTTGTCCAGGGCAAACTCGGCCAGTTGCAGCCACAAATCAAGTTTGGCTGCCCAGTAGTCCAGGGGATCTTCGATGTGGGGTGGCAGGGTGCTCTCAAAGCATGCCATAACCTGCTCTATCTCTACCTGCTGCTGGTGAGTAGTTTCTTCAGTCGTAGGGTGAAGAAAATTGCTCATCAGCGAGACTTAAGTTGCTGCTGATGGAGCTTGTACTGCTCCTGCCCCCCCCCCCCCCCAGCCGCCATGGCAGTCGAAAATAAGCGCAGAGGGCCCGGTCAGACCTGCATGCGGATGGGCGATGGCGGACATAGACAGGGGCCAACTGACTACATAGGATGTCTCGATAGTAGTTCAGTTTTTCCTCCCTCTCAGCGGGTGTAAAAAAGGCCCCCATTTCAGACCGGTAGCAAGGGTCTAACATGGTGGAGAGCCAGTAGTCATCCCTCTTCCGAATGGTGACAATTCGGCTGTCACTACGCAAGCAACTGAGCATGCATCGGGCCATTTGCGAAAATGACTCCCTGCCTCCATCTCCACTACATACTGCCACGATGTGTCTGGGTCATCTGCCTCATCGCCCTGTAGATCCTCCGGCTGCTCCTGCTCTCCTGTCACCTGTGTAGAAAAACCACCCATTTCTCTACGCATTGCTGGTGCTCGAATGTCCTCCTCGTTCTCTGGTTCAGCCCCCAAAGAGATCATGTGGCCTTGAGATATCGTCACTACTTCTCCAGTCCCCTGGCCAGCCAGATTTAGCAGCTTCTGCTCCAGGACATAAATCAGTGGAATGACGTTGTTCATCCCGTAGTCCTGGCGACTGACAAATGAAGTGGCCTCCTCAAAGGGCCCAAGCAAACGGCAGGTGTAGCGCATGAGCTGCCACTGGCTAACATCGAAGTTACACAGGGGAGTACCTCTGTCCACCTGTTTCATCAAGAAATCTTTTTTGGCCTTTCTCTGTTCATATATTCGGTCCAACACATGGAGGGTGGAATTCCAACAGGTGGAAACGTTGCATATCAGCCTATGTTGGGGGATGCCGTTCTGCCGCTGCAACTGACCTCCCACTGCTGCCACCCTGCTGACTCACGGCCATGCTACCACTTTGCTGGTTCAACCGCTGCCTCATGCACAAGCTGCCACCCTCTTCTCCTGATGATGATAAAGCCTCTTCTTTACCTGGCTCCCAAGTGCCATCAGCTTCATCAATGATGTCCCCCTCAAAGGTCTCAGGGCCAGGAGCCTGACAGCTGACAGGAAGTGGCGGATGTCTCCTCCAGGCATATAATACTTCTCGAGCTGAGGGAACAGAAAATGACAGAGGCAGGTTGGGGGCAGTTGGGGGCACAGGGCCATGCCAACTAAGCATTGTGTCAGAGGAACCCACCGACTCTTGGCTGGGGGTGTCTGATGTCACTTGCGACAAAGTCGAAGACCGAGTCAACCATTAAAGCACCGCTGAGTTGCTGGTCAAGGCATGACCACTAGATGATACTGGGAGCTCCTTGGAATCTAGGAGCCAGCTAAAAAAGTTAGGAGCCAGGTGGAGCCGCGTCATAAAGCCCCCAGTAGATGCCCCATAGTGCTCTTTCCCCCCCACTTCTCCATAGAGTCCCCCAATGATGCATGCCAGTACATATGGCCCCCAGTAGATGCCCCCATAGTGCTCCATAGATGCCTCCATAGTGCCCCTCATAATGTGCCAGTATATAGAGTCCCCATAATGTGCCCGTATAAAGGGCCCCCATAGTGCTTCCCCTCTTCAATAGGTTATATGACACATCATACGCTGCCAGCATCCAAATGATCGCCCCTGGCGGCCGCCATGACATGTGGGAACCCTTACAAGGATTACAGGGTACGGAGGGGAGGGCAGAGGGGTCCGGAGGGCACAAACACAGCGGGCACCATGACACTTTACTGAGCACCACAACCCCCAGCTGGCGACAGCCTCTGCATCACTACAACCCCCAGATGGGGCTCAGCCTCTGCAGTCCCCACATCACTACAACCCTCAGCTGGGGTTCAGCCTCTGCAGTCCCCGCATCACTACAACCCCCAGCCCCCCATGTCATTCACTTTCCCCCTCTTGTCATTCTCCCCCCCCATGTCATTCTCCCCCCCATGTCATTCTCTTTCCGCCCTTGTCATTCTCTTTCCACCTCTTGTCATTCCCCCCCTTGTCATTGTCTTTCCCCTCTTGTCATTCTCTTTCCGCCTCTTGTCATTCCCCCCCTTGTCATTTTCTTTCCCCCTCTTGTCATTCTCTTTCCCCCTCTTGTCATTCCCCCCCATATTCTTTTTCCTATTAATACACCCCCACCCCCCAAAAAAAAATGCTAACAATCAAAATTCACTGCAGAACAGCTAATAGGACGTACGTATACTTCCTATTAATACACCCCATAAATGGCTGTAACACACAGCACTTGCACTCCAAAAACAAGCAAGGTTTTCTGGAATTACTGAGCTATCATTTAGTACAATTTGGATCCCTAGTTAGTGCAGCAAGGAGTAATAGATCACTCCTATTACCCAGGCTTTACACTCTCGTCTTGGACCCTGTTCTCATTTTATAGTGTAGATAATGCCTCCCTATCCTTTTCCTACACTATAAATAATCTTTCCCTGAACTTATAAATTATTTTTTCAGCACAAAAAAGTCTTTCCGAGCACTGTCCCGAGCGCCTGTCACGTCTCTCCCTGCACTAAGTACACTGACAAATTGGAGACTCCAAGATGGTTGAGGCTATTTATAGGGCTGTGACATTACAGGGGCTGTCTGGCTGCTGATATGCATGGCATTGTGGGTGATCCCTTATTCCCAGAGTCCTTTCTCCATGTCCTAACGTGTGCTGAGGAAATTCGGCTTTGGTGCGAATCAAATTTTTCCTAAAATTCGAATTGAATTCCACTTCGTCAACTTCGATTCGCTCATCTCTAAAACTTACCTTATCATTACTTTCTACCATCAGTTTAGAAATGGTTTGCAGGCTTGTTGTTACTGTCTCTTACTGTTTTACCCACTTGATTGATGAAGATATTCTGCTGCGGAATGCTAAAGTTATTCCTTATGCGTAGAAGTTATCTCCAGTCTACAGGTACCTATGGTCCATGTGGCTGCTATAAAGCATATCTCTAAGTGCTAGTAACAGCAGCTCAGGCAAGATGACAGAGACAAAAGGAAGAGTGACTGTGCACACCTAGACACTGGGATGGGGTACATTCTCATTTATCTATGGTGGCTCCATATGGTAATTATTTCCACATATCTTAGATCCATTTTTTAGGCGGTGAGGTGGGTAATTTACTACAATTTTGTCAGTGTTTTTTATTTTTATGGGGTTCCCCATGTGGTATATATGATATGATAACTTTATTCTGCGGGCTGAAAACCAGAGTTATATATTTGTTCATGTTTTACTGCTTTTGCATCATAAATTCACTTTTTTTTTTATTGTAAAGAGATGTGTTTTTTATCACCATATACTTACATCCATAACATTTTTACTTTCCATCAACATAGCTGACTGAGAGCTTTTTATTGTTACCATTTTGGGTTACATATGACTTTTTGGGAGGGCAAAAATAGTAATTCTGTCAGTGGCTTTTATTTTTTACAGGTTTCACCATGTGGTATATATGATATAACTTTATTCTTCAGGTTGATAGAAATATGACAATACCAACATGGATGTAGGTTTATTTTATGCTTTAACATATTTTCATCTTAAAATCACTTTTTTTAATTAAAAATACTGGCATTTATCTTTCTTTGCAGTGCCACATGTAAGGCTACTTTCACCCTATCGTTTCTATTTTCGAGTATTGAGATCAGTCATAGGATCTCGATACCGGAAAAAAACACTTCAGTTTTGTCCCCATTCATTGTCAATGAGGACAAAACATAACTGAACAGAACGGAATGCACCAAAAAGCATTCCGTTCCATTTGGTTGCTTTCCCATACCGGAGAGCTTTTATTTCTGTCATGAGATGCAGAGCAAAACGGATCTGTCATGACCCACAATACAAGTCAATGGGGACGGATCTGTTTTACTCTAACACTATCTGACATAATAGAAAACAGATCGGTTCCCCATTGCCTTTCAATGAAGTTCATGACGGAACTTGGCTATGTTAACGATACCGGATCTGTTCATAACGGCTGCAGGTGGCTGTATTATCAGTAACGGAAGCGTTTTTGCTGAACCCTGCCGGATCCAGCAAAAACCCTAGTGTGAAAGTAGCCTAAGACTCGTAACTTTTTCATTTTTCTGTAAATGTAGCTGTGGAAGGGCTTGTTTTTTGTGGGACGGGCTGTAGTTTCTATTTGTACCATTTTGGGGTACATATGACTTTTTACACAAATTCAGTAGCCAAAGGCTATTGGTTCCCTCTTTACCAAACCCGTAAATATATGAAGGCATAAAAATAGTCTTTATTAGCATATCTAATTAAAACTAAAAGAAAACTAAATACCCTAAAAAAATAAAAAGACTCATTAAAAATGGCTGGCATGCAGCAAATCCATAGGAATATATGATGATACCGCTGTAATTGCAACTGTATCACAGCGACCTATGCCATATATAGTGATCAGATTTATTATATTTAACACTCGGTAGTGGAATATTAAAAGTGCCACTTGGCAAATATAGTATATGCAGGGTGGCACTGCGAGATGATCCCTTATGAAAAGGGTTATATAAAAACCCAAAGTACTGCAGCTGACCACTCACTGAACACTATACATGACATAGGTCCCTATGATACAACGGGTACTTACAGCCGATATCCTAGTCTGTCGCGGTACATTTAATCAGTAGACTAGTATATAAGATCTTTTCACTAGTAGGGGATGCCATTATTGACACCATTTATTTGAATTACTAATACCTGCATTGTTGAATTGCTGACATCTACAGTCCATAAATTAACCTCTGCACATACTGACCTTGCAAAGTGACATTAAAATTTTCCACTATTGAGTGAGAATAATAATAATAAATCTGATCACTATATACGGCATAGGTTACTGATATAATGGGCAATTATAGCCGCTGCGGTAAACTATTTGCTGGCACATTTAATCAATAGATTAATGTATAATATATTGTAGCCAGTGGGGGAATGCCGTCAGTGGCACTATTTATTTCAATGATCAGCATTCGCATGGTATTTCTTTGTGACATCTACTGTACATAAATTAACCCCTAACTTTCAGTGGCAGTGGCCCTATAGATTGGTATTTTATGTACAGTCATGGCCAAAAGTTTTGAGAATTACATAAATATTGGAAAAGTTGCTGCTTAAGTTTTTATAATAGCAATTTGCATATACTCCAGAATGTTATGAAGAGTGATCAGATGAATTGCATAGTCCTTCTTTGCCATGAAAATTAACTTAATCCCCAAAAAAACTTTCCATTGCATTTCATTGCTGTCATTAAAGGACCTGCTGAGATCATTTCAGTAATCATCTTGTTAACTCAGGTGAGAATGTTGACGAGCACAAGGCTGGACATCATTATGTCAGGCTGATTGGGTTAAAATGGCAGACTTGACATGTTAAAAGGAGGGTGAGGCTTGAAATCATTGTTCTTCCATTGTTAACCCTGGTGACCTGCAAAGAAACGCGTGCAGCCATCATTGCGTTGCATAAAAATGGCTTCACAGGCAAGGATATTGTGGCTACTAAGATTGCACCTCAATCAACAATTTATAGGATCATCAAGAACTTCAAGGAAAGAGGTTCAATTCTTGTTAAGAAGGCTTTAGGGCGTCCAAGAAAGTCCAAGCGCCGGGATCGTCTCCTAAAGAGGATTCAGCTGCGGGATCGGAGTGCCACCAGTGCAGAGCTTGCTCAGGAATGGCATTGGGCAGGTGTGAGCACATCTGCACACACAGTGAGGCGAAGACTTTTGGAAAATGGCCTGGTGTCAAGAAGGGCAGCAAAGAAGCCACTTCTCTCCAAAAAAAACATCAGGGACAGATTGATCTTCTGCAGAATGTATGGTGAATAGACTGCTGAGGACTGGGGCAAAGTCATATTCTCCGATGAAGCCTCTTTCCGATTGTTTGGGGCATCTGGAAAAAGGCTTGTCCGGAGAAGAAAAGGTGAGCGCTACCATCAGTCCTGTGTCATGCCAACAGTAAAGCATCCTGAGACCATTCATGTGTGGGGTTGCTTTTCATCCAAGGGAGTGGGCTCACTCACAATTTTACCCAAAAACACAGCCATGAATAAAGAATGGTACCAAAACACCCTCCAACAGCAACTTCTTCCAACAATCCAACAACAGTTTGGTGAAGAACAAAGCATTTTCCAGCACGATGGAGCACCATGCCATAAGGCAAAAGTGATAGCTAAGTGGTTTGGGGACCAAAACGTTGATATTTTGGATCCATGGCCTGGAAACTCCTCAGATCCTAATCTCATTGAGAACTTGTGGTCAATCCTCAAGAGGCAGGTGGACAAACAAAAACCCACTAATTCTGACAAACTCCAAGAAGTGATTATGAAAGAATGGGTTGCCATCAGTCAGAAATTGGCCCAGAAGTTGATTGAGAACATGCCCAGTCGAATTGCAGAGGTCCTGAAAAAGAAGGGCCAACACTGCAAATACTGACTCTTTGCATAAATGTCATGTAATTGTCGATAAAAGCCTTTGAAACGTATGAAGTGCGTGTAATTATATTTCACTACATCACAGAAACAACTGAAACAAAGATCTAAAAGCAGTTTAGCAGCAAACTTTGTGAAAACTAATATTTGTGTCATTCTCAAAACTTTTGGCCACGACTATATACTGGAACTATTTCCACACAAGTCATAGTTGACTGATGGCGGTCATAGTGGGATTATGTGCTTTTTTTTTACATTTTATTATTTACACCAGTCCCCATGCAGGATACCTCTGGGTTACTAGAGCTGCAGCAAAAGATTATTTTAGCAATCGAGTATTCTACCGATTATTTTTTACGAATAAACGAGTACTCTAATAAGAAGAAATTAATTAATAGACTGTTTTCCTTTATAAAAACTCATTAGTCCCCAACACCCCTCTTTACCCCCTGTGCGATCAGCCCAAGTGCATCAGTTCCCCCCAGTGCCATCAGTTCCGTCCCCCAGTGCCATCAGCTTCCCCTCACCCCTGTGCCATCAGCTCCGTTCCCCCAGTGCCTTCAGCTCTCCCCCACCCCAGTGCCATCAGCTCCACTATCCCCAGTACCATCAGCTCCCCCGTGCCATCAGTTCCGTTCCCCAGTGCCTTCAGCTCCCCCTGTGCCATCAGCTCCGTTCCCCAGTGCCTTCAGCTCTCCCCCACCCCAGTGCCTTCAGCTCCACTCCCCCAGTGCCATCAGCCCCTCCATACCATCCACTGCCATGTGCCCCACTCGCCCAGTGCCTCCATGCCATCCATTGCCATGTGATGTCCCCCACTGCTGTAAAATCAGCCCCTCCATGCCATGTCCCCCACTCCCCCAGTGCCATCAGCCCGACCCCCCAGTGCCATCAGCTCCCCCCTCCCGTGCCATCAGCTCCATTCCCCCAGTGCCTTCAGCTCTCCCCCACCCCAGTTCCATCAGCTCCACTATCCCCAAGTGCCATCATCTCCCACCCCACCATGCCATCAGCTCCGTTCCCCCAGTGCCTTCAGCTCTCCCCCACTCCAGTGCCTTCAGCTCCACTCCCCCAGTGCCATCAGCCCCTCCATGCCATCCACTGCCATGTGCCCCACTTGCCCAGTGCCTCCATGCCATCCATTGCCATGTGATGTCCCCCATGCCATGCCATCCATTGCCATGTGATGTGCTGTAAAATAAGGCCCTCCATGCCATTTCCCCAACTTCCCCCAGTGCCATCAGATCAGCCCCTACATG
This sequence comes from Bufotes viridis, assembly GCA_033119425.1. Taxonomy (NCBI): domain Eukaryota; kingdom Metazoa; phylum Chordata; class Amphibia; order Anura; family Bufonidae; genus Bufotes; species Bufotes viridis. The sequence continues at coordinate 458,218,111 of CM065590.1, forward strand.
CTATGTCCCCCACTCCCTCAGTTTTATTTTGTTGCAGATTCTCAATTTTAACCCAATTTTTGGAACACAGCAGGTGATAAAATGGAACTAATAACCTAAATTTGTTGCCCTGATTCAGCAGTTTTTAGAAATATTTTTTTTACACCATTCACTGCACGGGATAAGTCACATGATCCTTTTATAGATCAAGTTGTTACGGATGCAGCAATACCAATTTTGTGTAGATTATTTTCTTTATTTTCTTTTTTCAACCAATTGTAAAGGAGTGGATATGGGAAAATGGTGATTTTTTACTTGATTTTATAGATTATATTTCATTTATTTTACTTAAACATAGAACAATCTGATCGCTGGAACAATACACTGCAACAGTCAGTGTTACAATTACACTTGGCTAGATCAGACCCTGGGCCTAGAAGGCTTACGTACAATATAAGGCAGGGCTAGAGGGTTTTGTAAGGCCTCCGGCTACGATGACAACCACTGGGACCCTGCAATCACGTTAGGGGGACCAAGGGGAGAAAAAGAGATATCGCTCCCTCTGTCAAGTCCTTAAATGCAGCAGTTGCTACAGACTGCGGCATCTAAGGGGTTGAACTGCCAGGATCGTTGCTAGCACCAATCTCAGCCTTTGCAGCGGGGTATCAGCTGTATATTACTGATGTTCCTGAAGCACTGACTGGAGATCCATGCCATAAATGTATGGCATGGTGCGTTAATAATGTTCAGCTTGCCATACCGTATATTTAAGCAATGGAGCGGGAAGGGGTTAGAGCATTTTACTTTACTTCATGCGCTGTATGCTCCCTTTTACCCAATGTTTTATTTAACACATCTAACATAAGATAAAAACTCAACTTTACAAATAGTCTTGAATCAAAATATCCTATCTTCTTGTGTCTACAGCTCCTATGTAGAACTCTATGTTTCCATGGTTACAGACTACAAACCATATGTTATCTGATCCTACAGTCATAATTCTATCATCTACTTCTTTAAGTAGGTTAGAAAAAAGTACCTGATAGATGGTAGTATTACTGTAAGATCTGACTACACAGGTATTGTGTGTACTCTGTTGCCATGTAGACACATTGGTCTGCAAAGACTTGCTTTTGGAGCATCAAAAATAGGTGCCAATAAGGCCCCTTTCACACGAGCGAGTTTTCCGCGCGGGTGCAATGCGTGACGTGAACACATAGCACCCGCACTGAATCCTGACCCATTCAATTCACTGGGTCTGTGTACATGAGCGTTTTTTTTCACGCATCACTTCTGCGTTGCGTGAAAATCGCAGCATTTTTTATATTCTGCGTTTTTCACGCAGCTCTGGCCCCATAGAAGTGAATGGGACTCCATGCAAAACGCATTGCATCCGCAAGCAAGTGCAGGTGCGATGTGTTTTTCACTGATGGTTGCTAGGAGAAGTTGTTTGTAAACCTTCAGTTTTTTAATCACGCGCGTTAAAAACGCATCAAAACGCATTGCACCCGTGCAGAAAAAACTGAACAACTGAACACAGTTGCAGGCAAAACTGAATGGCTTTGCCTGCGAAATCGCACAGTTTTCACTGAATGTATCGGCAACGCATCGGGACCTAATCGGGACACGCTCGTGTGAAAGAGGCCTAAGGGCAAAGCCTTTAAAGTGGTGGTAAAAGAAAACTGAAAATGACTAACATATTATACATATGGTGATGTTCATCTCCCTGTGGAAAGCACAAGTCACTCTTTTTCAGTGACTTTTCTATGATGTTATACTACAGAAAATAATTGAAAATTGAAGGGATAATTACTTTAAGTTACTTTCTTACCTTCGTTATTTAACCCCTTAAGGACTCAGCCCTATTTCACCTTAAGGACCAGGCCATTTTTTGAAAATCTGACCAGTGTCACTTTATGTGGTGATAACTTTAAAACGCTTTTAGTTATGCAGGCCAATTTGGAAACATTTGCAATTTTCCAAGTTTCAATTTCTCTACTTCTGTAATACATAGTAATACCGCCTAAAAAAGTTATTGATTTACATTCCCCATATGTCTACTTCATGTATCGATCATTTGGGGAATGACATTACATTTTTTGGGGAAGTTACAAGGCCTAGAAGTTTAGAAGCAAATCTTGAAATGTTTCTGAAATTTTCAAAAACCCACTTTTTAGGGACCAGTTCAGGTCTGAAGTCACTTTGTGAGGCTTACATAATAGAAACCACCCAAAACTGACCCCATCCTAGAAACTACACCTCTCAAAGTATTCAAGAATTTCGATTTTTTTGGGGGGAAAATTTTCCATTTTAATCCATTTTATCCAGTAACAAAGCAAGGGTTAACAGCCAAACAAAACTCAATATTTAGTGCCCTGATTCTGTAGTTTTCAGAAACACCCCATATGTGGTCGTAAACTGCTGTATGGCCAAACTGCAGGGCACAGAATGAAGGGAACGCCATATGGTGTTGGTAGGCGGATTTTGCTGGACTGTTTTTTTTACACCATGTCCCATTTGAAGCCCCCCGATGCACCCCTAGAGTAGAAACTCCATAAAAGTGACTCTATCTAAGAATCTACACCCCTCAAGGTATTCAAAACTGATTTTACAAACTTTGTTAAACCTTTAGGTGTTCCACAACAGTTATTGGCAAATGGAGATGAAATTTCTGAATTTCTTTTTTTTTTTGTTACCTTGCCTAAAAAAAAGTGTAATATAGAGCAACCAAAAATCATATTTACCCTAAAATAATACAAACAAAACTGCCACCTTATCCCGTAGTTTCCAAAATGGGGTCACTTTTTTGGAGTTTCTACTGTTGAGGTGCATCAGGGGGGCTTCAAATGGGACATGGTGTCTAAAAACCAGTCCAGCAAAATCTGCCTTCCAAAAACCATATGGCGTTCCTTTCCTTCTGCGCTCTGCCGTTTAGCCATACAGCAGTTTACAACCACATATGGGGTGTTTCTGCAAACTACAGAATCTGGGTAATAAGTATTGAGTTTTGAAAAAAAAATAATGTTTTAGTGTCTCCATAGTCTGAGAGCCATATTTTTTTATTTTTTGGGGCGATTGTCCTATGCAGGGGCTAATTTTTTGGGGGATGAGATGGCGGTTTGATTGGTACTATTTTGGGAGGTATACACCTTTTTGATCGCTTGGTATTACACTTTTTGTGATATAAGGTGACAAAAAATTGCCTTTTTTACACAATTTTTTGTTTTGTTTTTACGGTATTTACTTGAGGGGTTAGGTCATGTGATATTTTTAAAGAGCAGGTTTTTACGGATGCGGCGATACCTAATGTGTAGTGTATTTTATTTTTTACATTTTTATTCAGTGATATGTGTTTTTTTTTATTTTTACGTTATTTTTTTTAAAAATTTTTTACCCAGACCCACTTGGTTCTTGAAGATCCAGTGGGTCTGATGTCAGTATAATACAGTACAGTACACTATATAGTGTACTGTACTGTATTTTTTTACTTTACATAGTCTGATCAGACTTCTGCCTTTAGCAGAAGTCAGATCAGACTTACACACCATGGCAAGCAGGACGCCTCTGAAAGCGTCCTGCTGCCATGGTAACCATCACCCGCTGCCAGAATAGAGCAGCGGGTGATGGGGAGGGAGGGGAGCCCCCTCCCTCTGCGATCCCATCAAGAACCGGAGGCTGCAAGGGAACAGCAGCCCCCGATGGGAGAAGGTAGGGAGCTCCCTCCCTGTTAGCCCCTTCCATACAGCGGTCCGTACTGACCCCGGCATGGAATGGGTTAAAGGACTGACATCACAGAACAGATGTCAGCCGTTTATAGCAGAGTGTCAGCAATGTGCTGACACTCTGCTATATACCCACTAGACCACCAGGAAAACATTAGAGGAGGCCTCCCGCCGCATCCGCACCCCGGCACAATATGATTGTGGGCTGCAGGGTGGGGGGTATAATTTAGCAGAATTTTGCAGAAAGCACTGCAAACCGCAGGTCTCAATTGACCAGCGGTTTGCTGCGATCGCGCGGCGGTGATCGGAAATACTCCTGGCGTACCAGTACGTCATGGGTCCTTAAGGACTCGGAAATCATGACGTACCGGTACGTCATGCGTCCTTAAGGGGTTAAAGTGTAATTGCCGTTTCATATTATTTTGCAGACTAATCTGCTGTGTATGTACATGAGGATTAGCACTATTTCTGGCCATTATATGACTTGTATCTGGCATTTTTAGCAGTTTTTCCCCTCTGTATAATTTTATTTTTTTCTAAACTGGTGGGATCCTGCTCCATAATACTCTGAAGAACACCCTCTGAAGCAGCAGCAATAGTGGAGAACATTGCACAGCAGGGGCAAGTAGTTTAGATAATTAACACAGTAAATCAATTACTATCAAGCAGCAGTCCCTTCTCCTCCTCCCCCTCTATATAATTCTATGTAATCTGATCCTTCAGTGAGCAGGCAGTCTCTTTTCACTGAAGACAGAGCTGAACATTGAATTTAGAGGAAGGGGGAGTAGGAGAGGGGAATCATAAGAGGACAAGAAAGCATCTTTCTCTGATAAGATATTACAACATTTTCTATATTCACCTATACACACTTACACTAACTAAAAACGCTGTTTGAGACTCATTGAATATTGGACTTTCATGGTGAGGAATTATTACTTAAACCAAATATTTTTATACGTGTAAAGTAACTTACCCAGCAAGGAATAGAAAAAAAGGAGAAGACTATAGTCGTTTGGCCACTTCCAACTCCAAATGGATAGGCACCAGGTACTGACAGAGCCCACTGATGTGCCATGAAGCCAAATCCAATGAACCAAAGGGCAGCACAAAGAACTAGTGGTATAATATTTATATTCAGTCATCATAAACATGCTTATAATAGCAATTAATTATTATCATTTACAGTTTTGTGTATATTGTAAGGTCTTCAGCGCTTTAATAGTAATTAAATAAAAAAAATTGTTTTCTGCAAATAAAGTTTATATATTGCACAATGAAGGGCTATACAATTTTATAATACACTTTCAAAGAGTTTTATTATTAGAATTTATTAAGGGGGTATTAAGGTTAACATATATATAACTTATGTTTTAGACGAATTAATTAATAATTACCTAAAATAATGTAAATTTCACATATTTACCGTTCAGTAGTTTCCTCATAAATCACCATGGCATGATTGTTCATGTAGTTCTGAGCCTTTATTAGGTCGAGCATGCTCAGTATAGTGCTATCAATTCTCTAGCTTAATGTCTTGTGACCGGACTGTATATCAGGCCAATCAATAAACATCAACACTCATGAACAAGCAGATTGTGGGGATTGTAGTTTTGTGAGGGAAGATCAGGCGCCATGAGACTCTCGGTGTGTTGCAGGCTCATACAGGAGCTAGACAAATGGATTGCAAGGTAAATTGAATTTCTGGTTATATGTATAGGTATGGGTTCTGGTTGCATCACAGCTTGCAGCCTTAATGCAGGTTTTCAAAAATTAAGTTACTTTACCGGAATACCCTTTTAAGTCAGTTTTGTTGGAGTCTGTGTTGCTGTAATTTGTGTAAGACCACAGTGTGCACCTGTTTTGTCATTTGTTATTGCTATATTGTTATAATATTTATTGCCATCTTGTGTAGGATGTCTATTGTGGTACTTGTGGTCCGCTGCGGGCATCCTCCACCGTATGCATTTTTGCTGGGGATCGCCATTAGCAACGGGCCACAAGTGCAGGATCTGCTCCCCTGTATATATATGCACAACTGCATTTTTGGGTTGAGCACATCCTGCTTCATGCCACCTTTCAGTTGGTTCGTATATATAATTTTTGGAGGTGTATAAACTCCCATGTAAATGTAGCCTGTTTTCCATCCACAGGCTATATTTAGGTGCACCTGTGAGGCCTGGGCCATATCAGCCAGTCTTGTGTGGGGCTCACAGCCTTCTCCCTCCTCCCATTGCAGGCATGGTTACATGCTGGAGGTAATTGAGGAGTTTGCTGTGAGCCGGCCTATACTTTCCTATAATTTTGCCCACTGGCCTCTGGTATTGCCCATACAGCACCGGTAGGTGAGTGTTAGGTCCCGAGCTACTTGAGAGACCTTGGCGTGGTGCTCGGGCTTAGACATGTCCTCCACTGTAGGACATGTTGACTAACTTCTCAATTTTAACATCAGTTTGAGGGCTTAGTAAGACCGCAGTGTCCACCTGTCTTGTCATTTGTTATTGCTATATTGTTATATTATTTATTACATCCACACAATTGCCATCTTGTGTAGGATGTCTATTGTGGTACTTGTGGTCCGCTGCGGGCATCCTCCACCGTATGCATTTGTGCTGGGGATCACCATTAGCAACAGGCCACAAGTACAGGATCTGCTCCCCTGTATATATATGCACAACTGCATTTTTGGGTTCAGCACATCCTGCTTCATGCCACCTTTCAGTTGTTTTGTGTGTAATTTGTGCCACATTTATCACATGTGGCGTATCTTCCCAAAAAAAGATATTTTTTCTTTCTAGAAATGTTAGGGAGAGTTCACATCATCGTCATTTTTCTTTTCTTCTCATCATCAGAAGAATAGAAAAATAAAGAAAAAAAACGGATCCTGTAAAAAAAAAAAAAAAGTTATGCACATCTGGCATCCGTTTGATCCATTTCCACTGGATATCGTTTTTTAAAATGCAATACATTTTTTGGCGTCTAAAAAACGGATCTCAGATGGAAATGGCTCCGACGGATGCCACATGTGCACAACTGATGCACAGGGATCTCAAGATCCATTGTTTTTTCTTTATTTTTCTGTTCTTTTTGGATGCCAGAAAGTGGAGTACAAAGCTTCATAAATTCACCCTGCTGTATATACATTTTTCATTGTCTTCAGGATGTTTGAGTGCTGTCGCTAAATGGGAAACGTCATAATATCCTTAGGATAGGACATCGATGTGTGATGGGTCTAAAGTGCTCCAGTCAGCGCAATGGCCATTTCATTGTGTACCCGGGCACAGCAGCTCATCTGTACACCCCCCATGTATTTGCTTCCTGAAGGTGCATTTATTACAGATTTTAATGTAAAAGCGGCATGCAGGTAGTTCCTAGGTCCCCCCCAGCCATGGCTGCAGGAACAGTAGATAGAAGTTTATTATTTACCATTAAGTTATAATAAAGGAGTTGTCCCATCTGGGAAATTTATGGTATATCACTCAAATAACGCCATAAATGTCGGATAGGTGCAGGTGTCACCCCTAGGACCCATTACTATCTCCAGAATGTTGCCCCAAAGTGAAGGGAGTGCCAGCCAAGGATGGGCAGCCATTGTCTATTCACCGGTAAAGGACTTTAAAAAAATAGTCGAGCTCTGGCTTTTCGAAAATTTCATAGTCATGAATGCCACTGAGCTTGCACAAATTGCTCTCTATTCACTGGTATGGGACTTCTGAGAAAAACTTGCTCAGCTATATTAGGAAGTTCCATACCAGTGAACAGAAAGGACTAAGGTGCCCTATTTGGGAGATAAGAGAAGGTCCCACCTTTCAGACAGTTATGGTATATCCTAGTTCTTCACTTTTCTTACATTTGAGTTATTAATATATATAGAAAAGCCACAAATTTTTGCCTGGTTTCCATCAGAATTTGTAACTTCTTGTTCCTTTCTGATACACTCTTGCCACTTTTTTCAAAATGTGGGTGAGCCGTGGGCAGGAGGGGGAGGGCCGCGGGCAGGACATCTATGGCCCAACACAATTACCAACATGGTGCACATTACACCTGAAATCTACTCCAAATCCTGGCTGGAGTAGAATTCAGTTCTGCTGTACAGGTGACCAGAGATGCAGCACAAATATTAGGAAATGTGCAGCACCTCGCTGGTCTTAATAATTCTCCAACACAAAATCATTTGTCAAGCACACTCTATACACAACCTTGTTCCTCTGTCTTCCCTATCACTGCCAGCCTAAAGGTGGCCATACACAAGGCTACTTTCACACCAGCGTTTTTGCTGGATCTGTCATGGATCAACAAAAACGCTTCAGTTATGATAATAGAATCGGCTGCATCTGTTATGAATAGATCCAGTTGTATTATCTTTAAAATACCCAAGACAGATCCGTCATGAACACCATTGAAAGTCAATGGGGGACGGACCTGTTTTCTATTGTGTTTTCTAAACAGATCCGTCCCCGTTGACTTACATTGTAAATAGATCAAAAATAAAACTGCAGCACTCACCGGTCTTCAATTCATGCTGGTGTCACAGTGCAGTGTGGGGGGAAACTCCACACCGAACACCGATGGGAAGCGGGGACAGAAACTAGGCCTGGACACTCAAGGGAGCTGGTCACCTCCTAGAGCAACCCTAAAGCAAGTCCTGACTATCTATAAGATAGATGGTAGGAAAGTACATACACCGTAACCTAGGGCCCTAACTCACCCTGTAGAACCCTGGTAATAGTGTACGGACTAGAGACAACCGATTCCTCCACCAGAAGGATGAACCAGAATCTCCCTCAGGCCTAGAAACAAAGGAAAGAGGAAGACAAAACTTACGGTCATGTTCCAGCGCGGGTCCACCTGACCCCTAGAACATCCTACAATGAAAGTATAACACCAATACACCCACACACAGAGAGATGACAATGAGTAGCAAACAGGAACTGCAGGTGAGAAATCAGTGGCATGAACAACCACTGGACCAAGAGAAAAGATATACAAGGCCACTTACCGTGGCTGCTGGAAGAAACACCAGCAGTCCACACAACAATGACTGTAACCCATGCATATGTACTGGAACCCGAACACCATACAGGACACAGTACAAACAACAAACACAGAACCCAGCACACCAGTAACAGCCTAGACCCCCATGCGGAGAGGATGCATGGCGGCCTCAGGCAGAGCTGCACACCGAGGGCGCAGACAGGGGAAAAGTTTAGCATCTATGCAGAACTATACAGACCAGAAACAGACCAGACATGGGACAACAACTAAACATACAACACCAACCCGGAACAAAAACCATACCACACATAGAAACAGAGTAGAAAGGGAAGGTGACATTGATGTCTCACGTCAAGAACTGGGCAGATGAAACACCCAGGACAGTAGGATAGCTCCAGCACTAAACAAAGGCTGAAGGACAACTAAAACTGGCAACAGCAACAGAATAAATAGCACCTAGTGACCACACCCAGCCAAGGAACTTAACCCCACAAGCACCAGACAGGGAAGGTACCAGGATACAAGGAGCAGTGCACACACATGCTGCATAAACCACAAGTTGCCCCAGGCAACCAGCATACACGACATACGTTCACAGCGAACAACAAAGAGACCGTGACACAGCCATGACAGTGGGTTTATTCACCAAAAATTGTGACATTTCGACCCCTCGGTCTTTCTCAAGCAAGACCGAGGGGTCGAAACGTCACATTCTTTTTGTGAATGAACCAACATGAATTGAAGACTGGCGAGTGCTGCAGTTTTATTTTTGATTTTTTTCTAGATAATTTGGGGATGCTACAGACTGGCACCACCACCACCATAGAGAATTTTTGCTATTCTTGCAGCGTTATTCTGTCCGGTATGGGAATGCAACCAAACGGAACGTATTCTGGTGCATTCCATTTCATTCAGTTTTGTCCCCATTGACAATATTACGTTTTTTGTGAGGCAAGGTAACAAAAAAATGGCTGTTTTGGCACCGTTTGTTTTTACAACATTCATCTGACAGGGTAGATCATGTGCTACTGTATTTTTATAGAGCAGGTTGTTATGGATGCGATGATATCAAACGTGTACTTTCTTTGTTTGTTTGTTTGTTTCAGTTTTACATAACGCATTTTTGTGAGTAGTGTATGTACTTGTTTTGTGACATAAGTGTGTGTATAATTTCTGTCAGTAGTATAGATCCTGCCTCTGGCATTGTTAGGCCCCCTGGCGGTATTGCAACCATAGCCGATTACACGAACCCCGCCAATTAACCCTTCAGGTGCAGCACTGAGGGGTTAATTGACCAGGTACGGCAGAATCACCTTTCCCAGTCATTGAGGCCGGCTGTGTGATACGGTTGGCACCCGCCGCCTACATTTTTATTTAAAGAGGACCTTTCACCACTCCTGATATGCCTATTTTAATAGCTACATGCATTCCCCATGTAATAATAAGTCTGGAGCATCTATTCTTATGTCTCCATCTTGTGCCGTTCCTGTATTATTTTTACTATAAGTTATATATGAATTACTATTAGCCTTCAGTAAGGGTACAGAGGGGAGGTAATCAGTTGGGGGGTGTACCTGCACAGTCTGAAAATGGCGGCACTGATTGGATAGAGTCAGTCTGTGCAGGTACACACCCCCAACTTGTTACCACTTAGCCTTACTGAAGGCTAATAGCAATTCATTCATAACTTCTAGTGCAAAAAATTAAGGAACGGCACAACATAGCGTCATAAGGATAGACGCTCCAGAATTGTTATTACATGGGGAATGCATGGAGCTATTAAAACAGGAATGTCAGGAGTGGTGAAAGGTCCTCTTTAAGGGTTAATTATATGCATTAGGGGTGCAGTGGCCACGGCGCCCCTCCCCTCCTCCTTAGTATTATCTTCTTATTGGTGGCCAGCGGCAGCCACGTCACAATGGGGAGGGACCCTCTCCTTCTCCACTGCTGATGAGAAAATGGTGGGCACCAAGGGCGGCTCGTGCCATGTTCTCTAACAGATGCTAGGCTGTGCAGTAGTGCAGCCTAGTATCGGAAAATAGCAAATCCCGGTTTTGGATCAATCCAGGTGCAAAAGTATTGAAAGTTCGATACCTGGTGCAAACCTAATTTAGTCAGTGTCAAAAAATGATAGGTACACTTGATTAATTTTAGAAAGTATTCCTAAAAGTGGATCCAGTTTACATTCCAAATAAAGTGACTATTTAAAAATAATGATCTTGAGTAGCTTAAATTAAGGATAAAAAACACACAGTATTATAGAAAAAGCAACTTACCAGAGCAGACAAAATCAGCAATACAGATCATTTTATATAAAAAGGAAGTCTGGATGTATGAACGGAAGAAATCAAGCAGCAAAAACAATAAACACAATAATCCAGCTACAAGGCCAAGACCAATTCCATATTTGCACGCTGCAGGATTTTCATTCAGAATGCATTTCAGTTCAGAGGAAGTGGGCATATTTTGGAATCCTCCTGACAAAATGGATCCACAGATAATAACAGAAAAGATCTACAAAACACAAAATACAGCTTACAATTAGGGATGAGCGAATCGACTTCGGATGAAACATCCAAATAGTCAATTCACATAAAACTTCGTTCTAATACTGTACGGAGCAGGAATAATAATACTGTACGAGTTCGGGAAATGTTTTTTTTACAGTACAAATTAATTTATGAAGTTATTACACAAAGTCTCGTGATAATAACTTCGGCTCATCAGAGCCACTACATTCTAATACTGTACAGAGATCCTGCTCCGTACAGTATTGGAACAAAGTTTTATGCGAATTGACTATTTGGATGTTTCATCCGAAGTCGATTCGCTCATCCCTACTTACAACGTTACTGTTCCTAACAATGATATGTTTTTTTCCCCACGATAGACATATATGACACATCCACAGGACATATGCAGTGAGCTTCTGATGAGCTGCTGCAGAGGATTGGTGGGGTAGTGGCTATAATGAGATGATGTGTCATGGTGTACTCCCTCAGGCCATTGCTCCCTGGGGATTAGTGCATTGGAAAGGTAGTTTGAAGAATCAGTCCAGAAGTGAACGTATAAAAGTCTCTCTTTACTTATATAACTTTTGTACTTTTGGCACATCTAGCAGTATTAAGTACAAAGTGCAGTTTCTGGCCTGATGAAGAGGTATGGTGACTGGTTGTTTGGCACTTTAATGGCACTTGTGAATATAGGTGTCCACTGTGTGTTACAGGCTTGAAGTTAATATGGCCTGGTGCTTATTCTAGATTAGGGATCGGCAACCTCCGGCACTCCAAGTGTTCTGAAACTACAACTAAAGTTTCCATGTTTCCATTCTGATACAGTATTTCACTTGCCAGAGCCATGGCTTGTGCTCTGTAGCTAGCGGTTCTCACTGTAAATTGGAGCAGTCACCCAGTGACTTCACCCAAATATCCATAGACAGGTTCCTCCTCTATCCTCTCCTCTCTATGCTCACTCTCATTTTTATTACCCCACAGTCTTACCCCTATGCCAACTTGAATTGGTAAACACAGATAGGAGACCAAGGTAGAAGCACTTATGGGACAGTCCACATCGTCCATTCATTTCAACAGAGGGTATAAACAACTAAATGGCGCACACACAGGCGCATCTATATTAGAAACGTTGGACAAATATCTGGAAATGCGGTTGTACTAGGGTTTATCCACATGTGGCGAGTCGACTGTGTATTGCCCGCAGAGGATAATCAGAGTGGATTGGAAACCATCGGCATAATGTTTTTTTCATCGGCATCACTGCTGTCATAGCAGCGGGTTTCCCACCGCTTTCAACCTTTGTATTGCAAACAAATGACTGAAAACCTGCAGCATGTGGATGGGGTTTCTAATATCTCCCCACCTCTGCCTTCACTGTACAACGCTGTGGATTTCCCACCCTGATGGTTTAGGTTTTGTGATTTCGGCCTCTTTGGATTTTTCCCCTTTCTGCATTTCATTTACCAGAAGAATCAGTGGTCATGCGCTGCCATATAACTGACTGTACAGATCACTCTGCAGTGGAGAAAATGGCTTAATCTGAGCTGACGCTGGTCTGTCCTTATCTGCTGGTTAGAAAGTGTGGGACTAATACAAATGTCACAATTTCCAGGGAATATTAACCAGTGACCGTCATAATGTTATAGAAAGATGTTTCATCTTACTCAGTGTTTGAAGGGGTTATCTAGAAATTTGGATATTCAGTCAATATCAGTGACCATTTGAATGAAGGCGCTGCAGTGCTCGAGTGTACATGCTTTAGAAAATTGCTATAAATGAAAAAAGAGAAATGATTTGTTCCAGATCATGTCAGTAGATATTATTCCAATCCCTTACCCAACTGACCGTCCTCGTTATTGTCAAAGGATGAAAAAGAAACCTCATCAATGGCTTGTCCATGAACTGGCGGAACTTTATATCCATCTGCCACTATATTCTGTAACAAGAATAAAAATATATATATGAAAAAGGTTATCTGCATCTTGAGAAAATAAAATTCAAAAGTGGTTTGTATATATGCTGCCGGTCACTCTTTGGGTGGGTGATGCAGGACTCACAAGCTTTCTCTCTAAGTCCTCACATCATTTAAGTATAAAAATACAGATTCAAGTAACGGAAAACTGCACCGTGATCAGCCATAACACAAAACCACCTGCCTAATATCGCGTATGTCTCCCCTAAGGTTGTTAGGGTAGGTTCACGCCGAGTTTTTACACAGAGGTTTATTCGGATGCGTTTTTGTCTGACGTATTATTTAACAAGCTTTTTGGTGCGGTTTTCATTCCGTACAGATTTGTATTAAGAATGGACAGGATACTTTTTTTCTGCGATGTGGATTAAAAAACTTCAAGCAGAAAAAGAAAAGCGCAGTCAAAATTACCATGTGGATTCACCCTAAAATCAATGGGAAAGATCTGCATTAGTAGATGGCAAAATCCCCACCATAAAACTCAGCGTGTACGACCGTGTGCTGCCCGTGGCCATATTATGACCCGCATACGGAGGCTTCCGCAATACACAGGGCACCGGCCGTGGGCATCCGTATCACGGATCACAGACCCATTCACTTGAATGCAGTGAGGAAGCACGAATCGGAAGCCCACGGAAGCACTCCGTAGTGTCGGTGTTTCTGGCCGTGCCTCCGCACCGCAAAAAAAATAGTGCATGCATGCATTCGCGGTCCACAGCACGGGCCCGGCCAGCACACGGTCGTGTGCATGAGCCCTTGCTTTGGTAAAATTTCTAGGTTGCAAGCAGCAGATCAGCAGCTTCGTACAGTAGCATCGGGGAGCCCTTAGGGCAGTGGTGGCGAACCTTTTAGAGACCGAGTGCCCAAACTGCAACCCAAAACCCACTTATTTATCGCAAAGTGCCAACACGGCAATTTAACCTGAATACTACAGTCCAGTATAGTATATCTTCAATGTACTTTATCACTTAGCAATAATAGCTGCATTATACATTCAACGCGCTGCCTGTGCCGTTCATACTGTGCCCTGCGCTAGGAAAAGTCTAAGGCATATTGGTAGACAATAGACTTTTTCCAGGTTGCAGATGCCCACAGAGAGGGCTATGAGTGCCGCCTCTGCACCCGTAGGTTCGCCACCACTGCCTTAGGGTACGCATAGAGCAGGTTGAGAATCACTGGTCTAGCCATCACAATTTGGATCAGATTCCTGTACTATTTCCTCTGCCTGTGATACAATCTTATACATGAAGGCAGAAGTTGTACAAGCTAAAGAAAATAAAGGTCTGATAATCCCATGGCTCAGGACAGTGCGGCGCCTTCTCAAACATGCAACAAATGTAGCCAAGGGAAAAAAGGTATTAACAACACCTTAAAGCGGCTGCGCCATTATTTCATGTTATTTTAGTATAATTCAGCATGAAAAACAAGTTACTTTCTCTTTATGCCATTATAATGGCACCCCCTGGTGGTTAATCTGTATAATAATGTGTACATCCACCTACTGAGGTGGTCACACATGCTCAGTTCCATCCTTCTACTGCCACCAGCCATTTTTACTGTTAGAAGCTGTGTCAGTTACAGGGAGAGAGCTGATAAAGCTCTGCTGATAAAGCTCTACGATGGCCTCTGATTAGCAGAAGAAGCTGTAGTTACACCGTTTTTGGTAGATATAACTTGATCATTTGTTAAAGGGGTTGTCTCACTACAGTAAGTGGCATCTATCATGTAGAGAAAATTAATACAAGCCACTTAATAATATATTGTTATTATCCATATTGCCTCCTTTGCTGGCTGGATTCATTTTTCCATCTCATTATACGCTTCTTGTTTCCATGGTTACAGATCACCCTGCAATCCATCAGTGCCTGCACACAATAGGAAAAAGCACCAACCTATGTGCGCTCCTATGGTCCCGGCCACCAGAGAGGCTGACGCTTTCTTCTATAAGATGCAAGGTCGACCACCACTGCTGGATTGTAGGGTGGTCTGTAACCATGGAAACGAGTAGTGTATAAAGAGATGGAAAAATAAATCCAGACAGCAAAGGAGGCAACATGGACAATCACATTACATTAGTAAGTGCCTTGTATTAACCTTCTTTACATGATAAATGCTACTTACTGAAGTGAGACAACCCCTTTAACCTCTTAAAGGGAACCTGTCACCAGGAAATTCACTGATGAAACCAGGCATGCTGCCTTGGTAGGGCTCACTCTCGCTGAATACATGATACCATTCAGTTCTATGGGCTGTGCACATTTCACGCATCACTTTATTGCGTGAGAAATCGTAGCATGTTCTATATTCTGCGATTTCACGCTAATGCAGGCCCTAGAAGTGAATGAGGATGCGGAAAACGTAGCATCTGCAATCATGTGCGGATGCGTTGCATTTTCCATAGTTGCTAGGATACGATCGGATGGGGACCACGTCGCTATTCACTTCCTTACAGCATAGTTATAAGGGATGTGCGTTTATTACAGCATGCATTTATTTTAATAACTGGAGGGAAAATGAATAACAGAGAATGCTAAGGTATTATATTACTGAGGTCAAAAAGCGGAGGACTCATATACTATGGCAGTTGAGTACATGTATAATCACAGGGTCATAGTTTGTTCATCGAGTGAGTAGACCATGATGGCTGATCCAGTGACATCACGTCAGGTCCTTCATCGAGCATCTGTTGTTCGATGAAAGGCAGCATGGCTATGTATTAGGCTATGAAGTGCATGGTCATCAAATGCTCTTTTAAACCATGCGCCCTTTCACAACTGAAGAAGTAAATAGGGAGAGGGCTACAGCTCTGAATAGAAAAAATGCTGGACTCATATCAACTACTGGACTCCAATCAGCTCATTAGCATATGGATTAAAAGTACTATTTCTCCACAATAAAGCAACAGATCACCAAGTAAAAGGTATAATTATATTCAGCAGGGTGAGTCCTACAATGCAGCATGCCTGCTTTATCAGTGAATTTCCTGGTGACAGGTTCTCTTTAAGGACACGCACTATTTCACCTTAAGACTCGGCCTTTTTCTGCTAATCTGACAAGTGTCACTTTATGTGGTGATAACTTTAAAACGCTTTTTCTTATCCGGGCCATTCTGAGACTGTTTTTTCGTCACATATTGTACTTCATGACACTGGTAAAATGGAGTAAAAAAATGTATTTTTATTTATAAAAAAATACCAAATTTACCAGAAATTTAGAAAAATTTGCAATTTTCCAAGTTTCAATTTCTCTATTTCTATAATACATTATAATACTGCCAAAAAAAGTTATTGATTTACATTCCCCATATGTCTACTTCCTGTTTCAATCATTGCCATTAGATTTTTTGGGGACGTTACAAGGCTTAGAAGTTTAGAAGCAAATCTAGACATTTTTCTGAAATTTTCAAAAACCCACTTTTTAGGGACCAGTTCAGGTCTGAAGTCTTACATAATAGAAACCACCCAAAAATGACCCCATTCTAGAAACTACACCCCTCAAGGTATTCAAAACTGATTTTACAAACGTCATTAACCATTTAGGTTTTCCACAAGAGTTAATGGCAAATGGAGATAAAATTTCAGAATTTCGATTTTTTTGGAAAATTTTCAATTTTTCCAGTAATAAAGCAAGGGTTAACAGCCAAACAAAACTCAATATTTATTGCCCAGATTCTGTAGTTTTCAGAAACACCCTATATGTGGTCATAAACTGCTGTATGGCCAAACTGCAGGGCGTAGAAGTAAGGGAACGCCATATGGTTTTTGAAAGGCGGATTTTGCTGGACTGTTTTTTTTACACCATGTCCCATTTGAAGCCCCCTGATGCACCCCTAGAGTAGAAACTCCATAAAAGTGACTCCATCTAAGAAACTACACCCCTTAAGGTATTCAAAACTGATTTTACAAACTTTGTTAACCCTTTAGGTGTTCCACAACAGTTATTGGCAAATGGAAATGAAATTTCCGAATTTCTATTTTTTTTGTTACCTTGCCTAAAAAAAAGTGTAATATAGAGCAACCAAAAATCATGTTTACCCTAGAATAGTACCAACAAAACTGACACCTTATCCCGTAGTTTCCAAAATAGGGTCACTTTTTTGGAGTTTCTACTGTTGAGGTGCAGCAGGGGGCTTCAAATGGGACATGGTGTCAAAAAACCAGTCCAGCTAAATCTGCCTTCCAAAAGCCATATGGCGTTCCCTTCCTTCTGCGCCCTGCCGTTTGGCCATACAGCAGTTTACGACCACATATGGGGTGTTTGTGCAAACTAGAGAATCAGGGTAATAAGTATTGAGTTTTGTTTGGCTGTTAACCCTTGCTTTGTTACTGGAAAAATGGATTAAAATGGAAAATTTGCAAAAAAAATAGCTGTTTTGGGACCATTTTTATTTTTGTTATTTGCATAGTTGATCTGACAGGTTAGATCGAGTGCTATTTCTATAGAGCAGGTTGTAACGGACGCGACAATACCAAATATGACTACTTTTTGGGGTTTTTTTGTTTTAGTTTTTCATAACAAAGCATTTTTGAAAAAATTATTTTGTCTCCACATTCTGAAAGCCATATTTTTTTTTATTTTTTGGGCGACTGTCTTATGTAGGGGCTCATTTTTTGCAGGATGAGATGACGGTTTGATTGGCACTATCTTGGGGTGCATATGACATTTTGGTCGCTTGCTATTACACTTTTTGTGATGTAAGGTGACAAAAATGGCTTTTGATACGGTATTTATATTTTTTTGCTGTGTTCACCTGAGGGGTTAGGTCATGTGTTATTTTTATAGAGCAGGTTGTTACAGACGTGGCGATACATAATATGTATACTTTTTATTTATTTATTTAAGTTTTACACAATAATATAATTTTTGAAACAAAATAAAATCATGTTTTATTGTCTCCATAGTCTGAGAGACATATTTTTTTTCTTTTTTGGGGCGATTGTCCTATGTGGGGTATCATTTTTTGCGGGATGAGATGACGGATTGATTGGCACTATTTGTGGGTGCATATAACTTTTTGATCGTTTGCTACTACAGTTTTTGTAATGTGAGGTGACAAAAATGTTTTTTTTTTACATTGTTTTTATTTAAAACATTTTTACGGTATTTACCTGAGGCGTTAGATCATGTGATATTTTTATATAGCAGGTTTTTACGGACGCGGCGTGTCTCCATAGTCTGAGATATTTATTTTTTTGGGCGATTGTCCTATGTAGGGGCTTGTGTCTGTGAAGGTTCTCATTTATCCAGGTCATGGTATATCTTTAAAGAATAAATCAAGGCAACTGGACTTGCTGTAGATTTCTTGAAAACTTTTCACTCGTTCTTCCAATGAGCTTTCTCAATTCTGAGTGAACGAGGCGGGGGGGGGGGGGTTAGATTCAGACATCTATTGTCCTATTGTCTGCCACTTACAATGCTGTCTTGACACCTTTTTCTGAGAGGTCGTTATCACCTACTGACTCCAATTAGGACTATGGAATCAACACCTTTGACCCCATGCTGGGTATTAGGGGTCAACCGATTATCGGTATGGCCGATATTATCGGCCGATATTCTGGATTTTGTAAAGTATCGGTATCGGCATGTAAACTGCCGATACCGCCGATATTGCGTCCACTACGCCAGCGCACCTGTCAGGGTCAGAGACGAGTCACCGCCGTGCCTTTGCGCTGCCAGTGCCAAGCAAGGATCGCGGGAGTACAGCAGAAGGAGGTGTGGGCCTGCCTGGAACGCACCCGATCGGGACTACGTACATAGACTACGTAGGCTATGCTGTGGATGTTACTGCGGTGCTCAGTTCCCCGGCTGGTGGGGGGGAAGTGTGCGTGCACTGCACTGCCTGCAGGCCTACAAGAGTGCCTTGCCTTCCTCCTGCTGCAGGGATCGCAATTTGAGTCAAGGCTGAGCCGTACCCGGTGGCGGATTATAATTGGGGCGTTTGGGTCGGTCGCCCCAACACCCACGTACTGCGGCGGGGCATGGGAGCGTATAGTTCCCTGCCCTGCCGCCTATCACCACCATAGGCTTCAGGCCTAGTAGGCCTGAGGCCTGTGTGGTGGTAGAAGCCCGGCGTGCGCGATGACATCATCGGGCGGCGCGCGTGATGACGTCATTGCGCGCCTGTATGGTGGCGCTCACGCACGCTCTGATGTACGCGCGCCTGCCACACCATTCAGCATACAGGTACGTATTACCTTTATTTTTTTTATGTGTATGTGCTAACTTGGGGGAGGGAGGAGGAGAGGAGATATTAAGGGACAGTGGGGCAAATTACTTAATGGATGGCAGTTGTGGGGGAAAATTAATGGATGGCAGTGTGGGGGCAAAATAATTAATAAATGAGAGTGTGGGGGCAAACTAATTAATGGATGGCAGTTGTGGGGGCAAACTAATTCATGGATGGCAGTTCTGGGGGAAATTACTGTATGGGGCAGTGTGGGGGAAATTACTGTATGGAGCAGTGTGGGGAAATTACTGTATGGGGGCAGTGTGGGGAAATTACTATATGGGGCAGTGTGGGGAAATTACTATATGGGGCAGTGTGGGGAAATTACTGTATGGGAGCAGTGTGGGGAAATTACTATATGGAGCAGTGTGGGGAAATTACTGTATGGGGCAGTGTGGGGAAATTACTGTATGGAGCAGTGTGGGGAAATTACTATATGGGGCAGTGTGGGGAAATTACTGTATGGGGGCAGTGTGGGGAAATTACTATATGGGGCAGTGTGGGGAAATTACTGTATGGGGGCAGTGTGGGGAAATTACTATATGGGGCAGTGTGGGAAATTACTGTATGGGGCAGTGTGGGGAAATTACTGTATGGGGGCAGTGTGGGGAAATTACTGTATGGGGGCAGTGTGGGGAAATTACTGTATGGAGCAGTGTGGGGAAATTACTATATGGAGCAGTGTGGGGAAATTACTGTATGGGGGCAGTGTGGGGAAATTACTGTATGGGGGCAGTGTGGGAAATTACTGTATGGGGCAGTGTGGGGAAATTACTGTATGGGGGCAGTGTGGGGAAATTACTGTATGGAGCAGTGTGGGGAAATTACTGTATGGGGGAAATTACTATATGGGACAGTGTGGGGAAATTACTGTATGGAGCAGTGTGGGGGAAATTACTGTATGGAGCAGTGTGGTGGAAATTACTATATGGGGCAGTGTGGGGGAAATTACTGTATGGGGCAGTGTGGGGAAATTACTGTATGGGGGCAGTGTGGGAAATTACTATATGGGGGCAGTGTGGGGAAATTACTATATGGGGCAGTGTGGGGGAAATTACTATATGGGGCAGTGTGGGGAAATTACTGTATGGGGCAGTGTGGGGGAAATTACTATATGGGGGCAGTGTGGGGAAATTACTATATGGGGGCAGTGTGGGGAAATTACTATATGGGGCAGTGTGGGGAAATTACTATATGGGGGCAGTGTGGGGAAATTACTATATGGGGCAGTGTGGGGAAATTACTGTATGGGGCAGTGTGGGGAAATTACCATATAGGGGCAGTGTGGGGGAAATTACTGTATGGGGGCAGTGTGGGGAAATTACTGTATGGAGCAGTGTGGGGAAATTACTGTATGGGGGCAGTGTGGGGAAATTACTATATGGGGCAGTGTGGGGAAATTACTATATGGAGCAGTGTGGGGAAATTACTGTATGGAGCAGTGTGGGGAAATTACTATATGGGACAGTGTGGGGAAATTACTGTATGGAGCAGTGTGGGGAAATTACTGTATGGGGGCAGTGTGGGGAAATTACTATATGGAGCAGTGTGGGGAAATTACTGTATGGAGCAGTGTGGGGAAATTACTGTATGGAGCAGTGTGGGGAAATTACTGTATGGAGCAGTGTGGGGAAATTACTATATGGGGCAGTGTGGGAAATTACTGTATGGGGCAGTGTGGGGAAATTACTGTATGGGGCAGTGTGGGGAAATTACTGTATGGGGGCAGTGTGGGAAATTACTATATGGGGCAGTGTGGGGAAATTACTGTATGGGGCAGTGTGGGGAAATTACTGTATGGGGCAGTGTGGGGAAATTACTGTATGGGGCAGTGTGGGGAAATTACCATATGGGGGCAGTGTGGGGAAATTACTGTATGGGGGCAGTGTGGGGAAATTACTGTATGGGGCAGTGTGGGGAAATTACTATATGGGGCAGTGTGGGGAAATTACTATATGGGGGCAGTGTGGGGAAATTACTATATGGGGGCAGTGTGGGGAAATTACTATATGGGGGCAGTGTGGGGAAATTACTATATAGGGGGCAGTGTGGGGAAATTACTATATGGGGACAGTGTGGGGAAATTACTATATGGGGACAGTTTGTGTGTGGGGGAATTACTATATGGGGGCAGTGTGGGGTATTGGGGGACATTATTTTTGGGGACACTATACAGGTATTATTACCTGGAGCACAATATAGGGTGTTGTTATTATTATTGGGGGCCCTCTAGGGGACATTATAACTGCTGTAGACACTATAGGGACCTTTGGGATAATTTATAAAGCTGGTGTAAAGTAGACCTGGCTTAGTTGTCCATAGCAACAGATTCCACCTTTCAAATTACTGTATGGGGCAGTGTGGGGGAAATTACTGTATGGGGCAGTGTGGGGGAAATTACTGTATGGGGGCAGTGTGGGGGAAATTACTATATGGGGCAGTGTGGGGGAAATTACTGTATGGGGCAGTGTGGGGGAAATTACTGTATGGGGCAGTGTGGGGGAAATTACTATATGGGGGCAGTGTGGGGGAAATTACTATATAGGGGGCAGTGTGGGGGAAATTACTATATGGGGACAGTGTGGGGGAAATTACTATATGGGGACAGTTTGTGTGTGGGGGGGGGGGAATTACTATATGGGGGCAGTGTGGGGTATTGGGGGACATTATTTTTGGGGACACTATACAGGTATTATTACCTGGAGAACAATATAGGGTGTTGTTATTATTATTGGGGGCCCTCTAGGGGACATTATAACTGCTGTAGACACTATAGGGACCTTTGGGATAATTTATAAAGCTGGTGTAAAGTAGACCTGGCTTAGTTGTCCATAGCAACAGATTCCACCTTTCATTTTTAACAGCTCCTCTGGAAAAGGAAAGGTGGAATCTAATTGGTTGCTATGGGCAACTAAGCCAGTTCTAATTTACACCAGTTTGATAAATGACCCCAATTATGAGAAATCTAACGTGTCTGTGTAACAAACTCTGTAGAGACGAGATGCGGCTGAAAGAATTAGTCATGGCAGTCTGGGTCAGAGGGAGGAGAAGAGGAAAGAGAAGATCTACATGACAGGAGAAGTCCCTGAATGTAAGAGGTATGTGGTGCTGTATCCTCACTGCTGTGACCTGCGTCTCATCTTCTCCTCCAAGTCTTTATCATAATCATATGTATTTTAAATTTGGCAACTTAAACTTTAATTTTTCACCTGCAGCCCTATGTAACAGCCCAGATACCAGTGATAACTCTCTGTGTGCGCAGATAATGTTGTACATGTTCCCTGCAGTCCTATGTAACACCCCACATAACAGAATAAATCACTGTGTTATGTGGGGTGTTACATAGGACTGCAGGTAACATCTATGACATCTGTACACAGAGAGTTATGAGATGGTGGGGGTCAGACTCCTGTTTGAGGAGACCGTGATGTTCCAGTGAGCGCCGCGGCCTCTTTGCTCCCTACCAAGCACAGCGCTGTCCATTTGATAGCGCTGCGCTTGGTATTGCAGCTCAGCCCCAATCACTCAGATGGGACAGAGCTGCACCTCGGCCACGTGAACGATGAATGTGACATCATATGGCCTAGGAAGAGACTGTGACGCTCACAAAGCACCGCAGCCTCTTCACACAGAAAAAAAACCTGAAACCTAAAATGGAGTGGGGGGGGGGGGGGGCAAGTTGGGTAGACAGCCCCGGGCCTATCATGCACTTAATCCGCCCCTGGCCGTACCCACCATTTACTCATGCAGTCAGTATACTGCAATATGGTAATTACTCAGTGTTAAACTCATTCCACAAGTGTGCACACCAGACCTTATTGTATCATACTATCATACATATACAGCCGTGTCATGTACCTACCTAGTCCTACTACATCATACACACATTAGTATGTAATTTAAACGTGTGTATGATGTAGTATGAGGGTATATAACACACTGACTGTATATGTATAATAGTATTAGTAAGTATGAGCCCCTGAGCGGTAAAATGCATTGCACTTGCATTTTGCAAGTAATGTGATATAAGTCAGGGTAACCCAAGTCACACACAGTATAAGGATGTATGATGTAGTGTGAGCGAGGTATATATTATATAACACACTGTATGTATAATATTATGAGGTATATAATATATAAAGAAGGAGTGTATGATGTAGTATGAGGGTTAACACATTGCATATGTGAGGTATACTAAGTAAATTATACCTCACATATGCAGTGTGTGTTAACCCACTACATCATACACTCCTTTTTCAGCAGATTTGTGTAGAAATTTTTTTTTTCTCAAATATGAAAATGCTCAGAATATCGGCAGAAAATATCGGCTATCGGCCTGAAAATTCACATAATATCGGTATCGGCACCTAAAAATCAATATCGGTCGATCCCTACTGGGTATAATGACCTAATTACCAGGTGTTGATTCAATGACATATTTATTCCCAGAGAATTCTTGTACAATTCACTCAGAATTGAAAAAGCTCGTTGGAAGAACAAGTGAAACGTTTTCAAGAAATCTACAGCAAGTCCAGTTGCCTTGATTTATTCTTTAGAGATATGTAGCGGCAAATTTTTTGCGGGATGAGATGGCGGTTTTATTGGTACTATTTTGGGAGGCATACGCCTTTTTGATTACTTGGTATTACACTTTTTGTGATGTAAGGTGACAAAAAATGTCTTTTTTTTACACCATTTAATTTTTTTTTATGGCATTTACTTAAGGGGTTAGGTCACGTGATATTTTTATAGAGCAGGTTTTTACGTACTTGTACTCGTGAAAATGCCGCCGATACCGCTGCCGATACCGGAAGTTCCGGTCCGGCAGCTCCTATACACTATTAAAGTAAACCTAACCTCTTAATGTCGCCGGAATTACTAACTATTGATGCCCAGTCCCCCTCAGGTCAGGCGCTCAGTCCCTCCATGCTCCTCCTGCCCCGCCTGCTTTCTTCATTCATAAAAGTGGGCGGAGCGAGCAGGCGGGACATGAGGCGCATGGAGGAACTGAGAGCTCAAGCTGCCCGATTCCTCCAAGCACCTCACGTCCCTCCTGCCCGCTCCGCCCACTTTATGAATGTAGAAGGCGCGCGGGGCAGGAGGAGCATGGAGGGACTGGCGCCTAACCTGAGGGAGACTGCGCATTAATAGTTAGTAATTCCGGCCACATTAATAAAGATTACGTTTACGTCAATAGTGTATGGGAGATCTCTGGATGACACTAATGGGGGGGATCTCTGGATGACACTAATGGGGGATCACTGGATGACACTAATGGGTGATCTCTGGATGACACTATGGGGGATCTCTGGATGACACTATGGGGGATCTCTGGATGACACTATGGGGGATCTCTGGATGACACTATGGGGGTCTGTGGATGACACTAATGGGGGATCTGTGGATGACACGTATATAGCATAATATGCTATATATGTGTCATCCACATAGCCCCCTGACAGTGTCATCCAGAGATCCCCATAGTGTCATCCAAGATCCCCATGTTCAGAGATCCCCATAGTACAGAGATCCCCCCATAGTGTCATCCAGAGATCCCCATTAGTGTCATCCAGAGATCCCCCATTAGTGTCATCCAGAGATCCCCATTAGTGTCATCAGAGATCCCCATTAGTGTCATCCAGAGATCCCCATTAGTGTCATCCAGAGATCCCCATTAGTGTCATCAGAGATCCCCCATTAGTGTCATCCAGAGATCCCCCATTAGTGTCATCCAGAGATCCCCCATTAGTGTCATCCAGAGATCCCCATTAGTGTCATCCAGAGATCCCCCCATTAGTGTCATCCAGAGATCCCCCATTAGTGTCATCCAGAGATCCCCCATTAGTGTCATCCAGAGATCCCCCCCATTAGTGTCATCCAGAGATCCCCCATTAGTGTCATCCAGAGATCCCCCATTAGTGTCATCCAGAGATCCCCCATTAGTGTCATCCAGAGATCCCCCATTAGTGTCATCCAGAGATCCCCTCCATTAGTGTCATCCAGAGATCCCCCCATAACAGTGTCATCCACAGATCCCCCATAACGGTGTCATCCACAGATCCCCCATAACAGTGTCATCCACAGATCCCCCATAACAGCGTCATCCACAGATCCCCCATAACAGTGTGCATCCACAGATCCCCCATAACAGCGTCATCCACAGATCCCCCATAACAGTGTGTCATCCACAGATCCCCCATAACAGCGTCATCCACAGATCCCCCATAACAGTGTGTCATCCACAGATCCCCATAACAGCGTCATCCACAGATCCCCCATAACAGTGTCATCCACAGATCCCCCATAACAGTGTCATCCACAGATCCCCCATAACAGATCCCCCTGGAGGCACATTGGTTGGAATACACTATTATATTCCCATTTATCAATTTATTAACACTTGTACAAAGGAAAAGAAAAGCCGTTGTCCATAGCAACCAAATTCCAGCTTTAATTTTTTTCATTGCTATCAGCAACTGCGCCGCTGTTTATACGAGGTATCGGTAATTGGTATCGGCGAGTACTTAAATAAAAGTATCGGTACTCGTACTCGGTCTTAAAAAAATGGTATCGGGACATCCCTAGTACAGAGTGAGCGCTCCGTACGGTATTAGAATGTTTCGGCTCCGATGAGCCGAAGTTATCACTTCGCACAGTCTCACAAGACTTCACATAACAACTTCAGAAATGTATTTCTACTGTAAAAATACATTGCCCGAACTCGGGTTCGGTTCCAAGTAATAACTTCGGCTCATCTAATACTCACTCCGTACAGTACTGAAACATAGTTTTATGCGAATCAACTTTGGATGTAGAACTTAAAATACAACTTCGCTCAACACTAGTTACAGTCGGTCGTAACAGAATCCATAAGGAATTCTTAGATTATCCGAACTTTGTACTCCGAACTTGAAAACAGAAGTTAGCTCATCACTACCTATATGCACATGGCAGTGTAAGGGCAGTTAACCAGTCCCGGACCGCCGTACGCAGGATTGCGTCCTGCGGGCGGCTGGGATCTTCTGAGTGGACGCATCGGCGCGTCCTCTCGCGAGACCCGTGAGTTCCTGTGAACGCGCGCGCAGCGCGCGCGTTCACAGGAGCGCGCGTCTGGAGAGTTAACCCCTTAAGGACACAGGGTTTTTTCATTTTTGCGTTTTCGTTTTGCGCTCTATGCCTTCCAAGAGCCATAACTTTTTTATTTTTCCGTTCACATGGCCATATGAGGGCTTATTTTTTGCGGGACAAGTTGTACTTTCCAACGCCATCATTTAATAATGCATACGGTGTAGTGGGAAGCGGGAAAAAAATTCCAAATAGGGTGAAATTGCAAAAAAAAAGCAATTTCACCACAGTTTTACGGGTTTCTAAATTACGACGTTTGATTTGCGATAAAACTGACCATTTAGTTTTATTCTACAGGTCAGTACGAATCCGGCGATACCCAATATGTATAGCTTTTCTTGCGTTTTGATAGTGAAAAAAAATTCTAAAGTGGGAAAAAATTTTTTTTTTTTTTTTGTCGCCATGTTTTGACCGCTATAACGTATTTGTAAATAGGTGTATGTGTATTATCAACTAAAAGTTAAGATCGCCCCGCAAAAAATAAGCCCCCATACAACGCGTATGGGGGCTTATTTTTGCGAGCGATCTAACTTTAGTTGATACCATTATGGGGTGTGTAGGACTTTTGATCGCTTTTATTAAATTTTTTTGAGGAAATGAAGCGTCCAAAAGCGGCAAATCGGCCATTTGGGCGCTTTTTCCGCTTTTCTGTTTACCGTATGGGAAATATATTTTTATATTTTTATACTATGGGCGTTTCACACATTGCGACACCCATGATGTGTATTTTTTTATTTTTTATTATTTTATTTTAATTTTGGGGAAAGGGGGTGATTTAAATTTTTAGGTTTTTTTATATATTTTTTTATTTTTTTATTTTTTTATTTTTTTACACTTTTATATAGATCCCATAGGGACCTATATAAATCAGTTACCTGATTGCTTCTATCATAAACTCCAATACACTTGTATTGGAGTTTATGAGCATTTACTACTTTCCTATGAAGCCCTATTGCTAACAAGGGCTCCATAGGAAATAGTAAGTGATAGCCTCAAGCTGAATGAAAGGCTTGAGGCTATCCCTCAGCAGCTCCGATTCTCCCGATCACCACTAGGGAGCCGGAGCGCTGCCGAGCTTTACTTTCGGTTTTAGCTCGTGCAGATGCCGTGATCAGGATTGATCACGGCATCTGCGGGTTAAATGATCGCGGTCGGCAGCGCTGCCGACCGCGATCATCAGCTGCGGGGGTCAGCTACAGGAATCAGCCGGACCCCCGCAGCGATGGTGCCCGCAGCGGCCAGGAGCGGGCGCCATCTTTAGGGACTGGACACATGACGTACCCATACGTCATGTGTCCTTAAGGAGTTTTAAACTACAGCCTGCCAGCGATGATCAATCGCTGGCAGGCTGTAGATGCGATATAAATCGCATCAAACATGTATACCAGACGCTGTTTTGTGAACAGCGTCTGGTATACCTGCAACCTGGTTCTCTGGTGGTCCCATTTGCTGGGATCGACCACCAGAGGACCAGGTAACACAGTAAGGCCCCTTTCACACGGGCGAGTTTTCCGCGCGGGTGCAATGCGTGAGGAGGACGCATTGCACCCGCACTGAATCGGACCCATTCATTTCTATGGGGCTGTGCACATGAGCGGTGATTTTCACGCATCACTTCTGCGTTGCGTGAAAATCGCAGCATGTTCTATATTCTGCGTTTTTCACGCAACGCAGGCCCCATAGAAGTGAATGGGGATGCGGAAAATCGCAAGCATCCGCAACCAAGTGCGGATGCGTTGCATTTTCCCGCATTGTTGCTAGCAACGGGACCCAATCTCTATTATTTCCCCTTATAACATGGTTATAAGGGAAATAATAGCATTCTTAATAAAGAATCCATTGTTAAATGATGAGGAAGGGTTAAAAATAATAAAAGTTAACTTACCTTAGCCACTTGATCGCGTAGTCGCGATCTGTCCTCTCTTTCCTGCAGCATCGATGATCTAAAGGACCTGTGATGACGTCACATCACATGGCCCAATCACCTGCTCCATCACTATGGTGATGGAGCATGTGATTGGTCCATGTGACCATGTGACATCATCCAAGGTCATAATCACTATCCTCAGGCTGAGGATAGTGCTTAGGACCTTGGATGATGTCACGTGGTCACATGGACCAATCACATGCTCCATCACCATAGTGATGGAGCAGGTGATTGGGCCATGTGATGCTGTGACATCATTACAGGTCCTTTACATCTTTCAAGCTAACGGAGAGGAGGCCGGGCTTCGCGATCAAATGGACCAGGTAAGTTAAGATTAGTTTATTATTTTTAACCCATTCTGCACCGGGTTCAACATTAGGGAGATGGCCAAGGGTATTATTTTACATTATAACTATGTTATAATGTGAAATAATACCAGCGGGACAATTTCTGACCCAAACATGCACTTCTGTGAAGAAGTGCAGGTTCGGTCTGGGTACCAAAGTGCCGATTTTTCTCCGCGCGTGCAAACGCATGACAGCGCTTGCACTCGCAGGGAAAAATCGCGCAATTCCCCGCAACGCACCAAGACTGTTTGACGGAGTGCATCGCTTTTTATTAAATTTTTTGAGGAAATGAAGCGTCCAAAAGCGGCAAATCGGCCATTTGGGCGCTTTTTCCGTTTTCTGTTTACCGTATGGGAAATATATTTTTATATTTTTATACTATGGGCGTTTTCACACATTGCGACACCCATGATGTATATTTTTTTATTTTTTATTATTTTATTTTAATTTTGGGGAAAGGGGGTGATTTAAATTTTTAGGTTTTTTATATATTTTTTTATTTTTTTATTTTTTTATTTTTTTACACTTTTATATAGATCCCATAGGGACCTATATAAATCAGTTACCTGATTGCTTCTATCATAAACTCCAATACACTTGTATTGGAGTTTATGAGCTATTTACTACTTTCCTATGAAGCCCTATTGCTAACAAGGGCTCCATAGGAAATAGTGAAATGATAGCCTCAAGCTGAATGAAAGGCTTGAGGCTATCCTCCTAGCGCTCCGATTCTCCCGATCACCACTAGGGAGCCGGAGCGCTGCCGAGCTTACTTTCGGTTTTAGCTCGTGCAGATGCCGTGATCAGGATTGATCACGGCATCTGCTGAGTCAATGATCGCGGTCGGCAGCGCTGCCGACCGCGATCATCAACTGCGAGGGTCAGCTACAGGAATCAGCCGGACCCCGCAGCGATGGTGCCCGCAGCGGCCAGGAGCGGGCGCCATCTTTAGGGACTGGACACATGGCGTACCCATACGTCATGTGTCCATAGGAGTTTTAAACTACAGCCTGCCAGCGATGATCAATCGCTGGCAGGCTGTAAATGCGATATAAATCGCATCAAACATGTATACCAGACGCTGTTTTGTGAACAGCGTCTGGTATACCTGCAACCTGGTTCTCTGGTGGTCCCATTTGCTGGGATCGACCACCAGAGGACCAGGTAACACAATAGGCCCCTTTCACACGAGGCGAGTTTTCCGCGGGTGCAATGCGTGAGGAGGGCGCATTGCACCCGCACTGAATCGGACCCATTCATTTCTATGGGGCTGTGCACATGAGCGGTGATTTTCACGCATCACTTCTGCGTTGCGTGAAAATCGCAGCATGTTCTATATTCTGCGTTTTTCACGCATACGCAGGCCCCATAGAAGTGAATGGGGATGCGGGAAAATCGCAAGCATCCGCAGCCAAGTGCGGATGCGTTGCGATTTCCCGCATTGTTGCTTAGCAACGGGACCCAATCTCTATTATTTCCCCTTATAACATGGTTATAAGGGAAATAATAGCATTCTTAATAAAGAATCCATTGTTAAATGATGAGGAAGGGGTTAAAAATAATAAAAGTTAACTTACCTTAGCCACTTGATCGCGTGAGTCGCGATCTGTCCTCTCTTTCCCTGCAGCATCGATGATCTAAAGGACCTGTGATGACGTCACATCACATGGCCCAATCACCTGCTCCATCACTATGGTGATGGAGCATGTGATGGTCCATGTGACCATGTGACATCATCCAAGGTCATAATCACTATCCTCAGGCTGTGGATAGTGCTTAAGGACCTTGGATGATGTCACGTGGTCACATGGACCAATCACATGCTCCATCACCATAGTGATGGAGCAGGTGATTGAGCCATGTGATGCTGTGTTATCATTACAGGTCCTTTACATCTTTCAAGCTAACGGAGAGGAGGCCGGGCTTCGCGATCAAATGGACCAGGTAAGTTAAGATTAGTTTATTATTTTTAACCCATTCTGCACCGGGTTCAACATTAGGGAGATGGCCAAGGGTATTATTTTTACATTATAACTATGTTATAATGTGAAATAATACCAGCGAGATAATTTCTGACCCAAACATGCACTTCTGTGAAGAAGTGCAGGTTGAGTCTGGGTACCAAAAGTGCCGATTTTTCTCCCGCGCGTGCAAAGCGCATGACAGCGCTTTGCACTCGCAGGGAAAAATCGCGGCAATTCCATAACGCACCCGCACTGTTTGACGGAGTGCACCCGCAGCGCCCGTCTGAAAGAGGCCTAAAGTTGCACCAAACACTACACTAACCCCCCACCCTCACCTATTAACCCCTTGATCACCCCATCTAGACCCCTGATCACCCCCTGTCATTGATCACACCCCTTGTAAGGCTCCATTCAGAGCGTCCATATGTGTTTGCGGATCCGTGGATTCACGGATCCGTGGATCGATCCGCGGATCCTCAAAGCACGGACACCGGCAATGTGCTTTCCGCATTTTGCAGATCCGCACATTGCCAGAACTATATAGAAAATGCTTTTTCTTGTCCGCAGTGCGGACAAAAATAGGACATATTCTATATTTTTGCGGAGCGGAAGTGCAGACCCGAAGCGCGGATCCGTAATTCCGGATCCGAGCGGGACAAAGTCTGTCCCCATAGAAATGAATGGGTCCGCAATTCCGTTCCGCAAACAGAATTGCGGACGTGTGAATGGGGCATAAGGGTCCCTTATCACCGCCAGTTAGTTAGCTACTTGTTAGGTAGCTAGCGCCCAGCCCACCGCACCGCAGTCACTGATTTTGGCCTCATGCACACGACCGTTTTTTTATGCTGTCCGCAAAAAGGGGTTCCGTTGTTCAGTGATCCGTGTCCGTTTTTGCCTTCCGTTGTGTTTCCGTGTGTCTTCCGTTTTTTTAGCGGACATGACCCAAAAGATTTTACCAAAAGACAGGCTGACAATTTTTCCCAAGTGCTTGCCAAGGGATCCGCCAAAAAAGCGGACACGGGCAGCGGATGATACACGGATGGCCATCCGCATTTTTCACGGACCCATTGACTTGAATGGGTCCGTGAACCGTTTTTCACGGACAAGAATAGGACAGGTTATATTTTTTTGACGGACTGGAATCACGGACCACGGACGCGGAGGACAAACGGTGCATTTGCCGAGGTTTCCACGGACCCATTGAAAACCAATGGGTCCGCAGAAAATCACGAAAAACGGAGCAACGGACACGGAATCAAACAACGGTCGTGTGCATGAGGCCTTTGGCAGAGATTTTTTCATCCACATTGATCGATGCGAATGAAAAAATCTGTGCCGTTCATTTTTTTTTTCAGCGCAGAGGCTGAACGGAAAAAAAAAATCTCATTACCCGTATGCTCAATATACGGAGAATCGCAGAAACTCCTAATGCTGGACATACGTGTAATGATTGTGGAGACCCTCAAATGCCAGGGCAGTACAAACACCCCACAAGTGACCCCATTTTAGAAAGAAGACACCCCAAGGTATTCCGTGAGGGGTATGGCGAGTTCATGTAAAATTTTATTTTTTGTCACAAGTTAGTGGAATATGAGACTGTAAAAGAAAATCAATTTCCGCTAACTTGTGCCAAATTTTTTTTTTCTGTGAACTCGCCATGCCCCTCACAGAATACCTAGGGGTGTCTTCTTTCCACAATGGGGTCACATGTGGGGTATTTATACTGCCCTGGCATTTTAGGGGCCCTAAAGCGTGAGAAGAAAAATGCGTAAAAATGCCCTTGTTGGAATTTGGGCCCCTTTGCGCATCTTGGCTGCAAAAAAGTGTCACTCATGTGGTATCGCCGTACTCAGGAGAAGTAGGGCAATGTGTTTTGGGGTGTATTTTTACATATACCCATGCTGGGTGTGAGAAATATCGCTGTAGCGACAACTTTTTAAATTTTTTATTCAAAGTTGTCAATTTACAGAGATATTTCTCTCACCCAGCATGGGTTTATGTAAAATACACCCCAACTACTACTTCTCCTGACTTTCATGAGTGACTTATGACTACAGTAAAGGAGCTAAGTCCAATGAGTACCTTTTAGGAGGGCATTTTACGCATTTCTTCTCACGCTTTAGAACCTAAAATGCCAGGGCAGTATAAATACCCCACAAATGACCTCATTTTGGAAGAAGACACCCCAAGGTATTCGCTGAGGGCATAATGAGTCCATGAAAAATTAAACTTTTGTCAAAAGTTAGCGGAAAGGGAGACTTTGTGAGAAAAACAATAAAAAATCAATTTCCGCTAACTTGTGCCAAAAAAATCTTCTATGAACTCGCCATGCCCTCATGGAATACCTTGAGGTGTCTTCTTTCCAAAATGAGGTCACATGTGAGGTATTTCTACTGCCCTGGCATTTTAGGGGCCCTAAAGCGTGAGAAGAAAAATGCGTAAAAATGCCCTCCTAAAAGGTACTCATTGGAATTTGGGCCCCTTTGCGCATCTTGGCTGCAAAAAAGTGTCACTCATGTGGTATCGCCGTACTCAGGAGAAGTAGGGCGATGTGTTTTGGGGTGTATTTTTACATATACCCATGCTGGGTGAGAGAAATATCTCTGTAAATTGACAACTTTGAATAAAAAATGTAAAAGTTGTCGTTTACAGTGATATTTCTCACACGCAGCATGGGTATATGTAAATACACCCAAACCATGCCCTACTTCTCCTGAGTTCGGCGATACCACATGAGTGACTTTTGCAGCCTGGATCGCAAGGGGCCCTAAACCAATGAGTACCTTTAGGATTTCACAGGCCATTTTTATGCATTTGGATTCTCACGCTTTAGGAACCCTAAATGCCAGGTGAGTATAAATACCCCACATGTGACCCCATTTTGGAAAGAAGACACCCCAAGGTATTCCGAGAGGGGCATGGTGAGTCCACAGAATTTTTATTTTTTGGCACAAGTCAGCGGAAATTGTTTTTTTTTTTTTTTTTTTACAAAGTCTCATATTCCACTAACTTGTGACAAAAAATAAAATTTTACATGAACTCACCATACCCTCACAGAATACCTTGGGGTGTCTTCTTTCCAAAATGGGGTCACATGTGGGGTATTTATACTGCCCTGGCATTTTAGGGGCCCCTAAAGCGTGAGAAGAAGTCTGGAATCCAAATGCGTAAAAATGCCCTGGGAAATCCTAAAGGTACTCATTGGTTTTAGGGCCCCTTTGCGCACCCAGGCTGCAAAAAAGTGTCACTCATGTGGTATCGCCGTACTCAGGAGAAGTAGGGCAATGTGTTTTGGGGTGTATTTTTATATATACCCATACTTTGTGTGAAAAATATCTCTGTAAACGACAACTTTTAAAAATTTTTATACAAAGTTGACAATTTACAGAGATATTTCTCTAAGCCAGTTTTACCTTACACCAGTTTAATAAATGAACCCATACGTTCCTATATGTTACAAAAATGTCTGCCAGTCAGACAACCAGGTTAATAAACATATAGCAGAACAGTGTGCATTACACACATGAGGCTTATAAATCACTTGTCTTCCCGGACGTCTATCTACCGCGTTCACGGTGTACACATTACTATTCTCACCACAGTGAAAACCAGACTCCTCGAATGTAAGGGGGAAAAAAATAAGCGCGGGAACTATGGGACATGCGCAGTGTAACAGTGCACCCTGTAGTACGTCGTGACGTAACGTGAACGTGACGCTTGAGGCTGACACTGCGCATGCCCGGGATCTCAATGTCAGCTCTGCTTACTCAGAGGTTAGCGCTCTCAGTATAACGGAGGGGGGGGGACGTCGCTATGACAACTTGTGGCTTTTTGCCTATAGACGCCTATATGTGTGTAGACGTGAGCGCACAGGGCTTTATGGCCGGTGGTAGCATGTGTGAGTGAGCCGGGAAAGCATGCCTGGTGCCGCAGGATGATGCCCCCTGCAGCTGGCACCTGAGTTGTACGGGCCAATCAGTGTCATCCCCATTAACCCGTTCGCTACTGCCGTGTCCTCTGCAGTCTTGTCTTCAAGGGGGGGGGGGATCAATAAAGCGGAAGTGTAACAGAACTAAGGTGATACATTGTCTTAGTCAGCGCTGTGTGTGGGGGAGGGGTGCCTGTGGAGACCTAAGGCTACCCCCGGAGCTGTGCCAGTGGTGGTGCATCTGCATTGCCTCCAGTTCTCCTCGTGTTTAGCCTGTTGTATAATAATAGCTTGTGGTTATAGCTGTTTGTGCAGTGTTATGGGGGAAGAAGCTTTTTTTTTTCCAATGTCCATCAGAAATGTGGCAGGTTTCTGATGTGTATGGAGCTGCAGAAGCTTGTACCATTCATTACTAGAGATGAGCGAACTTGTATTTTAAGTTCGGTGTCCAAAGTTCGGGTTATCGAAGAATCCCCTTATGGATTCCGCTACCACGGACCATAACGGAATTTGGAATCCATAAGGAGATTCTTCGATGAACCCGAACTTAAAAAACAAGTTCAACACTAAGGACGTCACCGTCATGTGATCAGTGCAGGGGGCGTGGCTCAGTACTGGATTGATAAGAGGTGGTAAAGGGCCTGGTATAATGATCATGTGACGTGAGGGGTGGAGCTCCTATGCTCTGTGTGGTGGAGAAGAAGGAGGAAGTAGAGCAGAGAAGGACGGTTGCGCGAACTTGTTTTTTAAGTTCGGCGATCGGGTTCATCGAAGAATCCCCTTATGGTCCGTGGTAGCGCAATCCATAACAGGATTCTTCGATAATCCAAACTTTGGACGCCGACCTTAAAATACAAGTTTGCTCAACCCTATTCATTACTATTGTACAGTTTAGGGCAGGTTCACATATGAGGCAAGCATCCCCAGCAGTGTAGACCCGTCCTAGCCAGATGCCAGCCTCCACCTTTGGCTTTAGGTCTCTCTCACGTGAGCGATACGGATTGGGTCAGGATCTGTTCAGGAAAACACTGATGGTTTTGCCTGCAATCGCGTTCAGTGTGTGCGTTTTTTTCCATCCGGATTGGATGTGTTTTTCACGCGTTTGAAGAAAAAAAACTGAAAAATAACAATCTACATTTCGTATCAACAATCAGTAAAAACCCTTTGCATTCGGATGCCTTCCGTTTTTCACACAAGCCCGATTCCCTTCAATGGGGTTGAGCGCTATACAATGTACGGCGCTAAGTTACCAGAAGGCCCGTGGCACTCACAGGAGCGGAGATGGCTTTTCTAGCCGCTGATCTGCAGGGGTCCCGGGTGTTGAACCCGCACTGATCAGAAAAAAATCTCAGAAAACCCCTTCAGTCGGATCCGTCTTCTTTCCAGGGTAAATTCTGGTTTTGACCCGGACAAATACCGCAAACGCTGCAGCCAGATGTTTGACAATCTACTTGTGTTGTGCTGTAAATGGCTGCAGGTGCCCGGCAGTAGTGTCTGTTCACACATGGCAGGTTTGTTGCAGAAATTTCCACGACTGAAGCATCTGTTCCACAGATCTGACTAAGCGCTTCTGAAGCATGTGTAGTTATGGAGATTAGACAGTCCAGAAACGTCTGCGGCAGATCTGCCTTGTGTGTCTCATGAAGATGGTCCGTGTCCATTAGTGCCTAAGGATGTCATAGGGGGGTCCTCAGCTCAGGAGCCAAGCATGTCTTCTATGGGGGGGTTGAATGGCCTCCTTCTAATACAATGTTCACCCCACAGCAGCTTTTGAAGGGTGTACGTCTGACGCCGCTTTCTTGGCAAAACCATCTGTTTGTAAGGCGCTGGACCTGCGGCAGTGAGCTAGTTACAAACTGAAAGCGGTTGTTTTTGGTTAGACAACGCCTTAAAATTATATTTTTTTTATTAAATCAAGTTGAAAATAAAATTGCCTGTGTCTAGATGTTGTTCTGTGGTCACATATGGCCCCCGCTGTTGTTATTTTGATGCCCTCTCAGAAAGTCCAGCATCCGTTGCTGGTGGTCACCCATGCTCAGTAGCCCAGTCTCACCGCTCAGATCCCCTGCTATTGTGTAGGTCATCCGTAAGAATCTGTGCAGTAGAAGAGGCTCCATATTATATTGCGATATAATATGAAGCATGTGCGATATGCGATATATATTTTCTATATTGGAGGGGGGTTGTTAAACTTTTTTTTTCCCAAAGTTTTTTTATTTTTTTCAGTATGAGAACAAAAAAAAAATACAAATGTGGTATCTCTGTAATAGTACTGACCCAGAGAATAAGGGAACAGGTTTGTTTTACTGCATAGAGAACGCAATAAAAATGAACCTGTAAAACTGACAAAATTGCATTTTTTTCCCTGATTGCACCGTATTTGGAATTTTTTTTCCAGCTTCGTACTACATTGTATGCAATAGTAAATGGTGTCATTAGAAAGAATAACTTGTCTCACAAAAAAACAAGTCCTCATACGGCTATGTAAATGGAAATTTTTTTTTTATAGCTCTGGGAAGGCAGGGAAGAAAAAGTGAGAGCGGGGCCGTGCAGAAGGTCACAGGCAGGGAGAAGGAACGCCCAGGGAGAGAGGCTGATGTCTCCTCCCTGGTGTTCCCACCATGTAACGGGGGCCAGAGCGAGCGAACGGAGCCCCGCACAGATATAATAGTAAGTGCTACCTAATGAAAGGTCATATAGGCCTGCATGTGCCGATGTTCCGGAATTTTTTGCTACCCACGTCACTTCCGGTAGTGACGTGGGAGGCGCGTCTCTCATCTCGGCTCCTGATTGGTCTGCTGGGGGGTTTGTCGGCGCAGGCGCGGACGGTTCACCCATGATGTGAACGTGCCGAAGGTAGCATAAAATTCCGGCACACTGCGCATGCGCAGTATCAAAATGCGCCGAGTCCAGTTATCTATAAAGTTTAACAAAATACAATTATCCCCCCTTTTTCTTCCGTCATTTAATAGTATTGTTCATGTTCATTGTTAATCTTTATGATTCCAAATGTTTCGCTGGTGACCCGGCGTCTTCACTATCCCCTGAAGATGCTGGGTCACCAGTGAAACATTTGGAGTTCGCCTCGTTCGCGCACATGCGCAGTGGCCCGGAATTGTATGCTACCTTAGGCGCGTTCACATCATGGGTGAACCGTCCGCTCCTGCGCCGCCAAACCCCCCGGCAGACCAATCAGGAGCCGAGATGAGAGACGCTCCTCCCACGTGACTACCGGAAGTACGTGGGTAGCAGAAAATTCCGGAACACCGGCCATATCCCGTACCCGGCCTCTATGACTGCCTGCTGGATCGCAGAGTGCAGTCATAGAGGCCCGGTATGGTATATGGCCGGCACATGCAGGCTACATTTCTATTCATTCATTCATTTGTGGCATAGTGGCCACAGGGTCCTCCCCCCCAATCATTGGTGGCAGTGGCAGTCGCAATCGGAGCCCCACCAGAGTAATACTTGGGCTCCGATCGGTTACCATTGGCAGCCAGGACGCTACTGATGTCCTGGCTGCTATGGTCAGCTCCCTGCTGCTGTGTGCAGACCAGGGAGAGCTCTATCAGGGTGAATAGGACAAGGGTTCTAGCCCCTAAGGAGGCTAAATAGTTATTAAATAAAAAGTTGAAGAAAAAAAATTATTTTTCTTTACATCGCCACATTCTGACTCCACCCCACATAACCGTTTTATAGTTAAGTCTACGGAGCTGTGTGAGGGTAATTTTTTGTGGGGTGATCTGTTCTTTTTATTGATACCATTTTGGAATGTGTATGACTGTTTGATCACTTTCTTGGAGAGATGAAGACACAGCAATGCCTATGATGTTTATTTTTTGATTTATTTTAATTTTGGGGAAAGGGAGCGATCTGAAAAAAAATAAATAAATTATATATACCGATATATATATTTATTCACTGGAGTGCTGCCACCTGCAGGCCTTCATTGGAATATACCTGTGAAAGACGTTGGAGCCTCCAGTACGCTTCGGGCTATCATAGGGGAACAGCTTCCCTAATCTCAGCGAGGGGAAGCTGTTCTGGGCACAGGAACGCATGACTCCTGGATTTTCACCACTGAGCAGTTAAATTTCTGTGATTGGCATTATTGCTGATCACAGACATGAGCCCCAGGTCTCTGCTGTTTAAAATAGCAGAAATATGGTGAGTATAGCAACCACGTGCAGGCACCATCTTTACAGCGACTACTTCCGTCATATATGTTCAGCGCTGGTCATTAAGGGGTTAAATGGGTTGTTATACTGTAATGCTTCATGGTCCGTATGTATAGGATAGTTTTTAAAACATTGATCATGGGGTTCCACCTAAAAAACACAAATATGGGTCCGTGCTAATCACTTTCTTGGGGAATGCTCGGACCCATATTTAGGAGAACGGACCTACTCCTGATTTTGGGACTGCAGCTGTGAGAGGGGTTGGAAACCTGCACACAATAATCTATTTGTGATAATGGGGTTCCACTTGCTGTGACACCCAAGATGGGCCCTCCATAATTGACTGGACACATTTTAACCCCTTCGTCACATGTATGGCGGATGTTGGGTGTTTAAGGGGATGGGCTGTGAAGCTGCTCCATGAAAAGTGCAGAGAGCGTTTCAGTGAAGCTCCTCCTCCAATGCACTTGCCGGAGCAGTATCTGGCGGAATAAATCTTTACATTCACACTACTGTTAATAAAAGCTCCACAAGAGGTATGTTTGTACTGTTCTCCTCAGCCCCTACCTAGTACTGGTCAAACATCACAGAAACTGATAACATATCCTGCACGATAACTGAATATGTGGATGTGCATGGCTACATTTATAAAAGAAAAATAACAATAGATCCAAACATTATGTATGGACTAAGCCCTCACTCTGATATGATAAAATCTCAGCCAATATATTTTGATCAAAACACATCTGTGCCCACCTACCAGTGCCAAGGTGATCTCAGTCAGGAAGGTCCTACTCTACCTATGCCATGGGCATCTACATTCAGGAGAGCAGACCCTCCACATATAGTGTGCTCCTCCTAGTCACCTCTATGTATCACCTAATCAAGGTCGCCTATTAGATAGGAGGGGCAAAAGTACCCTACCCAGAACTGGCTCGATATAATGATTGTGACCCTGTGCTCTTTCACTCATTGCTCTTACTTTTTTCCGTAGACTAGCTGCAGAATCTCACATATCCGTCAGTAATCATTTGTTCATTAAGACCTTTTTTGGCTTTTCTTTGTCTGCCTAGGGACATTCTTGGCCTACAGCATGATGTACATAGCCTCAAGGATTCTCCAAACTGGCATGAGGAATTCGTTAACCCGTACAATGGGCTCAATTTCTGCTAAAATGGCAGAATACAGAAAAATGTGGAAACCAATTGAGCCCAAGGACTGGACTGTACAGTATCAGGAGAGATATATACCGTTCTCTACAAATCAGCTTGTGGAGTATTTATCGGAGGTTAGTAAGACTGGGTGGCTATTCTGCTCTGTGTACACTCTGAAGATTCAACTAGCTTTAAAGCTTTAGCCCCTGTATGTGGTAATCCCCCTATGGTTGACTCTCATGCCCATGTAACTGGTTATCAGCAATCTTTCATCCTGGCAGTTTATACCACTAAGCACTACAAGAGGGGCACCCGTTGTTCTGTCATCCTCATTCCTGGCATTACAGTCGCCAGTCACAGCGGTTTAGCACGGACAGTCCTTGCTGGGGTTGCTTTTTTTTATAATTTCACTACTATAACTGTACAAAAAATAGCATGAAGTGACATGCAAAAGCTTGGGCACCCCTGGTCTACTTTACTGCTACTATGAACAGTTAATCTAGTAGTTGAAGATGAAATGATCTCCAAAAGGCATAAAGTTCGAGGGGTATTTCGGTAGGTACAAGTTATCAGATCGGTGGGGGTCCTACCCTTGAGTACAACGCTCGGCTATCTCCGGAACTTCCATAGAAATGAATGGAGCGGCCGTGCAGCAAGAGGCCTGCAGGGGGTACGAAGCCCCCGTTATTGTGATCGTTGGGGGTCCCACTGGTAGGACCCCCACCGATCTCATAGTTATTCAACTTGTACCTACCAGAATACCCCTTTAAGGATGACACATTCCCTTACTATTTTTGATTTTCATTTTTTAGTGTTGTTTCACACAAGGGAGTCCATTGTGGGAATCATGATCCATGTGTGAGCGTGATCCTCCCTTCTGGACTTGCAGGAGCTCGCGGCATTATCATTTATAATGCTGTGTGCCTCTGCTTGACCTTACTTCTACAGGATCATAGTGACATAAAGGTGTTAATGCACTTCTGCAAGTCCAGAACGGAGGATCATGCTCGCACCCGAAGCGCGATTCCCACAATGGACTCGCTCCTGTGAAACAGACCTTTCATTTTCCAAATAAATATATGATCAATGGGTTTTCAGCTGCTGGGCCAACACCAATACAGAGGTCCCATACCCCTGTTTGAATGGAGTGGTGGTCGTGCATGCACACTAACACTTCCTTTAACTCCTATAAGGCCTGACGATGGAAATAGCCAAGTATTATGCTCGGCCTATCTCCGTGTGGGTGACCCAATGTGGGAGGGAAACACCACACCGAACATAGGAGGGAAAGGGGTGAGGGAATAAGGACTGGAAACTATGGAAAGGAGATGGACACTCCCAGTAAAACCCTAATCAAATCCCTGACTAACTACCAGAATGAACAGACCCCCGTTAGAACCTCTTCTGATCTTACACTGATTGCCTAACCTAAGGATAGGTCGTCAATACTAAAATCCCAGAAAAGCCCATTAATAGCAGCATGTGTGGCAGATATCTTATTTTCTCTTACAACAATAGATTGAGAAGATTTAACAAAAGTACTAGATGTAATGTTTGGTGAACTGGGCTTCATGGACCAGTTCTGAGTATTATCTATTATTCATCCCCCTATTCTGAGAGTCCTGGAATTGTCCAGCTCCTTTATTTCTTCCCCTCCAAAGGAGACCCCCAGCTGTCCACTTTTACCTTCCAGGAGTTCCACTCATCTAATGAAATAGAGAAGAAGTCCTTCCTTTCTTTTGCGAAACAACTGGAAGTCTCCCTCCTTCAGCCTTACAACTCTATCCTGCAGGAGCTTCAGGTGAGAAGTTTTCCTTCCCTGTCTAATCATCCAGTTATTTTTTGTTTTGCACTAGTTTCCCGTTCATTATCTCATTTTCAGTGTGTACATGGAAATCTACGGGAAACTGGTAAATATGCAATATACTTTGTCTCTTAGGTCCTATACGATCCTATTAACCCTGACCGTGATGCCCTGCTGGAAACTCCAGGACTTTCAGACTCAGAGAAACTAACCAGGGAGAACGAAGTCCTGGAGCATTTACAACCGATTTTGGATCAGGCAAATTTCAACATTTTGTCCGAGGATGCATTGGCATATGCCCTAATAGTGCATCACCCCCAGGATGGAGTGCAGGTAAAAGATTAGACGTTACCTTCCTCT
This sequence comes from Bufotes viridis, assembly GCA_033119425.1. Classification (NCBI taxonomy): domain Eukaryota; kingdom Metazoa; phylum Chordata; class Amphibia; order Anura; family Bufonidae; genus Bufotes; species Bufotes viridis. The sequence continues at coordinate 458,260,299 of CM065590.1, forward strand.
CTTGGTTAAACCAATATTCCTAAAAATGCAGCTGATCATTTGAGATCTTGTGAACATTGTTTGTGTCTCAGTTTTTTTTCTCCATTAGACCAATGTCACTGGCTCAACAGAAAAAATCTTTAGGTTACATCAGGGGTTGGCAACATTTTTTGTACGGAGTGCCAATTATAAAAACAAATCAGAGCTGATGCGCTCAGTGTACCGTGCGGCACAGGAAAGTCACAAAACACAATCAGTTACGTTTACCATTCGCTGTGAGCCTTGTCCCTGACTTTCTCTGCGAAGACGATCCAGCTGGAGTTCATACAAGGGGACTTTGTGCTGGACACAGGCTTCAGGGTGGTCTGCAGTGCGCCTACTTTGTAACAGGCAGAGGATGGCATTCATATGTGAGACAGACAGCATTGCAAATGCAATCTTCTTCAAATTTCTCTGGAAGTGATGTCCAAGGAGTTGAACGAAGCGAGCTTTGCATGCTACATCCGAAGTCGCTTAGTTCGAAACTTCGGAATAATACTGTACTGAGATCCGCCTCCGTACAGTGTTAGAATGTATGGGCTCCGATGAGCCGAAGTTAGTTATTCATGAAGTTGCGCGTGACTTCCTTGAATGACTTCGGTACTTGATTTTTATAGTAGAAAACCACTTAAAACTTTAAACCTAACTCGGCTTCGCTTACACGTCCATTTTAAGACCAATGATAGTCTTCCACATGGCAGTTTTTTTTGACTGTCCGTGAAAAACAGACGTAAAAAAATAGAACATATTCCATCTTCTCCGTTTTTCACTGACTGACAGCCCCCATACAATTGCATGGGTCCGTTTTTAATTTCCGTTTTGACAGGAAAACAAATTAAAAAAAGTATATATATACTTGACTTCCATATCCAATGCCAGTCCCTGCATATTGGATACAAACATAAACCTAAGCTGGCACTTGAGCTTGCTCTAGCGAGACTTCACTGGTGCATGATTGGTTGATCTCAAGAGGCTCTTAGACCTCCCAAGTCTAATGTGTGTGGGCAGCCCCGAAGAGAAGGATCAGGCAGAATGAATATTGACTTGTTCTTCTGGGAGAAAAGATGGCGCCAGAAGCGTCTGCAGGTGGCTTTCTCCCTCTTGAATAACGCACACGCCTTCTGCCCAGTGGTTTTGCTGGGAGAAATGATGGTTCTAATGATGGTTCGGCTGACAGCTATTGAATGTGTATGACACTGGCTGACCTGTTACATGTGCGCTTGGCAGCTGAAGGCATCTGTGTTGGCCCCATGTTCATATGTGTCCACATTGCTGAGAAAAATGATGTTTTATTATATGTAAATGAGCCTCTGGGCTCCACTTTCTCTGCCACTGCTACGCCCTCTTCAATTTGATTGACAGGGCCAGGCAGTGAAAACGTCATCACGCCTCGCCCTATCAATCAAAGTGGAGATCGTGCATGCCCAGTTCCTTCCCTGAGGATGATGCCAGCACAGGAAAGGAACACTATGTCAGAACTGGGCATGCGCAATCTCGCGCATCGCGAGACTTACAGCGCTCTAACTGTCAGCATGGATGAGAATGATACAACGGAGGCGGTGCTGGGCTCCTTCACAGGGGGCGTGGCTGGGCACAGGAAAGGTTCGTACCGCCCCCCTGGGCACCTTGACTCCCTAATTTACATATTAATAAAATGATTTTTTACAGTCAATAAAGAAGCGCAGCGCTATGGCACACATATAGTGCGGACATGCCATCTGGCCGTGCATGTCCGCATCTATATATGCTGTAACATGGTGACAGAATCCCTTTAAAGGTTTGAACATATTAGTTTGTCAGCAATACTGAGTGTTTGATATTGGCAGGAAGCGACACAAATTTAAACTGAACCAGGGCCGTTTTCCATTTTTGGATTTTTTTTTTTCACTCCCTGCCTTTCCAGAGCCATAACTTTTTTATTTTTCCATTCACATAGCTGGATGAGGGCTTGTTTTTTGAAGGACAAGTTTGTTCTTTATAATGGCATCATTTAATATTGCATATGATATGGTGGGGAGCTGGAAAAAATTCCAAATGGGGAGGAATTTGAAAGAAAATGCAATGCCGCCACAGTTTTATGGGTTTTGTTTTTCCCTATTCGGTAAAATTTAACTGTTGCCTTCATTCTCCAGATCACTACGATTACAGAGATACCACACTTGTATAGTTTTTCTTGTGTTTTAATACTGGGAAAAAAAACTTTGTAAAAAATGATTTTTTTCTTTTTATTGTCATATTCTAACCCTATATCTTTTCTATATTTACGTCTTTGGAGCTGTTTGAGATTTTTTGATCACTTTTCATTCAATTTATTTGGGGACAAACTAATGGCGAATTGGCCCTTTTGAGGCCAGATGGGATAAATACTTTTATATTTTAATAGTACGGGCTATGATGTTTTTTGTGTTCGGCAATGTTTATCCATCATAGAGGACACCATTTGCTGTATTTCAGTACAGTGCTGCCACCTGTAACGATGATAGTTATCGGAGTCTCAAGCAGGCTCTTGGCTTTCATTGTAATGTAACAGCTTCCCCGATCTCAGCCAGGAGAGGCTTTTACGGCCACAGGAGCATGCAGCTCCCACATCTTTACCGCTCAGATTTGACCACGGTATCAAGGGGGTTATTTGTCTGTGATCGGCTTTTGAAACAGTGGAAAGCCAGTGGCTATGGCCACTGCACTCACAAGGGGGCCCCATATTGTGAGTGCATGTTGCTTGATTTATTTCCACATCCTGCAGGGTAGCATGCAGTTCTGAATGCCTAAAGTTGTTATCTCTCATCTAATTGTTTAAGGGCTTATTCAGACGACCGTATGAATGGGTCCGCATCTGTTGTTTGTGGAACGGGTGTGGACCCAGTCATTTCAATGGGGCCGCAAAACATGCAGAGAGCCCACCATGTGCTGTCGGCATCCATTTTTCCGTTCCGTGGCCCCACAAAAAATATAGAGCATGTCCTGTTCTTGTCCGCGATACTGGACAAGAATAGGCATTTCTATATTGTGCTGCCTGTTCCGCAATTTGCGGAATGCACACGGACGGCATCCGAGTTTTGCAGATCAGACAGCAGACAGCAAAACACGGTGTGGTCTTGTGAATGCACCCTAACTCTTACCCAAATAGCTTTTGTCTCTGAGGTGGGATTATGCAGAGAGCTGCAGTCTCTCCTCTGTATGGGGATGAATGATCGCTACTACAGTCACTCCCCATATAGATTCTGGACAGCAGGTCTCTATTTACATCTGATCTGCTGCCCAGAAACTATGATTTTGGGTGCCACAGCAACAGCACTTTCACCCAATGTCGGAGCGTTTGGTTAATTGGGTGCTCAGCAGCACATTAACGCTGGTCAGTTATTGGGAACAGCCGTTTTACAAATGTTCCAGATAATCGACCTTGCGTAACCCTTGGAGACTGCCTCACTCGGTAGATAAAATTTCTTCCTTGATTCCCCTTTTTTTTCCCCACCATGTACAAAATTCTTTGGTCTCTCAGGGCCACTTTGGTGGGATTCCGAGAACAGTGTTGTGTTTTTTCTGTGCCAAAAAAACCTGATTTGATTTGAGCTTCGATGTGTGCTCACAAGGTGGGTGCTAGAGCCTGAGCCAGCGGAATCAAGTCGCTTGCAGTGCATTGTAAGACATTCAAGACACGGAAGAGAAAAAAGCTTAACATTTTTAATTAAAACCAATTGCAAAAATATTCTATTACATATGATACATACACTGCACTAAAGAATGCAAAGGTGTCCTCAGCGTTTAAAGGGGTTATCCAGGAATGTCTAGTGATAACCTATGCTCAGGATAGGTCATCATTCTCACATCGGTGGGGTTCCGAGTTCTGGCACTCCCGCCGATCAGCTGTTTCAGGGAACCGCTGCGCTCGCCGGAGTTCTGGTGAGTGCTGCAGGTTCATAACCGCTTTCCAAGCACAGCACCGCACATCGTATAGTGGCAGTACTTGGTATTGCAGCTCAACCCCATTCACTTCAGTGTGACCAATGTACCTATCCAGAGGATAGGTTAGCAATATCAATTACCGGATAACCCATTTTAGGCCACAAATAGGCATGCTCTTTACATTTGCAAAATGATAAGGCGTAATTCACATCTGCTTTCAGAGTTCCCAACGCTTTTTATGGCAAGATTCGTGAAGGATGCAGCACTATTCTTGCCATCCAAATTAAGAAAACCTTGACAGAACACCAACAAACCCTGTTATAAGTCATTAGGATCCCTCGACAGATCCATCACAGCGTCGTGGTTTGCTGGTATTTCATCACATAATTCCTTGTTACACGTTTTAGAATTTGCAGTGATTTATTTTTCAGGTGCATGTAAATCTTGACAAGTATGAATACATCCGTTACTGGGCTCTTGGACAGAGAGTAGGACCTCTTTCCCTACAGATAAGTGCCAATCCTCAAGACTCCTGGTTCGCCAGATCTCCTCGCACCCCGCCAGAAAGGCAAGACATGTTTCTGCGTGCTCAACATTTACAATGTAAATATAGAAATGTTGCAAAATGTGCAGTAGATTATGTGATGTACTGTGTACAAGGTTTTGGAGCACGTTCCAGTTCAGATGCGGCTCGTATTCGGCTGTTTCATCGTTTATAATGGATTATTTCCATGCACAGGGGGGGCGGGTATTTAGAATTATAAGAGCGATGTAATGTGTGACTTTCTTATTTGACTAGGCGATATTTTAAGAGAGTCCTAGTGGCAGCTCGCCCCAAAAATTCTCATATGGTGTTGAAGTGTTTCAAGGACATACCTCTGGAGGGGCTGGAGCAACTTCTACCTGTGCTAAAGGTCCGGACTTCAAGTATTGACCGCACACTAATTAACACTATGCTGCTAGTGAGTGGAGGAATAGTGTTTGTCAATGTCGGAATGGTGGTCCTCACAGACTTGAAGATTGGAACATCTTTTCTGCTCTTCCTATTTGCTGGATTCATGACATTTCGAACTTGGACGGTAAGAAGTCAAAGCCAGATTGATTCCATTTCTTCCCTATAAGAAGGAATGGTCGCTTCAGTACAGAGTGTGCCTAATTCTGTCTGATATTTTACTAATCGACATTCATTACTGGTCACCATTACCAAGGAACTGCTGCTCCATATCCATCTCATTGTCCATGGCATGTAAGTAGCTCAGTGCCCACATGATCCACACATGAACCCAGCCGTAGATGTTTTGTGACTTCTTGCAGCACTGACCAGTGAGATGAGATGAGTCAGTGCTGTTCCAGTTCTTCTCCATTTGACTCTTATTGCATTGGACTTACAGTGCATGTTTAGATACCTTGAAATCTGTTGATTTAAATGTCTGCTCACTCAGGGCTTCTGGGTCCTGCTGCTGTCGATAGATAGCGCAGAATCATCCGTGACATCAGTCAGTACATTGGCAGAGCAGCTCAGGCAGCACTGAGGTCCTGGGTTTGAATCTAACCAGTAGCAACATTCTCATTAGGGTGCACTCACACTACCCTGGGAGGCACATGGCCGTTTTGCAGACCTGCCAAACATGGGCACCGGCCTTGTGCATTACGCATCGAGGTGCGGACCTATTGACATCAATGGGTCTGCAATCCAGAAGATGTGGCCGAATGTGACCTGTCCTATCTTTTGTGGTGTGGAGGCACAGATCTAGAGGCACACAAAAACATGGAAGCCCTTCTGTGTGTTTTCGGGTCCGTGCCTGTGCGCCACAAAAGATAGGACATGTCTTATCTTAGGTCACATTTTGCAGATAGCAGACCGATTTAAAGTCACTGGTTCTACACCACAATGTGGAGTGTATATGGCCAGTGACCATATTTTGCAGATCCACGATTTGCGGTCCGTCCAACGGTCATGTGAATGCACCCCACAAAAGCCAATGCACTCTAAAAGCACCATGTTATAGCCAAGCAGATTGATATATTTTTTGGGGAAAACATTTAGTAAAACCTGTAATTTATACATTCATACCTATGGGTACAGAGGGGAGAGGTTATCAGTGATTGACAGCATTGTGTGTTTTAGTGCGCATACTTGGATAGCTGTCAGTCATTGATAACCCCTCCCCCCTGTACCGATAGCTCTTCACAGGAAGTGAAAATAGCAAAGATATAATTGTGTAAATTACATGTTTTACTAAACCTTTTCCCACATAACTATATATCAATCTGCTCAGCTTCTGCTGTTCTATAGCATGGTGCTTTCAGATTTGCATTTTGTGGCGACAGGTCCTCTTTAAGTTGTACAGAAGTGTCGACTCTTCGCTTGTGTTTGGGTAAGGACTCCAATTTCTCATGAAACAAATCAAATTCAATATTGTGACCTGCCAGCTAAACCCTTGACAGATTGCATAACACATGACTTCCACTGGGTGGCCGCACATAGCATAGGCATCTTCTCAGAGAGCATTGCAAAATCATGTTTTTTGTGCTACAAGAAGAAAAGTATGGATGGACACATCTGTAAGTTCTGCCCTTGTTTGTATAGAGTTCCTCCAGGATCTTGTGTTGCACATGAACTGGATGGTTACTTCATTTGATATGAATTTATGGAAAGTAGGCTTCAGCTATATACTCCTCTGAACTAAAAACATCCTTGGGAAAGATGGATAGCTAGGGTGCAGGTCCAAAATGGAGATAGCCTTATATCCACATCCACATGAACCTACCGAACTGGCATAAGAAGTACTGTATTTTCCGTCCTTTAAGACACACCGGCCCATACTGTCCACCTAGGTTTTAGAGGAGGACAGTAAGGAAAAATATTTTTTATTAGACCTCAGGTCAGACCACCAATGTTAATCAGACCTCAGCTAACAGCCCCAATCAGACCCCCAATGTTAATATGACCTCAGCTAACAGCTCCAATTAGACCCCCAATGTTAATCAGACCTCAGCTAACAGCCCTAGTCAGACCCCCAATGTTAATAACACCTCAGCCCTCAGCTCAGATCCCAATGTGAATGACCCCCAATCAGACCTCAAATAAGAGCCCCATGCCTCTCATCAGCCCCTATTGCCTCATATCAGCCCCCATGCCTCTCATCAGCTCCCAGCCGCAGAGCAATCAAATAAAAAAACACTTACCTGTCCCGCTACGGACGCCACGATCCTCACCGCCTGCAATTTTCTTCCTCCTGTCATCGGCTGTGCTGTGACCTGACGACAGCCGAGGACCAGGAGGTGGTGAGTACACAGCCTTCACTGCTTCCCGGTCCTCCAGTACTAATGAGCACTTCCATAATGGAAGCGCTCATTTGGATTCACCCCATAAGACACAGGGACATTTTCCCCCCACTTTGCGTCTTATGGGGTGAAAAATACAGTAAGTCGTTATAGAGGAGAACCCCATTTAAAAGAAGTCATCTTGATTTTACTGAATTTGCTAAGTACCTCATATTCACTTATAATCCACATATTCAGTGTTTGCAGGGTTCGGTTGTATTGCGTTTCCTTTAGTACTTTCAGCCACGGCGGTTCACACCAGAGCGTTTATTTCATCCTATAGGACTTACCTTTTATTTTTGACACTGAGGCCGCGTTTTTGCAGCCTAGTACAGGACAGTGTTTTTTTTACATGAAATATTTTTCCGTGAAATGGATATACAACGAAAAAAAAGTTTTAAATGTAATTGCTAACTCTATTATCGTTTTTCATATATCCTACCGTCTACTAGGAGTTGTAGTAATTTTTTAATATCTGTCATCTACAGACATTTGCTCAGAGAAGGAAAACGCATTCTCTTGAACTGGCTCACATGCTGTATTACAGAAGCACCTCCAACAACTCCGAGCTTCTCGGTGCCCTCATTCTAAGAGCTCAAGAAGAACATGCTAAAGAAGTCATCTTGGCCCACAGCTTTCTGAGACAGTTTAACCTACAATGTGATGGAGATAAAACAGGTGGGCGCCTTATGAGATCTAACATAGCATAATTGCACTCAAGTGGGTTCTGCAACTCTGTTGCTTAGTCAGCTGTCTCTCCCAAATGTGTCATACACATGCATGCTTGGCTGGTTGTGCATGTGTTTAATCTGGGGAGAGGGGAGTAAGTCACTATCAGACAGCTGGCAGCAGCTTGTCCCCCAAAAAACAATGGTATCTCGCAGTTTAAATCTGAATAATTTGGAGCTGCCTTTGGATTCCATAAATTGCCAATAGGATTTATTTATTTGAATCAGAACCAATTAGACCTTATTGATTATATGGGGTTTGAGCCCTAAGAATAATTTTCTCTGGTGGGCACAAGGAACCCAGTCTGGCACCGCCTGGGTACATAATGATCTGTTCCTCTCAGGGTTAATTAACACTGGGAGCCTCAGGCATTTATGTACCTCGCCAGCGGGCACAGGGCCCCCCCCCCCCCCCGTGTTTTTAATTGTGTTGTTAACCATAGGCCTGCAATACAGTTGAATACTGCAGTGGGGCAGAAGACCCATGGCTCCCGGGCCTGCTGTTCCCCCTCCTAGGCCTCACTATATGAGGCAGTGTACAAATGGCGCAGGGACACAGGTTTCTCAGGCCCCAGACTGGAAAAGAACGGAGGCCTGCACGAGAGACACCGCATCTTGGAATGGGACTCGTGCATTTTCTTTTTTTCTTTCCTTGGCCACTTGGGGAACATACTCCTAAAGGCACTATAGGGGCCATTAGTAGGGGAAGTCCAGCATGTAGAGGGTGGAGCTGGCTCAGAGCTGTGGTCCCCTGCTCCATCTTAGAGACAACTGGAGGAGAACACAACATGGCAGCTATTGATGGCCATGTGGTATTTGGTTCTGCTGGGATGTTATTTTGTGATGTTCTATGTTAGTACTGGCCCCATCTACTTGTGTTGGCCCCGACTACTTATGTTGACCCCGACTACTTGTGTTGACCACGACTACTTTTGTTGCTTTGCCTTCTGTCAATTTGGGCCTGCCTATATCATGGGGGCCACTTTTAGATTTTTTTTTTTTTTATTAGGGACACTTTAGGTTCCCATTCCGCCCCTGCACACACACGTCTGACTCTAACCAGGTTAGCTTCAGTGTGACTGCTGATACATTTAACAAAGGACTTAAGGTCAAAAGGAAAGGGCTCTTTAGAATCCTCATTTTCTTCTGCCATTGCTGCGAGATTTCTGTTACGTTGTGAGCAGGTTACTGTTTGGCTGGATGATATGCCTTTGATGCATCTCATTGAAGAGATCCAGCTGGTGTATAGAGACTTTAGCTACTATCACATTCGCGTTTGGTGCAGATCCGTCATGGATCTGCACAAACGCATCCGTTCAGATAATACAACTGCATGCATCCGTTCAGAACGGATCCATTTGTATTATCTCTAATATAGCCAAAACGGATCTGTCTTGAACACCATTGAAAGTCAATGGGGGACAGATCAGTTTTCTGCTGTGTCAGTGAAAACGGATCCATCCCCATTGACTTACATTGTGTGTCAGGACGGATCCGTTTGGCTCAGTTTCGTCAGACGGACACCAAAACGCTGCAGGCTGGAATGGAGGCGGCATGAAACCAAACTGATGCATTCTGAGCGGATCCTTATCCATTCAGAATGCATTAAGGGCAAAACTGATCCGTTTTGGACCGCTTGTGAGATCCCTGAATGGATCTCACAAACGGAAACCAAAACGCGCGTGAAAGGAGCCTTATTTGCAAGCAATGCTCCATAGGAAAAAAGTATGCAAATAAGAGATTACTTTTATCCCTAGGAGCATCGGAAGGAAGCATCTCTTTCCGGCAAGCATCTGCACGTCAGTAAGGAGACCGCTGCGTTTACATGCAGCGATCTCCTCCACAGTATGGGGAGGAGCAATCACTAATGCCATCTCTCGTCCCCATAGAGAATCACTGTTTGCCGGCAGCAGAGTGGTGTTTAGGTGACATATTACCCGCTCGTTCATCCGGTTATCAGCGGCACCTTTACACCAGCTGATCATCGCAAACGAACGCTTGTTATCAATTATAGTGCCGACGGTCAGCCAGTGTAAAGAGGCCTTAAGGCTCAATATACCAGCTGCATCTCTTCACTGAGAACCAGAACCCCTATTGGCCCCTCAGAGCTGTACTAACCTGAACAAATTGAAAATGCTTACAATTAAAGGGTTTATACCATGATTGATGTTAAACATGACAATCGGGCATCATATAGCACAAGACCGTATCTTTCTAAGAAACCTGGAACCTACCCTGTTCAGTAGATAAGCTGCTGGCAGTGAAAGTATGGAACTGAGCATGTGCGACCATGTTGATGCAGCTCAGTAAGTGGACGAGCACAATATACAGATTGAACATTGGGGGGGGGTCAGTATAATGAAGTGAAGAGAATATATGACAACTTAAATGACAAAAGTACCTTGTTTTTCATGCTAAATTATATTAAAATATCATTAAATGGTAGCATAACCCCTTTAATAGGATGGTGTTCCTCAGCACCACAATAACATTAAAGCCCATATTAAAAACTAATCAGTAACCACTTTTACTGTTCCCTATATGAGTGCATTATAAACTGGTGACAGAAACCTTGAGCAAGACGCTGGGTCAGTCACTCCAGGATAAGCCGAGCGCAGGAGCTCTTGAGTCTCCCCGTCCTCTGCCATGATTGCAGTAGGAAGGAGAAGATCGGCGATGGGGGTGGGCAGAGCAGGAACATGAGGACCCCGACACATGGTCTGTATTGAACAGCTCCAGCTCTCCGCGATGCACAATTTAAGTATAAGAAAGTGACCCAGCATTTTTCTAAGGGGATATGTCACTAGGTAGGTCCTCGTAAAACTGGTGACAGATTTAACCCCTTCAGGACACAGCTAGTTTTCAACATATAGACAGCGTAATTTTATAAATCTCACGTTATGTGGTAATAACTTTGGAATGCTTTTACTTATTCCACAGATTCTGAGATTTTCTCATGACACATGGTACTTCATGTTAGTGGTAAATTTAGGCGTTACCTCTTTTTATATAAAAATCTTACATTTATCGAAAAATAGAGGAAAATTTCCAAATTTAACTTTCTATGCTTTTAAGACAAGAGTGATAGCTCACTAAATAGTTATTAAAGGAGCTCTCTGGCCCCTACTTTAAATGTAAGCCATTACAATTACCTGTGGAGGGAAGAATATTACATGTATACTTACCCTCCGCAGCGCAAGGGTCTGCAGGATCCTCTTGACTGTCACATGACCGCTCCTTCATCGTTTTTGGCTCTTCTGGTCCCTCCCGGCCTTCTTGTCTTCCTCCCTGAAGGCAGGAGATGATACGTCATCACTGACGTCACCACCTCCTGCCGGCCTACCAAGGTTCCAACGCCTGCATACTACTGCGCATGTGTCGGGATCTGGCCGTCTGATCGCTATGCTGTGCATGTCACTGGGGCACTGTGGATGGCAAAGGGGGCGCTAGATGGCACATGAGGCACACTGTGGATGGCACATGAGTTATGGGGCAAATGCAAATGACTGTGATCCAGGAATCGCAGTCCATGTGTCGACCACATTGTCCAGGCCGACTGTGGCTCCTCTGACCCACACTGACTGTATGACAGTAATGTATGATACAACTAGTCTTTATCTGACTGCGCGGCTGTAGTTGTGTACTCACCTTATGTACTTACCTCCCGATCAGATAAGAGATCGCCTGTATCATAAGTTACTGTCATACAGTCAGTTCAGGTCGGTCGGGGTGGGAGATGCGGGGACACATGGACCGTGTTCTCTGGGCCAATCATGGCTGTATCACATGTGTATCACACATGATAGGCCAAGATAAACACTGCTGCAGGCAGGACCAAATAGGATAGGATTAGGCCTCATGCACATGACCCTATCTGTTTTGCAGTCTAAAGACGGATACTGTCTGCGTGCGACCCATATTTTTTTTGTAGAGCTATTGACTTCTATGGGTTCGAGGTCTGCATTTTGAGGATCAGAATAGGACATGTTCTATGTTTTCTGGAACTGACATACGGATGCGGAAAACACATGGGCGTCATCAGCGTGTCAATTCCAGAAAAGATAGAACATGTCCTATTCTGGTCCTCAAAATGCAGACCTCAAACCCATAGAAGTCAATAGCTCTACAAAAACAATATGGGTCACACACAGACGGTATCCTTATTTTGTATATACGCAACTTGTAGTCTGCAAAACGGGTACTGTCATGTGCATAATGGTTTAGATACACAGATCAGCAGGCCGTATCATATAAGGCAGGATTAGATACACAGCTCAGCAGGCTGTATCATATAAGGTAGGATTAGATACACAGCTCAGCAGGCTGTATCATATAAGGTAGGATTAGATACACAGCTCAGCAGGCTGTATCATACAGTATAAGGTAGGATTAGATGCATAGCTCAGCAGGCTGTATCGTACATCATAGTATTAGATACACAGCTCAGCAGGCTGTATCATATAAGGTAGGATTAGATACAAAGCTCAGCAGGCTGTATCGTACATCATAGTATTAGATACACAGCTCAGCAGGCTGTATCATATAAGGTAGGATTAGATACACAGCTCAGCAGGCTGTATCGTATTAGGTAGGATTAGATACACAGCTCAGCAGGCTGTATCGTATTAGGTAGGATTAGATACACAGCTCAGCAGCCTGTATCGTATAAGGTAGGATTAGATACACAGCTCCGCAGGCTGTATCGTATATCATAGAATTAGATACACAGCTCAGCAGGCTGTATCGTATATCATAGAATTAGATACACATGTGATTTGATGTGATTGCTTATCTAAGCTGTTTATTGCGGAAAGGTCAACAATAGAAAAAGGCCGGACAACCCTTTTAATCCGACGGCATCAGAGTTTTCAGCAACGCCAACAGATACATTAGGGGCCCGGCTGTCAGAAACAGTGAGGCTCCTGTACTGATTGAGCGGGCACAACTCCTGTGCCCTCTCGATCAGAGCGACATACATGTGCAGCAGATTGCACAAACGCTTTGTTTGCTGCGTTGTACATGTATGGTTGTTGTCCTTAAGGGGTTAATTGTATACAGTGGTCATTTATAGCTCTCATACAGAGGAAAACCTGTTTATGTAGTGTTGATAATAGTTCACACGGGGGCTCAGTGGTTAGCACTGCTGTCTTGCAGCGCTGGGGTCCTAGTTTGGAATCCGACCAAGGACAACATCTGCATGGAGTTTGTATGCTCGCCCCGTGTCTGTGTCGGTTTCCTCCGGGTACTCCGGTTTCCTCCCACGCTCCAAAGGCATACTGATAGGGACCTTAGATTGTGAGCCACATTGGGGACACTGTGATGCTAATGTCTGTAAAGTGCTGCACAATATGTCAATGCCATATAAGTGAGGGAAATGAATTGAATAAAGAATTCTATTTTATAGAATAGATGTTTTTTGAATTGTTCATTCATATAAACTGAAGCCTGTTTCTTCTATTTTCCTGCCAAGACCCTGCAATAACGCTAAAGATCAAAAAGCATGTAGAATCCTGGCTGCAATCAAAAGCGGGATTAGACATCACGTACTCTGCAGAACGAGCACTTGAGAATCTGAAGAATTTGAATAGAAGAGAAGAAAGTACAAGCACTTCCAAAGAACATGTTGTACTGATGCACCACTGAAGACAAGTAGTGTATTAGAAGGATGTGTATTTGGTTGGGTGACCCAACACAGGTTACACTCCACTTGTGTGATTGTATGGCGCATACTACTACTGTATTTTGTTCATGAAATGTCTATGTAAATATACAGCATGTTTATATATATATAGATATATATTGGGAAGCTTACCTCCCACCATGGCGGCTTTATGTATTTATGCTTTTGTATTGAAAACAAATATTCTGCCTTTTTAATATTGATATTTAGTTGTGGGAAAACACCTAAATAATACCACCTAGTGGTTACAGAATTTTATCATTTAAAGGGGTTTTCCCATTAAAGGAGTTGTCTTACTTCAGCAAATGGCATTTATCATGTAAAAAAAGTTAATGCAAGACACTTAATAATGTATTGTGATTGTCCATGTTGCCTCCTTTGGTGATGGATTCATTTTTCCATCACATTATACACTGCTCGCTTCCAGGGGTTATGACCACCCTGCAATCCATCAGCGGTGGTCATGCTTGTATACTATATTAAAAAAGCACCAGCCGATGCACACTCCAGTGGTCCCGGCTACCAGAGAGGTTGGCGGGTTTCCCTATAGAGTGCAAGCATGGCCACCGCTGATGGATTGTAGGGTGGTAGAAACCATGGAAATGAGCAGAGGTCAGCAACAAAAACCATTTGCAGAAAATGCAATTTTGTTTTAAAAAAAGCATTAAAAAACAGTATCAAAATGCATAAAAAACATGCAAAAAACGCTTTTCTGAGGCATTTGATACATTGGTTGGATTACGGCAACACAGACTTCTTCAAAATAACAAAGCAAGGATGCTAATGGCACCAGTCCTCTCACCTAAGTCTTCGCAATATAAATCCGGCCTCAACGACTGATCATTAATCTCCCCCTATATATTTATACCTTGCATTTAATGACATCCCAACCTTTTCATGGACTGTAAAGCGGTTGACTACTTTATCTATAATTAGTACAGGAATGGGGATATTAGCAACTTCAGAAGTTCTTCAGAGATTTCTTTTGAGGCCCTTTTCCCATCCAAGTTCTATCTCCCAAAATACCCGCTGCTCCTGTCCTGCAAATGGCGGTTGGTGGGGGGGCAGGTTCGGGACCTTCGTCCAGGAAGGAAGCTGGTGCGTTTTAGTGTGAAGTGTAGATGGATGGAGTTGCTTGCTCCTCCATCCGCTGCCATTTGCAGGAAGGGAGAGCTAGGGAAGGAGCCATAAAAGGAAACTCTGCAGGACTGTCTCTCCTGTGCCGATTATATACAGCAGGGATGCTCAACCTGCGGCCCTCCAGCTGTTGTAAAACTACAACTCCCACAATGCCCTTCTGTAGGATGATAGCTGTAGGCTGTCAGGGAATGATGGGAGTTGTAGTTTTGTAACAGCTGGAGGGCCGCCGGTTGAGCATGCCTGATATACAGTATAAGGTGACCAACCACTTTCACTTTAAAAAGGGTATTTTCGTCTTATACCCCTTTGTGTTGATGCTTTAAATATTGCACCTGATTTTCCCACCGTTGGTTTCAGCAGAATACTATAAATTGTATATCCTTTGTACCGTGGAAAGGAAATATCTGCATTCTTCCTGCCTATTTATTTCTTATAAACCCCCAATTGAGTACAGTGTTTCCGTAATGCAGATGAATAAAAAAGGTTCAATGAAACTGCAATCTCTGTCTTATCCATGAGCAGTGTGTACATGTTGTATACTTACATGAGTCGGTGAATCTACACTTTTATATGATTAGAGCGCAGCAGTGTCCTGATTTATGGCTTCTACTTATAGCTGTAGGGAAACCTAGCCGTGACCGCGGTCTATGCCTGCTGTAAATGGTGGTCAGTGTTCAGTGGACATACTCACTAGACCTCGTAAAGTCTCCTGCTATTATAGGAAGTGATCCCAGCAAGGCCAGGTTCACATAACAGTTTAGCTTTCCATTCTTCTGATCCGTCAGAAGAAGAGAAAAATAAAGAAAAAAACGGATCCATTATTTTGAGCATCAGTTATGATCAGTTTGTGCATGCAGAACTTTTTCTCCCGTCAAAAATAACTGATCTCTGACGGAGGTGATAGTAACTCAGTAGGTAATAATTATTTTACATATAGATAGATATAAGGAGGTATGTATTATTATCCTGCATTTAAGGAGCTGAACTATGCTGTAGATAAAAGGTCCACACTTGCCTATAGTGTAGCCATGTGGTAGAATAGAAAGGTTTAGGTAGGGCAGGAGTTGCCGCTATGCACTCTTCTATGTAAAACTATAAAGGTTTTCATAAGTCCTGTACAATATAACAGCAGCAGGTCTTTGAAAAATATTTTAAGAGGTTTGCTGACATAAAAAAACAAAATTCTGTATCAGTTCAGAATTAGTGATAAATCTATGATAGCTGGGACCTCCACCAATCACCAGAACGGGAGTCCCATGTCCCCCAATTGAGTGGAACTCGGCTATCTCCGTCAGTCTCATAGAGATTTACTAGAGCATGTGTGATCATTGATACAATTCAATGGGGGATATGGGAGCATCATGATCAGTGGTGACCCCAGCCATAAGATTGATGCCATGTTTTTTGTGGGCCAGGGACTTTTATACAGTCCAGAAATTTGGAATAGAATATTCAAAGGCTTTGTCCACCTTCTGGGGCATTTTTTATGATTGCATTTTAGGCTACAAATCATTTTTTTAATTGGTCTTTATTAAAAATGTTCAGCCATTTCTGTGATACAAGAGTTAAGTCAGTCTATTTGCAAGCTGTCGATTTGTTTGTTTTTTAATCCCATCATCTGTCTGCTCATGTGTAGCTCTTATCTCTGATCTCCTGACCTCATAAACACTCATTATAGCTCAATTCTTATCAAACTGACAAGATTTTGGCTTAAAGTGTTTGAGTTCAGGAGATCACAGATGAGAACTACTGGTACATATGAGCAGGTGACAGGATTCAAAGAAAACCAAGTAATAGCATGCAAACTCTTGTATGCAGTTTACAGGCGGCATGTTATGGGGCAGATGCTGAGCAGACTGATATATAGTTTTATGGGAAAAGAGTCAGTATAACTTATTTCATTCATTTAAATTCCTGAGCTTTTTCAGTGACTGACAGCTCTCTCTGTATACAGTCATAGAGGGAAGGTCCTATCAGTGATTGACAGCTCTCTCTGTATACACAGTCATAGAGGTAAGGTCCTATCAGTGACTGACAGCTCTCTCTGTATACACAGTCATAGAGGGAAGGTCCTTTCAGTGACTGACAGCTCTCTCTGTATACACAGTCATAGAGGGAAGGTCCTTTCAGTGACTGACAGCTATCTCTGTATACACAGTCATAGAGTGAAGGTCCTATCAGTGATTGACAGCTCTCTCTGTATACACAGTCATAGAGGGAAGGTCCTATCAGTGACTGACAGCTCTCTCTGTATACACAGTCATAGAGGGAAGGTCCTATCAGTGACTGACAGCTCTCTCTGTATACACAGTCATAGAGGGAAGGTCCTATCAGTGACAGCTCTCTGTATACACAGTCAGTGACTGACAGCTTCTCTGTATACACAGTCATAGAGGGAAGGTCCTATCAGTGACTGACAGCTCTCTCTGTATACACAGTCATAGAGGAAGGTCCTATCAGTGACTGACAGCTCTCTCTGTAGACACGTCCTAGATGATCCTATCAGTGACTGACAGCTCTCTCTGTATACACAGTCATAGAGGGAAGGTCCTATCAGTGACAGCTCTCTCTGTATACACAGTCATAGAGGGAAGGTCCTATCAGTGACTGACAGCTCTCTATGTATACACAGTCATAGAGGGAAGGTCCTATCAGTGACTGACAGCTCTCTGTATACACAGTCATAGAGGTAAGGTCCTATCAGTGACTGACAGCTCTCTCTGTATACACAGTCATAGAGGGAAGGTCCTATCAGTGACTGACAGCTCTCTCTGTATACACAGTCATAGAGGGAAAGTCCTATCAGTGACTGACAGCTCTCTCTGTATACACAGTCATAGAGGGAAGGTCCTATCAGTGACTGACAGCTCTCTCTGTATACACAGTCATAGAGGGAAGGTCCTATCAGTGACTGACAGCTCTCTGTATACACAGTCATAGAGGAAAGGTCCTATCAGTGACTGACAGCTCTCTCTGTATACACAGTCATAGAGGGAAGGTCCTATCAGTGACTGACAGCTCTCTCTGTATACACAGTCATAGAGGGAAGGTCCTATCAGTGACTGACAGCTCTCTCTGTATACACAGGACCTTCCCTCTATGACTATCAGTGACTGACAGCTCTCTTTGTATACACAGTCATAGAGGAAAGGTCCTATCAGTGACTGACAGCTCTCTCTGTATACACAGTCATAGAGGGAAGGTCCTATCAGTGATTGACAGCTCTCTCTGTATACACAGTCATAGAGGGAAGGTCCTATCAGTGACTGACAGCGATCTCTGTATACACAGTCATAGAGGGAAGGTCCTATCAGTGACTGACAGCTCTCTCTGTATACACAGTCATAGAGGGAAGGTCCTATCAGTTCAGCTCTCTCTGTATACACAGTCATAGAGGGAAGGTCCTATCAGTGACTGACAGCTCTCTCTGTATACACAGTCATAGAGGGAAGGTCCTATCAGTGACTGACAGCTCTCTCTGTATACACAGTCATAGAGGGAAGGTCCTATCAGTGATTGACAGCTCTCTCTGTATACACAGTCATAGAGGGAAGGTCCTATCAGTGACTGACAGCTCTCTCTGTATACACAGTCATAGAGGGAAGGTCCTATCAGTGACTGACAGCTCTCTCTGTATACACAGTCATAGAGGGAAGGTCCTATCAGTGATGACAGCTCTTTCTGTATACACAGTCATAGAGGGAAGTTCCTATCAGTGACTGACAGCTCTCTCTGTATACACAGTCATAGAGGGAAGGTCCTATCAGTGACTGACAGCTCTCTGTATACACAGTCATAGAGGGAAGGTCCTATCAGTTACTGACAGCTCTCTCTGTATACACAGTCATAGAGGGAAGGTCCTATCAGTGATTGACAGGTCTCTCTGTATACACAGTCATAGAGGGAAGGTCCTATCAGTGACTGACAGCTCTCTCTGTATACACAGTCATAGAGGGAAGGTCCTATCAGTGACTGACAGCTCTCTCTGTATACACAGTCATAGAGGGAAGGTCCTATCAGTGATTGACAGCTCTCTCTGTATACACAGTCATAGAGGGAAGGTCCTATCAGTGATTGACAGGTCTCTCTGTATACACAGTCATAGAGGGAAGGTCCTATCAGTGATTGACAGCTCTCTCTTTATACACAGTGTGGGGAGTCGCTCTGGTAGACAGCGGTGCGGGTGCAGTTTAGAGGCAAAACAAGGAGTCCAGATTGTGCATCAAACAGTGTTTTATTCACACTTGCACACCAGAAATGAAAACAGTCTCTTGGTGACAGTTCATACACAACAGAAATCATGTGGAAAAACCAAAAACAGGCCAACACACGGTCCAGTCACCTTGGGTGGTTTAGGTGCGGGTTCACACCTAGCAGTCGGCTCAGCCGCAGGCGATTCCACCTTCAGGTCGCAGGGCAACACCACCTTGCTGAGCTCCTTCCTCCAGGACAGAGAATTCCTCAGCCCTGTTTGCAGGCTCCAGGATAATCACACACACTCAGACACAGCTGCTGGCTGCGTTTTATACCCAGCCCCAAAACATGGACTGGACCGTGGGGAGCAGCCACCCACCCTACTCTTTAGCTGCTCCCAGTAAGAGCCGGCCCGGATCGGCTTTGCAGCCATGCTATTTAACAGAGCAGCACTAGCTGCTGCAGACCAAAAACCTCGGCTCTTACCTCACCGAGGCCAGCAACCTCGGTGACACGTACCTGCTATCAAAAACAACACCTTGCACCCTCTTACACACCCCCTTTGTTCAACCCTGAGGGGTGAACACACGTGAGGCAGTGGACGCGGGACAGGGCATCTGCGTTGCCCTGCAAGCGGCCTGCCCTGTGTTCCACGAAGAATTTGAAATTCTGAAGAGATAGGAACCACCTGGTGACCCAAGCATTCCTCTCCTTGGCCTGACTCATCCATTTGAGGGGGAAATGGTCGGTCACCAGACGGAACCTCCTCCCTAACAAGTAGTAGCGGAGAGATTCGAGTGCCCACTTGATAGCCAGGCACTCCCTCTCCACTATACTATATCTGGACTCGGCGGGATTGAGCTTACGGCTCAGGAAGACAACGGGATGTTCTTCCCGTTGACCTCCTGAGACAGTACCGCACCGAGGCCTACCTCCGAGGCGCCGGTCTGTACGACAAACTCCTTGTTGAAGTCGGGTGTCACCAAAACCGGGGACCCACACAGGGCCGACTTCAACGCGGAGAAAGCCTCCTCCGCCTTCTCACTCCAGCTAACCCTCCCAGACTTTCGCCCCTTCAAGAGGTCTGTCAACGGCGCTGCTATTGTGGCAAAGTGGGGCACAAACCTCATGTAGTAACCTACAATCCCCAGGAACGACTTTACCTGCCTGGTGGTGACCGGTCGGGGCCAGTTACGAATGGCCTCTACCTTGGTTACCTGAGGTTTGATGACTCCCGCCCAATTACATATCCCAGATATTTTGTCTCCTCTAACCCTATGGAGCACTTCTTTGGGTTAGCGGTCAGTCCGGCTTTCCTCAGGGCATCCACTACCGCCTGCACCTTGGGTAAATGGCTTTCCCAGTCGGTGCTGTGGATGACTACATCATCTAAGTAGGCCGAGGCGCACCGACGATGTGGTCGCAGCACTATGTCCATTAACCTTGGAAAGTGGCGGGGCGCCATGCAGGCCAAAGGGTAACACCTTGTAGTGATACAGGCCCTGAGGGGTAACAAATGCGGTTTTTTCCTTAGCCGACTCGTTAAGGGTACCTGCCAGTACCCTTTAGTGAGGTCCAGCACAGAAAAATAACGGGCTTGTCCTAAACTTTCAACCAGCTCGTCTACTCGGGGCATGGGATACGCGCCAAACTTGGATACTTCATTTAACTTATGAAAGTCGTTGCAGAACCGCAACGCCCCATCCGGCTTGGGTATTAGGACTATGGGACTGGCCCACTCACTTTTCGACTCCTCAATGACATCGAGCTTCAACATTAACTGTACTTCCTCCGCGATGGCCCGTCGCCGAGCCTCGGGTACCCGGTATGGTTTTAACCGGATCTTGGCCTGAGGCTCAGTGACGATGTCATGTTGGATGAGAGACGTGCGGCCAGGGAGGTCCGAGAACACATCCGTGTTCCGACTGATGAACTCCCTGACTTCCTGAACTTGTTTGGAAGACAGGCTGTCTGCAATTTTTACCGTGGTTACTGCTTCACAGGCCTCGAACTGTGGGGCTGGACCCTTTTCACTCTAGAAGCCCTGGCCGGGGCTGTGGTCGTCGGCTGTGTCCCTATCTTTCCACGGCTTAAGTAAATTCACGTGGTACACCTGCTCCGGCTTACGCCGCCCTGGCTGGTGTACTTTGTAATTTACTTCCCTACCTTCTCGATCACCTCATAGGGGCCCTGCCACCTAGCTAGGAACTTGCTGTCAAGGGTGGGTACCAGAACCAAAACCCGATCTCCCGGATGGAAGCCCTGCACCCGAGCCTGACGATTATACACCCTACTCTGGGCTTGTTGCGCTGCCTCCATATGCTCCCGGACCAGCGGCAACACCCTTTCCATCCGTTCCTGCATCTGGGTGACATACTCAATGACACTTTTGTGGGGGACAGGCTGTTGTTCCCATGCTTCCTTGGCGATATCCAACAGGCCCCGAGGGTGTCTGCCATAAAGCAGTTCGAAGGGCGAGAACCCAGTAGAGGCCTGGGGTACCTCTCGCACTGCGAACATGAGATAGGGCAGAAGCAGGTCCCAGTCCTTCCCATCTCTAGACACCACCCTTTTTAACATATTTTTTAGAGTTTGGTTAAACCTCTCAACAAGACCGTCTGTTTGCGGATGGTAAACGGACGTCCGTAACTGCTTTATACGCAACAATTTACACAGTTCCTTCATTACTTTGGACATAAAAGGGGTCCCTTGGTCTGTCAGAACCTCTTTTGGCAGGCCCACACGGGAAAACATCTCCATTAACTCTTTGGCAATGAGCTTAGCTGAGGTATGTCGCAGAGGCACCGCCTCCGGATACCGAGTGGCATAGTCGAGAACTACCAGAATGTGTTGGTGGCCCCTGGCAGACTTTGGTACAGGCCCAATTAAATCCATAGCGATTCGCTCAAACGGTACTTCAATAATTGGCAGAGGTACCAGAGGACTACGGAAATGAGGCTGGGGGCTAGTTATCTGACAGGTTGGACAGGACTTACAATAATCTTCTACCTCCTTGAACACACCGGGCCAATAAAACCGCTGCAGTATGCGGTCCTGGGTTTTCTGCCACCCCAGGTGTCCCCCAAGAACATGTTGGTGGGCAAGCTCCATGACAAGCTTGCGATACGCTGTGGGCACCACCAACTGTTCAACAGGTTCACCTCGGACTTGGTTCACCCGATACAACATATCCTGTAGAACAATAAATCGTGGGAACATTAATTCAGCCCCTGGTTTCTGGGGTTTACCATCAATTTCCAGCACATTCTCCCAGGCCCTGGTTAGGGTTTGGTCCCGTGTTGTGCGGTCCCAAAATTTTCCCCGGAGACATTGAGGTCTGCCAACTCAGGTCCCGGTGGCAAGTCCTCCGTGTCTCCCACCATTACACTCAGTGGGGTTGTTTCCCTCTACCGCCGGAGCAGTGGTCACCCCTACCGCCGGCCCTTCAGACTCGGGCTCCCAGGGTTCTGGCCTTCCAGCGGTATCAGGCCACTCTGCTAGGGTCACCCCTGTCTCGGGTCCCTCAGATACCTTTATTGCCGGCCACAGCGCCGGAAAACCGGGAAGTCCCTCCCAAGTATCAGTTCGTGTGGGAGTGTAGTAGCGACAGCCACCTCGTGGGTCCACCTACCAGCCGCTGTGGACAAAGTCACTAGTGCAGTGGGATAGTCTTTCAGGTCTCCGTGGATGCACAGGACCCCGACTTTACGGCCAGTATACTCCGCAGGCCGTACTCAGGGCAGCCCTTACCAGGGAGACTAAACTCCCGGAGTCCAGCAGAGCCACCGCCAGCGAATCTCCCACCTCTACCTGACACAGGTGGTTATGGTCTTGTACCTCACGGGTGCCAGTTGCGCACAGCTTCCGTGCATACAAGGAGTGGCGACCCCCGTAGTTCACCTCCATCAGCTCATCCCGATGCGGACAGTCGGCCCTGATGTGGCCTGGCTCCTGACACCTCCAGCATACCACGGGAGGCGGGCTCGCAGGGGGTATATTCCGTGCAGGCCGCTCTGTCGCCGGACGTTGGAACTGGGGCAGAGGCCTCCGGGGTTTAACTGACCCCTTCCCAGCAAGACTCCCTGCAGGTTTCTGGTGGCCTCGCATCGCTCCACCAGGTCGACCATCTCCAGGGCATTGGTGGGCGATACCTGGCCGATCCAGTGCTGGAGAGGGTAAGGCAAAGCCCTCCAGAAGACATCGGCTAACAGACGGTCGAGCATAGCAGTGGGAGTCAGTATGTCTGGCTGCAGCCATTTTTGCAACCGTTGTAGCAAGTCATAGTATTGTGGCCGGGCGGGTTCAGCCGGGTTAAACTCCCACTGATGCACCCGCTGGGCCCGGACCAAAACATTCACCCCCAGTCTTGCCAGGATCTCACCTTTCACAGTCGGGTAGTCAGCTGCTTGGTCACCTGGGAGGTCAAAAATACTTGCTGGGGTCCAGACGCCAGGAACGGAGCGATGACCTCTGCCCACTGTTCTCGGGGTAATTTCTCCTCACGGCCACCTTCTCGAACACCGCCAGATAGGTCTCAACATCATCCGAGGGGGTCATCTTAGGGATCGCGGTACGGACAGCTTTCCGGGCATCGTGGACGCGGTGGGACGCTCCTGCCGCTTGCAACGCCATCACGTGCTGTAGCAGTAGCTGGTTGGTCTCCCGCTGCTGCACGTTAGCCTCTATGAGGGCTTTCACAGCCGCTCCATTTTGTCGGGGATCACAGGCTGCAACTTTGCCGGCTTAATATAGGGACATTCACTTTTGCCCAGCAAAAACAAAGTTCGGCGCTCACGCCAGCCTCACTGCGCATGCCCGCATCCGACACCAAATGTGGGGAGTCGCTCTGGTAGACAGCGGTGCGGGTGCAGTTTAGAGGCAAAACAAGGAGTCCAGATTGTGCATCAAACAGTGTTTTATTCACACTTGCACACCAGAAATGAAAACAGTCTCTTGGTGACAGTTCATACACAACAGAAATCATGTGGAAAACCAAAAACAGGCCAACACACGGTCCAGTCACCTTGGGTGGTTTAGGTGCGGGTTCACACCTAGCAGTCGGCTCAGCCGCAGGCGATTCCACCTTCAGGTCGCAGGGCAACACCACCTTGCTGAGCTCCTTCCTCCAGGACAGAGAATTCCTCAGCCCTGTTTGCAGGCTCCAGGATAATCACACACACTCAGACACAGCTGCTGGCTGCGTTTTATACCCAGCCCCAAAACATGGACTGGACCGTGGGGAGCAGCCACCCACCCTACTCTTTAGCTGCTCCCAGTAAGAGCCGGCCCGGATCGGCTTTGCAGCCATGCTATTTAACAGAGCAGCACTAGCTGCTGCAGACCAAAAACCCCGGCTCTTACCTCACCAAGGCCAGCAACCTCGGTGACACGTACCTGCTATCAAAAACAACACCTTGCACCCTCTTACAACAGTCATAGAGGGAAGGTCCTATCAGTGATTGACAGGTCTCTCTGTATACACAGTCATAGAGGGAAGGTCCTATCAGTGACTGACAGCTCTCTCTGTATACACAGTCATAGAGGGAAGGTCCTATCAGTGACTGACAGCTCTCTCTATATACACAGTCATAGAGGGAAGGTCCTATCAGTGATTGACAGCTCTCTCTGTATACACAGTCATAGAGGAAAGGTCCTATCAGTGATTGACAGCTCTCTCTGTATACACAGTCATAGAGGGAAGGTCCTATCAGTGATTGACAGCTCTCTCTGTATACACAGTCATAGAGGGAAGGTCCTATCAGTGACTGACAGCTCTCTCTGTATTCACAGTCATAGAAGGAAGGTCCTATCAGTGACTGACAGCTCTCTCTGTATACACAGTCATAGAGGGAAGGTCCTATCAGTGACTGACAGCTCTCTCTGTATACACAGTCATAGAGGGAAGGTCCTATCAGTGACTGACAGCTCTCTCTGTATACACAGGCATAGAGGGAAGGTCCTATCAGTGACTGACAGCTCTCTCTGTATACACAGGCATAGAGGGAAGGTCCTATCAGTGACTGACAGCTCTCTCTGTATACACAGTCATAGAGGGAAGGTCCTATCAGTGATTGACAGCTCTCTCTATATACACAGTCATAGAGGGAAGGTCCTATCAGTGACTGACAGCTCTCTCTGTATACACAGTCATAGAGGGAAGGTCCTATCAGTGACAGCTCTCTCTGTATACACAGTCATAGAGGGAAGGTCCTATCAGTAACTGACAGCTCTCTGTATACACAGTCATAGAGGGAAGGTCCTATCAGTGACTGACAGCTCTCTGTATACACAGTCATAGAGGGAAGGTCCTATCAGTGACTGACAGCTCTCTCTGTATACACAGTCATAGAGGGAAGGTCCTATCAGTGACTGACCGCTCTCGCTGTATACACAGTCATAGAGGGAAGGTCCTATCAGTGACTGACAGTTCTCTCTGTATACACAGTCATAGAGGGAAGGTCCTATCAGTGACTGACAGCTCTCTCTGTATACACAGTCATAGAAGGAAGGTCCTATCAGTGACTTACAGCTCTCTCTGTATACACAGTCACAGAGGGAAGGTCCTATCAGTGATGACAGCTATCTCTGTATACACAGTCATAGAGGGAAGGTCCTATCAGTGACTGACAGCTCTCTCTGTATACACAGTCATAGAGGGAAGGTCCTATCAGTGACTGACAGCTCTCTCTGTATACACAGTCATAGAGGGAAGGTCCTATCAGTGACTGACAGCTCTCTCTGTATACACAGTCATAGAGGGAAGGTCCTATCAGTGACTGACAGCTCTCTCTGTATACACAGTCATAGAGGGAAGGTCCTATCAGTGACTGACAGCTCTCTCTGTATACACAGTCATAGAGGGAAGGTCCTATCAGTGACTGACAGCTCTCACTAAATACACAGTCATAGAGGGAAGGTCCTATCAGTGATTGACAGCTCTCTCTGTATACACAGTCATAGAGGGAAGGTCCTATCATTGATTGACAGCTCTCTCTGTATACACAGTCATAGAGGGAAGGTCCTATCAGTGACTGACAGCTCTTGCTGTATACACAGGCATAGAGGGAAGGTCCTATCAGTGATTGACAGCTCTCTCTGTATACACAGTCATAGAGGGAAGGTCCTATCAGTGACTGACAGCTCTCTCTGTATACACAGTCATAGAGGGAAGGTCCTATCAGTGACTGACAGCTCTCTCTGTATACACAGTCATAGAAGGAAGGTCCTATCAGTGACTGACAGCTCTCTCTGTATACACAGTCATAGAGGGAAGTTCCTATCAGTGATTGACAGCTCTCTGTATACACAGTCATAGAGGGAAGGTCCTATCAGTGACTGACAGCTCTCTCTGTATACACAGTCATAGAGGGAAGGTCCTATCAGTGACTGACAGCTCTCTCTGTATACACAGTCATAGAGGAAAGGTCCTATCAGTGACTGACAGCTCTCTCTGTATACACAGTCATAGAGGGAAGGTCCTATCAGTGATTGACAGCTCTCTGTATACACAGTCATAGAAGGAAGGTCCTATCAGTGACTGACAGCTCTCTCTGTATACACAGTCATAGAGGGAAGGTCCTACCAGTTACTGACAGCTCTCTGTATACACAGTCATAGAGGGAAGGTCCTATCATTGATTGACAGCTCTCTCTGTATACACAGTCATAGAGGGAAGGTCCTATCAGTGATTGACAGCTCTCTCTGTATACACAGTCATAGAGGAAAGGTCCTATCAGTGACTGACAGCTCTCTCTGTATACACAGTCATAGAGGGGAGGTTGTCAATCACTCATAGGACCGCCTCCTTAACTTCAAAGCCCAGAATGAGTAGGAATTTAAATTAATGAAATACTCGTTTTACTGAATCTTTTCCCACAAAACTACATATCAATCTGCTCAGCTCCTCCTGCTCTATAATATGATACCTTCAACAGGACCAATTCCCTTTAATAAAGACCAATTGAGGTGGGGCTCACAGGCACTTCCCATTGCAAGCATGGCTACATGTTGGAGGTTATGGTAAGCTGTTTGTGAGTCAGGCCTTATGCTCCCGTAATTCGCCCACTGGCCCCTGGTATTGCCCATACGGCACAGATAAGTGAGTGATAGGTCCTCAGGCTACTTAAGAGACCTTGGCGCAGTGCCCGAGCTTAAGACATGTCCTCCTACTAGGATATGTCGAACTAACCTCTCAATTTTAACATCAGTGTGAGGGTTTAGTATTATCGCTGAGTGCACCTGTCTTTGCTATTGTTTAGTTTTTGATTGTTCTCCACATCCACATAATTGTTACCTTTTGAAGGATGGTTATTGTGGTACTTGTAGTCCGTTGCTGGCATCTTCCATTGTATGCATTTTTTTGCTGTTGATTGCCATCAGCAACGGACTACAAGTGCAGGATATGCTCCCCTATACAGTCATGTGAAAAAATTAGGACACCCTTTGAAAGCATGTGGTGTTTTGTAACATTTTTAATAAATGGTTATTTCATCTCCGTTTCAACAATACAGAGAGATTAAAGTAATCCAACTAAACAAAGAAAACTGAAGAAAAGTCTTTTCAAGATCTTCTGTAAATGTCATTCTACAAAAATGCCTATTCTAACTGAGGAAAAAGATAGGACACCCTCACATGTATTCCCTCTTAAATTGGCTCAGATCTCACACAGGTATATCACACCAGGTGCACATAATTAGTAGATCGTTACTCTGCATGTTGAATGAGGCTTGCCCTATTTAAACCTCAGACATTTAGTTTGGTGTGCTCCTGACTGTTGAAGTGAGAGTGAGCACCATGGTGAGAGCAAAAGAGCTGTCAGAGGACTTCAGAAAAAGATTGTAGCAGCCTATGAGTCTGGGAAGGGATTTAAAAGATCTCCAAAGATTTTGAAATCAGCCATTCCACTGTCCGGAAGATAGTCTACAAGTGGAGGGCTTTCAAAACAACTGCCAACATGCCCAGGACTGGTCGCCCCAGCAAGTTCACCCCAAGAGCAGACCGCAAGATGCTAAAAGAGGTCTCCAAAACCCTAAAGTGTCATCTCGAGAACTACAGCAGGCTCTGGCTACTGTTGATGTAGAAGTACATGCCTCTACAATCAGAAAGAGACTGTACAAGTTTAACTTGCATGGGAGGTGTGCAAGGAGGAAACCTTTGCTTTCCAAGAGAAACATCGAGGCCAGACTGACATTTGCCAGAGATAAAGTTGACAAAGACCAGGACTTCTGGAATAATGTTCTTTGGACAGATGAGTCCAAAATTGAATTATTTGGACACAACAGCAGAGGACATGTTTGGCGTAAACCAAACACAGCATTCCAAGAAAAGAACCTCATACCAACTGTGAAGCATGGAGGTGGAAGTGTCATGGTTTGGGGCTGCTTTGCTGCAGCAGGACCTGGTCAGCTCACCATCATAGAATCCACGATGAATTCTACTGTGTATCAGAAGGTGCTTGAAGAACATGTGAGACCATCAGTTAGAAAATTAAAGCTGAAGCGGAACTGGACCATGCAACATGACAATGACCCAAAACATACTAGTAAATCAACCAAAGATTGGCTGAAAAAGAAGAAATGGAGAGTCCTGGAATGGCCAAGTCAAAGTCCAGATTTGAATCCCATTGAGATGCTGTGGGGTGACTTGAAAAGGGCTGTACGTGCAAGAAACCCCTCAAACATCTCACAGCTGAAAAAGTTCTGCATTGAGGAGTGGGGTAAAATTTCCTCAGACCGATGTCGAAGACTGGTAGATGGCTACAAGAACCGTCTCACTGCAGTTATTTCAGCCAAAGGAGGTAACACTCGCTATTAGGGGCAAGGGTGTCCTATCTATTTCCTCAGTTAGAATAGGCATTTTTGTAGAATGACATTTACAGAAGATCTTGAAAAGACTTTTCTTCAGTTTTCTTTGTTTAGTCGGATTACTTTAATCTCTCTGTATTGTTGAAACGGAGATGAAATAACCATTTATTAAAAATGTTACAAAAAACCACATGCTTTCAAAGGGTGTCCTAATTTTTTCACATGACTGTATATATATATGCACAACCGCATGTGGGTTTGAGCATATCCTGCCTGTTTAACACCACACCACGTTTTCTAATGGTTTGTAAAGACAAATTGAAAAAATAATTTGTAGCCCAAAAATGAGTAGAATGCCATAAAAATCATAAAAATGCCTCTGAAGGTGTACATAGCCTTTAAGAAACAGGTTGGTATTTTTGCTGTTTGCATTATTACATTTACTTCTGTACTTTTATATTTTCCGCATATGCTGACCCCGCACCCCAAAACATTCTCCAGTTGGAAGGACGTGAGAATTAGATATAGCACATCCCCACCTTCGTGATATTTCTCTGGGAATGCATTTACCACTAGACCCCAGGTTGGACTAATATACTAGGTGTCTCTGCCAGAAATGTTCTAGACCTTTAGAAATCTGCAATCTTCAGTCACTCCATCTGCCTCGGATTTCATGGTCCGACTAGTGTTGCTAAATGCTGCAGCAAGAAACACTTCAGTGAGAATTCTTTTCTCTTTCAAGGTTTGCAGAACAAATTTCTAACCTATTACACTACAGCAAGCAAAAAAATATTTATTTATAAAAGATGAACCTATCAATCAAGCCGCAGGCAGGTTTGTGATGGTGGCTGAACACTACATGCGGCACAGTGGATCTCGTGAGGTATTTTCATTCAAGCTTCAAAGGTGGAGAGAGTCATGCATGTAATTTACGGTGACTAAAATAAATTAGCCGTTTTTATTGTAGAAGTTTCTTTTTATATTTATTTTATGTTATATTGGAGTGCAATACTCCTGTTAATATATTTTAAAGAAATGAAAAATTATCTGCAGTATGTGACGAGTCATAATGCCACACTGTAATTACTCATTATTATAAAACTATTTCATTAAAGGGATTTTCCCGGATTTTAATACTGATGACTTATCCTATGGATCCGGCACCCCCACCGATCAGCTGATTGAGGAGGCACTGACACGCTGGTGAGCGGTGTGGCATCCTCACAGCTTACCAAGCACAGCGCCGTACATTGTATAGTGCTGAGCCCCATTCACTTCAAAGGGGCTGAGCACCATACCAATCACAGCCACCATGCTATGTATGGCTCTGTGCTTGGTATGTACGGAGAAGGCGCTCTGCCTTTTCAAACAGTTGATCTGTGGGGTCGGATCCCCACAACCATGAGGATAGGTAATCAGTATCTAAATTCTGGAAAACCCCTTTAAAGGGGTTTTTCCAGCTTTTTGTACTTTTTTTTTTTATTTCAGCCTCATACTGCTCCCCACTGCTCTTTTCTGGCTTCCTTCTGCAGTCCTCTGGTCCCCATGCTGACACTAAAGGACGAATGGGGTAATGTGAACAGCAGCAGCCAGTGACTGACCTCAGCAGTCACGTGCCTCCAAGTAGTTAATCACTTCTGTATCACATCCCATTTGGGGACACGTCACTGCTGAGGGCAGCCATTGGCAGCAGAGGTGCACGTGACCCCATCTGTCCAGAGGTTTACAGGAGGGAGACCGTAAGCTGCAGGTAATGACTTCATACACATCCTCACAGAATACTAAAATGACAGCATACCCTACAGGAGCAAATGCCAGTGGGGGTGGGGGGTCCCAAACATGAACCTTTTAACCCGGCACTGTACAATTCTAGCATTCAGCCTGCACATAATATGCTTGCATGTTTAGAATGTTTTTATGAATTCTTTACAGGATTCCCTATGATTATTATGTATGCTAGACTATCAGCGAGACTGTTGGCCTCAAGGTTGACTAAGGTTATTCGGTCTATAGCACGTACAGATCAAAATGACTTGTTGCCAAATACATCTACATAATATTTGGATTTTTTATGAACACACAGACTAGTCCATGGGGGAAAATGTAATAAAAAATGTTAACTCCAAAGGGATTAACTATGGTTTTTAACAGATATGGTCATGTGGTTGCTTACCTCATGTAAATCTTTTCATGTTTTCCCTTTTTCAGTTTCGACTCTCATGACCTGTTTTCACCATGTAGACAAATCACTCTGGTTTGTTTATATCTTGTATGTAGCACTTCCTGTTTCTGTATCCAACCAAACCCATGATGCACCACTTCTTTCTCTGGCACATTTCCAGCACTGCCCGTAACAGCACCCAGCTAGTTTATAGCTCCTCCCACCAGCTAGTTACATAGACACTCCCCCATCACTGCCCCTAACAACACCCAGCTATTTACATAGACACTCCCCCATCACTGCCCCTAAAAACACCCAGCTATTTACATAGACACTCCCCTATCACTGCCCCTAACAACACCCAGCTGTTTACATAGACACTCCCCTATCACTGCCCCTAACAACACTCAGCTAGTTTATAGCTCCTCCCACCAGCTAGTTACATAGACACCCCCATCACTGCCCCTAACACCCAGCTAGTTTATAGCTCCTCCCACCCCGCTAGTTACATAGACACTCCCCTATCACTGCCCCTAACAGCACCCAGCTATTTACATAGACACTCCCCCATCACTGTCCCTAACAACACCCAGCTATTTACATAGACACTCCCCTATCACTGCCCCTAACAACACCCAGCTATTTACATAGACACTCCCCTATCACTGCCCCTAACAACACCCAGCTATTTACATAGACACTCCCCTATCACTGCCCCTAACAACACCCAGCTATTTACATAGACACTCCCCTATCACTGCCCCTAACAACACCCAGCTATTTACATAGACACTCCCCTATCACTGCCCCTAACAACACCCAGCTATTTACATAGACACTCCCCTATCACTGCCCCTAACAACACCCCGCTAGTTACATAGACACTCCCCTATCACTGCCCCTAACAGCACCCAGCTAGTTACATAGACACTCCCCCATCACTGCCCCTAACAGCACCCAGCTAGTTACATAGACACTCCCCCATCACTGCCCCTAACAACACCCAGCTATTTACATAGACACTCCCCTATCACTGCCCCTAACAACACCCCGCTAGTTACATAGACACTCCCCTATCACTGCCCCTAACAGCACCCAGCTAGTTACATAGACACTCCCCCATCACTGCCCCTAACAACACCCAGCTATTTACATAGACACTCCCCTATCACTGCCCCTAACAACACCCAGCTATTTACATAGACACTCCCTATCACTGCCCCTAACAACACCCAGCTATTTACATAGACACTCCCTATCACTGCCCCTAACAACACCCAGCTATTTACATAGACACTCCCTATCACTGCCCCTAACAACACCCAGCTATTTACATAGACACTCCCTATCACTGCCCCTAACAACACCCAGCTATTTACATAGACACTCCCTATCACTGCCCCTAACAACACCCAGCTAGTTACATAGACACTCCCCTATCACTGCCCCTAACAACACCCAGCTAGTTACATAGACACTCCCCTATCACTGCCCCTAACAACACCCAGCTAGTTACATAGACACTCCCTATCACTGCCCCTAACAGCACCCAGCTAGTTACATAGACACTCCCCCATCACTGCCCCTAACAACACCCAGCTATTTACATAGACACTCCCCTATCACTGCCCCTAACAACACCCAGCTATTTACATAGACACTCCCCTATCACTGCCCCTAACAACACCCAGCTATTTACATAGACACTCCCCTATCACTGCCCCTAACAACACCCAGCTATTTACATAGACACTCCCCTATCACTGCCCCTAACAACACCCAGCTATTTACATAGACACTCCCCTATCACTGCCCCTAACAACACCCAGCTATTTACATAGACACTCCCCTATCACTGCCCCTAACAACACCCAGCTAGTTTATAGCTCCTCCCTAGTTACATAGACACTACCCTATCACTGCCCCTAACAACACCCAGCTAGTTTATAGCCCCTCCCACCCAGCTAGTTTATAGCTCCTCCCACCAGCTATTTACATAGACACTCCCCTATCACTGCCCCTGTATGGACATAACACAGACAATAAGAAAGAGCTGCATGGTCACGTGCACAGAACAATAAAGGTAAATTACAGTTGACTTCATAATTAATTATTTTAAAGGATATTTAGGCAAACCAGAAAACCCCTGAAACCATGAAAATGCAAAATAATCTGCAGGCAGCATGTTATAGAGCAGGAAGAACTGAGCAGACTGATGTATAGTTTTGTGGGAGAACATTCAGTATAACTTGCCATTTATTCATTTAATTTCTTGCTCATTCTGGGCTGGCGGTCCTAACAGTGATTGACAGCCCTCCATCTATGCCTGCAGATAGGGATAGCTATCAATCAAGCAAGTGGCATTTATCACATAGACAAGCCACTAACTAATATATTGTGATTGTCCATATTGCCTCCTTTGCGAGTTGGATTAATTTTTCCATCACATTATATGGTGATTGTTTCCATGGTTACAATCACCCTGCAATCCATCAGTGGTGGCCGTGCTTACTGTTTTTTAACGATTGTCCCTGTCAAATCTTAGATACAGGACCTGCTGTATGGAAGGCAGAAACCTTACCAGTTGTTTTACAGTGGAATCTAAGGTACGGGAGTAAATAGGCTTAATCTATAGCTGAATGAAGTGAATAAGAAGTTTACTAAGCAATGATAAAGACATATGGAGTCATTAATTAACACCGGCGTTTTAGTCTTAATATCCCGTATAGCTGTCGGTGGATCCGCCACAGTTATGCAGAGGCTCAGGCATCTACATAACATCGGCGGATCTACCGCCTCTTCTAAATGTAGGATAGCTCCCCAGCTATCTTACGTTTAGACTATTTTCTACACATAAACCAGACATAGAAAATGGTAAATGAGACGCCACACCCACTTTTTTTTTACACCTAACGTGTTAAAAAGTCGCAGATAGCACCGAAAAGTACCTAATATAGGCGTATTTCTGATTAGTAAATGACCCCCATACTGTATACAGAAAAGACATATACCGATCACATACAGCATAAGATACAGAAACAGTCACTTAACCTGCACTTAATTCTCAGGAGGCTCTGGCCGGCCGGGGCCCAAGATAGTGGAATGCAAATACATAGGTAGTAGTTTCACAGACTCCTTCCTTGGAGCCTAAATGTGGTGTCCATGATTAGAAAAACGTGTCTGATTTCTTCCAAATTACAGCACCACCCCTGTCCACAGGTTATTAGCAGTATTGCAGATCTGCCCCAATGTCTCCAATAGAGCTGAGATGTGGTGGTGCTGTTTTTTGGAAGAAAGTAGCCATGCTTTTTTTAATACTGGAGAACCCCTTTAATTCTCTGTTACGTGCATGGAACTTTATATCTTTAGGCCCCTCCTAAATGGGCTCCATTGGGTAGTACGCATGTACAGTGACTTCAGCCCTAGGAATGCGGCCTAGTACCAGTTATCAGTACTACTAACTGTAGAACAATATCTGCTCAGTACAATAACAAGTAATGAATGGAAAGAACCATTAAAATACAATATCTATCTACACATACATACATAAATGTATTTATTAGGTCTCTTTCACACGAGTGTCGTGGGTGAGGGCCGGATGCGATGCAGGTGCATTGTGGGAAACCCGCACGAGTATGCATGCAATTTCAGTCAGTTTTGTCTGCGATTGTGTTCCGTTGTTCAGTTTTTCCCGTGCGAGTGCAATGTGTTTTGAACGCGCCTGATAAAAAACTGAATGTGGTACCCAGACCCGAACCTGGACTTCTTCGCTGAAGTTCGGGTTTGGGTTAGGTGTTCTGTTGATTTTATTATTTTCCCTTCTAACGTGGTTATAAGGGAAAATAATAGCATTCTTAATACAGAATGCTAACTGAAATGTCTAATGAGGGGTTAAAAAATAAAAAAAATAAACTCAACTCATCCACTTGATCGTGCAGCCGGTATCGTCTTCTTTCTTCTTCCAGCAGGACCTGCAAAAGGACCTTCGATGACGTAATCGCGCTCACCACGCAGTGAGCGCGTTGTTGTCAGCGTAGGTCCTGCTGAATGAAGATAG
The DNA here is from genome assembly GCA_033119425.1 of Bufotes viridis. NCBI lineage: Eukaryota > Metazoa > Chordata > Amphibia > Anura > Bufonidae > Bufotes > Bufotes viridis. The sequence continues at coordinate 458,295,310 of CM065590.1, forward strand.
AAGATACCGGCTGAGCGATCAAGTGGATGAGGTGAGTTTATTTTTTTATTTTTTAACCCCTCAATGGACATTTTAGTTAGCATTCTGTATTAAGAATGCTATTATTATCCCTTATAACCATGTTAGAAGGGAAAATAATACACTGAATTTACTTTAATGGGGCCTGGGGTTGCTCATCCCTATTTACTAACATCACCTCCTAGCAACCATGCGTGAAAATTGCTCCGCGTCCGCACTTGCTTGCGGATGCTATGGGATTTTCATGCAGCCCATTCATTTCTATGGGGTCTGTGTTGCGTGAAAAACGCACAATATAGAACCTGCTGCAATTTTCACGCAACGCACAAGTGATGCGTGAAAAACATCGCTCATGAACACAGCTCTATTGAAATGAATGGGGACCGGATTCAGTGGGGGTGCAATGCGTTCACGTCACGCATTGCATCCGGGCGGAAAACTCGCCTGTGTAAAAGGGGCCTTAGAATTTATTTGTGGCATTACATAATTCCTTTATGCTTTTTTCAAAAGTCTAATTAAAAACTTTAACAAAAACTGTAATAAAAGATAGATATGCAGGGGTAGCTATATAGGGGGGCCCAGTTCATAATTTTGATATGGGGCCCCATGGTTTGTCTGTACGCCACTGACCACTAGTAAGGTTAAGGTGGGGAAGGGACTGATTATCAGGTCAACCAGAAACCCTCCTAAGTGTGACCCTGCTGTATTCTATCTATTGTGGTGACTACATGTTATTGGGTCCTATGTATATTTTTTCTTCTGCTCAGTTCATCTTAAATTTCAGTCCTTGCTGACTTACATGGCTCTAGTTTTCAAAGTGTAGACTTCACACAGAATGTGAAAATTGGCTGCTGCAAGATCCCAAACAAAGACTAATACTTGTATGGGTTGTGACCAAGGTAAGGTCCTGTTCACAGCTGAATATACTTACTGTCGCTGCATTTTTGGACAAGTCCCAAACTAGGGTCTACACTCGCTTGTCTGTGGGATTCAAATTGGTTGATAAGTTTTCCCCAGGTGCCAGGGGATGCGGTCGACCTAAAGAATCAAAGACCCAAACACTTGCCGGATTCTGTGCCGGGCAACGCCAAACGAGCCAATTTTATTAGATTTACATTGTGGATCTAGCAACCCTCCCCCCCACCCCTTTTAGCCATTCATTTCAATATGTCCAATCACAAGTATTTATCAAAGCAACCAATCAGAAACATGATGGTATGAAAATTGACACGTAGACACGCACAGGCATTACTCATATATATCATGGACATGAGTCATCTATCTGCAAAAGTCCCCCGTCTGTATATATCACATTCTGCCAAGCAGTTCCCTATTTCTGCTGTCCGCCCAACTTCCTTTAACGAATCAAGTGACTATACAGTGACTCATATTTCTCAATCATAGGTTTTAGGCATAAAACTAAGAAAATGGAGATTTGACAATTTATCTATAATTAGCACCATTCATGTTCATTAACCACTTAATTTCTTTTACATTTTCCTCCTCTTGAACATAATTTTCTAATTGTCTAAAGAGAGTTTCCTAATCGACCACATTCAGTTTACACCAGGGCCTAGTGGCCATCCATTAGCTGAGGTGTACCCTACAGGCCGGACCTTATATCCCCAATATATCTGTTCTCCCAGGTGAGCACGTGTCTTCCTCCTCTTGAACACCGTCTGCTTAGGTATCCAGAGGATTCCCCCCAATGGCTACATTCTGACTTTCACATTACTTAAAGGGTAATCCCAGAGGATTCCCCCCAATGACTACAATCTGACTTTCACATTACTTAAAGGGTAATCCCAGAGGATTCCCCCCAATGGCTACAATCTGACTTTCACATTACTTAAAGGGTAATCCCAGAGGATTCCCCCCAATGACTACATTCTGACTGTCACATTACTTAAAGGGTAATCCCAGAGGATTCCCCCCAATGACTACATTCTGACTGTCACATTACTTAAAGGGTAATCCCAGAGGATTCCCCCCAATGACTACATTCTGACTTTTACATTACTTAAAGGGTAGATAATTTCATCACATATAGGACTCGTTCACACGAACTTTTTTTTGGTTTCCGTATGCGGGCCGTTTTTTTCGGTACGTACCGTCCGTATAGGGAAGCATTCATTTCAATGGCGTCCGCAAAAAAAAAAACGGAATGTACTCTGTATGCATTCCATTTCCGTTTTTCCATTCCGCAACATTTTGAGTCCGGTCCTATTATTGTCCGCAAATCACCTTCAGCGGCTCCATTCAAGTCAAACACCATCTGTTTATGATTACGAAGTTCCTGTTTTTGCAGAAAAGCGAAACGGAAACACAACGAATCCAAAAAACGAAACAACGGATAGATGAAAAACGTATCGCAAAACCATACGGTTGTGTGAACAAGCCCGTAGTGATTTTACTGAATTAAAATAATGATGGCAGTTACCGCGGGTCACATCTGATATTTCTGGTCCAGCTATCTCGCTATACACATCACACCAGTGCAGCTTTTCTCCTGCACCATAGTGACCCTCTGAACTGAAAGAGGGCTATCATTATTTCAGCAAACAGGTCATTTATTAAATAATGGCAAGTTATACAATTTTTCTATATTCTTGCTGTATCGATTCCTTATGATTTTCTGCTTGCAGTCCGTCATTGTTTCCTTCCAAAGTCCTGGTCGTGTGACGATCACACCGATCTTTGGCTTGTTGGTAAACCCATCTGTGATACCTGTACTGTAACAATACCTGCTTCTATGTGTCCATCAGAAGACCAGGACCTTATTATTTATGGAACCTTATTTGCTCAAACCGGAGTACTCAAATACAAATACATCTGTCACTCCTCCTGTTTTAACATTTGTATTTCTCATGAAATAACAATTCTGGAGCCTCGTTTCATAGACCTTCGTGTTGTGCCAGTCCTTCATTTTTCCTCAGAAATATTTATGAATAAATGGACAACTGGGTGTTACCATTCACCTTGTCAAGGGTGTGTCCCTACAAGCTCTGATACCAGTTGTAAATTTTTGTGCTCATTTCCAGGAGGAATGACACAATTCAAATTTCCTAGAAGAGAGGCTCCAGTAATTTGTAATAAAGAGTAAGGCCCCTTTTACATGGGCGTGATTTCCACACGGGTGCAATGCGTGAGGTGAACGCATTGCACCCGCACTGAATCCGGATCCATTCATTTCTATGGGGCTATGCACATGAGTGGTGATTTTCAAGCATCACTTCTGCGTTGCGTGAAAATCGCAGCATGTTCTATATTGTGCGTTTTTCACGCAACGCAGGCCCCATAGAAGTGAATGGGGCTGCGGAAAAATCGCAAGCATCCGTATGCAAGTGCGGATGCAGTGCGATTTTCCCGCAAGGTTGCTAAGAGACGGGACCCGATCTTTATTATTTTCCCTTATAACATGGTTATAAGGGAAAATAATAGCATTCTCAATACAGAATGCTTTGTAAAATGTGGATTAAGGGTTTAAAAATAAAAAAAATTAACTCACCTTATCCACTTGATCGCGTAGTTGCCGATCTCTTCTCTCTTCTTCAAGCATTAGCTGCCATCTAAAGGACCTGTGGTGACGTCACGTCACATGGTCCAATCACATGGTCCATCTTACCATGGTGATGGACTATTTGAGTGGACCATGTGATGAGCTCGGTGATGTCATCACAGGTCTTTTAGCCGGCAGCTAATGATTGAAGAAGAGAGAAGAGATCGGCAACTACGCCATCAAGTGGATAAGGTGAGTTAATTTTTTTATTTTTAACCCCTCCATCCACATTTTACTAAGCATTCTTTATTGAGAATGCTATTGTTTTCCCTTATAACCATGTTATAAGGGAAAATAATAAAATCTACAGAATACTCAACGCAAACCCGAACTTCAGTGATGAAGCCCGGGTTCGGGTCTGGGTACCAAACGTGCCGATTTTTCCCACGTGCGTGCAAAACGCATTAAAACGCTTTGCACTCGCTCCGAAAAATCGTGCATTTTCCCGCAACGCACCTGCCTCTTATCTGGGCGTCATGTTTGAAAGGGGCCTAAAGGTAGATATTAAAATAGGTCAGGAGTAGTGACGGGACCTCTCTTGCATTAACAAGACTGTTGTTTGATCAGAGAAAGTTCTTAAGGGTACGCCCACAGATGACTGAAAATACTGTAGAAAATGCTGCGGATTTTGCTATGGATCTACAGCAAAAGCTGCTGCAAAAACCTGCTTGAATTACATGGGTTTTTTTCTTCAGAAATGTCTGTGGAATTCACCTTCTCCATTGCAGATCCATGGTGGAGATCCGCAGCTATATAGACATGCCTCGGATTTCAGACCTGTTCCACAGGTCAATTTATGCTCCTCGTGATTTTTTACACAGCATATGGAGATTTATGGTACTGTACAACAAAGCGGATATGCTGCCCAAAAATCTGTGAGGCAGATTGCGGCTCTTCAGTCATGTGTGGACGTACTCTTCAAGTTAAGCCTCATTCACACGTCAGTGTTTCACAGATGTCTCCACGATCAGCACACGTCCCCATTCATTTTAGGGTCCATTTACACGTCCATAGTGTATTGCGGATCCACAAATTGCGTATCTGCAATACACCCCCCCGAAACCTCCATAGAATTGCCTATTCTTGTCCGCAATTCCGGACAAGAATAGGACATGTTCTATTTTTTTCCGGAGCCGTGGACCGGAAGTTTGCTCTCCGCATCCATTCCTGCCCCATAAAGAGTAAATGGGTCCGCACCCATTCCGCAGAATTGCGGAAGGGTTGTGAACACACTTTCACGGACATGTGAATGGACCCTTATGTGTGTATTCACGCATCAGTGTTTTAGTGTGGTCCGTGGGTCCGTGTTTTTAGCACGGATGCATGCTCTATTTTGTCCATGTTCACGGATCCATCACGTCCACTATAGTCTGTGTGTCCATGAAAACAACGGATGCAACACGGATGCCATCCGTCTTTCACAGATCATTAAGAAGAGATGCTTTGAAAATAATTTTTTAGCTGTTCAGTGTCAGTGAAATACGGACAGCAAAAAACAGACACACGGACCGAACACGGATCCTTCACGGACAGCTACACGGATGCATCACTGACCACCTGCTCATGGATTTGAGCACGACATGTGACTGAGGCTTTAGAAAGTCAGAGAATCTTCAGTCATCAGTTTGTTTTTTAGGGCCTCATTCACATGCCCATTTTTCTTCTGCTCCCAATCCTCATTTTTTGCGGATCGCAAACAGATTCGTTAATTTCTATGGGGCTGCAAAGATGTTTGTCCGCCCTGCAAATTATAGAACATGTCATATTCCTGTCCGTTTTTGTGGACAAGAATAGGCATTTCTACCGCATGTAGAAAAATGTGGCATGTATGCGGCAAAATACATATAGTTGTGTGGATGTAGCCAGAGGTTTCACATAATTGTATATTTTTAGGTTTCAGTAGAAGACAATACTTGGATTCAGGTGTATGGAGTACATTTGCACATTATACACTTGGATTCTACTAAATAAAAAACACAAAGGGGCACATTTATTAAGACAGAAGTTTTAGACGCCAGTTCTAATAAAGGCCCTGTGCTGGCGGTGGATCCGCCGAAGTTATGAAGAGGTGTCGGCGTCCAGCACCCATTCTAAGTGTAAGACTGCTTCTCAGCTTTTCTATGCCTGAGGTGTAGAAAATGGTGAATGAGATGGGCCTGCTGTGCCGGGCCCTTTCCCACCCACAATTTTAGACCTGTCGCTAGCGGGCCATTGCGCCGCCATCTGCATCTGAAACATGCCTAATTTAGTAAATGACTACCAAAGAATTTAACTACTCTTAAAAAAACACAAAAGCTAAAAGATGTATCCTTCAGCGGTATGATACAAAGATAACGTGAACGTAGGCACAATATACCAGTATAAGGCTACTTTCACAATGGCGTTTTGGTTTCCGTTTGTGAGATCCGTTCAGGGATCTCACAAGCGGTCCAAAATGGATCAGTTTTACCCTTAATGCATTCTGAAGGGAAAGAGATCTGCTCAGAATGCATCAGTTTGGCTCTCTTCTGCCTCCATTCCGCTTTGGAGCGTTTTGGTGTCCGTCTGACGAAACTGAGCCAAACACATCGGTTTTCACTGACACAATCTGGTACAATAGAAAATGGATCCGTCCCCAATTGACTTTCAATGGTGTTCAAGACGGATCCGTTTTGGCTATGTTAGAGATAATACAAACGGATCCGTTCTAAACTGATGCATGCGGTTGTATTATCTGAACGGATGCGTTTGTGCAGATCCATGACGGATCTGCACCAAACACGAGTGTGAAAGTAGCCTAACCAGCAACTCTCTTTTTATTTGCAAAACTTAAAAATTACAGTGACACGAATCACTCACAAGCTCCACTAAATAATCACTTACGCGTTTCAAACGCAACATGTATTGTAGGTCACAGCATGGTATGGCTAAGAACACATGTAACATTTGATACATGTAAGAGATTATTTTACTGGGGCTCAATATGATTTTTAATTTTTGCAAATAAAGAGAATTGCTGGTTCCACTTGAGTGCTGGATCATCGTATTCTTGAAGCTATAATAAATGACCAGGCCGGGCCAGATCTCTGCATCTGGAACACACAGAAGGAGACAAGAGACTTGCCCATGCCTGACTCCGTGTAAATCCTTAGCCATAAAAGGAACTTTTAACAGACATTTTGGCTTCTATACAATGCCATTATTTTCAGAAGATGCTCCTTCAAGGCATTTCTAGGACAATAGAATTTTTCACTTAGGGTTCCTACTACCCCAAAGCAAATTGTGTCCTGAACAACGAGGCTGGGTTGTTAAGCACAAATATGGTCAAAGATCTGGAGTTAAAGGATATTTCGTAAACGTTGCAACAAAATGAAAAATTATGTTACCTGTAATATTAATCAAATAATATAGGTGAATTCACATAGTGTTAAGTACCATTACAGACAAATCCACCGCAAAATCCGAATATAAGGCTGCAGATTTGTCCATGGCACAATGTTAAGCCATGTGTGAATCCACCTTCAAAGTTTTCCTGTGCCCTCATTGAGGAATATGTTGACCAAACTGAAACAATATCATGTATAAAAACTAGTGGACCAGCTGCGTATAGGAACCAGTCTGATCACTTCTTACATATTCTAGTGTCTACTAAATTATTGGTCCACTAACGCACCAATATGTTTTATTCTGTCTATTAAACGAAAAAACTATCCAGAAAGACCCTTCTTTATTATTAACACAACGGCTTCATTTTTCTGTCTATTAGAAAAAAAACGGAACGGCTGTCACATGATTGCCGGTCCGGTTTCTTTCTACTGATCCCTGGGAGTTGCATCACTAGGACATATGCAGAGCCACTGAATAAGTAGTGCTGGCTGGACTGTTCACTAGATGTGAACAGTCCTGTTCTACTTAAAGGGGTTGTCTGGGATTTTAAGAAAGTTGCCTAAGAGCTGGGAGTAGTATAAAATCTTCTATTGCTGTGGCGATCTCCACTGGTCCTACACCAATTACATCATCCACATGTCCACTGCAACCAATCAACTGAGCAGTGATGCTTGTACAGTATGTACGGCATGTAACTGCTGAGGCCAGTGATTGGCAGCAGCTGTTTTTGACAGCTTTGTTTAACTCTGGAACACTGCAGCTTTTCACAGGAAATATAGAGGAAAAATGGTTTAAATGTCCTGACGTTATGTAGAGGCCAGCGTTCTACATAAGTTTGACGATCCAGCGCCAGCTAAAGTGCCTATTATGACCGGTGTCAAAGACACTGGTCTTAATAAATGTGCCCCGTAGTTTAGAAGCAAGGAGAATAGTCAACTAGACATCTCTTTTCTGGCTTCTCCCCAACCAATATGGTCTGATTCACATGTCTCTCCCTACTATTCATTAAAGGGGTTATCCCATGAATAATTTAAAAAATGAAAATTAGACCCGGACAGTCCCGGACAATCTCTTTCTAACAAATCTAGAACCAGCCCTGTACCTCATATGGATCCCGAGATCTCTACATTCGCTGCTCTGCTGGATTTATATCAAGCTGGCAGCTCAATGGGCGTACCCATGCTCTCCCTATCACAGCTCAGGAGGCATGTCTCATCTCTCCCTATCACAGCTCAGGAGGCGTGTCTCATCTCTCCCTATCACAACTCAGGAGGCGTTTCTCATCTCTCCCTATCACAACTCAGGAGGCGTGTCTCATCTCTCCCTATCACAGCTCAGGAGGCGTGTCTCATCTCTCCCTATCACAACTCAGGAGGCGTTTCTCATCTCTCCCTATCACAACTCAGGAGGCGTGTCTCATCTCTCCCTATCACAGCTCAGGAGGCGTGTCTCGTCTCTCCCTATCACAGCTCAGGAGGCGTGTCTCATCTCTCCCTATCACAGCTCAGGAGGCGTGTCTCAGCTCTCCCTATCACAGCTCAGGAGGCATGTCTCATCTCTCCCTATCACAGCTCAGGAGGCGTGTCTCATCTCTCCCTATCACAGCTCAGGAGGCGTGTCTCATCTCTCCCTATCACAGCTCAGGAGGCGTGTCTCAGCTCTCCCTATCACAGCTCAGGAGGCATGTCTCATCTCTCCCTATCATAGCTCAGGAGGCAGTTGAAAGATTAAACTGAGCATGTGCCGCCTTCTTAATAAGCCGGTCAAAGAAATAAGAAATTAAGTGGTGCTATACAGATACATTTTATTGAATAACTCACTGGCTATGCAAAATTTTTATTTACATGCAATTATAAAAGTATTCAGATCCAGGTGCTGGTTTGAAAACTGTAGAATATTTTGTTGTGGGACAACTCCTTTAAGGAGGCAATTGTCATTCAGGCTGCCCAGATAACTCTTCTCCCCCTCTGACTATCCTGATAATTTCCCCCACATGTTAACCCCTTTAAGCGACAGCCTGTTTGGACCAAATGCCGGAGCCCCATTTTTCAAATTTGACATGTGTCACTTTATGTGGTAATAATTTTGGAACACTTTAACTTATCCAAGCCATTCTGAGATTGTTTTCTCGTGACACATCGAACTTCATGATAGTGGTGAATTTGAGTTGATACATTTTACCTTTATGCATAAAAAAAATCCTAAATTTGCAGAAAATTAGAAAAAATTCGCTATTTTCAAAATTTGAATTTCTTTGCTTTTAAGACCAATAGTGATACTTCATAACATGGTTATTACTTTACATTCCCCATATGACTACTTTATGTTGGCATCATTTTGTAAATGTCATTTTATTTTTCTAGGAAGTTAGAAGGCTTAGAAGTTGAGAAGCACATTTTTACGAAAATTTCCAAAACCCACTTTTTTAAGGACCATTTCAGTTATGAACTCACTTTGTGGGGTTTACATAGTAGAAACCACCCATAAATTACCACATTTTAGAAACTGCACTCCTCAGGTTATTCAAAACTGATTTTACAAACTTTATTAACCCTGTAGGTGTTCCACAAGAATTAAAGCAAAATGGAGGGAAAATTTCATTTTTTGTGGCATTTATCCATTTAAATCCAATTTTCCTTGAACACATCAAGGGTTAACAGCTAAAGAAACCTCAATATTTATTGCCCTAAGTCTGCAGTTTACAGAAACCCCCCATATGTGGTCGTAAACTGCTGTATGGGCACACAGTAGGGCTCAAAAGGAAAGGAGCGCCATATTGTGAACGGAGGGCAAATTTTGCTAAAATGGTTTTCAGGTTCCATGCCACATTTGAAGAGACCCTGAGGTACCTCTAGAAAGAAAACCCCCAAAAAGTGACCCCATTTTGGAACTACCCCCCTCAAGGAATAAATTTAGCGGTGAAGTGAATGCTTTGACCCAACAAGCGTTTCATAGAATTTAGAAACAGATGGCTGTGAAATTGAAAAATTAACTTTTATTTCCAATATAAAGTTGCTTTAGCCCAAACTTTTTCATTTTCACAAGGGGTAACAGGAGAAAATGCACCCCACAATTTGTCATGAATTTTTTCCTGAATATGGCAACACCTCATACGTGGTCATAAACCACTGTTTGAGGGAACGGCAGCATTCAGAAAGGAAGCGGCATCGGGATTTTCTAACATGTAATTTGCGGAAATTAGTTGTATTTTTTAACCAATGTAGCTGTCTGGAAACTTGTTTTTTTGTGGGACCGGCAGTAGTCATTATTGGTATAATTTTGGGGTACATATGTATGTTTAATACAATTTTCATACCATTTTTTGTGGAGATAAGGTGGGAAAAAATGGCAATTCTGTCAGTGTTTTTTATTTTTTATGCGGCTCCTCTTGTGGTAAATATTATATAATTTTTTTATTCTGTAGGTTGATACGGTTATGGCGATACCAAATTTATGTAGTTTTTTATATTTTACTACTTTTTCAGCATAAAATCTCTTTTGTGTTAAAAATAAATGATATTTTGCATTGCCATATAGTAAAGTCCATAACTTTTTTTTATTTTTTCACCAATGTAGCTGTGTGGGGGCTTGTTTTTTTGTGGGATGGGGTGTAGTTTTTATTCGTATCATTTTGGGGTACATATGTCTTTTTGATCATTTGGTATTTATTTTTTGTGGATGTAAGATGACAAAAACAACAATTCTGTCATTTTTTTCTACATAATTTTTTACGGCATTTACCGGGCAGGATTAGTAATATGATACTTATATAGATCAGGTCGTTACAGACGCGGCAATACCAATTATGTGTATTTTTTTTATTTATTTCATTTTTTTTTTTTTTTTTACTTTTTTATTTATTTGTCAAGAGAGCCATCTGAATCTTAAAGATCCAGTGGTTCTGATGGCTATACAGTGCATTGCAATAGTCATCTATTGCAATGCACTGTATAGTGTCTATTACAGTTACACTAAGGCTGATCAGACCCCCAGGATCTGATCAGCCTTAGGTGCATGGCAGCCCCGATGGAAGACAGAGGGAGCTCCCTCCCTCTCAACCCCATGGGTATTACAGGCGGCTGCTGACCGCGGCATCTATGGGGATAAACCAGCACCGATTTCAGCCGTGGCAGCAGAGTGTCAGCTGTAAATTACAGCAGACACACTCTGCTGATAGCAGCGGCTCCGTTCCTGATCCACTGCCATCAGAGCCCGCTCACAGGATCAGGCTGCAGGGGGCATCCGCCCGGGTGCCGGCTCTCAGGGGGTGCCAGAACAGAAGCAATGAGCACTTCCATCAATACATATGGAAACGCGCATTGCTTTTCCCTTTATAAGATGCAGTGCATCTTATAAAGGGAATACTAGTGAGCGTTTCCATAATGGAAACGCTCACTAGTCTGCAGGAGGAGGGGGAGAGAAGCGCTGTGAGCACTGTACAGTACTTACCCCTCCTCCTGCTCGCTCTTCTCAGGGCCCGCGCTGCCATGTCCCGGCTGCCTGCAGCATCAGGATGTACAGAGCACACTCTGACCTGACGCTGCAGGAGGTCAGGTGACTGTAGCGCGGGCCCTGAGAAGAGAAGACAGCCAGGACAGGGAGAGTGGCGACAGGAGAGGTAAATTACTTTATTATTTTACAGTCTGATCTGAGGTCTGATATGGAGGTCTAATGGGGGGTTAGGAGACATCTTATGGGGGTCTGGAGTGGTCTATGGGGGGTCTGGAGGTCTGACTGTGGGGTCTGGAGGTCTAATGGGGGTCTGGAGGTCTGCCTGGGGGGTCTGGAGGTCTAATGGGGGTCTGACTGGGGGGTCTGGAGGTCTAATCGGGGTCAGATATGGGGTCTGGAGGTCTAGTGGGAGTCTGGAGGTCTAATAGGGGTGTGGAGGTCTGATAATGGGTTCTGGTCTGCGGTCTGATATGTGGGTCTGGAGGTCATATAGAGGTCTTATCTGAGGTCTGATATTAGGTTGGGGTCTTACATGGAGGTCTGATCTGAGGTTTAAAACTAATATTTGACCCGGGACACAGATGTGAGCTCCACTTTATATGAAAAGTGTTCCTTGAGTTTATGTTCCTTTCCCCTCACCCCTTCTTTCCTCACCAACTCCCCTCTTCCACCCCCCCCCCTCACCTTCATCCCATCTTCCCCTCCCTATGCCTTCCCCATTTGTTTAAGATTCAATTCATAAAATGGACATCTCCGTGTACGAATCACTGAAACTTTGCTTTGTGATGACTGTTGATGTCACTGTCTTACTTGTGTGCAAATTCTCAAAATAAAAAAGAGATTTGAAAGAAAAAAAAAAATGGGGTTTTATATGGGGTCTGTCATAGAGGTCTAAAGTTGGTTTGGTCTGAGATTGGGGGATCTCATTTAGGGTTTTATATGGGGGTCTGATCTGAAAAGAAGGTGTGTTTTTTTTTATTACTAGTGCACAATATAAGGGGGTGTTTTTGTCTGTGTGGTAGCAGAATTTTCAGGGGGACTTTTTCTGCAGCAAAGTATTGGGGAGCACAGTGGACCTGTTGAGGGTGGCAGGATGGGGTGTTGAGAAGGTGGAGGATGATAGAAAAGTAGAAAAGTAAGATGTCTGTTTGTTAAACTCTGCAGAGACAAGGCGCGGCTGAAAGAAGTTACCATGACGGTCTGGTCTGACAGGAGAAGAAGAGGAAAGAGAATATCTACATCAGAGATGAGAAGTCACTGGATGAAATAGGTATGTGGCGCTGTATGACCCTGTATGTTCTGTAGCGCTGTATATAATGTTTTCCAAGTATGTCTTTAAAGGGGTTGTCTGCTTTTATTTTTTATTTTTTTGTCTGAGCGCTGCCTTCTCTGCTCTGTTTACCTGCTTACCACTGCAAATGCTACGGCGAGCAGAACAAAGAAAGCAGCTCTCATATGAGCACTGCCCTCTCTTCAAACAGCTGGGGACACAGAGGGCATACCACTGTGGAGGGAGCACAGAGGACATTACTAATGTGAAGAGGGCACAATTGGCATTTCTACTATAGAGGGGGCACAGAGCCAGAGGGCATTACTACAATGAAGGGGCACAGTGGGCATTATTACTGTGAAGGGGGCACAATGGGCATTATTACTGTGAAGGGGGCACAATGGGGATTTTTACTATGGAGGGGGTACAGAGGGCATTACTAGTACAGTTGGCATTATTACTGTGAAGGGGGCAAAATGAGCATTATTACTATGAAGGGGGCATAGTGGGCATTAGAACTATAAAGGGGGCACAATGGGGATTATTACTGTGAATGGGGCACAAAGAGTGCATAACTACTGTGAGAGGGCACAATGTGGGCATAACTACTGTGAGGGGGCACACATCTGTACAAAACTACTGTAAAGGTTGTACAATGAGGGCAATGGTACTGTGAGGGGGTACAAATTTTTTAAAGTATTGGGGGGTGGGGTGCCAGAGAAAGAGGGACTGGATGTATGTCTGGAGTGTAATAATATTACAGGCTACAGCTACTAGAGAGGGGTCGTTGATCCAGGGAGTACTTCTGATTGCCTGATTGGAGTCGGAAAGGAATTTTTTTCCCCTTAAGTGGGGAAAATTGGCTTGTGCCTCACAGTTTTTTTTTTTTGCCTTCTTCTAGATCAGTGGTGGCGAACCTATGGCACGGGTGCCATAGGCGGCACTCAGAGCCCTCTCTGTGGGCACCCACACCCTGGAAAAGGTCTATGGTGTACCAATATGCCTTGGACTTTTTCTGCCATCATCAGCGCGGGGCGCACTATGAACAGCACAAGCAGCGCACTGAATGTAGGCAGGCTGTTATAGCGGAGCTATGCAGTACATGAAAGATATACTATATGGGACTGTAGTATTCAGGTTACATTGCCGTGTGGGCACTTTGCGATAAATAAGTGAGTTTTGGGTTGCAGTTTGGGCACTTAGCCGCTAAAAGGTTCACCATCACTGCTCTAGATCAACTTGTAGGAAACAGGCCGAATTGGATGGACAAATGTCTTTTTTCAGCCTTATAAACTACAGTATGTTACTATATATGTGATCGCTCTCTAGTGGCTGTTCACATGTATCTTCTACATAATAGAGTAGAGACAGGTGTATTTTGTGGCTGGCACTTTTATGAGACACTATGAGGCTGTATGAGTTTTATTGTAAGCAACTTAAAAGAGTAATCTGTGCAAAACTGTTACTGTTATATGTCTCTTGTAGACCTTAACTAGTATTCTATATCTTATGCCATTCACTGACACCTCAGGCGCTGCACTAGGTATAACACAGTGTATCAGTTTTTTACATTTTACGCCTGGAAATTGACCTGCGGTGTGGATTTTGAAATCCATAGCATGTCCATTGTCTGTGTGAATATTCAGCAATGCAAAGGGTGAAATCTGGGGCAAGTCCGTGTGAAAATCTGCAACACATGCAAGTATCACATGCGGACTCTGATGTGTATTTGGTGCGCAGACGCAGCAGAAAACCCTAATGAAAATTAACGCAGAAAACCTGTCAGTTACAGCATATTTACAGGGTACACCATAAGGGTAGCTATACATGGTGCGGATTACACGTGATTACTCTCCATGGATTTTCGAGCAGAGTAATCCGCTGCATAATACAGTACTAGCAAAGTAAATGAGGTTTTCCAAATGTCATGTAGATGGTGCATATTTGGCATGGAAATTGACCTGCAGTGCAGCTTTTAAAATCCACAGTATGTCATACAGGACCGCAAAACACCTACGGTCGTGTGCATGAGGCCTTAGTCCCACACTTGTAAAAAAAGAACCATGGACATGCACATGTGAATGCTGCTCTTCCCTTTGCCCATATAGCTCTGTTTTCAAGTACTGAGGGGTCAAAACTACTCACAGGCTTCCTTTAAGAAAGCAAACACATTTCCAGGGACATATATTTCAAAGCTGGCACTGTCCCTGACAAATTAGAGCATGTAGTGATTATGACATAAGAAACATATTAACCATACATATAAATTATATGGGTCACTTTAAAGAAAAATATATTTGTTAGGTTTATCAAGGTTAAGACATTTTTTACAATGCAATAAGCAATTAACACATTTTAGACTACATACAAAAAAGGGCTGCACAGTTCTAATGTGCTGAGCCGCAATTCATACCTCAATACAAAAAAAGTGATAGCATCTGTCTGTATAAGGCCATGTTCACAAAGGGAGTTTTGCTCGTCTGTGTGAACACAGCCTAAAGCAGAATATACATAATTACTGTATTTCCATGATATCACAAAAGGTCTGTGCTGAACTCCAGCAAGAACTATGATGGACCAGTATGGATGACAACATACAGAATAGTGTAAATGCGCTGAGCGAGGAGCAATTATCAGGAAGGGACCATTCCTTCCTAATAATAGCCTGCTTGTCAGAGGAGGAGAAAGCTACATTTACATGCAGCAATCACCTCCACTGTATGGGGATGATTAATAGCTACTGCAGTGGCTCTTTCTCATACAGATTCATTGATTTAAAGGGGTTATTCAACCCCTATAATGACCCCCATGCCCGGGCCCCTCATATAGATTATACTTACTTTGCTCCCCGGCACCTGCGTCGCTCCTGATCCCCGCATGCCCGCTGCTGCATCTCCATGTTGTGCGGATCAAAAGATCCAGCGATGAGGGCGAGCAGCAAATAGCCGGCTGTAAATGGGACGAGCCTCAGTAGCATCCTGGCGGCGGCTGTGCGGGGATCGGGAGCGACGCAGATGCCAGGGAGGGGGTAAGTATAATCTATATGAGGGGCCCAGGTATTGGAGGAGAGGTCATTATAGGGGTCGGATAACACCTTTAATGTGCTGCATAAATGATGAATTCACGGCGCCAGCACATTTCCACAAGCAGATTATCAGAAATGAGCGTTCCTGGTAAGGTTCGTTCCTGGTACCCTGATCGACAATAGTGTCGGGTAAATCCGCCATAAAAGAAACATAAGAAGTAGTGTCTCTATTTAGGACTGTGCTGAAGTAATACAACTAATTCCTATATCAGACGTTTCAGATTAGAAAAGCATTTATTTAGTAATGATACATTGTATACAGTTGGACTATTACTGCACAGTGGTCTGTATTACTCCCATGCTTTAGCTATGCTGTGGAATTTGGCACCTTCGAACCTCCAGTGCCCTTTCAAATATTTCGGACGTTCCAGCATTTCCTTTCAAACTGGAATTCAAACTACTAAGCAGATGCAGAATGCTATACATGTGTGCTAAATACTCTTCACATATAGCAAATAGTATTCTATTTATACTTGCACTAAAGAGGTTTGACTCAGTTAAAATGATGATTTACTTTGTAGTTATTTTCAAGATATTAACCAATTGCTGAACTAGCAGTTCCCTAATATAATGTTAAAGGACCATTAAAGGGATTCTATCATTGAGACCAGTGGCGTACATAGAGAAGTAAGGGCCCCATAACATGGATCTAACCAGGCCCCCTACACAGGACAGAAGGGTTTCTGCCTAAACACTTTGATGACCCTTGGGTCATATTTCCACTGCTTCATTTGCTAAAAGTTGTTCCTTTAGAGGGTAGAGTCCTGACCAAGTTTTCACCTCCAGTAGAAGAGGAGATAATCCCAACTAAGACTGGGCCCCCTCTGGCCCAGTCACATGGTCTGCCGCTATGGTAGTTACTCCTTTTAATACAAGCTGGTCCACTGATTAGATGACTGCCACGGTCCGACTTCAGAAACTCTATTACCGACGAGGAAGTCCTACTTGGCCACATATTTCCCCTGCAAGTAGTGTTACATGACGGACATTTAAATGAATGACTGACCACGAAATAGATAGAAGAGCTGGGTCTGATGGAGCAAGAATCCTGCTTTGTTAGTGGGGTTTCACAAGGCGAGAATCCTCCCTGTACTTTTGACATCTATATTCATGGAAAGGGATCTTAAGTAGTTCAACAACCCCTTTAACAAGATAATATAAAATTATAATATTCTTGCCTGCAGACCATGGACATCCTTTACTGAAGCCGGTATTCTATGAACACACTATTCAGTCAGGACATCATACAGAATAAATGGAGACTGTGTTCTGCCGACAGAAGTGAGCGATGCAAACCTCCTGCCATCCTATTATGGCATTAGTCTTGCTTGTGACGGGGCAATTTTGTTAAAGAGTTCCTGTCTTCATTCGTGACATGCCACATGTTCTGGAGCATCTTTTGTTAGGCCTCTACATTGTGCCGTTCCACTGTTATTCCTTCTAAAATATATGAATCAATTGAAAACTGGGTGTTGTGATTCCCTCTAGTGAAAGTGATGTGTCTCTACACAGTCAATATTGATTGGACAATGTGCAGGGACACACCCTAAACTGGAAACACCCAGTAGTGAAGTAGTACAATGACAGAGTGATAAGAAAATATGCTCCAGAATAATTATATTACGGAAAATACAATGATTTTGTAAAACAGACCTGTCAGGCGAGGTGACTGGTCCTTTTCAATCACGTGATATTATGGAATTGCTAGTGGTGTAATTATCTAATATATTAATTACAGTGGATCTATACCAGAGCTATAATCTGAATGCAAACAACACCTTTATATCCTCAGTCTTGAATGTAAAAATATATATTTATATATCTAATGTTATAGTATATACAACAGTAGGAAGAACAGAAGCTATTTTCAAGGTCATCTTGGAAGCAGCTTCTGCCTGCCATCTTACCTTCATGTGCTTTATGATAGCACTTCTCCAGCATCTCAAACAAAATAATAATGACATATATAATGTATTTCTTGTAGAACGACTTTTTCAATCGTAAATGCTAACATTATGACAAGAAAAAGAAGACATCTTACAAAGCATTATACATCTCCTGTGAGAGCTGATTCTCCAGAACATCTCATTTGTTTTCAAGCTGATGGGTACAAATATGGGGTCTCTTCACAAATCCTATTTAGTAATACCTGACAAGTATTTCTGGGAATGTGCCAATCCATGAAGTGGGAGTAATAAAGAATATTATTAGTACGTGTCAAATCCAATGGGCCGCATGTTCACATGACAAACCCAGCAGGTGGTCATCTCATAGTCTGTCCAATGCTCCTCTGTTTAGAGCTCTTCGTTTGCGGTAAAGAAAATGTCTCTTTCTGTTACTCCCGTTTTCTTAGGTGGATGTACATGATACCACTCAACATGCTGAGCGGAAAGGCCACCCAAGCCAATACATAGCAGTGGCCAAAGGATCCTCCTTCACCCTTATCTTTATGAAATTCTGTCACATGGGTTGTATAGATGACTGCTCCAGAAAATACAGCCAGACCTGCACAAATGATACAAGCAGTCCATTATTCAGTATGTTATAGTTCAGTATGTTTTCTGATGGCCTCCTGGATCACAATGGAAATAATAATGTCAAGCAAACCCAGAAGCTGCTGGAGAAACACACAATCCACACATAGAGGTCACCACAATCCCTTGGACCATTAGGCCTCTTTCACATGAGGGATACAGAATGAGTCAGGGTCTGTTCAGGGAAAAACTGATGGTTTTTCATGCAAGTTTAATCAGTTCTGTTTGCGATTGTGTTCAATGTTTCATTTTTTTCTATCCGGATTGCATCAGTTTTTCACGCACATTAAAAAATACTGAAGAATAACACTCCACGTTTTCTAGCAACCATCAGCGAAAAACGCATCTGTATACCTTCTGTTTTTCACCCAGCCCCATTAATTTCTGAGGGGCAAAGGTTGCAATGTAGAACATGCTGCGATTTATCTTGAACTAATCGGTGAAAAAGTATGCTGATGTGCATATACCCATTGAAATGAAGGGGTCAAAAATCAGTCTAGAAAGCTGCCTGCAAACTGGATCGCATCTGGACCGAAAACTCACTTTTGTGGAATTAGCCCTAGGTACTAACCATTCCAGAAAGAAGTTTTTCCAGCTCAACATATTCTTCCCATGTGCGGAATAGACCGTACCAGTCCTTACTTGAAATATGAAGAAAACAACGGTTCCAGCATTTCGGGTAATAAACTTGGCGTTCACTTTATTCGTAATGGTCACAATTCACAGACGTGGACAACATCTCCCTCCACCGCTTAGGTTGACATGTTTCGGACTTGCCAGTCCGAAAGGTTACGAGTAAGGACTAGCAAGTCCGAAATCTGTCAAAATAAGCGGTGGAGGGAGATGTTGTCCACATCTGTGAATTGTGACTATTACAATAAAGTAAACGCCAAGTTTTTTACCCGAAATCCTGGAACCTTTGTTTTCTTCACACTAACTACTCCACATGCTTCAGACCTAGTCATCTTGGTCATCTCAGTTTGTCCCTTGTCAAAGTCCCTGGGATCATTACAATTGTCTATTTTTCCTGCTTCCAACTCATCAGTTTTAAGAACTGACTGTTCACTTGCTGCCTAATATGTGCCACCTCATGAAATGTGCCATTTTCACCATATAGACAGTTATTCACTTCACCCTTCAGTGTCTTTAAGGCCTCATGCACACGACAGTATTTTTTTGCGGTCCGCAAAACGGAATTCCGTTGTTCCGTGATCCGTGTGCGTTTTTGCTTCTGTTGTGTTTCCATCTGTCTTCCGTTTTTTTTAACGGACATGACCCAAAAGATATTACCAAAAGACAGGCTGACAATTTGCCAAATGCCTGCCAAGGGATCCGCAAAAAAATGCGGACGCGGTACACGGATGACACACGGATGGCCATCCGCATTTTTTCACGGTCCCATTGACTTGAATGGGTCTGCGAACCGTTTTTCGCAGACAAGAATAGGACAGGTTATATTTTTTTGACGGACAGTAATCACGGACCACGGACGCGGAGGACAAACGGTGTATTTGACGAATTTTCTACGGACCTATTGAAAACCAATGGGTCCGCAGAAAAGCACGAAAAACGGCTCAACGGACACGGAATCAAACAACGGTCGTGTGCATGAGGCCTAATTGTATGGCTCATCGATGTACTGTATAGTCCAGTTCATGGCTCAATCCTCCAGCTGTGTATGGTCAGCTTTAAGGTGCTGTGGCACAGTCAGTTTTTTTTTATGCTGTTTTTTAAGCCATAACCAGGAGTGGCTTAAAAAAAGAGAAGCTGTAGCTGTCTTAAAATTTCTCTCCATTTATGATCCACTCCTGATTTTGGCTTCAAAAACTGCATAAAAACCCCAAAGTGTGGCAGCATCTTCATACTTTCTAGCAGCAGTTGCTATTGGTTGGCATTAACTATTACAAGAAAACACTTCTACTAAAGCATTTTTGGCAAGGAATGGGGAATAGGCCTTTTATCCTGGGAACTAAAGCTCCTTACACAAGAACGCAGTGATATAAATCATCTTTCAGTTCACATTTTTAAGCCATGCTAAAATATAAGTTTGAAAAATAATGTATATCAATATAGGTAACACATAAATTGAAGAGGACCTATCACTAGTTCAACAAACGTAAACGGTGTGCATTGCCCAATTTAGTGGCCCCCTGAGCATTCTTTGTTTTTTGTGGATCCAACCCCCTATTCCCAATATATGACCCTCTTTGGATCTCTCTGACATACTACATTATCATACAAGACCACACTGTGTCATTAGATAATTATGACATGCACCATTTTAATGAGATCAGAGGAGACCAGGACTGGGAGGAGAAGATAATAGACCCTAGTCAGCGGGGAAGCAGAGCATTCAGGGTAGTTAAAAATTCCCTTGGGCGTTGCTGGGCCAGACCACTCCGATGCAGTCTGTCATGACTGGACAGGGTCAGAGCAATGTAGAAGACTCATCCTCAGGAGACAAGATGGTTGCTGCCTCCATGACAGACCACCACCCTTTTACACACAGGTTTTGCTAAATAAAGGTGGCCATATTTCAAAGACCGGGCGGTGAGATTCTTCGCAAAAAAGGAATGCTCATGGGCCAATGGGAGATAGGCACTGTACACGCTTAACATTTGTTGAACTAGTGACAGGTCCTCTTTACATTTCGATACAACCCAAAAAAAATTCCCAAAACAAGTTACCATTAAGCAGCGCATATATTGATCGAATACATAAAACCTACACAAATATATGGATCCAAGTATGACAAGATATATCAACACCGTCATCAAAGGATATTTTATTGGCAAATCACTTCTTCCACGGACGTTGAGTTTAATTTGTTTTATTCATGGTTTTAAAAAATTTTGTGTGTTGTCAATCATGTGAATAGATACAAGAAGTGATTTACTAATAAAATATCCTTTGATGACTCTTTAGTCTACACATTCCGTTTGGATCTATAAAAGCTAGCACTACTAATACTGTGTGAAATGATCATCGTCTTCTCATGTAATGTCTATGACTTTTATCTTTAAAGGAGTTGTCCGGGTTCAGATCTGAACCCGGACATACCCATATTTTCAGCCAGGCAGCCCTCCTCATGTAAGATCAAGCTTCAGCCCAGCTCTGATGGGCCAGCTTTAGCACTGCCCTAGCCGTTTTACAGGCTAGGGCAGCGCTAAAGCCCGCCCATCAGTGATGTCACTGGGCTTACTGCTGGGTGGAAGCCTCCACCTGGCAGCCCTAAGGAGAGCCTGGTTTGTCACCGGAACTCCTGAAAATGCCTTTGCCCTGCACGATTCAGTGCAGGGCAAAGGAGAGCATCAGAGCATGAAATCCTCCAATGCTCTTGTCAGGGGGGCTGCCTGGGTGAAATTCTGGGTATGTATGGGTTCAGCTATGAACCCGGACAACCCCTTTAAGGCAGAAGCTCTTAAAAATCATATAACTATGAGGATGTAATCCAAACGTTGTTCAAACAATCCTAAGTAAAATCACCATAATGACCATCTGAGCAGGTTGTGAGAAAGGACAAAACATGCAAGGTGTAGTAATAAGTAAAAATCAAAGATTTCATACTTACTGGCAAGAATTTGAAAGGCACCCGTTGCATAAAAGAGCCCCCCTTTTTCCATGGTGTAGAGCTGGCACATGAACAGCATGAAGGAAAAGCTGGAAAACAGGACAGAGAGCACCACCAGAGCCTGCACCGCTTGGAACCACTCTGAGGAAGGCAAGACACAAGTTACAAACTCTCAATGAGCCTCCGTTCTTCTACGCATAGTGTAATCACTCATCATTTGGTTTCTATGACACCATTAGTGGGAATACTCTGACAGGAACTATTCATGGAGGTCTTTCTTTATGGGGGACTTTGGCTATTATAATGGGAATGTGCTCAGTATTTGACTTTAGGTCTTGAGTTTCCCTGAAGTTGATGGTAAATATTGCTCAATTCCATTATTGAAGGGGTTATCCAGGATTTTGATATTGATGGCCTATGCTCAAGATAGGTCATCAATATCATATTGGCAGGGTCCGACTCCTTACACCCCCGTCGATCAGATGTGTGAAGAGCCTGAGGCACTCTATAAGTGCTCTTCCTAGGCCAAGAGCCATCGCATTAATCGGTCACATGGCCTAGGAGCAGCTCAATTTCATTTAAGTGAATGGGCCTGAGCTACAATACTAAGCCCAACCGCTCTCCAATGAACGTAGCTCTGTTTGGTAAGTTGCAAGGAAGCAGCGGTGCTCACCTGAGTTCTGGTGTGCACTGCAATTTTCTCAAAGCCAATCTCATATTGATGATGTATCCTGAGAATAGGCCATTAATAGGAAATTCCCATAAAGCCCAACAGTTCCTTTACTGTCTTGCAAACTGTATACATGAGTATGTACCTCTCTGGAGTATAGGTTGGGTAGCATCTTAGGCCCCAGGAATGCAGGTGTGCTAGGCTGTTTTAGAACTCCCATAGAAGTAGAGAGTGCTGCGAATGTGTGACTACCTCTCTATTCTCAACAGCCTGAGGACGGAAGTTGGAGGAACACTATTTTGGAGATAGGTTCCTTTTATAGCAAATTCTGAGTATATGCCATAAAGGTCTAAGGAGGGTCCATTGGTACTCAGGTGGGCGACAATGACTAAGATTACAGTAAGAAAAAACTGTTGAAATACCATTTTCCTAATGTTAATCATAATTGAATTCTGATAAAATGATTACATTTCATAGTTCAATAGTGGTATGTATAATTAATAGCGCTGCAAATGAAAAATGTACAAAAACAAATGAGATTTCATGGCTTAGTTAAAACAGTCCGACCAGTGCTGGGCCCTGGCAGCATATACAGAGATATGTCTGTGACAGATATGCCTCAGCACCAGGCTATTTGTAAGTACTTCTTAATGCCAATTCGTACATATGTATCAGAAAGATTGCTTTAGCAGTAACATCTGTAGCACATGTACATCTAAATGCTCGTCACAGATATATTGCAGGACAAGCCTGGAAACAGTCTCTTAATCAATGGTAAATGGGGCCAGAATGCAGCTTGATGTGAGGGAAAACGTATTCTGGTGCAATTGCACTTTTCACCAGTCCATAGTCCTTGATGGGTCCTGTTGTTTGCTTGCTCTGTAAAGAACTTCTCAAACAGCTGATCGGAAGGGGTCCCAGGTGTCAGACCCCCACCGATCCGGTAATGATCAGATACTTATGACCTGATTCTCAACTGAACAAACATTTATAGAAAAATTAGTTACTGATTATGTCCCATGTAAAAGACCCTAAGATCAGTTGACAAATAAGCATACTCTTGTTTGCTGGCGGATCGCACCTTTTTAAGTAAAAATAACTGTCAAGAGCAATTTCCCCATGTAATTAGAGCATGTGCTGAGTGCTGAGCCGACAATAATGAAAACAATCCTTTGTGAGGCCATTTTTAAATAATCTGTGCTCATTTTGGTCCTAGTGTCCGCAGTTCTTTACTCTCCTGGAGAACATGTTCCTTAGATGAATTGTATCATCCATAATACACTGCTTAGATGGTGGGGGCCGTGGGGTCATGACGCTCTTTGCTGTTTACATTACACGTTATCTACTTGGCGATGCAGGGTATTACGACTTTGTTCAACTTTTTCAACTTCTTTATTTAGTGAATTATTTTGTTTGCTTTTTATTTTTATTTCTATGTTTTTAAGCGTGGGGGTATGAATTATGTGTACTACTACTGAACTATGAGATCAAGTTTTATCTGAGATACTTTATTATCAAGCATATTAACAGAAAGCCTGATCTTTTACCAGGTTTTTCAGGGTGTGAAGACCCACCAGACATTGAGGGGTTTTACAGTGAGAACCTCGCTTTTGTTTGTCTCTTGAGTCCACCCTTTCATAGCAGGTCTGGCGGTGGAAAATCCCTCAAAGATAAAATAATAATGTAAAGTTGATTTGTGATTTGCATGAGTGTGTGAACCTGATCTGTGATTTTGTAATTCACAGAGGTTTACAATTCTATTTCTTTATGGCTAAATGGTCTTTGAGGATGACAGGAAAGACATGAATGTGAGTGGGCAGGACCATGGTGGCTCAGTGGTTAGCACTGGTACATTGCAGCGCTGGGGTCCTAGGTTCAAATCTGACCAAGGGAAACATCTAGATGGAGTTTGAATGTTCTCCCCTTGTTTGTGTGGCTTTCCTCCCACACTCCAAAGACATACTGATAGGGAATTAAGGCTTTGAATATCTCTGGGGACAGCAAGTAATAATAATGACTGAAAATTGCTGCAGAATAGGTTGGCGCTATATGAGCAAGAGAAAGACATAAATGTGAGAATATGTTGGCGCAATATGAGCAAGAGAAATAATATAAATAAATGTTCAAGTCCTCTAAGGGATGTTCAAGTCCTCTAAGGGGACTAAAAAGTACAGTAACAAAAAAGTGAAAAATCAGTTATTGCCAATGTACTTGATGACAGCAGACAAATGTTATACCATGACAGCTAATGTGACCAAAACGTACCATTTGTAGACACCGAGGAGCACATCCAGCTTTCTGAATTGTTGTTGAAAATGCAATCATGCCAGAGGTTCAGGGTCTCATCTTGTGAGAGCACCCACCAAGACTGGATTTACAATAAAGATGGGAAAGTTAGATTACATGTTCATTTTTACATATCATGCAGACAACAAGCGGTAAGTGAAGGTTCGGGCAGACAGGACACGATTCAGTGTTACTGTGCATACGCCAAGCTGCATCATCTTAACCCAGCCTGTTTTATAACAATATGCTGATGTGATTACAGGAGAATTTCTATGGTCAATGCAAGGATCAATCAGTCTGAAGCAAATATGTTCCATATGAACTACTGAGCACTCATTGCTTTACATGTCATTTTTTTGTAAAATTGTCTAAGAGTCAACTGCTGTGAGTCCGTGAAGATGCTAAATGATGCATAATTGCAGCCAAGCAGGCATAAATTCTAATTTAGGTTTACTTCTTTGTTAAAAGCGTTGTCTCATATTAGAAATTGATATCATATCACTAGGATATTATTAGCTGGGATCCGACCTCTGTGACTCCCATTTGATCGCTAGAACAAAGTGTCAGTGGCTCTGGAAAGCCCTGCGCTACTTCATCAGGTAACCAGTGCAGGACAGCACAGACAATGTCTGGATGCCTGTGTGCAATATTTCAGATGGTCCTCACTCGCAGTGTATCAATCCAGGAAAAACAGATGAAGCATTAGTGCCCATAATGACTGTTAAAAGACTGGCTTACAAAGAAATAGTGATGTTTTGTCCCAAAGTTACTTCCTGAAAGGGTTGAAACGTTCCCATATCTCCATATGTCATCTTTTACTCATTAAAGACTGAACATTGTACATGGATGCTGTGGCTTCATCCGTTTTCCCTGCCCTGTGCTACGCTACTTTATCTACTACTTTATCTACTGTTGGCCTTACTTGGCTTTTTCCCATGGTAGCTGCATTAATGACTATTAAGAGTCGGGTAAGTATAACCTGAGGGGCCCCGGCATTAGGGGGGTCATTATAGGTGTTGGATAACCTCTTTAATGCTAAAATTAATTATGTCAGTAAGGGGTTCTAAATGCAATTGTGTCTCCTTGAGTTGTGTACCAACAACATTTACTGCAGAAACACATTAAAAATCTAAAATAAAAAAGTGACTTTTTTGAGATTTTGGGTTTTCCCAATTTTAATGTGACTGTAAGGAGGTTAAACACTAACTGAATGGATCCTGGACTTGAAAGTGTAGGAGAACACAGGCTAGATGAAAACAAAACTTGGAGCATGACAGGAACACAGGCAGAAAATAACACAGGATCAACGCAGGTAAATCGCAATAGCGCCAGACTATCAAAAACCTTTGCTAGTCACCAGGGAACCTAAAGTTGAAGGCACCCTCTGCCTGGAGAGGTGCCTTAACTACCCAAACACCTTCAGCCATTGGCTAGGAAAGGATTTGGGAGCCCAGACACTGGCCATTTAAAAGGCTGAGGGAGCATCAGGAGGGAGCATGGGGGCAGCAGCATAGTAGGGTGCAGGAGACCAGAGGCATGGTGAGCGGTGCAGCATCCGCACCTGAAGGTGGCAGCAGGAGGGCGGCGGGCATGGACAACAGACCTTACAACCTCCATAATCCTTCATAGAAGCAGAACCTTATGCTAACTGATTTTTAATACTACAATATCTTGTCACTATATAATATTAGTCAACGACAAATGTAATAATGACTGAAAAAACAAGTCCAGTTGCCTTGATTTATTCTTTACAGATATACCATGACCTGGATAAATGAGAACACAGACAAAAATCACTGAAGAAAAATGTTGAATTTTAACCATTTAAATGTAGTTGAGGGATACTTTATCTGTCTAATTAGAAATAGATGGCTACTAGTCATGTCCATTAAATTACATGCATTTCTGACTGCCAGCTACTGTCTTTTCTCAGCGTACATGCTCTGGATGCTTTACATAAATGTTACTCACAGTGGTATGAAATGGTTGTAAATTCTGTACTAAATACAGACTCTACGTGTAATAAATACGGAATGCAAGACAGCCGCTAACGACTAAGAATCCGCTGGTCACATGGATCTCTTCATTAAGTTCTGAACAGAACCATGTGAGGTCTCAGATGACACAAAAATGGGGCATAAACATACAACAACATAAACAAAAAAGCTCTGGCATTCAATAGATGAAATTTACTGTGCTTTGTATTTGCAATTTAATATTATACAAGTGATGTTTCGGTCATACATCGACCTTTATCGGACTTGGATTTATGTGGATACAGTGTGTATGCAGGACTAGGCAAGCCAGGAAACACCACAGGAGAAAGGCTCACCCTGCTGCAATGGTAAAGGTAATGCAAAGGTAACGCCAATCTCAGGGATTTACACCTTAGATGTCCCAGACTCGGTCAATAAAGAGTTAAAGGAAATGTCACCCTCTCCAGCGTTATCATGGGGTGCTGATGGTTATCTGCTGCTGGAGGCCACCAGGTTTGCCTTTTGTGTACACCTTTTAGGCCCTACTGAGGATGGAAGAACCTAATAGTATGCCTGTCAGCATTACATTGACAAGCATAATAAACTGCAATACATAATGCAAGCGAGTGCATGGTCAAGTCCCCTAGTGGAACTTAAAAAAATATGTACAATAATAAAAATGGTAAATAAAATAGTAAAAGTAATAAAAAAATGAAAAGAAAACTAACAACTATCTAAAAAAAATCTAAAACAATGCACAAAATAATTGGTATCACCGCAACGGTAATTACCGATACTATAAAACTAGTATGTCATTTATGACACACAGAAAACTGTAAAAAGAAAAAAATCATTACAGAAGGGAGGGATTGGGAAGTCTTGAGTGCAGAGATCCTAAGACACTGCACATCAAGATGCATTTGCAATCGCAGTGGCATTAAAACTTCTCTGGGCTTAGCCCCTCACCAAACTACCTCCACATGGCACAGATTAGACCTATCCTATGATATAAAAACATACAAGCATGTAAATGATTCAGTTGATACATGAATCCTACTATAGAGGAGACTGTACTGTACTAAATGTTGAATGCAACTGAACCTAATGAATGTGAATATTGCCTTCTTCGGAGCCCATTTACAGGACATACTGGGGTCATGCAAGAAAATTGATACAACTGATGAAAAATAACACAAGAAAGAAAAATATATGTCTTTCAATACTTAAAAAGATGATGAATAAATATTAAAATGGATCCCTTTATTTCATCAAGATTTTTTAGATGACAGGAAAATGCTCCATACAACGTTCTCTGATCCAGCAAATTTACAAAAAGGATCTGATCAGTCATTCCTTCTGGTTACTGCTGTGGTGACACTCTGAGCCTGCCATTGTCTGAGTATCTGGAGCAGGCATGGACATCACATCCTTCACCCTGTGCCTGTCACACTTCCAGTGCTCCAGTAGCGGGACTGTCAATTGGGGATATTCTTCATTGACCCTCACCTCATTTTGCAGTTAAACCCTTCTTTTGTTCTGTATGCAATTGCTAGGCTGTTTCTAATGTGTTAATCAGTTTCTCTTATATATGCCTGCGCAATAGGTTTACAAGCTTTCTAAATCCTGCAAAGGTGCTACAATCTGCTCGTCTGCCCTTGTACTGACTCCTGCCTGATTCCTGGATACTGATGCTCCACCTCCTGACCTCACTCATGCCTGACCACCATAGTGACCCTGTGCTGCCTGCCCAGACCTATTAGTCTGTCACTTTCACACAAACCCTACCTCTCCCAAACAGTTTCTGACTACAAGTTTTGCCTGATCCTTTGATGCTTCACAACGGTGTCTCAGACCTCTGTGGGTCAGCTGTCAATCACACGGAGACTACTCTAAGAGGTGGCCTGGTTACTCCTCTGCAGCTAAGTCCAGATCTCTGTATAGGAGTTAAAGGGTGAATACTAGGGGACTGCCAGGATAACTCCCTTAGGATTAGCCCAAAGTCAAACCGGTTGTTGAAACAGTGGTTTCATACTCATTGTCCATAACGGTTACTAGAATTCAAATCCATAGCATGGCAAATTTAGGGGTAAAAAACAATGGATATCATAGATGACATTGATTTATGTAACATATATGATGGAATGACTGATGTTTTCCATCCATTTAAATAAATGGGACAAAAGATGGAGAAACTTCTGTGTCTGAAGATAAAGTTTATCATCAGGTGCATTAGTTTTTTTAGTCATTTGTCATCTGTTCCAACAGCACAGGTGACAAACAGACATACCTTACATGGACTTACAGTATGTGAATATAAAGGTCCCTAGATTAATGTAGATTATTAATGAGGCTGGTACTTGTAGTAGTTTGTGTAGTAGATTTAGTTTCATTGATTTATTTGCTTACATTGTCAAGGGTGGCAACGAAGAGGATGATCAAGATAGTGATATGTAGGGCAGTAACACCAAATAGGAGAAGACTCATCTTCTGATCTTCTGTGGGCAACCTGCAAAAAAAAAATCAATGACCTATTATTATTATAAGGTAAAGATCATCACACTTTGCAACCTTTATGTCAAGTAGTCATCTAATAAAAAAAATACATGTTAACAGAATTTAAAGAGAAGATTCCATTTTAGTCCTATGAATTTCCAGCTATTCTTCTTATTAGACTTTACCCTTTGCAGGCAGGAGAGATCCAGGTAACAGGACAGAGAGGCAACTGAGTAAATGCAATTTTGTGTGTTTGATCTCGCCAAGCTAAATTACAAGCACATATAAAGGTAGGTTTGGCCTGGTCAAACACAATACCAGAGGGTCTGGTGAACCCAGAAATGATTTATATAATGGTCCATGAGAAGACAACCCCATTTGTCTCTAGAATTTTTCAGTTGATTCTTAAATAATCTATTTGAATTTTTACATTTTTAATGAATATGTCAATCAATGGCAACCCTTGTCCAGTTACCCTATAAGGATGTGCAAACATCAAGGAGAGCGTACCCCACTGAGGACTCCCAGAACACTTTGGCAGGCCCATCTAGTTTATGGTCAACCATTGATATTAATGGTTGCATATACTTCCCCTCTAGAAATATATGCTTGGATATGGCTTCCCCCAGCACTAACATCTGATTGCTGAAGGTTAGAGATACCTTCACGACTCGAGAAAACCCCTTTAAGGTTATATTTACACAAGGCCAATATACAGCAGATCTTTTGTTCAACGGTAACAGCAAATTGGATGAGATTTAGCAAATCTCATCCACATTCAGCAGGAAAACTCCATGAAGCACCCACACAGAATCTGACCTGTGGTGCGCTCATTTGAAATATGTTGCATGTCTACAATTTGCTCTGTAGATTTCACCCTTTGCAATGCATAGGGTGATATTTGCAGCAAATCCATAGGGATCTGTGGGGGATATTTCTCTGCTCAGATTAAGTCCCATGTGGACATGTGGAGTAGAGAACGTGCGCATGTTTTGTCAGGAAGGAGAATGGATCGTTCAGAATCATTTCCTCTGCAGAGACCAAGGAACCCCAGTCTGACACTGAAGACTATTTGTTCTACTCATGTCAAGCTTTCAAATATTATAGATTCCAAGAAAACACTAAAGAGAACATTTCATCTCAGATACAATTTTGTGCCTTTAATCTCCAATCTATGCAGACTTAACACGGTCACACTCACAAGTGCCACTTTCTATTAGATGGCATAAATTTACGGTAGGTTTTATAGAGCAGCTGGCTAAAAGCATAAGATCTCATTAATCTTGTACCAGTTATGAACAGAATATATGAACATGGACATGACTCTCCTTCCTACAAGAAATTAATTTTATTACATTCAATGTAGTGGTCACAGCTTGTACTAAGGAATTTGTAGTAAAATATTACCGCTGGCCAGAATTATGTAATACACTATAAATTATTCTCTTTTCACCTTGGCCAGCAGGGCACTATACCAAGCTGACATTACTCACTTTTGTGACTATTATCTCAAACTACAAAATGTAATAGACCTTAAAGAGCATATTTCTCAGCAGGATCAACACTACTAAACCAGACATACTGCATGGTAGAAGTGATCCTGCTGATTAAAATGATACCTGTCTCAGGAAAATTGGTTGTGGCGGTCCAGAGAAAGAAGACTTTCATTCTTTATACAAGTGAGGGCTTCAGCGCACTGTGGGGCGTGGCCAGCTCTGAAAGGTGGAGTTGGGGTTAGGCCACACCCCTTAGTGCACTGAAGCCCTAACTTACATAAAGAATAAAAATATTTTTTCCCTGGAATTATGCAACCAATTTTCACAAGACAGGTATCATTTTAATCAGCAGAGTCAACTCTACAGTGCAGTATGCCTGGCTTAATAGTGACCACTCCTCTCAAGTCTGGCATAGTACATCAGATGTGCTAAGCAGAGCAGGCTTTAGCAGAGCAGAGCAGTCACAGGCAGGAGCAGTGATGTGTGCTCCTGCCAGTACAGCGCTCACTGCGGCCCCTATTCCTCTAGTATAGTGAAATCTGGACACCTCACACATGTCAGAGGTGTACTGGTGTATGGATTTCAGAGTGCTACAGACACCTGAACTTTCGAGAGCCTATTTTCTAAGTAAAACCGTAAAAAAAAATTAAATTACAGTATATATATAGTATAATATATATTGTATAAGTATATAACAAAAATGAATTATATGGCATTTAGGATAGTTTTTAACAAACATAATGTTAGGTATACTGTAAAGTTAAACAGCTGCAGTGACTGATCTCACATTTTCTTCTTAAATAGGTTGTCCAGCCAGGAAACATTATTTAGAAAGCAGCTTCTAACCTAATAAAAGAAGTCATACTCTTCTTACCTGATCCGCCGCCGATCCAGTTCTCATGCTTCCTGAGGTAACTGCCATTCTCTACTTCATGCTCCCTCTGGACTTATGATTGCTGCAGTCAATCAGTGTAGGGTAGTGGAATACCGCTGAAGGAGTAGGAAGTAGAGACCACCAGGGAACTCATGAAGTGCTTGAACCAAAGCGCCCGGGATCGGTGAGTATTGCTTCTTTTGTTATGGTAGAAGAGTTAAAGTCTACCTAAACTTTGAAATAGATTTTATTAAAACCTATTCTAAATATCCTTAATCATTTTTTTATGTTTTCTATGCAAAATAGCCACCTGAAGTTCAGCTTTGCAATCCGTACACTCGTAGGTGGTGTACTGGTGTACGGATTCCACTGTGGCACCCATTATACAGGCTGGAGCACATATCGCATGTCCATTCTGCTAAAGCCTGGCAAAAATGTGTTAGCAAGGCTTTAGCAGAGGGCACAGGCAGAGCAGTGGTGTGCTATGTGAGCTTCTGCCTGCGCCCTTTAATATACTTTAAGAAGCCAACCAACAATCTCATATGTTTATATGACCATGTAACCACTAGAAGCATTGTCAATTCATATTTGAGGGTACGTTATTCCCAGCTATAGGGAATACAGGGGAAGCGGCTGCTATGCGGCCCAAACTAAGAAGAGGCCAGCCGGGGAGGAGGACTGAAAAATGTTATTGTCAGGGCCCCCTCAACAGTATTATACAATGACATTATACAGTGGCATGACATATAGTATATATGTGATGGAAATGGACGGAGCCGCTGCCGGGCCTGGTCTGAGACAGCTATTGACTAGCCTCAGGAGTGAGCTTTGCATGGGAGGAGGGGGTTGCTGGGGGTCCCAGTCAGTTCTAGTTATGCCACTGATTATTCCATATTTAATAACCAAACATGTAGCTGTGACCCATTCATGCTCAGGGAATGTGTTCCAGACATAGTATTACCTATCAGATCATTGATTGCCGTTTCAGTGAAGGAACTATTTTATGTACGCACTTTC
This sequence comes from Bufotes viridis, assembly GCA_033119425.1. Classification (NCBI taxonomy): domain Eukaryota; kingdom Metazoa; phylum Chordata; class Amphibia; order Anura; family Bufonidae; genus Bufotes; species Bufotes viridis. The sequence continues at coordinate 458,327,977 of CM065590.1, forward strand.
ACAGCCCAAAATATAAATGACATATGTGAAGATTTCAGTGAATGCTCACTGTGTGGAGGAACAGGGGAGTATATAGCGTAACAGTTTTCATGCTAGGAAAGTATGACTATTTGTCAATCGCTCCACTGTTTACAGGAATGCCTCCTGATACCGAGCCAGATGAGACCAAATGTGCCCTAAGCAGAGACATTTACTGGAATCTTCAGAGTCACATTCATCTGTGAGGAACTGAACGGACACTTCTTAAAATATGTAATAAGTCGCAGTAAATAATTCATGTTTGATGGTTTTCTTGACAGTCCAAAGCCCTAGGTCACAGCAAAGTAATATGTTGGTGCCTCCCTGCCACTCAGCACTCAAGGTGCTTGCCCCATCTTCCAGCTCTGTACACAGTTTTCTTCTACAATGTGACCCTGTTGCAGTCATGCAGTCAATGGGATCTGTTTGGCTTCGTTCTCCTAGTTATCTGTTAGATCCGGCACTTCCAATATTTTCACAGTCAAAAAATATACTGTAGCAGTGGTGTGAACTAACCCTTAATAAGGCTCAAGTTAAAACTAAACGTTCACTAATATTTTCTAAGGAATGGTTTCCCCTTTTCAGAAAGCCACAATGCAGTCCTCCTTTGGAACTAAAAAGATGTAGAGGAGACATACAAGGGAGGGTATTTGGGTATACACAGACAATGAATGCAACTTTTGTGTTTTCCTAACAAAAAAAATCACAAATGAATCGCATGAAATAGTCAACCAATTTCCCATCAAAATTGGAAAATTTTGTGCAGCTGCATGCAATTACATACACATGAGTAGTCACAGCTCCGCCCCAGTCTTATCAGACATGTTATGGGCTATTATGTATGCGCCGGTTGGTTCTGTACACACTTTATTATGATTTATGTTGATTTATCTAATGGCATCTGGTTCTGTTACTATATCTATGACACAGCTTAGTTCTGTTACTGTATCTATACACACAGCTTGGCTCTGTTACTGTATCTATACACACAGCTTGGTTCTGTTAATGTATCTATGATACAGATTGGTTCTGTTACTGTATCTATGCACACAGCTTGGCTCTGTTACTGTATCTATGACACAGCTTGGTTCTGTTAATGTATCTATGATACAGATTGGATCTGTTACTGTATCTATACACAGCATGGTTCTGTTACAGTATCTATACACACCGCTTGGCTCTGTTACTGTATCTATACACACAGCTTGGATCTGTTACTGTATCTATACACAGCATGGTTCTGTTACAGTATCTATACACACAGCTTGGTTCTGTTACTGTATCTATACACACAGCTTGGTTCTGTTACAGTATTTATACACACAGCTTGGCTCTGTTACTGTATCTATACACACAGCTTGGATCTGTTACTGTATCTATACACACAGCTTCGTTCTGTTGCTGTATCTATACACACAGCTTGGTTCTGTTAATGTATCTATGATACAGATTGGTTCTGTTACTGTATCTATACACACAGCTTCGTTCTGTTGCTGTATCTATACACACAGCTTGGTTCTGTTACTGTATCTATGACATGCAGCTTGGTTCTGTTACTGTATCTATGACAGAGCTTGGTTCTGTTACTGTATCTATACACACAGCTTGTTTCTGTTACTGTATCTATGACACAGCTTGGTTCTGTTACTGTATCTATTCATGCAGCTTGGTTCTGTTACTGTATCTATACACACAGCTTGGTTCTGTCACTGTATCTATGCACACAGCTTGGATCTGTTACTGTATCTATACACACCGCTTGGTTCTGTCACTGTATCTATACACACAGCTTGGTTCTGTTACTGTATCTATACACACAGCTTGGTTCTGTTACTGTATCTATACACAACGCTTGTTTTTTTTTACTGTATCTGTACACACCCCTTGGTTCTCTTACTGTATCTATACACACAGCTTGGTTCTGTTACTGTATCTATTCATGCAGCTTGGTTCTGTTACTGTATCTATACACACAGCTTGGTTCTGTCACTGTATCTATACACACAGCTTGGTTCTGTTACTGTATCTATACACACAGCTTGGTTCTGTTACTGTATCTATACACAACGCTTGGTTTTCTTTTACTGTATCTGTACACACCCCTTGGTTCTCTTACTGTATCTATACACACAGCTCGGTTCTGTTACTGTATCTATACACACAGCTTGGTTCTGTTACTATTTCTATACACACAGCTTGGTTCTGTTACTGTTTATATACACACCGCTTGGTTCTCTTACTGTAACTATACACACATCTTGGTTCTGTTACTGTATCTATACACACCGCTTGGTTCTGTTACTGTATCTATACACACCCCTTGGTTCTCTTACTGTATCTATACACACCGCTTGGTTCTCTTACTGTATCTATGCAATCAGCTTGGTTCTGTTACTGTATCTATACACACAGCTTGGTTCTGTTACTGTATCTATACACACAGCTTGGTTCTGTTACTGTATCTATTCATGCAGCTTGGTTCTCTTACTGTATCTATGCAATCAGCTTGGTTCTGTTACTGTATCTATACACACAGCTTGGTTCTGTTACTGTATCTATACACACAGCTTGGTTCTCTTACTGTATCTATGCACACAGCTTGGTTCTGTTACTGTATCTATGCACGTAGCTTGGTTCTTTTACTGTATCTATTCATGCAGCTTGGTTATGTTACTGTATCTATGCAATCAGCTTGGTTCTGTTACTGTATCTATGCACGTAGCTTGGTTCTGTTACTGTATCTATACACACAGCTTGGTTCTGTTACTGTATCTATACACACAGCTTGGTTCTGTTACTGTATCTATATACACAGCTTGGTTCTCTTACTGTATCTATGCACACAGCTTGGTTCTCTTACTGTATCTATGCACGTAGCTTGGTTTCATTACATAGTCAAACAATTTGGTTCATACAGCTATGCCAATGGAAACATTTAAATGGTATGGCTCTTGCAATGCTGCATTCTAAAGGCCTAGAACCTAAGTGGTAATATTTGTATGAAACTATGAACTGGGACTCCAGAGTCACTTCTACTGGTGGTCCCCTGGAAACCTAGTCTGACACTGTGCTGGTCATATGTGTGCAGTCACCTTCTTCTGGTCTCTGCACAGTAATCCTCTATTCCTTGCATAGCAGGTAAAAGAAATAGCTTTCTGCAGAGGAGACATTTTTATTTGCACCTCTACAGTGAACACTGGGAAGGAAGCTATTTAATTTATCTGCTCTGTACTGAACAGAGGATCACTATGCAGAGACTTATCTGTGGGGAGAGCGATTGAGCATGCACCACTAGCAGCACATAGCTCAGTAAACGGACATTGCTATACACGTTATACACCAGGTGGCGCTGTACTGTGTAAGTAATGTCTGAACTCCTCAACGGACCATTCTTTAACAAATATGCTTCATTTCTTATAATCCCATTTCAATTACTTGCATCCCTCTCCGTGGCTAGGTTACTAACAGCGAACATGCAACACCCATATTTGCCGGTTCATTGATGAGTATATGTATATACGGCTCATAATAATACTCGGCTGCTGTGTACCTCAGTCTCTCTCGCCCTAAACCTTTATTTTTACTAAGAATTGTTGAACTTTGTCTTCCATTCGTGTGGCAGCTCCCAAATAGAATGAATGGAGATGAATAGTAATAAATATGTTCTAGTGTCGCATTTCTATTTTCCACACCAGCCCTCCCCCATCAACTCTCTGGGGGCTCTAGCTGTGCAGTTGTTGTTGTTATATCCAGTGCCCCCGTCTCCTGAACCAGGCAAGAATGTCTACAAGGTCATTAGGGTTTCCTAAGGAGCTCTGAAGAATTCTGCTTTGCAGTCAAAGGCCACTCGGCAGCAAATAGGCCACAGGATTATTTTTGTAATTTGAAAGCTCAGATGAATGAAAGTCGATGAAACTACACAAATGTAGAAAAGGAGACGGGCAAATTATTTTATTAATCTAACTTCCTGTGACTTTCACAAAAAAAAAAATCCTTGTGTTCAGCTTAAATGAAAAGCAGATGTGAGTCATCTGACCGCAGCAAGGGACCCTCCCCATGCCATGTGCTCCATGCACCGAAGATTGCATTTGTAGCTTATTTTATTCTCGTGTCTTGAATTTTCCAGTCCAAGCTTACTGTGATTATTATTTTATTTTTCAATGTTTGTATATCCATAAAGCCAAGGAGGTATAAGGAGTAGGGTCCTACAGACGCTCAGGGGGTGCTACATTACAGCTCTGCATAACTTAGAGGTTGTGCAGAGCAGTATTTGTGTGCATTAGGTCTTTCCAGACTTGCATCCAAGTTTAGGGATTGTCCATTCAAGCTCTACGGCCTAAAACACAATCACAGCTCCATTTCATTGTCCTTCTGAAATATCTATTACTAACTATCATGCCTGGTCAGGTAAAATAATAGAGAAAGCAAAGCCCCCCTTTAGATCCTATAAATGAAAGCCATTCACGTAAATCTTAGCTCCTAGTAAATTCCAATGCTGTGCCAGCTGGCACAGGCACCTTGGCCTTGTCTCAAGGACTGTGTTTGTACCATGTACCATTCAGCTGAATGTAAAGAACATATGACACATAATAGCATAGAGATGAGACTGATGTATCCGGGTCAGCATTCTGACCCTATAATCCCTGATTATCTAATATATAGATCCTAGCTGGAGTATGTACATTCTCTGTAAGGGCTCATGCCCACAAACGTATTTTCTCTCTGTGTCTGTTCTGTTTTTTTTGCAGACGTATACGGAACTGTTCAATGGGTCTGCAAAAAAAAAATGGAAGTTGCTCTGTGTGCTTTCTGTTTTTGTATGTCCGTCCCGCAAAAAAATAGAACATTTTCTATTATGGTCCGCATTAGGAGTCATGCACGCGACCATATGTAAAATACGGATGACATCCGTGTGCATTCCGTAATTTGGGGAACAGCTGGCCCCTAATAGAACAGTCCTATCCTCGTCTGTAACGTGGACAATAATAGGATATGTTCTATTTTTTTTTGCGGAACAGAAATAGGAACATAGGGAAGCGGAATGCACACGGAGTAACTTTCGTTTTTTTTTGAGCACCCATTGAAATGAATGGTTCTGCATATGATCCACAAAAAACACCCGGAAAAACGGAATTAGCCTAAGGCGAGTTTTCCGTCCGGATGTGAACGGACAGCATCAACACTGCATCTTGACCCATTCATTTCAGAGGGTATATGCATATGAACATTGTTTTTCACCGTCCATCTGTCCGTTCAGTAAATTTGCAGCATGTTCTATGTTGTCCATTTTTCACGCAACCCTAACCCATAGAAATGAATGGGGGTGCATGTTTTAGCATGTACAGATCCATGCACTGGGTGTCCAGAGAAGTGATGTGAATTAAGAACCAGCTTTCATTAGTGAACTGGAACTCCAAATTTACCAAGAAGTATAAAAATAAAATATGGGTTTTGCAACAGGATAAGGGGCGGAGATGCACTTTTTGAGGGTACTCCCTGGTTAGGCAAGAAGACAAACAGCCTGTATTCACATGCAAACGACCTTAAAGGGGTTTTGCGAGATTTACAGTCGACTGGGATGTTGGAACACTTGTGAAGCAAAAGAATGAAGGGTCCTCAGTGCTTGCCCGTCCATTGTTTTTCCAGATGTGACTGTGTCCGTGCCTGGAATTACAGTTCACGTGCTTTGTACTGTATACTGTATATAGATCACAGGTGTTACTGACCTAATGGGAACTGGCAATCGTATGTCTGTTACTAGTGACCTGCATATAGCAGCTTGCAGGAAAGAACAGTTTGTGTCTTCCTTTCCTACCTAGGATCAGTTCCCTGTCACGTACAGTAACTGAAGGCTCAGTGTTGTCATGCCCTAGTCCAGGTAATGCAAACGGGTCAGTCTGTGATTCCAAAGAGGTCTTAAAGGGGTATTCCAGCTATAACAAGTTATCCCCTATCGTGGGGCTTCTATCTGCTTAGATCAGCCTCCAGTTATTCTGAGCTTATGATGAATACTTTCACAGTGTGAGTAATCTGTTTCATTTACTCGCCTTTACCCTGATACCACTTCTTAGCATTCAGACTTCCCTCTGTGGTCTCCAGCACCATCAGACAGTGTTGTATTTGTTTGTTGCCTATGGAGAGAAGACAAGCTATAAAGAGCGGTGCAGACCAGGAAGCCGGCAAGTCTTGCTTTTCTCCATAGACAAAGTAAACAACTGGGTAAGTCTGAGAAATACAGAAAGAACTGTGAGACATAAAACCAAACAACACACTTCTCTTATGGACACCATGTACAGAAGATGGGATCTTGTGACGCCACCAGCATTGCTACAAGTCAATTTGTGAAATTCCTTCCCTCCCTGATATGCCATGGTCAACTGTGAGTGGTATTAATGTAAGGTGGAAGCACTTAGTGATCAAAGCAACTCAGCCACAATGTGGAGACCACGTAAAGTTACAGAGAGGTCACTGATTGCTGAGGCGGATAGTGTGGAAAAGTCAACAACGCTCTGCTAACTCAATAACTGCAGAGTTCCAAACCTCCCGTGACATTGACAATAGCATAAAAACTGTTAGCCAGGAGCTTCATGGCATGGGTTTCCATGGCTGACCAGCTGCAGGTGAGCCTTCCATCACCAAGAAGAGTGACAAGCTGTTGGATGAAGTGGTGTAAAGCATGCTGCCACTGGACTCTGGAGCAGTGGAAACTCGTTCTGTGGAGGGATGACTCCCACTTCTCTATCTTGCAGTTGCACGCCAGCCTGCAAAGGAAGTGTGGTGGAAGTTGTTGAAAAACATGGGAGTGGGGGTGGTGAAAATGAGTGTGGTTGTAGTCCTCATGGTGGCTTATCCATCTTCCTAGAGCTTCCTGGGCCCCACGTGCAGTGATTGGAGGGGACACCCTTTCTTCTCTTGAGACACACCCTGGAATTTCTGGGGGTCCAGCTGGTGGTGGCTGGGGTGCCCTTGATGTTAAGTAGATGGGTGCAAGGGAGGAGAGTAGTGGTTTGTAGTGGCCAGTGAATGATGGTGGAGGCAATGACCAGGCAGTTTGATTGCAATAAACAGTCTATCTTTACTGAATGGATGATGGGAGTTGTAGCACATATATCAGCAATAGGCACAGTTCTGAAGTATATCACACACCACCCTTTTCCCCAAGGTTGTATAGAGGGATGGTGATGATGGTAGTTATCCTCCCGGAGTCTCTCACAAGGGTGTGCAGTTCCATTCTCAGTAACATTTTCTGCAATTCCCAGTCTGCTAGGTGCAGATCTTAGATCAGATGGCCAGTCCACCTGTGGCGGATGCCGAAGCAATATACTATTTCAACAATCAGCAATGTTGTTTGCCATAAGTGAGCCAATACCTTTTCCGGCACAGCCATAAATTGTTTTTTAACTGTCTGTGAACGTCCATTCTCTTTCACTCAAGGGTTGTCTTCAGTTAGATTATTCTCTAGCCTGTCTCCTGCCATCTAACTAGGACTGCCAGTGTTTAGTTGGTTCCCATACATAACCCTTTGGGACATACATAGTGCAAAGAAATGAGTACTTTAACAATTAGCATATTGCTGGGGGACCCTTCTAACAAAAAAGTGAGATGTCCACATTGGACAACCACTGAATATGGCTGCTAACAGTCCCAGATTTTCAGGAATTTTCTGAAACAATCCCGGTAAATTTGGATTGTGCTGGTTCAAAATTGGGGATTAACTACCTAGTATGTGTTGCCTTAATACATAGCATATAGTTATCACTCATAGACAGGTATGATCACACATGTATTTTCATACAAGAATCACAAACAACAAGTCATAGGATTATACAATATGTTCAGTATAGTGTTAATGGTGAGACGGATGTACCATTGAATACAAGCTTCTTCAGCTTCACTTACTTCTGTTTTTAGCCATCAAGTACAATGCATTTCATTTTCTATTATATAATATATTATAATACTCAATAAATAATTAAACTCAATAAACATTATAATACCATCTGAGTTCCTTTTGATAATTGCTTTGTGAGCGCAATAACTATAGGCCACTCCTCCAATTCATCTAGGTCACCTTTTATGTCAGCCATGTGACGGCCATGACCATGTCCTATTTCACACATTGCCCACATGCCAACCCTTTGCCCACATTGCAATCCATTTCACAGACAATTGAGAATAGAGAGCACATGACAGCTCTTGGTTTTATTCCCATCTTGTCAACGAATTGCAGTTATTCCACAATCCTTCATTTATTCTTATTCTTTTCTGTCAATAGTCACAGCTTCCTTATTAAAGTAAATTCCTTTAATCTGCATTTAACAATCAATAAAGCTGAAAAATATCTTGGAACTTCTTGAGAAGACATGCAGCTCAGGTGGTCTTGGTTCTCACAGTGGAGATAACACTGGATGAATGGAGAATTATATTCAAGGTGTTATGCTGGCAGCCTGTGACCACCACCATCCCGGCTCCTCCAGGCAGGCACCTGCACAGCTTCACTTACCCTAACACTGCTGCTGGTCCAGCAGTCCAGGCCTGCTCCCCAAGCAGAGCGGGCCCTACCACCGGAGTCCTCTGTGTCTGTTCCTAGTAAGCTTCGGCCTGCTTCCTCCTGGCATCCTCTTGCTGCCTTTTGGGAGCATACATGCTTTTCCTCTGGCTCTTAAAGAACCAGCACATGCCATAATTCTTTCCAGCCTATGGCTGGTCACTTCTAAATATTTAAGGACTCTTACCCAAGAGAGTGGTACTTGAGCAATAGGTGTTCTAGCTTGCTGGTCCCTGCAAAGGTGATCTGTTCCTTTTTGTCTTCCCATGTACCAACCTCTGCCCAATTCCTGACTCTGACCCTCCCCTTCCTGACCTGACCTGTGACTGTTTACTGTATCGACCCTTTGCTGCCTGCCCTGACCTACACAGATTTCCACAATCTCTTCCTGCCTTAACCTCAGCCTATAACTGACTACAAGTTTTGGCTCAACTCCCAGTGCCCCAAAGGGATCAGCTGTTTACACTGGGATCAGTGTGGTTGTAGGTCAGCTGTAAACCATACTGGGACCACTCCAGAAGATAACGGCCTGGTAACTCCCTGCAGTGAAGTCCAGATCCTTGTATAGGGGTTAAAGGATGACTACGAGGACCGCCACGATAATGCCCTTAGCTTTAGCTCAAAGTCAAACTGAGTGGTAGACACAGTGGTTCCACACCTACTGATCGTTACACTAGAGAACGCTCCATTGGAAAAAATATGCAAATTAATGTCAGCCAGGAGGAGTGACCCATCCTGACTTTTGGGGGTTCTTGCATTCATTAGTTACAGCATGGCACTGGTTTGCTGGATGAGACATAGCTGGATGGACAAGATACCGGTTCTCAGCAGGTGTATGTTATGAATGCCTATTTTCAAGACAATGCGCCATGGTAAAAAACTAAGGAGCATAGATAACCAGCTAGTACTGTGTGAATAAATCTGCTCCATTTTATGAATTTACCTGTTAAAACTAGCGCACCCAAAATGATGAGGAGATTCTCGGTATAATCTCACTGCTGCTTTCATCATTCTACCATGCACTGGAAAAAGGAAAGTTGTAACCACAATATGGGAAGCATGGAGTTCCTATGTTCTCCATGTGCTTACACAGGATTCCTCTAGGTTCCCTGGCTTCTTAACACAGTCCAAACCCATACTGATAGGTTATCTAGCGATCAGCCCCTGTGTGTATGTATGTGTGTTTGAGATAGGGAAATCAGATTGGGGGACTATTTGGGGTCGGATGTACAGTGACAATAGTGACAGTCTCTGCAGAATATATAAGCAATGGCAAATGCAATAATTAGTTGTTATGTACAACTCCTCCCTTTTTGTCTTCTCTCATTTTCATAAATGAAGCCCATAAACTTTGCTTCAGTGATGGCACAAGTTCCAGATAGCTAGGCAACACTGAGGCTCAGTGATTAGCAGCGCTGGGGTCCTAGGTTCAAATCTGACCAAGAACAACCATCTGCATGGAGTTTGTTTGCTTTCCCTATGTTTGCATGGATATTCTACCATATTCCAAGGACATACTGAACTTCATTGGGGACAGTTAGTGGTGATAGTCTCTGCAAAGCGCTGCGGAATATGTCAGTGCTATATATAATGGGTAGATAGGTAGATACATATATAGATATTAGATACAAATCCAAATAAAGCAGCAGCTCAGTAGATTATGTGATTATGTGAACAGGGTGCAAATCCTCCGGGAAGCCAGGCGTCTCTTCCACTCAATAATACAATCCAAAGAACGAGGCAGCACTCCAACTTCACAAAGGCCTCATTGTGTAGGCCGAAACATTGCCTGGGAAATAAAGTGGGTCAGCACCGTTTCACCTGAAGTTGCAGTGCTGCCTCATTCTTTGGATTGTAGATATTAGATAGATACTAAGAAAAAGAAGCACATAAATTATTGACATTTTGGTACACACCCACAGGATATAACAAAAATTACCCCTACTGAAGATCCAGAAAAACTGGTAGCACTCCAAACTTTTATCTACCCAAATGTTCATTTGCATCATTTCAGCCCACCATCTCAGGCCTTTTTAAGACGGCTTAAGAAAGTCCAAGATGGGGGCTGAAACGTCACATGCGAACATACAGGTAAATAAATCACTACTGCTTTCACTAAATTTGAAGTGTGCAGAGATATCAATACCTCTTTAGTTTGCCTCAAATTCTAGTCTCAGTTAATCCATATTTTATATTGCCACCAGACATGTGGCAGATAGATCAGAGCATTTGCCCAAATTTACAGAATACAAGGTCAAATAGTTTTTATTTTTTAAGTTACAGGTCAAAAGTAGAAATACGAGGAATGCTGAGAAGTAACTAACCTCTCTTCTTGATTTTTAATAGAAATTAAGTTCAATTGCATAAAAAGAGATATATGCCCTGCACAGGATGCGTTCGAATATGCTTAAAGGAACAGCACAGCCAATAATGCAGACCTATGCCAATGCCCCAAACCATGCATACCATAGAAGTCAACAATCAAATTGCCTTCATCTTAATCAGCCAATCTTAAAAACATTAACTAGTGTATGCGCTGGTGCATTCAGTACTGGCCCATGTGTAAGATAGTCAACAGCATTCACTTGACAGGTAAACTGCATAGTAAGGGTTTTCTGTGATTTTAAAAAAGTTGCCTAAGAGCAGAAAATGGTAAAAAATAACCATTACTCTTTTGCTGAATCCCTTGCCACTGCGGCCAGTCCTGCATTAATGATATCACTTTCATCATTCATGTGACCACTGCAGCCAATCTCTGGCCTTAGCAATAATGCTTGTATGTACAGCACTTGATCAATGTTACTGGCTGCAGTGGTGGAGTAATGGTTATTTTTTACAACTTTCTTAAAATCCTGGACAATCATTAGTTTCCCTCAGTTAAAGGGGTCTTCCCACCAGAAGAATAGATGGCTGATCACTAGGATTTGCTATCACTTTCTGATAGGGGTGTGACTGTAGGGAATCCCACTGATCCTCTGACTGAAGGGGCACCAGAGATGAATGAATTTCTTAAAATTCGATTCTGGACCGATTCGGCCCAATCACCTGTCTGATTCGGGTCTGAATCAAATCAGTCTCTCTTTCTTTAATTCTCCGGAATTGAATCACAGAGAGTTTGGATTCATTAGAATCAGATATTGTTTTTGAAATTTGGGTTGAATTTCCATCACTAAGGGCCACAAATTTTCTCATGTCTGCCCACTGTGCAGGGGACATAGCTCCCAAAGGTCAGACCCCACTGATAATAATGTTATGGCATATCCTAGTGAAATATTATGAACATAACCATATGTGGCTATGCACCGCTCTCGCTACATAGCCATCCTGTTATCTGAGAGCTTGAAAGCATGTCTTCATTCTGTAAAGTAGATATTTTGTGCTATTACATATATACAGAAATAGTTCTGCCATAGGAAAGAATGTCCACATGGACTGTGATGGTCGGCAGACAAAAAGAATGAGTGTATTTTACTTCTGGAAAAGATAGAAACCACATGTTCATTCTGTTACAAGCCTGGAGTTCATTTCACCTCCCTCCACATCTCAGGGCCCCACAAACTACCTCCAACATCTCTGCCTCTTCTATTTCTGCAGCAGGAAAACTGAGGTTCGGCTATAGAAGGAAAAGTAGCAATGAATGTTTTTGCTTTCACATAACTCCTTCCATTAGGAGAAGTTTTAATTCATTATTCTGTCTAAATAACCAATAAATACATTTTGTCAGAATGAAATGAAAGCTATCGCATGCCAACTTATAGTATAAAGTGTGGAGACTAAGTGGGTTATAGAGAACATTTGACTGTAAATAGTAAAGTATCTTACCAAAAAGTTGTCTGGGCTCAAAAAAGTAACTTCTTTTAAGGAGATGATCTTCTCCTGCCTTTTTCTCTCTAGTGCTGTAGCTGGTCACATAGAAGTGATGCCTTAAGAGGGAGTTCAGTTTACATGAAGTGTTTGCTCTCCAGCACTCCTCCCTTCTGCTAAAAGTTGATGGAGACATACACCCTCCCACCCCACACCCATCCAAACCACACAGTCAAAGAGAACTTTGCTAGTCATATTAATCACAGCCCCCACCACCACCCTTCCCTTTTTGTAAAACTAGGCTGCTTTCCAGCACTCACATTCTGCAACTGTCTCTACAGACAGATGTTTTAGCTTAAAGGGGTGTCTCACTTCAGCAAATGGCATTTATTATGTAGAGAAAGTTACTACAAGGCACTTACTAATGTATTTTTGATTGTACACAGGGGCGCACCGAGGGGGGAGTCCAATGGGTCTGGAATCCCCCTAGAAGCAGTCATTTTTTTAAAGTTAGGGGATCAGTTAGCCAAGGCGATCGCCTCACCTAATTGGCGGTGGCAGGGCAGGGCAGTAGGAGATGAGCACTTCAATTGTGGAAGCACTCAGCTGTATATTTATCTGTATCGCCGTCCTCAGGACAGCGATACAGATGGGATGCTACGGTGGGGCAGGGGAGAGGTGTCTTCCTTCCACGTTCCTCTGATAGGATATCAGAGGCCGACTCAGGCGGCATGATAACGTCACTATCATCACGCTGCCTGAGCCGGGCAGCATACAGCGCGAGACACAGGCTGGAAGAAGCCTGCATAGCATCGCTGACAGCCGCATCCGCATGGAGGTAAGTATTAGTGTTTAGTTGGCACAATACAAGAGAGAAGAACTATGGGGGGTATCTAGGGGCAGTAAGAATGGGCATTTTTTACTGGCACTTTATATTGTGACTTTATATTGGTACCGCCAGGTACTAGGTACCGGATTGTACAAACCTGTATGTGAAAACCCTTTCATACTTGATTTTAACGTCACGAATTTATGTGTTCAGCTGTCACTTACGATCACGGCCATGGAGCGCTGTCTATATGAAGCGCAAGTGTGCGCGATGGTGTGTGAGCGGCCAGACGAAGCGCGGTATCACGTGCAAAACGGCTGTAGCCGCTAATCATCTGTAACTTGTTGTCCGCCCCTGCACCCCGCTTTGCAAGTGTCCTGTATGAGAAAGAATAAAGAATAAAGAGTGCCGCAAGATTCTTCATTATTTCTCTTCACGTTGCAGCAGCTACCTCTGTGGTGCTAGTATTTTCAGGGGGACTGTTTCTGCAGTATAGTATTGGGGAGCATAGTATTGGGAGTGGCAGGATGGGGTGTTCAGAAGATGTGAGGATGATGGAAAAGTTTGGCACCTTCAGGACTAGGAGGGAGGAAGTGAAGCTTGAGTAAAGCTAGTTTGAGTTCAGTAGCCTTATGTTGGGGCCCTGAGTATTAAGTACCGTGTGTCTGTGTAGGATGAGGGTGAGACTGACCTTCATCCTCAAAAATATGATTTCAGCTGTAGGGTGTTTGTTGGGAGTGGCCTATGATATGTAGGAGCTTATAACAATGGACTGGGCCTAAAATCTTGCACGGTGCGCTATGCCCACCACATTTTTTTCAACTCTAACACCCTCCCCCCCCCCCCCAGCCAAAATTTCTGGGTGCTCCCCTGATTGTCCATATTGGCGCCTTTGTTGGCTGGATTAATTTTTCCATCACATTATACACTGCATGTTTCCAGGGGTTATGACCACCCTGCAATCCATCAGTGGTTGCCGTGCTTGCACACTATTGGGAATAGGCGCAACACCTCCCTGCAGTGGTGGTTAGTATTAAGCGAAGTTCTTGAAACTCGATTCGACTGCTTTGCCAAATTTTACAAAAAAATTTGCTTTGTGACGAATCACTCATCACAAAGCGCATTTCTTTGTCAGAAGTGGTTGCAAAGACAGGATCCCCGTCATTGTACCCCTCAGATGCCTTGTTCATCGCTGATCGCGGCATCTGACAATGTTATGGTCTATAGAAAAAAAAATCATACTTACCTCATTCAGTTAATCGTGAAGAGTCTGCCGCCGCCAACTTGATTGAGGATCCATGGTGAAATCTTGCAGCTAATCGTGCAGCTGCCGAGCGGGGGGCCCGCTGTCTAGGGTTGCCACCCGTAGGGGAATGACCCAGACAGTCCGGGTTTGTAATCCTGTGCCAGGGTACAAGCCTTTGTCAGACCAGTGAGTGATGCGATGCTAGTGCAGGGCGGCGCTGACTGAGCCCCCACACAAGACCATAGCCAGAAAAATAAAAAATATGGCTCTATGAAAATTGCAACACAAAAACTTGATTTTTAAAAATGCTCTTATTGTGTAAAATGTAAAAAATAAAATAAAAAATAGATATATTTGGTATCGTCGCGTCCATAACAATTGGCTCTACTAAAAATATCAAATGATCTACCCCATCAAGTGAACGGTGTAAAAAAAAAAATGTATGCCAAAACTGTTTTTTTTAGTTACCTCACAAAAAACATAATATCAATCAATCAAAAAGTCATTTGTACCTCAAAATGGTTGCAAAAACGTCCCGCAAAAAACAAGCCCTAACACAAGACTATAGCCAGAAAAATGAAAAAAATGTGTAAAACTTAAAAAAAAAAACTAGACATATTTGGTATCTTTGCATCCGTATTGACCGGATCTATAAAAATATCACATGATCTACCCCATCAAGTGAACAGTGTAAAAAACAAAATAGAAAAATTGCACCAAACAGCTTTTTTTGTGACTTCACCTCCCAAAAATGAAATGAAAAGCAACCAGAAAGCCAAATGTACCCCTAAATGGTGCCAATAAAAACTACAGCTTGTCTCGCACAAAATAAGCCCTGACACAGCTCATTCAATAGAAATTAAAAAAGTTATTGCTCTTAAAAACCAGGATAAAAAATTCCATGTTAGAAAATCCAGATTCCTCTCCTTCCCTTCTGAGCACTGGCATATGCCCAAATAATATTTGGGGTGTTACTGTATTCAGGAGAAAGTAGGTAGCAAAATGTGTGTGTGTGTGTGTGTGTGTGGGGGGGGGGGGATTTTCTCCCGTTATCTTTTGTGAAAAAGAAAGTTTGGGCCTAAAGCCCTATTTTCTTGTAAAAAAAATGTAATTTATCATTTTCACATCCAAGTATTAAAAATTCTATGAAACAGCTGTTGAGTGAAGTGCTCGCTACATCCCTTAAATTATCCTTGGGTGGTGTATTTTACAAAATGTGGTCACTTTTCTGGGGTTTTCACTGTGGGGTTACCTCAGGGCCTCTTCAAATGCAACATGGTGCCCGAAGACCATTCCAGCAAAATCTGCCCTCCAAAAAGCATATGGCGCTCCTTGCCTTCTGTGCCCTGCCATGTGCCCAAACAGCGGTATACAACCACATATGGGGTGTTTCTGAAAACTGCAGAATCAGGGTCATAAATATTGAGGCTTGTTCTGTTGTTAACCCTTGATGTGTTCCAGGAAAAATTGATTAATATAGAAAATCTGCAAAAAAAGTGACATTTTTAAATTTCACCTCTATTTTGCTTTAATTCCTGTGGAAAAGGGTTAGCAACATTTCTAAAACCAGTTTTGAATAGTTTGAGGGGTGTCATTTCTAAAATGGAGTCATTTATGGGTTGGTTCTATTATGTAAGCCCCACAAAGTGACTTCAGAACTGAACTGGTCCTTAAAAATGTTGACTTTGGAAATTTTCTTAAAAATTTCAAAAATTGCTTCTAAAATTCTAAATCTTCTAGCATTCTAAAAAATAAAATTACATTACTAAAATGATGCCAACATAAAGTAGACATATGGGCAATGTTAATTAATAAATATTTTATGAGGCATTACTATCTGTCTTATAAATAAAGGTAAAACATATTGACTCAAATTTACCATTAACATGAAGTACAATGAGTCACGAGAAAAGAGTCTCTGAATGGCTTGGATAAGTAAAAGCGTTCCAAACTTATTACCACATAAAGTGACACGTCAGATTTGCAAAATTAGGCCTGGTCTGGAAGTGGTTAACATACAGACAAAAGAAAGGTATAGATTTAATCAGCACAAGAGCCCTAACAGGCAGTATGTATGGTTTAATAGGGTTGATCCTGGTGACAGAGCCTCTTTAACTTTGTCTACATGATACTTGTCATTTGCTGGAGTGAGACAACCCCTTTACCCTGGGTTCACACCTGAGCGTTTCTGAGACGTGCGTTTTACGCGCGTTTTTGTCACGCGTATTACAGCGCGTTTTTGAAAATAGGAAACGTGCGTCATACTCTGGAGACCAATTGAAAAAGGCATATCTACACTTTTTTAACGCGTGTTCCCATTGAAGTCTATGGGTGCATACGCGCAGCAAAACGCCCCAAAGAAGCTCAAGAACTTCTTTGAGCGTAGGGCGTTTTACAGCGCGTTCAGACGCGCTGTAAAACGCTCAGGTGAGAACCATGCCCATGGGGAAACATGAGTTTTCTCCTGTTGAGCATTTTACAGCACGTTCGAACGCGCTGTAAAACGCGCAAGTGTGAACTGAGGGTTAAGGATCAGAAGCAGTTACGCTGGTATGAAGAACTGAGCATCTAATGCTGTGGTTTTTGCAAAAATCTATCTTTAATGAATAAACAAGAATAGCAAATATTGAAGGTTTGGAGCAGGAATGTGTCAATGTGCTATCATTGAGGCAGAAGTTGTTTTGTGCAAAAATTGGCAAAAGTTTAAGCGTTATATAATGTATGGAGGTAATTTCTTACTTCTTAAAGCGCATCTGTCAGCAGATCTGTACCTATGACACTGGCTGACCTGTTGCATGTGTGCTTGGCAACTGAAGGCACCTGTGTTGGTCCGATGTTCATATGTGTCCGCATTGCTGAGAAAAATGTTTTAATATATGTAAATGAGCCTCTAGGAGCAAAGGGGGCGTTGTCGTTACCCCTAGAGGCTCTGCTCACTCTATAATTGAACTTTGATTGACATGGTTCTGCGTGAAGAAGCTTACATTGCCTGGCCCTTTCAATCAAAGTGCAGAGGGCACGACAGTAGCAGAAAGAACTGAGCCTCTAGGTGCCTTCAGCTGCCAAGCGCACATGTAACAGGTCAGCCAGTATCAAACCTGCTGACGGATGCCCTTTAACACTTTGCTTACACACCTTTCTCACTTTTGTAGGGGATCCACATAACAGTTTATATTACACTACTGTGTAAACCTACAACACCTCATAAATCAAAAACCACCATCTATAGTCCATAAAAATCATTCATTAGACCCTACAAAGACCACAGATATATTATCAAAAAATATATATAAATCTTTATTATTTAAATATCACAATAATATGACACAGGAACGGAATAAGGAAAAAGATGGAACAGGTGACACACCTGATACAGGGAAACAAGCAGAGCAATATGTAACCAATATACACCAATCTAATAATGGTAAATATTCAGTGCATAAATATGGAGGAATGTACTACTGCTATATCACTGCAGACCAAAGACTAATTACATAAAATTGCCCTTCTAACAAAATGGGGTACTATGGTTATCATGGGAAAAATGCCACCTAATTGTCTGAGTGCGCAATACCTATGTGTGTTGAAAGCACAAATGATGGATAAACAATTTGTTATAGTCAGGGGACATACAATCCTGAGTGGATGGAATAACAGTGCTGACACACACAGTAATTTGCACCTCAGATCAAAAGCATGATACAGTCCACAGTCCCAAATATTACATCCCAAATAGAGATATCTAAGGATGCACTGAAATGGTTAAGCAGTATAGTACATACCCATGGTATAAATGTAACAAGTGCCCTGCTAGCTGAACACCTCAACACGTGTTTCACCTTCCAGTAACAAGGATGGAGGGGTATATATACCAAGAATGGGCGGAGTAACAAACCCTGAATGCCAATATTAGTAATAATAATAAGGATCACTTGCATGGGAAGGAAATATGCGCGGCACAGGCCATGATGGCGGGATTTTCTTAACTTCATCATCCCACTCAATCCGATTTCATCATCACATTCAGTTAGGTTTCTATTGATCCAACCATCCATCCAAGGCAAAAGAAACAATAATCTAGACAACAATAAACAAATAACAATTAAAAACAAACATACCCCAACATTTAAAAATTCACGTTACAAGAAAGGTTTGAAGCTGTTATATTCATTTAACCCATCTGGAACTACGGTATTTAGCAGGGTAATCCATTTTGTCTCCTTACGGAGTAGCGCCCGCTTCACATCTCCCCCTCTGATGCCCAATCTTACTCTGTCAATACCTCTTACCCTCAATAACTTGGGTCATAGTTATGGAATCTTCGAAAATGGCGCGGCACAGATTCAAGTTGGTCCAAGTCTTGCTTCTCCACATCAACTGCAGCTCGAATTCTACTAACATGCTCCAGGATGCGTACTTTCAGTGCCCTTGTGGTCATTCCCACATAAATGGACCCACAAGGGCACGTCATCCAATAGATAACTGCTTCCGTATTGCATGTTATATGATGTACTATCTTAAATTCTTTTTCCCGATAGGAACTCCAGAAAGTGGTGGAACGAGATATGTATCCACAAGCGGCACATCTACCGCATGCATAGGATCCCCAACTTTGGCCTTTACTCCCAAATATCCCTTTAGGGAGATTGGCCACATAGTGGCTCCTAGTGAGTATGTCTCGTAACGTACGAGATCTTTTCCATGTGATCTGTGGATATGGGGGCAAGTATGTCCGCAAATCTTTGTCTGTTTGAAGAATCTGCCAATACTTTTTAAAGATAGACTGTATCCAACGCCAATTCTCATTAAAAGTGTTGATTAATCTCACTGTCTGATTTTTCACATTATCTCTCCTTCTCACCAATAACATATCCCGAGATACCTCCTTGGCTCTATTGTAACCTTCTTTTATTATATTTGAGTGGTAGCCTCTATCCAAAAACCGTTTAGACAATACTTTTGACTGTTCCTCAAATGAAGCATCCTCTGAACGGATCCGTTTCATTCTCAGAAACGGACCCCTAGGGATCGTCTGAATAACCTTTGGGTAATGTGAGGAGGAGGCATGCAGGAGAGGGTTGACAGAGGTAGACTTCCTAAATACATTGGTCATGATTTTCTCATCCAACCCCTTCCTAATCATTATGTCCAGGAAATCCACCTGTTCCAAACTATATTTCCATGTCAACTTAATGTTGAGTTTGTTGTCATTCAATCTCCATATTTATGCATTGAATATTTACCATTATTAGATTGGTGCATATTGGTTACATATTGCTCTGCTTGTTTCCCTGTATCAGGTGTGTTACCTGTTTCTATCTTTTTCCTTATTCCGTTCCTGTAGGATGTAATCAGATGTAATCTTCACAAAAAAAGCTCCACAGTTAAGGCAAACTTCTACAGCAACACTCCTGGTAGAAAGGACCTTGAAGACCTCATAGCCATGTGACCAGTAATATTTCTAGGTTACTGGTCACATGGTGATGATGTCATCTAAGGTCCTAGAGAATCGCAGCTCTCACAGTACGCTGCCTGGAGTGCCGGCAGGCATGGCATGGCAGCACCCCCTGTGTAGATGACAGCCTGACACCCGGGGCAGTGGCTAGCAGGGCTCAAGAGGCAGCTGCCCCTTTTGACCCTTGTTAAAGACGGCCCTGGACGGGAGATAGCAGTCTGGCTGTTTTATCAGCACTGCTATCTCTCCTTGACGCTGAGCGACCCCCATCCACTCATCTATCAAACATCCCCTATCAAATAATGCATATATCGTTCATAACAAACTATTTTTTGTTGTGACACTACCGAGGTGACATTACTGGTTCAATGTGTATTATAGTACATAATAATGGTAATTTCATATGTCATAATTATCATACAATTCACCCAATCCTATGGAACAATAAAAACAAATATAAAAAATAAAAAACGCACATAAAACGCAAAAATATAGAACGCACATCACCTGTTCGCTTGCTACATAATAACTGTCTATGTTAGAAAACTATCCAAGTGATATATGTGAACGGTAATTTTATATGCCATAGCCTATTTATTTTTATGGAAAAACAAAATCGAAAAAAAAACGCAATGGAAGAATAAAAATCGCATATTGGATAATTTAATGTTTTTTTTTGTAGTTTTGCTTTGTAGAAATACACTAAATGGCGGTAAGACTCTTTGCAGCACCATGCGCAGTATGTGTGAATGCACCTTTACGGTACCTGTACACATTGCAGATTACACACAGTTTTTTCCTCATGGATTACTGAGCAGAAAAACCGCAGCTTAAAGGGTTTCTGTCACCAGGATTACACATTATAAGCTGTCTGACATTAGCTATGTGCTTTTGTCTTTCAAAAGCACATAGCTTTTGTCCGTTGCCCTGCTCCTAGCGGCTCCGTGCGGCAACCTGCTGGCACGCCCCTTCTTTCTTTGATTGACAGTGCCGGGCAGCGATCCTCTCCTGCCTCCGGCACTGTCTCCCTGCTAAATCCTGCGCCGCCGCTCTGTATTCGGCACAGGCACGGTGAGCTGAGGACAGCAGGCACCAGCGTCCTGCCCGGCACCAAGATCGCTGCCCGGCACTGGCAATCAAAGAAAGAAGGGGTGTGCCAGCAGGTTGCCGCACGGAGCCGCTAGGAGCAGGGCAACGCCCCCCCTGCTCCTAGAGGCTAATTTACATATTATAAAAAGACGTTTTTTAGCCTAAAAATACATCGGATTTTTATAAAAAAGACATTATCAAGCTGCTCTGACATTAGCACATAGCTAATGTCAGACAGCTTATAATGTCAAAACTTGATGACAGAAGCCCTTTAATGCAGTACGAGCAAAAGGTCTGAGAATAGACAGATCTCATGTACACTTTGTGGATTTCATATGCGCCGATATTGACCTGTCGTGCTTATTTCCAAACCTGCAGTTTCAGCTTTTTCAAATGGAAGGGTTAGATCTGTGGCAAAACCGCATCAAATCTGCAAGAAATCCACACGGAAATTTGTGCGATCTTCTGCATCCTTGTGCATGTAACCTTAAAGGGATTGCCTCACTTCAGTAAGTGGTATTTATTACGTAGAGACATATAGAGATTAGAGAACAATAATGTATTGTGATTGTCCATGTTGCCTCCTTTGCTGGTTGGATTCATTTTTCCATCTCATTATACACTGCTCGTTTCCAGGGTTACAGACCATCCTGCAATCCAGCAGCGGTAGCCGTGCTTGTGCACTATATGAAAAAGTGTGCAAGTACGGCCACCATTATGCAGCTGTATCCCCTGGGTAAAAGCAGTGTATAATGTGATGAAAAATGAATCCAGCCAGCAAAGGGAGCAATACGGACAATCACAATCCATTAGTAACTGCCTTGTATTAACTTTCTGTACATGATAGATGCCAGTTGCTGAAGTGACACAACCCCTTTAAGGATACTTCCACACAGGAAGTATTTTGCTGCAGAAAATCCGCAGTGGATTTTGCTGTGGATCTGAGGATGTTGGACATGGATGTTCTGCATCGCAAATGATGGAATCTGTGGTGGAAATTATCTATTTCTAATAGTCAATTTCTATATGGATTTTTATGCAGTGTGGGGGTGGGATTTGTTGAAGTCTCAAGCTTTGCCGCTTCTGTATGGAAACCTGTTTCAGAAAATCCACGTGTGGGCGTATTCCTGAGATCAGCAGTACCCCTGCCAACCCTCATCTCCTTCCAAAGATATCTCCTCATGCCCACTCGGATCAGGTCAGCATGCATGTGCATTGCCCTAGAGAGAGAATGACCACCAAACGCACCTGGACCATTTTCATTATGAATCCATCATGCTTGATGAGTTAACATGTTTCCTCAACAACAGATGCCGGGAGACGCTGGGACTGTCTCCTCTACATGTCAGATTATTGGTGGAGGCAATCTATGTATAAAGTTACAGCCGTTTAATTTTTAATGGTATTTCTATGCATTAGGTATCTCGGATATATATATATATAATGGTGCTGTGGTTAACACTGTTACCTTGCAGTCAAGCGTCTCACAGCAGAATTCACAATACACACAATGACAAATGGCGTACACTGGGGTGGCTTATCTAAGGCTTCCTTCCTTTGTGCTGTTTTTTTTTGGGGGGCCACAACTAGAGCACGCTGTGTTTTGAAAAGGAAAAACAAAAAATGTATCAAAAGTGCTAAAAAACTCAAAAAGAGCACTTGTTTGTAGTGTGTTTTAAATTTTGCCATTTATTGACATTTGACTGTGGCTATTTTAGAAAAAAAAAAAGAAAATGCTGGAAAAAAATTCTGTAAAAAGATATATATTTTTTTAAATATTAGGTGTTAAAATATAGTAAGAATCCTAGATAACCCCTTTAAGGTGTCTCTGGTCTTTGAAAACCTTTTGCTATGTCATTGTGACATATTAAAGGTTTGATCGGTGGGAGTCTGAGAGCTGAGACCCCCACTGACTGCTGGGAGGAGAGAGAAGCGCTGCTTAGGTGAGGGCTGTTCTCTTCTCGTTCTAATGATTGGTGTAGATCCCAGCACTTAGACCCCACCGATCAAACCTTGGATATGTCACTATGAAATAGTGCAGTGACACTTTAAAGATGACCTGTAACCTCTCCCGACATGTCCTTGTAGTCCCCATGTAATAACAGTTCTGGAACATGTATTCTCACAACTCAATGATGTGTCATCCCTTTATTATTGCTGCTAAAAGTCATGAAACAATTTCTAGCAGTCTGAAACTATCCAATCAGTGCTGCCATTGTCAGACTAGGCAAACCCCCCTGCCCCCCCACACACACACTGGTAACACCCATCTGGACCTACATTGTGAAGAGTTAGTGATCTATTCATAGCTTTTAGTAGGAATAATAAAGGAATGGTATAACACAGAGTCATAAGAATAGATGCTTCAGAATTATTATTACATGGGGGATGCAAGTAGTTACTAAGACACACATGTCTGGAGAGGGAACAGGTCCTCTTTAAGCCACAGGATACTTTTTTTCCTGGTGTGCAAAAACATATCCTTCTGACGTAGCCAATAAATGTTCTGTGCAAAGTGGCAAGGGTGGAAGTATGAAAAGAACTTACACGGCAAGTAATAGCATTCATTTACATAATTATGTATATGTTAAGTTTCCCTTAATAAATTACAATATGCATAAATGCATTAGTAGATGTAGTAGTGTAGAAGAGTTACATTTCATAGGCACTTTGCTGATTTTGAGTTACAGAATAAAGCGATTACATTTACATACTGGCTCCTAAAATCTGATCAGCGAAGACTGGCGTTTCTCTAGTCTTAACCCATCCTATATTGGAGTAAAACATGCCTAATTTATTAGGAGGCACAACCCTCAGAAACTGAAATCTACATCTGCTATAAGCAAATATAGAATTCTGCTATGATTTGTCCCAATTTCTGCAGTAACGTAGTAAATATCTTGCTGCACTGGAGAACAAGCTCTTCCGACCCCTTTTGAGAAGCAGCAAGAGTTGAGAAAAGTCAGGAATTATTGCGCAAATACAGTTGTGTTCAAAATTATTCAACCCCCAATGCTGTAAAGGGTTTTAGGGAATTTAGTGTACATTTGTAATTATGTTCAGAATGAAATCTTACAAGGACTTTTTAAAGAACCAAATGCAACTAAAATGACATCAATTGTTTTTGTAATACAGTATTAAATGTTTTTTTTGTGATTTCTTCATTGACACAATTATTCAACCCCTTAAAGACGACCACTCTTAAGAACAGAGGTTCATTCAAGTGTTTTCGATCAGGTATTGAAAACACCTGTGGATGTCAAGGAGCAGCAATCAAGCATAATAAGCACCAATTAGGCAGATGTAAAATGACTGTGATACTCAGCTCCTTCTAGACATTTACTGGTGTGTTTACAGACATGGTGAAGTCAAGAGAATGGTCCAGGAAGACAAGAGAAGAGGTGATTTCTCTTCACAGGAAGGGCAATGGCTATAAGAAGATTACAAAGATGTTAAACATACCAAGAGACACCATAGGAAGCATCATTCGCAAATTCAAGGCAAAGGGCGCTGTTGAAACGCTACCTGGTCGTGGCAGAAAGAGGATGCTGACTTCAACTGCTGTGCTCTACCTGAAGCGCAAAGTGGAGAAAAGTCCCCGTGTGACTGCTGAGGAACTGAAAAAAGATTTGTCAGATGCGGGTACTGAAGTTTCAGCTCAGACAATAAGGCGCACACTGCGTAATGAAGGCCTCCATGCCAGAACTCCCAGGCGCACCCCTTGCTGTCTCCAAAGAATAAGAAGAGTCGACTGCAGTATGCCAAAAGTCATGTGGACAAACCACAAAAGTTTTGGGATAGTGTTCTGTGGACTGATGAAACAAAATTAGAACTGTTTGGGCCCATGGATCAACGCTATGTTTGGAGGAGGAAGAACAAGGCCTATGAAGAAAAGAACACCTTGCCTACTGTGAAGCATGGCGGGGGGTCAATCATGCTTTGGGGCTGTTTTGCTTCTACATGTACAGGGAAGCTTCAGCGTGTGCAAGGTACCATGAATTCTCTTCAGTACCAGGAGATATTGGATGAAAATGTGATGCAGTCCGTCACAAACCTAAAGCTTGGGAGACGTTGGACCTTTCAACAGGACAATTATCCCAATCATACCTCCAAGTCCACTAGACCATGGTTGCAGATTATTGGCTGGAACATTTTGAAGTAGCCATCGCAGTCACCAGACTTAAATCCGATTGAGAACCTCTGGTGGGACTTAAAGAAAGCAGTTGCAGCGCGCAAGCCTAAGAATGTGACTGAACTGGAGGCTTTTGCCCATGAAGAATGGGCAAAGATACCCGTAGATCGCTGCAAGACACTTGTGCCAAGCTATGCTTCACGTTTAAAAGCTGTTATAACTGGAAAAGGATGTTGTACTAAGTACTAAGATTGAATGTCACTTGGGGGTTGAATAAAACTGATAATAATGTGAGCACAGAAAAGACATTTGTGGTTATTTCATTATAAATGTTATGTTATATTTGTCTGACTTACAAGTGCCTATTTGATTTAATTGTAAACAAGATGACTGAAATGATCAAAATCAATGTCAAACTGGCCAAAACACTCAATTTCAGTGGGGGTTGAATAATTTTGAACACAACTGTATGAGGTGCACCAGAATTCAGACTTTTAATGACTTTTACAATAAATACCTTGGGGCACATTTATTAAGACCAGCTTTTTAGGCGTCGGTCTTACTAAGCCCCTGCGCTGGGAGTGGATCGCCGAAGTTATGTACAGTAAAGACACTGGTCTCTACATAAATTCGGCATATCCACTGATCATTCTAAAAGTAAGATAGCTTCATTGCTGTCTTAAATTTAGGCCATTTTCTATGCCTAAACCAGGCGTAGAAAATGATGAATGACACGGGCCTGCCGACCAGTCCCCTTTGTGGTGTGAGCGGGGAAGAAGTTGCAGATTCTGCCACAACATGGCGTGTGACAGAATCTGCCCCAGATATACACCACAAAAGTGGCATATATCTGTTCGTAAATGACCCCCTTATGCTTATTAAATATATAAAGCTGACCATATATGAGACATGGTTGCAGAATATATATTTGCTTCCATAAGGGGTTTTATGGCTCATTCACACAGGCATAATATGACTCCTCTTATTTTGGCGGTCCCTGTCCATCGCTATTATTCATTGAGGTACAACTACTCCCATTTCTGCTACCACCACTCCTCTCCGTGCTGTGTGCAGTTGCACGGCTGCATCTAATTGTAATCAGCTTCTGTTATAAATTCTGCTTTGCCCTCTCACTCTTTGCCACAGCTTAGGTCCCCAGTTCTCTAGTTAACCAGTGGAAGTCTGCTATTCTGTCTGCCTATCAAATACCAAACTTCTGCCAGTTTACGGATTCTGATACTCTGCTGCCTTCCGTGACCTCAGATTTTTTCCCCCGGATTTCCACAAACTCAGCCTGCCCTGATCTAGGCCTGTTTTCCTAACTTCAAGTGTTGCCTAATCCTTGGTAATTCAAACCGCTGTCTCTGACCCCTGTGGGTCAGCTGCCAATAACACCGGGACTATTCCTGGAGGTAGTGGCCTGGTTGGTTCCCTGTAGCGAAGTCCAGATCCCTGTACAGAGGTTAAATACCAGGGGACTGCCAGGGAAACCCACTTAGGTTTAGCTAAACTGGTTAGTTCTCATAGTGTGTACATGCCCACTGTCTGTAGCATTAAGCTCTGACCATGGATCTAACTGGCCCACCCCAAATGGGTTTGAAGTGATTCAAGAGCTGGCTCTACAGAGTGACCACCATAATCATCTACCGGACATTATGCATGACACATCCACCCGCTTGAACGCCCTGACAACTGCCACAGTGCTACAGTAACCACCAGTAGCAACCATGGTGCCAGTACCACCTCCTCAAACTATCCCCAGAGGAGCCCTCATCTGTCACCTCCCCCACTCTTTGACAGTGGTCCCAAGCTATGTTGTGAATTTATAAACCATTCATTTAGAGTTTTTGACCTATCCATGTGCCAGTAAAAAGTGCAAATTCTCCCCCCCCCACCCATCATGGGCCAGTCTCCTCTCTGCTGCCACCTCCCCCCATGTGCCAGTAAAAAGTGCCAACTCTTCCCCCATCATGTGCCAGTCTCCTCTCTGCTGCCACCTCCCCCCATGTGCCAGTAATAAGTGCCAATTCCCCCCCCCATCATGTGCCAGTCTTCTCTCTGCTGCCACCCCCCATGTGCCAGTAATAAGTGCCAATTGGAAGCGTTCATCTCCTGCTGTGACCGGCTGCCGCCACCACAGCCTACATTCTCAGGGGGGCCAGCTGCTAAATGGCCAAAACACCCGGCGGGCCGGATCAGTGTCCTCGGTGGGCAGTTTAAGGACCCCTGTTATGGAGTGTTGTAGCACTTCTAGGGTGAGCACTGTGTCCTCACTGTTTACCTGCTCGCCGTTCACAATGCAGCTATGAGCAGTGTAATTACAGCTACTCCATCCCATTCACTTCAATGAGACGGCTCCCTTCTATTCAAGCAAATAGGATACAGCCGTCCCATTGAAGTGAATGTGATGACTGAGATGTAATTGCACTACTCGTCTCGCCGCTGCGATTTTGACGGCGAGCTGGTAAACAGTGAAGATAAGGCTGCTCTTGTATGAGAGCTGTGTTCTCTTTTAACAGATGATTGGGGGGGGGGGGGGTTGTGCTGGGAGCTGGGCCCCCATAGATCTGACAATGATGAACTATCCTGAGAATCGGTCATCAAATATAGGAAACAGGACAACCCCTTTAATACAGTATTCTTGACATTGGACTTTATCATTCATATGCCAGTACGGCATCTTCTGGTTGAAACTTCACTTATCCGTGTCTAATAGACATTTTTCTCACGCAGCGACATTTGCAGAAACTTTGCTTTATTTAAGCGCCTACGAGACTGCAAATTGATAAAAATTATCCTCTCAAAGTCATGAGAAATGTCCTGTATAGTACTCAGCTGTCCCAGCTAAATTGCTCTGGAGTGTATTCATTAATTTTTTTTTTCAACTTTCTCTTTGACTAAATTCTGTATCAAATTGCCTACATCAATCAATCACTTCTTTAATTAATGTGCATCCATGATTTTTCAGCGTTTCTCACTGTGTGAATATATGATTGCCTTTGTACCTGTTCTACAGGTTTTATACCTAATTTTGATGGATGTTCTTCCCTAGACGGAGCTGGTCCATTGTAATGAATTGTGACTGTTGTTGTTATTATTACCACTTATAATATTACTGTATAGTCTGAACTGATGACACACGGCTACATTACAGTACTGCTGACTGCATATGGTGTCATTTGCATTTAATGCATGTATCAATAACTTTATTATACAAGATTTCTTAATATACTCACCCACAGTGGTCAGTACACATTTTTATACGAGATCATAAGCAAAAGACACCTCTTAAACCTCTGAATTGAGAATGACTGAACATGATTGAACCAATAGGGGCCTCATTTATCAAATATGTCTATGGGTACATTCAGACCGCATTTTTTCATGCAGATCTAAAGGCTCTTTCACACTAGCGTTTTTGTTTTCCGGTATAGAGATCCGTCGTCGGGTCTCTATGCCGGAAAAATCCTGATCAGGATTATCCCAATGCATTCTGAATGGAGAGAAATCCGTTCAGGATGCATCAGGATGTCTTCAGTTCAGGACCGGAACGTTTTTTTGGCCGGAGAA
Organism: Bufotes viridis; assembly: GCA_033119425.1. Classification (NCBI taxonomy): domain Eukaryota; kingdom Metazoa; phylum Chordata; class Amphibia; order Anura; family Bufonidae; genus Bufotes; species Bufotes viridis. The sequence goes on from CM065590.1 coordinate 458,356,668, forward strand.
AATACCGCAGCATGCTGCGCTTTTTGCTCCGGCCAAAAATCCTGAACACTTGCCGCAAGGCCGGTTACGGAATTAATGTCCATTGAAAGGCAGTAATCCGGATCCGGCCTTAAGCTAAACGTCGCTTTTTCTCAATAGTTACCATGGCAGCCAGGACGCTAAAGTCCCAGCTGCCATGGTAAAGTGTAGTGGGGAGCAGGGGAGCAGTATACTTACAGTCCGTGCGGCTCCCGGGGCGCTCCAGAGTGACGTCAGGGCGCCCTACACGCATGGATCACGTGATCGCATGGATCACGTGATCCATGCGCATGGGGCGCTCTGACGTCATTGTGGAGCGCCCCGGGAGCCGCACGGACTGTAAGTATACTGCTCCCCCGCTCCCCACTACTACTATGGCAACCAGGACTTTAATAGCGTCCTGGCTGCCATAGTAACCTCAAAGCATTTCGAAGACTGATCAGGATCCGGATCAGTCTTCTAATGCTTTCAGGCGACTTGCGTTCTGACGGATCCGGCAGGACGGAAGTGCCTGCCGGATCTTTAGAACGCAAGTGTGAAAGAGGCCTTAGCGAATATTCCGAACTGAAATCCATATGAAATCTGCTTCCCAATGTTTTTAATGGGAAATCTGTGCTGTATAGACACAATTTGCAGTGTTGCAAATCCTTGGACTTTGGCTGAATATTTGGCAGATTTTTTGCCCACTTTGTATCCTAACAGAAAGGCTTTCTGCCTGTAGTAACCAATCACAGGGCAGATTTCATTTATCCAAAAGTACAGGTCTTCAGGGAGCTGTTTCTCCCGTTCTCTTCACAGTAAACTGAAAAAGCACAGTGCGCATTCTCTAATATGAACGTTTACGTCCAGCTCCTCAACCAGGAAGTAGATTTTACTTTAGGCTCGAGCTGCTGGAGTTGACGCAGCCCGTCCAGGGACGAGCTTCAGAAGCAAATACCTGATGGCAGCCATTGTAGGGTCCCACTATGATAATTCCCTAGCAAAAATGAGCCTCTTTTGATAAATAAAGGTAGTTATGATTTTTTTTTTTTATGACATAATTTATTTTTTTATTATTTGTTTTGTTTCCCGGAGAACCCCTTTAAGGGTGGTCCACACATGTTTTTGTGGAAATTTTTGAGCCGAAGTCAGAAGTGGATTGGAGGGGAATGAAAAATATGAAGGAAGGATATACTTCTCCTTCCTGCTGGATCCACTTCTGTCTTTGGCTCAGAAAACTGTATCAGAAACTGCCAGAAAAAACTGTGTGTGATACCATCCTACTAGTTATAAGTTTGTGCAGCACTTCCTGGTGCGTATTGGAATCTGCTTTCCTGTACTTACCTGTAATGAAAAGAGAAGAGCAAATTTAGAAAATTATATTTTCCACAAATTTTCTGTAGCAGAATTGCGCAACCTAAGGACCAGGGGCTACACTTGGCCCAAGATGCTGTTCTTTGCGGTCTCCAGGCATCTTTGTGTTCTTCATATATGGGGACTCTTCCCTTGGCACTGCACTGCATTTGACCTTCAGACCAAATGTTTATACTCCCCATGCTCTAAAGCCAAATACTTGTCTCGTTTTGAGAGGGAGGTACACTGCAAATGAACATCTTCAAGCTGGTTATACAGTATGTGTCTCTACTGTTTAAAGGTGCCAACTTCTATGACTCAGCTTACTAGTTTCTAAGGAACATACATGAAGTAAGAGTGTAATTATATGGGCTTGAACCAACTTACTTTTAGCCTGAAAAACAAAACTGAGATTGACTCAGCTCAGTATATCTGAGTGAAGCTCAATTAAGAAAAAAATAAAAAAAAGTACACAAAGCCGCTTGAAAAAAAAAATATATGAAAATTAAGGTGTTTTTGCAAGCCTTAGGCTTCTTTCAGTCACACTTTTTGTGCCTTTTTTGGGGCTTGTAAAGAACGGCCATTAATTGTTGGGCAGCCCAGTGGCTCAGTAGTTAGCACTGGCACCTTACAGCACTAGGGTCCTAGGTTTGAATCCAACCAGGGACAACATTTGCATGGAGTTTGTATGTTCTCCCTGTGTTTGTGTGGGTTTCCTCCCACACTCCAAAGACATACTGATAGGGAACTTATATTGTGCACTCCATTGGGTACAGCTTGATGCTAATGTCCATAAAGTGCTGCCGAATATTTTAGCACTATAGAAGTGATAAAATAAATACATTTCAAGTATTTGATTTTGCATGGAAAAACATTACATCTAGAGATGTGCGAATCGAGGCTGATGAAGTGGAATTTGATCCGAATTTCAGGAAAAATTCAGTTCGCACCGAATATTTCTAAATCTTATTTGCCCTTGTGCGGTGCAGTTATCTGTTGTGAAGCCTTTTTGGGGTGTATTAGCGGAAAAAGAAAAAATATATTTGCCCCTTAGCGGTGCAGTTATCTGTTCTGAAGCCTTTTCTGGGGTGTATTAGCGGAAAAAGAAAAAATATATTTGCCGCTCAGCGGTTCAGTTATCTGTTGTGAAGCCTTTTGGTGGGGTGTATTAACCGAAAAAGATAAAATATATTTGCTGCTCAGTGGTGCAGTTATCTGTTGTGAAGCCTTTTCTGGGGTGTATTAGCGGAAAAAGAAAAAATATATTTGCCCCTCAGCGGTGCAGTTATATGTTCTAAAGCCTTTTGTGGGGTGTTTTAGTGGAAAAAGATAAAATATATTTGCCGCTCAGCGGTACAGTTATCTGTTGTGAAGCCTTTTTGGGGTGTTTTAGCGGAAAAAGAAAAAATATATTTGCCGCTCAGCGGTGCAATTATCTGTTGTGAAGCCTTTAGTGGGGTGTATTAGTGGAAAAACAAAAAATATATTTTCCCCTCAGCGGTGCAGTTATCTGTTCTGAAGCCTTATTGGGGTGTTTTAGCTGAAAAAGAAAAAATATATTTGCCGCTCAGCGGTGCAATTATCTGTTGTGAAGCCTTTTGTGGGGTGTATTAGCGGAAAAACAAAAAATATATTTGCCCCTCAGCGGTGCAGTTATCTGTTCTGAAGCCTTTTCTGGGGTGTATTTGCGGAAAAAGAAAAAGAAAAAATATATTTGCCGCTCAGCGGTGCAGTTATCTGTTGTGAAGCCTTTTGTGGGGTGTTTTAGTGGAAAAAGATAAAATATATTTGCCGCTCAGCGGTACAGTTATCTGTTGTGAAGCCTTTTGTGAGGTGTATTAGCGGAAAAAGAAAAAATATATTTGCCGCTCAGTGGTGCAGTTATCTGTTGTGAAGCCTTTTGGTGGGGTGTATTAACCGAAAAAGATAAAATATATTTGCCGCTCACCAGTGCAGTTATCTGTTTTGAAGCCTTTTCTGGGGTGTTTCAATTTCCTTTTTATTTATTTATTGGATCTGTAACAACACGGGGTCATTTAGCTCTTCCAGATCGCCGTCTTAACACCTTAGACTCGGGTGCAAACTGGCCACGACCAGCTTTATTGTCATCACAGCAGTACAACAAAATCAAAAAAAAAAACTCAGCCGTCTGGCCACTGACTATACAGTATACACTTCCTCTCTAGCGGGATCCGGGTCTACCACCCAGCTCCCCAAAAACACCACAGTGCTTACCCCCACACAGGGTTAGAGGGTCCTGGCTCCCACAGGTCTTGACACAGCCTGCTCCTTTCCCAGACTGGAAGCCCTGATTGAGAAGCTCAACCCAGATTAATCCAAGATCCTCAGCTGGCTGCTAATTATCCCCATTACCAGCCTGACTGCTGCAGACAGTGGGAAAAAACTATTTTCCAACCTTTCTTGTTCTCACCCAGCTTGCTCTGGGTGAGATACGCCACTTGAATGGCCTTCCTATGGCCTTCTGGCAGCTCCACTATCACAAATCTAACAGTATGTCAGACAGAGAAATGCCAGGCTCTGCACAGGGGAGTGGCAGAGGCCTAAATGTTTCTGGCGCAGGCAGAGGTCGCAGCAGAGTAAAAGGGCGTGGCAGCAGGGGTTGAGGTCGAGTCTTGACCAGCAACCCAGCGGTTCTTGAATGGTTGACTTGGTTATCCTCTTTGTCCTAAGTGACATCAGACACCCCCAGCCAAGAGTCAGTGGGTTCCTCTGACACGATGATTAGTTGGCATGGCCTGGGAGCAGTGCCTGTGCCCCCACCTGTCCTGAACCTTTCTCTGTTATTTTCAGTTTTCTCAGCGTGAGCATTATTATATTCCATTGGCTCAACTCCACTTTTCAGCAAGGACGAGCAACTAGAGGACAGACAGTAGCTACTGCCCAGCCAAGATCTGGAAGGCGGGCAAGTAGTGATGAGGAGAGTGGAGTGGAAGCTGGTGTTGCAAGCGGTCAGGCTCCTGACCCAGAGACGGTTGAGGAGGACATTAGTGACTTGCAGACTACTCGATGATGATGATGTAGCTGATCGCAAGTGGGAGCCGGGTGACAAAGGGGCTTCATCATCATTGGGAGAAGAGGGTGGCATCTTGCCTGTAAGCCAGCGGCTGAGCCAGCAAGTCTACAGCGTGGCCGGGAGTCATCAGGGTGACAGCAGTGGGAAGTCGGGAGCCAAACGTGCGCGGGGTAGACCACCTGCTTCACAGGAGCCTACCTACCTGGGAAGTAACGGTGCACAGGTTCACGGAAGCAGTGGCGGTAGCAGTCAGTCAGTGCGTAGTGTTGGGGGTAAAATCACCTACTCTATGCTGTGGCAGTTTTTTGTTAAGCCGCCGGAGGAGGTGAACATGGCCATATGTAGAATCTGTGGGCAGAAGGTGAAGCGTGGCAAGAGTGGTAATGTTGGCATCACGGCCCTGCGTCGACATAAGCAGCGTCACCATAAAGTGTTCTGGGAGAAACGTAGCTCTGATTTGTTGGTCCAGCCTGCCGCAGCAACCACTGCATCACCCTGTGGCATGCACCCGGTTTCAGGCAGTCAAGGCTCCACCACCTCAGCCAAAGGGGGCAGTCTGTCCTTATCATCATCTGCTGGTCCTGATGCTCCTGCTCCTCCTACTCCTCGTCAGTCATTCCGTCAGCAATCGATCACCAAAGCGATTGCCAAGAGACAACAGTATGCGTGAACGCATCCAACAGTGCAGAAGCTAAACATGCTCCTCTCCAAGTTTCCGGTGCTGCAGTCCCTCCCTTTCCAAGTGGTGGACTCTGCACCTTTCAGAGAACTGATGGCTTGTGCAGAGCCATGGCGGAGAGTCCCAAGTCGTAATTTCTTTGCCAAAAAGGCAGTACCAGCCCTGCACACACATATAGAACAGAAGGTGGGCCAGTCCATGAGCCTGTCGGTGTCTGCCAAAGTGCACGGCAGTGCCGACGTGTGGAGCTGTAACTACGGTCAGGGACAGTACATGTCCTTTACTGCCCACTGGGTTAATGTGGTTCCTGCACAGCCACACCAGTAACTTGGTCAGGTCACACCGCTTCCACCTTCACGTTCTCACGCCATTGGTCCAGCAACAATGTCCGCTTCTGCCTCTTTATGCTCCACCATGTCCTCAGCCTCCACTTCAGGGACAAGTCACAGTGCCACTCCAGCATAACACATGTGCAGAGCACGGCGGTGTCACGCTGTTCTGCACCTCATTTCCCTAGGTCAGTGGTCAGCAAACATGTGGCTCTTTAGCCCCTTGATATTGGCTCTTCCAGGTGCAGGCTCACATGTACAGTGCGATCGCATTTTCGTTGCCCGTGGCAAAAATCTGCAGAAGGAGGAGGACCAGGAAGCGGTGAAGGCTCAGTACTCACCGCTTCCTGGTCCTCGGCTGTAGGCTGTGCAGGGCTGCGCACAGTGTGAGGTGCTCTGTGACGTCACGCTGTGCACGCCAGTTCACAGCACAGCCGACAGCAGGAGGAACACAGAGCGAGGGTAGTGAGGAGCAGCGGCATCCAGGAGCAGGAGAGGTATGTGCTTTTTTATTTTATGAAACTTGGGGCTGATCTGAGGCAATGGGGTGATGAGAATCATAATGGGGGATATGAGAGGCATTATGGATGATGAGAGGCATCATTGATGATAATGGGAATGATGAGAGGCATGGGGCTTTTATCTGAGGTCTGATTGGGGGTGATTTACTTTGGGGTCTGAGCCGACGTCTGATCTGAGGGAGGTCTTATTAACATTGAGGGTTTGATTAGTGGTTTGACCTGAGGTGAAATGAAATTTTTTTTTTTCATATTGTCCTCTAAAACCTACGTGCGTCTTATAGGGTGAAATGTTGTGAAGTGAAAGGTGTAGTGTCGAGGATTGAGAAAGGTATGTTCAGATGGTTAGGAATACCCTTATTAAGTTAATAACAATGTACCTTCCTATATAGTTTACGTTAAAAAAAAATGTGGCTCTCAGAAAAAGTTACATCGCTGTTTTGTTGATATTTGGCTCAGTTCACTAATAAGTTTGCCCACCACTGCCCTAGGTTAACGGAGTCACACAGGGGAGGAACTGCTCCGTGTCCTTCATGAAGAAATCGAAACCTGGCTTTCTCTGAGACAACTCAAAATCGGAACCATGGTGACCGACAATGGGAAAAACATGGTGTCGGCGCTGCATCAAGGAGGGCTGAGCCAAGGACCCTGCATGGCGCACGTTTTCAATCTTGTTGTCAAGCGGTTCCTGAAGTCTTCCATCCACCTGCAAGACATCCTAAAAATGCCCAGGAAACTTTGTATGCACTTCAGCCACTCGTACACCGCAAAGCACACCCTCCTTGAGCTGCATCTGCAGAATGGCATCCCCCAACCTAGGCTGATATGCGATGTTTCCACCTGTTGGAATTCCACCCTTCATATGTTACACCGACTATATGAACAGACAAAGGCCATAAACGATTTCTTGATGATCCAAGCGGACAGGAGTACTCCCCTGTGTAACTACAATGTCAGCCAGTAGCAGCTCATGCATGACACCTGCCATTTGAGGAGGCCACGTTATTTGTCAGTCGCCAGCACTACTGTATAAACTACGTCATTCCACTGCTTCATGTCCTTGAACAGATGTCAGTAAATCTGGCTAGTCAGGGGACTGGAGACGTGGCGCCTAGATCTCACGGCCACATGAGCCCTGTGGGGGCTGAACTGGAGGAGGAGGACATTGGAACACAAGCAATGTGTAGCGAAATGGGTAGTTTTTCTACACAGGAGAGTAGGAGCAGGAGAAGGCGGAGGAGCAAGAGGTAGATGAGGAAGACGATGCAGATGACCTAAGCTCACCGTGGCAGTATGCAGTGGAGATGGAGGCAAGGAGTCCCTCCGAGTCACTTGTGCAAATGGCCCGATCCATGCTCACTTGCTTGCATAGTGACAGTCGAATAGTCACCATTCGGCAGAGAAATGACTACTGGCTCTCCACCATGTTAGACCCGCGCTACCGGTCAAAAATTGGGGCCTTTTTACACCCCCTGAGAGGGAGGACAAACTGAACTACTATAGAGACATCCTATGTAGTCAGTTGGCCACTGCCTATCTGCGCCATTGTCCATCCTATCTCAGGTCTGACCGGGGGGGCCCTCTGCACTCATGTTCCACAACCATGGCTGCTGGGGAGGGGTGGGGTGGCAGGAGCAGTACCAGTACCAAGTTGAATATCCGCAGGACTGCTGGACAGTTAAACTGGATTTGTGGCCTCAACTGGCCGAGTTTGCCCTGTGGCATCAGAGCGGGTGTTTAGTGTGGCGGGGGTCATAGTTACCTCAAGTAGAACTCAGCTGTCCACCCTAAATGGGGAGAGACTGACCTTTGTCAAGATGAATCAGGCGTGGATAAGCCAGGATTTCCACCCACCAATGCCTGATGCATCCGAGTAAATTATCCATGGTGCCAGACAAACACTTTGACAAAAGAGACCGGTTTCTTCTGGCTACCTGCCTCAGTTACTATTCTGGTGTTGCCACCCGCCTGATGCCATAAATCTGATGCAAAGTGCTCCTTCTTTCACCCACCATCTTCAGCTGGTACTGGTATTGCCACCCACCTCCACACTATGTCACCTTGCCACTCTGTGGCCTCTTGATGCTGCTGCCACCTCCACACTATGTCACCCTGCCACTCTGTGGCCTCCTGATGCTGCTTTTAACACCACAGTATGTTATCTTGCCACTCTGTGGTCTCCTAATGCTGCTGCCACCTCCACATTCTGTTATTGTGCCACTCTGTGGTCTCCTCAAGCTGCATTCCACCTCACCACTATGTCATAGGGCCACTCTGTGGACTTCTCCTGCTGTTCCCACCCTCCCCACTTCATGACAGGGCCACTCTTTTGCCTTTCGACCTGGCTGACATCATCATTTATTTGACTGCCGCTCTGTCCCCATTGACTATAATGGGGGCGGGGCAGAGTTCCGGCGCAGCACAGCAGTGCACGTCAAGAGGCTGCCGGACTAAATGTCGGACATGTCGTAGTTTTAGTCCGGGGTCCGGCGGGCCTCTTGCCGTGCGCTGTTGTGCTTCTCTGGAACTCTGCCCCCGCCCCTATTATAGTCAATGGGGATGGAGCATCAGTCCGGCAACACACTTGAACTAGCGTCAGGATGGATCCGAAAGGCTGAACAGCCTGTGGGATCCGTCCCGCCTCTAGTGTGAAAATAGAGAAAACAGAAAACACCTGGCCATAGCATGTTAGCATTTTTTGCAGAAAAACAATACACCCAAAAAATGGCAGGAAAAACAATGAAAAAAAGTATGAAATCACTCTTATATTGACAACCTGAGGTATAGAACAACATGACAAGACTATGACAGGATGAAGCATAAGACCTCTTTGGATATGACCACACGGTCAGGATTTGGAAGCCATAATTAAGAGTGGATCATAAAAGGACTTACAGTATATGACTATTATTTGAACTAACTCATAATTTTGGCTTCCAAAACGGCATCAGGAAACCTGACCATGTGGTCGTACCCGTTCACACATTAGTAAGGCTAGGGCTACATAGCGACACTGACACTGTCGCTGCCAAGATCACTGAGTAGAGGCATCCTATAGAAATGGACTGTATCACCGTGACACAAGAAATGCAACATGGCTGGATTTTTTGCAACTATTGCACCTATCCCATACGGAATACGGATAAGACACGGAAGACAAAAAATGGACTTAAACATTCTTCACAGACATCTGATGAACAACTGACCATCTTATCATGGATTTCCTCACGGACATGGACGTGTGAAAGAGGCCTAAGTCAAAGAGGTGCAGATGGAGCAGGAGCGAGGCCAGTAAACTCAGTAACAAGTCATTCAGTGGTGGCTCTTATACAAAACCTGAAATGAATCAGATTCAGGATAAAGGATGCACAGAAAAATGGTTCCATCGGTCAATGGGCTGTGTGGGGTAATGCATCTCAACCCCATTCGTTCAAAGGAGCTGAGCTATTATACCAGGCAGAGCCAATGGAGAGGTGTGGTGCAGTTTCTGGAAGAAAGCAGCCATGTCTTTCTAATCCTGAAGACCCCCTTTAAGGCCATCATTAGAATTCAGTCCTGACATGCACCAGCAGGATGTAAGTACCGTTTGCCTTGATTGATATACATTATGAAGGCAAGAAATTCCACAAATTAGCTCTTGAGAAGGAATATCTGCTGATTGAAAACCATTCCGCTGACTACCTCATGGAGCTGATTGAGAGAATGACAAGAGCGAAGAAAGCTATCCTAATAGCAAAAGAGGGCTACTATGAAGAATCTAATATATACATTTTTTTTAACACTTTTTCGTTTGCATCTTAAAGGACATCTGTCAGCAGATTTGTACCTATGACACTGGCTGACCTGTTACATGTGCGCTTGGCAGCTGAAGGCATCTGTGTGCCCGCATTGTTGGGGAAAAATTATGTTTTAACATATACAAATGAGCCTCTAGGAGCAATGGGGGCGTTACCGTTACACCTAGAGGCTCTGCTATATCTGCAACTGTCACACCCTCTGCACTTTGATTAACAGGGCCAGGCAATGAAAACTCAATCACGGCAGGCCCTGTTGATCAAAGTGCAGAGGACGCAGCAGTTGCAGAGAGAGCAGAGCCTCCAAGTCTAATGGTAACTCCCCGTTGCTCCTAGAAGCTCATATATTTAAACATCATTTTTCTCAGCAATGCGGGCACATATGAACATGGCACCAACATTGATGCCTTCAGCTGCCAAGCACAAATGCCACTAGTCAGCTAGCTTCATAGATACTAATCTACTGACAAATGCTCTTTAATTCTTTGTGTTCCTTCATGGTTTTCATGTCTTCAATCACATCAAACAAAGCTAATAAAACTAATAGCAAAGCACAGTTGCTTCTATATTCTAAACCGTACTCTGTGTACAATACATTTGCAATGAATTATCTTTGCCACTGTGACTCTGTATTCTCATTCAGCGGACATAAAACCAAGTTGTGCTATGGCTGCCTAGTAATCTCTTATGACCGTTTTTCTACCGCGCTGCCTGTAAATAGTGAAACTTGACGATTGCCTACAGTCTTCCACTAATAATTAATGCTGCACAGTGGTGAGAGCACACTTTAATGTTATACTTGCAGTAATAAAACGCTCATCCATTATTTCTAAATGACTGAATGCCTCTATTACAGCGCCCCAGATAAACACGGCCTGCGTAATAAATCATTAGGGCTGCCATATCCAAATGTTTGTAGATAATCGCTTTTTTAAATGATGCTAATTAAAGGGGTTCTCGAAGATTTCTTAAAATTAAACTCAGAGCAGGGGCTGTGTAAAATGAAAAAACCTTAAGGTGCATTTATAGGGCCTAAGAATCTGGCAGATTATGTAAATGTGCCTCTGATCCTTTTGTTCATACAGGCACCACCAATTATGGCTTCTAAAAAGCCATGATTCTGTATGAGGAACGGTTCCTTCCCAACAATCAACCGCTCCGTTGTACCATGTAAATCCAGCTTTACTCACCTTTAAAATGTCCCACCGCTTGAATGCCGCCGCTCCGGTCCCCGCCGCATTGTTCACTGCAAAAATCATCATTCACATGACACTGCAGCCAATCACTGGCCTCAGAAGTGGCGTGCTATTCATGTCAATTACTGGCTTCAGTGGTCAAGTGAATTATGAATTTGTCATCATTGGTACAGGCCAAGTGGGGATCAGTGGTGGGGCCTGGAGAGATGGAACAGGAAAGGCAAGATATTTTAATGCGAAGGGTTTTTTACACTAAACACAGCCTCATGCCTAATTTTAATACATTTTGGAGAACTCCTTTAGGCCCCATTCACACGTCCGCAAAAGGGTCTGCATCCGTTCTGCAATTCTGCGGAACGGGTGCAGACCCATTCATTCTCTATGGGGCCGGACGTGAAGGAGAGCACATTATGTGCTCTCCGCTTCCACATTTGCAGAGCGCGGCCCCGAACTACCAGGCTTCGGCCCCGAACTTTCAGTCTGCGGCTCCGCAAAAGATAGAACATGTCCTATTGTTGTCCGCAGCTGCGGACAAGAATAGGCATTTCTATGGGGTGCAGGCCGGGTGTGTTGCGGATCCGCAACACACCACGGAGATGTGAATGGACCCTTAAAGGCAACAGAAGTAATTAAGTAATGTGTGGTGCAGAGTAATTGTGCTGTGAGCTGACTGCCATATTCGTATAAGGGTGAATTCACATAACCGTGTGACGGCCATGCCTGTTTTGCAGACCACAAACCACGGACAAGGCACCGCCCGTGTACACCCCACATCTCTGTCTGAAGCCATTGACTGCAGTGGGTCAATGATCCTCAAGATGTGGCCAAATATATGTCCTGTCTTTTGTAGTGCGGAGGCATGGACCCAGAAGTACACAAAAGCCCTTTCTGAGATTTCCCAAGTTATGGTATAATATATCATTACTACAGAGGAGCCACTGACCAGTTGATCACAGCACTTTATATACGCAAACAAGGTGTCCAAGATAATGGAGTACTCTGGTTTCATCAAACAAAAAGCTTGCCTCATCACAGTCCATCTTCAGATATCGACAGTAGTCAGCTATTTGCTGTTATCATGGAGGGAGGCTGGTCATCCATTGTACAATTATATATTACACCCCAGCCATTCAAAAGATTGGCCATCCGCTCTAGCTAATAGATAGAGATGGCCCGAACTATTCGCCGGCGAACAGTTCCCGGCGAACATAGCTTGTTCGCGTTCGCCTCAGCGGGCGAACAAATGCGATGTTCGGTCCGCCCCCTATACATCATCATTGAGCAAACTTTGACCCTGTAACTCACAGTCAGCAGACACATTCCAAACAATCAGCAGCATACTCTCCCTCCCAGACCCTCCCATCTCCTGAACAGCATCCATTTTAGATTCATTCTGAAGCTGCAGTCTTAGTGAGAGGAGGGACAGTGTAGTTGCTGCTGATTTAATTGGGAAATTGATAGCTAGGCTAGTGTATTCAGTGCCCACTCCAGTCCTGAAAGACTAATCTGATCTCTGCTGTAAGGACAGCGTCCTGACAGCACCCCAAAAAGCCCTTTTTAGGGCTGCTACATTAGTCTGCTTTTTTTTTCCTTTATATACATATTGCAGTTGCCTGGCCTGCCTGTGTGTGAGGAGCTGCAGGCCCACAGACTGTAGTGTGCCCACTGCCAGTGCCCACCCCTGTCATTCCGTGTGGTACAGGACTTTGCATCAAAAAAAGGCATTTAATTTTTACACTTTAATCTAAGTTTAGTTGCCTGCCAGTGTGTGTCAGGCTGACTTCCAGTGACTGTAGTGTGCCCACTGCCAGTGCCCACCACTCATACCGGCTGGCACAGGACTTTGCATAAAAAAAGGCATTTAATTTTTACACATTAGTCTAATTTCAGTTGCTTGCCTGCTGCCAGTGAGTGTCCGGCCCACTTCCATTGACTGCCAGTGCCAACCACTGATACCGGGTGGCACAGTAGCTTGCCGATAAATAAGGCATTCAATTTTTACACATTAGTCTAATTTCAGTTGCTTGCCTGCTGCCAGTGTGTGTCAGGCCCGCTTCCACTGACTGTAGTGTGCCCACTGCCCGTGCCAACCACTGATACCGGGTGGCACAGTAGCTTGCCGATAAATAAGGCATTTCATTTTTAGACAGTAGTCTAAATTCAGTTGCTTGCCTGCTGCCAGTGTGTGTCAGGCCTACTTCCACTGACTGTAGTGTGCCCACTGCCAGTGCCAACCACTGATACCGGGTGGCACAGTAGCTTGCCGATAAATAAGGCATTTCATTTTACACATTAGTCTAATTTCAGTTGCTTGCCTGCTGCCAGTGTGTGTCAGGCCCACTTCCACAGACTGTAGTGTGCCCACTGCCAGTGCCCACCACTGATACCGGGTGGCACAGTACCACTTATCGAAAAAAAAATGACAGGCAGAGGCAGGCCACACTGCAGGGGCCGTCGTGGTCGTGGTGCTGTGATTTCCACTGTCCCTGGAATAATGCCTAGTGTTCAGAGGCCATGTACCCTGAACCCGAAAAATTCTGAGGACGTAGTTGACTGGCTTAGACAGGACACCCAATCTTCAACAGCTTCCGCTAAGAACCTTGACGCAGCATCTTCCTCCAGCTCAGCTTTGGTCACCTGCTCTCAAGTTACCACGCACCCGCCCGCCGCTGATAGGAATAGTACTAGTTAAGACACCACTCATAGGGTGTCACAGCACATTGCTCTGTGCACGCGCAGTGCCCCAATTTGGGAGTAAGAGGACCGACCAAGCTGCTTTTTTCATCTCCCGGTTCCTGAAATCAATTCAGTTTGGTGTATGAGAGTTTGGTCTGTCACTGTGAAGGCAGTCGAAGGTACCCGGCCTAAATTTTTTTTCACAAAAGGCAATCCCTGATATGGGATGTAACAGGGATTAAACTGATGAGAATAGTACTACAGAAAATACCACTCATATAGGGTGTGACAGTAAATTGCACGGCGCAGACGCAGTCACCGTGGATTAAAACAGAGTGGAGGGAGCCAGCGTTTTTTTAACCATCTCCCCGTTCGAAAAATCTATTCAATAAATGGCCCCCAGATTGGGGAGTCGGGGACGTTAGAGGGATTAAACTGGTGAGAATAGTACTACAGAAAATACCACTCATATCGGGTGTGACAGTAAATTGCACAGCGCAGACGCAGTGACCGTGGATTAAAACAGAGTGGAGGGAGCCAGCGTTTTTTTAACCATCTCCCCGTTCGAAAAATCTATTCAATAAATGGCCCCCAGATTGGGGACGTTAGAGGGATTAAACTGATGAGAATAGTACTACAGAAAATACCACTCATATCGGGTGTGACAGTAAATTGCGCGGCGCAGACGCAGTCACCGTGGATAAAAACAGAGTGGAGGGAGCCAGCGTTTTTTTAACCATCTCCCCGTTCGAAAAATCAATTCAATTGACCTTCGGGGACCCTTGGTGTTGTACGTGGCTGGGTGGAGGAAGAAACCTTCAATGACATCACCGGGACGTGGCTAGCTTGGTATCCAACCTTGTGCAAATGGGGAGTTTGCGGTTGTGCAAATGGACTGTTTGCGGTTGTTTGCGGTGCATTAAAAGCGGAGTTTGGTCTGTCAATGTCTGTGAAGCGGGCGTAACCCTTACACTACCTGATCGATACAACATCATACCTGATCGTATACACACACTGGATGTTTTAAAGCATGTTATTCCAAACAATTTAGGAATATTACGTGATTTATGCCCTTTATGGATTAAAACCCGACTCTGCGTCCACTACGTAATTTTCCATGGGAGTTTTGCCATGGATCCCCCTCCGGCATACCACAGTCCAGGTGTTAGTCCCCTTGAAACAACTTTTCCATCACTATTGTGGCCAGAAAGAGTCCCTTTGATTTTTAAAATTCGCCTGTCTATTGAAGTCTATGGCGGTTCGCCCAGTTCGCCTGTTCGCGAACATTTGCGGAAGATCGCGTTCGCTGTTCGCGAACTGAAAATTTTATGTTCGCGACATCACTACTAATAGAGAGAGGGTCCAGACTAGGGTACTGCTGTTTTTGATGTCTATATGTCTTAAAAAGGCTGCTTTCATGAAAACTCCTTTAAGGGTTCCTTCACATAAACACTTTTTGGGAGGCTTGTGAAAAACATCATGAATTTCATCAAATTTTTTTTGCAAGCTTTTTTCCATGCCACTTTTTTGGTCACCAATTTTTGACATGCATTTTTTCAGGCCTTTTGTTTCCTATAGACAAGTCTATAGAAAAAAAGCTATTAAAAATGCCAGGAAGACATCATAAAAAATCATCATTTTTCTTAAAGTAAAAAAAAAAACTTGCCTATTGTTTAAAGGGCTTCTGTCACCCCCCCTTAACCCATTTTTCACTAGCTGACATTAGCTATTTGCTAATGTCAGCTGAGTTGAAATACATATTTTTTACCTTATCTGAAGCTGGCAATTCTGTTAAAAAGGCACTTTTATAATATTCAAATCATCTTCGCTACCAGCAAGTTGGGCGTATATTTGCTGGTAGCCGCCGCATCTAGATGAGTTCTGCACGCCCCCTTCCTCGTTTGATAGACAGGGCCAGCGCTTTCTCCTCCTCGCACTGGCCTTCCGGGTGTAGCGGTGACGTAATCGGCGCAGGCGCACTGAGGACGGAGCGGCAAAGCTCGCGTCCATCACTCAGAGCGCCTGCGCCCGACTACTGAGCGATGCGGCGCAGGCGCGGAATTTCATCTTCAGACAGGGCCAGTGCGAGGAGGAGAAAGCGCTGGCCCTGTCTTTAAAACGAGGAAGGGGGCGTGCATAACTCATCTAGATGCGGCGGCTACCAGCAAGTATACGCCCAACTTGCTGGTAGCGAAGATGATTTGAATATTATAAAAGTGCCTTTTTAACAGAATTGCCAGCTTCAGATAAGGTAAAAAATATATATTTCAACTCAGCTGACATTAGCAAATAGCTAATGTCAGCTAGTGAAAAATGGGTTAAGGGGGGTGACAGAAGCCCTTTAAATCTAATTTTGAAAATCTTCATCTTTATAAAAAAAAACTCTTGCTGCTTTTGCTTTTGGCCACTAAGCTTAATAGACTGTTCTGTGTAGATCACTTTCCAACAGTCATCAATTATAATTGCCATAAGAGGGCTCTCAGAGACTACTTTTGGGTAGCGTACCTGTTGATGAGAGATCGTTGATTGCTAGACATGCCTCTTTGACTCGCTCAAAGACATTTTGTCCAGTTGACAAACTTTGACCATTGGACTGAGAGAAGTGATTGTTTCGATGATTTGCCTGCCATCTAGGCCAGTGATGCTCAACCTGCAGCCCTCCAGCTGTTGCCAAACTACCTCTCCTGGCATGCCCGGACAGCCTACAGCAGGGCATAATAGGAGTTGTAGTTTTACAACAGCTGGAGGGCCGCAGGTTGGGCATCCCTGATCTTGGTCATTGTGACCTAGCTTTTGGGAGTTACTGGGAACAGTGATTATGTGACGGCACGCACACATGGCAAACAGGTTTTGGACAGTCCAGACAGACCATCAGTAGAGAGCACCTTTTGATCCGCTGACAAGCATGAGCACCTCCCACAGGTTTGTGGTCTACCATCAATATACAGGTGGCACCATCATTACACACCTCTGCCTGGACCATTTCCAGGCACACAACAGAAGGAAATTTGGTGTCATGGTGCTCATTATGTGTCCTGCCATTGAGATTGTCACCTTCATCTGCAATAGTGTTGTGAATGAGAAACATGGACTGCTATGGACTGGAACCTTATTGCATTGTATTGTATTTTGCAACAGATCTAGGTTCTGTTTGAGATCCCACGAAAGTCGGGTTTGAGTATGGAGGCCTCGTGGTGAGCTCTTCAATGTCTTTGCTGGTGTGATGATCTGGGGAGCCATTGCATACGACAGTCGGTCACCCCTAGTAGTGATTCAAGAACACAGATGTGTTCCTCAATGGAGATGTGATCCACACAGAAATCTGCAACATCATTCACAAACAAATACCCATCCTATTCTGTTGAAGAAAAATCTGCAACAAACTCTGTGGCATAATCTGCAACAAAAAACGCAGCTTTGTAAAATCCGAACCTGTGGGTTTTGTTGCGAAAATTCTGCAACCTGAGAGGGACCCTTATAGGGATGAGCTTTATGGATGGTCTGACACATATTGACATTCTGACTATAGCTTCGTATGGCAAAATCAGCTGTCCAAACTGCACTAAAAAATAAAACGCGCAGTTTTGCATCCACTATGAGGCCAAACTTATGATACATGAGGCTTATTATATATTTTACCTGTTGACAACTTACCTACAAAATATTTGGAATTATGTAATTGTAAAGGTAATTGGAAGAATATTGTATTTCCTATAGGTCAGTCAATATCCCAAGTTGCAATGAGGTTGTCTACATTGTCCCTCACTCCTCATTAATAAACTTTTAGAGTCAGCGCATCATCCGTTGCAAATGTGTTTCCAATACTTTTTAAGAATATATTTTCCGGAGCTGGTAGTTAAATGAATGTTAATGATCCTCTACTTCCTCTGGAAATAATGCAGAGATGCCATCCTACATTAATTTACTATGATGATATGGGACATTAGAGTCAGATTCCTAAATACTTAACTAAGAAGCATCAGATACAGAATTACATATATCTGAATAATGCTTTATTAAGTGATATGTGCACTCTTTGTATTCCAGAGGAGCAGTTCACGAAGAAGACAACACAAAGGCTTAGGTTTTTCTGGGTTTCCAAGCTGCACATCTAAATACCAGTGTCTACATCATGTTACATCTCGGTCATGAACCTCACTCTTTAACTGTGGGTTCCAACATTGATATTAAGGTGAAAGACATTCACATTTTCAACTTGTTTAAAAAAACATTCTTTATAGTTTAGTCTTTATTGTAACAATGGCAGCCTGTGCACACCACAGCTCTGCTCTCCTGGTGAGCACGGCCACCGTGCTACTCACCGCAGTAGCTTCTTTGTTTCTCCTTGCAGGAACCAAGCCTGCTTTGTGCATGCTCTCTTTCCGGCTCTTAAAGGGTTAGCGAGCATTCTAATTTTCTCCAGTCTAAGGCCTCTTTCACACGAGCGTGTCCGGATTAGGTCCAGATGCGTTGCGGATGCGTTCAGTTAAAACTGTGCGATATCGCCGGCAAACCATTCAGTTTTGCCTGGAATTGCATTCAGTTGTTCAGTTTTTATCGCGTGGGTACAATGGGTTTTGATGCGTTTTTCACGCGCGTGATAAAAAACGGAAGGTTTACAAAGAACATCTCCTAGCAACCATCAGTGAAAAACGCATAGCACCCACACTTGCTTGCGGATGCAATGCGTTTTTCACGCAGCCCCTTTCACTTCTATGGGGCCAGAGCTGCGTGTAAAACGCAGAATATAGAACATGCTGCGATTTTCGCGCAACCCAGAAGTGATGCGTGAAAATCACCACTCATGTGCACAGACCCATTGAAATGAATGGGTCAGGATTCAGTGCAGGTGCTATGCGTTCATGTCACGCATTGCAACCGCGCGGAAAACTCACTCGTGTGAAAGGCCAACTATCCAGAGGTCTTGTTGGAGGTTGCTTGAGCAATAGATTCTAGTCTGCTAGTGTCATGCAAAGGTGTGATGTCTTACAGTTCTCTGCTTATGTAATGATTTCTGCCTGTTTCCCAGATTTTACCCTTTGCTGCCTGACTCAACCACTGTACTGACCCTGAGTTGCATGACCTGACCTCAGCCTGTCCCTGACTAGTTTTGCGTGACCCCTCGGTGCTCTGCACGGTTGTCTCCAACTCCATGGGTTAGCTGTCAACCAAACAGAGACTACTCCAGGAGGTACTCAAGTCAAATCCACTGCCTAACGTTTATATTAGGAACTAAATGGCACTATATTTTATGGGCCCAGATAAACTTGTTGACTGTTTCCAATGACAACTAGCCATGTAACACAAGCAGGACCTTAGGAAACAGTGCAAAATAAGTAAACAATTGTATGTAATAAATTACAATATGTCTGTGTATCAGCTGTAGGATTCTCTTGGACAAGCCATTTAAGGCCTCATGCACACAGCCATTGTTGTGGTCCGCGTCCGAGCCGCATATTTTCCACTTCAATGGGGCCGCAATAGATGTGGACAGCACTCCGTGTGCTGTCCGCATCCGTTGCTCCATTCCGTGCCCCCGCAAAAAAATAGAGCATGTCCTATTCTTGTCTGTTTTGCGGAAAAGAATAGGCATTTCTATAATGGGCAAATTGTGGAACGGAACGCGGAGCAGCTTCAGTGTTTTGCGATCTGCGGTTTGCGGACCGCAAAACACCAACGGTCGTGTGCATGTAGCCTAAGTCTGTGTCTCAGGACATCAGTGACATTTAAGGATTTGTCTCACATGGATAAAGCCATTTTAAAGCAAGCTACTCACAGTGATTCAACTAATCATCATGGGGGGATTTTTAAAGTCCATTTTCCAGGAACCTACGCTGCTGTGGTTGCACCAAATTCATGAAATGTTGAATTATTTGGTGCCTCTTCAAGTGTAACACTTCTGCCTTGAGCTGTTACCCCACTTTCTAAACCACCCCTTTACTGGAGTAAGTCAAAGTTGATAAACTCTCCCCAATGTGTCTGACTGCTACAACTGAACAGCAAAATACAGTATTTCCCCTGCAGCCAGCCTGACATTCACATGTATGGGTGATTATGTAAAAAATATTTGCCTTTAATCTGCCAAAGCAGGAGCTGTTCTTTGCTCTCTGCTGTGGCTCATGGAGATTTTACCCTCTTCTACAGGGTGGCCCACAAAAAAGTAGCCCGTCTCTAATATCTCCAAATTAAACTGCGTAATAGTAATCAGTAATAATCTGTCTTAAGCGTTTGGTGCGCAGTGTCAGGAACACAAATTTTCTTCAAATCTACTGTGAATACTGCAATTTACCTGGACATCTTTGATCAGTTTTACAACCAATTAACATCAGAAGAAAAAATGTCCTGCTTTTTCCAACAAGATGGGGCAACATGCCTTCACACTGGCATGGGTTCATGAACTGTTTACGGAGGAGCCAACTGTGAGCAAGGAGTTATGGCCACCACGTTCCCCAGACTTGTCCACATGTGATTTTTATATTTGGGAAAATTTAAACCAGAAAGCATATACCAGCAGGGGACCAGATTGCATCAGAACTGGAGCAGTGGAAGATCAGTATGGTGAATATGACCTGCTGGGCAACCACTTTAATCCTTTCATTCTGCGGTAAACCCATGAATTTATTCAATCAAGAACCATCTAGTGCCAGGACTACAGGATCACCCTACAGAAGGGGTCAGCAAACTTCGGCACTCCAGCTTTGGTAAAACTACAATTCCCAGCATGCACACTTGCTCAGCTGTACTGTAACTCCCACAGAAGTGAACAGTTTGAGAGCTGTAGTGCCAGAGGTTATTGATCCCTGCTAGAGATGAGCGAACACCTGGATGTTCGGGTTCGAGAGGTTCGGCCGAACTTCCGGAAAATGTCCGGGTTCGTGATCCGAACTCAACCCGAACTTCATCCCGAACCCGAACCCCATAGAAGTCAATGGGGACCCGAACTTTTGGGCACTAAAAAGGCTGTAAAAGACACCCAGAGGGATAATATACCGCAATAAACGCATTGCGATTACAACTTTGAGCTAACGATCACCATGGGAACGCCTCCTCCAGTAGAATGTACTGTCGGATCTGAGAATTAAGTTGAAATCGCAATGCGATTCTTATATATTTGCTTAATCGCATTGCGATTTCAACTTAGCATTGCTAAATAATTCCATCCATATCGCTAACTTACTGAGTCAGTAAGTTAACCAATATGGATGGAATTATTTAGCAATGCTAAGTTGAAACGGCAATGCGATTAAGCAGATATATAATAATCGCATTGCGATTTCAACTTAATTCTCACATCCGACAGTACATTCTACTGGAGGAGGCGTTCCCATGGTGATCGGTAGCTCAAAGTTGTAATCGCAATGCGATTAAGCAAATACATAAGAATCGCATCGCGATTCCAACTTTTAGTACTCAACTTTTAAAATCGTACACCACTTTAAGTTCCAAAGTTGCAATCGCGTTCGAATAGAACTTAAAGCTGTCTCTTAGTCAGTTTTAGTATTGGTGTGCTGTAATAGAAGTTACATTCATACGCGAATATAACTTAGAGCAATACAGTCAACTTTACACTGTTAGTTTTATTATCGCGATAATACAACTATTCAAGAATCGTGTACGTGCGTCTGTACGTGTGTGCGTTACCTCGGACACTATTCTATTTTGCCAGCCACAGCTGAAACCACTGATTTATGGTATTGCTGTTTTGGCAATTGAATTTAACCCCAGAAAATAATCTATCCTTTGCCAGACAGCAGACAGTATTATACTTGTCTAACCAAAGCTGGAACACCAGATTTAGGGGATTGGTATTTGGGCAATTGTA
Organism: Bufotes viridis; assembly: GCA_033119425.1. Classification (NCBI taxonomy): domain Eukaryota; kingdom Metazoa; phylum Chordata; class Amphibia; order Anura; family Bufonidae; genus Bufotes; species Bufotes viridis. The sequence continues at coordinate 458,378,066 of CM065590.1, forward strand.
TTTAACCCCTTAATAAAATATAGAAATTTCTTTCCTGAGTTTCTAGGGGTGACAATTACCACAGCCAAGCCCCTGATGTAGGATATAGCAAAAAAAAAAAAACTAGTATTGATGGATTGATGGACTTTTTGGCAGCTTCTTCTGGCGCACCACAAGTCACAAAATGGCCGCCGATCAACCCAGAAAATAAGTGACAGAAAAACGCTCTGTGCAGCCTAAAAACCAGCGAGCAAGTAATTAGCAGAAGTTCAATGATTCTCAGCTGTAAATTGATCCGTTCATTAGGTGCTGTTGCTGACTTTAACCTGCCTAATCTCGCCCTGACAGAAGCTGCGTCCTCTCCCTACACTAATCAGAGCAGTGTGACGTGCGGCGCTACGTGACTCCAGCTTAAATAGAGGCTGGGTCACATGCTGCACTTGGCCAATCACAGCCATGCAATTAGTAGGCATGGTGTGATGGGCTCTTAGGGCAAGAAGTAAAACGCTAGCTGATTGGCTGCTGTGCAGCCCTTCAGAAAGCGGGAAGTAATCGACGAACACCGAACCCGAACCCGAACTTTTTTGAAAATGTCCGGGTTCGGGTCCGGGTCCCGGACACCCCAAAATTCGGTACGAACCCGAACTATTCTCGAACTGTTCGCTCAACACTAATCCCTGCCCTACAGGATCACTTTCTAAAATTTTATATGATTCCTCATTTACCTGGGGACATAGAAATATGCTTGAAAGTTTATATATGGAGGTAAGAGAATATTAATCTTCATCTTCACATACATAAGCATGGCCAACAAATGTTGGATGCTGTGTGAATGAAATTAGCATTTGCTACAAAGCTTTTAGGGAGTCATTATCGAACTGATATACGCCAGTTTTCTGGTGTATATCTGTCACAGATTGCAGCGCAAAGATTATTTGCGCCACAATCTACGACTTTTCTCCGCTCATGCCAGGTCTAAAATGTGGTGTGGCCGGGGAAGGGGGCGGGCCACTAGGCCCATCTCATTTATTTTTTCCTGTTTTAGGTGTAGAAAATGTTCTAAATCTACGGCAGCAAAGAATCTGCAAAATCTTCATGCACTCTGCTCCCCCTAGTTGTGGTTGCAGGAAAATGCTGCAGTTTCATGTAAGGAAGCAAGAGAAGGAGTTCAGCACTGGGCCGGCCTCACCACAGACCCCATAGCAGTAGTGCGGTCTGCCTCCATAGTAAGTACACCACTGACAGTAGAACTGGCCTTCACTCCCCACATGCATCAGTGCAATTTGGGCAGCCATGATCCTGTCGTCAATTCACAGTTCTCCTTCCTTGTCATAAATTAAGCACATCATCCGGTAAGAATTCTGTAAAATTCCAGAAAGATGATAAATTAGCCTGGCTGAAGGCCCACCATACCCTAGGCCCCATTTTTGGAAAGCAGCAAAGGTAACACAGAAACACCACTTGCTCCTAGAAAATGGCGTAGTGGGTTGATAAATCTCACCCATTGGCTTCAAAAACGGCATCAAAAAGGCACATGTGAAAGCCAGCTAAGAACTAATATACAGGACATGAGTTACCATCTTATATTTTGTCTCATCGTCCTCTAGAGCTGGTGAATGTTTTTCTAGTTCTAACATTTAGACCTTGATCATGGTATCGTTTCTCCCTCTGAACATTCATCCTTCGGGTGCTAATAATAACACAAGGCTGAAGATTAATAATATTTGACAAAACTCAAGGATTTTGAAATGGGATGTTATGAGGAAACGAAAACCTGATTCAGCAGCGGGGTACAGCACACATTTATTTTCTGTTCAGAATTTACATACAGTATTAGAGTGCCAGCAACATAGATGAGATTTTAGCAAATCTCACTCAAGCTCTGCTGAAAAATCCACTGTAAAGATTGACCTGTAGTAAGATTTTGAATCAGTAGTCAACTTATCCTGTGAATTTCCAACACGGATTTTACCTGTTGCTGTGCACAGGGAAAAAATCTACGGCAAATCCACAACAAATCTGCCTGTAACTCTGCAGATATTTAATATGGAAGAGGAAGCAGCGGTCGCATGGATCGCCACCTCCTCTTCAAATAGCTGATTGGCGGGGTTGCCGGGTGTCGGTACCCCGCTGATCAGATAATGATGACCTATCCTGGCAATAGGTCATTGATATAAACAGGCTGCACAACCCCAAAAAGTAATTCTATGTACACATCTGCAATGTGTTACCATTCAGAAAATTTAGATCATATTTTAGTTACACTCCCTACACCTGCAGAATTAAACTTGAGGTTTACAAAGTAATGAAATTGTGCGAGCCCATCTGCCCCGTCAAGGCGACCTCAATCAGATGGGTCCCTGACCTTTTTCTTTTTTGTTTAACTAGACAGCCAGAGATATTGCACACATTATACGTCAACTGATACTAGGACTGAATTTATATGATGCAGATTTTGTGGGGTCTGGGGTTAAAAGATGCCCACAGCATAACATCTCCTGTTATAAAAGTGTTAGTGTAGGGACCCATCTGAATAAAGTTGCCATAAGGTTTGGTGGGTGGGATCACACAGCTTTACTTAATGTGTAAAAATATTTCACATTTCATTACAATGTAGGATCCGGGGGAACTGTCACTTGCCATCTGCTACCACCATATCTCCGCTGAACTGAAGTGCCACCACGGGGGAGATCCGTTCTCCCAACTGGGCTCTGACCACCACCCAGCAGAACCAAGTCTGATTAAACTCTTCCTGCAGGCTGGAGGAAGTCAATCGGCCCAATTAAAAATCAAGGCCAATAAGATGATGGGTTGCATCAAAAGAGGCATACTTGTAGATGCTTGTGAGGAGAACATAGTCCAATTACTTTTTAAAACACTAGTCAGACCACACATGGAGTACGATGTACAGTTCTTGTCTCCTGTTAACAAGACAGACATAGCAGAGATGGAAAGGGTTCAGGGGAGGGCAACTTAAGTAATAACTGGAATAGGTGGACTACAGTACACTGAAAGATAATCAAAATTAGGGTATTCGCTTTAGAAAAAAGACGACTGAGGGGAGATCTAATAACTATGCATAAATAGGGGTCAGGGGTCAGTACAGAGATCACTCCCACAATCTACCTATCCCCAGGATAATACGCCTCCACAGAGGACAGCTTGTCCTTACCTCTGGCAGCCTGGCAGACATGAGCGACTACATGCTGCAGTGCCTGCGCAACGACAGCAGAGTTGCCCACATTTTAACGTGTGCGGAATACTGGGTTGCCACCCTGCTGGATCCCTGGTACAAAGACAATGTACCCACCTTAATTCCTGCACTGGAGTGTGATAGGAAGATGCGCGAGTACAAGCGCACGCTGGTAGACGCTCTCCTGAGAGCATTCCCAAATGTCACAGGGGAACAAGTGGAAGCCCAAGGTGAAGGTAAAGGAGGAGCAAGAGGTCGCCAATGCAGCTGTGTCACGGCCAGCTCCTCTGAGTGCAGAGTTAGCATGGCAGAGATGTGGAAAAGTTTTGTCACCACACCACGGCTAACTGCACCACCACCTGATACGGAAAGTGTTAGCAGGAGGCAGCATTTCAATAACATGGTGGAACAGTATGTGTGCACACCCCTCCATGTACTGACTGATGGTTTGGCCCCTTTCAACTTCTGGGTCTCCAAATTGTCCACATGGCCAGAGCTAGCCTTTTATGCCTTGGAGGTGCTGGCCTGCCGGCGGCCAGCTTTTTGTCTGAACGTGTATTCAGCACGACAGGTGGTGTCATTACTGACAAACGCAGCACCTGTCCACAGCCAACGTGGACAAGCTGATGTTCATAAAAATGAACCAGGAATGGATCCGACAGGACCTGTCCATCCCGTGTGCAGAATAGACATTTATAACTACCTCCCCTTAACCATATCTTCTTGTACTCCAGGGCACTTCTTTATTGAATCTTTTTTTAATTTTACCATTATTTTGCGGGGCAACCCAAAGTTGAATGAACCTCTCCTCCGTCTGGGTGCCAGGGGCCTAAATAACTGAAAGTGGCCTGTTACAATGGTGGGTGACATGAAGCCTGATTCTCTGCTATGGGACCTCTCTCCTCTGTCTGGGTGCTGTGGCCTAAATAACTAAAAGTGGCCTTCTCCATTGGTGGGTGACATGATGCCTCTTTTGCTGCTATGGGACCTCTCTCCTCTGTCTTGGTGCCGGGGCCTAAATAACCGAAAGTGGCCTTCTCCATTGGTGGGTGACATGAAGCCTGATTCTCTGCTATGGGACCTCTCTCCTCTGTCTGGGTGCTGGGGCCTAAATAACTAAAAGTGGCCTTCTCCATTGGTGGGTGACATGAAGCCTGATTCTCTGCTATGGGGCCTCTCTCCTCTTACTTGGTGCTGGGGCCTAAACAACTAAAAGTGGCCTTCTCCATTGGTGGGTGCCATGATGCCTCTTTTGCTGCTATGGGACCTCTGTCCTCTGTCTGGGTGTCAGGGGCCTACATATCTGAAAGTGGCCTGTTCCAGTGGTGGGTAACATGATGCCTCTTTTTCATCTATGGGACCTTTCTCCTCGGCCTGGGTGTCAGGGGCCTAACTTAACATACTTGCTTGCTGTCTTGGTGGCAGACATTTAACTCTTTTTACTGCAAAATGACCTCCCCATTGTGTGAGTGTCAGGGGCTTAAATTTTCGTTTAATTGCTTGCTGTCTTGGTGGAAGACATTTAACTCTTTTTGCTTTCTAATGACCGCCCCATTGTGTGGGTGTCAGGGGCCTAAATTTCACGTAATTGCTTGCTGTCTTGGTGGCAGACATTTAACTCTTTTTACTGTCTAATGACCGCCCCATTGTCTGGGTGTCAGGGACCTAAATTTCGTTTAATTGCTTGCTGTCTTGGTGGCAGACATTTAACTCTTTTTCCTGTCAAATGACCGCCCCATTGTGTGGGTGTCAGTGGCCTCAATTTCACGTACTTGCTTGCTGTCTTAGTGGCAGACATTTAACTCTTTTTACTGTCTAATGACTGCCCCATTGTGTGGGTGTCAGGGGCCTAAATTTCATGTACTTGCTTGCTGTCTTGGTGAGTGATATTAAACTCTTTTTACTGTCAAATGACCTCTCCTCTGTCTGGGTGTCAGGGGCCTGCATAAATGATAATGGCCTGTTCGATTGCAGGTTGACCTGAGGTCTGTGTTGCCGTTACGGGACTGCTCTCCTCTTTGCGGGTGCCATGGCCCTGAGTCTGTGAATGAGGCCTGTGGCACTGCAGGCAGACATGAATCCTTTTTGGCTGTGATGAGAACTTCAACTCCCATAGCATTCCCACCTGACGCCACCCCAACCTCCTATTCCACCTCCTCCTCCTCCAAGTTGCTAATTGATATTGGTTAATTTTTATTTATTTTATTTTAATTCATTTGCCTATCCACATTTGTTTGCAGAGGATTTACCTACATTCTGATCCCTTTTGCAGCCCTCTAGCCCTTTCCTGGGCTATTTTACAGCCTTTTTAGTGCCCAAAAGTTTGGGTCCCCATTGACTTCAATGGGGTTCGTGTTCGGGGTAAAATTCAGGTCGAGTTCGGATCCCGAAACCGAACATTTTCGTGAAGTTCGGCCGAACTTCTCGAACCCGAAACATCCAGGTGTTCGTTCAACTCTACTAAAGAGCACATAATTGGTGGTATTACACTGTCCGAACTTTGGCATTGTGAGCACCATCACATCCATCAGCGCTTGTTTGCACTGACCTGATTCCACATGCCAAGGCCAACTGAATGTAGTAGGAGCGATCGCAACCGCGTTCTGTTCTACTCATTATGGGCAGCTGATTACACAGAGAGATGTGCTGCCGATAATCGTACAGCCTAACAGGCTCTTAAGGTGGTGATGGATATGGGACTGTGTGTATACAGCCCCCAGTGAGATCCGAGCTAGCCTTACAAATGTATAGGAGGTAAGCTCCAACCAGGGGTGGTTGCCCCTAGGTAGACATCCACTTTAAAGTGGATCTGTCAGATATCTTATGTTATCCTATATGGGGGCAGCATAGGAAAACTAAGTGAAATACTGAATTCGGGAAGACAGTACTTAAATAATGGAATCTGTAGCTGTTTATTTCCAATTAATATGCTTTTTAAGTGCGACTATAATCTCCTCTTAATGATCGGGTAATGAATGGGAATTGTGATGAGCAAATTGATTTGTACAAATTGACTTGTTCATCAATTAAAGTTCTTGCGCATCGAGGCTGTCCCTACTGCTCAAGAGAGTCCCCCCTTACTTGACATCTCTGGACATCACTGACTCTGTCAATCTCGTGCCAGCGTTGCTGCTCTGAGTAGCGGCGCAAGCGCAAAGGCTTTACTGCTGCTACTGAAACAGCAACTGCACATGCGCCTCTAAACTTCCGGCTATAGGTGCATGTTAGATTTCTGACCCTATCAATCAAGTGGGAGTGGGGAGGCTCTTGAACAGTAGGGACACAAAGCGATCTGTATATCTCTAATTGGTTCGTTCTCAAAAATTGAGTGTGCATTAGTCCGTATAAAAGAGCCTTAACCTGTTAGTTTGACCAAGGAATCTAGATAGTGGCTCTAAGGCCAGATTAAGAAGTAAGAGCGACAGTGGGAACCTTTGCCTTTTCTTGTGTCGCTGTAAAGATTGAATGCTCTAGTTTGGGGGTCAGCAACATCCGCACTCCAGCCGTTGTGAAACTATAAGGCCTCTTTCACACGAGCGTGTCCGAATTAGGTCCGGATGCGTTGCGGATGCGTTCAGTGAAAACTGTGCGATTTCACAGGCAAAGTCATTCAGTTTTGCCTGTGATTGCGTTCAGTTGTTCAGTTTTTTACGTGCGGGTGCAATGCGTTTTAATGCGTTTTTCACGCGCGTGATAAAAAACTGAAGGTTTACAAACAACATCTCCTAGCAACTATCAGTGAAAAACGCAACGCACCCGCACTTGCTTGCGGATGCAATGCATTTTTCACGCAGCCCCATTCACTTCTATGGGGCTAGGGCTGCGTGAAAAACGCAGAATATAGAACATGCTGCGATTTTCACGCAACGCAGTAGTGATGCGTGAAAAAAAACGCTCATGTACACAGCCCCATAGAAATGAATGGGTCAGGATTCAGTGCGGGTGCTATGCGCTCAAGTCACGCATTGCACCCGCGCGGAAAACTCGCCCGTGTGAAAGGGGCCTAACTCTCAGCATGCTCTGTAAACTTCTATGAGAGTTCCTAGAACAGCAGCGAAGGCATTCATGCTGGGAGTTGTAGTTTCACAACAGCTGGAGTGCCGAAGGCTGCTGATCCCTGCCCCTAGGTGACAAGCTAAATATACTAATCTGGATTCTTTCTTTCTTACATATGACTTCTATCACTTCCCTAACCCTTCCGTCAAAGCCCATTGTAGCTGTGCTAGAGGCATCCAGCCTGGTTCTAGCCCAGTCCAGCTCAGCAAAGACCTTCCTAAGGGTGTATTCACACTGTAGTAGGTATTTTGCAGTCCGCAAAAAGCGGATCCGCAAAAATACAGATGACGTCAGTGTGATGTCCGTGTTGCATCAGTTTTTTTTTGCAGATCCATTATAACAATGCCTATTCCTGTCTGGAAAAAGAATAGGACATGTACTTTCTATTTTTGCAGGCAGTGGAACAACTATACGGATGCGGACAGCACTCTGTTTGTGAAATGAATGGGTCCACATCCAACCCATAAAAACTGTGGATCGGATGCCAACCAAAAATACGGTGGCGTGAATGGGGCCTAATACTGTTAGATCTATAATGCCACTTCACAAAACCAGGTTGCAAATTAAATATTAGTGATAGGAAAAACCCATGTGCTGAAGCAGTGTCAGAGAGAGGAGAAGGGCATCATGGGATTGGTTGGATACAGCAACAGGAAGTGTTAGACAGAGGATGAAAGCAAAGCACATGGTGAAAACAGGTCAGGAGAGTTTAAATTAAAAAAAATACAACTATGGGGAAGATGTACATGAGGCTTATTTACAGAGCAGAACTTTGACTTATAGGATAGCTGCCTTACATCTGGTGGCACTAGAGGCAGAGCTTGTTAAGAGCTCATTTTCATCCCTTTTCCTCCCAGAATTCCAGTGGCGCATGTATGGCCTGTAAGTCTCCTCACGCTGATTAAGCCGCTTTCTCCCTAAGGAGAGATGTTACCTCCCTAACCCAGACAGGCCTCTCACCTAGTTAAGCCAGTATTCTCTGCTCTGCACTGATGAGGGGCAATCACCCTGAAACAGCTGTCTGCAGATGAGGTGCTGGCTTATTTAATATCCGAGTCATGTCTCAAGGCTTATTTACAGAGCTGAACATTGACTTACAGGATAGCTGCCTTACATCTGGTGGCGTTAGAGGCAGAGCTTGTTAAGAGCTTATTTGCATCCCTTTCCTCTGAGGTAAGAAATTACATGAGAATATTTGTTAAAAACTATAGTATTCTTAGAAGGTCGCATCGCAAAGGGGTGGGAGCTTTGGAGGGAGTTGGGGGGGTTTAAGGGAATAGAAATTATAATTTTGATGTTTATTTTGTATGGAAATATTATTGTTTAACAAAATCGAAAAAAAAAAATTGAATATCTCTGTACTATGCTCTATTCATATTTACCTCAACTCTGATCAGACTCCCTGTCCCAGCTGCTAGAAGACATCTCCACATCCTTTCCCACAACCTTCAATGCCATCATCCATGACCACCAAGTGCTGCTACTACCATTATCGGCCACTTTATCACCTATCTTCTACACTTCTTTCCACTGACACCCCCACTATCATCATGGGTGATTTCAGCTCCTCCCTTGACTAATGCTATTTAGCCTCCTCTGAACTTTCACTTACTTCCTTCTTTGTCCCCTCATAATGCTTCTCCACACACACCTACAAGGGGGGCCACAAAGCAGACCTTATATTCACATCTCTCTGCTCCCTATCTCAAAGTCACCAATCCCTGTGTGACCTGCTTACGTTATCTTCACCTGCCTCCTTCTCCCCAGTCCAGAAACTGGCACACCCTTATAGAAAGTTCAAAGTCTTGATATTCATATACAGGGCCGCTATCAGGGGGGTACAGCCAGTACCCCGGTAAGGGGCCTGGACCCCGTGGAGGGCCCGGCCTATCCTGAGCCTTTTTTTTTTTTTGAGGGAGCGTTTCCATTGTGGAAGCGTTCATCTCCATAGTCATCTGTATTGCCGTCCTCAGGACAGCAATACAGATGCCTGTGCTGTGGGGCAGGGGAGGGAGAGGCACAAGGCCTGCACCCTTTCAGAGGCCGGTGCAGGCTGCGCGATGATTTCATCACACCACCTGAGCCGTACAGAGCGGGACACAGGCTGGAAGAGGCCTGCATCGCATCGCTGCCATGGAGGTAAGTATAAATCTTTTTTTTTTTTTTTTTTTTTAATACCGACTATCTGTTACTGCCACATGGGGGAAGCGGGAGGCACTTGATACTGGCACATGGGGGGTGGCATTGGCACCTGATACTGGCACATGGAGGGCATTGGCACCCGATCATGTCACATGGGGGCATTGGCACCTGGAACTGGCACATGGGGGGCATTGGCACCTGGAACTGGCATATGGGGGGGCATTGGAACCTGATACTGGTACATGGGCGGCATTGGCACTTGATACTGGCACATGGGGGCCATTGGCACTTGGTACTGGCACATGGGGGGGTTTGGCACTTGGTACTGGCACATGGGGGGGTTTGGCACTTGATACTGGCACATGGGGGGGTTTGGCACTTAATACTGGCACTTGGGGGGGAGGAATCTATGGGGGGCACTTGTTACTGGCATATTATTATGGAGGACTATAGGGGCTTCTACTTAGGGCCACAAAGAGACGGAAAAGGGCGACAAAATGTTGGTCTGATCCCGCGAGACCTGTGACCTCCTGCGGTGGGTCTTGTGGGATCACGCACTGCAGAACACAGGAGCCCCATGATATCCCATTGACCCTCCCGAGACCAGGGATCCTCCATTGGGGCGGTGGTGGCGGGGGGGGGGGGGACGCCTAAGCCCTGAGCTGTGTAAGGGGCCCAAAAATTTCTGATGGCAGCTCTGTTCATATATCTCTTGTAAGACACTAGAACCACTGCTGTGCTGTAGTGCCAAGTTGACTGATGGGCTTGTGCCATCTCCTTGCAAGGAGGGTGTTACTGAGTCTCAATTGACAAACATAAAGACTGTAGGTGCTACAATAACTACTAATTTACTGTAAAATATCAGGTCTGTCCGGCTGCTAAATCAGGAGTGGTGCTTAGAGATGAGCGAATCGAAGTTGACAGAGTGGAATTTCAGGAAAAATTTGATTTGCACCGAATCCGAATTTCCTCACGCTTCATGGTAAAAAATTGCATTTTTTCCCCAAAATGGCTGCTGCACATGTTAGGACATGGAGCAAAAAACTCTGGGAACGAGGGATCACCCACAATGCCATGCATACAGCCAATCAGCAGCCAGACCTGTGATGTCACAGCCCTATAAATAGCCTCAGCCATCTTGGATTCAGCCATTTTCCAGTGTACTAAGTGCAGGGAGAGATGTCATCAGGCACTAGGGAAAGTGCTAGAAAAGACTTGAAAACTTTTATTTTGCTGAATAGAAAAATAAATAAAATAATAGAAAAGTGTAGGGAAAATATAGGGAGGAATTATTCCATAGTATTGAAGCAGAATAGCGTTCAATAAGGGTGTTTACAGCCTGGGTAACAGGAATAATCCTATTACACCTTGCTGCACTAACTGGGGCCCCAAATTGCCATTATACTGCTGCTTTCAGGTTTGCAATAGATGATACCTCTGGAATTTCAGCAAACAGTTCTTTTTATTGGAGTGCAAGTGATGTGTGATACAGCCATTAACAGGGTGTATTACTGGGAAATATTTCTACGTCTTATTAGCCGTTGTGCGGTGCAGTTATATGTTCTAAAGCTTTTTTGGCCGTTCAGCCATGCAGTCAGGCTCAGACTGGCCGACAGGGGTACAGGGGAATCCCCTGGTGGGCCCCCGAGCAAGGTGGGCCCCTAGTCCCACCCCCTGCACAAATGGCACATAACAAAGTAGATTTACTGCACTACATACACCTAAACCATGTTCTTATAAAACACTTCTTTATATTTGAATGGTGAGCCCCCAAAATACATTTTACTGGTGGGCCCTAGGCACCCCAGTCCGACACTGCATGCAGTTATATGTTCTAAAGCCTTTTTTGCGTGTAAAAGTGGGGAAAAGTGCTTATTAGCCACTGTGTGGTGAAGTGAGAAAATCACAGCCCTTTTTGGCGTGTATTAGTGGCAAAAAAAAGTATTATTTGCCGTTCAGATGTGCAGTTATATGTTCTAACACTTTTTTGGCCGTTCAGCGGTGCAGTTATATGTTCTAAAGATTTTTTGGCGGGTATTATTGCCATAAAAAAGTATTATTTGTCATTCAGTGGTGCAGTTTTATGTTCGAAAGCCTTTTTATTGGCATGTATTAGTTTAAAGAAAAAGTATTATTTGCCGTTCAATGGTGCAGTTATATGTTCTAAAGACTTTTTTGGCATGTATTAGTGGCAAAAAAGGGCATGTTAGCCATTATGTGGTGAAGTGACAAAATTGCAGCCCTTTTTGGCGTGTATTAGTGGCAAAAAAATATTATTTGCCATTCAGCGGTGCAGTTATATGTTCTAAATGTTTTTTTGTCGTATATTAGTGGCAAAAAAAAGTATTATTTGCCGTTGTGTGGTAAAGTGACAAAATTACAGCCTTTTCTGGGGTGTATTAATTTCCTTTTTATTTACTTATTTGATCTAACAGTATGTCAGACAGAGAAGTGACAGGCCCTGCACAGGGGAGTGGCAAAGGCCTAAATGTTTCTGGCGCAGGCACAGGTCGCAGCAGAGAAAGGGAACATAGCAGCAGGGGTCATTTACAGAGGCCTGAGCTCCCAGTGTCAGGTAGCAGTCGTTTCTTGACCAGCAACCCTGCGGTTCTTCAATGGTGGACTCGGTCATCCACTTCGTCCCAAATGACATCAGACACCCCCAGCTAGGAGCCAGTGGGTTTGTCAGACACAACCATTAGTTGACATGGCCCGGGAGAAGGCCCTGTGCCCTCACCTGTCCACAACCTGCCTCTGTCCTATTCTGTTCCCACAGCCAGAGAAGTATAATATGCTGTGGCCTCAGCTTCACTATACAACGAGGACGAGCTACTAGAGGACAGTCAGCAGCTACTGTCCAGTCAATATTTAGAGGCGACATCTGCCGCTTCTTCCGGTAGGCAGCAAGTAGTGATGAGGAGAGTGGCATGGGAGCTGGTGTTGCTAGCGATCAGGATCCTGGCTCATTGACCATTGAGGAGGAACTCAGTGACGTGCAGACAGTACCCGATGATGATGTAGCCGATCGCAATTGGAAGCCAGGTGACGAAGGGGCTACATCATCCACGGGAGAAGGAGGTGGCAGCTTGCGTGTGAGGCAGCGGCGGAGCGAGCAGGTCAGTAGAGTGGCTGGGATTCAGCAGGGTGGCAGTAGTGGGAGGTCGGGAGCCAAACGTGCCCGAGGTAGACCACCCACTTTGCAGGAGCCTACTTACCCGGAAAGTAGTGGTGCAGGGGTTCACGAAGGCAGCGGCGGTAGCAGACAGTCTGTGCAGAGTGTCGGGTTAACATTACCTACTCGTTTTTGTGGCAGTTTTTTGTCAAACTTCCGGTAAAGGTGAACATGGCCATTTGTCAAATCTGTGGGCAGAAGGTGAAGCGTGGCCAGGGTGCCAATGTTGGCACCACGGCCCTGCATCAACATATGCAGCGTCACCATAAAGTGGCCTGGGAGAACCGTGGCTCTAATGGGGTGGTCCAGCCTGCCGCAGCAACAGCTGCATCACCCGCTGTACCCACCTGATTTCAGGCAGTCAAAGCTTCACCACCTCAGTCGAAGAGAGCTGTCTGTCCTTACCATCATCTACCGGTCCTGATGCTCCTGCTCCTTGCCGTCCTACTCCTCGTCAGCAATCGATCACCAAAACGATTGCCAAGAGACAACAGTAGGCGTGCACTCATCCAATGGCGCAGAAGCTGAATGTGCTCCTGGCCAAGTTGCTGGTGCTGCATTTCCTCACTTTCCCGGTGGTGTATTCTGCACCTTTCAAAGAACTGATGGCTTGTGCTGAGCCGAGGTGGAGAGTCCCAAGCCGTCATTTCTTTACCAAGAAGGCAGTACCAGCCCTGCACACGTACAGTATGTAGAATAGAAGGTGGGCAAGTACTTAAGCCTGTCGGTGTCTGCCAAAATGCACAGCAACGCCGACGTGTGGAGCTGTAACTATGGTCAGGGACAATATACAGTTGTGTTCAAAATTATTCAACCCCCACTGAAATTGAGTGTTTTGGCCAGTATGACATTGATTTTGTTCATTTCAGTCATCTTGTTTACAATTAAATCAAAGAGGCACTTGTAAGTCAGACAAATATAACATAACATTTATAATGAAATAATCACAAATGTCTTTTCTGTGCTCACATCATTATCAGTTTTATTCAACCCCCAAGTGACATTCAATCTTAGTACTTAGTACAACATCCTTTTCCAGTTATAACAGCTTTTAAACGTGACGCATAGCTTGACACAAGTGTCTTGCAGCGATCTACGGGTATCTTGGCCCATTCTTCATGGGCAAAAGCCTCCAGTTCAGTCACATTCTTAGGCTTGCACGTTGCAACTGCTTTCTTTAAGTCCCACCAGAGGTTCTCAATCAGATTTAAGTCTGGTGACTGTGATGGCCACTTCAAAATATTCCAGCCTTTAATCTGCAACCATGCTCTAGTGGACTTGGAGGTATGCTTGGGATCATTGTCCTGTTGAAAGGTCCAACATCTCCCAAGCCTCAGGTTTGTGAAGGACTGCATCACATTTTCATCCAATATCTCCTGGTACTGAAGAGAATTCATGGTACCTTGCACGCGCTGAAGCTTCCCTGTACCCGTAGAAGCAAAACAGCCCCAAAGCATGATTGACCACCCGCCATGCTTCACAGTAGTCAAGGTGTTCTTTTCTTCATAGGCCTTGTTCTTCCTCCTACAAACATAGTGTTGATCCATGGGCCCAAACAGTTCTAATTTTGGTTTATCAGTCCAAAGTACACTATCCCAAAACTTTTGTGGTTTGTATACATGACTTTTGGCATACTGCAGTCGACTCTTCTTATTTTTTGGAGACAGCAAGGGGGTGCGCCTGGGAGTTCTGGCATGGAGGCCTTCATTACGCAGTGTGTGCCTTATTGTCTGAGCTGAAACTTCAGTACCTGCATCTGACAAATCTTTTTTCAGTTCCTCAGCAGTCACACAGGGACTTTTCTCCACTTTGCGCTTCAGGTAGAGCACAGCAGTCGAAGTCAGCATCTTCTTTCTGCCACGACCAGGTAGCGTTTCAACAGCGCCCTTTGCCTTGAATTTGCGAATGATGCTTCCTATGGCGTCTCTTGGTATGTTTAACATCTTTGCAATCTTCTTATAGCCATTGCCCTTCCTGTGAAGAGAAATCACCTCTTCTCTTGTCTTCCTGGACCATTCTCTTGACTTCACCATGTTTGTAAACACACCAGTAAATGTCTAGAAGGAGCTGAGTATCACAGTCATTATAAATCTGCCTAATTGGTGCTTATTATGCTTGATTGCTGCTCCTTGACATCCAGAGGTGTTTTCAATACCTGATCGAAAACACTTGAATGAACCTCTGTTCTTAAGAGTGGTAGTCTTTAAGGGGTTGAATAATTGTGTCAATGAAAAAATCACAAAAAAAAAGATTTAATACTGTATTACAAAAACAATTGATGTCATTTTAGTTGCATTTGGTTCTTTAAAAAGTCCTTGTAAGATTTCATTCTGAACACAATTACAAATGTACACTAAATTCCCTAAAACCCTTTACAGCATTGGGGGTTGAATAATTTTGAACACAACTATATGTCCTTTACGGCCCATTAGGTGAATGTGGTTCCTGCACAGCCACACCAGCAACTTGGCCAAATGGCGCTGATTCCACCTCCAACTTCTTACGCCGTTGGTCCTGTGACAATATCCGCTTCTGCCTCCTAATCCTGCTCCATGTCCTCAGGCTCCACTGCAGGGACAATTCACAGTGCCCCTCCAGCATACCACATGTGCAAGGCACGGAGGTGTCACGCTGTTCTGCACCTCGTTTGCCTGAGCGAATGGAGTCACACAGGGGAGAAACTGCTCTGTGTCCTTCATTAAGAAATTGAATCCTGGCGTTTTCCGCGACAACTCAAAATCACAACCATAGTGACCGACAACGGGAAGAACATGATGTCAGCGCTCCGTCAAGGAGGGCTGAGCCATGCACCCTGCATGGAGCACGTGTTTAATCTGGTTGTCAAGTGGTTCCTGAAGTCTTCCACCTATCTGCAAGACATCCTCAAATTGGCCAGAAAACTTTGCATACACTTGCACACCCTCCATGAGCTGCAGAGGCAGAACGTCATCCCCCAACATAGGCTGATATGCGACGTTTCCACCCGTTGGAATTCCACCCTCCATATGTTGGACCGACTATATGAACAGAGAAAGGCTATAATCGATTTCTTGATGATCCAAGTGGACAGGAGTACTCCCCTGTGTCACTTCGATGTCAGCCAGTGATAGCTCATGCTGCCTGCCATTTGCTCAGGCCCTTTTTGGATGCCACGTTAATTCTCAGTCGCCAGGACTACAGCATGAACAATGTCATTCACTGCTTCATATCCTGGAACAGGTGCTGGTACATCCGGCTGGTCAGAGGACTGGAGATGTGGTGCCTACATTTTACAGCCACATGAGCCCTGTGGGGGCTAAACTGGAGGAGGAGAAGGACATTGGAGCTCAAGCAATGTGTAGCTAAATGGGTGTTTTTTTTTACACAGGTGACAGGAGAGGAAGAGCAGGAGCAGCTGGAGGAGCAAGAGGGAGATGGGGAAGACGAGTCAGATGACCCAGGCACACCGTGGCAGTAAGCAATGGAAATGGAGGCAGATAGCCCTCCGAATTCCTTTGCCAAATGGCCAGCTGCATGCTCACTTGCTTGGGTAGTGCCAGCCAAATTGTCACCATTTGGCAGAGGGATGACTTCTGGCTCTCCACCTTGTTGGACCCTCCCTACCGGTCCAAAATGGGGGCCTTTTTTATACCCGCTGAGAGGGAGGACAAACTGAACTACTATAGAAACATTCTATATAGTCAGTTGGCTGCTGCCTGTGTGCGCCTTCGTCCATCTTCTCGCAGGTCTAACCTGACTGGGGGGGGGCCCTCTGTGCTGTTTTTCCACTGCCACGGCTGCTGTGGCAGGGTGGGGGGGTAGGAGCAGTACCAGTTCAATCAGCAGCAGCTTAAGTCTAGAGTCGATGATGAGCAGCTTTCTTAACCCACCTAGTGAAGAAACTACTCACCAGGAGCAGCAGCTAGACCTATTGTGGAACCTGAACCAGCAGGTGGTAGCATACTTGGACTGCACTCTGTTACAGAGTTTTAATCTGCTGGCCTACTGGGCAGCAAAAGTTGATTTGTGGCCGCAACTGGCCGAGTTTGCCCTGGAAAAGATGTTCTGCCTGGCCAGTAGTGTGGCTTTAAAACAGGTGTTTAGTGTGGCGGGGCCATAGTTACCCCAAGGAGAACTCCCCTGTCCACCCAAAATGGGGAGAGACTGACTTTTGTCAAGATAAATCAGGTGTGGATCAGCAAGGATTTCCACCCACCAATGTCTGATGCATCAGATTAAATCATCCATGCTGCCTCACCCAAACCTTGACAAAAGAGACCGGTTTCTTCTGGCTGCCTGCCTCAGCCACTATTCTGATGCTGCCACCCGCTTGATGCCGCACATCTGATGCCAAGTGCTCCTTCTCTACACCCACCATCATCAGCGGGTACTGGTATTGCCACCCACCTCCCCACTCTGCCACCCGGTCACTCTGTGGTCTCATGATGCTGTTGCCACCTCACCACTCTGTTATTGTACTACTCTGTGGCCTACGCATGCTGCTGCTGCTGCGATCTCCACACTATGTCACCTTGCCACTCTGTGGCCTCCTCATGCTGCTGCCACCTCCACTCTATGTCAACCTGCAACTCTGTGGCCTCCTCATGCTACTGCGACCTCCACACTGTCACCTTGCCACTCTGTGGTCTCCTCGTGCTGCTTCTGCCACCTCCACACTAAGTTACCTTGCCACTTTGCCTCCTTATGCTGCTGCTAACTCAATACTATATCACTGCACCACTCTGTGGCTTCCTCTTGCTGCTTCCACCTCAACACTATTTAAATGGGCTATTCTTTCATCCCCCCATTCTGCTGCCACCTCCGCACTATGTCTCCTTGCCAGTCTGTGGCCTCCTCATGCTGCTGCTGATGCCACATCAACACTATGTCACCTTGCCACTCTGTGGTCTCCTCATGCTACTGCCACCTCCACACTCTGTCATTGTGCCACTCTGTGGCCTTCTTATGCTGCTGCTGCCACCTCCACACTATGTCACCTTGCCACTCTGTGGTCTCCTCATGCTGCTGCTAAATCAATACTATATCACTGAGCCACTCTGTGGCCTCCTCATGCTGCTGATGCTGCCACCTCCACACTCTGTCATCTTGCTAGTCTGTAGCATCCTCATGCTGCTGCTGCCACCTCCACACTATGTCACCTTGGCCTCCTCATGCTGCTGCTGTGGCCACCTCCACAATGTCACCTTGCCACTCTGTGATCTCCTCATAGTGTGCTCTCTGCATCACCGCAGGCCCCATTCACACTGAATGGGTCTGCATCTATTCCGGAGCAGAATTGCGGAATAGATGCGGACATTTTTGCAGACGTGTGAATAGTGCCTTACTTCGCAAGCACTCCTATGTCCTTTCCCCTCTTTTTATTTTTTACAGAGTGGCAATATTTTTTGGCAAAGATTTTTTCATCCACATTGATCGATGCGAATGAAGAAATCTGTGATGTTCATTCTTTCTTTCAGCCCAGAGGCTTAACGGAAAAAGAAATCTAATTACCCATATGCTCAATATAAGGAGAATAGCAGAAACTCCTTATGCTGGCCATACATGTAATGATTGCGGAGACCATCAAATGCCAGGGAGGTACAAACACCTCACATGTGACCCCATTTTGGAAGGAAGACACCGCAAGGTATTTGCTGAGGGGCATATTGAGTCCATGAAAAATTGAACTTTTTGTCACAAGTTAGCGGAAAGGGAGACTTTACAGAGAAAAAACAAAAATAATCAATTTCAACTTGTGCAAAAAAAAAAAAAATCTTCTATGAACTCGACATGCCCCTCACGAAATACCTTGGGGTGTGGGGTATTTATACTTCCCTGGTATTTAAGGGGCCCTAAAGCGTGAGAAGAAGTCTGGAATCCAAATGCGTAAAAATGCCCTTCTAAAAGGTACCCATTGGAATTAGGGCCCCTTTGCGCATCTTGGCTGCAAAAAAGTGTCACACATATCGCCGTACTCAAAAGAAGTAGGGAAATGTGTTTTGGGGTGTATTTTTACATATGCCCATGCTGGGTTAGAGAAATATCTCTGTAAATTGACAACTTTGTATAACATTTTTTAAAAGTCGTCATTTACAGAGATATTTCTCACACACAGTATGGGTATATGTAAAATACACCCTAAACACATTGCCCTACTTCTCCTGAGTACGACGATACCACATGTGTGACACTTTTTGCAGCCAAGATGCGCAAAGGCCCTAATTCCAATGAGTAGCTTTAGGAGGGCATTTTTACGCATTTGGATTCCAGACTCTTCTCATGCTTTAGGGCCTTAAATGCCAGGACAGTATAAATACCCCACATGTGACCCCATTTTGGAAAGAAGACACCCCAAGGTATTCCGTGAGGGGCATGGCGAGTTCATAGAAGATTTCTTTTTTGAACAAGTTAGCGGAAATTTACTTTTTTTTTTTTCTTACAAAGTCTCATATTCCACTAACTTGTGACAAAAAATAAAATTTTACATGAACTCACCATACAGTACCCCTCACGGAATACCTTGGGGTGTCTTCTTTCTAAAATGGGGTCACTTGTGGGATATTTATACTGCCCTGGCATTTTAGGGGCCCCTAATGCGTGAGAAGTAGTTTGGAATCCAGATGGGTAAAAATGCCCTGTGAAATCCTAAAGGTACTCGTTGGAATTTGGGCCCCTTTGCGCATCTTGCTGCAAAAAAGTGTCACTCATGTGGTATCGCCGTACTCAGGTGAAGTAGGGCAATGTGTTTTGGGGTGTATTTTTACATATACCCATGCTGAGTGTGAGAAATATCTCTGTAAATGACAACTTTTTAATTTTTTTTATACAAAGTTGTCAATTTACAGAGATATTTCTCTCACCTAGCATGGGTATATGTGAAAATACACCCTAAAACACATTGCCCTACTTATTCTGAGTACGGCGATACCACATGTGTGACACTATTTTGCAGCCTATGTGCGTAAAGGGGCGAAGGGGCGAAAAGTCCAACGAGTACCTTTAGGCTTTACAAGGTTGCTCACAATTTAGCCCCGTCCAACGTGCCAGAACAGTAAACACACCCCACAAATGACCCCATTTCGGAAAGTAGACACCCCAAGGTATTCACAGAGGGGCATAGTGAGCCCGTCTGAGATTTTTTTTTTTTTTGCCAGAAGTTAGCAGAAATGGAAACTTTATTATATATTTTTTTTTCCTCAGAAAGTGTCATTTTCCGCTAACTTGTGAAAAAAAATGAAATGATACATGAACTCACCAAGCCCCTCCGCGAATACTTTGGGGTGTCTTCTATCTAAAATGGTGTGATTTGGGGGTATTTATACTATCCTGGCATTCTAGCACCTGAAGAAACATGACAGGTGCTCAGAAAGTCAGAGCTGCTTCAAAATGCCGAAATTCACTTTTTGCACCATAGTTTATAACGCTATAACTTTTACCCAAACCAATAAATATACGCTTATTGAATTTTTTTTATCAAAGACATGTAGAACAATAAATTTAGAGAAAATTTTACATACAAATGTAGTTTTTTTGAAAAATTTTACAACAGAAAGTGAAAAATGTCATTTTTTTGCAAAAATGTCGTTAAATTTTTATTAATAGCAAAAAAAGTAAAAATGTCAGCAACAATGAAATACCACCAAATGAAAGCTCTATTAGTGAGAAGAAAAGGAGGTAAAATTCATTTGGGTGGTAAGTTGTATAGACGGAGCAATAAACGGTGAAAGTAGTGTAGTGCGGAATTGTAAAAAGTGGCCTGGTCATTAAGGGTGTTTAAGCTAGGGGGGCTGAGGTGGTTAACAGAGTTCTTCCGTGAATAATATTCTAAAGTCTTGAAACCAACACCTGCATCTGGATACTTTAAAAATATATTATAGCCACTGAGTTATTTAATGAAGTCTATCTGTAGAGCGCCACTTGCTGTGAAATTTCTCTGTCCTGCTGACTGAGATGGAAGCACATGCTCAGTTCCATCTTTCAACTGCCACTAGTTGCAGCCGACAGGACACACCCTCTTAGAAAGGACACGCTCCCTGAGCTGCAGCCTGAAATAAATCTAGCAGAAGAATTGGAGCGATGAACTTGGAGCTCTGGATCCATGTGCGTGAGGTAGAGAACTGGTTCTAGCTTTGTTAGAAAGAGATTGTCATGTACAATACGATGTCTGATATTCACTTTTTGGTAGGTCTACTTGCTGTGTCTTTTCAATATGAATTTTACACCCTTCCAGCTGCAAGTAAGGGCTCATTCACACAACTGTATGAATTGGGCCACATCCGTTCCGCAATTTTGCGAAACAGGTGCAGACCTATTCATTTCAATGGGGCCACAAAAGAGGCATCCGTAGTTCCGTTCTGTGGCCCTGCAAAAAAGATAGAGCATGTCCTATTCTTGTCCGCAATTACAGACAAGAATAGGCATTTTCTCTTATACTGGAGGCCATGTGCGGTCTGCAAATTGCGGAACGCACATGGGTCGGCATCCATGTTTTGTGGATCCGCAATTTTGTGTGAATGGAGCCTAAATGAAAACTTTGCAACTTCCTTCATTCATAGGCAGTGCAATAACCTATGCAGATTTAAAGGGGTTGTCCAAGAGTTGTCTTAAATCCCTCCACAGCAATACCTGTAAGGACATTTATACTTTACATGTTCCCTCTGGCTCCACTTCATGTCCCCACCTGTCAACTTTCACGCCAACAGGATCACGTGTGCCACTGTAGCCAATGACTGGCCTCAGTGTTTTTGTGTCCCGAAGCAGCCCGTCACTGCTGGGTTAGGCCCCGATTGAGGACACATTACTGCTGAAGCCAACTATTGACTGCAGCATCACACATGACCCTCTCAGTGTGGACATCAACAGGTGAGTTCCGGAAGTGCAGTAAAGACAGTCTGCAAGCCATGGAGCCAAAGCCAAGTGGCAGGGAGCAGGTAAGTATGGCACAGGTGCTACTGAGGAGGAGGAGGAGGGGTTGTAAGTTTTGTAACATAAATAAAAAATCATGGTCAACCCCCAGGAAATCCACAAAATTTCTTGTGGCTGGTGCACAGTTGTGAAGCAGTTTTGCATTGTAATATATTGGGTAAAGTCCTCAGCAAAATCTGCCAGTAAATCCATATGTTAATATGGATAGTCTGGGGTCCGTGATCTATCCGTTCCGCAAACAGATAGGACAAGTTCTATCTTTTTGCGGAACGGAAGCACGGAATGGAAGCACTCCATAGTACTTCCGTTCCGTGGTTCCGTTCCTCACCAAATCTCTGGATTTGCAGACCCATTCAAGTGAATAGATCCGCATCCGTGATGCGGAATGCACACAGCCGGTGCCCCATGTATTGCGGACCCGCCGTATGAGGGCCGCAATACGGCCACGGGGGACACACAGTCGCGTGCAAGAGGCCTTAAATTTCTAATAAGAACAATAGAGGAATGGCATAACATAGAGTCATAAGAATAGATTCACCAGAATTGTTACATGGGAAGTTCAAGTAGTTACAAAGACAGACGTGCTGGAGAAGAGACAGGTCCTCTTTAAGTACATGGAGTATAACCCTTGCTTATGTTAAAAAAACAAAACAATACAAAAAAAACATTACATGATTGGTATTAGCTCATCAGTAACAACCCGAATTATAAAAGTATTTATTTAATTTGCACGATGAAGGCTGTAAATGAATTGGTACCCAGGTAAACTGTAGCTCATCACACAGAACACAAGCAGAATCATACAGAAAAATAAAAACAGGATGGCTCTCAGAATACGGCAGCACAAAGCAAAGTTTCAAATGTTTTTTATTGTGAAACGTTAGTAAACTTCAAGAAATTAGTAAACCAATGTAAATTTGGTCTTGCCATAATAAGACTGATCCACAGAATAAAGTTATGTCATTTAATACCACCAGTGGAACACAGTAAAAATGAAACTCAAAACACATTAGAAATTTTTTTTTTATCACCCCCCCCCACCCCCAAAGAAAAATAATAAAAGTTTTCAACAATCTACATGTGCTCCAAAATGGCACCATCAAAAATACAAGTCATCCTGCAATAACAAGTCGAAGGAAAAAATAAAAAGCTCTGTTTTGTTATATGTAAATATCATTGTTATTACTCTATATAAGCACAACTTTATATCCAGGCACTCAACGGTAATCCAATGTAAAGGAGGCACAGGGGATGCAGGCTACCCTACTGTGTGGCAATGAAGCTCTACCTGGCTCTGCCTTTTCATACGTAAAGTATTTTTTCAGAATGATTTCCAGCACAAGGAGGGAGGTTACATGAAGTAAGATGAGACCACAGGCTGCACTTCCCCTGGTTACATTGTTAGTGTGGTAACCTATAGGACAGCAGAGACTTTCACTGACATGCGGCTTCCTGGAGACCGTCACCAACAACAATGAGTCTGTATGCGAAACACTGAGCTGAGAACTACTGCTGCCAAGAGTGAGGACACCGCAAACCCTGCACCTTCTCCACTACGTCTCTGCACCATCTGAAGACACAGGTAGAAGACACTCACTTATCCCCTGCAGTAAGACCGATAGTCATGTCTGATAGCTGCCCTGGAGGCCTCCCATCACGTATCATCATACATTATAGTCATTAGTGTTGAGTGAATCGCTGATCACAAAGTGGACTTCAATCCGAATTTCAGGAAAAATTCAATTCACCGCAAAGCCGAATTTCCTTGTGCTTCAAGGTAACGAATCGATTTATCCTGGCTGTGAAAATAAAAAAAATCATACTTACCTCATCCATTTGAGCATTAAGTGGCCGTCTTGCTTGTAGATCCTGCTTGAAATCTCGCGCTGGGTCTTTAAGCAAGATGGCTGCGGTGGCCTCTTTGTGATCAAATGAATGAGGTAAGTATGATTTAATTTTTTTGTTTGTAGATGTCAGATGCCGCGATCAGTGATGAACGCAGCATCTGAGGGGTTAAATCACAGGGGGCGGCGTAATCGCTGTTCCCTGTCATTGCACCCACTATTTACGCATGCGCTTAGAAATACGCTTAGTAACGAACTGATTCGTCACAAGGCAAATCTTTTTGTAAAATTCAGCGAAGCAGCTGAATTGAATTTTAGAGAACTTCACTCATCTCTAATAGTTATACATGGTCGCTGTGATCCACAGCCATCATCCCAACAATAATTCCTAGAATAATGGTGAAAGTAACTAATGTAATCCAAGGGGTCTAAGAAACGCTCAGGAAATAGTTATAGTGTGTGTGTGTGGGGGGGGACTGCGGGCTGAGTTTTGGTAATAGATCTGTTTGAGAAAAAGTCTGACCATCATACGTAGAGGAGAGCCGGCCACGAATAGGACAATCTGCACCAGCATTGTAATATTGTTATCTATGTAGCATGTTAAAGGGTCTTACATTATCAGCTATCTATAAAAAGTTATCGGTGAACTGGCAGACATGCAGAGCGTCTACTGTACAACCCCCTAAACTGGATTTGAGGTTTCACTAAAGGCTTATTGCACACGAACGTATGGTTTTGCGGTCCGCAAAAAAACGGATCCGCAAAGAAATGGATGACATCCGTGTGCGTTCTGTTTTTTGCGTAACGGAACATCTGGTCCCTAATAGAGGAGTACTATCCTTGTCCGTGATGCGGACAAGAATAGGACAAGTTCTATCTTTTAACAGAACGGAAATACAGAAACGGAACACTTCCGTTTTTTTTTTGCGGACCCATTGAAATGAATGGGTCCATATACGGACCGTATACGGAACGCAAAAAACGGCCCATACACTCGTAAAATAAAACGTTCGTGTGCAAGAGGCCTTAGGCCTAATTCACACGTCCGTAGTGTGTTGCGGATCTGCAAGTTGCGTATCCGCAACACACCTTGCCACCAGCCCTATAGAGATGCCTATACTTGTCCGCAATTGCGGGCAAGAATAGCACATGCTCTATATTATTGTGGAGCCGCCGGCCGGAAGTTCGGCGGCGCGCTCCGCAAATGCGAATGCAGAGAGCACAGTGTTTGCACTCCGCATCCATCACGTCCCTATTCAAAATGAATGGGTCCGCACCCGTTCTGCAGATTTGCGTAAAGGGTGCGGACAAACATTGCGGACGTGTGAATAGGGCCTAAGGCTAAGTTCACACAGCAAAATCGGTGGCAGAAAAATCAGTAGCAGATTACTAGCTGAAGAGAGGTGGTTTTTGGTGTCAGATTTCTAATTTGGTGGAGGCTTTAGAGGAGATTTCACAAGAGTATTAGAAGAGTATTTGGTTGAGATTTTGCCGTATTTAATGGCGTTTATTTTACATTGAGTGAATGTAGCATTACCCAATCATTCCAAAAAGGCAGGCGGTATGTTCTGGAGCCACACAGTTCTCTTCTAATCAGTGCAGTTAGGGGAGCGCTTTCCCAGCTGACAAGACTATGGTCAGAGTGTCTCTTCTCTAAGGCCTCTTTCACACGAACGTGTCCGGATTAGGTCCAGATGCGTTGCGGATACGTTCAGTGAAAACTGTGCGATTTCACAGGCAAAGCCATTCAGTTTTGCCTACGATTGCATTCAGTTGTTCAGTTTTTTCCACGAGGGTGCAATGCGTTTTGATGCGGTTTTCATGCGCATGATAAAAAACTGAAGGTTTACAAACAACATCTCCTAGCAACCATCAGTGAAAAACGCACCGCACCTGCACTTGCTTGCGGATGAAATGCGTTTTTCATTCAGCCCCATTCATTTCTATGGGGCCAGAGCTGCGTAAAAAACGCAGAATATAGAACAGGCTGCGATTTTCACGCAACGCAGAAGTGATGCGTGGAAAAAAACGCTCATGTACACAGACCCAGTGAAATGAATGGGTCAGGATTCAGTGCGGATACTATGCGTTCACGTCATGCATTGCACCCAGGTGAAAAACTCGCTCGTGTCTTTTTCTGACTGATTGTAGAATCACTAAGTTCCTCTCCAGGTGTCTAGTAATGGGGCTCGTATCAGTTTGGATAGTCTCATTTTTATTAGGAAAGATAGAAGGATACATTAGATATCACATTGAAGACCACTTTTATAACTGCCTGTATATGAGGTTTTATAAACTAGACAGAAATAATATCGAATCGCATTTCACTTTAAAGGGAATCTGTCACCTGGCTATCCACAATTTTTTTTTTTCCTTTAGACTAGTGCAATAAAGTACCTGATATCCATATGTGTTCTTCTTTTTGCTGTGGCTCCTGTATTTTCTGTAAGAAACCGCTTTATCCAATATGCAAATTAGGATCCAAGGGGGGGTGTTTTTTTCTCTGCCAAGGAGCCCAGGAACGCACAGCTCGCTTAAACTTGAATTATAAGAACGCCTCCATCTGCCCTCAGTTGCCGTAGGATCGTGCAGACGCAGGGAATCACCGACACGGCGCCTGCGCAAGATTTCCGGCGGCGGCCAAGAGGTGGATCTGCGGGCAGAAAGCGGCGGTAGCCGGGGGGCGGAGCCGTTAGCCTCGCCTCTAGGCGACGATTTCTGCAGATGGAGGCATTCTTATGATTCTAATTTAGGCCAGCTGTGCACATCAGGGGGGCGTTCCTGGGCTCCTTGGCAGAGAAAAAAACGCCCCCTGGGCTCCTAATTTGCATATTGGATAAAGCGTTTTTTTACAGAAAACACAAGAGCCACTGCAAAAAGAAGAACACATATGGATATCAGGTGCTTTATTGCACTAGTCTAAAGGAGAAAAAAAATGTGGATAGCCAGGTGACAGATTCCCTTTAAGGAAACTCCTAAACTTTCATTGTATTCCTTCTTAGAAATGCCTCACAGAAGATCTGCATCCAGCATCCGGTCTGATAACAGCGACATGGACCTAGAAGGAATGGGTAAGACTCTTTTTGTTGGTGTTTGTTACATCATTGCACATACTTTCTGTATATCCATAAAATATACATCAAATGATTAGGAAAGCTGGCAGTAGGGCAGAGCTGAGGGCAACATGGCTGAGCTTCTCATGTGTGGTCAGATATACAGGAAATGGGAACAGGCCTACTGAAAAAATATAAATATGAGAAACATTCAGACATAAAGGTTATGATAACGAACGGATATACTGTATAGACATGCAGTGTTGTGAGTGGACCCTGTCGGACCAGCAGTTTTGCGCCTGTTATGTGGGTACCCAGAGAGCTGGCTGTGATATCACCCCCTGTACCCTCTGTCCTCCCTTTTTCAATCCCATTCTGGCTCATGCACCTGAACATATTTTTTGTTCGCTCCCATTACTGTGGCATCCGCAAAAATATACAGTAGAACATGTCCTATTATTGTCTGCATTACGGACAAGGATTGGACTGTTCTATTATTACCGGGACATTCTGTTCTGCAAAATGCGGAACGCACATAGCCAATATCCGTGTTTTGCTGATCCGCAATTTGCAGACCGCAAAACAGGCAATGGTTGTGTGCATGAGCCCTTATGCATATTTTTATACTTGAACCTGGCACAGCTTCCTTGAGATTTGTCAGGTTGTTGAAAGATTTAGAGACTCGGCCAACATACCACACTCCCCGTCCACTATTGTCCTCGTGCTGATACATTCTTATAAGCAGTAAAAAATAAGTCAAAAGTCTCTCCCCTAAAGGACCCTATACTCTGGCTAAGAATCCACCAGATAATCGCTAATCTCTGAACGCTCGTTACAAATTATCTGGCAGTGTAAAGGTGCCGCCGATTACCCGATAAACGAGTCAAATGCTTCTTCATCGGGTAATTCTTGCTAAATCTTGCTTTCCGGCAGCAGATCGTGCTGTGTAAACTCTGTTGCCGGCAAACAACGAGTCTGTAATGCATGTAAATACAGTAGTCTCCACTGGTGAGTAGGCCTTTGTTGGAAAGGAACGCTTCCTTCTTGACAATTTCCTGCTGAATTGTCTTGTCTAAAGGGACCTAAGACATAAGTAAGTAGTGACATTAGTAATAGCTCTAGACTGTACTCTATCACTTTCCAAAAAGCTTGTAGTCAGCGACCGATATAACGATGGTTTTATGATTAATAAAAATTTGAGAAAGTACAAATCTAGTGAGTCAGTAAAGGCCCCTTTATACTGGCATAATTGGCAGCATCTTTACACCGGCAGATAATTGCTAACGAACGTTCCTATGAATGCTCATTAGTGATTATCTGGCAGATTCTCGGCCCGTGTAAAGGATCCTTAGGCTCTGCTGACAGGAGATTGGTAGAAACATACTGGAGATGTACAGTGCCACGTGCTGCCATTGACCCCACACCATAACTCAGCAAACAGCTTGTAGAGCATACAGGAAGTTCCAATCCGGGGTGCACCTAGCCTTTCTGCAGACTGAGGCGAAAACTGAAATGATGCCCCCCCATGCCAAACTCTCAACCTAACCCCTTGCCTCCAGCCTTAATGTTAAAGGCATACTTGGAAAACATTACATATAGTGCTACAAAACATACTGGTTAATATAGTGATACAGTTGAATATGCAAAGATAATCGTTTCCACAATGAAAACACTCATTGCCCAAGGCCTTTATGTTTCCCCCTACTTGTCCCTACCTGGTGCTACCTGAGGCAATCGACTCACCTCGCCTCATTGGTGGTGCACCCCTGGTTCCAACAGAGGCAATCCGTGACTAGGCACTACCAACAGAATCTTCAGCAGGAACTGGGTGCCTAGAGCTCCAGTCCCACACCGATCAGGTAACACTGGTCTGAGTAGTGGCTGGCAACTACTGTGATTGACAGACTAAGCACTCTTAGGGTTAACAAGGGATCAACGGAATAACAAATCTTGATCAGCCTCAACAGAGAAATTCTGGAACAATTGAATCCTGACTTGTATCAGTCTGAACTGTGACTCCACTAGAACTAGTGCACTTGACTTCTGATCCATGATGATAGCTTACAGTGCAAAAGAGTTTCTAAAGTATCATCAGTATACCAAGTGCCCTCTTTGTTCTGGTCCTTGTCTCCATATTTTTTAGGCAGCTGGCCCTGTTTGCTTCAGCACCCACAACACGATCTCTGCTGTCTTTGGCTTTGAGGCTAGAGAGGGTAGAGAATAGACTTGGGATTTGACTGCAAATCCCATAAAACTTTGGCATGCTGGAGAGAAGCAGGAAGGCTGACGCTGCCTTCCCGCTGGTCCCCGGCTGATGCCGTCCTTCTCCAGGGTTCTTTTTGCAGTCTGGCTAGAGAGGGTAGAAAATAGACTTGGGATTTGACTGCAAATCCCATTAAACTTGGCATGCTGGAGAGAAGCAGGAAGGCTGACGCTGCCTTCCCGCTGGTCCCCGGCTGATGCCGTCCTTCTCCAGGGTTCTTTTTGCAGTCTTGCTCTTCTAGACTTCTAGAAACTTAGACCCCTGACCAATTACCCATTCACTTAGAATAAGCTACGATATTAATAGCTAGTGATGAGGTACACTAAACTACTCACTTTTGGTGTGCCAACAGTTTCCATTCCCAGGCTGGCAAAACTATGAAAATCTCATTTTAGTGCTAGCAGATAATTGTAAGTCTTACAAATCACTGAGTTAGTAAAATTATAATGTGACAAGTTGTTTAGTTTTTACACTGGGTTAGGCTCCGTCTTTCATTCCCTAAAAGGAACCAAAAATTATGTCAAAAATTCTAAACAGGTTTTCCATCAGAAGATTTGGCTCCAGGCCCAGGTAAATTCCTGTTCTTGCCTTCTAAAATAAATCCTCATAAACGTAGTGCAGGAAAGCCAGCTTGCTATGTCAGATAATGGTACTATGCAAGCATCTCACTCCCCCATTGTCCTGGCTTGAATAAAACTTTAACCCAAAGACAAACCTAGGAACTTGTTGCTGAAGAAAAACAAGTGCTGGTAAGGCCACATTCGCAACTGCTATCTTATTTCTATTGATCTTCTCCACTATAGGAGCAGAACAACAAAAATCTTGAATGTGGCGGTCTGGCACATGATGGACTAAAGTGGTATAATGTCCATCAGGGTTCCATCAAGTGACCCGGTATTTTACTGGACAGCATGCTGAGATATTTTGTTCTGCATTTTTTGATGGTATAAAGTCATACAGTGGTACACAACTGTAGGGGGAAATATAGCTCTGCCATATGCGGAGAAGTGCAGAATAATCATTTCCACTATACAGATTTAATTATATCTTGTCCATATGTTTTCTAGCGGACAGCGAGCTGGCCAAACTACAGCGTATGTTTCGCCTGAAGGAAGGACAACGCCAAGCAACCACCATTGGGAAACAGGAACAAATCAGGAGACAACTGTATGTATATATCACTTAAGACATGTTCGACTAATCTCCTGTAGATTGGCAGATTACTGCCTCGGGGAGACGTCTCTTAATGTCAGGTCATTAGTGCAGCATGGCACTCGGGGACGTGCTGTCTGATAACATGAGGCACTGCAAGACACCTGCTACTTCTACCATGGTTTACATCTTAGTTACAGGCAACCAGCATAATGACCCAGCTTGCCATGTATAATTGTTACACGTGGGTATAATTTACCCTGAACACTGGACATATTCAATCACCATCAACTCCAGTACCTGATCACATATTCAAGCTCTTCTACATGGAACCACTTGTCTTTAAAGGGATTATCCACAAAAGGTTTTTATCACCTATCTATAGGATGGGTGATATATTATATCAGATTAGGGGAAGAGGAGTCCGATCGCTGGGACGCCTTAAGGGTATAGTAGACAGGCAGATTTTCTGCCCGATGGTCTCTAACGAGTGTTTGTAGTAACACAGTCTAATACTGCTGCTGATTGCATGATGAACAAGCAAACGCCTGTTCATCGGGCAATCCATATCCTTCAGCATGCTGAAAGATCAGGATCTGCCGGCAGCAGATTGTGCTGTCTAATTACAATCTGCAGCCGGCAAACCATTGTAGAGCATGAGGACGAGCGATGGCATAGTGATCACTCCTCTCCATGTTACTGAGGAGATCACTTTATGTAATAGCAGCGGTCCCCTCAGCAGGCGAGCAGGCAATTGCAGGGAGGGAACGCTTTCCTCCTGACAATCGCTTGTGTGATTGAGGTGTCTAATACACCCATATGGACTGTATTAGACTGGCAGATTACCTACCAGGTCATCACTAACAAGCTTTCGTAGTAATGCTTCTTAGCGATAATCTGGCAGTGTAATACCGCTGCCCATTACCTGAGCAATCCTGATTTTTAAGCATGCTTAAAAATCATTGTTTGTCGGTGGCAGATCATGCAGTGTAATCACGATCTGCTGCTGGCAAACAACTAGTCAGTATGGGGACGAGCAAAAGCACACCAAATGCTCCTCCCCATACTATGGAGGAGATCACTGCATGTAATAGCAGCGGTCTCCTCTGCTAGCCAGCTGGCTATTTCCGGGAACAAAGGGATCTCAAATGGAGTTGTAGTCTACATGTTAGACCATTGTTCCATTCAGTTCAAGTTCAGCACAAGTTTGATTTGTCAGAAGAAAAAGTCACTTGTGAACGAGCCTTAAAGATGATTCCCTTTAATTGGGAGCAGCAGTAAGGTATGGCACTGATATAGTAGCAGCAGCAGGAGCAGGATAGCAATAGTAGTGATGATAGTGGCAGTAGATGCTTTGTGTTAATGGTGGTGGCAGCTGGGGATTAACAACGAGGAGCAGCAGCAGCTGAGGCAGCAGCGGCTGCAGCAGCAACCATATGGTACATGTTTGCAGAAGGGCAGCAGCATAATAGAGGCGGCAGTAGCCTTACAAAGGATGATGGTCGCAGCAGTGGCAGGATGGAGGTAGTGGCATGATAGAGGCCGCAGCAGCCGTGCAGAACATGATGGTGGCATAAGTGTAATGAAAATGTCAGAAGTGGCATGATGCAGACCGCAGCAGCAGCAGCTGTACAGATGGTAGTTAGGCAGACAAACAGCAACAGTGGCAAAACGGGGCAGCACCAGCAAGGCAATGTGTATTCATCTGAATCAGCCTGAGCTGTGAGAAAATGTCGGTATTGACACCCAATCATCTAAAAATAAGTGGCTCCTCGGGCACACTGGCCAGAATGGCCACCTGTATGCTTGCTTGCATGATGTACATTTATGTTGCATAATGAAATTTGACCCCCCCCCCTCCCCAGAAAAAATTTAAATTTTAAACATGTGGAAACTGAATACAGGTAAACGGATGATTGAGAGGCATTATTAGCATGATGCAGGCCGCAGAAGCAGCCATATAGAATGTGATGGTAAGCAGGTCGCAGCATTGGCATGATGCAGTCAGAAACCATTTTGCCTAGGTAGCGGGGTTCTAAAAGCATGACTATCCAGTAATCATCAGACTATTTTATGTCAACGATAAGCCTGTCACTGCATAAGCAAGCAAGCATACAGGTGGCCACTCTGGCCAGTGTGCCCGAGGAGCCACTTATTTTTAGCTCCACCCCCCCCCCCCCTTCCACACACTAAGATGATTGGGTGTCTTGGCAGGTGCCATCCTTATCATTGTCCTCTTGCTCCTCCACCTCCTCCTCTTGCAGTGGCAGGTCGTCATCCTCATCTTCTCCTCCATGGCATTAGTGTGTCCCCAACAGCTATAGGGTAGACAGCAAGATGCGTCAGCTGCTCTTCTTCCGCCCTGGTCCCCAGCTGCATGAGCGTCGGCATCTATTCTAAGATAGATATGAGAGGGATGATGTTGTTCATGGCGCAGTTGTCCCCGCTGACAAACGCTGTGGACTCTTTGAGGGGTTCAGCACCTGACAGGCATCTCAGGCCACTCCCTAACCTGCAAACACATTCTTCCTGCTGAGGCGGTCTGGTGCATGACAAAATTAGTCACGGCTTTCCGCTGGTTGTACAGATGCTCAAGCATGTGCAATGTTGAATTCTAGCGAGTTGGCACGTCGCAGATTAAAAGCTGAAGTGGCAGGCCGTTATGTTGCTGCAGGTCCAGGAGAGGGTTCCTCGCCACATAAATGGTTGGAAGTGCTTGGACAGTCTCTTGGACTTTGCCAGCATCTTGGCCAAGCCACTGTATTTATTTATAAAGTGCTGCACCAGTAGGTTGATGACATGCACCATGCAGGGTGTTATTCCACCCAGGACCCCTTCCCGAAAACAGAACTGAAATAATTTGAGTTTGTCTGCCTTCCAGTTCGGTCCAAACTGGTTCACTCATCCTTAGGCCCCATTCACACGTCCGCAATTCCGTTCCGCATTTTGCAGAAAGGAATTGCGGACCCATTAATTTCAATGGGGACAGACGATGTCCCAGCCGGGTCCGAAATTGCGGATCTGCACTTCTGGGTCCGCAATCGCGTTCCAGAAAAAAATAGAACATGCGCTATTCTTGTCCGCAATTGCGGACAAGAAAAGGCATTTTCTATGTAGTGCCGGCGATGTGCGGTCCGCCGATGTCCGTGTTTTGCGGATCCGTGGATACGCAAAACACTTGCGGACATGTGAATGGGGCCTTAGTCTGAAGCCTTTCCGAAAGCATTAAAAATAAATAAATAAAAAATATATTACACATCTATACAGGCTCGGACTGGCCCACAGAGGTACAGGTGAATCCCCCTGTGGGCCCCTGAGCAAGATGGGCCCCTAGTCTCCCACCCCCTGCACAAGTGACACATAACACAGCAGCCTTACGGCACTACATACATATGTTCAATGTACAGCACCTGAACCAGCCTATGTTCATATAAAAAACTTGATAGATTATTAAAGAAACTCCCCAGTTTATTATTATAGACACGATCAGAGCTGAGATGACTTCTGGGTATAGAGGAAAGCTACCAGTGTCCTCTTCTCCCCAGGATCTATCTTCTCAAAGTTGCTGCCGGGACCCCCACATTCAATATTTTAATGTATCTGTACAGTGGGCCCCCAAAATAAATTTTACTGGTGGGCCCTAGGCACCCGAGTCCGACACTGCATATATACTGTATATATATATATATATATATATATATATATATATATATATATATATAACACAGAAAAATGAGGCAGAACTCCATATATAAAAAGATATGTCTCCTTTATTCACCCATGTGGGCAATGCGACGTTTCGGCTCCAAACAACTGAGCCTTTCTATATACATATATTCGTATTCAGGGACTCATCATACGTCACGTTCTTTGTATATAGTTTAATCTAATTAGTTGATATAACACTCGTTTAATGTCTTTTTTCTCTTTCTTGAGGGGATTTGAAGCATCTCCCTCTGAGCACACATTTCCCTCTCCTAGAACCCTTTTTGATTTGCTTTATTTTTAGTTACTTTCACAGGGAAGAATGATATGCTTGCAGTTAGAAAGCATTTCTCTTCTTATCGCCGATGGCCCAGCTTTTCTGGGTGATCCTTCTTTTCTCCGTTTCAGAGGATGACAAGATGCAACAGACTTCACAGCCAACAATAACAGCCATTAACATCCATACATCTGTGTTATGTTTACACGTCGGTCCAGTCTGAGCAACGTTCTGATAGATTCATTTTGAAGACCAAATTCCTTTTTATCCTACAAAGCTTTTTATAGACATTATATCACTAGTAGTGTAATAGTGTGAGCAGACGTTGCCTAAATTGCTACCTTCTATGTAAGATGATTCATTAAATAGAGCTTAGACTGTGAAAACTATTTCAAGTAATCTTTTATTTTGCCCCTGCGTATGAAGGGATCATAAGAAGAGGATGGTGGGATATTCAGGCTGCTCGGTAAAAGTAAAGTGGACTGGTTATGTTGGTATAAGGTTTATTCTGTTGTTTATGTCATTGGCATTGCTTATAATGGAAGTCATGATGCTGTGACAAATCTCTTTAAAGGCAGACCTAAGCTGATAATGAAGGATCCTAAAGGCTCCCATACACATTAGTGTATAGACGAGTTCAGCCAACAGTCTAAATGTGTTTGAGGAGCTCCAGACTCTCCACCAAAAGACGTCAGTGGTGAGAAGGATCAGACAAAGTGAATATCTTCACCCAATCCTTTTTTTTCCCTCCCAGGAGACCAGCCGATGATTGGCAGTGCTGATCATGAGAAAAGGGACGATCTGTTCCTTTTTTTAAATGGAGTGGTGGTCGCGCTTGTACACTGCTGCTCCATCAACACTATGGGACTGACAGGGATAGCAAAGTACAACCACTAGTCCTACAGAGATGAATGGGGCGATGGTGTACAAGCATGACTGCCACTCCATTCACTGGGAAACATAGGGACTCCATCTCATGATTGGGGAGGGGGGCCCTGAGCAGTTGGACCTCCAATGAATAGACACAGGACTAGAATTATTTTTCCCCTCTGTGTTCCAGCAGTCATAACTTTTATTTATTTTTTTCAATGTAGCTTTATGAGAACTTCAATTTTTTGGGATATGTAGTTTTTATAAGATTTACTTTGGGTAAATATAGGGTATTGCAATAACAAATGACAAAACAGGTGTACTAAGCCCTCAAACTGATGTTAAAATTAAGACGTTAGTCAACATGTCCTACAGTGGAGGACATGTCTTAAGCCCGAGCACCACGCCAAGGTTTCTCAAGTAGCTCGGAGTCGGGACCTATCACTTACCTACCTGTGCCATATGGGCAATACCAAGGGCCAGTGGGCAAAATTACAGGAATGTATTAGGCCGACTCGCCGCATACTCCTCAGTTACCTCCAGCATGTAAACATGCCTGCAATGGGAGGAGGGAGAAGGCTGTGAGCCCCACCCAAGGCCTCACAGGTGCACCTAAATATAGCCTGTGGATGGAAAACAGGCTACATTTACATGGGAGTTTATATACCTCCAAACAATTATATATACAAAACAACTGAAAGGTGACATGAAGCAGGATCTGCTCAACCCAAAAATGCAGTTGTTCATATATATACAGGGGAGCAGATCCTGCACTTGTGGTCCGTTGCTAATGGCGATCCCCAGCAAAAATGCATACGGTGGAGGATGCCCGCAGCGGACCACAAGTACCACAATAGACATCCTACACAAAATGGCAATAGTGGGGATGTGATAAATAATATAACAATATAGCAATAACAAATGATAAAACAGGTGGACACTGCGGTCTTACTAAGCCCTCAAACCGATGTTAAAATTGAGATGTTAGTCAACATGTCCTACAGTGGAGGACATGTCTTAAGCCCGAGCACCACGCCAAGGTCTCTCAAGTAAGAGAGTAAGACTGCAGTGTGCACCTGTTTTGTCATTTGACTGACAGTCCTCAGGCGGCCATATTGGTTGTCACCCAGCTCGTCCAGGCTCCTGCCCCACGGGTAGACCCGTCACTACAACACCCAGCATTCACTCAAGTCCAGAGCAGTAATCACGGCTCTCCAACTAAAGCAAAATTACAGTTCCCAATGTGCCCACCATGCTGGGAGTTGTAGTTAAGATCAGCAGTGCTGCCGCCATATTTATAACCCTTAACAGACTGAGCGGAATACAGTGCAGCACAACAATCACAGGGGGCCCCCATCCAGTCAGGGGACCCAGCACCTACGATGGTGGAGGACATCCGATGGGGCCCCAGCACCTACGATGGCGGAGGACATCCGATGGGGCCCCGGCGCCTATGATGGCAGAGAACATGTAAGAGGACCCAGCGCCTATGATGGCGGAGGACATCTGAGGGGCCCCAGCGCCTATGATGGAGGAGGACATCTGAGGGGCCCCAGCGCCTATGATGGAGGAGGACATCTGAGGGACCACACACAACCCAGCAGCCCAGGGGCCACACTCTGAGGACATCCACACCTGCCCTGTTACATGCCTGCCTCTCCAGGTACCTGAGCCCCCCCATCGCCTGCCCTGTCAGGCTGCCCCGTCATCCCCCTGCCATCCCCGCGGTAATGGGTACTTACCAGCAGCTTGGGGCTGACCTCCCCCTTGCAGTGATGGCAGAAGAAGCGATGCTGAGACACCGCCGCCGCCTCTGCCATTTTCCTTTCCTCCTCCACCCGCTCCTGCCGCCACTGCTCCTCCACTCGTCACTTCAGTTCTCCCAGCAGCAGTGAGGGTGCTTACAGAGGGCCACCCCTTCCACAGGTGCTCTATCCCCCAGCGACCAGTGAGAGGCACTCTGTTCTTCCCCTCTAGTCCTCCACAACCAACAAAAGAAGTATAGAGAGTACGGCGCCCGGGGCTGGTCATTCCCACTCACTACAGTCACACAAGCGACATGATCAGTGGCCTGCCTCCCCAGCCTCTGTGTCGGCCCGGCCCTGTATCTATCTATCTATTTATCTATTTATCTATTTATCTATTTATCTATATCTCTCTCTCTTTCTATCCATTATCTATCTATCTATCTATCTATCTATCTATCTATCTATTATCTATTATCTATCTCTATCTATCTATTATCTATCTCTATCTATCTATCTATCTATCTATCTATCCCATATCTATATCTTTCTCTATTCTATCTCATATATATCACTTTGTTCATTTTATTCTATCTATGTCTGTCAGTCTGAGTCACGGACGTACCGAGACATACGGACGTTCCCGCGAGAGGTGGCAGGAGATCTGTGAGACTGGCAACACGTGGTTTGATCTGACATGTTTTACTTTTGGATCAAATGACGTCTGTGTTGTTTCTGGTGCATGTCATACCGTCTTTCCCCAGGTGTGGCTATTTGGGTAATTTAGCCTTCTCTATTTATTGTTGTTTCTCCCACTATGCTTTGCGGTTATAGCTTCTGTTGGACTTGTGGTTATCTTGTGTTTGGTTTTCAGCTGAGTTCCTGGTGCTACCAAAGCTTTCCCTTTTGTATTTTATTTATTTATATGTGTGTGTTGCCTTTACCTGTTGTTTGTTATTAGGCCTGAGGAAGACTCCTGTTCGTCCTTCCTTTTGGAGGAACAGGTAGACTCAGTCCTGACATTAGTTCCAGGGTCCTATAGGCTGAGATAGGATTCTAGGTATTCGGTGTATGAACTTGCCTACCTTTGGGGCCTGTTCATACTGGTAGTCTGTCAGGACTGGAGTTAGGGTTTTCTCTAGGAGGTGTCCATTTTCCTTCCCTATTTTCCAGGCCTTATTCCGATATCCTCTTTCCCTCCTATGCTCGGTGTGGTATTTTCCTCCCACACACGAGCGTGACAGTCTATCTATCTATCTATCTATCTATCTATCTATCTATCTTTCTATCAATTATCTATCTACCTCATATCTATCTCTTTCTCTATTCTATCTCATATATATAACTTTATACATTCTGTTCTATCTATCTATGTCTGTCAGTCTGTCTGTAAATCTTCTATCTATCTATCTATCTATCTATCTATCTATCTATCTAAATATCTATCTATCTATCTCTATCTATCGAGCAACAGCACCAGACAGATGACGGAGGCTCAAAACATGACTGATGGTTGCTATGGCAGCTGGAGGGCTAAACAATGTCCCCACGGGTCTGGTATGTAAATATGCCTATTAGACTCTGTTGGGGGCTGCCTGTCATTAGTATACTAACTGGCAGACATAATGCACTATACTACTTAAGTAGTGCAGTGTACAGTATAGTGGTATATATGGGTTCAAAGAATCTATTATTCAAATCCTCTTGTGGGACTAATAAATATAGTTATAAAAAATATTTAAAAATGTTTTTAAGTGAAAAAAATAAAAAATGTTTATTCCTATGAGTCTGTCATTGAGGCTTCTATAGGAATACATATAGAGACTAGCTTCCTGTCCACACATAAGATGTTGTGTTATTTGGAGTCAGAGTGCTGATCACATGACACAGCTAAGGATCAGAAGGGAGGTTATAACTCACAAATATAGTCACCGGTAAGAAGATTACCTGTAAGGTAAGGTAATCTTCTTACCGGTGACTATATTTGTGAGCCAGTTTACATCATCTACCTTTCTAACAAGTAAGAAAATAAAACTGTTTGTGGGAGTGCTACTTTTTTTTATAAGTGTATGTTTTTGGTGCTAAAGTAAAAAAAACATAATAAACAATATATTTGGTATTATCGAAATCATACTGACTCACAGAATAAGGGTGACATGTTATTTATGCCTTACAGTGATGATCACCAACTTTATAAAGCAAATACAATTGTGGACTTTTGGTCCATTCCTCTAGAGATAAGTAATACATGTTAATCTATCACGTTGTACCCCAATATGGAAAAATATTTATAAATTATAAAATAATTTATGTGAACAACAACATTTATGGGATAAATTTAATTTTTAGAAGGTTTGTTTCACAGAAGCTTTTTTTTCCCCCTTAAGGGACTCTTAGCAGTCTTGACCATGCTAAACTGATGATGGCACTGGTGCCTGGGGACATCAGGACAATCAGGAGTAGTGTACCCCGGTTGGGGCTTCACTGTGAAGTGCTCTCTGAATTTAGCTCTTTTAGAGCCCCTCCCCTCTGCTCTGAGTGACAGCTGGAGCATCCAACCAGGAGACCACTTCAGCTGTCAATCAGAACAGAGGCGAGGGACTGTGAAGCAGCTCATTGCAGAGAGCATTTGACAGTGAATTTACCTTCCCAGTGCTGTCAGCAGCTTAGCATGGTCAAAACTGATGACAGATTCACTTTAAGGGCTTGTTTACACAAACGTTTTTTGCCTTCCATATACAGGGCGTTTTTTGCGTTCAGTATACCGTCCATATATATGAAACCATTCATTTCATCGGGTCACCAAAAAAAAAAATTGTACTCCGTATGCATTCCATTTCCGTATTTCCATTCCGCTACATTTTGACTCATGTCCTATTATTGCCCTCAAATCACATTCCGTGGCTCCATTCAAGTCAATGGGGCTGTAAAAAAACGGAATGCATACGTAATGCATCCGTATGTCTTCCGTATCCGTTCAGTTTTTTGTGAAAGCATCTATTGAAAATCTTAAGCCCAGCCTAATTTTTCAATGTACTTACTGTTAAAACATTATTATATGCTTCCGTTTCCATTTACGATCTGCAAAAAACA
Organism: Bufotes viridis; assembly: GCA_033119425.1. Taxonomy (NCBI): domain Eukaryota; kingdom Metazoa; phylum Chordata; class Amphibia; order Anura; family Bufonidae; genus Bufotes; species Bufotes viridis. The sequence goes on from CM065590.1 coordinate 458,417,514, forward strand.
GATCACAAACAGAAACCATGTGGAAACGTAACGTAACGGAAGCGGAACGGAAGCGGAAACTCTACTGAAACCAAAAATGAAAAAACTGACTCGTGTGAATGAGCCCTAAACCTGTATAAATATATTCATGACCTATTCTTAGTATATTGCAAAAAACAAAGTAAGGCCAGCACCTCCAAACAGCATGAAATAAAATGCATAGTATATACTTCCATGGCTGTAATACAAAAGCAAATACCACTCATGGAAACGTGGACAAACGTGGAACACTGCTACTGGAAACATGGATAAATCTGAATTTCATTGCTGTTACACTCACTATATGAAAATTAGAAGCTCTTTGTGCATATTTTTGATCACAATTGTGTTGGGGCCATCTACCAGCTACAAGGTGGCCTCCAACAGACGTCCCATCTGGGACTAAGTCTTAGGATAGGTCATAAATATCAAACCAGTAGGTGTCTGACACTCGGCACCCCCACTGTTCAGCTGTTTGAAGAGACCGCGGCGCTCCGTTAAGTACTAAGGCCTCTTCCTAGGCCAGTCATGTCACATCCATTGGTCACATGAACAGGTCTGGGCTGTAATACCAAGCATAGCCACTTTACATGTTTGAAAAAATTCAGCATTTGGATTTTGACAAGAAATTCGATTAGTTATAAATTACTTAGTCACAACTCGCTTTCCATAGTATGAAACGGGCGCATTGATGGAAAAAATTGTGATCGCGAGCCCCCCTCCCTCCGGTCATTTAACCTCGCAGCTCATTCCCATTCAAGTCAACAGGCCTGGGCATAGCCACTTTACAGTGTGTGGTGCTGTGCTTGGTATCTGGTAGGAAGCCCTTTCAAACAACTGATCAGCGGGGTGCAGGGAGTCAGACTCCCCCAGATCTGATATTGATGGCCTCCCCATTGTATGCCGTTAATGAACATTTTCTAGGCAATAAATTGGTTTGCGTTCTTCATAAAGAATAATATATTGTATATTGAATCATTTATACACACTAAACTGAGGAAGTGTGCTCATTTCACTGCTCGTGATTTATCATCATTAAAATGGAACAATTTGTTCTATAATCTTGTAAATTAAACATGCTGTTAACACTAGTGGGAGTTGGGAGCTGATGGAATTAAGTCAGTGTCTGAGCCTGTATATCAAAATAGGATATTTGGTGGCAGTATGAGATGTTTGAGCTACTGCTACAAGAAACAGAGTGGAGGATAGGAGTGGTAGTGGCTCTGGCTGAAACAGTTATTAACAGTGGTAATCCTCACACTAATGCTCCCTAGGGCTAGTCAGTGACAGGAGGGCACACCCTTTCTTCCCTCGGGGGACACTGACCTCGGGGCTCAGGATTAAGATACAGCTGGCAAGAAACGTGTCACACTGTGGAAGGGTGTGTTAGCAATGTTCCTGTCATTGCAGTAAAGTCTCTATCAGCCTTAAACATCAAATACTAACTGGCTGACTCCAATGCTTGGCCATGTAGATTCTGGATCTTCTAGTTCTTCCCTTTTCTCTCTTTTCTGGAGTACTGTAAAGTAGAGATGACTTTCTTGATGCAAAGCTCCAAGGGGTGAGCACATGCTCTCACTTCCTCAGCTAACACACACTCTACAGCGGGGGTCAGCAACCTTCGGCACTCCAGGTGTGGTGAAACTAGGACTCCCAGCATGCACACTTGCTTGGCTGTTCTCAGAACTCCCATAGAATGGAGCATGCTGGGAGTTGTAGATTCACCACAGCTGGAGTGCCGGAGGTTGCTGACCCCTGCTCTACAGTGACACTGATTGAACTTGGGGCGAACCTAAGGCCATCACTTCTTACAAAGTCAGTCAGGATTGTTAACCCTAACTTATCCATACAAAACTATTTGGGTAATGCAACATATGTGATCAGTATATAACAGTTAGATAACAAGAAAAAAATTTGCAATTACCCTAGTCTAGGGGTTGACATTTTGCCCACACAGTGACCATGTAGTGTGAAATAATAATAATGTGAATAATGAACATACTGATTTTTCTAGGCATAATTCTATTGCCAATTATCACTGTTTGTACTTTATACAGCCTGTCTTATTACTGTCAGTAGTGCTAACAGAATGAAACGCTTGTGGCACTGTCAGGTACATGCTAAATGTGAACATCTATTCGAGATAATGACAGAATGACAATGTCATTAGAGCAATATCCCTGAAGATTTGTAACTAAGCCTGTCAAGATGAACATGATGTCTCATCTCCAGGTAGCATGTTATAGAGAAGGAGGAGCCCTTACTGATATATAGTATTGTGGGAAAAGATTCAGTATAACTTGTACTCATTCTATCTATCTATCTATCTATCTATCTATCTAATATCTATCTATCCTCTATGTATCATCTCCTATGTATTATTTGGTGGACAAAGAAGACCAAACCTCACTTTCTACATTAATGCATAGTTTATATTTAGATTAGATTTTATACCAATTTTGATGGCATCATTTTGATCAGATGGAATCAAATTTGAAAACCCCTAGAAATTAGATTTAAAAAAGTCCAGCCACCCACACCCCCAAGGGGCAACTTTGGTTTCTAACATGGCACTATGATTAAATTTTTTACTATTTGAAAGGGTAGTAATAACTAATAATTTATAAGTAGATTACATCTGGTTCTATTACTAAGGTAGTAGATGTTCACCAACCATGTCCTCCCCATAGAGGTATTTTCTTTCTGCGTCCATTCAATTTTTTTTGCAGACGTATGCAGAACCATTCATTTCAATAGGTCCACAAAAAAAAAAAACTGAAGTTACGCCATGTGCATTCCGTTTCCATATGTCCGTTCCGCAAAAATATAGAACATGTCCTATTATTCTCTGCATTACGGACAAGGATAGGACTGTTCTATTAGGGGCCAGCAAAATACGGAATGCACATGGACGTTATCCGTATTTTTTGAGGATCCGTTTTAGCAGACCGCAAAATGCATACGGTTGTGTGCATGAGCCCTAGCTCACAACAATGGATGTAATAGTCTGCCCCCTTCCCCAAAGGAAAAACACATTATCATCATCAGTTTTTTTACTTTATGAATTAATTTCTTTTGATTGTATTATTTTTTATGTAAGCTACTAGAATGGGGACTCACTTTAGTATCAAATTCAAGACATCATACAATTGTATCTGCCACTCCACCAGACTTCCAAAAGAGGGCCCATATGCAGTAACATTAAATGGGCCGGTACTCTTTAGTAGCTCATCACGGAGTAATCCTCTAACAATCCGCTGGTACAGTATTGGGGAGCCATGAAATGCATTAGCTCAGAAAGCCACTTCTAGGTAGCAGTGATCCCTTCCACATACTGGTTGCACATACGGTACGTCCGCACCTGCTGTAAATGATAGTAACTTTGATTTTTGCAGAGCTGAGATGCGTACATTGGAAAGAGAGAGGGATGAACTACTGAAGGATTTGAGGCTATCAGAGAGCCGACGTAACCAGTCCCGTGACCAGGACCATCAGGAAAAGTTGTATTTCTTGCTAGAACAGAAGAATGAGTTGGAAGAGCAGCTGACCTCTGAGAAGCAAACAATTGCTGATCTGGATCAAGAGGTATAAAAAGAAACTACTAGTAACATAGTAAGGTTGAAAAAAAGTTCATGCGGTTCAGCATATTCTCTGTCAATGTTGATTCAATGGCAGGCAAAGGCCTTTACAGTATGAGGGAGAAGATATTTTTGCTCATTCCTTCCTAACTCCAGATGACAGGATATCTGAATAAACCATTGGATCAAATACCCTTCTACAGAAATCTAGTATCAATAAGGCTACTTTCAGACCTGCGTTTGGTGCGGATCCGTCTTGTATCTGCACAGACAATAAGCACCGATAATGCAAACGCTTGTATTCATTCAGAACGGATCCGTTTGCATTATCATAAACAAAGTCAAAACGGATCCGTCCTTAACACCATTGAAAGTCAATGGGGGATGGATCTGTTTTCAATTGCACCATATTGTGTCAATGAAAACGGATCCGTCCCCTTTGGCTTACATTGTAAGTCAGGGCGGATTCGTTTGGCTCCGCATCATCAGGAGTACACCAAAATGCTGCAAGCAGCGTTTCGGTGTCCGCCTCCAGGGCAGAATGGAAGCAGAACGGAGCCAAACTGATGCATTCTGAACGGACCCTTATCCATTCAGAATGCATTGGAGCTAAACTGATCCGTTTTGGGCTGCTTGTGAGAGCCCTGAAACGGATCTCACAAGCGGACGCAGAAACGGCAGTGTGAAAGTAGCCTAACTTTCAATATTATTACACTGAAGAAATGTATCAGGTCCCTTTTGGACTCACTATGCCAACTTCCTATGGTAGAGAGCTTCCTAATCTCATTGATCGAACAGTAAAGAATCTCCTTTCTTGATGTATGAACTTTTTTTTTACTGTAGACTTACTGACCTCCTGTTATTTAGATTATTGAGACTAAATATATTGTTAAACACAACAATAGCTGATCTCAGGGAGACCAGCTACAAAAAACACCGCGGAGCCTCACTTAAGAGTCTCAACACAGCAATCCGAAGTGCAAAGTTCCCTGGGAAACAGGAATATGCAAAATAAATGTGGAGCCCCAGTTATGGGTCTACAACACAATGAAAGCCAGATATCCCTTAAAGAAAGGAAAACCAAGCAAAGGGGTGTCTCCATTACAGAGATCACCAAATCCACCATATTAAGTGGCCCCTATGTCAAGATCCCGCTTTTTACAAGCTTTTACAAAAAGCGGGATCTTGACATAGGGGCCACTTAATATGGTGGATTTGGTCCCGGCATTGCTCCCGGTTAGCCAGAATCCTACTCCACACTGATGAGGGGCAACACCCTGAAACAGCTGTCTGTGGATGGATACCTAGCTTAGGTTTTCCCTGTCACATCCTTAAAGCTTGTAAAAAAGCGGGATCTTGACATAGGGGCCACTTAATATGGTGGATTTGGTGATCTCTGTAATGGAGACACCCCTTTGCTTGGTTTTCCTTCCTTTGAGGGATATCTGGCTTTCATTGTGTTGTAGACCCATAACTGGGGCTCCACATTTATTTTGCATATAAATATATTGTTAGACAGATCTCTGGTACTGACCTTTTGTATATGCAGCAGTTTCTCAAGATACAACGGTCCCAGAATACAATATTACAAGATACAATGGTCCCAGGATACAATATTACAAGATACAATGGTCCCAGGATACAATATTACAAAATACAATGGTCCCAGGATACAATATTACAAGATACAATGGTCCCAGGATACAATACTACAAGATATGATGGTCCCAGGATACAATAATACAAGATACAACAGTCCCAGGATACAATATTACAAGATACAATTGTCCCAGGAGCCAGGATACAATATTACAAGATACAATGGTCCCAAGATACAATATTACAAGATAAGATGGTCCCAGGATACAATATTACAAGATACAATGGTCCCAAGATACAATATTACAAGATAAGATGGTCCCAGGATACAATATTAGAAGATACAATGGTCCCAAGATACAATATTACAAGATACAATGGTCCCAGGATACAATATTACAAGATACAACGGTCCCAGGATACAATATTACAAGATACAATGGTCCCAGGATACAATATTACAAGATACAATGGTCCCAGGATACAATATTACAAGATACAATGGTCCCAGGATACAATATTACAAGATAAAACGGTCCCAGAATACAATATTACAAGATACAATGGTACCAGGATACAATAATACAAGATACAATGGTCCCAGAATGCAATATTACAAGATACAATGGCACCAGGATACAATATTACCAGATACAACAGTCCCAGGATACAATATTACAAGATACAATGATGTTTTCTGGGTCATAGTAAGTTAATATTACTGTAGACAACATAAAATGCCTTAATTAATACTGTAATTTGAACGAGGACTGTATGTAGTTATTAGGTCACCCTTTAACCAGCTTTTTTTCTAATTATTCTTTCATGGTATTGAAGGGTAAAACTACTAAATAAAAAATTTAAGAATATTAAATGTATGGTCTCCTGTTATGTGGCTTTGATCTCAGTACCAGGTTCTGGTAATGCTATGACATCCCTGGTACCATTAGTGCACACAATTTCTACAGCTGCCAGCAGCTGGAGAGCCACATGCAGGTTGCCTAAAACTCACAAGTGCCTCCTTTGGAGAGGTCATTACAAGGTCACAAAAATATCCTAAAAAGAGCAGAGCCAAATACTAAACAAAGTGGTACCCTAGAAACAGTAATGCAATCTGAGTATTAATATTTTTTATTGTATTTATTGTACCAATATGTGTCAGTGGGGCGAAAAGATTATTTTGTATCCTTAAAGGGGTTTTCTGGGAATTCTAAGTTATTTATTTATGGTGTGGATGACCTAATGAAAGACTTATACTTACCTGCTCCCCTCTGCTTTAGTCCTGCGCTTTGGCTCCCGTTCGTCCATCTTCGGGACACAGGCTTGTTTACTTCTGGCCAGGGTATGGACATGGTCCATACCCTGATTGACTTCAGTGGTGATGTTTCCCCAAGTGGCACTTGACCCAGTGGTAATGTACCACTTAGGGAGATGTCACTGCTGAAGTCATTAACTGCAGTGGCACAGGTGATCATATTGATATCCCGGCCTAAAGTGCACAAGGCAGGGTTAAGAAGATGGACAAATGGGCGTCAGGTAGTAGGATCGGAACGGCGGGGAGCAGGTTAGTATGAGTTTTTCATTAGGTCATACACACTAAGTAAATAGAAAACCCCTTAATGGCTTAACCAGCACTGACAAATAAAATAAATTGATGCAACATTATTTTATTTTTTTAATATCAGTTTTTCATTTAGAAGAAAAAAGCTCTTATAGAAAAATGTTTTTTTTTTTTAGATAAAATCATGGGAAAAGAAAATCTTTAATCAAAGGAAGCAAATAAGAGGGTCGTCCGGATCTGCAAAGCAGAACAACCAGACTCAGAACAATGTAAAGGTGATGGAGAATCGCTTGGACCGGGTAAATATTATATGTTTAAGTCCTTTTCTTGTCTTTTTTTTGCTGCGTCACTACAATAGATAAAATGAGGGTGTGACATTGTTTTCAGAGTTGCGATCTCTGGACATGGCTTTTGATTTTAAGTAATGGAAGAGGGTCTTACTCAGTGGTCTATAAGTATTTCACCTTTATCAGTTAAGGCTAGTTTCACATTTGTGGCTGAGCTCTCCGGTTCCGGCATTGCCAGATACTGTCTCGTGCCATCTGACCTATCGACTATAATGGGGACTGGTAGGGATCCGTCCGCTACCCAGCAAATATGCTTGGAATCGGCTGCACAAAAACCACTGCACGTAAAGGTTTTTGTCCGGCTGATTCCCGGCATTCTACTGTAGGAACAAAGTAGCAGGTCGAGCACTTGGGTGTTAAATATGCCGCAACAGCCGGCCGGAGAGGATGGCCGCAGATATGCAAGTAGCCTTACCTACCAATCTTCACCTACAGGAAAGGGTAACATATGTCCTAGAGTGGTTATACAGTATATTTCCATAACTCCAATAAATACATAAATCTCCGCCATATGGTATAAAGGACAAGTAATATTAATGACATTATACCAGAAAACAAGGACCTTGCAAGGAAGCTGGGCGTGACAGAAGTGACACGAAGAGCCACCTGCAGCTTGGAGAATATCAAAATATCCACCTGCCACAGCAGAAAAAAGCAAATCATTACTACCCTAATGTAAAAGATACAGGAAGTACAAAATAACTGGTAATTACAGACTTTATAACATGTGCGATAAGCACAAGCTGGGAAGTATAAATATTTCCCTGAGACTGAAAAATGCCATCCGTTTGCAGAGAATAATTACTTGCATCACATATTTTTGACACTTCGAGTTAATGATTCATGAGATAATTATTTTCCTTTGAATATAGATTTGATCACAGCCTCGCTGAGCATAATTAGCATCTCACATATTTGTCATGCTTGCAACTAAATAGTTCTTAACTTTATATTTTACACAGACCACGCAGGAGAAATTCTTATGTTAGATTTGTAAGTCATCTCGGACTGCAGTTAACCCAAGTAACATACACCCTCCAAGAAGCTGAGATATGAGGATCTTAGGCGCTAACCGCACACTGTTAGACACCACGCTCAGTGATAGTATACATTGCGGGGAGTCTGTCGCCTTGTTTTGGGGTATTTACCTGAGCGTAGTGTCAGGTAGTGCTAGCAGAGACATTTAACTTGTTTGTTATGGTAAACCGTTGCTTCAACTAACAGAAAAAAATTGTTTGAACACATGTGTAAATGGTATGTTCGGAGCACTGAGGGTGGGCCCTTTCCCCTCGGTGCACTGTTGTTTCTTCCCTCTGCTTACTAAGACCTTCCTATTCATTGGTGATTGAGAGGGACAAGCTTCTGAGACCTGATTTTGTCTGGCCCCTTAACCTCACGTGTGCACCTTACACCAGAATTTCGGTGCATGTGCAGTACACTTCTTCTCTCGAGGTCAGAATGTTCTGTTCATGCACTGAAATCCTGGTGCACAACTCACACGCAAGATTGCGGAGCCAGGCAAGAGCAGTTCTCAGATGCCTGCCCTGTCAATCACCAAGAAATGGGAGGGGTTTAGTAAGCTAAGGAACACAAGTGCACCGAGGGAAAAGGGACCACCCTCGGTGCTCTGTACAACCATTTACATATGTGTTCAAACTATTTTTTCTGCTAATTAAAGCAACAGTTTACCATAAGAAAGTTAACTGTTTATCTCTGTCTGCACTACCTTACATCATATTAGTTTAAAGGGTTTCCGGGAGTAGAATATTGAAGGGTTATCCTAAGGATAGATCATCGATATGGTTGGGGTCCAATACCCAGCATCACCACAATCAACTGCTCTGGTGAACACTGTGGCCTCTTCGCAGCTTACCAAGCACCGTGCTGTTCATTGTATAGTGGCTGTGCTTGGTATTGCAGCCCAGGCCCATTCACTTGAGCTGCACATAGACCATGTGACCAATGAATATGACCTCACTGGCCTAAGAAGAGGCCGCAATGCTCAGTGAAGCATCAAACAGATGGAGGTGGGTGATGGGAGTTGGACCCTCACCTATCGTGAGGAATATTTTACTCTTGGGAAACCCCTTTAATAAGCAAAACAAGGTGATAGACTCCCTTTAAGCTCCTAGATGTCTTCTAATTGTAGCTGCTGGTTGGCAACATGTTGTACAGTTAATAAAAAGAAGAAAAAAAGAGAGAATAGATCGCACATCCACAAGCTTAGCTTTGATCTATAACTGCTTCTCAGCAAGATTAACATGGCTTCTCAGCACAATATTTAGTGTGCAAATCCCCTATACTATATACTATATAAGAGGCATTAGTGTACATTTTGATCAAAAGGCATAAGCCCACTCACAGCGCCAAGGTTGCCTTTTGGAGTAGGACCTACTCTAAATTTGGCGCAGCACTGTACGGTGACCTCCGGACCCGGCGTGGCACTGCGCGTTGACCACCAGTGCCACAGCACTGCACCAACAGGCGGCGGGACCCAGCAGCCAAATAGCACCCCTACTGCCTGGCAATGCCACCCCGGCACTGGGCCCCACCTATCCACCAGAAAAGCACTACAGCTTGTGGATATGCGATCTATTCTCTTTGTTTTTTTCTTTTTGTAACATGTTTGATAAATTCTGTCCAGGATCAGCACTCCTCCCATTCGGCACAGGTGTTTTTTTTATCAATAGGAGCATATGAGTGTTAATGGATCTGCTAGCTTTTAGTTGGAGTTCCTGATAGCTTGGGACATGTTGCGTTAGACAACTGTTCAGATGGTGCGGTACGCAAGGTGGCTTTTTTGTCGCATGGTGCGGTGCTGCGCGGCGGCCATTGTTGCTGTTCTGGTGGGTAGGTGGGGCCCAGTGCCACGGTGGCATTGCCAGGCAGCAGGGGTGCTGTTTGGCTGCTGGGTCCCGCCGCCTGCTGGTGCAGTGCTGTGGCCATGGCGGTCGCCGCGCAGTGCCGCGCCAGGTCTGGAGGTCGCCGTGCAGGGCTGCGCCAAATTTTGAGTAGGTCCCACTCAAAGCGGCAACCTTGGTGCGGTGAGTGGGCTTATACCTTTTGATCAAAATATACACTAATGCCTCATATAGTATACAGTATAGGGGGTTTGTACACTAAATATTGTGCTGAGAAGCCATGTTAATCTTGCTGAGAAGCAGTTATAGATCAAAGCTAAGCTTGTGGATGTGCGATCTATTCTCTCTTTTTTTCTTCTTTTTGTAACATGTTATACAGTTAATACTTGCAACATCTGTATATTACATCTATAACTAGGGCACCATATTTTAAACCTGAAAACAAAGCCAGCCCCATAATTATTCTTTGTTAGGAAATTGATCAGGACAGAACTTTGGACCTAAAAATGAGATGATTATAGAAAGTGGAGACTGACTTTGTCAGGGAAAGTTGTAACTCGTGCCTCTCCATGTCAGCTGAAGAACCCCCCATGTCTCCGCTTCCTGCATCATTTGTAGAAAGGCTTGCAGATAACCAGGACATTTACCATTTCTGCAGTTCCTCATGCAAGAGACAGCGTTTAGCGTGTGTCCGAATATTATGACCATTTTTACTTTATTATACACTACTGTATATGGTTGGCTCTGACATTTTGTTTCTCTTGATTTTTTTCCCGGTAACTAGGCTTTGACCAAATTTAATCTGAAACTAGCAAAAAATTCCAAGATGAGGGAAGAGATTGACATACTGAGAATTGAACGTTCTCGTTTTGACCAACTGTATAAAAGACTTGAAAAGGTAAGCACAATACTAAATGAGATAAAAGGTAGAGTCTGCATTTCCTGAAATGCTGCCTGTCCTCCAGAAATGGGTAATTGACTGTTTTAGGATAATAGAGAGGAAAATAGATTAGGTCTGTGCAATGTAACAGTTCTTCCTTGTTTATTCTCTTTAGGAACTGCTTCAAACCCGAAAGGAAATTGGTACAGTGATTGATGAGTCATCTGCAGCTTACGATGCAAGGTATTGTACACAGCAATCTTATTCTCCTTTCATTTGTGTATAATGAATTAGGAAGTACAGGCTTTGTACTACCAACATCACTGCTGTATGGACGGAGGATTAGGATGGCCAAGCACATGAATTTACATGAATGTCCACTGAGTCCTATTATGTATGGTGGTGCCCTGTCTCTACCTAGATAGTGGGTATCAGAGAAAATATAATTTGGGCAGTTGGATTTTAACTGTTTTGTTCTCTCTGGAGACGTGTCTGTCAGCTGCTTATTCCTCTCTCCTTTTTGAGAATACATGCAGACTAGGGCTAAGCATGCATGTTTATGGGGGCTCGGGAAAAATGGCCAACAGCAGGGGTGTAACAAGCCCCTCCTCCAAAGAAACTGGGCAATTTATGTGCCGTATGACCGCCCTATATACCTATGCCACCCCAACAAGATTAGGCCATACGAAAAAGTGTAATAAAATAAATCTTTATTAGTATGTCATTAAAAATTGATAAGAAACATCAAATACATAGAATAGGACGAAGACTATCTAATCAGTGAAGGGGCGTGTCCCCCCTACTGGTGAGGATCTCTCCCACATAAAACCAAAATTGGTTACAAAAAAAGGCATCATCCAAAATCAGTTATGCTGGTATCATGATCACCCCCAATCCTACAGGTATCCCTAAAGGGTCATGTTCGTCAGAAAGTATTCTAACCGAACAAATAACCGGGTACAAGGTGGAGGGTCAGAAACCAGCATATAAGTCTAAGCTCCCCACGAATGGAAAGCTGTATAGTATATAACAGATGGAAAGCCAAGCCGACAGAATCATACTGGAATTACTACATAAAAGGCAAAAGTGCACATAAGGAGAGATACAAACCAGAAGTAGGGGTGGGCGCCGTCCTCACAACTAGACGTTTCGCACCGCCTTTTTCACAGCCCCTGAAAGGAGCAGCATGCTGTTCATTACATGTGGTGAAAGTGTAAACTAGATCTATTCTGTATTTGGTGTAACAAGCCCCATAGCAAAATGGGGAATGGGACCTCTCTCTGCCGTGATTTTTAGCAGTGTGCTCAGAAAATGAAAAGCCCACTGTAATGTAACAGTAGAATGGTAATGTATACTGTAATGTCAAGGTACTGAGATAAATATTATGATGTCACAGTACAGATATAATAAACACAATGATGTCATAGTACAGGAATAATAAACACAGTGATGTCACAGTACAGACGTAATAAACACAATGATGTCAGAGTACAGGAATACTAAACACAGTAATGTCACAGTACAGCATATAAATAGTGATGTCACAGTACAGGGATAATAAACACAGTGATGTTACAGTACAGGAATAATAAACACAGTGATGTCACAGTACAGGGATAATAAACACAGTGATGTCACAGTACAGGGATAATAAACACAGTGATGTCACAGTGCAGGGATAATGAACACAGGATAATAAACACAGTGATGTCACAGTACAGCATATAAATAGCGATGCCACAGTACAGGGATAATAAACACAGTGATGTTACAGTACAGGAATAATAAACACTGTGATGTCACAGTGCAGGGATAATGAACACAGGATAATAAACACAGTGATGTCACAGTACAGACATAATAAACTCTGTGATGTCACAGTACAGGAATAATAAACACAGTGATGTCACAGTGCAGGGATAATGAACACAGGATAATAAACACAGTGATGTCACAGTACAGGGATAATAAACACAGTGATGTCACAGTACAGGGATAATAAACACAGTGATGTCACAGTACAGGGATAATAAACACAGTGATGTCACAGTACAGGGATAATAAACACAGTGATGTCACAGTAGCAGGGATAATAAACACAGTGATGTTACAGTACAGACATAATAAAGACAGTGATGTCACAGTTCAGGGATAATAAGCACAGTAATGTCACAGTACAGCATAATAAATAGTGATGTCACAGTACAGGGATAATAAACACAGTGATGTCACAGTGCAGGGATAATGAACACAGGATAATAAACACAGTGATGGTACAGTACAGACATAATAAAGACAGTGATGTCACAGTTCAGGGATAATAAGCACAGTAATGTCACAGTACAGCATAATAAATAGTGATGTCACAGTACAGGGATAATAAACACAGTGATGTCACAGTAGAGAGATGATAAACACTGAGGTCACAGTACAAGAATAATAAACACAGTGATGTCACAGTACAAGGTAAAGTAATGGGACAATAAATACAGTGGTGTCGTGCTACAGGGATAATAAGCAGTGATGTCACAGTATAGGCATTATGTCACACCACATGGATAATAAATCCAGTGATGTCACAGTACACAATAATAAGCACAGTGATGTCACAGTACAGGTATAATAAACACAGTGATGTCACAGTATAGGCATTGTAAACTCAGTGATGTCACAGCACAGGGATAATAAACCCAGTGATTTCACAGTACACAATAATAAGCAGGGTGATGCCACAGTACAGGTATAATAAACACAGTGATAACACAGTACAGGGATAATAATAACGATGATGTCACAGTGCATGCTACAGTAATGGTACGTTATAGAGATAATAAATACAGTGATGTCACGGTACAGGGATAATGCACACCATGCTAGGATAGTGCAGAAAAAACTCATACAAAACAGGTCGCCATGCACACCTGGAAATCTCAGTACGGGTAAAAGAAAACATGCAATGATTACTCACGCTGATAAAATGCACACACAATATCACAGCATAATAAAACATAGAACAACAATGGCTATGTAGATTACTGTATGCTTTATTTACTGATCATTCTCTACTAATGCCAAATTATGAAGGAATCATGCACTGGAGTACATAGAGAAGTAAGGGCCCTTTAGCAAGGATCAAACCAGGCCCCTCACACAGGACAAAAGGGTTTCCCCCCAAACCCCTTTCAATGACCCTTGAGACATTTTTCCACTGCCTCATTTGCTAAAAGTTGTTACTTTAGAGGGTAGAGTACTGACCAAGTTTTCACCACCAGTAGAAGAGGAGATAATCCCAGCTACGAATGGGCCCCCTCTTGCCCTGGGCCCCATAACAGTCGCCTGGTCTGCCGCTATGGTAGTTACAGCCCTGGAGTCATGGCTAGTCAGGGGTGGACACAGACAACAGAAGACGTCTGCACAAGAACCATAGAATGTGCCTCTTGATTTGTTGGACCCTATAGCAGCAGCTATGCCTGCTACTCTGGTAGTTATGCCCGTGGGCAACAACTATCTAAAGTGTATGGTCAGTTTTAGAGTTCTTAGAAATCTCATAAGCTAATATGTAATAAAACATAAAAAAGACTCCTCAACAGATATACAAAAAGCTGATATGAAATTCCTGACAACTTGACACGTTATTGTTAGTGTTGAGCGAACATGCTCGGCCAAACTGTTGTTCGACTTGAGCATCAGAATGCTCTGCACATCACGGTGTTCGGCCGAATACCCTGTGTGCTCGAGCGCGATGCTCGAGTCTCCTCCCCGCACTTTTGTTGCCTCAGACTTAGTCAGGGCGAACTCCAGCAGCAAGGAAAGATAGTGTAGGGAGAGGAATTGTGTTTTTTTAGGGAGTTTTGAGTGTTGAAACTTTGTTAGAGACCCAACAGTCCTTTTAAGGACTATTGTTTTATCCGGCTGCGAAATATATTAGCGCTAAATTGAGTGCAATTGTTTGGCTGCTGGTGAGAGCAGCGACATTACCAGCGCTACATCTCCTGTATAACGTTAGCCGCTGGTGACAGCAGTGACATTACCTGCGCTACCTCTCCTGTATAACGTTAGAGGCTGGTGACAGCAACGGCATTAACTGCGCTACATCTCCGGTATAATGTTTGCACATCCCAAATAGCTGTGACATTCCCTGTAATTTTTATTAGCCACTGGTGACATCAGCGACATTACCTGCGCTACATCTCCTGTATAAAGTTTGCACATCATAAATATCAGTGACATTCAGTTTAATTTTTTCGCCGCTGGTGACAGTGACATTACCTGCGATACATCTCCTGTATAACATTTGTGCATTATAAATATCAGTGACATTCAGTTTAATTTTTTCGCCGCTGGTGACAGTGACATTACCTGCGCTACATCTCCTGTATAACATTTGCGTATCATAAATATCAGTGACATTCAGATTAATTTCTTCGCCGCTGGTGACAGCGACATCACCTGCTCTACATCTCCTGTATAACATTTGCACATCCTAAATATCGGTGACATTCAGTGTAATTTATTTGCGCATACACTTACAAAACCTGCGCTACTGTCCGTGTGACATACTTGCAAGCATATATACCATTTAATATGCTCACGACGAGCAGTAAGGGACGGAAAAGTGGACGTGCCACTTATGGTGCACACAGAGCACAAGAAACACACTCATCCACGATACCTAGCTTCATGTCCCAGTATGCAGGCCAGTCTCAAAGTCACACCAGTCCGACCAGGCAGTCTGTTGGATTGCTGCAGATAATGCTTCCAGTCAGTTAAGCACCACCCTGTCTTTCACAAAGTCCCGTCTCTGTAGCCAAGAGTCTCGTCAACAGAATCCTTACCTTGATCCTCCTTCCTCCCACCATGGAGAGTCTTGGCAAGCAAGTGATCCCACACTCGGATATTCCAAGGAGCTCTTTTCATCGCCATTCCTTAATTTGGCCCTCTCACCAAGCATACTTGAAAAGGGACATGAGGAGATCTTGTGCACTGATTCCAAAACTCTTGAGCATCCACATTCAGAAAAAGGTGACGGTGGGGAACGGCAATTAGTGTTTCACGAGGTGGATGATGAGGATGACACACAGTTGTCAGTAAGTAAGGTTCTTGTTAGGTCAACAAGTCAGGAGGATTACCAGAGTGAGGAAGTGAAAGAGGAGGTGGTGGACGATGAAATCACTGACCCAACCTGGGAAGGCTGGCAAGCCGAGCGAGGACAGCAGTACAGAGGGGGAGGAATCCTCAGCACCGCAACCGCCTGGAAGAGGCAGTAGTGTGGCAAAAGGGAGAAGGTGGGTCACGCCAAACATGCCGCGACTGTTCCCTGGAGCACCCCCTTGCGGCAATCTCCCTTGCCAAGGGGTAGGTGTTCCGAATTGTCATTTGCAACCTGTGCCATACCAAAATGAGCAGGGGCGTGAACACTAGCAAGCTCACCACCACCAGCATGATTGGCCACATGGCATCAAAGCACCCTAATAGGTGGGCCGAACGCCTGGGTCCACAATCAGTGTCTGCGGGTTACACCAATGCTTCCATATCCTCTTTCCCTGTGTTATGTGCTGGCCAATCCCCTGTCCAAGAAGCAGGCCCAGATGCCTCCCGCCCTGCACCTGGACCTTCGCAAGCACCATCAGCTAGCACATCCACTTCTGTGTCCCAGTGCAAATATACAGAAAATAATGTTTTCTAACAATTTTTTCTCTACATTCGATTTTTTCTTCGGTTTTGTGCGTATTATTGTCATTCTGTAAAAGTGGCGTACTTCTCGGACAACATCGTTTCCAGCAGCGACCTGGGAGTCCAAGATGCATCTAGACATCCCCTCCATGATGTTCCCGAACCATTTCGGTGGTGTTTCCATCAATTTCTGACCTTTTCCTGTGAACCAGACACCTCCCCTCTTCAGAGCAGGGGGTGCCTAGTTTAATGCTCGGCTTCTCCCATTGACTTCCATTGTGCATCATAAAGTGTTCTACTCGAGCACCAGAGCACCCGAGCACTTTGGTGCTCGATCAACACTAGTTATTGTATTACCACATCCACTAACAGTGTCTACTACTAACAAGATACATTTTAGAGGCTTTCTATTGTTGCTGTCCTGAGGCATTAGGTCTGTGATAGCAAACCTCCGGTACTCTAGCTGTGGTAAAACTAAGACTCCCAAAATGCACATTTGCTTGGCTGTTCTCAGAACTCCAGAGAAATTAATGGCGCATGCTTGGAGTTGTAGTTTCACAACAGCTGGAGTGCCGGAGGTTAGCCATCACTGCATTAGGTCTTTATTGTATACATGCACCAGGGTATATGTACCATAGAGGCAGACTATACAGTCACTGGAGAGAGAGGTCCAATCCCTGGTGCCCACATCTTGTGCAGAATTTCCCTACGCAGAGATATGCAGAAATATTAGCAAACAAGATGAGAAACTAGCCCAAGGTCAATGGAAAGTACATGGAGTGGATAGCAAACTCCAGTCTCTCCTGTTCTGTGTGTCAGTACAATAATGGGGACCCATTTAGATCTTTGCTATGGGGTCTCTCTATTCTATGCATACCACTGTTAAGAATCAAGGATGTAGTCAGTGGGTGTATTCAGTAGCATCTAATAATGGATAATCCCATTTCTCTAAAACTTTCCAATTCAGCAATTATCTAAAAGTTTTGGAAAAGCAGATGCAAAAGGAATTGGGGTTGTTCGGGTATTTTTCTAAAGGCAAAAAACCTATTAGAATAAATAAAAAAACTTGGACTATGTTGTACAGTGTATATGCAGTGTTCTATAGTGTATGGCATATGGATATAAGTTTAAGGTACTTTGGAAGTGACAATCCTTCATCAACATAAGCAAAGGTTGATATTTTATTTTCACCTAATGTTTCTTGTGAAGGGACGAGGCTCAGACTAAAATGCTACAGATGAAGGAAAAGGCCGAAAAGGACCTGAACCAACACACGGCAGAGATTAAGGAGCTTCAGCGTGTTATTGATCATGACCGCAGACTTAAGGAGTTTATGGGAACTAAGACTCAGGAGCGCTCAATCAGCGAAGAAGTGCTTGATGCCCGACGCAGGAGAGGTAATTGTGGAAACAACCAAACTGGTAAATTACTTTTTCTTCAGATACAGAAGTACCCATTGACTGAGAGTAAAGTATGGCAGAAGCAACAATATATTTTCGTTGGGAGTAACTTAACATTTTGTTGACATCAGAGTAGAGAAAGTCGTTTTTATTGCCTCATATTGTAGAAAAGTGTTTAGGACAGAGCAATACGTTACTTTTAGAGAGGATCTATTGGACTTTTGCATCAGATAAGAATAGGCGGTATGTTATAGTGAACAAAACTGAAAATAAACGTAACACATTGGAGAAAGACTGTAAAGAAGTCAACCAAATTCTTAATGGAAAAAATCACCTGTTTCACCACTCAATGCTGCCAAGATGTATGTATATAGGCTCAAATAAAACAAAAAAAAAGCTTATTCAAAAACTGGTTAACAGAGGTAATTGGGAACAGGGTTCCATAAAGTGCTTATACAATCACATTTATAAAGCTCTCAACCCCCCTCCCTTCATTTAGTGTGATTGCTTTGTGAGATAGCTAGAAGAAAGAGATGATATATACCCAGAGTTGTGTGTTAATATGTCTTCTATATCTTAAGCTGTCCCAGTCTTAAGCCATTCTCTTCATAACTGTGGCAGGACTAAAGTAACTTTTAACTATTAACACTCAACGTGCTTCTAAATCGCAGTGTTGGCAGTTCTTCATCAGGAGCTAGAGCAGGAAGGAAACAGAACTAATGGCTGCAAACAAGTACTGACTGTTACTTATGGTGTGCCGTTAGCCAATAATTCCTCCAGCAATGTGATGACCATACCAGCCACCGCTGCCCCAGCCATTTTAGGACCTGCCTTGTCCCACTCGACCGACCTAGCCGGGGGAAACAAATCAGAGAGATAGGTGTATAAAGTACACACCCAACTGACCATCTCTTTCCATCGTAAGATCCCTTAGCAAAGCATCAAGCGTCTTTGATTACTTGTAAATCAAAGCGGTGTAAACAATGCCCTGCGTCAGCCAGTAAGGAGAGGGGATAACATTATTTTATGATAAGTTGAGCATCAAATACGACAGATTATGTTGTTTCATAATAAGATGAGTATCAAATATGACATAGAGGTGTTTATGGAGGTTCTCCCCCAAGTTGGATATATAATGTGGGCAAGGAGAATCGCTATAGAGACTCAGTGGTGCAAAAACACTATGGGGGAGATTTATCAAAACCGGTGTAAAGGAAAACTGGTTTAGTTGTACATAGCAACCAATCAGAATCCACCTTTCATTTTTTACAGCTCTTTTGGAAGATAAAAGGTGGAATCTGATTGGTTGCCATGGGAAACTAAACCAGTTTTCCTTTACAGCAGTTTTGATAAATCTCCCCCTATGAATAGAAATTAAGAACTGTGTTGGAAAGATCTAATCTCATATTCACGACTTCAGTTCATACTTGTAACTACTCACCCTGTTTTGAGTTGTATCTGTGGGTACCTGTAGGTTTGTTGGTCAAGCACATGCAAGTGACGTCATCAGCTCATTAACAACTCATTGCCAAAACAGGAAATGACACAAAATAAACATACAAATAATATACAAAGCTTTACAAGATTAATCAAAGGCACCTATTATAAAGGATACAATAATCCCTGAGCAAAAACAACATGTCCATGAATATTAGCGCTGCAGTGCAGTCTGCAACAAGAGATAAATCCTTATTAATTATCCAACCCCATAATCTCATAGTCTCTGTGTAATGTGTCCAATATGTGAATCCAAAATGCTTCCCTTCTTAACAACAGTTTTTTAATATCACCCCCTCTTCTTGGTTGTTGAATCTGTTCTATTATTTGTAAGAGATTTTTTTTGCGAATGGTCGATTTGTGTTTACTGATACATGCTTTATTGGTTTGCATGGTTTTCCGATATACATTAAGCCACATAGGCACTTTAGATCACATTCAAAGTGTCACATAAATAATATCTCTTAATTTTATATGCTTTTCCTGACTGCGGATGGTAGAAGAACTGACCCTTGAATACATTAGTTCTTCCTGCTTTAGCTCCTTATGAAAATGTTTAGAAACGCGTTGAGCGTTAATAGGAAGTTACTATATGTAGGGAATGGCTTTAGCTATAGGGACAGCTTAGAATAGTTGTTCATGGTTCAAACTTCTGAGAGGAGATATTAAGACACAGCTCTCTCTCCAGAAATATATCATCTATTCCATCTAGCAATGTCCTAGCTGAAGCAATCAGACAATCAGAGCCTTATATATGTGATTGTTGGCTCTTCCCCCACCAGCCTGATCTGTATACACAGTCTATGGAACCCCGTGCCCAATTACATCTTTTAACCAGTTTTTGAATAAACTTTTTATGTTTTATTTTAGCGTGTTCGGCAGTGAATCGTGTTCTCACATCACAGGCATATTTTGTATTGTTATTAATTCCTATTTTTCTTCACCGGAAGCAGACTGCATCTACTGTACTTCAGATAGAGAAAAGTAGGAGTCTTTACACATGAAATTGATTCGACTATATTCATCTTGGCAGCATTGAGCAGTGATTTTTGCTTATTCCAGGCAGCCAAGAATTTACTATTTAGGGCATAGGAAATTTTGAATAAGAATAATCTATACAAAAGTTTGAAAGATGGGAAAATCTTGTATTTAATTTAAAGTGGTTACCACACGATCTAGCAAGACAGATGAATGTAACCCTCTTTTTGTGTGTCATTAGAAAAGCTTAGTTCTGGCAGACTTATCAAATTCATGGATTACATGGGAGGCCGTTCATTTGAATGACCAGCATGTAATGTTACATTTCAATTGCAGCAGACAATATATGTGCACCTAGATGTGGCTTCCAAGCCAATAATGGCTAATAACTGTGGGCCAGAGAAACTGGACCCTAAACAATCTGCTGATGGCATCTTTTTTAAAAAGGGACTATCTTCATGAAACACTGTAAACTAGACAGAGGCAACCTTTATTATTAAGTGAAGTCCACATTGTTCTTCCCATTGAACATTCTCTCAAGCTGCTTTGAGGATCAACTGGAAAATATGGTTTTCGAATGATATACTGTAACTCTACATTGCAGAGGTTTCCACTTCCTAACCTCCCATGGAACCAATTTTTTTCCGGTCTCATTTCTGGCATCATAATCAATGAACTGAAGCTAGAAAAGCCTGTAGTTGTTTGGATGCTCTTCTGGAAATTTTGAGGCTTCTTACATAAGATGTAACTGCATAATGGAGTAATTTCGGCATGCTGGACACTTCCCGGAAGGTTTACTGCTTTTGTAAATCTCCATTGGAGATAATCTCTCTAGCTTTGTTGGAAACCCAGGACCAAATATGTTTTTTTTGTGTTACTGGAGATGAAATGTCACATCCATTAGCATCCATTAGCCCAAAAAAAAAAACTGTTGAAGATAAGTGCACAGATGATCCTCTGTGATAATGGATGTAACTACTGATAAAGATGCTGATATATTTTATACTAATAATAGCAAACTGAGTGAGAAATACTTCCTTCAGGGGTATATGGTTAATGTTACATAGTTAATATGGTTCAAAGAAGACATAAGTCCATCAAGTTCAACCAAGGGTTAGGTGGGGATGCAAATCCCAGAAGGAAGTGAGACTCAGATTTCTATACATTTTCATAAGCTTTAATGTAATTTACTTTCAAGAATTCATATAAACCCTTTTAAAACTGTCCACTGTCCCTGCTGTGAGGAAGTCTATTCCACAGATCCACAGTTCTTACAGTAAAGAATCTTTGATGCTTCAGGAGACTGAACTTTGTCTTCTCCAGTCGGAGGCAGTGCCCCCTTGTCTTCTGAGGGCATTTTACATGGAACAGTTTTTCACCGTATTTTTTATATGGCCCATTTATATATTTGTATAGTTTAATCATGTCCTCCCTTAGACGTCTCTTCTCAAGACTAAATAAATGTATTTCTTTCAATCTTTCTTTATAAATAAGACCCTCCATGTCCCTTATCAGTTTAGTCGCTCTCCTCTGTACTTTTTTTTAGCTGCAGAGCGTCCTTTCTATGGACTGGTGCCCAGAACTGAACTGCCTATTTTAGATGAGGTTGCACCAACGATTTGTAAAGTGGTAATATTGCACTTTTAAAAAGCATTTACCCAATTTGGTTTATGGTATCTGGTTGAAGCTGTAGCTTTTCATTATATTTGAATGTTCAGCTGATGATGAGATGGATATATTGATATTCTAGGATATCTGACATATATAACATTGATATTATATGTATTATCCATTTTTTTATTAAATAGAAAAAGAAGAGCAAGAAAGAAAAAAGAGAGATCCAACAGAAGACACCATTGAGACCTATGAACAAGCTTTCCAGCAAATCCAGTCTGTCACTGGTGAAGACAACCTTGACATATTAGTCAACAGATTCCTTGAAGGTATAGAATTATAGCTTTTTAGTCTTTTTTAATCAATATATGACAATGAAGTAAAGTATAAGGTTCCTTTTACATGAGTTGTTGATCAGGAACAAACAATGTTCCTTCCGGTCATTGCTCCTTGTAAACATGCCACCAGTCGTGAAAAACCTAAATAATTTAAGTCAATTTTTCAGGTCCAAACCTCAGCTAATTTAAATTGCAATTAAATTTTTTTTAGGTCTTTACCTTTACATGTACAATATAAGAAATGTGTAATTGTACACATATATACAGAGGAGAAAACTCCATTCCAAAATCTAGGTGGCCCATGCTCCTCATGCAGAGCCCTCCTATGAGTTCTGCAGTACTGCAGATAATTCGTGTTAGGCCTAATTTCCACAGCTAGATTAGAGATCCAAGTTGTACAGATGCAGAATTTATTACCGTCTCACTGGAGCAGTGAGAGCTTACAAGAAATTGTGTTACATTGAGAAGTAGCGGTGGATCCGCCGAAGTTATGTAGAGGCCGGCGGATCCACCACTAGCACAAGGGGATATTAAGACCGGAATCTAAAACACCGGTCTTAGTAAATGACCCCCATAATCTATACTAGGTCTTGGTGAGAGGCAGAATCAGAGGCAGTTTTCAGAAAAATGCCCATAATCTGTACAGTCGTTTCTCTATCTGCACCAAACTCTGGTTTGGCAACATAATTGACTCATGCTGTGCTTATTTTAATGTTATACTAGGCTTACAAGACAAATATTAAATGTTAGATAAATGTTTAGGCACAGGTACGGTATCTCCATGTTCTGGCTGGTGAGGCCACCATAGAAAACATTTGAGAAGCTTTGATTTAGTAGAAATATGTTTTTTTTCTTTTGCTTAGTGTTCGGGATTTACATATTAATGACCTATCCTCAGGACAGGTCATCAATATGAGATCGGCAGGGGTCTGATTTCAGGCACCCCTGCCGATCAGCTATTTGAGGAGGTCACAGTGCTCCTGTAATGCCTCCTTGCAGCTTAGCAAGCACAGCGCTGTACATTGGATAGCATCTGTGCTTGGTATTGCAGCCCAGGCCCTTTCACTTGAATATGGCTGACCTGCGCCTAGGCCATGTGACCGATGAACATGACATCACTAGGCTAGGAAGAGACCTAAGCGCCCATGAAGCACTGCGGCTCTTTATACAGCTGAAAGGCGGAGATCCCGGATACCAGACCCCCGCCGATCTCATGAGGAGTTAGGTGTATTGCTGTATGGTGGTCCCACATGGTACTCATGACACACTCTTATATCGAGCATTTTACAGTTTTCTAAGTGAATCCCCTTTTTTGGAATCATTATACCTTTTGGCAGGGGGTTATATAGGGCCATGAATGTCACATACATATAATGAAAAACAATACAGCTCCGCTGCCTGGCACTGCGATGTGCAGCTGAGAAGTGACTTACTGCTTTGCAGTAATATCGCTTTATAAGCTGTGCTCCATAAATGTGTTACAAGTTGCTAATATATAGGCAGAAAACAAGGTTACAATATGTTTACTTGTCTTTATAATTTAAAGTGGCATATTCCTCTTCTTGGGTTCAGATGCCCAAGGCGGACTGTAATGTTTTTCTCTCTCCTTTAAAGGTAGCCTAGGAAAAAAGCAAGCTGTCTTAGAAGATTTAGATTATCACACTTTGGGGGAAAATATACTTTTACAAATAAAGTGCTCTACAATGATGACCTTCTTTGTACTCAGCAGAATGTATAGAGGACAAGCTGGGCAAGTGAAAAACATGTAATATGGGCTGGGAAGGTAATTTTAAGAATTTGGCAGTGAGGCAACTTCAACATTTTAAAGAGGGATTCCTACAAAGGACATGTATCACCCATCCGCAGGATAGGGGGGAAATGTAGGACTGTTAGGGCTATAGCACTGGGGCCCCTACAGTTACTTAATGGTCATCTCCATCAGTGTCTTACTGGCACACCAGAGTACCAGAGGATCCTGTGGTGGGCCTAAGCTCTCACAATAATGTGGGCCCTCAGAATCATGCGGATGCCGGACCACTGCTCCATACAAAAATTGCCACCAATGCACTGCAATGGAGTCCAATAAATCCGTTGTCTCACTTCAGCAAATAGCATTTACAATGTAAAGAAAGTTAATACCAAGCACTTACTAATGTATTGTAATTGTCCATATTGCCTCCTTTGCTGGCTTAGGCCTCTTTCACACTTGCGTTCTGAGGATCCGGCAGGCACTTCCGTCCCGCCGGATCCGTCAGAACGCAAGTCGCCTGAACGCATTAGAAGACTGATCAGGATCCTGATCAGTCTTCGAAATGCTTTCAGGTTACTATGGCAGCCATAGTAGTAGTGGGGAGCGGGGGAGCGGTATACTTACAGTCCGTGCGGCTCCCGGGGCGCTCCTGAATGACGTCAGAGCGCCCCATGCGCATGGATCACGTGATCCATGCGATCATGTGATCCATGCGTGTAGGGGCCCTGAAGTCACTCTGGAGCGCCCCGGGAGCCGCACGGATAGTAAGTATACTGCTCCCCCGCTCCCCACTACACTTTACCATGGCAGCCAGGACTTTAGCATCCTGGCTGCCATGGTAACCATTGAGAAAAAGCTAAACGTCGCCTTTCAATGGGCATTAATTCCGGATCCGGCCTTGCGGCAAGTGTTTAGGATTTTTGGCCGGAGCAAAAAGCGCAGCATGCTGCGGTATTTTCTCCGGCCAAACAGCGTTCCGGTCCTGAACTGAAGACATCCTGATGCATCCTGAACGGATTTCTCTCCATTCAAAATGCATTGGGATAATCCTGATCAGGATCTTTCCGGCATAGAGACCCGACGACGGATCTCTATGCCGGAAAACAAAAACGCTAGTGTGAAAGAGCCCTTAAAGAGAACCTGTCACCAGGAAATTCACTGATAAACCAAGCATGCTGCCTTGTAGGGCTCAATCTGCTGAATATAATGATACCTCTCACTTGGTGATCTGTTGCTTTATTGTGGAGAAATAGTACTTTTAATCCATATGCTAATGAGCTGATTAGAGTCCAGTAGTTGATATGAGTCCAGCGTTTTTTCTATTTAGAGCTATAGCCACTCCCCTATTCACTTCTTCAGTTGTAAAAGGGGCGTGGTTTATTACATCATCCATTCATTTTAATAACTGGAGGGAAAATGACTAACAGGGAATGCTAAGGTATTATATTACTGAGGTAAAAAAAGGGGGAGGAATATACTATGGAAGTTAGTAATTATAATAAGGGCTAGTTTATTCATGGGGTGATAAACACATGATGGCTGATAAGGGACATGTCGCCGTGGGTATGGCAGTTAGGCTTTAAAGTGAAAGGCAGCAAGGCTTGTATTGGCTATAATGCAGGTCAGTTTTTAAACCACGCTCCTTTACAACTGAAGAAGTAAATAGGGAGGGGCTACAGCTCTGAATAGAAAAATGCTGGACCCATATCAACTACTGGACTCATATCAGCTCATTAGCATATGGATTAAAAGTACTATTTCTCCACAATAAAGCAACAGATCACCAAGTAAAAGGTATAATTATATTCAGCAGGGTGAGTCCTACAAGGCAGCATGCCTGCTTTATCAGTGAATTTCCTGGTGACAGGTTCTCTTTAATTAAATTTCCATCACATTATACACTGTTCCTATCCAGGGGTTATAACCACCCTGCAATCCAGCAGCAGTGGCCGTGCCTGCATGCTATACAAAAAAAAGTGCAAGTCTTTCTGGTGGCCAGGACTGTGGGAGCACGCATAGGAACACATGAACTGCAGCTCCTGCCCACCTTGTATCTGCGCTGCAGTGGTGGTTGTAACTAGTGATGAGTGAAGTTATGAAAAATTATATTTGGTTGCTTTGACGAATTTCACAAAGAAATTTGATTTGTGACGGGCGTTTATGTAGCAGGCGCGATGACGGGGATTAACGATCGCACTGCGCCTCATTCATTGCTGATCACAGCATCTGATGCTACAATTAAGGCCTTTCAGAGGTTAAAAAAATACTCACCTTATCCATTTGCTCGTGGAGAGACTGTCACTGCCATCTTGATTGAAAACACTGCGTGAAATCTCGTGAGGTGACCTGATGACGTCATCATGCTGGCTGGGCACGGTGACGCCATCGCTGAAATTTTGCACAGTATATTCAATCAAGATGGCCACGACGGCCTTTCCATGAACAAATTGATGAGGTGTGTGGTTTTATTTTACCACCATTTCAGGAAAACTCAATTTGTTTGGCTTTGATTCGCTTAACACTAGTCGTAACCCCTGGATATGAAAAATGAATCCAGCCAGTAAAGGAGGCAATATGGACAAACACAGTCCATGAGTAAGTGGCTTGTATTAACTTTGTCTACATGATAAATGCCACTTGCTGAAGTGAGACAACCCCTTTTAAAGACCACTCTGGGAATACCTGTTTTAACTGATGCTCCGTTTAAAAACAAAAAAAGAAAATCTTAATGTCCAGAATACAATACTTCGGCGCTGCAGAATCTGCAGAAGTAGGCCACCTTCACCACAAAAAATGAAAAGAGACAGTGACTGTCCCACACAAGGGAGCTCGTGCGTGGGCACCTCTCCCTAAGGCTGCTCAGAGACTAGAAAGGCAAAATGCAAAAGGGGCAGCAACATACTAAAACATAACTTTTAATAATGTTAGATATAAATAAAAATTCATAAGAAGGGACCCCTTACAACAAATAACAGCTGGGTCTGGGGAGATGAGCGCACTTTGACAGTCAAACTGGTTACATTAATCAGACGCCAAAAAGACAAAAAGACTAACGCCTTGCTAATAAGTATGGTCAGGTTAAACATAAAACAGGTTGTGTACAAACACTGCTCGGTCCACCCATCCATGAGTGTAAAACACAAATGTATTGTCAGGGAAGGGGAGGGTAAGTATCAGTCACGATAGGCACCAGTGCACAGTCCAGATGACAAACTGTCCCTGTTGATCCCTACTTGGCCTGCGTTAATATACACTATCTGTTTCTTTCACAGGAGCTAATAGTACTTGCCAGGTTAGCGCCTACTAGTGTGAGCTATCTGCCCCCCCTCCCCAATGTTACCCCCAACAGCAAAAAAAGTCATTGCATTTCTACCCGGAACTTAAATATGGTTATTTATTAGTAAATCATATGAGATTAATAGCCAAAATTCATTATTAACAGTGGCCACTTTTACAGTAGTGTTTTTGGCACCTGTTCACAAACTGGCACTTTTTTTTTATTAGCGCTATATGCTGAGAAGCTGGACATTTCTCATTTCCATGGTGCTCACAATGGAAAAGAAAAACGGCCATGTCTCTTCTCGTAAAAGAAAATCAATACCAACCACCTTTAGCTACTGCTATAACTTCAGATTTTCAGCTTTCACACTTAGCTGTGCTTTTCCAGCAATTTTTCTGGCTTTTTGCCACTTTTTTCAGCAAAACAGATCAGATGTTTGCTAAATGTGAATAGGGAATTATGTAATATACTGCAAAGGTTTTTTGTTGTTGGTTTTTTTTGGGGTGGTTTTATAATTTCCGCCATATTTTTTTTCCGAAAATTTTTTCTTTTTTGAAACGCAGGATGCTGTAAGTATGGAGCTTGTTACATAGGAGCCAGATTCATGTGGAAAATTTGTGGTAAAAGAAAATGATACCAAAGAAAATTGAAATCCATTTTTACAAGGCCAAAAAGAACGTAAATGTGAAAGAGGCCTTAGGGGCGAGTTTACACATAGGTTTTTGTGGCAGCTTTTCTGGCAGGATTTTGAGCCAAAGCAAAAAGTGAATCCAGTGTGAAGGCGAAGTACAGTGTGTGTCTTTCCTTTCTATTTTTCATTCTCTTCCAACCAACTTTTGGCTTTGACTCAAAAAACTGCCACAAAAACCTATGTGTGAACCAAACCCTATCAGGACAATCACTCTCCATATGCCCTCTTAGAGCCTATGGATATCTAAGATCGGGACCCCTTCTATGAGCAATAGCAAAACTCTATGTAAATGGATAAACGTGATATTACATTTCTCATGTGGAACTCTGCGGCAGAGGAAACAAACAGCTGATGGCAACTTTTCTTGGCAAAATCAACTATTTGCATTGGTCTCAAACCCACTACAACCAGTTGATCTCCATGATGGTTCTCAGATTAAAAAAAGGAGATAAGAAGACTTTTTTAAAAAAATACACAGCGAGTCTTTGGCGCCTTTCACATGAGCGAGTTTTCCACGCGGGTGCAATGCGTGACGTGAACGCATAGCACCCGCACTGAATCCTGACCCATTCATTTCACTGGGTCTGTGTACATGAGCGTTGTTTTTCACGCATCACTTCTGCGTGAAAATCGCAGCATGTTATATATTCTGTGTTTTTAACGCAGCCCTGGCCCTATAGAAGTGAATCGGGCTGCGTGAAAATGCATTGCATCGGGAAGCAATAGCGGATGCAAAGCGTTTTTCACTGATGGCTGCTAGGAGATGTTGTTTGTAAACCTTCCGTTTTTTGTCATGCCCGTGCAAAACGCATTAAAATCATTGCACCCACGCGGAAAAAATGGATTAACTGAACGCAATCGCTGACAAAACTGACTGAACTTCCTTGCAAAATGGTGCAAGTTTCACTGAATGCACCCTGAACGCATCCAGACCTAATCCGTCACGCTCGTGTGAAAGAGGCCTTAGGCAATTTGCGGATCCGCAACACACCACGGACGTGTGAATGGACCCTTAAGATGGAAATTCTCTTTTAGCTAGAACCAACCTTTAGCTCATGAGGATCCAGAAATTTTGCCCTATTCATTGCTCTAGCTGCTCTGCTAGATTAATTTCACGCTGGCAGCTCAGGGGGCTTGTCCTTTCTGGGGGGGGTCTACTTTTATAGGGACTGTACCCTTTCTGCAGCTCTATCCTTGTAAGTGTCGCAGCTTCCGATCAGTAGATTTTATTGAATAACTCAGTGCATAGCCTAATTTTAAGTACATGCAAAAGTATTCAGATCGAGGTGCTGGTTTGAAAAATAGTTTTGTGAGATAATTCCTTTTAAGCCACTTAAAATCAGAAATAGCATCATTTTAAAAGTGGTCAGTAAATGTATTCCTTCCAACCAGTCTGCTACGTGTTATACACACTACTCACAAAAAGTTAGGGATATTTGGCTTGTGGGTGAAATTTAAGAATTAATCTAAAATGCACTCTAACCTTTACAGGTGAACTTAATGTGACCTTCTCTAAACTTTTGAATGCACATGTCCAACTGTTTAGTGTTTCAGTACTTTTTGCACAACTTGCCATTCTCTAGCTTAATGGCAAAATTCACAACAAGTCTTTGATCCATGAGTCACCAAATAAATTTCCTGGTTCAATTAGAATTGGTATTTAAACAGTCCTCCTCATCATGCTGTTCACATTTTGACATCATGAGACCAAGACAACACCTAACAATACATCAACAGTACCTTGCCATTGCGAGGCTTCAAGCAGGTTGTTCTCAGAAGTGGCCATTGAGCTAAGGGTGCTTTCACACTAGCGTGTTTGCTCTATCCGGCAGGGTTCAGCAAAAATGCTTCCGTAACTGATAATACAACTATCTGCATCCGTTATGAACGGATCTGGTTGTATTATCTTTAACATTGCCAAGACGGATCCGTCATTAACTCCATTGAAAGTCAATGGGGGAGGGATCTGTTTTCTATTGTGTCAGATTGTGACAGAGAAAACGGATCCGTCCCTATTGACTTGCACTGGGGGTCATGCCGGATCCATCTTGCTCCGCATCCCAGGATAGAAAGAAAACCGCAGCATGTTGCGGTTTGCTCTCTGGTCTGGGAACACAACTAAATAGAACGGAATGCATTCCGTTCTGTTCAGTTCAGTTTTTTCCCCATTGACAATGAATGGGGACAAAACTGAAGTGTTTTTTTCCGGTATTGAGCCCCTTTGATGGATCTCAATACCGGAAAACTGTAACGCTAGTATGAAAGTACCCTTAGAGTGTCACAGAAAGACGTCCTTTGGCCACATCCCACACTGATGACAGCTTCATTGTGAACAATGTCCTGTGGAACCTGACGATGAATGCCACACAACGCCAGGCACATTTAAGGGAGGTGATAGGCACCCAAATGTCACGTCAGACCATTCAAATAATTTACATTAGTGTGGTCTGCGTGCTAGGCGACCTGCAAGGGTACCTGACCACAGGCGTCATCATCTTTCCTGGGCCAGGGAGCATCTGCGCTGGACGAGGGACCAGTGGGCCTCAGTTCTGTTCACTGATGAAAGTGGATTTACGCTGAGCAGAAATGATGGCCGCTAACAATGTTGGAAACGTCAAGGAGAGTGCTATGTATCAGCCATGTTGTTACCAGATATGCCTTTGGTGGTGGTGGTGTTACAGTGTGGGCAGGTGTGTCTAGTCAATACAGAACTGGCCTACACTTTGTGAATGGTACAGTGACAAGCCCATACTACTTGAATAACATCATTAATCCAGTCATTGTGCTTTTGCATGAACAACATAGGACTAATTTCATCTTCATGGACGACAATGTACCAGCTCATCGAGGTCATTAGGGAATGGCTGCTGGAGACTGGGGTACCTCAAATGGAGTGGCCTGCACTTTCTCCAGACTCGAGTCCCACTGAAAACCATGGAGTCAGCTGAGTCGCTGTGTAGAGGCTCATAACTCTGTACCCCAGAACCTCAATGACCTGAGGGCTGCCCTTCAAGAAGAGTGGGATGCCGTGCCTCACCAGACAATAAGTCAGCTTGCGAACAGCATGAGATGTCGTTGTCAAGCTGTAAATGATGCTCAAGGCCACATGACAAGTTTTTGAGACATTGACATTGTCAATGGGGAATATACCCACCACTGGTGTTGGCTTTTGTTTCAATAAATTGTTTGAGATGAGATAATCATCATTTCTGCTTCTACTTAAATGCCGGACTTTCATGATATAATATAACTGTAGTGTGAACTTTTTACGTTTTCCATAAATTTCACTTGAAAGCCAAATATCCCTACTTTGTAAGCAGTGTATATAACAGTTTTGTAAGGTACACTTCTAAATGTACATTGTGATATTGTAATGAAGTATAAGTATTTGGAAAATAAGATTATACCTTGAAATATGGCAGCATAGTCTCATCTGTGACTTGGGCCAATCATTCAATTAATCCATAATGTGTCTAAAAATATCCATGTTCTTAGACGGAAGAAATATTGTGTTCTTGCCTGAGCTCCTCTCAGCAAACCGCTCCAAGCCTTATCATGTCATCTGCACGTCTAGAGGAAAACAGCAGCGTCGATATCATTTTAAAGCCAGCTGTCAATTAGCGCTGGTTTTCGTCTCTTTAAAGGGGTCGTGTCAACATAGAAAATGGTGGCATATCGCACGGATATGCCTCCATTTTCTTATAGGTGCGGGTCCCATCGCTGGGACCCGCACCTATATCGTGAACGGAGCCCCTCAAGTGAAGGACAGTGCACTGTGCATGCGCAGCCGCCCTCCATTCATTTTCTATGGGGCCAAGCACTGGCTCGGCTATTTCTGTCGGCCGCATAGAAATGAATGGGAGCGGGGGCCGCTCATGCTCGGTACACTCCCATTCACTTCTATGGGGAGCCGGCTTGGTGGTGGCCGGACCAGAGCCCTCCAGCCACCACCTTGCGGGGCTCCGTTCTCGACGTAGGTGCGCGTCACAGAGGTGGGACCCGCGCCTATAAGACAATGGGGGCATATCCTAGCGATATGCCCCTATTGTTCATGATGAGACAACCCCTTTAAACATTAGCGTAGTGTCACACACAGTGACTGTCATTTAATTTCCTGATAAATGAATACAAAGAAGTCAAACACATATTGCTGCTGACCTGCAAATTTGATCAAGGAAGGAAGACAATGTTCTAGCTGAGATTTCTTTCACTGACATTACCTACTTGCTCGACATGGGATTAAAAGAGAAAACAGGCATGTTTTTCATCCTGTCATGTTATAGTTCTCCTAGTTTAACAGCAATTTGCTCCTGTGCAGATCTATTGGAAATGTAACCAATGTGTAAGAACATTGCTGAATGTGGTATATTTAGCATCTATAAGAGGGGGGGGGGGTACTTGGGGGCATCTGTCAGCAGATTTGTACCTATGAAACTAGTGATCTGTTACATGTGCACTTTGCTGCTAGAGGCATCTGTGTTGGTCCCATGTTCGTATGTGCCCGCATTACAGAGAAAAAAAATATGCTTTAATATATGCAAATGAGCCTCTAGAGGCTCTGCTCTCTCTGCAACTGCAGCACGCTCTGCACTTTGATTGACAGGGCCAAGCAGTGTAAATCTGATCATGCATGACCATGTCAGAGTAGAGAGGGCGTGGCAGTTGCAGAGAAAGTAATGGCAACGCCCCCATTGCTCCTAGAGACTTATTTGCATATATAAATTTTTTAGTGCTGGTACATATGAACATGGGACCAACACAGATGTGTTCAGTTACCAAACGCACATGTAACAGGACAACCAGTGTCATAGGTACAAATCTGCTGACAGATGCCCTTTAATATTCTATAACATTATCTTCTTGCTTTATTGCAGTGGAGGATCGCAACTTTGCCTTATTTAATTATGTTAATGAGCAGAACAACGAAATTGAGAGGCTGACAGAACAGATAACGGAGGTGAGAGCATGTAATATATTAATTTCTTACATATTTAAAAAGGTTTTCCAAGATTTTTTTTTAGGTCTGATCGGTGGGGGACCGACACCCGGGACCCCTGCCGATCAGCTTTTTGAGAAGGCTCTGGCTTTCCTGGGAGCGATGCCGTCTTCCCATTGCTCACCAAGCATAACACAGTACGTTGTATGAGGCTGTGCTTGGTATCGCAGCTAAGCCCCATTCACTTGAATGAGGCTGAGCTGCTCCAAGGCCACGTGAACGATGAATGTGACATCACTGGCCTAGAAAAAGCAGAGAGAAGGCTGTGGAGCTAATTGGCGGGGGTTCCGGGTGTCGGTCCCTCACTGATCAGATACTGATGACCTATCCAACGGATAGGTCATCAGTAAAATAAAATCTCGGAAAACCTCTTTAAAAGGGTTGCCTCACTTAAGCCAATGGCATTTATTATGTAGAGAAAGATACTACAAGGCACTTACTAATGTATTGTGATTGTCCATGTTGCGTCCGTTGTTGACTGGAATTATTTTTCCCCTCACATTATACACTGCTAGTCTCCAGAAGTGGGGGCAGTGTTTGCACAGTGCAGGAAAAAGCACCGCCCTATGCGCTCCCCCGCGTTCCCAGCCACCAGAGAGGCCAGTGCCTTCTCCTAAAGTGTGCAAGCACGACCACCTCTGCTGAATTACAGGGTGGTCGTAACCCACAGAAATGAGCAGTGTACAATGGGATGGAAAAATGAATCCAGCCAGCAAAGGAGGCAGCATGGACAATTACAATACATTAGTAAGTGCCTTGTATTAACTTTCCCTACATGACAAATGCCACTTACTGAAGTGAGACAACCCCTTTAGTGTGTTACAAGTATTTAGAATGTGTACACATTCATCTTAATATGGTCTTCTATGGATTCTTAAAGGGATTTTTCTCATCTCATCTATTAATTGATGACATATTGCTAGGAAATGCGATTGGTCCAACGTCAGGGAACCCCACTGACCCTACTAGTTTATCACTCTGTCCCCTTCAATGTTTTTCTCCTGCCTCCTGCTGTGCAAGGCACTGCAGCATGGAACCGTTGCATTTCTCTTCACAGACATGTTAACAGGAGTGTCACCATGCAGGGGGAACTTAGAAGGTGCTGCAACACGGCAGTGCTGCATCTCCTTCATTATTTCTGAGCATTGGTGGGCTTTTCAGTGGTCAAACCAACACCGACGGTCAGACCTCCATCACTTTATAAGATGAGAATAAGCCTTTAAGTTCTTCCTAACTGCTCACTTTTTTCTTTTAAGTGTCAGTGTGACACAATAAACCCACCAAAGGCCAATCCAAAGAGCCATCAATATTTTTCTGAAAAGCCTCTTTAAGGCACATTTCCAAGGATCACATCTCAACGGGGCCCTTGCATTGACTGGACAGTGTCAGGGTGTGCAGGGACATTGATGTATTCATGCATTTCAAGGTGGAGTAGCAGAAGAAAAGAACAGAGTTCTAAGAACAAAATGCCCGAGAATAATTTTTTATGCTGAATGCAAGTATTTTCTAAAACAGTCATACTGTATCAGGAGAGCTTACATATCCACTACAACATCTTCATGAATTACTGGTGTTGGAAAATTTGTCACAGATTTCACCCTGTGTATTCCTTTTTAATTATTATATATATATATATATATATATATATATATATATATATATTTATATTTTTATATTTTCTAGTTATTCTTCTAACTTTCTCTAATGATATTCTACATTCTGAAAGCCTTAGCTGAGCTACTTTTATAGATTCTCTGTCTTATTCTAATTCATGTATTTGATGTAAGAATCTGAAGATATGCAGTAAGACAAAAACTGAGATAAAAGACGACATGTCATAACACAGACATTACTAAAACATGACAGTGTCTGCGAACCCATCCACCTTCCCCGGGATGTAGCTTTGAGCAGGCCCCTTGGTTTAGATGTACAAGGATATGAAGAGTGTCTGTATTTTACAGATCAAAAAAGAGATTGAAGAATTCAAAGCCCAGGGAGTGCGACTAGAGCAAGAGCACCGGTCAATTCTTAAAAACATTGAAGGCAAACAAGAGGAGGCAGTGAAACAAGTAGATGGCTACCAACAGCAACTGAAAGGAGTCCTGAAAATTTTAGATCAGCTGAAGTCAGGTATGTAATGTCTTTGGCAAAGCCCTGCAATCCCAGGTTATGAAATATGCATGAATGAGATTGTGTGACTGTTGTAATCCAAAAATATATTACTAACACGTTTTTAAAGAGTTTTTACTCTTTAAAAAAGGAAATTAAAAATACAAACACATAATCAAAAAGAACAAAATCAACTTTAAAAAGGATTATCAAAGAGAAGGGATTCTATCAACTTGGTGGGTATCTACCGTCTGTGCTGAAGATCTTTCCTTCTTCCAGATTAACTGATAGGAAGTTCTTATCCTTCTCTGAAATGCTACAGATACAGTGGAGTTGCAGTCTACATGTGCCACTCATGCCCCTCTCCCCTCTTGAGGTCCACTACTAAATATAGCTTGAATCACTGCTAAAGCGGGTAATTCACTGTTTAGGATGCAATTAGGTAAGCATGCTACTGTTTTATATAAATTGATAGAGGATCTGATAAAGAGAAGGGGTACAATTCCTAAAATGGCTACTGACCCAGTGCCTTACGGTGATATATATCCAAAAATGAGGCAGCACTCCAAATTGGTGAAAAAGGATGGTGTTTACATTAGGAAGAAGGGATGCTAATGAATTCATAGCAAGCTGCCTCTGATGCCACCAGATGTAAGGTAGCTATCCTATAAGTCAAAGTTTGACCTTTTAAATAAGCCTTGAAACATGACTTGGATAATAATTAAGCTATCCCTTCATCTGTAGACAGCTGTTTCGAGGGGATTGTCCCTCATTGGTGTTTTACTTAGTCATCCATGTGCAACGTTTCAGTCTAATTGAAGGAGACATTCCTCAATCTTTAGAAAGGTTCTAATGAGTTCAACTGAAACGCTGCACATCTATTTGTCTGTCTGTCTGTCTATCTATCTACATATCTGTCAGCTCACTTCAGTAAAGAGAAAGTAAAGTACTGCAGTAAATCAAATCTCCTCTATATTGTACTCCATATATATTGCTACTCCCATACAGCTCAAAGTTACTTGAACATGTTCACCTTGAACTGTCCTCCCACCACTCTTCCTGTTCCCTATTTGACTGGCTACGATCCACCTTCTGACCCCACCACTCTACTGAAACTGCCTTTACAAAAAGTCACCAATGACCTGCTAACTGCCAAGCCAAATGCCATTACTCCTATGCCTTTGACACAGTTGACCACTCCCTTCTGCTACAAACTCTCTCATCTCTTGGCATCACTCCTGGATCACATCATACCTAACAGACCGGACATTTAGTGTCTCCCATTCACACAACACCCCTACCCTCTCTCTCGGTGTCCCTCAAGGCTCTGTCCTAGGACCCATGCTCTTCTCAATCTACTTCTTCGGCCTGAGACAGCTCATAGAGTCCCATGGCTTTCAGTATCGCTTCTATGCTGACAGCACACAAATTTACCTCTCTGGTCCAGATATCACCATCCTACTATCCATAATTCCACAATGCCTATCTTCTATAGCCTCCTTCTTCTCCTCTTGCTTTCTAAAACTTAACATGGATAAAACTGAATTTATCATTTTTTCCCATCTCTCTCAGCTCCCTCATCAGAACTTTCTATCACAGTTAATGGCTGCACACTCTCCCCGGTCAACCAAGTCCACTCCCTTGGGGTAAACTTCAATTCTGCTCTCTGCTTAAAACCAAACATCCAAGCTCTTTCCACCTCCTGCTGCCTCCAACTCAAAAACATATCTCGGATCCGCACATTCTTTAATCCAGAGTGTGCAAAAATGCTTGTACATTCCCACATCATCGCCCGCCTAGGCTACTTTAACATCCTCCTCTGTGGCCTCCCACCTAGCACTCTCACACCCCTACAATCTATCCTCAACATCTGCAGTCTGACTGATCAACCTCTCCCTGTTACTTTCCTGTCTCTTCTCTCTGTCAATCCCTTCACTCGCTCCTCATTGCCCAGTGAAAACCACTTACTATGACATAGAAGGCTGTCCACAACCTGTCCCTTCCATACATCTGTGACCTGATCTCCTGAAACCTTCCTACACGCAATCTCTCGATCCTCACAAGACCTTCTTCTCTACTTTTCTCTTATCTCCTCCTCTCACCTCCAAGATTTCTCCCGTGTCTTTTTCGGGGAATTCTCTCCGCAACATATCAGATGCTCACCTAATGTGGAAACTTTCAAACCTGAAAACCCACCTCTCCAGACAAGCCTACAAGTTACAACCTACAATAATCTTACTGCTACTATACTGCCATGATTAGCTTTACCCTCACCTACTGTATCCTTCTTCCATCCCTTTGTAGATTGTCAGCTCTTGCAAGCAGGGTCCTCTTTCCTTCTGTACCAGTTTGTTACTCAGCTTGTTCATGCTTATTGCACTTGTTTTTTATTATGTATCTGCAACCCTTATCATATGCACAGTGCCATGGAATGAATGGCACTTTAATGAATAATAATAATAATAATAATAATAATAAATATTGAAATAAATGGAGAGTGCAAAACCTGGAAGTGAACAAAGTAATAAAAGGCCAAGGGTACTCATTTTTAATTTTTTACAAGGTACTTGAATTTACATACTGAGTTGCATAGCACAATATAGAATCTGCAACAGTGAATAGGAAATGACCCATACAGAACTGAAGAGCGAAATGGATTTACCATCCTGTTCTGTGCAAGGATCTAAACATACAGTTAGTGGCGTATCTATCACGAGGCAAACAAGGCATTTGCCTAGGGCGGCACTTCCAATGGGGCGGCGCCACGGCAAGATGCCTTGTTTGCCTCAGTGATAGATTTTTTTTTTGTCCGGGCTGCGCTGCTGGGGGTGCGCCGGCGCCGCTCCTCCCCACCCAGCGCCGTTGTAGGTAATTTATTCACTCCACTTGCCTGAGAGAAGCGCCGGAAGACTCACACAGGCGCACTGGCAGAGGCATTGAAGTGCGCATGCGCCTGCCAGTGCGCCTGTGTGAGTCTTCCGGCGCTTCTCTCAGGCAAGTGGAGTGAATAAATTACCTACAACGGCGCTGGGCAGGTAGGAAATGTCTGTGGAATCGGATGACACTGGGGGGGAAGAATCTGTGGATGACACTGAGGGGGGAGAATCTGTGGATGACACTGAGGGGGAGAATCTGTGGATGACACTGAGGGGGGAATCTGTGGATGACACTAAAGAGGGGGAATCTGTGGATGACACTAAATATGGGGGAATCTGTGGATGACACTGAGGGGGAATCTGTGGATGACACTGAGGGGGAATCTATGGATGACACTGAGGGGGAATATGTGGATGACACTAAAGAGGGGGAATCTGTGGATGACACTGAGGGGGAGGGAATATGTGGATGACACTAAAGAGGGGGAATCTGTGGATGACACTGAGGGGGGAATCTATGGATGACACTGAGGGGGGAATATGTGGATGACACTAAGAGGGGGAATCTGTGGATGACACTGAGGGGAGGAATATGTGGATGACACTAAAGAGGGGGAATCTGTGGATGACACTGAGGGGGAGAATCTGTGGATGACACTGAGGGGGAATCTGTGGATGACACTAAGGGGGAATATGTGGATGACACTAAAGAGGGGGAATCTGTGGATGACACTGAGGGGGGAATCTGTGGATGACACTGAGGGGGGAATCTGTGGATGACACTGAGGGGGAATCTGTGGATGACACTAAGGGGGAATATGTGGATGACACTAAAGAGGGGGAATCTGTGGATGACACTGAGGGGGGGGATCTGTGGATGGCACTTAAGGAGGGGGATCTGTGGATGGCACTTAAGGGGTGGATCTGTCTGTGGATGGCACTTAAGGGGGGGATCTGTGGATGACACTTAGTGGGATCAAGGGAGGGGTGTGAGGTGTGGCTGTCGTTATTCACTTTTAAATACAGGAATACAGGAAAGGATGGAGCCTAAAAGGAAGGGCGGGGTTTACAGAGAAAGGGGTTTGGCCTTGACAGGAAGGGGCGGGTCAAATTTATATTAGGGGGTGCCCGAGTTTAGTCTCGCCTAGGGCAGCACAAAACCAAGATACACCACTGCATACAGTAGCATAGCACTGGTCTCACATTAAGGGAGTCCCTCCTAATCTATTACTACATACACAAATCCCATATTTTCCAATTATTTAAAGTTATCTACTACTTTAACTACTCTACCCCATGCTTACATCACTACATGTGCCTCATCCAAATCTTTACTTCCAACATAACTCTACTTGTATATGACTACTGTTAATTCCAACATCCCAATTCTCTCTAGGGCTTAGGAAACTCAAGTATGTGTGGTTATTGCATTGGGGAGCTGGTGGTCATCAGCTATTGTATTTACCTATTGTTAATTGTGGGAAGAAAATCATTGGTGACCATCTGATGCCACCAGTTCTACAGCATGACTACCATACCTAACCTAACCACTTCACACACTCAGCTTCCCACTGTACAGTATATCTTTGGTAATGCGCCAAAGGAAATTGAACACCAGCGTTAACTATGGTTAATCACCTCAACAAGATTTCAACAAGTAATTAGACAATACTAGGGATTGGCCTGCAATAAAGAATTGAGCAGTACTTACCTTACAGATCCAGCAGAGGTGGTTGAAGAGGCCCTGTATCTGTTAGATAAGTATTGCTCAATTCTGTATTGTAGACTATTCCCCAGCATTGTTCAGTTCTTGCTGTAACTGGGTTTTTCAACTTTTTTTAATACGTTTTTAACACCACTCTCTTCCTGCCAGAGTTGTGGAATCAAGCATACTTACCTGCTCCCTGCTGCTTGGTTTTGGCTCCTTTGTTCCATCTCTCTCTTCACTGTACTCTAATCTCCATGTGTAGACTTACTGCATGGACAGAGGTCACGTACACCGCTGCAGCCAATGACTGGCAACAGTGGGGACGCATTCTCCAAGTGGCACGTCACTGGGTCATCAAGGAGGGGGACATTTTTAAAACTAAAGCTAGAATAACCTGTGGGGAGTCACTCTGGTAGACAGCGGTGCGGGTGCAGTTTAGAGGCAAAACAAGGAGTCCAGATTGTGCATCAAACAGTGTTTTATTCACACTTGCACACCAGAAATGAAAACAGTCTCTTGGTGACAGTTCACACACAACAGAAATCATGTGGCAAAACCAAAAACAGGCCAACACAGGGTCCAGTCACCTTGGGTGGTTTAAGTGCGGGTTCACACCTAGCAGTCGGTTCAGCCGCAGGCGATTCCTCCTTCAGGTTGCAGGGAAACACCACCTTGCTGAGCTCCGTCCTCCAGCACAGAGAACTCCTCAGCCCTGTTAGCAGGCTCCAGGATAATCACCTCAGACACAGCTGATGGCTGTGTTTTATACCCAGCCCAAAACTCGGACTGGACCGTGGGGAGCAGCCACCCACCCTACTCTTTAGCTGCTCCCAGTAAGAGCCGGCCCGGATCGGCTTTGCAGCCATGCTATTTAAAAGAGTCAAACAGCACTAGCTGCTGCAGACAAAAACCCGGCTCTCACCTCACCGAGGCCAGCAACCTCGGTGACACGTACCTGCCATCGCATATGACACCTTGCACCTTACCACATACCCCCTTTGTTCAACCCTGAGGGGGTGAACACACGTGAGGCAGTGGACGCGGACAGGGCATCTGCGTTGCCCTGCAAGCGGCCTGCCCTGTGTTCCACGGAAAACTTGAAATTTTGAAGAGATAGGAACCACCTGGTGACCCGAGCATTCCTCTCCTTGGCCTGACTCATCCATTTGAGGGGGAATGGTCGGTCACCAGACGGAACCTCCTCCCTAACAGGTAGTAGCGGAGAGATTCGAGTGCCCACTTGATAGCCAGGCACTCCTCTCCACTATACTATATCTGGACTCGGCGGGACTGAGCTTACGGCTCAGGAAGACAACGGATGTTCTTCCCCGTTGACCTCCTGCGACAGTACCGCACCGAGGCCTACCTCCGAGGCGTCGGTCTGTACGACAAACTCCTTGTTGAAGTCGGGTGTCACCAAAACCGGGACCCACACAGGGCCGACTTCAACGCGGAGAAAGCCTCCTCCGCCTTCTCACTCCAGCTAACCCTCCCAGACTTTCGCCCTTCAACAGGTCTGTCAATGGCGCTGCTATTGTGGCAAAGTGGGGCACAAACCTCATGTAGTAACCTACAATCCCCAGGAACGACTTTACCTGCCTGGTGGTGACCGGTCGGGGCCAGTTACGAATGGCCTCTACCTTAGTTACCTGAGGTTTGATGACTCCCGCCCAATTATATATCCCAGATATTTTGTCTCCTCTAACCCTATGGAGCACTTCTTTGGGTTAGCGGTCAGTCCGGCTTTCCTCAGGGCATCCACTACCGCCTGCACCTTGGGTAAATGGCTTTCCCAGTCGGTGCTGTGGATGACTACATCATCTAAGTAGGCCGAGGCGCACCGACGATGTGGTCGCAGCACTATGTCCATTAACCTTGGAAAGTGGCGGGGCGCCATGCAGGCCAAAGGGTAACACCTTGTAGTGATACAGGCCCTGCGGGGTAACAAATGCGGTTTTTCCTTAGCCGACTCGCTAAGGGTACCTGCCAGTACCCTTTAGTGAGGTCCAGCACAGAAAAATAACGGGCTTGTCCTAAACTTTCAACCAGCTCGCCTACTCGGGCATGGGATACGCGCCAAACTTGGATACTTCATTTAACTTGCGAAAGTCGTTGCAGAACCGCAACGTCCCATCCGGCTTGGGTATTAGGACTATGGGACTGGCCCACTCACTTTTCGACTCCTCAATGACCTCGAGCTTCA
The DNA here is from genome assembly GCA_033119425.1 of Bufotes viridis. Classification (NCBI taxonomy): domain Eukaryota; kingdom Metazoa; phylum Chordata; class Amphibia; order Anura; family Bufonidae; genus Bufotes; species Bufotes viridis. Next base: position 458,459,471 of record CM065590.1, read on the forward strand.
ACATTAACTGTACTTCCTCCGCGATGGTCCGCCGCCGAGCCTCGGGTACCCGGTATGGTTTTAACCGGATCTTGGCCTGAGGCTCAGTGACGATGTCATGTTGGATGAGAGACGTGCGGCCAGGGAGGTCCGAGAACACATCCGTGTTCCGACTGATGAACTCCCTGACTTCCTGAACTTGTTTGGAAGACAGGCTGTCTGCAATTTTTACCGTGGTTACTGCTTCACAGGCCTCGAACTGTGGGGCTGGACCCTTTCACTCTAGAAGCCCTGGCCGGGGGCTGTGGTCGCCGGCTGTGTCCCTATCTTTCCACGGCTTAAGTAAATTCACGTGGTACACCTGCTCGGCTTGCGCCGCCCTGGCTGGTGTACTTTGTAATTTACTTCCCTACCTTCTCGATCACCTCATAGGGGCCCTGCCACCTAGCTAGGAACTTGCTGTCAAGGGTGGGTACCAGAACCAAAACCCGATCTCCCGGATGGAAGCCCCGCACCCGAGCCTGACGATTATACACCCTACTCTGGGCTTGTTGCGCTGCCTCCATATGCTCCCGGACCAGCGGCAACACCCTTTCTATCCGTTCCTGCATCTGGGTGACATACTCAATGACACTTTTGTGGGGGACAGGCTGTTGTTCCCATGCTTCCTTGGCGATATCCAACAGGCCCCGAGGGTGTCTGCTATAAAGCAGTTCGAAGGGCGAGAACCCAGTAGAGGCCTGGGGTACCTCTCGCACTGCGAACATGAGATAGGGCAGAAGCAGGTCCCAGTCCTTCCCATCTCTAGACACCACCCTTTTAACATATTTTTTAGAGTTTGGTTAAACCTCTCAACAAGACCGTCTGTTTGCGGATGGTAAACGGACGTCCGTAACTGCTTTATACGCAACAATTTACACAGTTCCTTCATTACTTTGGACATAAAAGGGGTCCCTTGGTCTGTCAGAACCTCTTTTGGCAGGCCCACACGGGAAAACATCTCCATTAACTCTTTGGCAATGAGCCTAGCTGAGGTATGTCGCAGAGGCACCGCCTCCGGATACCGAGTGGCATAGTCGAGAACTACCAGAATGTGTTGGTGGCCCCTGGCAGACTTTGGTACAGGCCCAATTAAATCCATAGCGATTCGCTCAAACGGTACTTCAATAATTGGCAGAGGTACCAGAGGACTACGGAAATGAGGCTGGGGGCTAGTTATCTGACAGGTTGGACAGGACTTACAATAATTTTCTACCTCCTTGAACACACTGGGCCAATAAAACCGCTGCAGTATGCGGTCCTGGGTTTTCTGCCACCCCAGGTGTCCCCCAAGAACATGTTGGTGGGCAAGCTCCATGACAAGCTTGCGATACGCTGTGGGCACCACCAACTGTTCAACAGGTTCACCTCGGACTTGGTTCACCCGATACAACATATCCTGTAGAACAATAAATCGTGGGAACATTAATTCAGCCCCTGGTTTCTGGGGTTTACCATCAATTTCCAGCACATTCTCCCAGGCCCTGGTTAGGGTTTGGTCCCGTGTTGTGCGGTCCCAAAATTTTCCCCGGAGACATTGAGGTCTGCCAACTCAGGTCCCGGTGGCAAGTCCTCCGTGTCTCCCACCATTACACTCAGTGGGGTTGTCTCCCTCTACCGCTGGAGCAGTGGTCACCCCTACCGCCGGCCCTTCAGACTCGGGCTCCCAGGGTTCTGGCCTTCCAGCGGTATCAGGCCACTCTACTAGGGTCACCCCTGTCTCGGGTCCCTCAGATACCTTTATTGCCGGCCACAGCGCCGGAAAACCGGGAAGTCCCTCCCAAGTATTAGTTCATGTGGGAGTTTAGTAGCGACAGCCACCTCGTGGGTCCACCTACCAGCCGCTGTGGACAAAGTCACTAGTGCAGTGGGGTAGTCTTTCAGGTCTCCGTGGATGCACAGGACCCCGACTTTACGGCCAGTATACTCCACAGGCCGTACAAGGGCAGCCCTTACCAGGGAGACTAAACTCCCGGAGTCCAGCAGAGCCACCGCCAGCGAATCTCCCACCTCTACCTGACACAGGTGGTTATGGTCTTGCACCTCACGGGTGCCAGTTGCGCACAGCTTCCGTGCATACAAGGAGTGGCGACCCCGTAGTTCACCTCCATCGGCTCATCCCGATGCGGACAGTCGGCCCTGATGTGGCCTGGCTCCTGACACCTCCAGCATACCACGGGAGGCGGACTCGCAGGGGGTATATTCCGTGCAGGCCGCTCTGTCGCCGGACGCCGGAACTGGGGCAGAGGCCTCCGGGTTTGACTGACCCCTTCCCAGCAAGACTCCCTGCAGGTTTCTGGTGGCCTCGCACCGCTCCACCAGGTCGACCATCTCCAGGGCATTGGTGGGCGATACCTGGCCGATCCAGTGCTGGAGAGGGTAAGGCAAAGCCCTCCAGAAGACATCGGCTAACAGACGGTCGAGCATAGCAGTGGGAGTCAGTATGTCTGGCTGCAGCCATTTTTGCAACCGTTGTAGCAAGTCATAGTATTGTGGCCTGGCGGGTTCAGCCGGGTTAAACTCCCACTGATGCACCCGCTGGGCCCGGACCAAAACATTCACCCCCAGTCTTGCCAGGATCTCACCTTTCACAGTCGGGTAGTCAGCTGCTTGGTCACCTGGGAGGTCAAAAATACTTGCTGGGGTCCAGACGCCAGGAACGGAGCGACGACCTCTGCCCACTGTTCTCGGGTAATTTCTCCTCACGGCCACCTTCTCGAACACCGCCAGATAGGTCTCAACATCATCCGAGGGGGTCATCTTAGGGATCGCGGCACGGACAGCTTTCCGGGCATCGTGGACGCGGTGGGACGCTCCTGCCGCTTGCAACGCCATCACGTGCTGTAGCAGTAGCTGGTTGGTCTCCCGCTGCTGCACGTTAGCCTCTATGAGGGCTTTCACAGCCGCCTCCATTTTGTCGGGGATCACAGGCTGCAACTTTGCCGGCTTAATATAGGACATTCACTTTTGCTCAGCAAAAACAAAGTTCGGCGTTCACGCCAGCCTCACTGCGCATGCCCGCATCCGACACCAAATGTGGGGAGTCGCTCTGGTAGACAGCGGTGCGGGTGCAGTTTAGAGGCAAAACAAGGAGTCCAGATTGTGCATCAAACAGTGTTTTATTCACACTTGCACACCAGAAATGAAAACAGTCTCTTGGTGACAGTTCACACACAACAGAAATCATGTGGCAAAACCAAAAACAGGCCAACACAGGGTCCAGTCACCTTGGGTGGTTTAAGTGCGGGTTCACACCTAGCAGTCGGTTCAGCCGCAGGCGATTCCTCCTTCAGGTTGCAGGGAAACACCACCTTGCTGAGCTCCGTCCTCCAGCACAGAGAACTCCTCAGCCCTGTTAGCAGGCTCCAGGATAATCACAGCCCAGACACAGCTGATGGCTGTGTTTTATACCCAGCCCAAAACTCGGACTGGACCGTGGGGAGCAGCCACCCACCCTACTCTTTAGCTGCTCCCAGTAAGAGCCGGCCCGGATCGGCTTTGCAGCCATGCTATTTAAAAGAGTCAAACAGCACTAGCTGCTGCAGACAAAAACCCGGCTCTCACCTCACCGAGGCCAGCAACCTCGGTGACACGTACCTGCCATCGCATATGACACCTTGCACCTTACCACAAACCCTTTAAGCAATTTAAAGAGAAGAAAAAAGGAGATAGAATTGAGGTACTTACCTGATGGAGGGGTGGGTCCAGCCCTGAAACGTTGTGCTGTGTCATCAATAAAGCAGAACATTCCTTGTACAGGATATCTGTGAAACCTCTTCTTGCAGCGCCACCATTATCTCCGTTTTTCTTCTCTTCTACTATACTCCGGTAGGAGGGCATGCAGCAGAGGGTCTACTCGATTCTAAAGCGGTCTGAGTAACCAGCTGAGAGGCCATCTCTATCTTCCCTGGTGCATCTGCCCCGGCGATCCCACACACCCAGCTCTCCTCTCTCTCTCACACACAGCAGTGCTCCTTTAAGCATTTTCCCATACAGGTATTAAAAGTGATCATGATTATGTATTTTAATGTACTGCAGTGACATTAATCAGAAAAGCAGATATTACTCAGAGATCTGTGCATGCTAGATGATAGACATAATACATTTATGAGCATTTTTTTTTTTATAAATTATAAATTAAAATAATACAGTAAATTGTCAGCAATCCAATATTGTGTCTGTGCAAATTCTCCTGCAGTTCCAAAGGAGAAGATTTGAATATTTTTATAAGAAATGTCATTTGCATTCATACAGTAACAAAAATTGAGGAAAAAAATCAGTGGCATGCAACAGCTCTTTGACCTTCAGCAGTTCTCGCTTTGAATGATAAAATACACATTTGAAATCTGCATTCTGTTCGGCATTGTGCTAGAATTGTAGTCCTACTTGTCCTGCTTACTAATATAGGATCATGTAAAAAGTATAATACTGGATAAGTATGAACCTGAAGATTAGGCTACTGTCACATCTGCCTTGAAATTTGACAGGTTGTTGCAGCAGAGGAATAGCCTGCCGGGTTTATCAGATAATGTCACAAACTGCTGGATCCCATCATTTATAATGGGATCTATTAGGTTTCCGGATGCTTGTGAAAGTAGACTAAGACCTTCAAAAATATGAATTTACCCTACCCAGCTACAGTCATTTTATTACTTTGATAAATAAACTATACTACTACTTAAAATGTGTGACTTTTGAAATTGTCACCATTTTTGTCAAGAAATGGGTCATGGCCAGCATCTTTTTCACAGATTTACTATTCTTAAAGACAGAAAATGATGCAAATTTCAGTGCAAATCTACACTCTGTCATAACAGGAAACAATTTAATTTTCTGTTTTTAGAACAGCCCAAAATTCACCAGTTTTATTAAGAAGTATGTGTCTCTTAATACATTTGGCCCATTTAGCTTCTATGTACAGTACTTCAATTTTAAGACTGGCTTATGAAATCTCCGCCAGTTTGTGCAATTGCTGGCCTAATTATTGAGACTCTTACTTATGCTCAGTTGCCAGCTTACCACTTTGTGTAATTTTCTTCAGAACAGGGCACCTGTAACGATCGGTTCACAATACCATCATAAGTTTATGTTGGATCATATTTGATGACAAGATGCAATGCTGTTCTTACTGTCAAAATGCCAGCCACCAAAATGGAAACCAGTTGGACCACACTGTATGTCAATATGATCTGTCAGGCAGTATTTGTCACGGTTTTCAATATAATTGGAGACCACAATGCAGAACAGACCCTAAGGACCCTATAAACTATCAACCAGAGGAACAATTATGCCCATATAGTGGCAGTTTATAAGGATTAAAATGGATGTCAAGTTTAGAAAAACTAATTTCAAATACTCTATTAGGGCTTTCAGTGGTCCCTTATTTTTATACATTGACGACTCTTTAAAAGGCGTATACCATGAATGATTTAAATGTAAACCAAACGCATCATACATGGCAACATCTTTTTAACAGAGCTAGAACCAGAGCTGTACCTGACATGGATCCGTAGATCTCCCCATGTTCTTTCCGCTGCAGCTCTCTCCCTGTAACTGTCACAGCTTCTAATAGTAGGTATGACTGGTGGCAGTCAAAGGATGAAACTGAGCATCTACGACCACTTCAGTACATGGACATGGTCATTATTATTCAGAATAAACACCAGGGGGCTCCATTATAATAAAGAGAACAACTGGAGTATTTCTGTAACAAAGTTAATTACAAAAGTAACTCGTTTTTCATGCTGAATTATATTAAAATAACATGTCATTGTTGCACAACCCATTTAAAGGGTGTCTATCACCAGAAAAGTCACTGTTAAGGCACGTAAATAAGGTATAATGCATTGTAGTGCATAGCTCAGCTCAATGTATTGATAGAGTTCACTTAGCATCCATATTTATTTCCAGACAAAAAAGTACTTTTCATCTATATGCAAATGAGCAGTTAAGTGCAGAGTTAAGAGTAGGAGAAAGGGTGCACATAGTGGCTTGGTCCTGCCCTTGGTGCACTTTACTGCTCATGTGAATATGGATGGAGAGTACTGTTTCTCCAGAAAGATTTCAATCCATTGCTTCAATCAGTACATTCAGCTGAGTTAGCCCTACAAGGCATCATGGCTTGTTTAACAGTACATTTCCTGGTGCCAGATTTCCTTTATTTTCAGTAGGAGCCAATACTTCACTGCCCCTTTGGTAGTACAGCACAGAAATGTAATGCTCACAGGTTCCCTCCTTAGGACCATGTTAAGTCAGAACTGTAGAAACGTGTGCTATATGACCCCATCTTGGCTTTTATGAATGGCTTGGAGGGCTTGCAAATGAAAAGAACAAGCTGTTTCCTATAGACGTTTGGGGGGGGCTGTTTAGTGGCCTCTATTTTAGCCCTATGAAGGTAATAATTGTTAAGCTTTTCACCTTTTAACCTATCATAAACCCCGTATGATATGTGGAATTTTACTCTTTTGTCACTTCTAGTTGATAAAAACAGTAAATTATATTTCGGTAGTATATTTACCACACCTGCTGGTAGGACTGGCATTCCAAATACACAGCAAACAAAATCTGGTCATCCATATTGTTAAGTTAAACAACAGGTTCATCATGTGCATAAATGGTTTTATGCCCGACTGTATACACTCCAAGTGAGAACTCTAGCGACCAATCTAGCGAAACGGATCTCACAAACGGAATCCAAAACGCCAGTGTGAAAGTAGCCTATGACAGGTACAACCTTTAATATTCTTGAAAATTCAGAGTCAATAAAAGGGGTCTCTGGATCAGAACCCTCATCTATGAGTAAGAGAAAAGATTGACAACAGATCGTGTCTCTCGCTGTAGGGGATCTAACATGCCCATGTGCATGGGCAGACTGTTGATCTCAATATTTAAATCTGCAGTCAAAACCTCTTACATAAAATTACTCAGGTTCTTCAATGTAGAAATATGTGAGGGGAGTATGGAGCAGGCTCACAAGCTGAGGCGGGTGCCGGCTGTGTAATACACCGTACATCTGCTGGCAATGACAAGGATAAGCGATAGCTCACTGAACCCTAAGATGCCAAGGTCAATAGCAACCATGGAATTTGAGAGGTTATTTAGAGAGAGGGGGTTCCATCTGACCTCCTATCAGAATTTTGGTGGGGAAAAATCACCTATTTGTCATTTTTAGTCCTTCCCTCATGAACAAAATTAAATAAAAAGTGATCTAACAGTCTTATGTACTGTAAAATGGTACTGATAAAATTTTTTAACTTAGTCTGTGAGAATAACAAGCCCAGCTTTGTAGACGTAAATACAAAAAAATTAATAGGTGTTTTTTTTTTAAGTTTTAAAACATAACACGTATCTAAATTTTGTATTGCCATAGAATTGTGTCATTTTTAGCAAACAGTGAACACCGTAAAAACAAAATTCAGTTGCGGAATTTACTTTTCAGTTTCACCACAAAATATTGTTTTCCCTTTTTTCAGTACATGATAAATTAAATGATGCCATTAAATTATACAACTTGTCCCACAAAAAACAAACTCTCATCCATCTATGTGAGAAGCAAAAAAAAGTTATGGCCCTTGGAAGTCATGAAGGAGAAAAATAAAAACTAAATAGCGAACATTGTCTGGGTCCCGAAGGGGTTAAAGGGAACCTGAAGCACTGGCAGCAGGATATTCTGACATCCACTCATAACAGGGCTACTTTATGTTATGCTCTGAAACGCTGCAGTATTTCACAGGAAAATGTTTTTTAACATAGGAACCTGACAGGATTTCATGCGGCCCGTGCTTTGGACAGCATGAATCTTTAAACTTATATGGTTACCATGTGAGTTTACTGTCTGCTTAATCTACCTTCAGATATTTCTAATTTTGCTTTGAAATCATTTTTATTTTATCTCATAAATAAGAATAAATAAAGATAAATAAATAAAATAATAAAAATAAAATAAACATGATTTCAAAGCAAAATTAGAAATATATGAAGGTAGATTAATTCATAATCCATAGTGACCTCAATCTTTTCCATAATGCTCTCTGTGTTGTCCTTCTTCATACCGCTCAGATACCTGCATCCATTTACGTGTAAATAACTAAGCTGAACTTCTACTTTCTATTACAATAATGATGCTTATTCCTTAGGAATCGATTCCTTGTTCAAGAAGATAAATTGTGACCGTTCTGTCCTGGACGAAATGTTGGGCACTTCATCTAGCATTCGCGAAGCAAACATAATGCAGTATCTTGGCCTCATTGAGCAGAAAACTAACGAGCTTCTGGCCGCCCAGTCCTTCCTCGACTCCAAGGTAAATGGAACAACCTGATCACTACATGTAGGAACATAACTTAGTGCAAGGCATGGTTAGAATGGATAATCCGCTATCAAGGACAAAGCATATTTTACAAAATGTACTCAGTCTAGTACATTTCCTTGTGAGAACACACTAGCAGCAGGCTGAGAGTGTGACCATCATATAAGAATACAATCTCAGCTCATTTCTTGAAGAAATATTCTCAAGTGGCTTCGCTTTCTTCCACTCTTTTCTCATGGTCGAAATAACCATTTCCATGGTTGGATTGAACCCATTTGGTATGCATGCATAGATCAGTAAAGCCTACTTTATACCATGTGGCCCCTAGAAATATGAACTCCCAGAGCCCCCAACCACCATCATTATTGCTGCACCAAGAAAGCCAATGAAAGCAGCACCCAATCACCACTACTAATTGAGCACATTTGTATTCATGAACGATTTTTGTCAGGCCCTGTGTCGTTGTCTTATCTAACAAATTATTGGGTTGCAATCAACTAAATTACTGAACTACAGGACTGACTGAATCATGGACTATACCATTCTAGGGTGCAGATAGGGATTAACAACCTTATATAAGAATGGTATGTGAGCAAATTTGTAAATACATTACACTACAATACATTTTATATATTTATTTATATATTTTATATAAATATATATTTATAAAGAAATACATATATTTGACAATTGTATAATTTTCCATTAATTAAACAAATACATGAAAAAAAATGGAATATCCCTTTAACCCCTTAAAGACTCATTTCACCTTATGGACATTTTTTGCAAATCTGACCAGTGTCACTTTATGTGGTGATAACTTTAAAACGCTTTTACTTATCCTGGCCATTCTGAGACTGGTAAATATGATTTTTGGTTGCTCTATATTACACTTTTTTTTGAGACAAGGTAACAAAAAATAGAAATTCTGAAATTTCATCTCCATTTGCCAATAACTCTTGTGGAGCACCTAAAGGGTTAACAAAGTTTGTAACATCAGTTTTGAATACCTTGAGGGGTGTAGTTTCTTAGTTGGAATCACTTTTTTGGAGTTTATACTCTAGGGGTGCATCGGGGCCGGGGGGCATTAAATGGGACATGGTGTCAAAAACCAGTCCAGCAAAATCTGCCTTCCAAAAACCATATGGCGTTCCCTTACTTCTGTGCCCTGCTGTTTGGCCATACAGCAGTTTACGACCACATATGGGGCGCTTATGCAAACTACAGAATCAGGACAATAAATATTGAGTTTAGTTTTTGCTGTTAACAGACCGCGGGGATCAGAGATCGTAGAAAGCGCTGCAAACCGCAGGTCTGAATTGACCTGCGGTTTGCAGCGATCGCCGATACGGGGGGTCACAGGACCCCACTAGGCATTGGGCCAAGGTACCTGCTGAGTGATTTCAGCAGGTACCTTGTTCCTATCACCGCCGGCTGAGCAGCGTTGATCGGTAGTAGTCAGGGCGTACAAGTACGCCCTGGGTTCTTAAGGGGTTAAGCGAATAAGTCATGCTTGAAAATCAGAGTCAGATAGTGCATGCTGTGATTTTCTTGGAATAGTCCATGTGTAAAATCCCTCTTGTGGAGATACCCATTCAGTTGAATTAATTAGTGTTCAGTCCAGGTCCTGCCTGTTCTAAAATTCAGAACAGAAATATCATCCTTAGCATAGGGGGGGTCTGACCCCCGGAACCCTGAAGATCAGTCAATCGTCTAATGATCAAATATTGCTGGAGTGTCCGAAGGATGCGTATTATGTCCACCTATCATACAGATTACTTACTTTTATGTGATTCTGCTGTGGTTTCAGAACTATGACAAACCATATGACCCGCAAGAAACAGCCCGAGTTCTTCTGGGACAGTTGGTTGACCTGCACCCATCAGTCTTTGAGATACAACCACCTGGCACAGGGTGAGTATTCTTCTTAAAGAGGACCTTTCACTACTTCTGACATGCCTGTTGTAATAGCTCCATGCATTCCCCATGTAATAACAATTATGGAGCATCTATTCCTATGTCTCTATGTTGTGCAGTTCCTTTATTACTTCTATTAGAAGTTATAAGTGAATTGCTAACAGTCTGCAGTAAGGGTACAGAGGGGAGGTAACAAGTTGGGGGTGTGTACCTACACAGTCTGAAAATGGCAGCACAGATTGAATATAGTGAGACTGTGCAGAGACACCCCCCAACTGGTTACCACCCCTCTGTACCCTTATTGCAGACTGCTAGCAATTCATTCATAACTTCTAGTAGAAATAATACAGGAATGGTACAAGTCCCATTAGGCTTGCACTTAGATAGATAGATAGATAGATAGATAGATAGATAGATAGATAGATATAATGTGTTAATGTGTGAAACACTTCATTATGTAGCATGTGAAGGGCTGGCAGTAGTGATTTATGAAGCTTAAAAGTTATTGCTGTATAGACACAACATAATTATAGTTTATGTTTAAGCCTTGCACATTTGTGGATGGTAACCGTCTATGAAATTAATTACATTAATTTTGTACATCACTGCCTCTTTATAATTCAAGTAAAATTAAATTGAGAGTAATTTGTAGATGGCTATCACAAATTAAGTATTCCAAATGTTTAACACTGCTTTATATTCTTAGGCAAACTCTGGGCAAGACTCGCCGATAGATAGAAGTCCATACATATAATTCATTTATGCAGTTGTGGTAATGTTTAACATGCAAATATCAATTGCGATGAATATCCATATTACCCAGAAAGGAACCAGATGGAAGAGGACTTGTCATCACTTTTAAAGAGGTTTTCCTAGAGTAGAATATTGATAGCCTATCTTCAGAATAGGGCATCCGTATCTGATTGGTGGGGGATCTGACACTGTGCTGATCAGCCGCTTAAAGAGGCTACGGTGCTCCGATGAGTGCAGCAGCCTCCTCACAGAATAACAAGCACAGAGCCGTATGTTGTATAGTGGCTGTGCTTGGAATTGCAGCCAGAACTATTCACTTTAATGGGACTGAGCTGCACTTAGGCCATGTGACCGATGAACCGGATGTTAGGAAGAATCTGCAGCACTCATCGGAGTGTACCCGGAGTTAGCCCCCCCACTGATCAGATATTGATGACCTTTCCAGGGGTAAGTTATAAATATTCTATTTCAGAAAAACCCATTTACGGCCCCTAAACTCTGGCCATAGCATTGTACAGTTTCTCAAGTTACCTGTGAATAGTCATTGGGGGCTGTCCCAGTCTCAGGAGCAGTACTAGCTTGCTAGTATACCTAGAGGACTGAGCAACGTGCCGCCAAACAGGGCCGATCGTGTCCCAGGTCTATAGGAATGCCAAGTGGTGTGCTGCGGCCTATATGTGTCATGGTGCTCCTACCTGGATACAGCGGGACCCCAGGCTTAGCCTCCAAAGCAAATAAAGGGGGGGGGGATTGTTAAGTTAGAGGATGAAGGATAACTTGAGTCCAGACCTTGGTAAACTTAAACAGCAGCTTTATTTGGATAACCTTGATTCCAGACAATATTCAGGCTTTTTCTTACATTCAGGCTTTCTCTTGGTTCCAGCAGGCTGTGGCATAAACTGGCAGCAAAACTTGATAACTCTGCTTTCTCTCTTTCTCTGCTGGGCTGACCGACTTGCTTATAAACTCTGCTTGCTTTCTTTCTGCTGTGCAAAACTCTGCTTGGTTCAGCCTACTGGACTTTCGGCCAGTTCTGGTATCCTTGGATTGGAGTACCTTTGGCTGTTATCCCCCTCCTGACACTCAGTAAGGTGAATTAGCATTGAGTCCAGGTGCTCTACAAGCTACTTTCCTTTTGTGGCTCCTGCTCCAGCCAAACAACACATTCCTCTGGCTGCTATGTCTTTCATGTCTTCTAAGCTCCAATATAGAGTCTAAACTGGAACTAATTAAAACTGCAAACCCACCTTTCTGATAAGAAACAGGAAAATTCCATTCTGACTAAAGATATCTCTGCCATATATGCGGTCACCTGCTGGTGAACCAGGTACAATACATTTACAAAACATTATAGCAACATTATGAATGCACAATGTGAAGGGTCTGGAAATAAATACACAGATGACATTAATATGAGACCATTAGAGACAGTAGTACAGTGCAGAAATTGTAATACCAGTCCAGGGTATTACAACTGCATGACTACTTCTAAGTCTGGGACCACCCACATGACTATTTACAGGTAATTTATAACTTAGTTTTTTCCTTTATGCTGAAAGGGACCTCTTTACAAACTTATTATCATCCTGTGTTTAGGTGGCTGTTTAGGGGCTTCTTATGTGATGACAAGATGCTAATGTATGATAATTTAAATATATGTATAATGATTGGAACTAATTTTATATTTCTTATGTTTTATAAAGAGATGAGTATGACAATGACAGTGACTCCCCGACCGCAGATGAAGAGGAGAGACCACTGACTCAGGCAGAACTGCGGGAAAGAATAATGAGAGGGGTAAGATACACAACACTTGATATTACATACCGGTCAATCAGAAAGTGACATATATATATATATATATATATACTGTATATATTAGGGTTGCACTTTTGTACTGGTATCGATTTAATACCGGGATTTGCCATTTACCAATACTAGGCTTTGCTACTGCGCAGCCTAGTATCACAGAATTTGGAGCGCACTGCTTTCAGCGCGCTTAATGTTCCATCAGCAGCAGAGGGGAGTAGCAAGCGATCAGGGAGCTGCGATCAGCTGCAGTTAACCCCTCAGGTCCTGCACCCTTCCACCCTCTTCTGGTGCAGTGACAGTTGTGATTGGAGGCCCAGCAGTGTAATCCCTGGGCTCCGATCGGTTACCATGGCAGCCAGGCGCTACTGAAGCCCTGGCTGCCATGGTAAGCTCCCTGCTGCCGTGTGCACAAAGCGCAATGCAGCAGGGAGAATGTAAAGTCCTATTCATCCGAATAGAGCTCTATAAGGGTAAAAAGGACAAGGGATTAAAACATCCCAGGGTCTATCTAGCCCCTAAGGGGAGGAAATAGTTATTAAATAAAAAGTTTAAAAAAGTTTAAAAAAAACACACCAAATTATTTAGTATGAATCACCCCCTTTCCCAATTTTACATCCATAATATATATATATTTGTTTCTTACATTTTACATGTGCGGCCATTTAATTTCTATATGCCCTATGAATGATGACAGCCATGACACTGTACTGGTATGCGAAATCCTTGTGGCTCAGTATTAAAGAGCCGTAGGCGCTCCCTACTGTATGCTGCTCCTGTGTGGCAGTATATTACTGAGCTTTCTCCCTGTAAAAGCAAAGCTTCAATAGTATGGCATCTAATGGAGCATGATCTGTCAGATTTACAGAGAGGTAGAGTAGGGCCTTATGTAATCAGGTCTTAGCAGGGGTGGACTGGCCATAAACCCTAAAGGGAAATTTCCCAGTGGGCCGATGCCCAGGGGGGCCACACAAGGCGTCCTCATGGCCACCTCCTCATGACACAAAGATCTGATGCTCTCAACATTATTTAATGTAGGAGAATCAAGCACTTATGTACCTGGCTAGCATCTACAGGTGCCCTCCTGAATTTAACTGTATTGCTATCTTCAAGAAGGTGGTACGTTGAATACTGCGGCGCAGTGGACAGTATATTGTGTTGCACTGTGGTGTTTGGTTCTGCTGGGATGGTATTTTGTTCTGCACTATGGTATTGCTGGCGCCACTTACTTCTGTTGGCCCTACCTACTTGTGTTGGCCCAATTTTTGTCAGTCTGGACCCACCTACAACATAAGGGCCACTTTTAGGCTTTTTTCCAGGGCCACTTTAAGTTCCCAGTCAGTCCCCATGCTGTGAGGCAGATCACTGCATGCAGTGTCGTACATAGAGAAGTAAGGACCCCATAGCAAGGATCAAACCAGGTCCCCCACACAAGACAGAAGGGTTTCTGCCTAAGCCCTTTTCAATGACCCTTAAGCGATTTTAAAACTGCCTCATTTGCTAAAAATTTAGAGGGTAGAGTGCTGAGTTGCTGACCAAGTTTTCACCTCCAGTAGAAGAGGAGATAATCCCAACTAAGACTAGGCCCACTCTTGCCCTGGGCCCCAAAATCAGTCGCATGGTCTGCCGCTATGGTAGTTACGCCCCTGACTGCATGTAATAGCAGTGGTCTCCTCCACTAGCGGGCAGGCGATTGGCGGGAAGGAACAATTCCTTCCCAACAATCGCCTGCAGAATCGGCTGGTGTAAGACACCCTTTAGATCCAATAGTCAGGAGGTGACTCATCGACTAGAAATTCTCTGGACCTGTGCAGAGGTCATTGTACAAGGATGGAGTAGATAAGATTTGACAATCACCTATTGTGAATGGTGGATCCTATATTATCTATATACAATGCATTTGGAAAGTCTTCAGAACCTTGTGACCTTGTGCTAAAATAAAAAAACAAGTTTTTCCCCATTAATATGCACTCAATACCCCATAATGACAAAGTTAAAACAGAATTTATGAAGTCTTTGCTAATTTATTGAAAAGAAAAAAACAAAATATTGTATTGACATAAGTATTCAGATCCTTTACCCTTTGCTTAGTTGAAGCACCTTTGGCAGTCACCACCATGCTTCATTGTAGGGAAGGTATAGGGCAGGTGATTAACAGTGCCTGGTTTCCTCCAGACATGATGCTTAAAATAGAGGCTAGAAAGTTCACTCTTGGTTTCATCAGACCAGAAAATCTTGTCTAAGAGCCCTTTAAGTGCTTTATGGTAAACTCCAGGGGGACTTTCATGTGTCTTTTACTGAGGAGTGACTTCTTTCTGACCAATCTGCCTTATAGGGGTTGTCTAAGTTCAGCAAGTGGCATTTTTTATGTAGAGAAAGTTAATACAAGGCACTTACTAATGTGTTGTAATTGTCCATATTGCTTCCTTTGCTGGCTGGATTCATTTTCCCATCACATTATACACTGCTCATTTCCATGGTTACGACCAACCTGCAAGATGAGCGAATCGAAGCTGACGAAGTGGAATTTGATCCGAATTTCAGATTTTTTTTATTTGCATCAAATTCAAATTTTCTCGCGATTCATGGTAATGAATAGCATTTTTTCCTAAAATGGCTGCTGCACGTGTGAGGACATGGAGCAAGGAACTCTGGGAAGGCAGGATCACCCATAATGCCATGCATGCAGCCAATCAGCAGCCAGCCCTGTCACAGCCCTATAAATAGCCTCAGCCATCTTGGATTCTGCTGTTTTCCAGTGTACTTAGTGCAAGAAGAGATGTCAGCAGGCACTAGGGACAGTGTTAGAAAAAACTTCATTGTGCTAAAAAAACGATTTGCAAGAGCACGGAAAGATTATTGAAGGTGTAGGGAAAAGATAGGGAGTAGTGTTGATCGAGCATGCTCAGCTGAAGGTGGCTTTCATCAGACGGGGCCTACTCTAACACATGCCTCTCCTGGGCTTCCAGCCTACAATATGGGCAAAGTGGGACCCAGCTATAAATTACATGCCTCTCCTCGGCTTCCAGCCTACAATATGGGTAAAGTAGAATACAGCTATGTAATCCTGTAAATTAAAAGCACCAGGAAGATGAGGGGTGGTGCACGGTTCAAAATCACCAACACTCCACTTTGTCGGGGGGCTCTACTTGTATAAGCGTTTAATAGAACAGGTTCTGTAGACATCTATGTGGAATCGGCTGACGGCGGTGTAAAAGGAGTGCGCTTCTTCTTGGCGCTAAAGTCGACTTGTAAGGTTGAGTTCATACTTGAATTATTTGGTCAGTTTTGGCTTTGTGATCGCCCAAGTAAGTGAAGTGTGCAGTGATTCTAAGAGCGACGCCTGTCATCTGCATGTCATACTGCCAGTATTGTTTCACTGCCACACCAGACTCCCTATGCGTGTTACTGCAAGGCACAGTGTTCTACACCACTATAAAGGCTCTCTGAAGCCAGGAAATAGCAATTGTTTAATGAAATTTGCTGCAAATAAATTCAAATCAAACCAATTTTTTTAAAGAAATTCGGCGAGCAGGTCAAATCGAATTTTTGAAAAATTCGCTCATCTCTAGTGGCCGTGCTTGCACACTATAGGAAAAAGCGCCAGCCACTCTAGTAGACAAGACCATGGGAGCACATATAGGCTGGTACTTTTTTCTATAGTGAGCACGCATGACCACCAGTGCTGGATTGCAGTGTGGTCGTAACCATGGAAACAAGCAGTGTATAATGTGATGGAAAAATTAATCCAGGCATCAAAGTAGGTCACAATACATAGTGAAGTGCCTTGTATTAACTTTCTCTAGATAATAAATGCCATTTGCTGAAGAGAAGCAACCCCTTTTAAACCCAGATTGGAGTTCTGCAGTGATGTTTGACCTTCTGGAAGTTTCTCCCATATGTACATAGGATCTTTGGAATTCAGCCTTTGGGGTCACCATTGTATTCTTTGTCACCTCTCTTACAAAAGCCATTCTCCCCCAATTACTTAGCTTGGTGGGGCGACCAGCCCTAGGAAGAGTTCTGGTTGTTCCAAACTTCCTCCATTTAACTCCTTAAGGACACATGACGTATGGGTACGTCATGTGTCCAGTCCCTGAAGATGGCGCCCGCTCCTGGCCGCTGCGGGCACCATCGCTGCGGGGGTCCGGCTGATTCCTGTAGCTGACCCCCGCAGCTGATGATCGCGGTCGGCAGCGCTGCCGACCACGATCATTTAACCCCGCAGATGCCGTGATCAATCCTGATCACGGCATCTGCACGCGCTAATACCGAAAGTAAAACTTTCGGCAGCGCTCCGGCTCCCCCTAGTGGTGATCGTGAGAATCGGAGCGCTGTAAGGGATAGCCTCAAGCCTTTCATTCAGCTTGAGGCTATCACTTACTATTTCCTATGGAGCCCTTGTTAACAATAGGGCTTCATAGGAAAGTAGTAAAATGCTCATAAACTCCAATACAAGTGTATTGGAGTTTATGATAGAAGCAATCAGGTAACTGATTTATATAGGTCCCTATGGGATCTATATAAAAGTGTAAAATTAAAAAAATAAATAAATAAATAAATAAAAAAACCTAAAAATTTAAATCACCCCCTTTCCCCAAAATTAAAATAAAATAATAAAAAATAAAAAATACACATCATGGGTGTCGCAATGTGTGAAAACGCCCATAGTATAAAAATATAAAAATATATTTCCCATACGGTAAACAGAAAATGGAAAAAGCGCCCAAATGGCCGATTTGCCGCTTTTGGACTCTTCATTTCCTCAAAAAAATTAAATAAAAGCGATCAAAAGTCCTACACACCCCATAATGGTATCAACTAAAAGTTAAGATCGCCCCGCAAAAAATAAGCCCCCATACAAATATTTATACTTATTTACAAATACGTTATAGCGGTCAAAACATGGCGACAAAAAAAAAAGTAATAAATTTTTTCCACTTTTGAATTTTTTTTCACTATCAAAACGCAAGAAAAGCTATACATATTGGGTATCGCCGGATTCGTACTGACCTGTAGAATAAAACTAAATGGTCAGTTTTATCGCAAATCAAACGTCGTAATTTAGAAAGCCGTAAAACTGTGGTGAAATTGCTTTTTTTTTGCAATTTCACCCCATTTGGAATTTTTTTCCCGCTTCCCACTACACCGTATGCATTATTAAATGATGGCGTTGGAAAGTACAACTTGTCCCGCAAAAAATAAGCCCTCATATGGCCATGTGAACGGAAAAATAAAAAAGTTATGGCTCTTGGAAGGCATAGAGCGCAAAACGAAAACGCAAAAATGAAAAAACCCTGTGTCCTTAAGGGGTTAAGGATTTTGGAGACCATTGTCCTCTCGGGAACATTTGGTGTAGCAGAAATTTTTTGTAAACTTCTCCAGATCTGTGCCTCCACACAATCCTGTCTCTGAGCTCTACAGGCAGTTCTTTCCACCCCATGGCTTGGTTTTTGCTCGGATATGCAATGTCAGCAGTCAGACCTTATATAAACAGAGCTGTGTCTTTCCAGATCATGTCCCTCAACTCAATTTACCAGAAGAAAACAAAAAGCAGATAATACAGCTCGGCTATATGCTGATAATACCGTCCAGTAATAAGGAAGCAGCTTGGATTGCCCCTTGGACTCTGTGTGCCTCTAAATGAGTAGACGTAGTGTGGATCCAGCACTTAAAAAATAAAATGTAACTTTTACTTATACATTTTATACTCCTACATTATCTTTTTATCTCCCTGGCTCCCTTCGGGGCTCTTCCAGTCCCCATACTGTAAACTTTTTTATGAACAGAGTCAAGTGTGCCATTGCAGTCAATGATGACATGCCGTGCTGTCACTGCTAAGACCAATCATTGATTGCAGTGGTGCAGGCCACTGCATCTGTCAGCAAGTTTACAAGATGAGGACTAGAGGATTGCTAAATGGAATCACGAATCCCAAATGGAGTATTTAAGGGTAGGTGTAGGTATTCTTTTTTTAAGAGATACAACAAGCTGGGATTGAAAATGATAAATTCCAAAATACTAACCTCTTAATGTTTCTCTTTGCTAACATGGCATTTGAAGGAGTTTGCCAAGATTTGTTTTTTTCATTTATCTATGGTACCTTGATTTTATTTTGACTCTATAAAATCTGAGGCACACGGGAGGTACAATGTAGGCCACTGGCAGCTACAAGCACAGTATTATAGATCCATTTCACATCCATATTGAATGAGGCCTTAGCCTCATGTATAAAATGAGGAGCAAAATTGTCCTTTTTACTCATAGTCCCCATGACTTTATGTCACATCCTTCCATCACAATTTAGAAATCTAAAGCTGATCTCTGGTTTCTGAGGGGCACTAGTTTTGGTATGGAGGCCCTTGTTGTAATAGTTCTTTTAAGCTCCTACACTGATAAACGTTTTAATTGCGAAAATGGGTCGTGTCATTTTTTGTTGCTCACGTCTTTTATGCGGCCATAAAAATCATTGGTTGTTGCTGACTATATGCAAACCTAAGAGGATAACCGATTATATGAACACACAGACAATGATTGCACAATGCAAATGGAAGAAAACAGACTCCAATCGACTTGCTATGTCAGCGATCGGCACTCATTATGGGCAGAATAATTGCTGGTCAACACACAAAAAGGACTATAAAACCTGCACTAAAATTGCTCCGCAGGTAACAAATGCTTCATAAAGTCACCCCAAGCGCTTGTTGCATTAAAAAAAAAAAAAATTAAAATACACTAGGATCATAACACAATGGGGCTATAAAAATCCCTTTGCACCAGCCAGAAATGAGCTAATTTTTCAAAAATTCTGTAAAATCAGCTGAGATTTGATTAAGTACAAATAAATTCGACCTATGAAATTTGGTGGTAAAAAGCTGAATCGGGTGTAAGAGTAAATAAAGACGGGCTAGATATAAAAATATCCAAGCCCCATCTTGATCCCATCTAACTGAATATAACCCATATGAAGAGTATTGCTGCTGAGTGATATATGAAAATATATGAATTCGTAATAATTTGATTGTGTAGAATTGATTCGCTCATCAGTGGCACCAGCGTATTTTTCAATGTATTTATGCCAGGAGACAGGCTGCCCTTATGTGTTTTGGGAATGCTGTGTGTGAAGTTTTAGAGCCGTTTTTTCATATTTTTGGCCAAAAAACTTGAGGTGGGATAAAAGTAGCAAACTGGTGTAGAAAACTTGGTGTAGAAAACTGGAGCAGAATTTCTAGACAAAGGTGTTAGATTTAAAAATGAGCCAAATTTAACAAACAATGTATGCCTTTTGATATATTTGGCACAAGGTAGACGGTACGCGTACGCACATGCATACTCATGGAAAACTGACTTCAAATATTACCCTTATGATAAATCCCCCCAGAGTTGATCCAGAAAAAGAAGGCATGTTTTAACATATATCTTTTAGATCATCCTGTTTTGGCTTCAATCGTAGCTTTGGCTGTAAAAACAATCTAAAAAAACTGCACCAAATGTGAGTTCTGTCATTTTGTGAGACTGGAAGACCCAATTAAATAACCTGTAAACTTGAAAAAGGAAGAAGACAGCAAATCCTTTCTGATGTGACGGCTTATTGCAGTCCCAAGTGTGGGAGCCTTGGGCACTGCAACTGCTGTCATTTCCAATAAGGAACTCCTTTGTGTGTCCTGTTTACCTTTTTGTCTCAGTTTCTTTGGGAATCTTATCCTGCGTGTCCCATAGAAATGGAAAGGGATTTGGAAACTTGCAAATAAAACAAATCAGTCGTTCTACAGCTGTGATTAGCCCGGGGCTGTAAAATACGCCTCAGGGCTGTCCTACTTGCAGTCATGCAAGATTTATTATCAGATATAAAGCAGAAGAGTTTTACCAATCCACGGCACAGTATGAGGTGCTGGCTAACCTACTGATATTAGGGAAGGTTCTTACTATATAAAACAAGTCACCTGTGTCAATTGCCTAATTTAGACACCGCATACAAAAAAACACATGACTTGAAAACAGGCAAAGCTGAAAACAGCTATGAAAGTGTGTATAATACCATATGTAGTTTATATACTAAAGGTCACAAACATGATGTGTTTAACTTAAAGGGGTTCTCCAGTCCCATAGTTACTTTTTAATCTGCCCAGAGAACTCCAAACAAGGCATATTTTTTGCCTCACATACATGTTTCACACATCAGCACTTTCCTTCCCCTGTTCTCAGCATCACTGCATCCTGGCAGGATGTTTACATGCAGAACTTCCTGTTTTCCGGATGGAATTTCTGATGAGATTTCTAACCAAACCCAGCATGCTTTGCTCCATAATGTTTCCCAGGGCTTGGGGTGCCTAACATGGTGAGGTGTAGGGGCCATGGCTACTGCAGAGAGAACAGTGTGGCAGAGGGAGCGAGCCCTGAGAAACATTACAGAGCAAAGGATGCTGAGTTCGGCCAGAAAGCCCAGCAGGAGGCTGATGAAAACAGGAAGTAAGCCATGTAAACATGATGCCGGGGTGGAGATATGTACCAATGATCTCTCCAATAATAGATATTGGCAAGATTGGTTAAGTAAAGTTACTTCTATAACTGGGGGTAGATTTTTTAAACCGCAGTCAAATCATGAGAGAGAATGCTGCTTTCTGCAATACTGAGGTAATCATGGTAGTGAATGCACTGTGAGAAATATAGGATATGTCATTACTTATTATTCAGTAGGAACTGGAATACTGACTGTTCCTAATGCATGTGGTTTTTGACTGTACAACATACTACCTGCACATGGGGATACACCCTAAAGGGTATATTAGACGGGCATAATACACGGGTATAATATACCCGTAACACTTTATTGCAAGAGATGAGGCTGTTTGAAGGGTTTGTCCAAGCTTTTAATATTGATGACCTATCCTCAGGATAGGTCATCAATTCAGATCGGCGGGGCTCTGACACACTGCGAGCCACGCTCAGCTGTATGAAGCGAAGGCCCGCGACGTGTGTGCCGTCTCCCGTCTCTCTTCCTGCTCACTATAGCAAGCAGGAAGAGAGAAGGGAGACGACACACACGTTGCGTGCCTTCGTGTCATACAGCTGATCGCGGGGGTGACGGGTGTCGGACCCCTGCCAATCTGATATTGATGACCAATCCTGAGGATAGGTCATCAATATTAAAAGCCCATATAAGAATATGAACACAGTTTCTTCAAATACATAATAATGTACTGTTATACTAATGTCATGCCCATAGTATGCTGTGGTTTGAAAAAAATATTTAAAAAGCCAAAGACACTACAAGAACACAAATATGTTGCATCTAATAGTTAGATATATAGCAGCAAGACACACAGGAACACATAGCAACCAGGTAAATAATATATTATAGGAATCTAGGGCAGTGAAGAAGTTAATGCCTGTATACCTGGTGGTCTATGGTAGCGAGGTGTTTAACATCTGTACCCCAGTGGGTTTAGGGCAGTGAATGGAGTTAATGTCAGCATCTTTGGTAGGTTACGGCAATGAAGGGGTTACAGTAAACATCCTTCTAGGACAGTGAATAGGTTAAAGTCAGCAATCATACTTGGTGGATAGGGCAGTGAATGGGTTGATGTGAATATCTCTGCTGGTCTATGACAGTGAAAGGGTTATTTTAGGGTTCATCATGGCTTTAGGCAGTGGAGGGAATCATTTTAGAACATCTTGTAATCTAGGGAAATTTTGTTTTAGGAGCTCTAGTGTTCTATGGCAGTAAAGGTGTTCATTTTATGACCCCCTATGAAGGGCAGTACAAGGGTTAATTTTTTATACCTGACATCCTGTGGTTATTCACCACTCCGTGGTGTTGTGGTGCCCAGACCTGTTCTCTCCCTGCACGGATCACATCTACACTCTGCAAGATCAGTAGAGGGGACTTCTCATGTTCAACACTGCGTCCTATCTGTGGGCAGCATGTGATAGAACAGGAGGAGCTGAACAGATTGATACATAGTTTTGAGGGTAAAAATCCTGACTAAAATTGCCTTTTTTCATTTTAACCCCTACTCATCCTGGGTTTGGGAGTCATTCTGCATTTCGGAATGTATGTACCTTCATACAGAGAAGTATGAGTGCTATAAAGTGATTAGGACCACCCACTAGACTCCTAAACCCAGAATGAGTTAAATTAATCTTCTCAGCTCCTTCTCTTTAAACTGATGCCCACATATTGGACGCAGTCTTCATTGGTGCAGATATTTTCTTGAGTGGGGGGAAGTTTCTATGCTACTGTGCAGCCTATGGAGGCAAAAATTACGAAGACTATGGGGCTGCTGATGCAGGCTGGCCATGTGATGTGCTGGAAAGCCATGCGACTACAGCACTGAAAAACAAATTGTTAAAAAAAAAGAAGAAACAGGTCAATACCACATTAGTGGACTCTATGTTCTTGTTTTTGCTTTTGCTGCTGAAAAAAACATCCCAATATAACGATCAGCAATACGTGCTGGGATTTTAAAGGGAATCTGTCAGCAGCGACCTCCCCATCAAACTGTTTGCATAGCTGTGGTTCGCCTGATTAAAATGCAGTTTTCCTTTTGCAGAGCAGAGGTATTGATCTGATCATTTTCCTAATATGCAAATTATGCCTTTGGTGCAATAAGGGTGTCACTATTGCTCTTGCTGCACCCAAGCTTCACTTTTTTTCTCTGACCAGACCGTCCCTGGCTGCTTTGATTGACAGGGATGGGCAGAGGCAAAGCGTTGAGGAGGGGCTGGTCACAGACAAGAGTGGAGCTTGGCTGCAGCAAGAGCAATGGTGATGCTCTCATTGCACCAAAGGTCTAATTTCAATATTTAAAATATCAAAACTCAGGAACAGAGCATCAGATCAACAAAAAAAAAAACTGGCAAAGCACAGGCATATGTCTATGCAAATAGTTGGATATGGAGGTCGCTGGTGATATATATACAAATATCTACATCTCTCTGCCGCTGTTTTCCTTCTTGAATCAACTCCCTTGAGTGGAGCTGCCATACCCGACAGCTCACGGACAAGATTAGCAATGTTTCTGGAAAAGAGTAGAACCTTTTTCTGATCCTGGCCAACCCATGATATACTGTAATTAAATGATCAGGAGACGTGCTGTTCGTTGTGACTTCTGCTTAATTTATTAAGGAAGGTGAAGAGAAGACAGCGCTGATATAATCAGAATACATCCAGCTATATCATGCAAGGCCGGCCATCTATCAGCTCTCCCTGCAAGAAAGGAAAAGTGACAAATCGCTCATATGACTTCATGCTAACTTGTCTCATTAGTAAGCGCTAGAAGATCAGTCTGACACATCACACCTTGATCAAATCTTTCTTCTTGGGTTAGATCCACACCTAGAAATGAAAGATATGATGTCAACATGTTTGTATTCTCCTTTTGTATTTTAGAATGAGATCATAAGAATGCAAATCCCTTCACCCACGTCTTGTCATCCATTTCACCCATGTATAATTCGTGTACCTGTAATTCCCTGGACGTATTGGGCCCAATTTACTGTATATTTCCGTCAGGCGTGAAAAAGTTGCAAACATTTTTTAACACTACTTGCGCAAACATTTTTGTGCAAATGCCTTTACTCTATCATCTTTGCCACTTTCCCCAACCCTCAGTTCACACTTGCGCGTTTTACAGCGTGTTCGAACGCGCTGTAAAACGCATAACCGATGCAAACCAATGCTTCCCTATAGGACTGGTTCATATTTTCGCGTTTTACAGCACGTTCGAATGCGCTGAAGAACGCCCGACGCATAAACAAGTACTTGAGCTTTTTTTGGGGCGTTTGTCGCGCGTTTTGTCTCATAGACTTCAATGGGAACGCGCAACGCTTGTATTTTCTTGCGTTCGAACGCGCATTTATGAATTTGCAACATGCTGGAAAGGCCAAACTTCATATAGACAGGGATATTTGGTCATTGGACAACACTGCAGTCAATCACAGAAACGCGTGTAAAACGCGCGTTTACTATTGCCAAAAAACGCGCACAAAACGCGAGTAAAACGCGCGGAAAACGCGCGTTTTAGAAACGCTCAGGTCTGAACCCAGCGCAAAAGGGGGAGAGAGGAAGACTAGGCCAGCGGCCCCGCCACATTTAATTTCTTTTATGATAGTTTTCACATGCACAGACTGCACTTAACCCTTCAAGGACCCTGAGATTTTTAATTTTTGCATTTTCGTTTTGCGCTCCATGCCGTCCAAGAGCCATAACTTTTTTTTTTTTCCAGCCATATGAGGGCTTGTTTTTTGCAGAACAAGTTGTACTTTTCAACGCCACCATTTAATATTACATATGATGTTGTGGGAAGCGAGAAAAAAATTCCAAATGGGGAGAAATTGAAAAAAAAAAAAAACAATTCCACCACAGTTTTACGGGTTTTTAAATTCCGACGTTCAATATGTGATAACACTGACCAGTTAGTTAGTTTTATTCTACAGGTCAGTACAAATCCGGTGATACCCTATATGTATAGTTTTTCTTGCGTTTGGATACTGAAAAAAAATTCAAATGTGGCAAAAAAATCAGTTTTATTTTTTTGTCGCCCCTATTTTGACCCCTATAACTTCTTTGCAATTATGTGTACGGAGCTGTATGGGGGCTCATTTTTCTGGGGCAATCTGAACTTTTATTGATACCATTATGGGGTGTGTATGAGTTTTTGATCACGTTTTATTTATTTTTTTGGAGGAAATGAAGCTTCCTATAAAGCATCCTAAAAAAATCCAATTTGGATGCTTTTTTCCGTTTTTCTGTTTGCCGTATGGGGAATATATTTTTATATGTTTATACTATGGGCGTTTTCACACATTGCGACACCCATGATGTGTATTTTTTTTTATTTTTTTGTTCTTTTATTTTTATTTTGGGAAAAGGGGGTGATTTGAACTTATATGTATTTTTTATTTATTTTCAAACTTTTTATTTTTTACACTTTTCTATAGTAACAATCAATCATCTGATTGCTATTCTCATATACTCCAATGCATTGGAATATATGAGAAAATTGCTTGTTTCCTATGGAGTTCTATTACAGGCTAGAGCTCCATAGGAAATACTATGCAGCAGCCTTGTGCCATTCACAAAGACACAGGCTGCTGCATACATGCTCCGATCGCCACACCGGGAGCCGGAGCAAAACCGAAAGTGAAACTTTCGGTTTTTTGCACGCGCAGATGCCTTGGTGACGTTTGACCACTGCATCTGAGGGGTTAAATGCCTGCGATCGGCATTACTGTTAGCCGCTCGACATTAGCCGCGGGTGTCTGCTTTAAGAAGAAGGCAGCCACCCGCGGCTATGGCGCCCACAGTGAGCGGGAGGGGCTTTATGTTTCGGGACCGGACCCATGACGTACAGCTACGTCATGGGTCCTTTAAGAGTTAAAGAGGACCTTTCACCGGTCCTGACATTACAATTTAAGTACCTGGCAGTGTAGGGCATAATGAGTAGATGTCCTCGCACTTATTTTTTTTCTGATGGGCTGCTCCGTTCCCGCCCTGTATGCAAATCCATACCATCGGTATAAGGAGGACAAGACGGCCGTGTTTCTGAGGGGGTCTCCTTCTCCCTCGCTGTCAGCTGCCCAATTGCAGAGGACCACATCACAGCCAGGGAGAAGGTGAGCTTTTTTCCTCCCTGGCTGTTTGTAGTTATATTGGATGGCTTATAACAAACCGCATCAGTATTTTATTATTGTTTTTGCCTCCATGTATTTCTACCCACAAGGACTCCACATGTTCATGTCCCTCACTTATACCTTCTCGGACTGTGGGCTTTAGACAGGACTTTACATAAAGGCAGACCCCTCCCCCTCTCAGGTTTTGGCGATCCTTTCTAAACAGACTGTAACCCTGTACGTTAACCACCCAGTCATAGCTATCACCCAGCCATGTCTCAGTTATTCCCACTATGCATAGTCTTCCTCAGACATTACTACCTCCAGTTCACCAGTTTTATTAGTCAGGCTTCTGGCATTAGTGTACAGACAATTAAGAGGTTTTTGGATATTTTGTACCCTAGACCTCTCCTTATGAACCGATATAGCTCCTCCCTCCATTCCCCCCCCCCCCAGTTCCATTACCTTGCACCATCTTCCTTTTCTAAAAGGTAGTCACCCTCCCCCAGTCCCTACTTTAAACACTCCTCCAACCTTCTAGCCATCTTCTTCACCAAAACAGCTGCCCCTTCCCCATTAAGGTGCACCCCATCTCTATGACAGAGCCTGTAGCCTACAAAAAAGTCGGCCCAGTTCTCTAGGAACCCAAACCCCTCCTTCCTACACCAGTTCTTGAGCCACTTGTTAATCTCCCTAATCTCCCACTGCCTTTCTTGTGTGGCTTGTGGTACAGGTAGTATTTAAAAAAATACCACCTTTGAGCTTGAGCTTTTTTTTTCATATTTTTTGGAAGTGCTGGTCTAACTTTGTTTTTTTGTATTGCACATTTGGGGAAGTGGCTGCCCCCATTTTGTACCTTGAACTCCCACTTTTAATATTTGGATTCTACATTGCCCTGAAATTTTGTAGGCCAAATGCCCAAGAAAAACAAGTCTGATGGTGTGGGCCCCGTCTGTTGGAAGCCAATTTGTCACTGCTACTGTAGATAGCTCTAACACAATTTTGTGCAATAGTAAGCATAACAGTAATATAATTTAGTCCTTGTTTGTTTTTCCATTGCCTCCATGGTAGAGTGCATCTGAACCCCTTTTTATCATAATTTTTTGGATAAGTTATCAATATGAGATCGGCAGAGGTCTGACTCCCAGCACTCCTACTGATCAACAGTTTGAGGAGACTGCAGCACTCTTGTGACCTCTGCAGCCTCTTCACAGCTTTCCAAGCACAGCACCATATATTGTATAGTGGCTGTGCTTGGTATTGCAGCCCTATTCACTGGAATGGGACTGAGCTGCTCCTAGACCACGTAACCAATGTCACTTGGCCTAGGATGAGGCCTAAGTGCTCACACAGTGCCCCGGCTTCTTCTCACATTTAGGGCTCTTTCACACGAACGTGTGAGACCCATGCCCGTGCTGCGGACCACAAATTGCGGCCCGCAATGCACGGGCACCAACTGTGGGGCAGCCGCAGCGGATCGCGGACCCATTCATTTGAATGGGTCCGCGTTCTGCCCGTTACGCAAAAAGATAGGACATGTTCTATCTTTTTGCGGGACGGAAGTACAGAACGGAACACCACGGAAGTACTCGTAGTGCTTCCATAGTGTTCCATTCCGTATCTCCGGATTTGCGGACCCATTGTAATGAATGGGTCCGCATCCGTGATGCAGAATGGCCACAGAATGGTGCCCGTGTATTGCAGATCCGCAAATGCAGTCCGCAATACGGGCGCAGGGCGGACACGTGGGTCTAGGGAGTCGGACACCCACCAATCTCATATTTTTGACCTATCCTAAGGATAGGTCATCAATATGAAAATGCAGGAGAACACTTTTAAGAAGCAGTTAGATATCTTCTTTTTAAAGTACAGTATACAGGTTACTAGTATGTTAAGCCAGGGATCCGTCCAGTTGCTAGCAGGGGTCAGGAAGGATTTTTTTCTACTTTACGGTGAATTTGATCTCTGCCATCTACAGTGGCTTTTACCTTTCTCTGGGTCAGTTTGAGTTTATAAGTAATAAACATCTGAACTTAGGCCTTTTTGCAACCCACTATGTAACTTAAGGCCCCTTTACGGGCAGATACTCGCTAAGAAGCATTCATAGGAACTTTCGTTAGCGATATCTGCCACTGTAAAGGTGCCACCGATTACCCTCTGAACGAGCAAAATTCTTCCTTCCCGACAATCGCCTACTCAATTGAGCATTATAAAGAGGTCTTATGTACGAAGTTGCCCTAGAGCACAAACTGCAGCTTAATGTGATACTGTATTACGGTATGTGAGGTTGGTTATTTTGTTGTTTTATTATTTATTGCATTATATTTTTACAATCATGGACTTTTTCATCCCTAGCAGAAGACCCAATGGAAATTGACCAAATAAGTAGACTTTTACCAACTCCTGAGCTTTTATATCATTTCAAACATTAATGAGAAATCACCTTCCCTTCTCTGTAGAAACCCACAAATTAGAATCAGGGTGAAAGCTGCACATCTTTTTAGATCTTCCTTGTCAAGCTCCAAATTCCTTGGGATTATCTGGCATAACATTTTTAGCCTTGTAGCTCATTTTATCCCTTTTAACAATTCACCCTGTCATAGGATATTAATGTGACAATGACACAGATGAGCTGGCTGATAAGCGTTATCTATCCGTTCCCTTGTAGCCTTAGGAAAGCCCCCAGCATAATTCTTTCACAGCTTGATTGTGTGATCCTGGCAATGCTGTGGCTGAATTTAGATTGTTCACCATTTTGTCATATAACGTAAAGTAATTTCAAAGCATGACTCAGAAGCCATGTACAAAAAAAAAATCGTATTATAGTATTAGAATTATCTTTACAGACCACTGTGGAGAATGCATCAAAGTAAAACCGTATTTCAAGTCTACAATGGCCCTCGCTGTGATTGAGACAATTTCTCTGCAGGATTTTTTTATAATTGTTTGATGTATTTTTGCATCACATACATTTTTAGACCTCTCTCAATAATAATTTGACAGTTCAAGTCTATACGATGTAAGACAATAGTTTACGACCGAAAAGCAGTAAGGGAAGGTTAGGACTTGGACGATGATCATGATAAATGTTCTTAAAGGGCAGCTCCAGTAACCAGTGGCGTAACTAGAAATGACTAGGCCCCACAGCAAATTTTTGAACGGGTCCCCCTCCCCCAGCAACTTTTTTGCAACTCCCAACTTCTGTGCAATCCCCATTCCTGAGGCTAGTCAGGATCACTCTCTCAAATGAGGCCCGGCTGCCAGTCTGTCACTATATAATTTTGTATAATACTGCCCTGACAATTAAATCTTTTAGTCCTCCTTGTAGGCGGGCCCCTTCGAAGTTTGGGCCCCTAAGCAGCCGCTTCCCTGGTTTCCCATATAGCTACGCCCTTGCCAGTGACACATCTCATTCTGTAAGCTTAAAAGTTGTGATGGGAAATGCAGCTGGGTGCAAAATGGGATGGATTTTATAGGCAACCATAGGATGCCCAAATCTCTTCTGCAAAGGAGCATTTCAAATTCAGTTGGGTTATACGGCTGTGATTAACATTGGAGGAACCCTTTAAAACACCACCATAGCACACAGGCCTCCAGTCAAAATGAACATTTCACTATGGTATGGAATCTTTCTGTGTAGTTTTTCTATTGTAAGCTCACATATGAGCTGCACACTTTTGCTGCTTCAAGATTTAGTTGTTCCCAGGCAGCTGCTATTCCCCAATCATCCTGGATTTCAAGTACTGTTCCAGGAGGTCTGCCATATGTCTGTCTATACTCCCTCTCACCCTGTGTTGTCACTATGAGCACGTCATGCCACGCACCAGGTAGTCTCTGCACAATTTGCACTAATGTAGCCATGTCAGACCCAGCATGACAGCCTTAACCACCGTCCCCATTGCTGCCTTACAGGCATGGTTCAGTTTCTATCAGCCTATCGGCTGTGACATCACTGTGTGCCCTTCACTGGGTTGTGTGCTCATCAGGTGACAGATATGATAAGAAATAACGCCATTGCAGCGTGCACCTGCACATTGGGACGTGCTGACTGACCCCTTTTTGAAGAAATAACGCCAGACACAGGTCATATATAGAGTTTCGGGAAGCATATGTCAGTGTTTGCCCCTTTACTAAAGCGCACTGCTTTGTTTGAAGACCAGATTGTACAATGCCACCTCCCCAGTATCTCTGGCTTTAAACGTCTCATCCAATAGTAGTGATGAGCGAAGAATATTCGTTTCATATTCGTCGAAATCGAATATTCGTCTCATTATTCTAGTTATCGCGATTAATATGCGATTTAAATAATCGCGTATTGCGATTTTAACTTAGGCTACTTTCCTATTGGTTTCATATCTAGAATTATAGAGAAGATGACGATATGACGAATGTATTCGTCATATTCCTCAAGTATTCTCCATCTTCGTTTTAGCAACCATAGTAAACCATGTCTGTTGAAATCACAATGCGGTTAATTCAAGTTATATTAATCACATTGCGATTACAACTTAGCAGTGCACTGCTATCTTACATATTAAGCTAGAATTAACGAATATGGAATATAGCACTAGCAGTGCTAAGTAGAAATCGCAATATGATTACTCCAAGTTATATTAATCGCATTGCGATTTCAACTTCGAGCTGGTTTTATAATGGGTCAGCTTGCTAGAATTAATGAAGTTAACGAATATGGAATATATTATAGCAGTGCTAATTGAAATCGCAATGCGATTAATGTAACTTGGAGTAATCACATTGCGATTTCTACTTAGCACTGCTGCTATATTCCATATTCGTTAATTCTAGCCTAATATGTAAGATAGCAGTGCTAAGTTGTAATCGCAATGTGATTATATAACTTGAATTAATATAACTTGAACTAGTATATGGAGACGTTCCCATGGTGATGGGGACGCTCCATGAGCACGGAAGTCGGCAGAAGCAGCAACAGGCACTGACTGGAGCAGCCAGGAAGCCAGGATCCTCAGGACAGGTAAGAACTACTTTTGGGAAGTGAAAAAGAAAAAAATATAACTAAAAAAAAAAAAAAGAATATTCGAAATAGCGAATTTATAGCGCTATGTTCGAATTAGCGATGTTTAGAGCCAGAGATACTTTT
This sequence comes from Bufotes viridis, assembly GCA_033119425.1. Taxonomy (NCBI): domain Eukaryota; kingdom Metazoa; phylum Chordata; class Amphibia; order Anura; family Bufonidae; genus Bufotes; species Bufotes viridis. The sequence goes on from CM065590.1 coordinate 458,491,006, forward strand.
GCTTTTTATTTACACAGTGTGAACAGGAGCATTGGACCTGCTCCTAATCTCTTAGGCTGGGTTCACACGAGCGTGTCCGGATGCGTTGCGGATGCGTTGCGGATGCGTTCAGTGAAAACTGAGCGTTTTCACAGGCAAAGCCATTCAGTTTTGCCTGCGATTGCGTTCAGTTGTTCAGTTTTTTCCGCGCGGGTGCAATGCGTTTTGATGCGTTTTTCACGCGCGTGATAAAAAACTGAAGGTTTACAAACAACATCTCCTAGCAACCATCAGTGAAAAACCCAACGCACCCGCACTTGCTTGCGGATGCAATGCGTTTTTCACGCAGCCCCATTCACTTCTATGGGGCTAGGGATGCGTGAAAAACGCAGAATATAGAACATGCTGCGATTTTCACGCAACGCACAAGAGATGCGTGAAAAAAAACGCTCATGTACACAGACCCATTGAAATGAATGGGTCAGGATTCAGTGCGGGTTCTATGCCTTCACGTCACGCATTGCACCGGCGCGGAAAACTCGCTCGTGTGAAAGGGGCCTTAGTGCTCGGTTTCTTCCTTAGCAGATCGCTGCCGAACTAATCATATATATTTATTTGTCCCCTTCCCATGATGCTTAATAAAGGTTCCCATTGTAATATATGAATATTATGTGTAGATTGCACACAAATCTATATAAGGTTGATTAAAAAGAAACAAAAACCGTCAACATAATGAAGCTTTTTTATCCTGCCCTTGCCACTTTTGAAAAGGAGGTGTGCTGTGGGCATTGGTCCCAGCAGATTTATCATCATTTATTCCGATATCTGGCATAAATGAGGACCAGAATCTATACCAGCTATAAGCTGGCGTAGACTTCATTCTAGGCGTGTACCTTATCATAAATTAAGTGCATAAATTAAGGACCAGCAGTGAAAACACTGGTCTTGATTAATGACCCCTGATTATTCTATTTTTGCTGGTTTAATGTGAACAAGAATCATTACATTCACTGAAAGCAAGCAGGAGTTTTCTTTTGTTTTGGTATTGTTTTTGGGCACCAGAACAAGGTAGTGCATAATTACTGACTGGGTGTAGTAGAACATGTTAGTCTCTGTTCACTTCACACCTGAGCCTGTCATCATAATGAGAAATACAACATACACTTTCTCTCATATAATCTATAGGTGTCCTATCTTCTCTCCATGATCTCTTGGACACTGGAGCTGATGCTCTTTCAGATATTCTGCAGTATCACAGAAGATAATGGATGTCCACCACAGTACAAATAGTCTTGTCCGCTTGTCCAGCATTGTGAGCATGCAGAGGACATCTTGATAGCTTCCAAGACTGTATCCATCATACATAATGGAAATGTTCATCACATGAGGTCCATACCTGTACATGCTTACATGTTTGTGTGTAGAGGGATGGACCTCATGTGACTGACATGTTCTAATAAAGTAAAGCATTTTCTAAATTCACTGAGAAGTTCTAGATTCGCCATCATTTATTTTGCAGTCTATATAAAAGTTTTGCTTCTACAATATCTAGAAGTTTTTAGTCAGAAATGTACCTGCAAACCATGAGATTCACCCTAATCCATTCAAACCTTTCCTCCTTCACGGCTTCAATGAACCTTTCCTATGTGCATGTTGTGTAAATCAGATGCTATGGTAATCAGGAATGAATGTTTTATGATTAGATGTTACGTGCTTGGACTCGGGAATGTGTTTAAAGCTTTTTACGAGAAAGTCGGCCCATACCAACTCCTGTACTGCTCACAGTAATGCGGAGCTGGGTTTTAGCATTATGCCTAGTATTTTCTTCCTTTACAGCTCACATGTGTTCACATAGATGAGGACCCAGTAACTGTATATATTACTTTATTACTATTTACATTCAATTTAGGCTCCAAATTGGGGAAAAACAAGCTTTGCAATATACTTATCAGATTTTGGTCTGGACCCCCTACTGCTACTGATGTTTCTGATAGGTCAGCGGACTATGGTGGCCAGCCACTGGCAACAGTCACTGTGAATGGGATGTCACCACTGCAGTCAGCAATTGCCCACCGCTGTCATCTGATCTATCCCTATAGACATCATGTCAGCCTTCCAAGGAGATAACCAGAGCGGCAGAGGATGCCCTAATGCAGCACCATAGCTTTGTAGTATGGGGTATGTGCCAGCTTCATGCTATACCTCTGCATGGAACCTAATTGTTTCTAAAACTATGCCTTTATAATATAAGTATGCAAATTAGCTCTCCTCAAGAAGAAAGGATTGCAAGATTTTTGGCTATGTCCAGACATCTAGACATCCACCTCTATGCTGACGGTACTCAAATCTACCTCTCTGACCCAGATATCACTTCCCTGCTATCCAGAATCCCAGCGCGTCTGTCAGCAATATCTTCATTCTTTTCCTCCTGCTTCATAAAACTCAACATGGAGAAAACTTCAAAACGTCATTGTCTTTCCCCCATGTCACTTAGCCCCCCTACCTGACCTATCCATTAGGCCCCTTTCACACGAGCGTTTTCAGGTTAGGTCCGGATGCGTTGCGGATGCGTTCAGTGAAAACTGTGCAATTTCGCAGGCAAAGCCATTCAGTTTGCCTGCGATTGCGTTCAGTTGTTCAGTTTTTTCCACACGGGTGCAATGCGTTTTTCCCGCAGCCCCATTCACTTCTATGGGGCCAGAGCAAAACGCAGAATATAGAACATGCTGCGATTTTCACGCAACGCAGAAGTGATGCGTGAAAAACAACGCTCATGTACACAGACCCATTGAAATGAATAGGTCAGGATTCAGTGCGGGTGCTATGCGTTCACGTCACGCATTGCACCCGCGCTGAAAATTCGCTCGTGTGAAAGGGGCCAAACAGTCTCGCAGGCCCACATTGAATTCTGCTCTGTCCTTTGATGATATCCGTGTGCTTTCCACATTTTTTGCAGACCCATAGAAGGAGATGGGTAAGCATGCGATACACAAAAAATGCACATCGGTCCGGGTTGATTGTGACAATGCTGCTTGATAGCCAAGTAATGGGGTAAGGTATTGAGAAAGACTCCATAAAAACTCCTTTGAGGCTAAAAATATGCGTCCGAAAACGACCCTAGAATTTCTGCCACAGAATTGCAAATCCATTGAATGGTGCTGATCTGCATGCGACGACTCCCTATGGTTTTCACATTGGAACCACATTAAGAAGTGACCGCTTTCAAATCCGTGACGCATCGTTCAGATCTACGGCAGTAAAATCCGTAATAATGTGTACTGCTGTGCCGAATTCCTATTGAAATCAGTGGGATGCAGATTGTGTATAGATTTCACGCAGAAGTGAAATATGTTGTGAAATCCGCATGAAATTTCCATCGTATGAACACGCCTTGAATAAGATTTTGGGGTGAGAAAGGGATTAATCTCTGTATTGTCTGGTGACTAAAAAACAGAGGGGGTCATTTACTATTCTGAAAGGGGAACTTCGCCTCGCTCATGCCAGGTCTAAAATTGTGGGTGTGGCATGAGCGGGGAAGGGGACGGCTGGGCCATCTCATTCATCAAAAAAGCTGTCTTACATTTAGAATTGCCACTGGTAGCGCCAAAGTTATGAAGAGGCCGGCGCCACTACATAACTTCGGCGATCCTCTGCCAGCTATGGGGCTTTATTAAGACTGGCGTTTTAGACCCAGGGTTTCCCGTCTTTCTTTGGAAATTGTGCCATTTACGTATGTGCATTCACTGCGATCGGGATGAGTTACAATACCAGATACAGCCCATGGACAAGTGGCCTTGTTTCTGGGAAGAAATACCCTTTTTTTCTAATCCTGAACAACTCCTTTAACATGGACAGGAACTTGTATCAGTTGCAAATTTTGCTAATTTTTGAGGCATTTTTTGCTCCTGTTAGATAATTACTATGAGGTTGAAGTACAGGGTTGTTTATTCATTTTCATCCCGTTTTGTCCATAATTTATTTGATAGCGCTGCTCAGTAGTCTAGTTTCTAAATAATTTTTGCATCAATCCCATCTCAATACAGTTTTGCAGGCAATCATTAATTTTCTATTTCCATGTGAGGATGGATTTGCATTCTTCTGTATTTCATCAACATATTCATTACCATAATGTTTTCGGCTGTGTATTTTCCTCCCTTGGACTATGCTGTTTTGATAAGAGCGGCTTGGCAAGGGGAAAGGCAGATAGTTTTCTATTTGCACAGTGAATCAAGCTGGTAGAACGGTATGAAAGCAAACCCAACGCCATGACCGCAATCACCTGGGCTCTGAAATGGCCTCCGCATTGCCATGAGGAATGTGCAGATTGATAATGTAGTTCTCCGTATAGACTTGAATTTGTAATTAATGCTTGTGGTTTTCTTTCTTTACCATCATTTACTTGCTGCTTGTACCTCAGAAACTGATTTTAGCAAAAATGTAATGTATATGACTTTAATACTTAAACATGGTCACATTACCGAGAGATCCTATTAACATGCAAATGTCCTCCGTTATTTGTTGTGACCTGGCTTAAAATCGGATAGTGGTTTCTGTATTTTGTGCGCTGTATATTTTGTTTTTATTCTATTTTGTTCCTTTGTGGAGAGTCGGAAGCACCAAATGAGTATGTGGTTCTTACACTGTCTGGCTGAGAGAATGGGGGTGCTTAAGGGGTTAACTTCTTTAATCTCCTGTCATTACAAGATGAAGGGGTTCTCCCATTAAGGATTAAGGGGGTCGTTTATAAAAAAAACTGCTACACCAGGGTCCAACCGCTGGGTCCCCTAAAAGAACTCCCCGTTGGATTGGTGATGTCATATGGGCGGAAAACAATGGAGTAATCCTGGATGGAAGTTTGTCAGGGACAGAAATTGGATGAGTTTTACCTCGCTCATCTGAATAAGCCCTTTTAGATGTATAGGACGTACAGTAGCTACACCATGGACACAACTGTACATCATACTCCTACCTAGAAATAGCCCCCAGGCTATACATTTATTGCAGTTATGGCCTGAGCATGCCTTAGCACTCAGATACTTATTAGCTACTCTGCCTTAGGCTGCGTTATACCCATGGCCATCTTAGATACTGCTTCACTAGTTATCTAGGGGAATGTTGTACATGGCCTAGGGGTGACCAGAGTACAGGTTTCAGCTCCTGTATCTGATCAATATGGACGTTTAATAGATATTACACTAATTGTGTGACAGCAGCACTGAGTGTTATTAGCCCCAACATAATCTCATAATCTTCTATTTTTGCTTTTTTATAGGTTTTAAAAAAGGAAATGAAAGCCAGCAGAAAAGGATTTCCAAGTGAAACTTCCCTTGCCAAGATGGCGACAACAAAGAAATGAGAGTAAACAAGCCAATAACTGTAAAACCGCATATAGAACATATAAGGATGTTGGGACAATACATATTAATGTGACAAATATGCCAATAAATTCAAGTTGGAAGACATGGGGAGAAGACTCTTTTCTTTTATATTTATTGTTCTTAAGCTACTTTCACACTAGCGTTAAAGTTTTCCGGTATTGAGTTCAGTCACAGGGACTCAATACCGGAAAAAAAAACGCTTCAGTTTTATCCTAATGCATTCTGAATAGAAAGCAATCCGTTCAGTACGCATCAGGATGTCTTCAGTTCTGTCCCTTTACGGTATTTGGCCGGGGAAAATTCCAGAACACTTGCCGGAATGCCGGATCCAGCATTAATTTCCATTTAAAAGGAATTCGTGCCGGATCTGGTACCAAGTGTTCCAGAAAAACTGATCCGGTTTCCCAGTCTGTGCATGTGCAGACCTTTAAATATGTAAATAAATAAATGAATAAATACCGGATCCGGATGACACCAGAGAGACGGATCCGGTATTGCAATGCATTTGTTAGACGGATCCGCATCCGGATCCGGAAACAAATGCTATCCGTTTTTATACGGATTTCAGGATCCGGCAGGCAGTTCCGGCAACGGAATCCTCTAACCCAAGTGTGAAAGTACCCTTACAGAAGTACTAAATTACTGAAAATGGAAATTGCAAAATAAAACAAAAAAAGTTAAATTCTGTAAATCAAACTACAAAACAATATCATATCCAGATTGTTTTATCTGATGTCCAATGAAGAAACATTCCAGGAATCAGAGGCATAATTTGAGGCTCCTGAGCCCCAGTGCAGAATCTACCCCTGCTTGACATGTGCCATTTATGATGCTGGAGTATTTTTATGTGGCAGAGTAAGCTTTGGCCCCTTTAGGCACCAGGCTGCTAAGTGTGCAGCTCCGCCGCTGCCATACAGTGCAGCACAAAGGCACCATAGAGCAGCGCGCGGACTGTCTACAGAGATATGCTTTTCAGCTTCCTGTTGATGTTGCACATTTTATAGATAACTGGGTCAGTGACAGTTTAGACTTCATCTTGTCAAACTTTACTGTGGAGTGAAGATTTAGAGTGGATAGCATGCTGTGCCTCTCCTGCCACAAGAAGTTAGACGTGCTTCCCGTTCCTGGATTAATCTGCACAGGGGAATGTCTTCTTGGGTGAAAGTTGAAATGAACTTTGATAGATAACTTGTGCTGATCACTGATATGCAGTTTTTTATGCCCAAATCGGGAGTGGATCATAACTGAAGAGAAAGTATGAAGGTCAGATACAACTTTTTTCTATCCACTCCTGGTTTTGGCTTCATAAACTGCATCAAAACACAAGATCTTGTGACAGCACCCTAAGCGGTGGTTTGAATAAATCCCAAGTTGTTGCAGATCATCATTTTAATTCATTTTTGTAGTATAGTTTTACAGTGTGGGCACTTTATTCAGTTTGCTTCATTTTAGTACATTCCTTTAAATCTGGGACCTCATAGTTTGCCTGAAGACCGACCAGAAGTGCCAAAGTGATTGCAAACTTCTTTTGCCTGTGCTACTGTGCCACCGTAGGTCATTGAGACACTACTCTCTGCCACCACCTGGCCGGCCTATTTGTCACTTACTAGTCACTTAGTGTGGGTTGCCGTGGTTCTTCGTGGTCTCTATGTCACTACTTTAATCATGGGCGGACTGGGAACTTAAAATGGCCCTGGAAAAAATACTAAAATTGGCCCCGTTTTATAGTCAGTTCCAAATTGATGGAAGGCAGGGCCAGCAATACCATATTGTGGCACATTATAGCTCCCCAACAGAGACAAGTACCACAATCCAGCACAAAATACTGCCAGAAGCACAAAATACATCCCCAAAAACTGCCCCTCCCTTTAATGGATCCTAAATACCCCGGGTCATGCAACGTGCACCTTACTTGATACTCTTGTTCATGGAACCTACAAAGGACCCAATTAAAGAGGCAATGATGCGCAAACATGGTTGTGTAGATGCATACAACCCAACTGGTATTTTGTTCCCACCCCCCATATACCCACTAAATATATGGTACGTACCTGAGGACTGCATAAAGGTCAGTGGGTCAGGATGCTTGTTAGTGTAACAGTGATGTATGCCACAGGGTACAAGTCGATGATTAAAATAATAGTTCTTAGAGGCCTAGCAATTGTCCATTTGAGGCTCAGCTATTTTTGATAGGATAGAGGAATTGTCCTGCTTAAATCAGAAGGTTTTAAGAATTGGTGATTGCCTCACGGGTCAAAATCAGTGGTTTAGACTGAAGAACTGTGTGAATATTCAATAAAATCTTTTCTGTTTTTCATATAAGCAAAAGATTTAAAAATGAAAAAAATAAAAGGAAACAACAAAAACAAATTCAAATATTTAGAGCTCGTGCATCCAGTGAATCAAGCAATCCAGAAGATCAAGCAACTAGTTTGCCACAAATTAATAAAATGTTGATGCACTGTTAGAACTTGATTTATTCAGAAACTATAATCCCAGTTGTATATTTTAGGTCCAGAAGCACAATTTAATATTCAGGATTTAGACTGAAAGGAAGGAGGAAAGTTTCTGTCTGCTTTTATTATAGCTGATGCAAGAGTGACCCCCAGTGCACGCAGAGAGAAGCTCCTGCAGTACGACTTCTCATTTCTTTTTACCCAATTCTGGTTTTGGCAGCATGAAAAAAACTGCATGGGCGCGTACCCCCCCATGACTGTGATAACGTTGCAGCTTTTTTTAACCCATTAATGACCGAGCAATTTTCCATCGTTTTGTTTTTTCGTTTTTTACTCCCAGCCCTCCAAAAGCCATAACTTTTCTTTTTCCATATAGCCGTATGATGGCTTGTTTTTTGCTGGACAAGATTTACAGTTGCATTAAATGTGGTGGAAAGTGGGAAAAAAATGAAATGAGGGGGAATTATAAAAAAGAAAAAAACATTCAGCCATAGTTTTATTATAATTTTTTTGCAAGATTCCTATGCGGTAAAACTGACCCGTTACTTTTGTTATGCAGGTCAGTTCGATTATGGTGATACCACATTTGTGTAGTTTTTTATGCGTTTTAATACTGAAAAAAATGAAAAAAAATTATTTTCATCGCCATATTCTGACCCCTATATTTTTACTGTAGTTATGTGTACAGAGCTGTGTGTGGGCTTATTTTTTGCAGTTCAATCTGTACTTTTCAATGATACCATTTTGGGGTGTGTAAGACTTTTTGATCACTTTTTATTTATTTTTTGTGGGAAGTGAAGCAATTAAAAAACAGCAAATCGGCCATTTTGACTTTTTTCCGTTTTGCCGTTTGCCATATGGGAAAGATATTGTTCTATTTTAATAGTGTGGGTGTTTTCACATTCGGCAATACCCATTATATATGTTTTTTATTTTTTAATTGTTTTATTGTTTGGCTGATCTGTCAAGTGCCACCCTGGCAAACAGATCTCTTTTTTATGCCCAGAGTTTTGGCAAAAAATATTTAAATGTAGAGGTTCCCATTAGTGTTGAGCGAATCAAAGTATCCCAATAGATTTCAATCCGAATTTCAGGATAAATTAGATTCCTCCTGAAGCTGAATTTCCTCACTCTTCGTGTTCACTAATACATTTTTCCTAAAATGGTGGCTGCAGCGAGCGTGATGATGTGATCAAGTTGGCTGCGTGCGGTGACATCATCATGGCATTATCACGTGGTGACGTCATCACCCTCACCGCAGATCGTTTGGCAAGTTTTCTTAAATCCAGATGGGAGCAGGCAGACTCTCTGCAAGCAAGTGGATAAGGTGAGTATTATTATTATTTTTTTAACCCCAGAAAGGCTGAATGCGAGTCACATATACTGTGACAAGCGTTGAATATGGCATCTGAGGGGTTAAATGACAGGGGTGGATTGATCGCCGTTCCCCATCATTGCACCCCCTCCATCAAAATGCAAATTTAGACACATTTAAAGTCATTATCCGTTTACTAATATTAGTGACCTATCTTCAGGATAGGTCACTCTGTGAGCCGGGCACTCCATGAGCACCGCAGCCTCTTACTAGGCCATGTGACATCACCGTACATTAGTAACATGGCCTAGTTACAGCTAAGCCCCATAAAAGTGAACGGGGCTGATCTGCAATACCAAGCACAACCACTATAAGATGTACGGCGCTGTGAATGGAGAAATGCCAGGAGTCGGCTGCACTCACCAGAGGTCCGGTAAGATGGGCAGCTCCCTGTACCATCTGATCGGTGAGAAGCCAGGACCCAGACCCCTGCTGATCTGATATATAAATATATTTGGCCCACTGTCCACAGGTTGTGCATGATAATGAAGCTCAACCCTACTCACTTAAAAGCAGCTGAACTGCAATAGCCGACTGTTTTTGAAAGAAAGCTGCCATGTGTTTTTTTAATCTTGGACAATCCTTGTGAATGCAGAAAGCAATTGCTCTTTATAACCATGTAAAAAGCAGTAGCCATCCACCAATAGAATTGCTTGGCATCACCATGTTAATAGCACTAGTCACCCACCAATAGAATTTCTTGGCATCACCATGTTAATAGCAGTAGCCATCCACCAGTAGAATTACTTGGCATAACCATGTTAATAGCAGTATCCATCCACCTATAGAAATGCTCGGCAATACCATGTTAATAGCAGAAGCCATCCACCAATAGAATTTCTTGGCATCACCATGTTAATTGCAGTAGCCATCCAACAATAAAATTGCTTGACATCACCATGTTAATAGCAGTAGCCATCCACCAATAGAATTGCTTGGAATCACCATGTTAATAGCAGTAGCCATCCACCAATAGAATTGCTTGGAATCACCATGTTAATAGCAGCAGCCATCCACCAATAGAATTTCTTGGCATCACCATGTTAATAGCAGTAGCCATCCACCTATAGAATTTCTTGGCATTACCATGTTAATTGCAGTAGCCATCCACCAATAGAATTGCTTGGAATCACCATGTTAATTGCAGTAGCCATCCACCAATACATTTGCTCGGCATCACTATGTTAATAGCAGTAGACATCCACCAATAGAATTGCTTGGCATCACCATGTTAATACCAGTAACCATCCACCAATAGAATTGCTTGGCATCACCATGTTAATAGCAGTAGCCATCCACCTAAAGAATTGCTTGGCATCACCATGTTAATAGCACTAGCCATCCACCAATAGAATTGCTTGACATCACCACGTTAATAGCAGTAGCCATCCACCAATAGAATTGCTTGGAATCACCATGTTAATTGCAGTAGCCATCCACCAATAAAATTGCTTGGCATCACCATGTTAATAGCAGTAGCCATCCACCAATAGAATTGCTTGGAATCACCATGTTAATAGCAGCAGCCATCCACCAATAGAATTTCTTGGCATCACCATGTTAATTGCAGTAGCCATCCAACAATAGAATTGCTTGGCATCACCATGTTAATAGCAGTAGCCATCCACCTATAGAATTTCTTGGCATTACCATGTTAATTGCAGTAGCCATCCACCAATAGAATTGCTTGGAATCACCATGTTAATTGCAGTAGCCATCCACCAATACATTTGCTCGGCATCACTATGTTAATAGCAGTAGACATCCACCAATAGAATTGCTTGGCATCACCATGTTAATACCAGTAACCATCCACCAATAGAATTGCTTGGCATCACCATGTTAATAGCAGTAGCCATCCCCCATTAGAATTGCTTGGCATCACCATGTTAATAGCAGTAGCCATCCACCTATAGAATTTCTTGGCATTACCATGTTAATTGCAGTAGCCATCCACCAATAGAATTGCTTGGAATCACCATGTTAATAGCAGTAGCCATCCACCAATAGAATTGCTTGGAATCACCATGTTAATAGCAGCAGCCATCCACCAATAGAATTTCTTGGCATCACCATGTTAATAGCAGTAGCCATACACCTATAGAATTTCTTGGCATTACCATGTTAATTGCAGTAGCCATCCACCAATAGAATTGCTTGGAATCACCATGTTAATTGCAGTAGCCATCCACCAATACATTTGCTCGGCATCACCATGTTAATAGCAGTAGCCATCCACCTAAAGAATTGCTTGGCATCACCATGTTAATAGTACTAGCCATCCACCAATAGAATTGCTTGACATCACCACGTTAATAGCAGTAGCCATCCACCAATAGAATTGCTTGGCATCATCATGTTAATAGCAGTAGCCATCATCCTATAGAATTGATTGGCATCACCATGTTAATAGCAGTAGCCATCCACCAATAGAATTGCTTGGCATCACCATGTTAATAGCAGTAGCCTTCCACCAATAGAATTGCTTGGCATCACCATGTTAATTGCAGTAGCCAATAGCCATCAACCAATAGAATTGCTTGGCATCACCATGTTAATAAAAGTAGCCATCCACCTATAGAAATGCTCGGCAATACCATGTTAATAGCAGAAGCCATCCACCAATAGATTTGCTCGGCATCAACATGTTAGTAGCAGTAGCCATCTACCATTAGAATTGCTTGGCATCACCATGTTAATAGCAGTAGCCATCCACCAATAGAATTGCTTGGCATCACCATGTTAATAGCAGTAGCCATCCACCAATAGAATTGCTTGGCATCACCATGTTAATAGCAGTAGCCATCCACCAATAGAATTGCTTGGAATCACCATGTTAATAGCAGCAGCCATCCACCAATAGAATTGCTTGGCATCACCATGTTAATTGCAGTAGCCATCCAACAATAGAATTGCTTGGCATCACCATGTTAATAGCACTAGCCACCCACCAATAGAATTTCTTGACATTACCATGTTAATTGCAGTAACCATCCACCAATAGAATTGCTTGGTATCACCATGTTAATTGCAGTAGCCATCCACCAATAGAATGGCTTGGCATCACCATGTTAACCGCCTGCCGACCACCTAACGCAGGGCTGCATCCAGGAGGCGGCAGGTCTGTTCCTTCTTGACGCGGCGCGTCATCTTGCGAGAGGCGAGATTTGCTGTGAACGCGTGCGCATTCACAGCCGATCGCGTCTCAGCAGTTATACTACAGCCTGCCAGCGATGATCAATCGCTGGCAGGCTGTAGATGCAAAATAAATTGCATCAAACAAGTATATCAGACGCTGTTTTGTTAACAGCGTCTGATATACCTGCTACCTGGTCCTCTGGGGGTCCCAATTGCTGGGATCGACCACCAGAGGACCAGGAAGCTATGTAAAGTAGCACCAAGCACCACACTACACCCCCCCCTATCACTTAATAACCCCTTGTTAACCCCTGATCACCCCATATAGACTCCCTGATCACCCCCCTGTCACTGATCACCCCCCTGTAAGGCTCCATTCACATGTCCATATGTGTTTTGCGGATCCGCAAAACACGGACACCGGCAATGTGCTTTCCGCATTTTGCAGATCTGCACATTGCCAGAACTATATAGAAAATGCATTTTCTTGTCCGCAATTGCGGACAAGAATAGGACATGTTCTATATTTTTGCGGAACGGAAGTGCAGACCCGAAAGTGCAGATCCACAATTCCGGATCCGAGCGGGACAAAGTCTGTCCCCATAGAAATGAATGGGTCCGCAATTCCGTTCCGCAAACAGAATTGCGGACGTGTGAATGGGGCATAAGGGTCCCTTATCACCGCCAGTTAGTTAGCTACTTGTTAGGTAGTTAGCGCTCAGCCCTCCGCACCGCAGTCACAGATTTTGGCAGAGATTTTTTCATCCACATTGATCGATGCGAATGAAAAAATCTGTGCCATTCATTTTATTTATTTTTTTTTAGCCCAGAGGCTGAACGGAAAAAAAAAATCTCATTACCCGTATGCTCAATATAAGGAGAATAGCAGAAACTCCTAATGCTGGCCATACGTGTAATGATTGCGGAGACCCTCAAATGCCAGGGCAGTACAAACACCTTACATGTGACCCCATTTTAGAAAGAAGACACCCCAAGGTATTCCGTGAGGGGTATGGTGAGTTCATGTAAAATTTTATTTTGTGTCACAAGTTAGTGGAATATGAGACTTTGTAACAAAAAAAATAATAATATCAATTTCCGCTAACTTGTGCCATAATTTTTTTTTTTCTGTGAACTCGCCATGCCCCTCACGGAATACCTTGGGGTGTCTTCTATCCAAAATGGGGTCACATGTGGGGTATTTATACTGCCCTGCCATTTTAGGGGTCCTAAAGTGTGAGAATCCAAATGCGTAAAAATGCCCTGTGAAATCCTAAAGGTACTCAAGGGAATTTGGGCCCCTTTGCGCATCTTGGCTGCAAAAAAGTGTGACTCATGTGGTATCGGCGTATTTAGAAGAAGTAAGGCAATGTGTTTTGGGGTGTATTTTTACATATACCCATGTTGGGTGAGAGAAATATCTCTGTAAATTGACAACTTTGCATAAAATTTTTAAAAAGTTGTCGTTTACAGCGATATTTCTCACAACCAGCATGGGTATATCACTGTAAACGACAACTTTTTAAAAATTTTTACAAAGTTATCAATTTACAGAGATATTTCTCTCACCCAACATGGCTATATGTAAAAATACACCCCAAAACACATTGCCTTACTTCTCCTGAGTACGGCGATACCACATGAGTGACACTTTTTTGCAGCCTGGGTGCGCAAAGGGGTCCAAATTCCAACGAGTACCTTTAGGTTTTACAGGGCTGTTCACAATTTAGCTCCACCCAAAATGCCAGAACAGTACAAACACCCAACAAATGACCCCATTTTGGAAAGAGGACACCCCAAGGTATTCGCTGAGGTGCATAGTGAGTCCATGAAAAATTGAACTTTTTGTCACAAGTTAGCGGAAAGGGAGATTTTGTGAGAAAAAACTATAAAAAATAAATTTCCGCTAACTTGTGCCAAAAAAAAAAAATTTCTATGAACTCGCCATGCACCTCACGGAATACCTTGGGGTGTCTTCTTTCCAAAATGGGGTCACATGTGGGGTATTTATACTGCCCTGGCATTTTAGGGGTCCTAAAGCGTGAGAATCCAAATGCGTAAAGATGCCCTGTGAAATCCTAAAGGTACTCAAGGGAATTTGGGCCCCTTTGCGTATCTTGGCTGCAAAAAAGTGTGACTCATGTGGTATCGGCGTACTTAGAAGAAGTAAGGCAATGTGTTTTGGGGTGTATTTTTACATATACCCATGCTGGAATATCTCTGTAAATTGACAACTTTGTATAAAATGCTTTAAAAAGTTGTCATTTACAGAGATATTTCTCACACACAGTATGGGTATATGTAACAATACACCCCAAAACAGATTGCCCTACTTCTCCTGAGTACGGCGATACCCCATGTGTGACACTTTTTTGCAGCCAAGATGCGCAAATGGGCCCTAATTCCAATGAGTACCTTTAGGATTTCACAGGGCATTTTTACGCATTTGGATTCTCACGCTTTAGGGCCCCTAAAATGCCAGGGCAGTATAAATACCCCACATGTGACCCCATTTTGGAAAGATGACACCCCAAGGTATTCCATGAGGGGCATGTCGAGTTCACAGAAAAAAAAAATTTTTGGCACAACTTAGCGGAAATTGATATATATATATATATTTTTTACAAACTCTGATATTCCACTAACTTGTGACAAAAAATAGAATTTTACATGAACTCACCATACCCCTCACAGAACACCTTGGGGTTGGAATTTGGGCCTCTTTGTGCACCCAGGCTGCAAAAAAGTGTCACACATATGATATCGCCGTATTCAGGAGAAGTAGGGTAATGTGTTTTGGGGTGTATTTTTACATATACCCATGTTGGGTGTGAGAAATATCTCTGTAAATGACAACTTTTTAAAAATTTTTATACAAAGTTGTCAGTTTACAGAGATATTTCTCTCACCCAACATGGGTATATGTAAAAATACACCCCAAAACACATTACCCTACTTCTCCTGAGTAGGGCGAAACCACATGTGTGCCACGTTTTTGCCGACTGGGTGCGCAAAGGGGCCCAAATTCCAACGAGTACCTTTAGGTTTTACAGGGATGCCCACAATTTAGCCCCGCCCAAAATGCCAGAACAGTAAACACACCCCACAAATGACCCCATTTTGGAAAGTAGACACCCCAAGGTATTCACTGAGGGGCACAGTGAGTCCGTGGGAGATTTTTTTTTTTTTTTTGCCAGAAGTTAGCAGAAATGGAAACTTTATTATTTTTTTTTCCTCAGAAAGTGTCATTTTCGGCTAACTTGTGAAAAAAAATGAAATGATACATGAACTCACCATGCCCCTCTGCGAATAGTTTGGAGTGTATTCTTTCTAAAATGGTGTCTTTGGGGGTATTTATACTATCCTGGCATTCTAGCACCTGAAGAAACATGACAGGTGCTCAGAAAGTCAGAGCTGCTTCAAAATGCCGAAATTCACTTTTTTGCACCATAGTTTGTAAATGCTATAACTTTTACCCAAACCAATAAATATACACTTATTGGATTTTTTTTTATCAAAGACATGGAAAACAATAAGTTTATAAAACTTTTGTTTGGAGTTTAAAAAAAAAAAAAAAAAAAAACAACAGAAAGTGAAAAATCTCATTTTTTTTGCAAACATTTTGGTCATTTTTGATTAATAGCAAAAAAAGTAAAAATGTCAGCAGCAAGGAAATACCACCAAATGAAAGCTCTATTAGTGAGATGAAAAGGAGGTAAAATTCATTTGGGTGGTTAGTTGCATTACGGAGCAATAAACTGTGAAAGTAGCCATCCACCAATAGATTTGCTCGACATCACCATGTTAATAGCAGTAGCCATCCACCAATAGAATTGCTTGGCATCACCATGTTAATAGCACTAGCCACCCACCAATAGAATTTCTTGGCATCACCATGTTAATAGCAGTAGCCATCCACCAGTAGAATTGCTTGGCATCACCATATTAATAGCAGTAGCCATTCACCTATAGAAATGCTCGGCAATACCATGTTAATAGCAGAAGCCATCCACTAATAGATTTGCTCGCCATCAAGATGTTAGTAGCAGTAGCCATCTACCAATAGAATTGCTTGGCATCACCATGTTAATTGGAGTAGCCATCAACCAATAGAATTGCTTGGCATCACCATGTTAATAGCAGTAGCCATCTGCCAATAGAATTGCTTGGCATCACCATGTTAATAGCAGTAGCCATCCTCCTATAGAATTGTTTGGCATCACCATGTTAATAGCAGTAGCCATCCACCAATAGAATTGCTTGGCATCACCATGTTAATACCAGTAGCCATCCACCAATAGAATTGCTTGGCATCACCATGTTAATAGCAGTAGCCATCCACCAATAGAATTGCTTGGCATCACCATGTTAATAGCACTAGCCATCCAGCAATAGAATTGCTTGGCATCACCATGTTAATTGCAGTAGCCATCAACCAACAGAATTGCTTGGCATCACCATGTTAATATCAGTAGCCATACACCAATAGAATTGCTTGGCATCACCATGTTAATAGCAGTAGCCATCCACCTATAGAATTGCTTGACATCGCCATGTTAATTGAAGTAGCCATCCACCTATAAAATTGCTTGGCATCGACATGTTAATAGCACTTGCCATCCAGCAATAGAATTGCTTGGCATCACCATGTTCATACCAGTAGCCATCCACCAATAGAATTGCTTGGCATCACCATGTAGCCATCCACCAATAGATTTACTCAGCATCACCATGTTAATGGCAGTAGCCATCCTTCAATAGAATTGCTTGGCATCACCATGTTAATAGCAGTAGCCATCCACAAATAGAATTGCTTGGAAACACCATGTTTATAGCAGCAGCCATTCACCAATAGAATTGCTTGGCATCACCATGTTAATAGCACTAGCCTCCCACCAATAGAATTGCTTGGCATCACCATGTTAGTACCAGTAGCCATCCACCAATAGAATTTCTTGGCATCACCATGTTAATAGCAGTAGCCATCCACCAATAGAATTGCTTAGCACGACCATGTTAATAGCACTAGCCATCCAGCAATCGAATTGCTTGGCATCACTATGTTAATTGCAGTAGCCATCAACCAATAGAATTGCTTGGCATCACCATGTTAATAGCAGTAGCCATCCCCCATTAGAATTGCTTGGCATCACCATGTTAATAGCAGTATCCATCCACCTATATAATTGATTGGCATCACCATGTTAATTGAAGTAGCCATCCACCTATAGAATTGCTTGACATCGACATGTTAATACCAGTAGTCATCCACCAATAGAATTGCTTGGCATCACCATGTAGCCATCCACCAATAGATTTACTAAGCATCACCATGTTAATAGCAGTAGCCATCCACAAATAGAATTTCTTGGAATCACCATGTTAATAGCAGCAGCCATTCACCAATTGAATTGCTTGGCATCACCATGTTAATAGCACTAGCCTCCCACCAATAGAATTTCTTGGCATCACTATGTTAATAGCACTAACCTCCCACCAATAGAATTTCTTGGCATAACCATGTTAATTGCAGTAGCCATCCACCAATAGAATTGCTTGGCATCACCATGTTAATAGCAGTAGCCACCCACCAATAGAATTGCTTGGCATCACGATCTTAATAGCAGTAGCCCTGAACCAATAGAATTGCTTGGCATCACTATGTTAATACCTGTAGCCATCCACCAATAGAATTGATTGGCATTACCATGTTAATAGCAGTAGCCATCCAGCAATAAAATTGCTTAGCATCATCATGTTAATAGCCTTAGCCATCCAGCGATAGAATTGCTCGGCATCACCATGTTGATATCAGAAGCCATCCACCAATTGAATTGCTTGGCATCACCATGTTAATAGCAGTAGCCATCAACCCATAGAATTTCTTGGTATTACCATGTTAATAGCCGTAGCCATCCACCAATAGAATTGCTTGGAATCACCATGTTAATAGCAGAAGCCATCCACTAATAGATTTGCTCGCCATCAAGATGTTAGTAGCAGTAGCCATCTACCAATAGAATTGCTTGGCATCACCATGTTAATTGGAGTAGCCATCAACCAATAGAATTGCTTGGCATCACCATGTTAATAGCAGTAGCCATCTGCCAATAGAATTGCTTGGCATCACCATGTTAATAGCAGTAGCCATCCTCCTATAGAATTGTTTGGCATCACCATGTTAATAGCAGTAGCCATCCACCAATAGAATTGCTTGGCATCACCATGTTAATACCAGTAGCCATCCACCAATAGAATTGCTTGGCATCACCATGTTAATAGCAGTAGCCATCCACCAATAGAATTGCTTGGCATCACCATGTTAATAGCACTAGCCATCCAGCAATAGAAGTGCTTGGCATCACCATGTTAATTGCAGTAGCCATCAACCAACAGAATTGCTTGGCATCACCATGTTAATATCAGTAGCCATACACCAATAGAATTGCTTGGCATCACCATGTTAATAGCAGTAGCCATCCACCTATAGAATTGCTTGACATCGCCATGTTAATTGAAGTAGCCATCCACCTATAAAATTGCTTGGCATCGACATGTTAATAGCACTAGCCATCCAGCAATAGAATTGCTTGGCATCACCATGTTCATACCAGTAGCCATCCACCAATAGAATTGCTTGGCATCACCATGTAGCCATCCACCAATAGATTTACTCAGCATCACCATGTTAATGGCAGTAGCCATCCTTCAATAGAATTGCTTGGCATCACCATGTTAATAGCAGTAGCCATCCACAAATAGAATTGCTTGGAAACACCATGTTTATAGCAGCAGCCATTCACCAATAGAATTGCTTGGCATCACCATGTTAATAGCACTAGCCTCCCACCAATAGAATTGCTTGGCATCACCATGTTAGTACCAGTAGCCATCCACCAATAGAATTTCTTGGCATCACCATGTTAATAGCAGTAGCCATCCACCAATAGAATTGCTTGGCACGACCATGTTAATAGCACTAGCCATCCAGCAATCGAATTGCTTGGCATCACTATGTTAATTGCAGTAGCCATCAACCAATAGAATTGCTTGGCATCACCATGTTAATAGCAGTAGCCATCCCCCATTAGAATTGCTTGGCATCACCATGTTAATAGCAGTATCCATCCACCTATATAATTGATTGGCATCACCATGTTAATTGAAGTAGCCATCCACCTATAGAATTGCTTGACATCGACATGTTAATACCAGTAGTCATCCACCAATAGAATTGCTTGGCATCACCATGTAGCCATCCACCAATAGATTTACTAAGCATCACCATGTTAATAGCAGTAGCCATCCACAAATAGAATTTCTTGGAATCACCATGTTAATAGCAGCAGCCATTCACCAATTGAATTGCTTGGCATCACCATGTTAATAGCACTAGCCTCCCACCAATAGAATTTCTTGGCATCACTATGTTAATAGCACTAACCTCCCACCAATAGAATTTCTTGGCATAACCATGTTAATTGCAGTAGCCATCCACCAATAGAATTGCTTGGCATCACCATGTTAATAGCAGTAGCCACCCACCAATAGAATTGCTTGGCATCACGATCTTAATAGCAGTAGCCATCCAGCAATAAAATTGCTTAGCATCATCATGTTAATAGCCTTAGCCATCCAGCGATAGAATTGCTCGGCATCACCATGTTGATATCAGAAGCCATCCACCAATTGAATTGCTTGGCATCACCATGTTAATAGCAGTAGCCATCAACCCATAGAATTTCTTGGTATTACCATGTTAATAGCCGTAGCCATCCACCAATAGAATTGCTTGGAATCACCATGTTAATAGCAGAAGCCATCCACTAATAGATTTGCTCGCCATCAAGATGTTAGTAGCAGTAGCCATCTACCAATAGAATTGCTTGGCATCACCATGTTAATTGGAGTAGCCATCAACCAATAGAATTGCTTGGCATCACCATGTTAATAGCAGTAGCCATCCACCTATAGAATTGCTTGGCATCAACATGTTAATACCAGTAGCCATCCACCAATAGAATTGCTTGGCATCACCATGTAGCCATCCACTAATAGATTTACTCAGCATCACCATGTTAATGGCAGTAGCCATTAACCAATAGAATTGCTTGGCATCACCATGTTAATAGCAGTAGCCATCCACCAATAGAATTGCTTGGCATCACCATGTTAATAGCAGTAGCCATCCACCTATAGAATTGCTTGGAATCACCATGTTAATAGCAGTAGCCATCCACCAATAGAATTGCTTGGCATCACCATGTTAATAGCAGTAGCCATCCACCAATAGAATTGCTTGGCATCACCATGTTAATACCAGTAGCCATCCACCAATAGAATTGCTTGGCATCACCATGTTAATAGCAGTAGCCATCCACCAATAGAATTGCTTGGCATCACCATGTTAATAGCACTAGCCATCCAGCAATAGAAGTGCTTGGCATCACCATGTTAATTGCAGTAGCCATCCACCAATAGAATTGCTTGGCATCACCATGTTAATTGCACTAGCCATCCAGCAATAGAATTGCTTGGCATCACCATGTTAATTGCAGTAGCCATCAACCAATAGAATTGCTTGGCATCACCATGTTAATAGCAGTAGCCATCAACCCATAGAATTTCTTGGTATTACCATGTTAATAGCCGTAGCCATCCACCAATTGAATTGCTTTGCATCACCATGTTAATAGCAGTAGCCACCCACCAATAGAATTGCTTGGCATGACGGTGTTAATAGCAATAGCCCTGAACCAATGCAATTGCTTGGCATCACTATGTTAATACCTGTAGCCATCCACCAATAGAATTGATTGGCATTACCATGTTAATAGCAGTAGCCATCCAGCAATAAAATTGCTTAGCATCATCATGTTAATAGCCTTAGCCATCCAGCGATAGAATTGCTCGGCATCACCATGTTGATATCAGAAGCCATCCACCTATAGAATTGCTTGGCATCACCATATTAATAGCACTAGCCATTCAGCAATAGAATTGCTTAGCATCATCATGTTAATAGCCTTAGCCATCCAGCTATAGAATTGCTCGGCATCACCATGTTGATAGCAGAAGCCATCCACCAACTGACTTGCTTGGCATCACCATGTTAATAGCAGTAGCCTTCCACCCATAGAATTTCTTGGTATTACCATGTTAATTGCAGTAGCCATCCACCAATAGAATTGCTTGGCATCACCATGTTAATACCAGTAGCCATCCACCAATAGAATTGCTTGGCATCACCATGTTAATAGCAGTAGCCATCCACCAATAGAATTGCTTGGCATCACCATGTTAATAGCAGTAGCCATCAACCAATAAAATTGCTTGGCATCGCCATGTTAATAGCAGTAGCCATCCCCATTAGAATTGCTTGGCATCACCATGTTAATAGCAGTAGCCATCCACCTATAGAATTGCTTGGAATCACCATATTAATAGCAGTAGCCATCCACCTATAGAATTGCTTGGTATCACCATATTAATTGAAGTAGCCATCCACCTATAGAATTGCTTGGCATCGACATGTTAATACCGGTAGTCATCCACCAATTGAGTCTATTGATTTCCACTGAGATGTCTGCCATTTTGCCCGGAAACATAGCCTCTAGCACAGATGTGCACATAAACTTAGTGAAGGTAATTCAGTAGATTAAGGTGCAGTCCTATACAAAAAGTACAGCTTATACATTGTGATAAAGGTTATAAAGTAACAAACTCAACCACATTAAAGATCCAGGCTGTTTAACATTTTACATGCCATGGGCAATGGCGCTCGCCGCATGTGAAGTGCTGAGGAAGCAGACTCCCTCTGTCTCCCATTGGCACTCCGCAAATACGATCATGGGGTGCCGATGTGTGTAAAGGCAGGCTGGGGTCTTATAAGTAGCACTCTCTGGCCCAGCCTGCTGGTCAATGTCAGTATAGCACTGACATTAAAATGAAAAGCACTATGGGGATAATGCATTGCATTTTAAAATCAATCTGAATATTGTCTGTTATGCCTCATTTACACAGTCAGTGTTCGGTCAGTGATTTTCATCAGTGATTGTGAGCCAAAACTAGGAGTGAAGCCTCCACAGACATTAGGTGTAAGGGAAAGATCTGCACCTGGTTTTGGCTCAAGATCACTGATCGAAAACACTGACCGAACATTGATGTGTGAATGAGACATTATAGTCCCCTTGTGGGACAATTAGGTGGTAAAACAAAGTTTAAAAAATACACATTTAATAAATAAAAAAAATCCTTAAAAAGTACACTTTTTTTCCATTGAAAATACGCTTTTCAATGAAAAAAATTGGCAAAAAAATCTCCACCATATGTTTGGTATTGCCGCATCCGTAACAACCCGGAGTGCATAAATATGTAAATGATCCCCTATGGTGAACGCTATAAAAAAATAAATAAAAAAAACTATGATAGAATTGGAAGTTTATTCTGAGTTGCCACCGAAAAAACTTAATAACAAGCGTCAAAAAGCGTAATTTACGCCAAAATGATACCAATGAAAAATACAAGTCATCCCGCAAAAATCAAGCCCTTACGCAACTCCATATAAAGAAAAATACAAAGTTATGGGTCTTGGGAAGCGACAATGCAAAAACATTTTTTTCCCTTAAAAAAAGGGGTTTTATTGCAAAAAAAAGTAGTAAAACAAAAAATATATATATATTCTCGGTATCACTGTAATTGTACTGACCCAGAGAACAAAGATATTATGTTATTTATACCAAAAAATGAACGCAGTAAAATTATAACTAGAGTTAAGTGAACACCTGGAAGTTCGGGTTCGCCGGGCACGGCCGAACTTCACGCAAAGTTTGAGTTCAGGACCCGAACTTAACCTGAACTTGACCCCAAACCCAAACCCCATTGAAGTCAATGGGGACCCGAACTTTGAGGCAATAAAATGGCTCTAAAAAAGTCCTGGAAAGGGCTAGAGGGCTGGAAATTGAAGTTAAATGGGGGTAAGAGTAAGACAAGTGCCCTGCAAACAATAGATAGGGAAATAACTTAAAATAACATAAAAATTAAAAAAAAAAAAACTTTCTAAACCTGAGCACAAGTGAGTGACAGTGGCACCTGCCACCCCGCAAGCAGAGGATGTGGCAGCAACGCCACCGTCACCAAGCATCTCCACACTATCCCATGGAAGTGTTCAGCTGTCCATCTCCCAATTAGGACCCACCCGATATCCCTGACCCTGAATGCCAGGATTTCAAAATTCCTGGTCTTTTGAAATGCTGTCATTCTGTCTGGTGGAGATGGATGAAGACTTTTAAAAAACTTATGGTGGTGGCTGTTCCATAGTACGTGGTTCCCAGCTGCCACTACTTTTCCACGCGAGCCATCCCCTCCCTGCACAACCAAGTGGCGGACAAAATCAGGTGTGCACTGCGCAACGCCATCTGTGGCAAGGTCCACATAACCACCAATACGTGGACCGGTAAGCACGGGCAGGGAAGTTATATCTCCCAAACAGCACACTGAGTAAATGTAGTGGAGGCTGGGTCAGAGGCGGATAGCAGTTTAGCGCATGTCCTACCGCCCCTGAGGATTGCAGGGCATTTCTATTTGCCTCCTGTTGCCTTCTCCTCCTACTCCGCTTTCTCCTCCTCTACTACCTCCTCATACTTTCAGCGTAACACCTTCACCACCAACATCAGCACAGCCAGGGGGAAACGACAGCAGGCTGTTCTGAAACTCATCTGTTTGGGGGACAAACCCACAACGCGCAGGAGCTGTGGATGGGCATGGAACAACAGATTGATGAGTGGTTGGTGTCACTGAGCCTCAAGCCCGGCCTGGTAGTGTGCAATAATGGGCGAAATCTCGTAGCAGCTCTGGACCTAGCCAGTTTGACACACATCCCTTGCCTGGCGCATGTGCTGAATTTGGTGGTGCAGAAATTCCTAAACACCTGACAGTGAAAATCGATTCAGTTTATCTAGCTCTTAGATTCTGGTGGAAAAAATTCACTTTTGTTGGTGCTCAGTTAGATTGTTGGGTAACATTTCTACGATTATCAGAACTTTTTATTATAAATCGTAACAAAAACTATACAAGGAACATTTCAAAAAGAGAAAATTAATCCGACCAGACTCCCACCCTACACCCCCCCCCCCTTTCACTCAAACCATTAATTAATGCCCATTCACAAATTAGTTACAAATTTACTTATAAACATATTTAAATAACTTTAAGTCAGATAAACGAAATAAACAAACAAAACTATATACATGCCTTACCCTTAACTTATAAGGTCAGTCATCTACAAGTGGCTTGGAGGGTGGTTTCCTGCACCAACATAGGCCAGGTACACAATTGTCCAGCCAGGGCACAGTTCTGGAGGAGGAGAAGAAAAAACCGTGTTCACAGCAGGGTGGCACCCAAAGAAGCTCACGGCCATCACTTGAGCGCGGCTGGGGGGATACGGAGGGTACAGATGATACACCTCCCACAGAGGACAGCTTGTCGTTGCCTCTGGGAAGCCTGACAAACATGAGCGACTACATGCTTCAGTGCCTGTGCAACGTCTGCCGAGATGCCCACATTTTAACTTGTGAAGATTACTGGGTGGCCACCCTGCTGGATCCCCGTTACAAGGAAAACGTGCCGTCCTTAATTCCGTCAGTGAAGCGTGATCGGAAGAAGCCAATGCTGGTAGATGCGCTGCTTATGGCATTCACACCTGACACAGGGGCTCAGTGGAAGCACAAGGCTAAAGCAGAAGAGGAGGAGGAAGATCGGTTAGCTGGGTCGCCGCCCACACCTCAGAAGGCAGGGTTAGCATGGCCGAAATGTGGAAAAGCTTTGTCACCACGCCACAACAACCAGCACCACCAGCAGATATGGGACATCTTAGCATTTCCGCAAAATGGTGGAATAGTATCTGTGCACACGCCTACATGTACTGACTGATGGGTCTGCCCAGGGTCATAGCTACAGGGGAAGCAGGGAAAGCGGCTGCTTTGGGGCCCTGACCAAGAAGTGGCCCATCCTGGAGGAGGAGGACTAAAAGACATTGTCAGGGCCTCCTCAACAATATTATACAATTAAATTATATACAGTGGCAGTATAGACAGTGTTGAAAACGGATGGAACAGCTGCCTGGTCTGAGAAAGCGATCTTAAGTAGCCACAGGAATGGGGGCAGCATGAAAGGAAGGGGTTGCGAAAAATTTAATGGGGGAGGGGGGCCCCATTCAAAAATTTGCTTATAACTACAGCACCCAACAATGTAAACGCCACCGATTCCCAGTCAGGTATGCAGTACAGGGGTACTTTGAAAGTAAGAAAAGAAAGAAGGGGTACAGATCAACTAACAATCTGAAGGCCACCTAATATACTGAATATATTTCCAAGTCAGGTATGCAGTTCAGGGGTACTTTATGGCCCAAGAATGTAACATATGATTTTTAGAAATTTACCTCCCTGTCACCTATGCAGAGCAGGGGTTTGTATACGGCAAAACTGGCAAAATGTCACCGACCAGTGTAACAGATGATTTTTTGAAATTTACCTCCCTGTCACCTTTGCAGAGCAGGGGTTTGTATACGGCAAAACTGGCAACAAAACAGTTTTTTCAGCGTTGTATGCAAAAGTGCTCTGTGGCACAACAGTACGGGTTTATTCCACCAACTACAGAAATGCAGTATGTCACCGCAAAATTTTAAAATTGGTTTTTCAGCGGTGAATGCAAACGTAGTCTGTGGTACGACAGTACAGGTTATTAAAGCAACTACAGAAATGCATTATGTCACCGCAAAATTTTAAAATAGGTAATGTAGGGGGACTGGACCTGCCAGAAAAAAGGAATTTTTCCTCCACTGAGCTACCCAAATATTATTAGACTGATCTTCTTGGCAGGCTGGCACACATGCAGGTCACATGCAGTTCCAAGGACACTGCAGTTGCTAAAATGGCCGCTGACCCCCACCTCAGTAACAGATGGATTAAAAATTATTTTGCAGTATCACTGGGCTCAGGGCTGGGTACAAATATGTAGCATAGCACCCTCAATAATTGCTGTAGTTTGAAGATTTAACACCACCAAGTTCAACAGATTTCTTCCCTAATCTCTCCCTCACAGCAGCAGCAGCAACCTGTCCCTATACTAAGAGCAGCAGAGTGACGTGCGGCACTACGTGACTCCAGCTTATATAGAGGCTGGGTCACATGCTGCACTTAGCCAATTACAGCCATGCCAATAGTAGGCATGACTGTGATGGCATCATACGGCAAAGTAGTGAAACGCTTGTTGATTGGCTGCCCTGCAGCCTTTCAAAAAGCGGGGAAAAATGGCCGGACAACGAACCGGAACCCAAACTTTTATGGAAATGTTTGGGTTTGGAAAACCGTAAAGTTCGGGTTCGCTAAACTCTATTTATAACTAGAGATGAGCGAACACCTGGATGTTCGGGTTCGAGAAGTTCGGCCGAACTTCCCGAAAATGTTCGGGTTCGGGATCCGAACTCGACCCGAACTTTATCCCGAACCCGAACCCCATTGAAGTCAATGGGGACCCGAACTTTTAGGCACTAAAAAGGCTGTAAAATAGTCCAGGAACGGGCTAGAGGGCTGCCAAAGGCAGCAAAATTTAGGTAAATCCCCTGCAAACAAATGTGGATAGGGAAATGAATTAAAATAAAATAAAATAAATAAAATTTAACCAATATCAATTGGAGAGAGGTCCCACTGCAAGGAATCATGCATCATATCACTTAACACTGGAGAAGGCCACTTTCAGTTATTTCGGCCCAGCACCCAGACAGAGGAGAGAGGTCCCACAGCAAGGAATCATGCGTCATATCAACCACCACCGGAGAAGGCCACTCTAAGTTATTTCGGCCCCACCACCCAGACAGAGGAGAGGTTCATTCAACTTTGGGTTGCACCGCAAGATCATGGTAAAGTTAAAAAAATGAGGATTCAATAAAGAAGTGCCCCGGAGTACAAGAATACATGGTTGGGGGGAGGCAGTTATAAATGTCTATTCTGCACAAGGGAGGCACAGGTCCTGTGGGATCCATGCCTGGTTCATTTTTATGAACGTCAGCTTGTCCACGTTGGCTGTGGACAGGCGGCTGCGTCTGTCAGTAATGACGCCCCCTGCCGTGCTGAATACACGTTCAGACAAAACACTGGCCGCCGGGCAGGCCAGAACCTCCAAGACATAAAATGCTAACTCTGGCCACGTGGACAATTTGGAGACCCAGAAGTTGAATGGGGCCGAACCATCAGTCAGTACGTGGAGGGGTGTGCAGACGTACTGTTCAACCATGTTAGTGAAATGCTGCCTCCTGCTAACACGTTCCGTATCAGGTGTTGGTGCAGTTAGCTGTGGCGTGGAGACAAAACTTTTCCACATTTCTGCCATGCTAACCCTGCCCTCAGAGGAGCTGGCTGTGACACAGCTGGGTTGGCGACCTCTTACTCCTCCTCTGCCTTCGCCTTGGGCTTCCACCTGTTCCCCTGTGACATTTGGGAATGCTCTCAGGAGCGCCTCTACCAGCGTGCGCTTGTACTCGCGCATCTTCCTATCACGCTCCAGTGCAGGAAGTAAGGTGGGCACATTGTCTTTGTACCGGGGATCCAGCAGGGTGGCAACCCAGTAGTCCGCACACGTTAAAATGTGGTCAACTCTGCTGTCGTTGTGCAGGCACTGCAGCATGTAGTCGCTCATGTGTGCCAGGCTCCCCAGAGGTAAGGACAAGCTGTTCTCTGTGGGAGGCGTATCGTCATCGTCCTCCGTATTCCCCCAGCCACGCACCAGTGATGGGCCTGAGCTGTGTCGGGTGCCACCCCGCTGTGAACCTGCTTCATCCTCATCCTCATCCTCCTCCACCTCCTCCTCATCCTCCTCGTCCTCCAGTAGTGGGCCCTGGCTGGCCACATTTGTACTTGGCCTCTGCTGTTGCAAAAAACCTCCCTCTGAGCCGCTTCTAACAGACCGGCCTGAAAGTGCTAAAAATGACCCCTCATCCTCCTCCTCCTCCTTCTGGGCCACCTCCTCTTCCATCATCGCCCTAAGCGTTTTCTCAAGGAGACATAGAAGTGGTATTGTAACGCTGATAACGGTGTCATCGCCACTGGCCATGTTGGTGGAATACTCGAAACAGCGCAACAGGGTACACAGGTCTCGCATGGAGGCCCAATCATTGGTAGTGAAGTGGTGCTGTTCCGCAGTGCGACTGACGCGTGCGTGCTGCAGCTGAAACTCCACCATGGCCTGCTGCTGCTCGCACAGTCTCTCCAGCATGTGCAAGGTGGAGTTCCACCTGGTGGGCACGTCGCATATGAGGGGGTGATCGGGAAGGCCGAAGTTATGCTGTAACGCAGACAGGCAAGCAGTGGCAGGATGTGAACGTCGGAAGAGCGCACAGACGGCCCACACTTTATGCAGCAGCTCTGACATGTCAGGGTAGTTGTGAATGAACTTCTGCACCACCAAATTCAGCACATGCGCCAGGCAAGGGATGTGCGTCAAACCGGCTAGTCCCAGAGCTGCGACGAGATTTCGCCCATTATCGCACACCACCAGGCCGGGCTTGAGGCCCACCGGCAGAAACCACTCGTCGGTCTGTTGTTCAATACCCCGCCACAACTCCTGTGCGGTGTGGGGCCTGTCCCCCAAACATATGAGTTTCAGAATGGCCTGCTGACGTTTACCCCGGGCTGTGCTGAAGTTGGTGGTGAAGGTGTGTGGCTGACTTGATGAGCTGGTGGAAGCAGAGGAGGAGGAAGCCGAGTAGGAGGAGGAGGCTACAGGAGGCAAAGAATGATGCCCTGCGATCCTTGGCGGCGGAAGGACGTGTGCCAAGGAACTCTCCGCCTGCGGCCCAGCTGCCACTACATTTACCCAGTGTGCAGTTAGGGAGATATAGCGTCCCTGGCTGTGCTTACTGGTCCACGTATCTGTGGTTAGGTGGACCTTGCCACAGATGGCGTTGCGCAGTGCACACTTGTTTTTTACGGATACTAGGTTGTGCAGGGAAGGCACGGCTGTCTTGGAGAAGTAGTGGCGGCTGGGAACAACATACTGTGGGACAGCCATGGACATCAGCTGTTTGAAGCTGTCTGTGTCCACCAGCCTGAATGACAGCATTTCAAAGGCGAGTAGTTTAGATATGCTGGCATTCAGGCCCAGGGCTCGAGGGTGGCTAGGTGGGAATTTACGCTTTCTCTCCAAGGTTTGTGAGATGGAGAGCTGAACGCTGCTGTGTGACATGGTGGAGATGCTTGGTGATGCAGGTGGTGGTGTCGGTGGCACATCCTCTGTTTGGTGGGCGGCAGGTGCCAACGTTCCTCCCGAGGCAGAGGAAGAGGCCGAGGCAGCAGCAGAAGAGGGAGCAGGGGGAGCCAGAGTGAGTTCCTTGCTTTTAAGGTGTTTACTCCACTGCAGTTCATGCTTTGCATGTAGATGCCTGGTCATGCAGGTTGTGCTAAGGTTCAGAACGTTAATGCCTCGCTTCAGGATCTGATGGCACAGCGTGCAAACCACTCGGGTCTTATCGTCAGCACATTGTTTAAAGAAGTGCCATGCCAGGGAACTCCTTGAAGCTGCCTTTGGGGTGCTCGGTCCCTGGTGGCGGTGGCCAGTAGCAGGTGAACTCTCTTGGCGGCGGCTGGTCTGCTTTTGCCCCCTGCTCCCTCTTTTGCTACGCTGTTGGCTCGTTCTCACCACTGCCTCTTCCTCTAAACTATGAAAGTCAGTGGCACGACCTTCATTCCATGTTGGGTCTAGGACCTCATAGTCCCCTGCATCGTCTTCCACACAGTCTTCCTCCCTGACCTCCTGTTCGGTCTGCACACTGCAGAAAGACCCAGCAGTTGGCACCTGTGTTTCGACATCATCAGAGACCTGAGGACTCCGATGAGGTGGTATTCCCATGTCCTCATCATCAGGAAACATCAGTGGTTGTGCATCAGTGCATTCTATGTCTTCCACCACTGGGGAAGGGCTAGGTGGATTCCCTTGGGAAACCCTGCCAGCAGAGTCTTCAAACAGCATAAGAGACTGCTGCATAACTTGAGGCTCAGACAGTTTCCCTGATATGCATGGGGGTGATGTGACAGACTGATGGGCTTGGTTTTCAGGTGCCACCTGTGCGCTTTCTGCAGAAGACTGGGTGGGAGATAATGTTGTGAACATGCTGGATCCACTGTCGGCCACCCAATTGACTAGCGCCTGTACCTGCTCAGGCCTTACCATCCTTAGAACGGCATTGGGCCCCACCAAATATCGCTGTAAATTCTGGCAGGTACTGGAACCTGAGGTAGTTGGTTCACTAGGACGTGTGGCTGTTGCAGAATGGCCTAGTCCTCTCCCAGCACCAGAGGGTACACTAACACCACCACGACCGCGTCCGCGTCCCTTACTAGATGTTTTCCTCATTGTTACCGTTCACCAAGCACCACAATAAGGAAAAAAAAATTTGGCCCAATGTATTGATTTCAAATTCAGGCCTTTTTTTACAGGCACCTAACACTATCTGCCTATTTGTTTATGTAGCGTATTACACTAGTCCAGGCACAGCAGTAACCACTGATTTAGGGGAATATCTCTTTTAGGGCTAGTATTTAGACCCTGGATGAAAGGTATCCTTTTATGGACAGATTTACACTTAGCCTACAACAGCTGGGACACCATATTCAGGGTATTGCTATTTTGGCAAGTGAATTACACCCCAGAACAAAATATATGTTTTGGCGGACACTATGAAACCTGGCCTGCAACAGCTGGGACACCAGATTCAGGGTATTGCTATTTTGGCAGATTAATTTCACCCCAGAACAAAATATATGTTTTGGCGGACACTATGAAACCTGGCCTGCAACAGCTGGGACACCAGATTCAGGGTATTGCTATTTTGGCAGATTAATTTCACCCCAGAACAAAATATATGTTTTGGCGGACACTATGAAACCTGGCCTGCAACAGCTGGGACACCAGATTAAGGGTATTGCTATTTTGGCAAATTAATTTCACCCCAGAACAAAATATATGTTTTGGCGGACACTATGAAACCTGGCCTGCAACAGCTGGGACACCAGATTCAGGGTATTGCTATTTTGGCAATTGAATTACACCCCAGAACAAAATATATGTTTTGGCGGACACTATAAAACCTGGCCTGCAACAGCTGGGACACCAGATTCAGGGTATTGCTATTTTGGCAGATTAATTTCACCCCAGAACAAAATATATGTTTTGGCGGACACTATGAAACCTGGCCTGCAACAGCTGGGACACCAGATTCAGGGTATTGCTATTTTGGCAGATTAATTTCACCCCAGAACAAAATATATGTTTTGGCGGACACTATGAAACCTGGCCTGCAACAGCTGGGACACCAGATTCAGGGTATTGCTGATGTCCCTCTGCTTACCACCACGGTCCCAGGTTCCGGGTTCTGCAGCGAATCCGCTCCATGATTTCCAGGCAATTATTAGGATCAAGCCAAACATTCCTGATAATAATCTGATCGTTTGCAGTGGCTGGGTTTGGTGTGGCCCCAACGCTAAGTTGGGTCCCCCGGACACCGTCAAGGTGTCACCACGTGTTGCTGCTCTCCGGAAAGGGATGGTAATGCGTGGTGCACCCCAATGGGAAATAAGTCCAGAGCGTCAGGGTCTGCAGTTAACCAGGGTGCTTCTTTACTGGAGGAATTCAGGTACAAAATAATACAGGTGAGGCATTGGGCTGGCTTCACCAATCTCCTCCCTGGCAGAAGAAGGGTTTGATGCTGAGGAAAGGCCTGAGCTAGCTGTCCTTCTCTCTCTTCAGAAGGCTGGTACCCTGGTCCAAGGCTGGTGATCCAGGGTCTGTGGCAGAGTATCTCCGTCTCAGTGTCTTCTTCTGGTCACTTAGTAGTCTGGCAGAGTCTTCCAAGCACTGTTCCCTAACTGCAGCACACTAGGGGCTCTGACTGCTCTCCGTATATACAATTTTTGCTAGACTAGAACCTTCTAGTGGGAGGGGTGGAGTAGAGAAACTTAGCACAAACAGATACATTGTTTCAGCTCCTATCTGGTATAGACTTAGATTAGAGCTTCAATGATACTCAATAGCAATGACACAGCAGGTTTTCCAGACAAAGGCAAGTTTCCAGACATAACAACATAGCTAAAACTAGACATTTAAAAGGTTGGGCTGTCTACTTTTGGTGGTAAACAAGTCTGTGTTTTTCCCTCCAAAACATGTCTTCTTTAAACCCTATGGCAGCTGTGGAAAATTACCAGCTTCACAATCAAAGCCCTAACAGTCTTTCAGTATTCATCAACCCTTTCCACAGAGCCATGTAAATACAGTGATAATGAAAAGGATATGAATATACCAACATATATATATATATATATATAAAATGCAATTACACAGTAATAAATAGTGCAAGTTAACCCTATTAGGTAAAATAAATTAAGAAGTTTTAACTTTGCATAGGGGAAATAAGCAAATGTCCAAATGTCAAAGTACCCCCTGCTCCAGGGCACTACACATTGGACAGAGATGATAACTGCATTTACATTCAGCAATCATCCTCTCTCTGTGGGGTTGAATGATCACTTCTGCGATCGCTCATCTCCATGCAGATTCAGTGCTTTCCTGCAGCACATCCATGTTTATAAAGTACACTGTACTGCCAAAAAACAATGGGGGTCATTTACAAAGACTGTCTTTTCACACTGGTCTTTGTTTTCCCCCTGCGCTACTAGACGACTTGCACGATTTATGACGAGACATACACTTTGTCATACTTTAGCCAAATCTCCGGCAGTCTATGCTTCTGGAGTGCAAACTACTTAAGCCCCTGAATGGAATAGTTTTTATACCTGTTTCCAGGGGGGGAAAAATTGTAAGGCTACTTTTACACTCGCGTTTTGACTTTCCGTTTGTGAGATCAGTCATGGGCTCTCAAAAGCGGTCCAAAATGGATCAGTTTTGCCCTAATGCATTCTGAATGGAAAAGGATCCGCTCAGAATGCATCAGTTTGCCTCTGATCAGTCTCCATTTCGCTCTGGAGGCGGACACCAAAACGCTGCCTGCAGGGCACTACTCATCCATTCTACATTTAAGGGTTGGTCTTCTATCCTGGGGAAGGAATAAGACTGCATGTCCTATTCATAATTTCTTATTAAAGGGCATCTGTCAGCAGATTTGTACCTAAGAAACTGGCTGACCTGTAGCTGGTGTGCTTGGCAGTGTTGGTCCCATGTCCATATGTGCTTGCATGATTTTTTCATATCTGTAAATGAGCCGTTAGGAGCAACTGGGGAGTTGCTGTTACACCCAGAGGCTCTGATCTCTCTGCAACTGCCACACCCTCTGCACTTTGATTGACAGGGCCAGGCAGTGAAGACGTGATCATGCCTGGACCTGACTTCTTCTAAACTCAACTAAAGTGCAGAGGGTGCGGCAGTTGCAGAGAGTGCTGAGCCTCTAGGTGTTATAACAACGCCCTCGTTTCTACTAGAGGCTCATTTGCACATATTGAAACATTTTTCTCAGCAATGTGGGCACGTTAAACATGGAATCAACACTGATTACTTCAGCTATCAAGCACACATGCGACAGTTCAGCCAGTTTCATAGGTACAAATCTGCCAGTAGATGATCTTTAACCCCTTTGGGACACATGACGTACCGGTACGGCATGTTTCCCGAGTCCTTAAGGACACATGACGTACCGGTACGTCATGAGTTGTTCCGATCACTGCTGCTCAGCTGGCAGTGATCGGAACAAGGTACCTGCTGAAATCATTCAGCAGGTACCTTGTTACAATGCCCAGGGGGGTCCTGTGACCCCCCCATATGGGCGATCGCTGCAAACCGCAGGTCAATTCAGACCTGCGGTTTGCAGCGCTCATGCGATCTCTGATCCCCGCGGTCTATGACCGCGGGATCAGAGAGTTAATGTCCCCAAATAGTTTTTAACCCCCTGCAGCCCCCAATCATACTGTGGCTGCGGGGTGCAGGGGGTGGTTGCGGGCGGCGCGAGGCGGGCGGGAGGCGGGCGGTGCGGCGGGCGGGATCGCGATTGCGATCCCCGCCCGCCTCCCTGTAATCTATCCCTGGTGTCTAGTGGTTCTATCAGAGTGTCAGCACATTGCTGACACTCTGATAGAAACGGCTGGCATCTGTGCTGCAGATGCCAGCCGCTTAACCCTTCCGTACCGCGGTCCGCACGGACCGCGGTATGGAAGGGTTAACCGGGAGGGAGCGCTCCCTCCTCTCTCCCATCGGGGGCTGCTGTGCCTTTGCAGCCCCCAACAGGATGGGATCGAAGAGGGAGGGTGCTCCTCCTCTCCTATCCATCACCCCTGCCCAGTTATGGCAGGGGTGATGGTTGCCATGGAGACAGGACGCTTTCAGAAGCGTCCTGCTCTCCATGGTGCTGAAAGTCTGAATAGACCTGCTAAAGGTCTATTCAGACTTTCTAAAGTACAAAATACAGTACAGTGCACTATATAGTGTACTGTACTGTATTATACAGACACCAGATCCACTGGATCTTTCAGAACCAAGTGGGTCTGGGTCAAAAAATGTAAAAAGTGAAAAAAGTAAAAATGAAACAAACACATAACACTGAATAAAAACTAAAAAAATAAAATACACTACACATATTAGGTATCGCCGCGTCCGTAAAAACCTGCTCTATAAAAATATCACATGACTGAACTCCTCAGGTGAACGCCATAAAAAAATAAAAAATGGTGTAAATAAGCCATTTTTGGCACATTACATCACTAAAAGTGTAATACAAAGCGATCAAAAAGGTGTTTGCCTCCCAAAATAGTACCAATCAAACCGCCATCTCATCCCGCAAAAACGAGCCCCTACCTAAAACAATTGGCCAAAAATAAAAAACTATGCCTCTCAGACTAAAACATGATTTTTTTGTTTCAAAAATGCTTTTAGTGTTAAATGTAAAAAAAAAAAAAAGTAGACATATTTGGTATCTACACGTCCGTAAGAATCTGCTCTATAAAAATATCACATGACCTAACCCCTCAAGTAAACACTGTAAAAAAATAATAAAAACTTTGTCAAAAGCCATTTTTTTGCCACCTTACATCACAAAAGTGTAATAGCAAGCGATCAAAAAGTCATATGACCCCCAAATAGTGCCAATCTAACCGTCACCTCCTCCGCAAAAATGATACCCAACCTGAGACAATTGCCTAAAAACTGAAAAATATATGGCTCTCAGACTATGAAGATACTAAAACATGTTTTTTTTCATTCAAAAAGGATATTATTGTGTAAAACCAAAATAAATAAAAAAGGTATACATATTATGTATCGCCGCGTCCGTAAGGACCTGCTCTATAAAAATATAACATGACCTAACCCCTCAGATGAACGCCGTAAACATAAAAATAAAAACGTTGTCAAACAAGCCATTTTTTTGTCACCTTACATCACAAAAAGTGTAATAGTAAGCGATCAAAAAGTCATATGCACCCCAAGATGGTGCCAATCAAACCGCCATCTCATCCCGCAAAAAATGAGCCCCTACATAGGACAATCGGCCAAAAAAAAAATATATATGGCTCTCAAACTATGGAGACACTAAAACATGATTTTTTTTGTTTTAAAAATTATATTATTGTGTAAAACTTATATAAATAAATAAAAGTATACATATTATGTATCGCGCGACCGTCACAACCTGATCTATATAAATAACACATGACCTAACCCTCAGCTGAACACAGCAAAAAAAAAAAAAAAAAACGGTGTCAAGAGCCATTTTTGTCACCTTACATCACAAAAAGTGTCATAGCAAGCGACCAAAATGTCATATGCACCCCAAGATGGTGCCAATCAAACCGCCATCTCATCCCGCAAAAAATGAGCCCCTACATAACACAGTCGCCCAAAAAATAAAATAAAACTATGGCTTTCAGAATGTGGAGACACTAAAAAAATATTTTCAAAAAGGCTTTATTATGTAAAACTGAAACAAAAACCCCAAAAAGTAGTCATATTTGGTATTGTCGCGTCCGTAACAACCTGCTCTATAGAAATAGCACACAATCTAACCTGTCAGTTCAACTATGTAAATAACAAAAATAAAAACAGTCCCAAAACAGCTATTTTTTTGCAAATTTTCCATTTTAATCCATTTTTGCAGTAACAAAGCAAGGGTTAACAGCCAAGCAAAACTCAATATTTATTGCCCTGATTCTCTTGTTTGCAAAAACACCCCATATGTGGTCAGTAAACTACTGTATGGCCAAACGGCAGGGCACAGAAGGAAGGGAACGCCATATGGTTTTTGGAAGGCAGATTTTGCTGGACTGGTTTTTTGACACTATGTCCCATTTGAAGCCCCCTGATGCACCCCTACAGTAGAAACTCCAAAAAGTGACCCCATTTTGGAAACTACGGGATAAGGTGTCAGTTTTGTTGGTACTATTCTAGGGTAAACATGATTTTTGGTTGCTCTATATTACACTTTTTTGAGACAAGGTAACAAAAATAGAAATTCGAAATTTCATCTCCATTTGCCAATAACTCTTGTGGAACACCTAAAGGGTTAAAAAGTTTGTAAAACTGGTTTTGAATACCTTGAGGGGCGTAGTTTCTTAGATGGAGTCACTTTTATGGAGTTTCTACTCTAGGGGTGCATCGGGGGCTTCAAATGGGACATGGTGTCAAAAATCCAGTCCAGCAAAATCTGCCTTCCAAAAACCATATGGCGCTCCTTTCCTTCTGCGCCCTGCAGTTTGGCCATACAGCAGTTTACTGACCACATATAGGGTGTTTCTGAAAACTACAGAATCGGGGCAATAAAAATTGAGTTTTGTTTGGCTGTTAACCCTTGCTTTGTTACTGGAAAAATGGATTCAAACGGAAAAATTTTCAAAAAATCGAAATTCTGAAATTTTATCTTTATTTGCCATTAACTCTTGTGGAAAACCTAAAGGGTTAATGACGTTTGTAAAATCAGTTTTGAATACCTTGAGGGGTGTAGTTTCTAGAATGGGGTAATTTTTGGGTGGTTTCTATTATGTAAGCCTCACAAAGTGACTTCAGACCTGAACTGGTCCCTAAAAAGTGGGTTTTTGAAAATTTCTGAAAAATTTCAAGATTTGCTTCTAAACTTCTAAGCCTTGTAACGTCCCCAAAAATGAAATAGCATTCCCAAAATGATCGATACATGAAGTAGACATATGGGGAATGTAAATCAATAACTTTTTTTGGCAGTATTAATATGTATTATAGAAGTAGAGTAATTGAAACTTGGAAAATTACAAATTTTTCAAAATTTTTGGTAAATTTGGTATTTTTTTATAAATAAAAATGAAATTTTTCGACTTCATTTTACCACTGTCATGAAGTACAATATGTGACGAAAAAACAATCTCAGAATGGACTGGATAAGAAAAAGCGTTTTAAAGTTATCACCACATAAAGTGACAATGGTCAGATTTTGAAAAAATGGCCTGGTCCTTAAGGTGAAATAGGGCCGTGTCCTTAAGGGGTTAAAAGCAGTCCATGAGAGGAGCTGTAGTGGTTGTGGTGCCCCCTTGAGTAAGCAAGCAGAATTAAACACACAGGTCGCACACCCTTAAGGCCGTTCCTGTCTCCAGGGAAGAATTCAATCCAAGTGGCAGAGAAATATTGAATTAAATTAGGTTTAGATCAAAGGCACCAAGAAAGCTTCTGATATGTCTCTTGCTGCTACAAAGACCAGGCCCCAGGAAAATAGATTGTGTTCAGAGTTTCAGCAGTCTGTAGTCACAGAGGAGGAAAACTACAAGACTTTTAAAGTTCATAATGTTTAACTGTAAAAAAGTGTTCCCACACAGGAGAGTATTTTCTATTTGAAAGTCGCAACACATAGTAAAAGTATGTATAACACCTCACGGGTCAACAATGTCCACATGATAGGTTTCAGCCTGTCCCAGAGTTTTGCCTTTGCAGGGTTTTTCAGGGCCTACAATGTGTTTCCAGTCCATTATACCCTAAGCAGCCTCCTAATTAATAAAATAACTGAACATACATGAAACTACACATAGCCCATTAAAAGCATATTAATAGGTCATCTCCCAACTGTGTGGTTACCTGCATGTGGGGAACACACATCCACCGACATCAGCCAATGACCACCTGATTTTACAGCAAAATTGTTCAGCCATTGGTGGCAGTGGGTTGGCTTGGCATGGTTGCATGTGGCCAGTGGGTTGGTACCCAATAGTAGAAATAAGTCTAAAAAGGTGCACATATCTTTTGAAGTAAGCCTCATTTGTGCCTAACTTTAAGAATTTTGTCCACTTATGGCACTGTTCTGAAAACTGTGATTGTCATGGGTGAGGCTTAGAGGAAGGGGTGAGGCCTTCTCAGACATGAAACCAGCTGTAATTTATGACAGAAATAGCTCAAACCTACACTACTTGGCATAGATTAGATTTTCTGGCACACCGACAGCCAGAAGGTGCGACCTCTGCACTCTGAAGTACTTTTTTAAGAATGTCATATAAAACGCATGTGTTAATAAAATCCCCCCATGACCTCTAAATTACATAATCCAGTCTCCAGATCTCTGCAGTCTCATAATTGAGAAATATATATTGATATATTCCGAAACAATTTGGAAGGACCCCTGTCAGCAGATTTGTACCTGACCTGTTGCATGTGCACTTGGCAGCTGAAGGAATCTGTCTTTGTGTCATGGACAGAACCAGGCAGTAAAAATGTCATCCCACCTGGCCCTGTCAATCAAAGTGGGGAGGACGTGGCAGTTGCAGAGAGAGCTGAGCCTCTAGAAGAAGGGGCAACGCCCCCATTGCTCCTAGAAGTCTATTTGCATATATGAAAAATAATTTTTCTAACTATCTCAGCAATGCGGTCACATATGAACACGGGATCAGCACAGATGCCTTCAGCTGCCAAGTGCACATACAACAGGTCAACAGTTACATACGGTAGGTACAAATCTGAAGATGCCATTTAAAAATGTAAAACCTTTTTCTTGATATATTGCCATACAGATATCGTTGAGCTATGAGGTCGAACATGGCCGTAGCTATAGGGGGTGCAGAGGTAGCAGTCGCTACCGGGCTTAGGAGCCTGAGGGGGCCCAAAGACCCTTGTGCCGCATAAGAAGACACACAAAGCACTGAGGAAAGGGGGGCCCAAGCTGAACTCTTGCACAAGGGCCCATGAGCTGTTAGCTACGCCCCTGAGGTCGAATATACACTTTTTCTGCATTGCTGAAGAGTTTTAAGCTTAACTCTGATGCTTGTAAGACGTACATCAGACCACTTATGTTTTTATTTTGTGCACCAAAGAAAGACAACATAGTACAACTTTATTTCAGTGGACAATATTTAAAATGAGGATGTACTGTGTAGCGCCGATTGCTGCCACCAGATGTCAGCACGACCTTCTACTAGGAGAAGAATGCTTCTGAAGCACATCCAACAGTTCCCCAGCCAAGTACATTCTGTTACTTTCTACTTCACCCATTTGTGTTGCTAATAGCTGTTAAGTCTAGTAAGACCCAGCATTATGGATAAGACCATAGAAACTATTAGTGGGACGCTCAATGTAACAATTTTAATTAAAAGGAAAGCAAAATGAATGTACAGAATGTAGATCAGCCTTACAGACAATCATGATTGGCTGATTACCATTTAGTTTTTTGGGGCTAGTAAAGGGGAACAAAAGCAATTCTGTCATTGTTTTTTACACTTTAACTTTACGATATTCACTGCGGCATAACTAGTACTGTATGTTACTTTTATTCTATGAGTCAGTATTATTACAGCGACACCAAATACAGATGTAGCAATCTTCATCTTGATTCTTAATGAGTTAAGTAAACAATAGCAAGACGCCTTTTCCAATGGTTTTTGTGACGCGATATAGTGCTCAAGTTTAGAAGTGTTACATTTGTATGTATAGTTTTGTTTTTTGTTTTGTTTTTTACACAATAGTAACATGCTGCATGCAAAAACACTTTAAAAAAAACTTTTATTAACCTTAAATTCTTTCTTTTTTACTTTTATAATGTAACCCATGTCACTTGCTTAGATGACAAAACCCATTTGTTAGCAGTAAAGAGGGAGTTTATTCAACATCAGCTCCCTACTGCTTGACATTGTGGTGAGCAGCGTACATAGAACAGCATAGAAGGGCACATTTTTTAGGCGTAGTTTGGAAAAAGTGATAGAGCATACGAGACAGCGCCCAGTTCCAGTTTATTTACAGTACTCCCCTCAGTAGTCACATTCAGTACGATCCATTTTGAAGCTGGATTGGTCATGCTTTAAACTTCCCCTGTGTAGATAAAGACATTGCTTTATGGAAATTCTTTGTGTCTACTGGAGACTTGTTAAAGACATCTTTCCTATGATATTTTCACAAGCTATTTCTGGAAGTACTGCAACATTTCCTTCTGGGAAAAACAAAACTTCCTCTGTTTAACTTTGTATGTGTATTTTAAAGATGTATTCCCATATTGTATGAGAATGCCAGGGTTTACAAAAGAGGCCAAGAGAGCTGTGCTGCATGGTTTCCAGAACTCTCAGATAAGTGAATGGGAACTAAAGGAAAAACACACTACAGTGCTATGCTAGGTTGTTTCTCTGACAGTGGAAACTGAGTAGCTTGCTACTCTACGCTGTTCATTAGTATACATTACCGTTGTTGTATATAAACCTCGACTGACATACTTGTGATGGCAGCTTGTGCAACGGGCACCTCAACCCAGGGCCTCTATATCGTGTCCTAGGTGTAGTAGGAATGCCGAGTGGTGTAGTGCGGCCTAACTGTCTCTTTTTGTGTGTCACGGTGCTCCTACCTGGATACTGCTGGACCCCAGGCTTTGGCTCCAAAGGAAATAATAGGGGGAATAATTGAGGGATTTGAAAGAAAGATTGAGTCCAGACCTTGTATGTAGTTGAACAGCAGCTTAACTTGAATAAACGTTCATCAGAAACAGTCTTCAAGCTTTGTCTTGGTCCCAGAAGGCTTTAGCATAAACTGGCAGGCAAAGTCAGCTCTGCTATATCTTTCTCTCTGCTGTACTGACAAGCTGACTGGATAACTTGGCTTCTTCTTGATGCTGCACTTCACACTTTAGTCAGACTTATCTCCAGCCAAGGAATAGGTTTGAATCCTGGCAGCTCCAACATGGAGTCTCAACCTGCACAAAGCAGA
Organism: Bufotes viridis; assembly: GCA_033119425.1. NCBI lineage: Eukaryota > Metazoa > Chordata > Amphibia > Anura > Bufonidae > Bufotes > Bufotes viridis. The sequence goes on from CM065590.1 coordinate 458,532,513, forward strand.
TCTGCCCCACCTCCTTCTGGTAGCGAGCAGGACTGGTCCACTTCTGACTAAAGGGGGGGGGAGTGGAATGGTGAGTTCCATTTTAACTATAGCTCTGCCATGTTTGCTGCCACCTGCTGGTGAACCAGGGACATTACGTATAAACAATTGCATAACAAAATTAGGAATGCATATTGTGGAGGACCTGGACAAAAATACATAAGATGACACTGTGTTAGCCCATTAAAGACAGTAGCAGGGTGCAGGAGTGGTAACACACCTCTGGGGTGTTACACTTGTTGCTTGGCAGAATATCTGCCTCTTTAAAAGGGACCCTTGGGGCTGATTCACATGACCATGATTGGTCTGGGAAACACGGCAATTAGGGATGAACGAACCGACTTCGGATGAAACAAGTCGATTCACATAATACTTTGTTTGAATACTGTACAGAGCCAGCACTCCGTACAGTATTACAATGTATTGGCTCAAATGAGCCGAAGTTACTACTAGTCTCGTGAGACTTCGCATAATAACTTCATAAATGTATTTCTACTGTAAAAAACTATTTTCTGAACTCGGGTTCGGTTTGTCCAGTATTCAAATGAAGTGCTATGCAAATCGACTTTGGATGTTTCATCTGAAGTCAATTCGCTCATCACTAACGGCAATCTCCCGGATTGACCATAGCTCCCCTGACCCAAACTGACTACATAATCTATCTGATCATTGGTCTATTGTACTGTACCCTCACCATGTGCAGCAAGCCCCTGAGAAGCTGGTGCAGAGGATGAGTGGTAGTGGCCCTGATAAGATGTGTCATGGTGTACTTCCTCAGGCCATTGTACCCTCTGGATTAGTGCATTAGAAAGGTGGTTTGAAGAACCAGGCTACAAGTAGAATAATAAAAGTCTCTCTTAATAGGGGTTGTAGTACATCCAGTAGTAGTTGTAAACAGTACAATTTCTCTTCCCAGGTGATGAGGTATGGTGGCTGGCAAAGTGGCCGATAATGGCACTTCGGATATGCTATCTTGCTGATGGTTCTCCTGAACTTTTGCCAACAGGTGGAGGCTGTCACTTGTGCCTATGTTTGCCCACCTGTGTAATGCAGGATTTGAGTTGGTCTGGCCCGGATGTAATCTAGGTGATGGGTATCTACGCCGTAGTCATTCACCTGCAGCAGGGTCTGTAAAGCTGTGGCTTACTGGTCACTCTGCTGACTGTAAACATTGTAGCTTTTAGGAAATCTTGACAGGGGGATGGGCTACCCGTCGACCAACCCCCCCAGCTAACCTTCGTACTTACCACGTCACCAACTTGAAAATTTCCCTCGTCTAACCCTCTTACCCCCTTCGCGCCAACTCATTACCACCCTGCGCCACCCACCGCCCCAATCCCCCACCCAATAAAGACTCAGACACGGGGTGGAATGAATCGGCCACAGCAGCCGTTTATTAACGTACAAACATAAAACAGCATAAATAACCTCCTATAAATATATATATATATCCATAAATATATAAATAACCATATATATATATATATATAACAATATATAACAATATGACCATAACCGTATGACCATAACCGTAAACAACTGCAATACCGATATATATTAAGCCTCCCAGCAAGGGGAGGTCCTTGAAGCCCCAAAACCCCGGAATTACCTCATCAGGACGCCATCTTGCCTCCAGCCGTTCCCGCCAGCTCGGAGGCACCCACTGATTGGCCCTGTTCAATTTCCGCACCACAGGGAGTCCAGCCCCAACCGCAGGGCCCTCCCCTAATCCTCCTCAACAAACATAACCGACTTCAAGGACCTCCCCCCGCCACTAACGGCCACACTTGACCCCTCAAGTCTGGCCGTCCCTCCACACACCTAGGGCCGTCTCTATGCCCTCCTGAATCGCCAAACTCCACATGTCCAGTCCCAGGGCATTTAAATGTACACCATCGGAACGCCAAAATCCCCCCTCGCCCTTCTCAAGTTCCCTGTGCCTCACTGCCACAGCACCATTCCTGGCCATAAAACGGCCCATCGCCCGGTTCAACTTGACCCTCGCCCTATTCACCCCCACCAGCGATCGGGCCCCCCTCCAAACCTGCCACGGAACGATGTCCGACCAAACCGTCACCAACTTAGGAAATAGCGCCCAGATTCGCAAAAGATCAAATTTCATGTCGCGCAACAACTCCCTCAATGGCCGTGACGCCAAGTCATTGCCGCCGACATGAAGCACTAGCACATCTGGCACCCTATCTAATCTGACGAACCGATGGATCTCCGACATCACGCCCCTCCACACCATACCCTTGCGACCCAACCATCTCACCACCACGTCGTCCCTCCGAAAGCCAAGCTGCTGACCGTCCGGCCGAACCGCTGCCCTGACGGCTCCCCAAAAGACATATGAATGCCCCAGGATCCAAACCAGGGCCGGCGTCGCACCTGCAACGAGAAGATAACAAGAAACAATACAACCGAACAACCAGCCAGAAGAACATCAACCCCGTCCCACGACTACAAACGCTTCAACCGGATATAGGACCTAAACCGCGCCGATTCCCATCTCCCTATGCGCTTAATTGCCTCATCACTGACCCCCCACCTGGCCGCCTCAGTTGCCGCCCCAATGCGGAATGAATGGCTGGAGTACCCAGCCGCATCTAGCCCCAAATGGTGTAAACATTTCCCAAAAACTGCCGAGAACTGGAAACGGGAGAGGAACGAACCATCCCTATGCACTAACAACGGCCGAGCCCCAGTTGTGTCCAGCTCCCCGTAGTTCCTCAAGCACTGCACTGGACACATGGCACAATCCGGCACCTCAAACAGCACCACCCACTTCCCTTTTCCCTCCACATCCGTTTTTGACCTGCGAAGCAAAAACTCAACCCGGTCATCATATAGCTCCACATCCCCCCGAAGCAAACCTCCCAACCTCTTCGTTGACGGGCAAACCAACTTGCCCAAACGCAAGGCCCCAAAAAATGCTAAGGAAAAAGCTAACCGGAACAGGATCACCTCCCAAGCCGAACTACAAACAAGTTCCAACTGGCCCCCTAATTTAAGCAACAACTCAAAGGAAACCGGCCTCCTTGAATCCACGCTCGCCCCCAGGCGCCGCCACCCCTTCAATGCCCTCGACACCAGAAACGACTTTGTCACATCCTGCATTCGGCGCAGCTTGAACCCAAACGATAAACTAGCTATACAACCGTTAATCTTTGCCACCGACCACCCCTCCTCCCTACAGTAGCCCACAAAGAGCAACAACGGGACTTCCAAATCCTCGTCCCTGACTCCCAAACGGGCACACCACCCCATCCATAACTCCCACGCATGCGTATAACGAGCTCACGTACCGGGCGCCAGGGAAGCCTGCACGAGTCCCGCTATCGTTCCTCCATAAGATCCCACAGGCACTGCGGACAGTCGCTCCCAAACTCGACCGCCTCCGGGGCCAACTGCCGGAACCGGTCCCACTGCGAACGAGAGAGAGCGTCAGCGACCCCGTTATCAACCCCTGGCACATGCACCGCCAGCACCCAAGCGTTAAGCGATAAGCACTCTAGCACCAATCGTTGTAACAGCCGCACCACCAAGGGAGAAGACGCAGATAGATTGTTAATCGCTTGTACCACCCCCAGATTGTCGCAGTGGAACCGCACTTTTTTATCGCGGAAAGCCTCCCCCCACAACACAACCGCTACTACAATGGGGAAAAGCTCCAACAAAGCCAAATTGCGCAGCCAACCCTGCTCTGCCCAGCTACCCGGCCACTGATCCGCACACCACCGCCCCCCCCGTACACCCCAAATCCACCCCCCCCTGCTGCGTCAGAGAACAACTCACAATCAAATGCATTAACCACGTCCCCCATGAAAAGAGAGCGACCGTTGTAGCGCTCCAAAAAGGAGCACCACACTCGCAAGTCCGCTCTCAGTTCAGCCCCCAAACGGATGTAGTGACGAGGAGACACCACCCCCGCCGTTGCCCCTGCCAACCTCCTGCTGAAAATCCGGCCCATCGGCATAATCCGACAGACGAAGTTGAGTTTCCCCAGAAGCGACTGCAGGTCGCGCAGCTGAATCTTCTTGGCGCGCGCTGCCCGCGACACCGCCAGCCTCAAGTCCTCCAACTTGTCTGCAGGCAGCCTACACTCCATCCGGAGGGTATCGATAACGCCCCCAACAAAAAACATAGTTATAATGTGAAATAATACCCTTGGTCATCTTCCTAATGTTTAAACTGGTGCAGAATGAGTTAAAAATAATAAACTAATATTACTACCTGTCTCATTTATGCGAGCTCGGCCTCTCTCCGTTAGCTTGCTAGTAGGAAAGGACCTGTGATGATGTCACATGGTCACATGGCCCAATCACCTGCTCCATCGCCATAGTGATGAAGCAGGTGATTGGGCCATGTGATGCTGTGACATCATCACAGGTCCTTTTCCTACTAGCAAGCTAACGGAGAGGATGCCGGGCTTCGCGATCAAATGGGACAGGTAAGTTAATATTAGTTTATTATTTTTAACCCATTCTGCACCTGTTTAAACATTAGAAGATGGCTAAGGGTATTATTTTACATTATAACTATGTTATAATGTGAAATAATACAGAACCGGTTACACATCCCGATGGTTGCATAGCAACCATGCGGGAACATCGCAAAGCATCCGCACTTGCTTGCGGATGCTGGCGATTTTCCCGCAGCCCCATTCATTTCTATGGGGCCTGCGTTCCGTTAAAAACGCAGAAGATAGAGCATGCTGCGATTTTCACGCATCGCAAAAGTGATGCGTGAAAATCAACTGTCATGTGCACAGCCCCATAGAAGTGAATGGGTCCGGATTCAGTGCGGGAGCAATGCGTTCACATCACGCATTGCACCCGCGCGGAAAACTCGCCCGTGTGAAAGGGGCCTAAGACCTTTGGAGCAGGAGCAATTGGACATGCTTCCTCAGTCATCACTAGTCTAGCCAAGACTCCCCCTCCTGATAGGAAGTAGGACCAGCCTACTAATACCATGAGGGGAGGAATGGTATGGTAAGTCCTATTCCTAATGCCAACCACTGCCAGCCATACCCCATCTACGATGTTACAAAAATGTAACAAACTAAAACATAGCAGATAACTCAAGGCCCCCCTTGTGTCATGGACAGCACCAGGCAGTTCAGTACAATAGACTTGTTATCAGATAGGAACTGACTGTGTCATAAATCATCCAAATAGATAACCGGTTGGCACAGCTTGAATGGTGCGCAGTGCACGTGTCAGTGGACTGGCATCCCAGAAAGCAGTATCGTAGAAAAGACCGGCACTGCCGGTCTTCTCTACAATACTTTATCATAAATCATATGTTGCAGTCTTTTCAGGTCAGGGGTGCAGAGGTCAGTCCAGGAGATGCGGCCTACACACGGCCTGTGTTTCCTGGACTGGGCGTGGTCTTGTTAAACAGCCCTAGCTCACATACTGTACATCAGGGGTCAGTAACCTCCGGCACTCCAGCTGTTGTGAAACTACATCCCACAGCATTCGCCCTTTCTCTGCTGTTTTCGGGACGCCAAAATGGAGCATCCTGGGAGTTGTAGTTTCACAACAGCTGGATTGTGGAGGTTACTGACCCCTGCTGTACATGTTGGGCTGCTTTCAACTGCACATCATATTGTTTTTTGAGTAATTTCACTCCATTACATTTGTACCTTTATTAAGGGGCCGAATCAGTATCTATATACATTAGGGATATGTCACCCCCTTTAACATAGTCAGCTCTAGGCACTTGTACCTTGTACTATGGATATGAGAATAGATACTGTAAGGCCTCATGCACATGACCGTATGTATTTTGCGGTCCGCAAAAAATACGGATGACGTCTGTGTGCATTCCATATTATGCGGAACGGAACAGCTGGCCCCTAATAGAACAGTCCTATCCTTGTCCGTAATGCGGACAATAATAGGACATGTTCTATTTTTTGCAGAATGAAAATACGGACATACGGAAACGAATGCACACGGAGTAACTTCCGTTGAAATGAATGGTTCTGTATACGGTCCGCAAACAAAAAGGAACGGACACGGAAAGAAAATATGTTCGTGTGCATGAGGTCTTAGGTAGTGATCTCCAACTCATGGCTCTGCTTCTGTTTTAAAACTATAACTCCCACCATAAAAGGAGTTTTAGTTTTGCAAGAGCTGGAGAGCTACAGATTGGAGTACATCGCTGAAAGGAGTCATGCCACTCCACTGCCGACTGCTGTCAGTGCATCATGTAGCATAATGTTGGAGCTATAGTGACTGAATGCTGTTCTTTAGCAGCTAAAAAAAGACTTCATAACCATTCCTTATAAGATCTTTCACAGCCAAAGTCAAGTGTGATTGTTATCTCTGCATAATCATATATACGGCACATATATACTCAGCAGTAGTTCTTCTACAGGTATGAAGATTTATCGAGGAAACAGAATCTTTCTCTTAGACATTCAGTGTTGTCGTTTTATTGCACTCTGGACTTTTGCACGAGAAGCTATGAGAGCAGATGCTGGCACTAGAAGTAGTGCTTGCAGACATCAGCCAGATGTTGGATGAAAGCTCTGTGCAGTAAAGAAGACATGGAGTGTGATAAAAGTATGTTTCTATTCAATCCTAGCCGCTCTGAACTTTGCTTTCCTTTGTGTATAAACTCTTACTTTTTAGCATGTGAATGAAAAATTAAGAAAATGAAGAGAAGAAAAGCAAAACTCTGGTAATAAAAGCACTACACATAAATTCCAGTCACTGGGAAGAAAGCCGCTATCCCAGCAATTCAGGAATGAGATGTAAGGGAAGCCAAGGCCTAAATTAAATCAATGGTTTGGGAAAGAGTGACTCACTGACACTAGTACATTCCATATGAAGAGCATTAGGTTGCCCTGTCTTTTCCTAGTTATATTCTTAGTGGTAAAATTCATTTAGAGCTACTTGTATCAATGAAATAAACTAAATCTAATGCTACTAAATTAAATACTGATATCTCTTTGACCCATTGAAGTAGTGCAGCCCATATTTTTTTGATGTGGGCACATCTAAAGGTGTCCATACACGTTCAGTAGCTGTAACACCTTACATTTGGCTGAGCAAGTACAGATCTAGCAGAATTAACACTCAAACTCTTAACTTAAAGGGAATCTGTTACCTCTGATTAAACAATTTCAGCTTTTAAACCAGTCATGCAGAACACAGTACCTTGAATCGGCTTGTCTTTTCTATTATGTAATTCGTGCAGTAGTTTTGCTAAAAAAAGCTGCTTTTTATCTTTATGCAAATGAAGCCTGAAGGTGCCCAGAGTGGCGTTTTCTTCCCCCTTTGGAGCCCAGTAACGCCCCCCTACAGTGCCCAAAGCCACCTCCAACAAGCAGACCTAACCGCCCACAGCGTCTCCTCCCCCTCCCTGACGGCCGAGCGAACTCTCGCGTAGGCGCAGTACTCACTGAGGGCTGCGCCAGCGCGATGTACTGAAGACTGAGGGCAGGAGCTTCATCAATGTCACTGGTACCCTCACCAAAGGCTGGTGATCCAGGGTCTGTAGCACAGTATCCCCATCTCCGTGTCTTCTTCTGGTCACTCAATAGTCTGACAGAGCGTCCTCTTCTAAGCACTGTTCCCTAACTGCAGAACGCTAGGGGCTCTGACTGCTCTCCTTATATACAGTTTCTCATTATTAGCTAGAAGGTCCTAAAAGTCTCAGTGTCCATTAATCCTTTCCATAGGGCCATGCAAACAGAGTGCAAATGAAAAGGATATATACCCCAACATACATATAAAAGGCACTTGTGCATTATTAAACAGTATAAGTCAATGCAAGCTAACCCTTTAAATTGAAATAAAAGTAGTTGATAACTTTGCATAGGTGAAATAGAGACAAATGTCCAGACTTCAAAGCATCCCTGCTCCAGGGCACTACACATCTGTATGTGCTCTCAATGGGAAGAGAGGAGAAAGATGAAGCCAGATGCCTCTGGCGGCAGCCTATCTCGCAGAGGACAAAAGCATTGGGTGAAAAAGTTCAATTTGTTCAATCCTTCCCTCCCCAACATCTTCTGTTGGGGGAGAGTTGGGAGTCCCATATACATTTTATAGTGGATTGTTCACATCTGGTGTATTTTACAGACCGCCCAGAGTAGATGGACCCACAGAGGTAATCATACTTCCCTTATTCCCCACAGGTTCTGTAGGCAGGGGCGTAGCGTGGGGGGGGGGGGGCGTTGCCCCGGGCGCCAGACTGCGGGGGGGGGCTAGCCGCTGGGGGAAAAAAATCTGAAATCGCTGTTTTTCTCTCTGCCGCACTGCCGAGAGCAGGGAGAACAGGGCGTGCACCGTGCCGCACGGCAGTACGGCACTTCAATCATAGGCTAGCTCCGCCCACCTTCCAGGCGGGAAAGACAGTGCAGAGGAAGAAGATCATTGCCTCACTTGAGATCAATGTTCAGAGCCAGACACCACGGCAGCTTCCCTACCCTAGACTTCTGTGCTGCCTGTGACTGAGGGTTAGTGTGTGTCACTCAGCTCCCTGACCCTGAGTATTAGGTATGGTGGGGTGGGCAGGCGCCGCAGTATATGAATAATGAAAGGCCAACCATAATTGCAGAGGTACTGGGGGCACTATGGGGGAGGGGGGCAGCAGAGGGGAGGACCACCTAGCTGAGGACATCATACCAAGAATGGCCACTATATTAATAACAAAGAGGGGCTATTACATAAGTAATATAGAGGGGGCCATACATTACTAATAGAGGGGCCCTCTATTAGTAATGTATGGCCCCCTCTTTATTACTTATGTAATAGCCCCTCTGTTATTAATGAGGGGCCATTATGATACAAATAGAGGGGCCCATTACATTACTAATAGAGGGGGGCCATTACATTAATAGAGGAAGGCCTTTACATTAATAGAGGGGGGCCATTACATTAATAGAGGGGGGGCATTCATTAATAGAGGGGGGGCATTACATGACTAATAGAGGGGGCCATTACATTAATAGAAGGAGGCCATTACATTAATAGAAGGAGGCCATTACATTAATAGAGGGGGACCATTACATTAATAGAAGGGGGCCATTACATTAATAGAGGGGGGCCATTACATTAATAGAAGGGGGCCATTACATTAATAGAGGGAGGCCATTACATTAATAAAGGGGGGCCATTACATTATCAGAGGGAGGCCATTACACTAATAGAGGGCGGCCATTACATTAATAGAGGGGGGGCATTACATGACTAATAGAGGGGGCCATTACATTAATAGAAGGAGGCCATTACATTAATAGAGGGGGACCATTACATGACTAATAGAGGGGGCCATTACATTAATAGAAGAAGGCCATTACATTAATAGAAGGAGGCCAATACATTAATAGAGGGGGGCCATTACATTAATAGAGGGGGGCCATTACATTAATAGAGGGGGGCCATTACATGACTAATAGAGGGGGGCCATTACATGACTAATAGAGGGGGGCCATTACATGACTAATAGAGGGGGGCTATTACATGACTAATAGAGGGGGGCCATTATATGACTAATAGAGGGGGACCATTATATGACTAATAGAGGGGGCCATTATATGACTAATAGAGGGGGGCCATTATATGACTAATAGAGGGGGCCATTACATTACTAATAGAGGGGGACCATTACATGACTAATAGAGGGGGCCATTATATGACTAATAGAGGGGGCCATTACATGACTAATAAAGGGGGCCATTACATGACTAATAGAGGCGGACCTTTACATTACTAATAGAGGGGGCCATTACATTACTAATAGAGGGGGCCCATTATATGGCTAATAGAGGGGGGCATTACATGACTAATAGAGGGGGCCATTACATGACTAATAGAGGGGGCCATTATATGATTAATAGAGGGGCCATTACATTACTAATAGAGGGGGCCATTACATTACTAATAGAGGGGGGCCATTATATGACTAATAGAGGGGAGCCATTATATGACTAATAGAGGGGCTCCATTATATGACTAATAGAGGGGGCCATTACATGACTAATAGATGGAGCCATTACATGACTAATAGATGGAGCCATTACATGACTAATAGAGGGCGACCATTATATGACTAATAGAGGGGGGCCATTATATGACTAATAGAGGGGGGCCATTACATGACTAATAGAGGGGGGCCATTACATGACTAATAGAGGGGGGCCATTACATGACTAATAGAGGGGGCCATTACATGACTAATAGAGGGGGGCCATTACATGACTAATAGAGGGGGCCATTACATGACTAATAGAGGGGGCCATTATAATACTAATAGAGGGGGCCATTATATGACTAATAGAGGGGGCCATTATATGACTAATAGAGGGGGGCCATTATATGACTAATAGAGGGGGCCATTACATTACTAATAGAGGGGGACCATTACATGACTAATAGAGGGGGCCATTATATGATTAATAGAGGGGGCCATTATATGACTAATAGAGGGGGCCATTACATGACTAATAAAGGGGGCCATTACATGACTAATAGAGGCGGACCTTTACATTACTAATAGAGGGGGCCATTACATTACTAATAGAGGGGGCCCATTTTATGGCTAATAGAGGGGGGCCATTACATGACTAATAGAGGGGGCCATTATATGATTAATAGAGGGGGCCATTATATGATTAATAGAGGGGCCATTACATTACTAATAGAGGGGGGCCATTATATGACTAATAGAGGGGGGCCATTATATGACTAATAGAGGGGCTCCATTATATGACTAATAGAGGGGGCCATTACATGACTAATAGATGGAGCCATTACATGACTAATAGATGGAGCCATTACATGACTAATAGAGGGCGACCATTATATGACTAATAGAGGGGGGCCATTATATGACTAATAGAGGGGGGCCATTATATGACTAATAGAGGGGAGCCATTATATGACTAATAGAGGGGAGCCATTATATGACTAATAGAGGGGCTCCAATATATGACTAATAGAGGGGGCCATTACATTACTAATAGAGGGGGCCATTACATGACTAATAGAGGGGGCCATTACATGACTAATAGTGGCGTACCTTTACATTACTAATAGAGGGGGCCATTACATGACTAATAGAGGCCATTACATGACTAATAGAGGGGGGCCATTATATTACTGATAAAGAGGGGGCATTGTACTAATAATAAAGAGGGTGGCCATTATAATATACAGGGGGAATAATATTATGGGGAATGGGGGGTCTATCTGTATGGCTCTAGCTCAGTATTGCGGGGCAGCAAGATGACAGTGTTGAGGCACCAGGAGGAAGAGGATGACCATAGTAAAAGTGAGGAACCTACATTTTTTTCTATGAAACTCTGCAGAGATGAAAAGAGACTGAAAGAAGATATCATGGCAGTCTTATCTCCCAATGAAGACGCTGAGGAAAGTCTACATCACAGGAGATGTCACTGGATGTATGAGGTATGTGCTGCTGTATTCTACTGTATATAGTAATGTCCATCCACATATCTGTTTCACGGTAGGGTTTGAGAGGGATATAGAATTTAGCCCACTCTGCTGCATCCCAGCCCAGACTTCAGGTCACACTGTGCGTGTTCTGAATTCTGGGGCCTCCCACCCATCTACTACATTATCTGTACTCATGGAGTTATCACTGTGTTATCTGTAGTGTAACATAGGACTGCAAGTTATCTACTACATCATCTGTTAAAAGGGGCGTGCCCACAGGGTGGGGGTGGGGGGCGCAAATTTTTGTCTTGCCCCGGGTGCTGGCAACCAACGCTACGCCACTGTCTGTAGGTCCCGGGTTTCCCCTCCCTACATCAACATCTGCTGCATACAATGACTGTCACAGTGGTCACACGTCATCCATGTGTCACATGACCCAGTAAAATAATGCATGGATCACATGTCACCGCAGCGAACAGTCATCAAACCAGATTTTGTTAGAGACCTAGGATCTGCAGAACTGGAGGGACAGCAATGGAGCTTGAACTCCGAGTCAGGGATCAGGTAAGTATGATTACTGGCAAGGGTCCAACCTTGATGGGAGGGGGGGGATGTGTTCTGTCAAAAATGTCCCTGAGGATGAACAATCCCTTTAAGGCCCCTATAAACTAATATATATAGGACCTTATAATTTTACTTTTATGATCATAGTTATTTCACAGAACATTGATAATACACACAATGATAACTAGGGTTGAGCGAATGGAAGTATCTGAAGTGGACTTCAATCAGAATTTCAGGGAAAATTCAAGATGCCGCTAAGCTGAATTTCCTCATGCATCGTGGTAACTAATCAATTTTCCCTGAAATAGCATAAAAAAACATTCTCACCTCATCCATTTGAGTGTGAAAAGACTATCGCGGCCATCTTGATGTAAGATCCTGCATGAAATCTCATGCGTAGTGAGTAGTGACCTATGACATCACCGCGCCGGCCAGCATGATGATGTCATTATGGCACCACGCAAGATTTTGCATGGGGATCTTCAATCAAGATGGCCAAGGCAGCCTTTTCATGCTCAAATGGATAAGGTATAATTTTTTTTTACCCCTAAAAGGCCTCCATTTTTTCATCGGATGCCAAGTTCAGTGATGAACACAGCATCTGAGGGGTTCAATGACGGGGGTCTGCGCATTCGCCATTCCCCGTCATTGCACCCCCTGCTTACAAAGAAATGCGCTTCGTGACAAAGTAATTTGTCACAAAGCAAATTTATTTGTGAAATTCGGCTACTAAATAGCTATAGGAATACTGAAGATAGTGATGCACAGGGTTCATACCTAAGATGAAGAAGGGATAGTCAGTGATTCCACAATGCAGGCATGATGCACACAATGAATTCATAGTACATGATAAATAAGCACTGTGAAGTCATGGGGAGCCATTACTCCACAGCAATCATAGTCACGGTATATACAGGAATGATGCACAAAATGATGTCACATAAGAGAACTACTGATGTCATAATACAATGAACTCTGAAGTCATGGGAACATTTTTTGTACATAGTGATATCACATTATGTGGAAAATAATCAACACAATGAAGCCATAGTATATGGATAATGGACACAGTGATGTCACAGTACAGCAATAATGCATACAATGATGTCACAGCTCAGGGAAAAGGCTCAGTGAATTGGTGATATGGGGATAATAAACAGTGGTAATGGAGACTGCAGTTGGCAAATGTTTCACTACTAAATATCAACTGTAACCAGGGGTGCATCTTTCAATACAACCAGTAGTGCCCCTGTACTTATAAAGCTCACCTTTAGTGCCCCTAGTATTTATAAAGCACCCTGTAGTGCCCCCAGAATTTATATTGCCACCTGCAGCACTCCCAGTATTTATAATGCTCCCCGTAATGCCACCTATTTTATAATGTATAAAATAATGTGTTTTATAAGTATAATGCCTCTTGATATAACGGCCCTCTATAGAGTCCCCTGTATTATAATATACCCCCTGCAGTGCTACAGCTTGTAATGTCCCCTCCCTGTAGTACTCTAGTCTGTAATGCCCCTGTAGTGATGCAGCCTGTATTGCCTCCACCTGTACTGCTCCAGCCTGTAATGACCCCTGTAGTGCTTCAGTCTGTAATGCCGCTCCATAGTGCTCTAGCCGGTAATGCTTCCTATAGCGCTCCAGCAGGTATTGCCCCCATGCAGTGCTCCAGCCTAAAATGTCCCCCTGTAGTGCTCTAGCCTGTATGCCCCCCTTATAGTGCGCCATTCTGCAAGTGCCCCTCTGTAGAGCTCCAGCAGTAATGCCCCCCTGTAGTGCTCCAGCCTGTAATGCCCCTCCTTGTACTGCTCCAGCCTGTAAATCTCCCCTGTAGTGCTCCAGCCTGTAATTACCACCTGTAACACCCCTAATCAACATACTATCTCCCTGTCTACCATGCAGCCCACAGGCCTCTTTCCTCTTGTGGTCTGAGTTGCCACTTCCTGGCTCAGTCGGTCACAACAACATTACCACGACCTCCTGTGCTGGGTCTCTGGTGGTGCGAAGATGTGGTCACAAATGCCTGCATCAGGACTATGTGAATACAGCCTGCAAAACCGTAAAACATTTGGGAAGCATGCAATTCTGAAAAAACCTGCAGAATTCTTTTTTTTTTTTTTTTTTTGGCAATTTTATGTAATCTGAAACTTTCTCCACCACTTCATCTATAGCTTGGTCATGACCAGATGACTTAAAAATTATTTATAGAAATGTTTATCTCTTGCAAGTTAATGATGAAATGTTAATAACTGATAATTTTTCTAAATTCCTGAGGTCTACATAATTCCTTTAATATTGGAAAATAGTCAAATCTTCAAGACACTGAGAAAGGTCTATACATGCTTGGTAAGTCAAATATGTATATTCAAATATTAACAAAAATTAAAGTTTGTATAATATTAAAGGGGTTGTCTGATTTGTGTTTTTTAACAGCCACTGGTGCCAGAAAAACACAGATGATGGAGCTGGAAGCAGAAACCTCCATCTATTGTGTAGTGGCTGTGCCAGACCCCAACCAATCTCATATATAGATCATCCATATCTAGAAGCTGGACTTCAGAACCACATAATTTCTTTGTAGCATAGATTTCACTAGGTGAAATAGTTCCGAAGGAATATCGGCCAATGCAGGCAGGATAGTTTCTTTCATCTGCTGAAAGGTAGATGGAGGGACTGATATTCTCTGAACAACCTGTCTACTTTGTCCCAGTGGTGCTCTTAAGATCTGTGGACTGTAAAGGGTACTAGAGAAGCAAGGAAAACTTGACATCATGTTCCATGGAATCAATCTATGACTATACAACCCTTGTGGCATGGTCCATTGTCCTGCTGAATGTGTCCTTTTGCCATAGATTAAACTGTTGCCATGAAAGAGTGAACTTGGTGAGCCACCATGTTTGGTAAGGCCTAGTGTGCAAACATCAATCCACAGGTTTCAGTGGACCCAGGATGTACCAATAAAAAATTCTCCAAACCATCTACACCTCCACGAGCCTGAACTGTTGAGACTTTATGGAAAGGGTTTACTGATTCATACTGCTTGAGCCAAATTCTGACCTTCCCATCAGCCTGTTATAAAAAGCTGTATTTAGTTGATAGGGTGATGTCTTCCCACTGCTCATAGATCCAATATTTGTAGTCTTTTGCCCACTTGGGTAATGCTTTTCTGTTTCCTTTAGACAGCAATGGCACTTGAACACAGTCTCTGTTGTTATAACAGAAAAACAGCATTAGTAATGTCAAAGTACCAGTGACACATATGGCTATGGGGGAATGGATGGCAATCGGTGGTCACAAACCTGTGACCTGTTTAATAACACTCTGCACTGTCAGATTTAATTTTAAATCAACAAAAATTATCCCTGTTTAGTAACAGATGCCTTCTTCTCTGTCTTCTTACCTGTAAGAGTCATTCAAATTGAATTACAAAGGATTTGGATTAGTCTGGAATATGAATTTTTGGGAAACTTAAGACAAATTCAATTAATTTAGAATGGATTTGCTCAAGAAAACTTCGAAAATGAAAGCAGAAAAGATCAGATGGTTAATTTCATCTTCCCTTATTTACAAGCTCCAACTCATATTATTTTCCAATCTCATTATCAAGCACAATGACAAACAGGGCTGGCAGTAGTCTTGGGTCTGGAGGACAAGCTGGTTTAAATGACGTCACTCGTCCATTCTTGAAGATTTGAAATGTGAGCATCACCAGAGCTTTCATAGGCCCTGATATGCACAATTACAAACCTGTAACTACTGTCAACCAATTCGAACCACATTACCAATAAATACTGCTTATACATGTAGTATTGGAGATCTGAGTGAGGTGGCTACTCAACATCAATCACCACAATGCAGTTGAGAAACTGAACTCAATCGAAGAAGCCCTTGGCAATACTCAGCCAGTCTTCCACACTGGGCTATGGAATCAATCAGAAAAGTGACTGTAAGACAGGCCAGCCTCTGAGGGAAAGAGGTATTAAAGGGAATGCACAAAAAATGAGTGAAGGTTAGGTAATGCATGTATGTTGGCTGTGGACTTCACTGGATTTGGTTGGAATGATAGGCCTCAGGTATCTTACCGTACTAAAGAGACAGACTGGTCATTGTAGTGCCATATTAAGAGTAAGAATTAATCATTAGAGAGAAAATTTGCACTTTCAGTATTTGGCTGAATTGCAAAGATTGCACAGATTAGGGTACTTTCACGCTTGCGTTGGTGCGGATCCGTCTGTTTATTTGCACAGACGGATCCGCACCTATAATGCAAACGTTTGTATCCGTTTAGAACGGATCCGTTTGCATTAGTTAAAAGAAAAATGACAAAGTCCAAAACTGATCAGTTTTTAATTACATTGAAAGTCAATGGGGAACGGATCCGTTTTCAAATGCAACATATTGTGTCATTGAAAACGGATCCATCCCCATTGACTTACATTGTAATTAAAAACTGATTCGTTAGGCTCCGCCTCTTCAGACAGACACCAAAATGCTGCATGCTGCGTTTTGGTGTCCGCCTCAAAAACAGAATAGAAGTGGATGCTTATCCATTCAAAATGCATTGGGGCTTAACTGATCTGTTTTGGACCAAAACGCTAGTGTGAAAGTAGCCTTAGTTGGGAAAAGACTCAGAGAGGCATTGTCTTCCCTAAACCTCCCTATATTGGGAAAAATTAGCAATTTTCTAAATTTGAATTTCTTGGCTTTTAAGACAGATAGTGATGCCTCATAAAATTGTTATTAATTAACATTCACCTTATGTCTACTTTATGTTGGCAGCATTTTGTAAATGTTAGCTTATATTTTTTTGTGCAGTTTTCGAATGTTGATCCATTTATTCCTATAACACGGCAAAGGCTAACAGCAAAACAAACCTCAATATATATTACCCTGATTCTGCCGCTTGCAGAAACACCCCAAGGGTGATTATGCACTGCTGTATAAACACACCACTGAAAATGAAAGGAGCACTATAGAGGGCGGATTTTTGCTGGAATGGTTTTCAGGCACCATGTTATATTTGAAGACACCCTGAGGTACCCCTACATTAGATCACCCCAAAAATGACCCTGTTTTGGAAATTACCTCCTTAAAGTGGTGTAGTAAGCGCTTTGAACCAACACAGGTTTTTTATAGACTTTATAGACATTTCTTCCAATAAAATGCTTTTTTAGTTCCAATTTGTTCATTTTCAGAAGGAGTTACAGGAGAAAAAGCACGTCACAATTGGTTACCCATTTTTTTATGAATACGGCAACATCCAATCTGATGTCGTAACCTGCAGTGAGGGCAAACCGTAGGGCTCAAAAGGAGCACCATTTGTCTTTTAGAGGGTAGATTTTGCTGGAATGCCATGGGTGCCATGTCACATGGGCCCCTGGGGTGCCAGTACAGTGTAAAAACCCAAAAAATGAATACCATTTTGGAAACTAAGCCCTTCAAGAAATGCACCCAGGGGTATAGTGATTGGCTTGACATCACAGATGCTTCATAGAACTTTTAAAGAATGGGACATGAAATTACAAATGACGTTGTATTTCAATTAAATGTTGTTTTAGCCTCAAATGTTTAATTTTCACAAGCAGTAAAAGGAGAAAAAGAACCCCAAATTTTGTATGCAGGGTCCAGAAGAGAAAGAGCACAATGTACATTTGAGGCCTAGTATGATGATTTATACAGTGCTGAACGACAACTGGAGAGGCTCGAATGTGAAATAAAAAAGAAAACCCCACAACATGACGACCACACTCCTCACAGGGCCAAAAGAATATTTGCACCATTTTTATTGTCACTTTTGTTTGTTTTTAGGTCTGTTCAGTTTTTTTTTACACATTGTTTTATTTCTGGACAGTACACATTTTCACACTGGCACGCTCTGGACACAACATATTGGGTACCATATTCGGGTCCTATTTGATCTTGGAATGGGCTGGTTGACGCCCTCAATCCACGAGCAGGATAGACGGAGTCCACTACTTGTCATATTGAAGCTGTGAGTTTTCAGCCCAGGGAAGGGTGTAGTAAGCATTTATGTTTCTGTCTGATTTTACAGCACACAGTAATATGAGAAGTGTTGTGGCTGCTGCTCATTTACGCTCACAACCGGGAGCTTCGGGTTGTAAACCATGGAGCCCAGCGGGAGCGCAGAGACTGAAGTAAAGTGGACTGGTACACTATTATACTCTATAGGAGACTAGACAAGGTTTACACAATTAAATTATATCTTTTAGGATCCCACACAACCTCTTTAATGTGCAATCATCTATTATCCTATAGGTTAGTAAATGCTTAATATATCTTTTTCCATATTATATCATAATTTGTGGAGTACTGAGCTGCCATAAAAAAGTGCATTCTTAATTGTCTTGTACAGTATATGGCATCAGACAAGCAATGTACAATGATTTGTGTTCCGTTATGTGATTACTAATAAACTAATAATGCCATGTTAAAATCTAGTTTCAGGCAGCAGATGACCGTTTCCATTCAGCTGCAATGTTTTCTTCTTTCGATTCCGACCATTGTGTCCTAATGATTTCCTCTATTATTCATAACAAGATTGCAGGAAGCCAATCCTGGAAAGTTAATTCTAAAGGATTACAATACAGCAGCAGGTCAGTATATATTTACACAGCGGTGGATACATAATATCTGTACAATATATAATATAAACATACAACCTACAACACATAATATGGTTATTTGTTCATACACTTCAAAAGCCAAATATATCCCAAACAGGGGTGTCCTTTGGCTGATGCACATCATCATCCTGCACTGTGATGACAAGCGTACAGTCGGGTATGCTATTCATAGCAACTGTATAAAAACAGTTAAGGTTCATACTGTACATCTGCTGTACAACAAGAGATCTGTACACAAAAAACAGGAGGTAATCCCAACAGGAAGCCCAGAAAATTCCACCAAGAAAAGCAAAATCATGCTGAATTAACGGCACTCAGGGAAAGGTAAATTCATGTGATGCAGCGACCTTCCTCAGGATTAATCAGACATAGGGACTCCTGTATGCCGAGTCCTCTGCCCAGCCATAGAGAAGAGCACTTCTGTCTTCTTATCTCTTATAGGGACAGTGTGGTACTATATATAAATATGTATATGTAGTTAAGGCTGATGAGTCCGCCTGTATTTGTGGGAGGGGCGGAGGCCTCACCCACAGGCATGTGTTCTCAGGTGCTGAGGGGCGCGTCTTCATCCCTGACCCAAGCAGCTCACACCAGCAGCAGCTATGCTGAAGTGCACTCGACTCGTAAGTATGTATGGGCCGCGGTGCCCTGAGCCAGCCAAAGCTTCTCACGGTAAGGACGACTCGGGCTCAGGGTAGACCGCTGCTTTGGGTTTGCTTTTGGCCGGGCTTGCAGGTCAGGTAGGGCTCCAACAGCTTCAGGCACATGGATCATCCTTGATCTCCCTCCCCGCCTTGAGCTTTCCCTTACCTGCACCCGCGGACACGCCGTCAGCTTACTTGCACGTGCGGCACACTCACGTTCTCGCATGGTGGCTGTTTTTGTCAGTCTCTGCTGGTTTCACCATTCTGGTCTTTCGTTCGTCGCCTCTAGTGTCACAGTCACGGGGTGTCTGCCTCCAGCATTTTCTGCCCTACTAACCATGCTCCCTTAAATCCGTCTGTCTAGCACCCAGCTGCCATATTATACTAGCATTGCCAGGAGGAATGATGGAGGGATAGCAACAATTCTACTAAAACATAGCTATTTTACTGGAGAGAGGTTCTGTTAAAAAAAAAAAAAAATTACTGGATTTTGTGTTACTGTTTTGTATTCATGCCTCGGTTCACATTCACTTAGATTGGTCTCCTCTCCTCTGATTTGTATTCATGAAGATTGGTCTCCTTGCCTTAGCTAGCCAAAACAATCTGCTTGATTTACTTCAGCTGAGGCCAATAAGGCAATAGGAGTGAGTCCCTACTATGTAAAAAAAAAAAAAATTAACTTTTTGCTTTGTATGTCTTGATGAAGGGTTATGATTAGTAAAATAAAATTTGTTTTCTTCTATCTGCGTCTGGATTTTAGTTAGCAGTTATTTACAAAACAAAAAAAAACCGCATGGTTCCACCATAAGAGTCTTGCATGCATGCTGATGCAGAAAGTGTGTTGCACGCATGGCTTCTCCGCCATTAGGCCCCTTTCACACGGGCATGATTTCCGCACGGGTGCAATACGTGAGGAGGACGCATTGCACCCGCACTGAATCCGGACCCATTCATTTCCATGGGGCTGTGTACATGAGTGGTGATTTTCCCGCATCACTTTTGCATTGCGTGAAAATCGCAGCATGTTCTATATTGTGCGTTTTTCACGCAACACAGGCCCCATCGAAGTGAATGGGGCTGCGGAAAAATCGCAAGCATCCGCAAGCAAGTGTGGATGCGGTGCGATTTTCCTGCATGGTTGCTAGGAAACGATCGGGATGGGGACCCGATCTTTATTATTTTCCCTTATAACATGGTTATAAGGGAAAATAATAGCATTCTAATTACAGAATGTTATGTAAAAAGGGGAAGAGAGGGTTAAAAATAAAAAAAAACTTTAACCCACCTCCTCCTCTTGATCACGTAGGTGACGGGATCATTCTTCGTTCTTCATTCTGCTGGGTAAAGGACCTTCCGTGACATCACTGGGTCACATGGTCCAATCAAAAGCTTCCATGATTGGACCATGTGACCCAGTGACGTTACAAAAGGTCCTTCAACTAACAGATATGAAGATAGAAGATGTTCCTTTGACCTACGAGATCAATGGCAGGAGGCGAGTTCAATTTTTTTGTATTTTTAACCCTTTATTGCCCTGCTAACATAGCATTCTGTATTTAGAATGCTATTATTTTCTCATATAACCATGTTATAAGGGAAAATAATAAAATATACAGAATACTCAACCCGAAACCAGACTTCAGTGATGAAGTCCAGCTTCGGGTCTGGGTACCAAACATGCGGATTTTTCACACACGCGTGCAAAACGCATTAAAACGCTTTGCACTCGCGCTTCCCGAAACGCCCCCGCCTCTTATCCAGACGTCAAACATGATGCCCGTGTAAAAGAGGCCTTAGAGTGTCGCACGCATGGCTTCTCCGCCATTAGAGTCTCGCACGCATGGCTTCTCTGCCATTAGAGTCTCGCACGCATGGCTTCTCCACCATTAGAGTCTTGCACGCATGGCTTCTCCGCCATCAGAGTCTCGCACGCATGGCTTCTCCGCCATCAGAGTCTCGCACGCATGGCTTCTCCGCCATCAGAGTCTCGCACGCATGGCTTCTCTGCCATCAGAGTCTCGCACGCATGGCTTCTCCGCCATCAGAGTCTTGCACGCATGGCTTCTCCTCCATCAGAGTTTCTCACGCATGGCTTCTCCGCCATCAGAGTCTTGCACGCATGGCTTCTCCGCCATCAGAGTCTCGCACGCATGGCTTCTCCACCATCAGAGTCTCGCACGCATGGCTTCTCCGCCATCAGAGTCTTACACACATGACTCCGCCATTCGAGGTTTGCCGCGTGGTCCCACCACAAGTAGGTTCCGTGTCTTTTCCTGCCTGCAGGCCTGCTCGCATGGCTTGTGGAGGTTCACACGCGTGGCGTTTGCCATTAGAGCCTCACTCGCTTATCGTTTTTCTCTAACATATTTTTTCTAGGTTGTTGGGTCTTCATTGTTTTTCTTTAAAAGCAGTCATCCCAAGCCTGCCTTTTCGGACATCACCTTCTCCCAGGTTCACACTTTCTCTCACTTACCCTCTCTAGATTCTTGGTTACTTTTTCTCTTGCCCATCCTTGCCTTATAGACCCATTCTCCCAGGAAGCTGACCCTGTGGTCTCATTTTTCACGATGTTTGTCGCTTCCCTGCTTCAAGTGTTCAGAACTCAATGCCCCGGTCGCCCCTTCCAGTCAGGGTTAAAAATAATAATAATAATTGTTGCAGATGTTTTGTATTATTTTAATTTCTCATGCTTTCTTTCAGGTCATGCGGGTGGCGAAACAAGTAGGGCCTTCCTCTCTAGCATTTCAGCCTCTGATCACAGTCTAAAGGCATACATCTCTTCAGCCAAGTCTCTTGTGTAAAAATCTTGGTCTGTTAATACGGCTAGAAATTACCAAACCGCCTGGAGCGTTTATAGCAAATTTGCACTCCTTCCCCCACGGAAGGACATCGACAGGACCTACTATATTATGGTCTCTTTAGCTTATTGCTATACTGGCCTTAGGCTCTCTTACAACACAATTTAATTGTATTTGGCCGGGGTCCAGCATTTCTTCACGGTAGAAGATCCAGTTAGTAGGTTGGTCTGGACGTCTCAAGCGATAAAACTAACCATCAGGGGCATACAGAAGAACAGTGAAGGGACTGTCTCAAGGAGACAGCCGATATCAGGGGAACTAGACAGGACTCTCTCTTCCTCCCTAGATAGTAATCCTTTTGGGCCCCATTCTAGCATAGTTATAAAGACGGCTCTTTCACACTGAATCTCCGGTCCTTCAAAACATCGCAGGTCAGTTCACCAGTGGAAGCCAAGCACTTCCAGTTGTTTTATGATTGGTACCCAGTTAAGGTTTTTCAATAGATTATTGTGGGTTCTGGGTGACTCCGCCCCGGATAGCCCACTACTTCGGTTCAAAGCCCGAGCCATCACCTCATCTCAATTCCCCATGTCTGTTACCTAGTGGCTACAACAGGCAACGACCCCCAATGCCATTTGAGATCACTGGTTCCACATTGAGGTTGCATCAGCAACGTCAAAGCATCATGTCATCAGCAAGATAGGACAGCGGCCTTTTCTTGTTTTGACCGGTGCATTTCGAACCCCCATGCAGAGAATTCTGTTGCTCCTTGCAGTTTGGCTTTGTGATTTGGTTGTACTGCCAATTAATTTCTTTCCTACACTACACGGCTCGGTTTTTGCCCCCTTATAGGCCTACCCATGGCAATGGCAAAGGGCACAACTCAGCCATTCAGTCAAGTCAACTAAGACACGTCCAGTTAGGTTAGGTTAGTCTTGGTGTTATCTCCCTAGAGTTTCCAGGCATTCGGTGGCCATAGCCATGACCACAAATATATATATATTTTATTTTTTCCCCAAAAAGTTGGGATATGTGTATGTATACATATCTAATGTATCTGTCCCCATATCAAGCAGATTTAGGTAAGTATGTTTGGGATTTTATTTTCTTTAACTTTTTAGTTAATAGTGATTTACACCTTTAGAGAATTTATTTAATTGCATAAATTGTATTATGGGATAAAAAAATTGGATTTATTAAAAAATTTTGCTTTATTTGTCTTCTGTAGCCTGCATATATTCTCACACAATGCAGGCTGCTCAGTCCTGCTCAATGTGAAATCTGAAAGACAATCTCTCTGATGGCTTAGGCCAGGTTCACATCTGCATTGTGAACTCCAGCACTCTGTTCTGGTCCTTGTATCTGGCAAAAAGAAGGCTTTTGGCTATAACAAAAATGACTACACGCAACACTTTTTGTCCAGCCAAAAGCCAACATATAGTGAGTAGGGATCCGGGGTTGCATGATAGTATCTGGCTATGCTGGATAAAGTAAACTTTGGCAGTTTATTCCTCGGCTGGTACAGACTGACAGAGTTCTCAGTGCAGATGTGAACGCGGCCTTAGCCAGTAGCCTTCTCTCTAATGTACTTACTGCTCATAAAGCTGACATCCCTTTTGATTTATGTTTATTTAAATTAGTTATAAAGATGTCAGCTTAGATTTGTATTCAGGAGAGCAGAGAGAAAAAAAATCACCACAAACATGTCCATAGCCTTTAAATCGGATAAAAGTCCTAACAGTATTATAGCTGTGTAAAAAATGTCATACATGTGTTCACTTACCCCTGGACTTAGCCATAAACAAATGCATCCCTTTGATGGAGTCACGAGATGTATTTTGAGCATGTTGGGTTAATCACCAATGATCTACTGCAAGTTTTGGAAAAAAAATATATAGCGAGCTAACGCAGGTCAAAAGTACGGTGTTAGAGGCTATGTATACCTTTGGAGGCAATTTTTTTTTTTATGATTGCGTTTTACTCATTTTTGCCTAAAAATTATTTTTTCAGTTGGCCTTTATCAAAAGTATTGAGCTGTTCTGTCACAATGGGTTAACTGTTTTTCTAGCTGTGTGACTGTTACTTTAACTTTGTGCACTGTCATCTAATAACCCTTATCTCTAAACTACTGAGAGGTCATAAATACTTATTTAAGCCTCATTCTTATCAGTAAGATAAAAACTATAATGAGTGTTTCTAATGCCAGAGAGCAGAGATAAGGAGTCTGTCTGCTCCCTAGATGATGGATAAGACAGAAGACCTAAAGGGTGCTTCTAGAGCATGTCAGCTCTGTACAGAAAAAAAGTAGCCATATTTTTAATAAAGACCGATTTAGAAAATAATTTTTAGCTCAAAATGAGTACAATGCAATAATAAAAAGAAATGCCCCCAAAGATGTACATAGCCTTTAAGCAGTATTGCAGTACTTTACAGAAGATGGATGTCCTTATCGGTGGGGAGACTTTGGGGTGTGGAGAATTTTGCCTAAACCATCACTTGGAGGAGGGAAAATACTGGTATAATCATCCAAGTGGATAACTGTTTAAGATTTTGACAAAGTCCAGGTCTAGTAACTAGAAGGGAAGATGTCTTTCCCACTGATGGTAAGCACTGATTATGGGTGATTAGAAGCGCTGAGCGAACTGAGGCAAAACTAATTGACTTTGATTTGAATTTCAGGAAAAATTTGAAGCTAAATTTCCTTGCGCTTCATGGTAACGAATCTATTTTTTCTGAAATGGCAGCAAACCCCCACCCCCTCAAAAAAACAAAAAAAAAAAAAAAAAACATACTCACATCATTCATTTGCTCGCGGAGAGGCCGTTGCGGCCATCTTGATTGAAGATACCAAGCAAAATCTGTGATGATGGCCAGCGCGATGATGTCACACATCACAGCACAAGATTTCACTCCGTGTCTTCAATCAAGATGGCCACAACGGCCTCTCCGCCAGCAAATGGATAAGGTGAGTATGTATTTTTTTTATAACCGGATTAACCCCTGAGACCTTAATTTTAATCTCAGATGCCGCGTTCAGCGATGAATGCAGCATCTGAGGGGTTTAATGACGGGGGGCATGGTGATCGCCATTCCCTGTCATTGCGTCCACTACATACAAAGGAATGCGCTTCATGACAAAGTAATTCTTTACGAATCAAATTTCCTTGTGAATCTCCTAACTTCGCTCACCACTAGAGGTTAGTGGTAGATGTAACCCTGGCTGACCGGTATTTGCTTTGCTCTGCTTTAACATATTGGTGGGCCCAGTCCAAGGTATCATGAGTGGGTTCCCCTCCTAAACTCTATTTACTGTCTTACAATGTCTACGCAAGAATTCTATCTATCAGCTGCCAGGGGGCCTGGTGCAGGTACAACATTTGGTTAGAGCAGCCTTGAACATCAGTGTACTATACTGTAATTCCCTTTAGATGACTCATACGTATGGCTGAGCTTACAAGTTGGTTAAAGGGGTTATCTCAGCCCTAAACAGGATGGTCTAAAAGATATATATTAAAACATGTCTTCTGCTTCTGAATCCACTCCGGGGGGATTTATCATGAGGGTAATATTTGAAGTCACTTTTCCTGCGTTGCTGTACTTTGTGCCAAATTTATCAAAAGGCATACATTATTTGTTAAATTTGGCTCATCTTTAAGCCTAACACTTTTGTCTAGAAATGGTGCCTCAGTTTTGTACACCAATCCCTCTACTACAGTGGCTTTGGGACTTTCCATGCAACTTTTTTTTAAAAAGTCCAAGTCAAAAATCTCAGTCAAACACTTTAAATGGCATTTATCATGTAGAGAAAGTTAATGCAAGGCACTTACTAATATATTGTCCATATTGCCTCCTTTGCTGCCTGGATTCATTTTTCCAACGTATTATACACTGCTCATCTACAGAGGTCACGGCGGCCACTGCAGAGCAGATACAAGGTGGCCAGGGCGGAAGCTATACACACACTTCCGGAGTCCAGGGGACCAGAGAGGAGGTGTGCAAGCACGACCACTGCTGATGTGTGTGATGGAAAAATGAATCCAGCCAGCAAAGGAGGCAATATGGAGAATCACAATACATTAGTAAGTGCCTTGTATTAACCTTCTCTTCACGATAAGTGCCATTTGCTGAAGTGAGACAACCCTTTAATGTTTACTTGCTATTTATCTCATTAAATAATTCATTTGGAGTACTTGAAGCTTATATCGACATTCTCCTATTATTCTCCTATTATTGCACTTATTGTTATGTATTCATTATATGATTTGTAAATCCATGTATGTTTCTAAGCTAACAAATATCTCCAAAACTGAATATGACATTTCAACACTAAAGTAGCTGTGATCTTGAAAGCATTTTCATGCACTTATCTCCTCCTCACCCTGATCTCAGAAACCACAAGCTTTCATCACAGGAAACAGATAAATGCAAAAAGCCAGCTTCTAACTGCAAACTGGTTAAAAATCGTAAAATAAAAGAAACAGAGAAGGCTTGACTTGTAAATGACCAAACCGAGAGTTGGTTACTGTGGTTACCCCTAACAGAAACGTCTTAAACCTCACACAGGGTTCTCCGTTCTGACCTTAGTCTCCTTAGCTACGGTTTATTTTTGTACAAATAAACCAGTTTCGTTCACAGTCAGTACATGGTCGAGCGCGGTCCTCTCTAACCATTTATCATGTAGTGTGGAAAGCCAGATGCTATCAGGGTATTTCCTATATGTTAAACTACGAAAGAGAAGAAAAAGCTCCTCTTTGTGAAGGGGGCTGACAACTTTCTATATCTTAACCACACACACAATATTTTACCAGACAGTTAATAAACAAGTTTTAAAGTGTGATAGAACAATCGAGCCTAGGACCTCACCGCGGGGCCATCATACCTCTCAATAGTGCCCATAACTATACAGTAATTCCCTTTATGATGATATATATAAGGTACCCCAGAGTGGGTACTACCATTCCTACAACCTGCTACTGTCTCTAATGCCTAACCGATGTGTGACACCTCTATGCCTTTTGTTTCCAGGTCTCTTCAGAAAGGTCTATGCAACTGTTATTTATTGGGTTTCATGCAGTGTATCTGGTTTTCCAGCAGGTGGTAGTGTATCTGGCAGTGAGCTATAGTTAGATTGGAACTAACCATTCCATTCTCTACCCCTCCAAAGGGAGGGGTGTCTTGCCTGTTCAGAGTAAGTTGAGTCTGAGTTTTGGTCCTAGCCAGAGGCCAGAGCCAAGAAGCCCGACAGAGAGCACAGTAGGCAATCTGCAGACAGAGTCAACTCAGCCCAAACCCAGGGGTTGTAAGAGCTGCAACTGAGACCCGACAGTCGATCAGAAGCCCCCCGGGCACTCAGCCTGCAATCAGTGGCATGTAGCCCAGATAGAAGAGGCCCCTTACAAGACACCAGACGAGAGCGCATTCAGCACTGGAGTAATAGAGGAAAGAACCCAGTTCACCTGCCAGTATGCCCTTAAACCTGCTGGAGCCAAGAGCTACTGTGATTCTGTATGAGCTGCAGGGGCGTAACTATAGGGGAAGCAGGGGAAGCGGCTGTTTTGGGGCCCAGACCCAGAAGGGGCCCATCCAAGAATAGGAGGAGAAGTACTAAAAGATTTTGTCAGGGCCCCCTCAACAGTATTACACAATGCAATTATGTACAGTGGCAGTATAGACAGTGTAGAAAGTGGATGGAACAGCTGCCGGGCCTGGTGTGAGAGAGCGATCTTTACTAGCCACAGGAAAGGGGGCGGCATGAAAGGAAGGGGTTGTGAAAAAATTACTGGGGGAGGGGGACCCATTCAAAAATTTGCTGTGGGGCCCAGTCATTTCTAGTTACTCCACTGATGAGCTGCTACCCTTTTATGGCAGTATTGAGTAAATCAACTCAACTTGCATCAGAGTCTGGACCTTACTCATTTTAGTTCCTACCAATTATGAACTTTCTGTGTAGCCACTACGCGACTTGCCCTCGAAGTGCCAGATCCAGGTAGGAGCACCGTGACGCCTCTCATAGCCATACCACTACTTGGCATTCTAAGCATAGAACCAGTGGAGCCTCTGGGGATAGGTTCTGTATATTTATATTGTAGGGATCTCTCTCTGCTTGGGGTGGCGCTGACAGACTTCTCATCAAACAGACAGTTTTCAAGCTCAAACATTGATTTATTTTTCACACAGCACATCAAACTTCCAAGTTTGGTATCACTTGACATGATGAACACAGTTCCAGTGTTACACCACAAAATAAAAAAAAAACCTTGCCCGTCTAGGCTCTCACTAATACAGCACTTGCCTAGCTCACCTATAGGTCACTGTTCACATTGGGAATTCCGGCTTCACACAGCTATATGGTCTAGCAGCCTCCTAGCTGTGACCAATATGACATATTGGGATCTTGGTCCACCAGTCTTCCTAAATGTGACCAACAGTCCTCCTAACTCTGGCCACCTGACGCTCCTCTTCTCCAGACATCACCGGGCCCCCTCAAACTCAGGCTTTACTCAGCCTTGTAACCCCCCAACCCTCCTGGCTGGGACCAAACAGAGCCTCTGCAAGCTTCCTTCTCAATTTCCAAGTCCTCCTAAGGCTGCATGCACACGACAGTGCCGTGTATTGCAGTCCGTAAATTACGGATCAGCAAAACACAGATGCTGGCTGTGTGCATTCCGCAATTTACGGAACGGCCCGCCCATTATAGAAATGCCTATTCTTGTCCGCAAAATGGACAAGAATAGGGCATGTTCTATTTTTTTGAGAGGCCACAGATGCGGACAGCACATGGAGTGTTGTCTGCATCTTTTGCTGCCCCATTGAAGTGAATAGGTCTGCATCCGAGCCGCAAAAAATGTGGCTTGGATGCAGAACCAAACAATGGCCGTGTACATGAGGCCTAACTGACAAACTGAGGTCTGCTTTATCCTAGCTGGCCTCAGCTGAGGTTTTCTCAGGCCATGGGAATACTTGTAGTGGACTATGGGTGTGGACTGAGAGACTCCTACTGCCAACCTGTCTCCTGGTCTAGAGAAATTCAGCCCATATAACTTAATGGGGTATTCCTATCACAGACAATGGGGGCATATCGCTAGGATCAGCACCTAGAATGAGAACGGAGCGGGGAAATGAACGCAGGCGCACTGCTCATGCGCAGCCGCCCGTAATTTATTCCTATGGGCGCTGGCTTGGCTATTTTCGTCTGCCCCATAGAAATGAATGGGAGCAGGGGTCACACGTGCGCAGTGCGCTCCCATTTACTTCTATGGGAGCAGTGGGGAGCAGCGTTCGGTGGTGGACGGACCCCGGGAAATTCGGGGTCCTCCAGCCACAGCTCTCCCCGCTACATTTTCGTTGTAGGATATGCCCCCATTGCCATCTCCGGGACCCGCACCTATCAGGCAATGAGGGCATATCCTAGCGATATGCCCCCATTGTCTGTGATGGGAATACCCCTTTGACAAACGATCTCCAGAAAGCTATGCCTTACTGAAGCAAAACACATCTCTGGATTTCTGCTACCTCACCCAACTAAACTGGAAACTGGGTTAGATATACACCCCCTCCACCCCTCTATCGTACACGTCACCACATAACCCCACCCCCCCCTCTCTTCTTCAGGCACATCACACCATGCCCTCTAGAAGGTGGGGCCAGTATCACACTTTTCCCTTTGTTCTGCCACACCCTGTTTGTCACAACTCCCCCGCCCACTCAATGGCTAAACCTACTTGCTTCGTATACTCACTGGCTGTTTTTGGTGCAGTAACAGTGCCTGTCCTATTTCCATGGTGGGAATTGGTTGCGACAGTCTCAATCTCATCCTGCATGACCACCAATGTTTCCCAGTCCCTCTAGGACTCATTCAGAGACATGTCCTGAACCTGCTCGGGCTTCCCCACAACCTCCAGAATAAGGCTACATGCACATGACTGTGTGTGCTTTGCGGTCCGTAAATTGCGGATCCGCTAAAAAAAACGGATGACATCCATATGCCATCCGTTGTTTTTTTTTTGCAGATCCATTATAACAATGCCTAAAACGGACAAGAATAGGACATGTTCTATTTTTTTGCGGGGCTACGGAACGGACATACTGATGTGGACAGCACGCGCTGTGCTGTCTGCATTTTTTGCGGACCCATTGAAATGAATGGGTCCGCATCCTATCCGCAAAATAAATGGAACGGACGCAGATACAATAAACATTTGTGTGCATGTAGCCTAAGGGGAAATGACGGCTTAACATTACCTCATGCATGAACCTATTTGCAACACCTAGTTAATAAGGCCCTATTCACACGTCCGCAATGTCGTCCGCATGTATTCCGCAATTCTGCAGGATACATGCGGACCCATTGACTGTGAATGGGCACAGAACGATGCGGAGAGCACACACTGTGCTCTCCGCATCAGTTTTTGTGGAGCGCGCCGCCGATCTTACGGCCGCAGCTCCGCAAAAAAGTAGAGCATGTCCTATTCTTGCCCGCAATTGCGGACAAGAATAGACATTTCTATGGGGCTGCCGGCCGGGTGTGTTTATGGATCCGCAATTTGCGGATTCATAAACACAACGGACGTGTGAATAAGGCCTAAGTCCTAGTTCCCACTGGAGTCTCAAACTCAGTGAGAGCCACAGGATAGACTCTGCTATCTCGATGAATGTCCAGCACGCTCGTGTGATTGTTTGTCCAACACATAGTCCGCAGCTTCCAAGATGGCATGTACCAGGCTCACCTGGCTCCCTGCGTCCAACAACTCTTTAACTGGATTGCCATTAACTACAATGTCACACATTTTTGAGCAGTCTCTAGTCCCGGTGTCTTAACACCTAACGGCACGGCATATAGCGAATGCTGCCGGCTCACACCACAGTTCATGGCTTCTGAGGCACCAGGGCACTGGTCAGCATCATGACCAACCTTCAGAGCCTTGCTTTCCATCACGTTTTCTGCCACACACACAATAGCAGGAACGCTCTTAGGCCTCATGCACACGAATGTTTTTTTTGCGGGTGTACGGGCCGTTTTTATGAGTTCCGTATACGGTCCGTATGCGGAACCATTCATTTCAATGGGTCCGCAAAAGAACGGAAGTGTTTCCGTGTGCATTCCGTTTCCGTATTTCCGTTTTTTCTGTTCCGTGCAAAGATAGAACATGTCCTATTATTGCCTGCAAATCACGGTCTGTGGCTCCATTCAAGTCAATGGCTCCGCAAAAAAAACTGAACGCATAAGGAAATGCATCCGTATGTCTTCCGTATCCGTTCCGTTTTTGCGGAACCATCTATTGAAAATTTTAAGCCCAGCCCAATTTTTTCTATGTAATTACTGTATACTGTATATGCCATACGGAAAAACGTAACCGAAACGGAAACACAACGGATCAAAAAAACAGAGCAACGGATTCGTAAAAAACGGACTGCAAAACCATACGGTCGTGTGCAATCAGCCTTACTGACAGACGTCACGGATTCGGCACTACCGGGAGGTGCTATATTAACATCTTCACAGAGGTCATCATCCTTCTCCTGGATCTTAGGAACCTCCAGCCCTTGGTTCCTGGTCAAACAATCACATACAGGCTCCTCTGTGCAGCAGTTGCCATGGGAAACGCCTTCGCCTCGAATCCAGTCTTCTTTCTCAGGCCTATGACTCACATGCTCTGCTGAAGACTTTTAGGCCCTATTCACACATCCGCAATGTAGTCCGCATGTATTCCGCAATTTTGCGGAATACATGCGGACCCATTGACTGTGAATGGGGCCGGGAAAGATGCGGAGAGCACACACTGTGCTCTCCGCATCCGATTTTGCGGAGCGCGCCGCCGATTTTCCGGTCCGCGGCTCCGCAAAAAAAATAGAGCATGTCCTATTCTTGTCCGCAATTGCGGACAAGAAGAGGCATTTTCTATGGAGTCCGGGCAATGTGCGGTCCGCATAAATGCGGAATGCACATTGCCGATGTGTCCGTGTTTTGCGGATCCGCGGCTCCGTGGATCCGCAAAACACAACGGATGTGTGAATAAGGCCTAACTCGGATTCTCCATCAGCACATTCTGAAGCACTTTCTTCGTTCCATAATTGCCACAAAAAAAAGGGAAGTCTCTGCCCAGCACAAATTCTACCTCCAGGGTCTCACATTTCAAAAGCCCCCACTGTACAGAGCCATAGTCTGTTACAAAAGTCAGAGACACAGTGTTAGGGTACTTTCACACTAGCGTTTTTCTTTTCCGGCATTGAGTTCTGTCCTAGGGGCTCAATACCGGGAAATAAAACGCTTCAGTTTTCTCCTAATGCATTGTGAATGGAGAGAAATATGTTCAGGATGCATAAGGATGTCTTCAGTTCAGTCACTGTATGGCGTTTGGCCGGAGATAATACCGCTATGGTTTTATCTCCGTCCAAAATGCCGGAACACTTGCCGTTATGCCGGATCTGGCATTAATTCCCATAGGAATGTATTAGCGCCCGATCCAGCATTAAAAATACTGCATTGCTGGATCTGTTCTTCCGGTCTGCGCATGCGCAGAACTCTAAAAATGTGAAAAAATATATAACCGATCCGTTTCTCCGGATGACAAACGGAGAGAAGGATCCGTTCTTGCAGTGCATTTGTGAGGCTGATCCGGATCCGTCTACAAATGCTTTCTGTTTGCATACAGATTGACGGATCCGGCAGGCAGTTCCGGCGACGGAACTGCTTGCCTGATTCCTCTGCCGCAAGTGTGAAAGTAGCCTTAGCCGCCTCTGGCCTCTTCAGGAAGTCCAGTACGTCTGTCAGAACCCGAGGTACTTGTTGGCGTGCTTCTAGAGTGACCACCAGCAGGATCACCAACTCGCAGGACCTTTCACTCATCTGATCTTCTGATCAAACGATCATCCATTGCACAGTCCTCCAGGAACTGTCCAAATTGCATGATATTACGAACAGTCTGCAAAATATCCATCCAGATGGAGTGTTCATTTTAGGGTGGGTTCACACTAGCGTTATGGTTTCTGTTATGGCCTTCCGTTATAACGTGGTTATTAAGGAACATAACAGAATCCATAAAACGGAGGACGGATCTGTTCTGGCGCCCATAGACTTATATTATGACGGAATGCAAAACGGAAGCCTTTAAAAGGCATTCCGTTTGCTTTCTGTCATAATACAAGTCTATGGAAAAGCATAACGGATCTGTCTGGTTCCCGTTATGCAAGACGGAAAACAAAGTCCTGTCGACAGGACTTTGTTTTCCGTCTTGCATAACGGGACCTTTTAAAGGCTTCCGTTTTGCATTCTGTCTGGGCATTCCATTATTTTCCGTTATAACCATGTTATAACGGAAAGTAATAACGGAATCCCTAACGCTAGTGTGAACCCACTTTTAGCGGGGGATTTTAACCAAGCCAATCTCAAAACTGTGCTCCCCAAATTTTACCAGTTTGTTAAATTCTCAACTAGGGGGAAAAATACATTGGACCGTGTTTATTGCAACATAGCAAATGCTTATACAGCATCACCTGCCCCCATCTTGGCAGGAAGGATCACATTTCTTTGTTTTTGGCTCCAGCATACAAACCTCTTATCACCAGGATTAGGCCTAATGCGCAAACAATCAGAGTGTGGCCTGAGGGAGCCACAATGAGACCACAGGATTGTTTTGAGGACACATATTGGGATTTGTTTCATCAGGCAGCTACAAAGGAAAATCACACAGACTAAGGCCCTAGTCACACGTCCGCAATGTAGTCCGCATGTATTCCGCAATTTTGCGGAATACATGCGGACTCATTGACTGTGAATGGGGCCGGGAACGATGCGGAGAGCACACACTGTGCTCTCCGCATCCGATTTTGCGGAGCGCGCCGTCGATCTTCCGGTCCGTGGCTCCGCAAAAAAAATAGAGCACGTCCTATTCTTGTCCGCAATTGCGGACAAGAAGAGGCATTTTCTATGGAGTTCGGGCAATGTGCGGTCCGCAAAAATGCGGAATGCACATTGCCGGTGTGTCCGTGTTTTGCGGATCCGCGGCTTTGTGGATCCGCAAAACACTTGCGGACGTGTGAATGCAGCCTAAGGCTGTATGCACACGACAGTTGTTTTTTGCTGTCCGCAAATCGCGGATCCGTCTTCATTTTTTTTTCACATCCACATCCGTTCCGTGTGTCCGCAAATTTTGGAGGTTGTGTTTCCGTGTGTCTTCCGTTTTTTTTTTGCGGATCCGCAAAAAAAACTGAAGGCTTGAAACAGTTTCTTAAAGTACCTGCACAAGTGCCCTGGTTTGCAAGCAACCATCCGCAAAAAAAACGGATGCGGATGGAAAAACGGAAGGCTTCAGTGTGGCTTCCGTTTTTTTTGTGGACCCATTGACTTCTATGGGTCCGCAAACCGTTTTTTGCGGACAAGAATAGGACATGCCATATTTTTTTTGCGGACGTGAAATGCAGAATACGGACGCGGACAGGAAAGGGAAGAGGCATCAGTTTTTTTTGCGGATCCATAGAAATGAATGGGATCCGCAAAAAAAACGGAACGGAAGCCGAGAAAAAACGCTGTCGTGTGCATATAGCCTAAGGCTGGGTTCAGACTTGCACGTATTTGCGACGCGCGTAAAACACGCGTTTCTGTCACGCGTTTTACATCGCATTTTTGGAAAAAGAAAACGCGCGTCGTACGCGCTTTCGTGTGATTGACTACTGTGGTGTCAATCACCATACACGCGACAAAACGCCCCAAAGAAGCTCAAGAACTTTTTTGAGCGTAGGGCGTTTTTTAGCGCGTTCAAACGCGCTGTAAAACGCTCAAGTGAGAACCAGGGCCATAGGGAAGCATTGGTTTTCATGTGTTGAGCGTTTTACAGCGCGTTTAAACGCGCTGTAAAACGCGCAAGTCTGAACCCAGCCTTACCCTAAGTTCACACCTGAGCGTTTTACAGCGCGTTCAAACGCGCTGTAAAACGCTCAACACATGAAAACCAATGCTTTTCTATGGCCCTGGTTCTCACTTGAGCGTTTTACAGCGCGTTTGAACGCGCTGTAAAACGCCCGACGCATAAACAAGTACTTGAGCTTTTTTGGGGGCGTTTGTCGCGCGTTTTGTGATTGACACCACAGTAGTCAATCACAAGAACGCACGTACGAACGCGCGTTTCTTATTTGCAAAAACGCACTGAAATACGCGCGACAAAAACGCGCGTTTTAAGAACGCTCAGGTCTGAACCCAGGGTAAGGCCTCTTTAACACTTGCGTTCTGAGGATCTGGCAGGCACTTCCGTCCCGCCGGATCCGTCAGAAAGCAAGTCACCTGAAAGCATTAGAAGACTGATCAGGATCCTGATCAGTCTTCGAAATGCTTTCAGGTTACTATGGCAGCCAGGACGCTATTAAAGTACTTACAGTCCGTGCGGCTCCGGGGGCGCTCCAGAATGACGTCAGATCCATGCGTGTAGGGCGCCCTGACGTCACTCTGGATCGCCCCGGGAGCCGCACGGATGGTAAGTATACTGCTCCCCCGCTCCCCACTACACTTTACCATGGCAACCAGGACTTTAGCATCCTGGCTGCCATGGTAACCATTGAGAAAAAGCTAAACGTCGGATCCGGCGATGCGCCAAAACGACGTTTAGCTTAAGGCCGGATCCGGATTAATGCCTTTCAATGGGCATTAATTCCGGATCCGGCCTTGCGGCAAGTGTTCCGGATTTTTGGAGGGAGCAAAAAGGGCCGCATGCTGCGGTATTTGCTGCGTCCAAAAAACGTTCCGGTCCTGAACTGAAGACATCCTGATGCATCCTGAACGGATTTCTCTCCATTCAGAATGCATGAGGATGATCCTGATCAGGATTTTTCCGGCATAGAGCGCCGAGGATGGAACTCTATGCCGGAAAAGAAAAACGGCAGTGTGAAAGGACCCTTAGACCTCATGCACACAAACGTATTTTCTTTCCGTGCCCGTTCTGTTTTTTTTGCGGACCATATGCTTAACCATTTATTTCAATGGGTCCGCAAAAAAACGGAAGGTACTCCGTGTGCATTCCGTTTCCATATGTCCGTTTTTACGTTCCGCAAAACAATAGAGCATGTCCTATTTTTTTCTAGGACAAGGATAGGCATTATTACAATGGATCCGCAAAAATTACGGATCTGCAGAAAAACGGATGCCATACGGAACGTCATCCATATTTTTTGCAGATCTGCAATTTGCGGACTGCAAAACACATACGGTCGTGTGCATGAGGCCTTAAACATATATGCCTTCTCTGTCCTATCCTATATTAAATTTTGTATGGACAATGTCACTGATACCAAAATCATTTGGACCTTCCCAAATAGGAAACCATGGATAAACACTGGAACCTATCAGCTACACTATAATACAATGTAACCTACACTGACTATCTCTCCCTAACTATCTGAATTAGGCCTCATGCACACGACCGTAGGTGTTTTGCGGTCCGCAATCCACGGATCCGCAAAACACGGAAGCTGTGCGCGAGGCTTTACCGGTATATATCTAAGTTAGGCCCCTTTCACATCAGTGTTTTTGCTTTCCGTCCTAGAGTTCCATCCTCTAGGACGGAAAGATACTGATCAGGATTTATCCTAATGCATTATGAATGGAGAGAAATCCGTTCAGGATGCATCAGGATGTCTTCCGTTCAGTATGTGAACATTTTTGGGACGTTGACAAAACCGCAGCATGCTGCGGATTTGTCTCCGTCCAAAAATCCGGAAGACATGCCGCAAGAACGGATCCCGAATTATTGCCCATTGAAAAGAATTAATCCGGATCCGACTTTAAGCTAAACGTCGTTTCGGCGCAAGAATGGTAACCATGGCAGCCAGGACGCTACTAAAGTCCCGGCTGCCATGGAAAAGCAGCGGGGAGCCGGGGGAGAAGCTATTTACCTTCCGTGCGGCGGCCGGGGCGCTCCTCAATGACGTCACCGGGTCCCTGCGTCGCATGGTTCACATAGCTATGCTATGTGTGCAATGCGCCGTATGGATCGTACGGCTCATTGTTCTCATAGCATAGCTATCTGATCCATGCGACGCAGGGACCCGGTGATGTCATTGAGGAGCGCCCCGGCCGCCGCACGGAAGGTAAGTAGCTTCTCCCCCGGCTCCCTGCTTCTTTTCCATGGCAGCCGGGACTTTAGTAGCGTCCTGGCTGCCAGGGTTACCTGAAAGCATATTGAAGACTGATCAGTCTACAATATGCTTTCAGTTGTCTTGCCTTGTGACGGATCCGGCGGGCATTTCTGGCGACAGAAGTGCACGCCGGATCCTCACAACGCAAATGTAAAAAAGGCCTTAACTGTCTAATGTATATACAGCAAAGCACAGCAATGACACTGCTCTCTCTCTCAGAACTGTAATAAACTGCAGAAAATGGCTGCTAGGGAGGTTCTTATATAGTTAGGGGTAGGTAACTTTCCTATTGGTTGCTAGGGATGTTGCTAAGCTCAGACAAAGACATTGCAGCCTTCTCATTGGCCCACAAGCAAGAGGGAGGTTACTGATGAAAAAAAAAAGTAAAATATTCGAAATTACGAATATTCTCGATAAATATTCACGAATCAAATATTCGCGCCTGACACACGTGCTGATGTTAGTCATTTATTTTCTGTCACTGTTTCAGGGCAGTGTGGGTGCAATCTAGTCCCAAATAACTTGTGCTGGGGTGGTGGGTGACTTTACTGTAAATGGCAGGTAATGGACAGAAAATCACCTGAAAGGCACACAAGGCACTTTATAGTATAAAACATAAAATGAGAACAGTCTCAACAATATCTATGAGATCTCTTTCATACCTTACAGTCTAAAAGCTTAGGGGGTCATTTACAAACCAGAAATACGCCTATATTTGGCGTATTTCTGGCACATATTGCGGCACAATGGTCATTTGCAACGTAATATTTCCCCTGTTCATGCCAGATCTAAAAATGTGGACAGGGAAAGGCATTTTCTATGCCTGGTTTAGGTGTAGAAAATGTTCTAAATGTTAGGCTACATGCACACGACCGTTGGTGCTTTGCAGTCCGCAAACCGCGGATCCGCAAAACACGGAAGCTGCTCCGCGTTCCGTTCCGCAATTTGCGGAACGGAATGCGGCCCATTATAGAAATGCCTATTCTTGTCCGCAAAATGGACAAGAATAGGACATGCTCTATTTTTTTTTGCGGGGGCACGGAACGGAGCAACGGATGCGGACAGCACACGGAGTGCTGTCCGCATCTTTTGCGGCCTCATTGAAGTGAAAGGGTCCGCGCTCGAGCCGCAAAATGGGTCCGCGCCCGGATGCGGACCACAACAACGGCCGTGTGCATGAGGCCTAAGACAGATAGTAAGCTGTCTTACATTTAGGAGCGCCCGGCCTCTACATAACTTCGGCGGATCCAGCGCCAACTATAGGGGAAATTAAGAGCGGCATCTTTAGATTTCAATGTTACATTTTATTTTTTAAGTATCTCTCCTAATTCCTCTTCCACTAAGGAGTTCCTATTCTCCAGATATTTTTTACACTCAGTTTCTGAATATCATACTGGACAGATTTTAATCTTTGAAATTCTGGTTTATACACTATAGATCATTTATCAAACTGGTGTAAAGTAGAACTGGCTTAGTTGCCCATAGCAACCAATTAGATTCCACCTTTCATTTTGGACAACTCCCTTGGAAAATGAAAGGAGGAATGTGATTGGTTGCTATGGGCAACTAAGCCATTTCTACTTTATATCAGATTGATACATGACCTCCATAGTGTATAAACCCCTATGTGTATGCCATCATTTGCACTAAAGGGTTTTTTCTAGAGTAAAATATTGATAATCTGTCCTTAGGATAGGTCATCAGTATCTGATTGGTATCTCGATCAGCTGTTTGAAGAGGTTTCAGCACTTAGGTTAAGGCCCCATGCACACGACCGTTGTTTGTTTCCGCGTCCGTTCCGTTTTTTTTCACGGATAGGATGCTTCCCCATTCATTTCAATGGGTCCGTCAAAAAATGCGGATGGTCAACCGTTTTTGTTCCGCTTCCGTGATCCGTGTTTTCCTTCCGTCAAAAAAATAGTGCATGTCCTATTTATTTCACGTCCGCGGACAAGGATAGGCATTTTTACAATGGATCTGCCATAAAAATCGGATCCGTCAAAAAAAACGGTCCGTCATCCGTTTTTTTTGACGGACGCAAAATTTCAAGGAGGAGTGGACGCGGAGGCAGGCAACGGTCGTGTGCATGTAGCCTAACACCTCTGATTCTTCGTAGGCCAGGAACATCACATTCATGAGTCAAATGGCCTATGTGCAGCTCAGTCCAATCCTAACGAATGAGCCTGGGGTGCAATACCAAGCACAACCACCGTACCGTATACAGCGCTGTGCTTGGTATGCTGTGAGGAAGCTTCGGCGCTCACCAGAGCGGCCAGGCCTATTCAAACAGCTGATAGGTGGGAGCAGGACGCTCACTGTCTTGAAGATAGGTCATTAATATTGTACTCTTGTAACTTTTTGTTACTGCTTTAGCACTCATTTTATCATTAACTTGTAAAATGTTTGTTTCTTCTGTTGAAAATTGAAACCTCAGTGGCCAGATGAGGTCCAGGAAAAGCCGGATCTGATGATCGAGCAGAGACTTGTGTACATGTCCTACTAGAAACAAATGTATAACAGTGAATATAAGATGTAGGTTTGTAAAGTGTAATACCTATGATGTGCAAAAATGATCAAAACCACAGATTGTTTCCATGGTTAAAAATACACAAACAGCCTCCTCCCTCGTGTATGAAGTCACATGGACTTCTTCCCTTTCTGTAAAGAAAAAGAAAGCTTGAGACCATACATTTCTAGCAGCAGGAAGGGTAGGGTCACATCTAAAGAAATATCTGTCAAGCCTGGTCCTAAGTCACACTCCTGTGATAACTGTTTATTAGTTGTTCGTTCGACTGACCGATATCTACCCTGATCCTCTGGCAGTGACTTATCCTGAGCACAAAAGGATTCTGCAGTTGAAATCCACCGTGCCCGATCCTTATCTTCTCCGACATCTGTGATCGGAGAGAATCAGGAGGTTGAACTCACCAATAAATCTAAGGCTGTTTTCACACTAGCGGCAGGGGAGTCCGTCAGGCTGTTCCGGCGGGAGAACAGCCTTCGGATCCGTCCTGCCGCTAGTTCACGTGTGCCCCCGGACTGCCGCTCCATCCCCATTGACTATAATGGGGGTGGAGTTCCGGCAGCAGCACGGCAGCGCACT
This sequence comes from Bufotes viridis, assembly GCA_033119425.1. Classification (NCBI taxonomy): domain Eukaryota; kingdom Metazoa; phylum Chordata; class Amphibia; order Anura; family Bufonidae; genus Bufotes; species Bufotes viridis. The sequence continues at coordinate 458,572,845 of CM065590.1, forward strand.
GCGAGAGGCCGTCGGGCTAAAAGTACACGACATGCAGTACTTTTAGTCCGGATGCCTCTCGTCGTGCTGCCGCCGGAACTCCGCCCCCGCTCCCATTATAGTCAATGGGGACGGAGCGGCAGTCCAGGGGCACACGTGAACTAGCGGCAGGACGGATCCGACAAGCTGTTCACCTACTGGAACAGCCTGACAGACTCCCCTGCCGCTGGTGTGAAAATAGCCTTATGTGTATGGCCAGCATTAAGTGAGTGTTAATTGTCTGGTAGTTAAAACACCACCCACCAACAAGACTTAGGCCTCATGCACACGACCGTATGTGTTTGTGCAATTTGCGGAACGGAACGCGGCCCATTGTACAAATGCCTATTCTTATCCGCAAACGGACAAGAATAGCACATGCTCTATTTTTTTTGCGGGGCCACGGAACGGAGTGCTGTCCGCATCTTTTGCGGCCCCATTGAAGTGAATAGGTCCGCACCCGAGCCGCAAAATATGCTTTATCTTGTATTTACAGAATAGGGAATTCTAATCACCCACTAATCACTATGACAGGCGTCTGCTACCCCTCCATTTAACTGTATGGCACTGCCAGAGATAGTACAGTGGTGGGCTACCTCCTGCAGTCCCACAGACCAGAATAAACTCACAGCCCACATTCAAATGGCACACCCCCTTCTTGGACTCTCCCCACACTTGCAAAACTAATTAATACTTCTTCGGCCCATTGTAGTGTGGTGAAATTCACTTGGAGTAACGATTAGCCACAACAATAGCAGATAAACAAGAGTGACATGATATTCTCATGGGATGCCGATGGGTTTCCATAGCAGCCGAGCGCCTTACAAGGGCCCGCAGATCTGACATCTTTGTACACCTTTTAGTCAATATCATTCCATAATTGATACTGAAGCAGCCATGACTATAAAACTAGTGTGTTATTAAATCTGCACAGTGAACACTAAAATAAACCCTAAAAATGAAGTCAATGATCATGGTACCAATAGTACAAATGGTTCCAGACCAGGCTACCCCTTTTAGGGCGGGCGTCGTGTATATGTAGGTAGGGCTTGACAGCTTCCCGTCCTACACGTTGCAGGGTCCTCTAGGGATAGACATCCGAACAAGCCGTACTACCATTATACAGATGCCCGGACCCCATCAACTTATGTGTGCACCACCCAACATCTAATTCTGGAACCACTCTTCCCTGTCCAGTACCGGATCTACAGCATCATCTACTTCAGGATCTGTACAAAGAAAACCAATACCAATACGAACCCTCATGCCTGAACTAAAGTTAGCTAAGGCAATGCAAGTATGAGGGTTCATGGAACAAAAAATATATGTATACATATCAAGAGTGTACGCTCTCAAAGTGAATACACAACCTACAGAGAAACTAGAGCTCACTCATATAGTTATAAAAAATTGTAGTTTATTGAAATATCAAAAATCCTTACATTTTTTTAATCACATGATATGTTAACAAACGACATTGTAATTTAAAAACAAGGTGAACAGAGAAAAGAAAACGCCACCCTGGTGGGACACGGGCTGCACTCACAAATATAGAAAGTGCAATGGTTTTGAGTAGAGTTGAGCGAACTTCTGTTTTAAGTTCGGCTTCCAAAGTTCGGGTTATCGAAGCATCCCGTTATGGATTCCGCTACCACGGACCATAACGGCATTTGGAATCCATAAGGGGATTCTTCAATGAACCCGAACCTCGGACAACACGGAGGACCTGGTAAGGTAATGTTTGTGGTGTAATACGTGATTTGGAGGTGACAGGTTCCCTTTAATTAATTTCAGCTAGCTACAATCCAGAACTGCATCCCGAACACGTCAGAACTGCGCTGTGCGCTAGCACCCTTAACTGTAACACATTAAAAAGCCCTCGCCTCAAGGTCCAAAATAGCTGCGCCTGGCAATCTGTGTCCTAAACAGGGGTAGATTGGCCATAGACCTTAGAGGGAAATTTCCCAGTGCGCCAATGCCCCAGTGGGCTGCCCAAGCCCTTTTCTGTGCCGCTGGCCTGGAACATAATGAGCTCTCAGGGGTGATTAACGCTGTGAGAATCAGAGATTCATGTACCCCACCAGAAACCACACATGCCCTCCTGAATTCACCTGCTGTGGCCCTCACCTCACCTCCTAAACCCCTGTGCTCCATATCTTAATCAGGGACAACCGGAGGAGGACAGAAAACGGCATCCAGTGATGGACACAACAGAAGGACGGCTTTTGGGGCAATATATTGTGCTGCTCTGTGGTATATGGTTATGTTGGTACAGTATTTTGTGCTATTGCCACCATTTGTGCTGCCCCGCCTTCTGTCAATTTAGACTCTCCTACAACATGGGGCCATTTTTAGTTTTTTTCCAGAGCCACTTTAAGTTCCCGGTCCGCCCCTGGTCCTAAATGCAATGTCTGGCAATCTGTGCACTAACATATGTGCTATGCCCAGTTTGCTAAAGTCTGCCCTTATTTGTGGAGCATAAACATAGACTACTGCCAACTGATATGTAAGCCAGAGAACGTTCCAAACATAAGGTGGGGCAAAGAAACCTCTGGTGTGGCCCAGAAAGGACTAAATCATTAGCACATAATAAAGCAACCCAATCTCCCCTTGATCTGATCCATACTCTCCTATACGCTACACTTCACTAGACCCAGAGGTTCTTTGGCTCTATTGTGTCAATGCCTCATTCACATGTCAGTGTTCAGTCAGTGATTTCCATCAGTGATTTTGAGCCCAAACCAGGTGTGGCTCTAAACACAGAACAGGAGCAGATCTTTCCCTTACACTGGGTTCACACTTGAGCGTATTTGATACGCGTGTTTTATGCGTGTTTTTGTCGTGCGTATTACAGCGCGGTTTTGGAAATAGGAAACGCGCGTTCGTGTGATTGACCACTCTGGCGTCTATCACAATATGCGCGACAAAACGCCCCAAAGAAGCTCCTGTACTTCTTTGGGAGTAGGGCGATTTACAGCGAGTTCGTACATGCGGACGACATTGAGGACGTGTGAATAGGGCCTAAGGCTTCAAGAATAGGAAAAGAAGGCCATTAAACGCCATTTGTCATAAAGACAGCCCCTGTCTTTCAGAAAGTGCACAAGCAGCTCCAGTTTTGGCGGACTCAAGTTGTTTTGGTACTACATGGATGGTCATTCATCTGAATAGCCCCCACGCTTCTACATCAGCCGCTGCAGATCCCGGTCTGACCATGGTCAGGGTGCTGAGAGCAGGACAAACAGGATTTCTGGGTTGGTACAAACCACATAGATAGAGGAGAGCAAAACTACCAAAAATGAGCACTGGCAGCAGAATAAATAGGCATGAACACTCAGTGAAAGACATAGTAAAACACTTACCATAGTAAATGTATATGTAGGTGGGCAGGGATGTGGCGGCTGGAGCATTTAGCTGTCTTCGGCGTTCAATAGACGGATGGGGATGAGCGATCACTAGAGGGTGATCAGCAGATAGCTTTTTAGACAGCATGGTCTGCTGTTCAGAAATGATGCTTTCGTTGACCGCTCCGGGAATGCTTCACCTGATGAACGAGCTCCTTGGCTAGACAGCATCTTTACACAGGGCAATTATCAGGAACGAGCATTCCTCGTAAATAATACTCCTTCCCGATAACTGCCCTGATCATTGGCCCTTGTAGAGGGGATTTAGGAGCTCGGAGTTGTTGTAGTGACATTGCTACTATGCAATACACTGGCATCACCCTCTGTGGTTGTCACCTGTGGGTGCTGCTTCCTACCGCGGTTATTGTAATCATCTGGTGCGCATATAATGGAGCTCCACTAGAATGTTATAAACGTACAGGTACTGCCTGCTTTCTTCATTGTTTCTTTTTGTACTTTTCCGAGATCCCCAAGAACTGAGCAGAAGGCTGTGAATGTGAATGTACAGCTTTCCCAAAATAGATAGAGCACTGCCGCATGGGGTGGAAATTCAGCTGCGTAGGGGATTTCACAGTGGAAATCCACATCATAAATTAACATTCTGCAGATTTAAAGGGGTTCTCTGAGAATTAGGAAAATAAAATTACTGAAAATAATTAAATATTACTATATTATAAACATATTCCCAAATACCTTTCATTAGTTATAATGGATTGTTTTGTCTGAGGAGAAATTATCAGGGGAAATAAAATGGACGCTGTCCTATTACTACACACAAAACCTGTCCTAATCTTACAGGAGGACAAGGTACTTCACAGCACTGAGGTAAAGAGCTGCCTCCTCCTCCTCTGCTTGTCAGGGATTATGATCCTGTACACATCTGATAAGATCTTCAGCTGAATCTCTATAGGAATAGACTTCATAAGGGGACATGAAGTACACGACTAGTGACACTGCTGCCTCTATACCGCCATGACCAGCTTCACCCTCGCCTACTGTGTCCTTCTCCCATACCATGTAGATTGTAAGCCCTCACGGGCAGGGCCCTCTATCCTTCTGTACCAGTCTGTAACTTGTCTCGTTCATGCTTAAGGCAATTGCCTGTATTATGTATGTGCACCGCTTATGATATGTACAGCGCTATGGAATGAATGGCGCTCTAAAAATAAATAATAATAATAATGTCTGGAGGATCACAGACCCATTCAAGTCAATGGGTCTACGTCCGCACCATGGGTTACACACGGCCAGTGACCTTATATTGTGGACCGGCCGTTTACAGCCTGCAATACGGGCACACGGCCCTTACGTTCATCTGCATGAGCTCTAAGGCCTCATGCGCACGGCCGTTGCGTGCATTGGGGACCCCAATTTGTATCTATTTTTTACGGTGTGGAGGCACGGACAGAAACACCACGGAAGCACTCCGTACTGCTTCTGTGCCTCTGTTCCTCATCGCAGCTCCGGATTGCGGACCCATTCAAGTGATGAGGGGAGCACAAGGCCATGATGCGGAGAGCACACGGCCAATGCCCGCATATTGCGGACCCGCGTTACGGCCACATCTGGGCAACGGCTGTGTGCATGAGGCCTAAGGCCTCTTTCACACGAGCGTGTCTGGATTAGGTCCGGATGCGTTGCGGATACATTCAGTGAAAACTGTGCGATTTAACAGGCAAAGTCATTCAGTTTTGCCTGCGATTGCGTTCAGTTGTTCAGTTTTTTCCGCGCGGGTGCAATGCGTTTTGATGCGTTTTTCATGCGTGTGATAAAAAACTAAAGGTTTACAAACAACATCTCCTAGCAACCATCAGTGAAAAACGCACCGCACCTGCACTTGCTTGCGGATGCAATGCGTTTTTCACGCAGCCCCATTCACTTCTATGGGGCCATGCGTTGCGAGAAAAACGCAGAATATAGAACATGCTGCGATTTTAACGCAACGCAGAAGTGATGTGTGAAAAACAACGCTCATGTACACAGCCCCATAGAAATGAATGGGTCAGGATTCAGTGCGGGTGCTATGCGTTCACATCACGCATTGCACCCGCGCGGAAAACTCGCTCGTGTGAAAGAGGCCTAAGGTTGAGTTCACACTTCAGCTATTTGTTCAGTTAGGGCTCATTTTTTAGTCCGCGTCCAAGCCGCATTTTATGGATTTTATACATTAGTAAGTACCTTGGATTAACTTTCTCTATATGAGAAATGTCACTTACTGTAGTGAGACAACCCCTTTAATGAACTCTGTGCAGTTAACCCCACCTAAAACATTTCTATACACAATCGTGTTCATTTTTGTTGCAATATGTTCCAAAACTGTGATGCATTTTGCTTAGTAAATCTCCCCTAAATGTTTTGCTATTTAAAACCAAACTTGTCTGCAAAGCTAGCTATTGTGGAACTACAGCTCCCAGCATGACATATATGCAGTTTCACAGAGACTGGAGAGCCATAGGGCGCGGAGAGAAAACCGGCTAGTAGACCACCACCCTATAGTTCCCTCACAGCCACCCCTCCATGAGGAACTGTTGCTCCAGTAGGGACAGTGGGTAATTGTCCACATGTTTACAGCCGCTGACATCACTGCAGTAGTTCTCCGCTCTGTGTGTGACGTGCGCTTGTCCCCGCTCCCTGAGCTTTGTATATGTGTCTTGTAGCCGCACCCACAGCTCCGGGTTCTGCTCAGTCTCGTCTTCTCCTCCGGCTGTGAGCACGTTGTCCGGGCGCAGCAGGTAAGTGCTCACACTCCTCCATGTACAGATAGGTGTCACTATGTGCTGGGGGGTGCTTCACAGGGGAAGCCACATCTGTTACCGGTGACTTTCGGTGTGGGTGGCTGTGTGCAGCGCAGATGTTTCCAGCTGCTGGGCTCACCAGCATGTAGCCTCAGGTAGAATAGCTTTTTTTTTTACACCAGGTCGCATGGTCCATAAATATAAAAATCATAAACTTTTGTGCACATTTTCCCAGCATCCTTTGTGGGGAACATGGCGGCTCCAGAGGTTCGCTGAAGGTCCTGGTGTTTTTGGCTGTAACGCGGCGTGCTGGAGCGCTAAAGCTTATTTTACACTGACAGATCATCGCTAATATGTGACGGTGTAATACTGCCGCCTATTACCCAATTGTGATTTTCAAGCATGCTGGTGGCAGATTGTGCTTTCTAATCATGGTTGCCACTGGCAAACAGCTAGTCAGTATGGGGACGAGCAATGGGATTAGCAGCGGTCTTCTCCACTGACGAGCAGACGCTTCCCTCCAGATAATCACTTGCTGTATCTGCTAGTGCAGGGATGCCCAACCTGCGGCCCTCCAGCTGCTGTAAAACTACAACTCCCCACCACGCCCCGCTGTAGGCTGTCCTGGCATGCTGGGAGTTGTGGTTTTGCATCAGCTGGAGGGCCGCAGGTTGGGCCAGTGTAATACTAGCTTTTTCACTTGGAACAGGCATAAATGTTGGCGAAAAGCTACTCTGCTCAGGGAGTGGCGTGGTGTCAGGCATACGGACTGCTTGAGGATGGGCCTTGTCGTGGCGTAGTGAGTTGCACCACCAGTCTTAGTGAATATTAACCCGTCTTACAAGAAAACAACCACTAGATATCAGACTGAAACCAAAAAAGGAAAAGCCTGATGGGCAAACATGGCGCCCGCTCGCGCATGCACCTGATAGCGGTCATTAAAACCTCACGTGTGCGCATAATTAATCCATCCAGTCCGTGCCGTATACAAATTTATAACCATGTATATGAAAGCAGAAAAGGAAGATGCACATACATACAGATAAATATTGGATCCATTCAAATATCAAATCATGTCTGTAATTTAGTCCCTTTGGAATTCTGCAGTTCTTTTAAACTCCTCTGGATAGATCATCGGCATCTGATCGCGGGGATCCGACACCTGGGACCCCGCCAATCAGCTGTTTGAGATGGCAGCGGTGCTGGCGGTAGCGACGCGGCCTTCTCGCTCTTTACCGCAGGCCCAGTGACATCATGACTCGTATCACTGGGCGGGGCTAAGCTTCATTCGAGTTCACAGAGCTTAGCCCCGCCCAGTGGAGCTCTGAAAAAATAAGAGGTGGAATCTGATTGGTTGCTAATGGCAACTAAGCCTCTTTTTCTTTACACCAGTTTTGATAAATCCCCCCCTTTGTAAACCTACCTTTAGGCCCCTTTCAGACGAGCGAGTGTGGCACCCGGCTTGACCTCCCTGGGCTGATAGCATTACCTAATGCATTCCAGAACTGTAAGGGTTACGTAGCATCATAAATCAATATAATGCTATGTGATCCCGGGAGGTCAGGCTGGGTGCGAGTTTGCAGCGAGACCCTTGCTCGTCTGAAAGGGGCCTTAGGGTGTGTCCACAAGGAAATGCTGAGGCAAAGTGGATAAAATTTCCGAAATTTGAGAAATCTGAAAAATGCTAATCCTCAATAAAATCTGCATGTAACTTGCGGATTTTAGTGCAGCCCAGCAGATTTTCCAGTGCATTTTACATGTGGACCCCAACAGTGTCAGGCCACCTGCACACGTTGCAGAATATGTGCAGTTTTTCCACGTGGATTCTGTACAGAGAAACCGTAGCGTTGTACAGTACCCGCGGTCCGCAGCACGGGGCCCTTGCGTTGCGTACAGCATGAGCCGGACATGAGGTGACAGGAAAAGTGGGCAACATGTCTATTAAATTTTCATGTTAAAAGCTGCTCTATTTTTTTTTTTTCCGGTGCTAAGGGTACTTTCACACTAGCGGCATGGCTATCCGGCAGGCTGTTCACCCGCCGGATCCGCCATGCCGCAAGTACCCATTGACTATAATGGGGGCGAAGCTACAGCGCAGCATGGCAGTGATCGCCGGACTAAAGTCGGACCTGCAGTAGTTTTAGTCCGGCGATCTCCGGCTGTGCTGTGCCGTAGCTCCGCCCCCTGCCCTATTATAGTCAATGGGGACGGAGCGGCAGCACACGGGTACTTGCAGAATGCCGGATAGCCATGCTGCAAGTGTGAAAGTACCCTTAGCATGCGGATCAGAGACCCATTTAAGTGACTTGGTCCATGTCCGCAAATGACGTGCACTCGGCTGGTACCTGTGCATTGCGGACCGCTATTTGTGGTCCAGACCGCGGGCACACATGGTCGTGTGAATGAGCAGACATGTCGGGAGAGGAGACGGGTCCACACAGGATGGAAACCACAGCGACATCTTTCACGCATTTGCGTACTGTCTTGGTCCGAAGTGAGTGATAATCCATGTGGATTAGGCTACTTTCACACTAGTGTCGCCGGAACTGCCTGCCAGATTCGGCAAAACGTATGCAAACAGATATCATTTATTTTTTTTTTCGAATCCGTTTAGATACCAGATCTGTCTCATCCGTTAGCATCAAAAGCGAAACTAGCTACTCCTATATCCCGGTGCAGACCGGGAAACCGGATCCGGCGATGCGGCAATTTCCAGAACACTTGGTACTGGATCCGGCATTAATACAGCTCTATGGAAATTAATGCGGTATTGTTCCGGGATTTTAAGCCAAATACCGTACAAGGGACGGGACGGAAGGCATCCTGATGCATGCTGAACGGATTGCTTCCCATTCAGAATGCATTGGGACAAAACTGATGCGTTTTTTTTTTTTACTTGACTAGAATAATAATTCCGTCACTTAATATTCCCTGCCGCAGACCAGGCTTTCTCCTCATCACATTTCCGCCTGCGTCTGAATCCCGTTCTGACCATAAGTGGAGAAGTAATGTGATATGTGCCTGGCAGCCGTCCATAGCCTGTCCTGTAATAGGGACTTAGAACTAGAATACAGGCGATTGTCTCTTTATAGACGGCTAAAAACAGGAGGTAACGCGCCTCCCCAAATAATCCCTGGTCTTATAATGTAATCATATCATGTGGTCCGGAACAGAGGGGAGATTGTCAGCTTGGAAATGTAGTCCGCCTATCTGAGAAACTGGTAGTGGTGGCCTGGGGTATCACATTGTGTCTATGCTACCGGCCTACAGGATGAGGGTAGCCATCCCCCATATCAACCAGTCGGGGGCCTCTAAAATGGAGGGCTGGAGGCTGTGGAGAGGGACCAGAAGCAGAGACTAGTGAGGAACTGATCAGTTTTGGAACAGATGTGGGGCGTTTGAGAAGGTTTAGGTTACTATGATTTATTTTAATTTTATTTTTCATCAGTCTGACAACCCTATAAGCATGAGATGTCCACTGTACCTGCTGATTTCAGGTGGGATTGGCCAACCATCTAATCTGTATGGTGGTCTCAGAATCCTCTCTTCTCCCACAACAGAGGTTGGGTAGAGAAGGGTTGGGCCAACATGCACAGCCCCCCCCCCCTCCAGATGTGTGTGGGGGAGGGGAGAGCTAGTCCTCTGGCCTACAGCAATGTCCTGTGTATGGCCGTTCCTGTCCTACTAATGCCTCTGTGATCTGCCAGGGCTTAATGTTTGAAGTTGGCGGCTGATTTCTAGATAATAGATTTAGTAGGACCGTAATTAGGACATTCTTTGAATGGTTTAATGCCATTCATTTGGAGCCAGTAATTATGCTGAGCTTTATTACGTAGCGTCTCTGATCTGATACTGCGGCACATACTCCATGAAACTGGAGAAGTGATGCTCATGAATGCTAGGTTCTGACGACCTGTTGCTGCAGCTTCTCGTGCAGACCCAGTTTTATTGCTTGAGCCTTTCGGAGCAATGCATTAAACAGACTAAAAATATGAAAACTGCCGGCACTAGAGGTGATGATGATGATGAAGCACACAGGGGCCACTTCACCTCAGGCAACATCCTACCCTGATTCAGCCAGTTACAGGCTCATTGAATGAAATGTCTCCAACATGTATCAGGATGCCCTATCTCCCCCGCAGAATGTGTCTGTATTAGACCTGCAGATAGTCGCTAATGAGACTTTGTAATAGTGCGCCCGATTACCCGATGAACGAGCAAACGCATGTTCATCAGGCAATCCCAATTTTTATAGAGGCTACAAAAACATGGTTTGCTGGCGGCACATTGTGCTGTCTAATCACCTTCTGCTGCCGCCATATAATGACTCTGTATGGGGACAATAAGTGGCATTAGCGATCGCTCTGCCCTATACTGTGGAGGAGATCGGTGCAGGATGTTAGACCCTCACGAGTGTTGCCAACAGAATTTTTCTAGACAACTTATTCCTAAATCACGGGCAGTCAACATTTTTTTATGGGCAAATGATAAAGATTATAATTAATCCATGTCTATAGCTCAATATACTGATAGGAACTCATCACCAGCATTTACTGTGAGCTGTAAAACGATGACATTTACCACAAAATAATCTAATTAGTACCGCCAGCCTAAAAAAAATACATGGACACATCTATTTTTTTTAATGGACTCGGTCCAGAAATTTTTGGACGGTTGGCAACCCTGACCCCCACCGACCTGATATGGATATCCTGAGGGTGAGTCCTCAATATCATGACACTACACAACCCCTTTAAGAGACTATTTGGTGTTTTTTATTAGTTTTTTCATGCACTCTATGGACTGCTAATGATGTAATGTGACTCATGTGATTCCTCCCATTGGCCCAGAGGTCACATTGACAATGGCAGGTTTTCATCCTGAAAAGCAGAAGTCCCATGATTCAGATGTGTTGTGACTAGAGATGAGCGAAGTTTTGGAAAATTCAATTTGGCTGCTTCGTCGAATTTTACAAAAAAAATCGCCTTGGGACAAATTACATGGTCACAAAGCGCGTTTCCTTGTAAGTAGTGGATGCAATGACAGGGAGCAGCGATTGTGCCGCTTCCCCGTCATTGTACCCCTCAGATGCCGCGTTCATTGCTGATCACGGCATCTGACATTAATATTAAAGTGTAAAAAATACAAATAAAAAATCATACTTGCCTAGTCCATTTGATGGCAGCGAGCTGGCTGCCGCCATCTTGATTTAAGATCCAGCGCGAAATCTCGCGCGGCCCGTGATGACGTCACCACGTTGGCCGACGCACTGGATTTCGGGTGGGATCTTCAACAGCGAATCAAATTTTTCCTGAGATTCCCTCAAAACTAGTTATGACATGGAATGTTATACAGGGTGTCCCATGAAAAAGTACGCCCACCTCCAACGATAGTATGACAAGATGAACAAGCAAGTGGATTTTTTTATATTTTTTTTTTATACCCACAAGTCCCACAGATGTTGAAAGTGGTCCCCGTTCATGTCTATACATCTTTGGGCACCTTGGATCGTGTCGGCTGATACAGCTAGTGATGCTGCGGATAGTGTTTGTGATGTTTTCCTTGAGTTCATCCAGGGTATGTGGCTTGTTAGCGGACACTTTCTGTTTTAATTTTCTCCATTGATAAAAATCACATGTGGACGTCTGGGGAACGTGGTGGCCATAACCCTTTGCTCACAATTTGCTTCTCCGTAAACAGTTCATTAACCCGTGGCAGTGAGGTCTGTGAGGTGTGGCCTGTTGCCCCATATTGTTGGAAAAAGCAGGACATTTTTTTTCTTCTGGTGTTAGTTGGCTGTAAAACTGATCAAAGATGTCCAGGTGAACTGCGGTATTCCAGTAGGTTTGAAGAAAATTGGGCCCAGTATTTGTGTTCCTGACACTGCGCACCAAACGCCAACTTTCTAATCATGAAGTTTGATTCATTTGGAGATACTGAGGCGGGCTACTTTTCATGGGCCACTCTGCATGTTACCTCTCTTTCAATTTGCTGGATTCAGATGATATTGGATCACACCGTTTCCACCATTACAGGACCGGCCTATAGACGCATGAAATCCTGACAGGCTCTCTCCTTATACAGAGCTACCGTATATACATGGGAGATTTAGCAAGACTACTAGCCTTATATTAGTCGGTCGCGATCTCTTGTGCGCCATCGTGATATTGTGCACACCTCTTAATAATTTTGGCCCTTCTCGTGAGGTCCTGCATCAGAAACTGAAATCTACACCCGCTAGGAGCTGGCATGCATTTCAGATAGTGTAAGCAGTACTACAGGGGTTGTCCAGCTTTTACTAAGTAATGGCCTATCCCCAGGATAGGCCGTCACTAGCTGATCTGCAGGGGTCTGTCGATCAGCTGTTTGGGCGTAGCTCGGCTCATAGCTAGCTCGCCACTGCCGTCTGCTCCCGTTACCTTCAGTGGGGGCAGCGCTGTAGGAAGAAGCTTCTTGAGCCAGGTATGGGAAGAAGATTTTGAGCATGGAGGTAGGATTTTGCTTCCCCTGCTTGGCTTGATTGACAGGCCACTCCCTCGGCAGGGTGGGAAATAGCTGTACAGCGAGACCTCTCTCCATGCCTGGCTTGTTTTAAAACTATAGGGGTAATTTTTCTAGAATTTACACCAATTTCTTGTGTAAAAAAAGTTGCAAGGCCCCATTTTGCATCTCTTTAAACGCTCGTGCCACAATATTTTGTAGCATGGGCGTTCTTGTGCTGTCCTCGCCACATGGGAGAGACCGGAGCTGATCAAGTTTATTACCATTTACCCCTGGAAATGGAGCTCCTTTGCAAAATGCGTGGGGCGGTCTCATTGGTTGCTATGGGCAACTAAGCCAGTTTTTATTTGCACCAGTTTGAATAAATCTTTTCTGTCTAATATGGCATTTGAAAGAATAATCTATGGGAGAGAGTTATCAAAACTGGAAAAAGTAGCTTAATTTCACAAAGCAACAAATCCGATTCCATCGTTCATGTAAGGTAGAATCCGATTGGTTGCTATGAGCATTCTTGCGCCGTCCTCACCACAGTCCTTCCTGCTCTGGGGGGGCTGGGTGTCTGTGCAAGCTGTTGGGACTTAGCAGACCCAGATCAGCTGTTTGCAGCAAGGCTGTACAGCCCTGTACAACCTCTGTCAGCCCCAGTTACAGGAAAAATCAGCCCCCAATGTTTTGTGTGACCTTACGGGACACCCAAAGTGTAAAAAAAATAAAGACAAAAAATGTTGCACGTTGCAGCTTCTAGCCTCGCCCCTGGCAAATATAACCTAAACATCCCCTATATGAAAATGAGTGTTATTTATAAAGTATGTCAGTTGCACATTATGCTAGTATCACACACAAAAAAATGACTTTTCCAGAAGCAGAACTCGGTGCACACCCTGAGTCATAAAGAAAACCTGTGTCTTGGAAGATTTGTTTAAGGAGTTAGAAAAATGACTTCACTGCTCGGGTTCCTGTGGATTAGGAATGTCTGTACGATCAATCTCTGACAGGCACGCCATATATATCCCTCGTCTCTAGAGTCAGTCCTCCCACTCCTTCCCAGAAATATCGGGCCTGCTGGGATAACCCAGCTCTGCATCATGTGTACTGGTCAGGAATCCCTGACCCTGGGTTCAGACCTGAGCGTTCTAAAAATGCGCATTTTACGCGCGCGTATTTCAGCGCGTTTTTGCAAAACAAAACGCGCGTCAAACGCCCCAAAAGAAGCTCAAGTACTTGTTTATGCGTTGGGCGTTTTACAGCGCGTTCAAACGCGCTGTAAAACGCTCAAGTGTGAACCACTCCCATAGGGATGCATTGGTTTTAATCTGTTGAGCGTTTTACAGCGCGTTTGAACGCGCTGTAAAACGCTCAGGTGTGAACCCAGGGTTACATACACGCGATGACTGCTGGGTGGATGTGAACATTGATATGACCTCATACCTCAGCTGCCTGTAAACCTTCAGAAGCTGTTGGCAGATCCTTCCGAATCCCACACACTTGCATGCTCGGCCAGAGAGACGTCTGATTTTGCTCTTTTTTTTATTTTTTTTATGTACACTACCAAAATCAAAAAAGTCTCAGGCTGACCTGCTTTTGGCCAAACACATGTTCAGTCCACAGTTGCCTCTCAGCCATGAGAGATGTTTAAAGAGAAGCTCTGAATAGAGGGAGTCCCATACTCCTCTGTTGACTAGAGTGGTTACAAACAAAGAGTGTCTCCTGCTCTGGAGGACCAGCCCTGTCCTATATTACACAAGCAGTCCATTGATGGGAATGGGGGACCACGTAATGCTTAATTTCCCCCATGGTGGCGCTGTAGTGAAATGAAACTGCCTGGTTTCCTCCCAGATTACAGGGGACACTTTGTGATCCGCTCAGTGTCAGGGGACCCTTCTAACAAGCAGTAATAAGCCGTGCCACAGGCTAGACCTGAATCCCCCTTCCAGCTGCAGGATTAAACTTGTAGATTTGGGTGTGCATGTGTTGAGCTTGGCTGTTTTGTCTTCCCCTGGCATTGAGACAAGCGGAAAGGAGAGGGAGAATACGTCTAGTCACAAAGTTTCTGATGGTGTGCCAAAAAATAAGTTATTCCTGGGCTTACTGCAGCGTTAGGAGCGTGTTGCTTTAGCCTGCCTGACGTGTCCAATTCAGGGCTATTAAACCATGAGGACCCTGTAAGTACATCAGTCCGATCAGTCTGTCAGTAAGTACATCAGTCCCATCAGTCTGTCAGTAAGTACATCTACCCACTGCACACATTGGAGAGGCAGGAAGTGCCCCACCTTGGTTTGGCTTCTCTTTGCTGCAGTTGTACTTTTATTATGGGTGACCTCATACTATAAAGTGCCCAGGAGACGCCTGTGACTCACGTTCCAGCGCCGCGAAAATATGTTCCTATTTTATCTGTAAGTCTGAAAATGGAGGTTTCAGATTCAGTTACCAGTTCCCGAATGAGACGGCACAGTTACTAAGAACTGTGGTACCTTTGTGATGTTTTTAACACCGCTCTATTAGCGTATATTGCACACCCGTATTGCGGCTCCGTTTTGCAGCTTTGAAGCTATAATAGGGCTGACATGGTTCATAAGGGCGGTACTGTACTTCCATATCCCTCACAGTTCAGTTTTTTTTTTTTTTTTACGTCAGTTATTGTATAAATCCAGCAGGAAATAACATTGTATAGAGGTCTTATCTTCCCCAAGCATTCTTACTACGGGCAAATGTTTCCATGTACGCAGCACTGTGCTGTGTTTAAAGTGGTTTTTACTCATCCTCTGGATAGGTCATCAGTATCTGATTGGTGGGGGTCTGACAACCGGGACCCCCCGCCAATCGGCTGTTTGAGAAGGCTGTGGTGCTCCTGTGAGCGCCTCCGCCTTCTCTCTGCTTTTCCTTGGCCAGTGATGTACGGCGCTTTGTTTGGTGCGCTGCGAGGACTCCCCTGCATAACAGAAACGGGACGGATCGGTTATGCAGCCCGTAGACTTCTATTATGATGGAATGCCTCTAAAGGCATTCCGTTATAGAATTGCGTTATGGTCCATGGTAACGGAATCCATAACGCAATTCTGATTTTTACCTCCAAACGAAGTGTGAACGAATTTAATACCATGAAATTCGCTCATGTCTACTGATGACCTATCCAGAGGAAACCAGTGGTACCTTGGAACCGAACCCGAGTTCGGGAAATGTTTTTTTTACAGTACAAATAAATGTATGATGTTATTACGCAAAGTCTCGTGAGACTTCTCTAAGCAATAACTTCGGCTCATCAGAGCCAATACATTCTAATACTTTACAGAGCTCCTACTCTGTACAGTATTGGAACAAAGTTTTATGAGAATGGACTTCGGATGTTTCATCCAAAGTCGATTCGCTAATCCCTAGTCATCAGTAAAAAAAAAAGTCTTGGAAAACCCTTTTAAATGTCTTACCATCCAAGGAGTTGAGTCTGAGCCAAGTCAGAGATAGTGGGGCACATTTATCAAGCTCGCCTCTTTCTAGGTGTATTTGCTTTCTGTCTTTCTTTTGCCGACTGTTTATTAGAGTAGGGCTTGACAAATCCCAGGCGCCAGGTCGCCATGGCGACCAGGAATTTGGTCCTCGCGCCTGGGTATTTGTCAGCCTGTTCTCCCAGGTGTCAGGGCGCAGGGCCGGCGCGGACTAGGAGCCTCATGCTGCAGCCGCCCGAGCGCTCTGTATAGAGCCTCAGGCGGCTGCAGCACTGCCCGGGCTGGCGCGTCCATGAGGGCGCACCGCCCGGGCGCAGCATGAAGAGAGGGACTGACAGGAGGGAAGCGCTTAGCGCTCCCTCCTGTCAGTTCCTCATTGTAGCGTGGCCGAGCCTACCGTGGTCCGCGGTACAGGAGCATCTGTCTCCTGTACCCGGCCGGACTGACAGGAGGTGTGCGCACAGTGTGCACTTCCTGTCAGTCCTCCCGGGTACAAGAAACTATGCTCCACGGGTACAGGAGCTTTAAAGAGCTCGGCCACGCTACATTACAGGCGGGGAGAATGACAAGATGGGGAAAGACAATAACAAGGGGAAAGATGACAAGGGGAGAGAGTGAATGACAAGGGGGAGAGAGTGAATGACAAGGGGGGAGAGAGTGAATGACAAGGGAGAGAGGAATGACAAGGGGAGAGTGAATGACAAGGGGAGAGTGAATGACAGGGGAGAGAGTGAATGACGGGGAGAGAGTGAATGACGGGGGAGAGAGTGAATGACAAGGGGGAGAGAGTGAATGACAAGGGGGGAGAGAGTGAATGACAAGGGGGGAGAGAGTGAATGACAAGGGGGAGAGAGTGAATGACAAGGGGGGAGAGTGAATGACAAGGGGGAGAGTGAATGACAAGGGGGAGAGTGAATGACAAGGGGAGAGTGAATGACAAGGGGGAGAGTGAATGACAAGGGGGAGAGATGAATGACAAGGGGAAAGATAATGACAAGGGGGAGTGAGAATGACAAGGGGGAGAGTGAGAATGACAAGAGGGGAAAGAGCTGGGCGTTGTAGTGATGCGGGGACTGAGCGCCAGCTGGGGTTGTAGTGCTCAGTAAAATGTCATGGTGGCCACTGTGTTTGTGCCCTGCGGACCTCTGCCCTCTCCTCGGACCCTCTGCCCTCTCCTCCGGACCCCTCTGCCCTCTCCTCCGGACCCTCTGCCCTCTCCTCCGGACCCTCTGCCTCCCCTCCGGACCCTGTAATCCTTGTAAGGGTTTCCAAATGTCATGGCGGACGCAAGGGGCGATCACTTGGACGCTGGCAGCATCTGACGTGTCATATAACCTATTGAAGAGGGGAAGCATTATGGGAGGCCCTATATACTCGCACATTATGGGGGGCACTATGGAGAACAGGGGAAGGAATACTATGGGGGCATCTACTGGGGGCCCTATGTCCTGGCATGCATTATTGGGGGGCTCTATGGAGAAGTGGGGGGGGGGGGAGCACTATGGGGGCATCTATTGGGGGCTTTATGACGTGGCTCCGCCTGGCTCCTAACTTTTTTAGCTGGCTCCTAGACTCCAAGGAAATTTGTCAAGCCCTGTATTAGAGGTCTCGCAGCATTTTCTGTATTAGCCTAGATCAGGGATGGGCAAACTGCAGCTCTCCAGCTGTTGCAAAACTACAACTCCCAGATTGCAAAGACTCCTACAGCAGGGCGTGGTGGGAATTGTAAGTTTTACAACAGCTGGAGAGCCGCAGTTTGCCCATCCCCGGACTAGATGTATTATTAGTCTGACCTCTGGTGGTTCTTTTTCAGGATGACAGGTTCATATTCACTAAGACTGGTCGAATTGGTACGCGCTTGAAAATGTTTCTCAAGTGAGATGAAAGTAGACATACGTCTCCATGAAAGGTTGACTTTTTAGGCAAAATGTGGCATAACTAACCACTTAAAAAGGATGTAGAAAAGTTCGCCAGCCCTGGAGAGAAGTGGAAATTAGACTGTTTGTGAGACTAAATCAGGTGCAATATAAGCTAAAACTACATAAATAGGTTGCAAAATAGGCTCCATTACTTTTTCTAGTCTGTTTTTATGTCCACGAAAAAACCATCCATGTTTTATCTGTGAAGAATCAGTTTGTCTGTTTTAACCCTTTGTGTGTCATAAATTCTGTTCAGCAGAAAATTTATTTTCAGAGCTTCGCCTGGGTGAGTTTCAGAAATTCCTACGACAAATCTGCCACGTGTGAATATACTTTTATTTTCCACAGCAGAACTGTGTGTGAAAAGTCTGCAGAAAGTTACAGTAGCTGCAAAGTGGATAAGATTGTATAAAAACTTTCTTCTGCTTGGTCTGGAAAATTTTGGCAGTGGAATTTGTACGTCACTTGACCTGCAGTGTGGATTTTATATTTGTAGTGCAGAAGGTGAAATCCACAGCTAAACCTACGCTAAAATTCCCATGTAATTCATGTAAACCTTGCTACGGATTTTCTGCACCAAAATATGTCCCATGTTGTTTTATTTTTTGACAAAAGTGATGTTTTGAGTCTAAATTGTTGGCTCACGTTTTAATCCAGGCCTGTTGACTTTTATGCATCAATTTGTCTAAAAAGAGGTCCACCCATAGCCACACCGCCCTTGACTTTGTAAAAAAGGAGTGTGGGGGGGGGGAGATATGAAAAAGTGCAACCAAACTAAACCATCTTTCTTCTTAAAAATGTGCCATACAAGTGATGCTTACCCTTTTCATTTCCCTGGAAGTGAGAACGTGACGAAAGTTTTTTTTAATTTTTTTTCGTTATCACTACTTTTACAAAAAGTAGTCTCTTTTGATATAGTGGATATTTTTGAGTTGAATTTTATGTTTAGATTGATCTTTACTATGACTGTTTCCCCCTGTAACTGGGATGCCCATGGATCTGGCTAGCTCTAGCTCCTACGAGGGTGCGCAGAACCCATGCCATTTATCATCATATCGCCAGGACAGATCCAGCAGGCGGCATTGGCGAGTTATGGATTCGGATATCGCCAAACGGTGCGGCCATGTCACGTTCCTCCATAGCCGACACATGATTTTACTTCATAGCCGTGCAGCCGTTGATTGCCGCAGGTGGGCGTGGCCTGGTTTCATGCGGCGACGCCGAGTAGTTGGGGAGACAAAGCGTAATAATCTTTTTCTGCCCCCTCTATTGGGATGCAGATATTTCTGGCAGATCTTTCCCTTCCTATAGTCGTGCATGGAAGTATATTGTTGCATGGGGTGAACCCAAACTACACGGCAATATCAAATAGCTATTGATAAGGACCGCCCACTGGACTCCTAAGCCCAGAATGAGCAGAGATTTAAATATAGGCAGTGTTTCGATTGGTTTCTGCAGCACTTCCAGTTCTTGTCTGCTGGTAGCATCTTCTACCGCTAGCACCGATCGCAATGCGATCAGCAAGGATGCTGTCACTCACACAGGCCCGCTATATACCTGTCCCTTCCTTCACGGGAAGCCAGAAAAAACATAAAAGGCAGCCGGTTAGAGATAATTCTTTTCATCCTATATGTTCATTTTGCTGCTTGGATCATCAGGAATACGAGCACATTTATCAATGTGAACATAGTATCGGTTATATGGAAGATGGAATCCTTTACTAATGAGTGATCACAAGTAGAATTCTGCTGCCTTATAAGGCCACGCTCCCTGCGAGCCTGGCAGGGCGCCACACAATTGACTCACTCTATTACCATGTAACGCAGGCTGCGGAATATGTTTACATGTCACTAATGTGCTGGACTTCCTTCCCAATGGGAACTTTGGCAGTGTGAGCATCATTTGTGTATACTATCAGTCGCTAAACAGTGAAGTTCTGGCTTAGGTCAGTGTGTAGTAAGCCCTATTACAGAGGACCTGTCACATTATTGGGAATGGTTTATTTGGGCTGAATAGCACTGTTTTCTTGAGTGTGGCATTCGTTTTATCCACCTGCAAGACCCTGGCCATTCTTAAAATATGTCCCCCATAGAGGTGTCAACTACTTTGCTTCCCAGCAAGGTTAAGTTTCTTTCTCGCGCCCGTGCTATCCAGTCATCGGGGACAGTGCAAGAGTGGCCTGCTGCAGCAGGATTTCGGAAGACCACACTGCATGCTAACTTAAGCTAGGGTATCTGCTCACTCGACCGGAGAGAGACTTTACCATCTCCACTGCTGTCACGTACATAAGAGCCTGAAGCCCAGCGAGAAGTTAATATACAGAGTGGTCTCATGAGATTTCCTGTACCTTGAATGGTCACGCTGCTGCACACCACCATGACACTGTCAGTGCTGACTGGAAGAAGTCTCTGCTTGCAGAGAAGCAAAGTGGTTGTCATTTTCATGGCTAACAGAACTTCAAATTTGTATATCAGGCACTTTCAATTTTTTAGCATGATCAACCCTATTAGACCAAGCACACTGCATGGTAGTGTTGATCATGTTAGTTAAAACTAAGGCTGCACGATATGGGAATTTTGTGTGATTGCGATTAGGGCCCTAAAAATTGCGATAACGATATGCGATGCGATATTTTAAGGGAATTGTGCTAGAGGTCTATCTGCTTGGATTTTCAAGGTAAAAGCACACACAGATGACTGATAATGTGAAATGTAGTTCTGCTGAACTCAAGAACTGAAAAATAAAATACATATTTGCATTACTGCAAAAGTACAAGATACAAAACTTGCCATTTTCTTAATAGCGCTGCACAGAACAGATAAAAAAAATAGATATAAGAACATGTGTTCATTAAAATAATGACTTTCCACCGGCCCCTCCTCCCTCCCCACACTGTAACTGATGTATCGCTGGCCGCGCTGTGCAGCATAGCGGCCGGAGATACAGTGTCAGTGTCACGTAGAAAGTCAACCATCGCTTTATAAGACACACTACAATTCTCCCCGACTTTTGGGGGGAAAAAAGTGTCTTATAAAGCGAAAAATACGGTAATATAATTGCAGCATTTTTGGGTCAGCGATATGGCGATTAATTGCGATAACGATTGCTTTCGCGATATATTGTGCAGGCCTAGTTAAAGGGTTTCTGTCACCAGGATTACACATTATAAGCTGTCTGACATTAGCTATGTGCTAATGTCAGATCAGCTTGATAATGTGCTTTTATATGTATTTCTGATGTATATTTAGGCTAAAAAACGTCTTTTTATAATATGTAAATTAGCCTCTAGGAGCAGGGGGGGCGTTGCCTCTGCTCCTAGAGGCTCCGTGCGCCAACCTGCTGCCACGCCCCTTCTTTCTTTGATTGACAGTGCCGGGCAGCGATCCTCTCCTGCCTTCAGCACTGTTTCCCTGCTAAATCCCACACCTGCGCCGCGGTGAGCTGAGGACAGCAGGCACCAGCGTCCTCTGCTCACCGCGCCTGCGCCAAATACAGAGCGGCGGCGCAGGCGCGGGATTTAGCAGGGAGACAGTGCCGGAGGCAGGAGAGGATCGCTGCCCGGCACTGTCAATCAAAGAAAGAAGGGGCGTGGCTGCAGGTTGGCGCACGGAGCCTCTAGGAGCAGGGGCAACGCCCCTACTCCTAGAGGCTAATTTACATATTATAAAAAGACGTTTTTTAGCCTAAATATACATCAGAAATAAATATAAAGCACATTATCAAGCTGATCTGACATTAGCACATAGCTAATGTCAGACAGCTTATAATGTGTAATCCTGGTGACAGAAACCCTTTAAAACAGTACCTTGCTTATGTCTGTACCATGCAGCATTCCACAGAAAACGTCATTTTGATGAATATGCTAATTAGCCAGTTGGAGCACTAAGGGAACAACCAAAGCTCTTGGAGCACCAGTTTGTGAAAACCTGTGCAGCCTTAGCCACTCCCCTTTCCCCTGGATTGCCAGGGCTGTATATCTCAAGGCAAGGGGGGGAGTGGCTAAGGCTGCAGGGGTGTTCAGACTGGTGCTCCAAGGGCTTTGGCCGGACCCTCAATGCTCCAACTAGATAATCAGCAGTAATAAAAATGCACCCTTCCATGCAGTGTGCTTGGTTTAACAGGGTTGATGCTCCAAGTTTAGGGGACGTATTTGAAGAATGGGGACACGGGCAGATAAAGGAAACTGCTGACAGACTCCACTAAACACCTGATTCTTTTGTTTTCAATGGTGAATAGTTGCCTCCCCTATCAAAAACGCTTTCATGCTTGTTCAAGACAAGTGTGTGTGTGTGTGTGTGTGTAGGGGAGCCGAGAAGTAAACTTCTTTGGCTGTCACAGATTGACAGAATTTGGGCACCTTTGACAATAAATAAGAATTCTGAATACACACCCATATAGCTGCCTTTAAGTAGGTGAAAAGTTGTACAGTAGATGTACTTTCTGCTCATGGAAATGTGTTGTTGGTAATTAATGTCTGTACAGTCAACCTTACAGTCATAGAAAGCGAAATATGACGATACACTGATATAATGCCACTGCTATAGTAATGATTCTGTAAAATTCTGCTGATAATGTGGTGATGATGTATGGCCTCATGCACACGACCGTATGTGTTTTGTGGTCTGCAAATTGCGGATCCGCAAAAAAAACGGATGACGTTCCATATGGCATCCGTTTTTTTTTGCGGATCTGTTGTTTTTGCGGATCCATTGTAATAATGCCTATCCTTGTCCGCAAACTAGAAAAATAGGACATGCTCTATTTTTTTGCGGAACGGAAAAACGGACACACGGAAACAGAATGCACACGGAGTACCTTCCTTTTTTTTTTGCGGACCCATTGAAATGAATGGTTCCGCATATGGTCTGCAAAAAAAACGCAACGGACACGGAAAGAAAATACGTTTGTGTGCATAAGGCCTATGTTGCAGAATCTAGCTTATAAGAATCTCATGCACACAACCATATTTTTGGTCCTTATCATTCATTTCAATGCGGTCGCTAAACAAGCGGACCGCACTCTGTGCAAAGTCCTTCAAGATAGACTTGAACGTGTCCTATACTTGTCCGTTTTGCGAACAGGAATAGGACATTTTGATTGAAGGTGGAAAAGAAAATGTCGAATCTGCAGTTTGCGAACCACAAAACACCTATGGTCGTGTGCATGAGGCCTTAGAGGGCGTACTAAAAAGCATACTGAAGCATATATGGGGAGATTTATCAAAACTGGTGTAAAGTAGGACGGGCTTAGTTGCCCATAGCAACCAATCAGATTCCACCTTTCATATAACAAAAAAGCTCTGAAAAATGCAAGTTGTAATCTGGTTGCTGTGGGCAGCTAGGGCAGTTCTGCTTTACACCAGTTCTGATACTATTCTCTGAATCTATAGCGTATATGCTGTATCCGTATAGAATGTGCTCGATGTACATGTTACCTGTATGTGCTGTATCTGTAGAATATATGAAGGCTCCTGCCGCGTAGGCCTGCTCACATCTGACCGCTCGACTCTAGATGGAGATCTCTATTGTAGTCACTTTCATCTGATGCTATGTAGTAATCAGTTGTGTTTTCTTTTGGTAGGTACATCAACCATGCCAGTCCAAAAGAGGACCGTGGTGGTGGGCAACACCCAGACCTTAAGGTCACCTGTTGGAATTGTGCGCATTCTTGCAGCCATCTTTGCCTGTGTCACCTTCAGCTTGGTTGTCCACAATGGAATTTGGAGTGGCCGAGTTGGAGATTTGTGCATGTTCTCCTGGTGCTTCTGTTTCGTAGTTACAGTAATAATCATCATTGTGGAATTTGCCGGAGTTCAGAACCGGATGCCGGTGTCCTGGAAGAACTTCCCGATCACTTTTGCGATGTTTGCTGTCCTGATGTGCCTGTCTGCCTCCATCCTTTACCCACTGTACTTTCTGGAAGACAAAAGCTATGGCGGTAATCGCCGCACCTATGAAATCGTGGCCACGGTGTTTTCCTGCCTTACCACTTTGGCCTATATCATTGAAGTGTCCTTGACCAGAGCTCAGCCAGGAGAAGTTTCTGGGTACATGGCGACTGTTCCTGGACTTCTGAAAGTCATAGAAAGCTACATTGCCTGTGTCATTTTTGTCTTTATTTCAGATCCACCTCTGTATAATTCACACGAGGCACTGAAATGGTGTTTGTCGGTTTACTGTATCTGTTTTATCCTCTCTGTTCTGGTCATTATTATGTGTGTCGGAGAGTGCACAAGCTGGTTGCCCGTTGCTTTCGAGAAGTTCCTCAGTGCTTACGCCCTCCTTGCAGTCCTCCTTTATGTGACTGCCTTGATCATCTGGCCCATCTACAAGTTTGATTCCAAGCACGGCGGTGAGAGTGGAAGGCCTAGTTACTGTAGTGGTTCTGGTCGATATGGACTATGTCCTTATGATAAATGTGTCGCCATTGCTGTTCTGACAGGTGTCAATCTTTTAGTTTACATTAGTGACCTGGTGCATTCTGCAAGACTTATCTTCATCACCGTTTATTAAAAGATCAGGGTTTCATCCAGCTCTCCTCATGCTTGCTGTAATAATTCCAGAAAAGAACACTTGTCTGAAAGTCAGCTACGTCTTTACGTTATATAGCATATATCGAAGGTTTTCATGTGACCTTATTCCAGTCAGGCCATCCTGATTTCCTTCCTCTCCACACTGCATCTTCTCACACACGTTTCAATGTACTGCACTAGTTTAAGATGGCCGTTTAGGTGCCTTCCAGTGGGTTACGTGTTTTTCTTCTTCTTGTCGTGTAGATCATAGGTAATCACAGACCCTTAGGCACTTTTTTTTCCAAAAAAATAATTTTATTGTACACACGTAATACCTTTTGAAAGACAATTGAGTTTTACTTCTTAAAGGGCATCTGTCAGCAGATTGGTACCTATGACACTGTCTGACCTGTTACATGTGCACTTGGCAGCTGAAGGAATCTGTGTTGGTCCCATGTTCATATGTGCCTGCATTGCTGAGAAAAATGACATTTTAATATATGCAAATGAGGCTCTAGGAACAACGGGGGCGTTGCTGTTACACCTAGAGACTCTGCTCTCTGTAACTGCCACACTCTCTACACTTTGACAGAGGCAGGTGTGATGACATTTTCATTGCCTGGCCCTGTCAAAGTGCAGCGGATGCGGCAGTTGCAGAGAGAGCAGAGCCTCTAGGAGTAATGGTAACGCCCCCGTTGCTCCTAGAGTCTCGTTTGCATATATTAAAAATTCATTTTTCAAAACATGGGACCAACAGATAGCTTCAGCTCTCAAGCGCACATCTAACAGGTCAGCTAGTTTCATGGGTACAAATCTACTGCCAGGCGCCCATTTATCACCATTACTCAATTCCATTGGTGGGTCACCGAGCTATACTCTGTCATAAAGACATTTCAAAAGTTTTGATTGGTGGGAATCTGTGTGCGGAGACCTCACCAATCGTGAGAACCAGGAGAGCGAAGCCCATGTGTATCGCACTTTCTTTCCTCACTGCCGGAGGTGAGCTCAGTCTATGGGCCCATCTCGATTCCGTCCTTTGGAGCGAGCACACTACTGTATGTGAGTGCTTCCCTTTCCTCGTTATAGTGATTCATGGCGGCCTCGGCACTCAGACCCTCACAGATCAAAACCTTTGTCGCTAAGACTAATGAAAAGTTTTTGGAAAGCTCAGTAACACTTTAATCATGGGAAATGTAAAAACTGCCAATGTAATATAAAGGGGGTCTTCCAGTGAGTAAAAATTGGCGTCGGGATCAGAAGGGGTTAAAAAATAAAAGCAGCAGCAGTACCTCGTCTATCCCCATCGCTGCCCAGGTCCTTACTTCCTGGCCCTGTCTCACTCCGTACACAGAAAATGCCCGCCAGTGATTGGCTGAGCAGCCATTTCTGGATCGGGGCAGTGTTGCGACAATAGTGGTAGGTATTTTGGACATTGAACATGGGTCATTTTATTTCAGCCGGACAGGTTTTTTTTTTTTTTTTCCCCTGCTGGTAAACCCTTTTAATATGGGGGAGAGAAATGTTTGCCTGGGGTCCATGTAATGGAAAATTGTTAGGAGGTATCCTCCCTGCCTGGTCATTACAACCTCAGTGCCCATATGAACAAGTGCCATGATCACCCATATTGAACTGTAGTTTTATTCCGTTGTTTGCAATATGGGACTTTTATTAATTTACCAAAGAAAATGGGTTTTCAGTTTTTTGCGTTACAGCTTGAGCTCTTGTATTATACATTTATACATGTATATTAATGCAGATGATTGTTGTAGAGCATTTTCAAATTTAGTAAGATATTTACTTAAGTATTCGAATGTATCACAGAAATCCTACTTATTTTTCTGAGATAAAATTTCTTCATTTTATATTAGACTGTGCGATGACCTTTTATACGTATATTGGGTATGAAAATGAGCTCTACTCCAGAAGGTGGCACGCGGTTTCTCTACTGCCACCTATTGGAGGTACATGCAGTTGCCTTGAAGAGCCATGAAACACGACTTGGGACTTCAGAATGAAGGGCTCATGCACGTGGCTGTTGCCGTTTTTGTGGTCTGCAAATTGTGGATCCCCTAAACACGCGTGTTCCACATTTTGCGGAACGAACTGTCCTATCCTTATCCGAAAAATGAACAAGAATAGGATATGTTCCATTTTTTGGTGGAACGGACATACAGACATGGAATGCACACGGAGTCATTTTCCGTTTTCTTGTGGCCCCATTGATATGAATAGTTCCGCATACAGGCCGGAAAAAAATGAGCCCTAAAAGGATTGTTCAGGATTAGAAACGCATGGCTACTTTCTTACAAAAAGGGCACAGCCTCTGTCCATAGGTTGTGTCTGGGATTGCAGCTCAGCTTCATGGGATCATTGGGGCAGAGCTGCAATACCGCACATAACCTGTGGACAAGAGGGGTGCTGTTTTTGGAAGAAAGCAGCCATGTTTTTCTAATACTGGACCACCCCTTTAATCTGCGTACTTTTTCCAATGGAGCACTGCCTGTCAGACTCCCATTTCAGCTAGGTCTCTTTAATAAGAACCAGTATCCCTGAGATCATAATTTACATGCAGCGTCTGTCGCCTGTAGGAAGTTATTTGTGAGGCGGAAACGTCTACGCACAATATTTTATATATTCATAGCTGTTTTTTGTCTGAATGTCATGCACATGTCAGTTAATGGATGGTAATTATTTTCAAGAAAGCTGATTATATTTAATGGTCATGGTACTGGGAAACGAAATGGCGTTTAAAATCTTTGATCTATCAGACTGGCTAAAAATGTTAAAATGGTTTACTTTAAAACATGGATTATGTAATGGAACTACTGCATTCTAGACATTAAAGGGAACCTGTCACACTGACCCTGGGAACACACCTGAGCGTTTTTCAGCGCGTTCATACGCGCTGAAAAACGCTCAACATGTGAAAAGCCATGCATCCCTATGGGCATGGTTCACATTTGGGCGTTTTACAGCGCGTTTGAACGCACTGTAAAACGCCCAACACCCAAACAAGTACATGAGCTTCTTTGGGGCGTTTTAACCCGCCTATGGACAATGTTGCCATAGGGGAGAATCACTAAATCGCGCGTATGACGCGCGTTTCTTAGTTACAAATACGCGCATCCAAAAACGTGCGTAAAACGCGCGTCATACGCGCGATTCAGAAACGCCTAGGTGTGTTCCCAGGGTGAACGTGGTATCTGAACTGCAGGCAGCATGTTATAGAGCAGGCGGAGCTGAAATCCCTGCTCATTCTGGGCTTTAAAGTCCAGGAGGCGGTCCTATCTATGGCTGTGTATACAGAGAGAGCTGTCAATCATTGATAGGACCGCCTCCTTGACTTCAAAGCCCAGAAGAGCAGGAATTAAGGTGAATGAAATAGAAGTTACACTGACTCTTTTTCCTACAAAACTATATGTGAATCTGCTCAGCTCCTTCAGCTCTATAATGTGCTCCCTGTGTATTGCACTGCATTTTTGTGGTGACGGGTTCCCCTTAAAGTGGCAGAAAATGCCCACATAGTATGGTACTGGAATACAAATCTATGACCTGTGTATCAAAACATAGAAAATCAGACCAGGTAACGGAACTTCAGGCGGCTTATACATTCTCAGAGATTCTCCACCTTTAATTTATTTTTAGAAATGTCTGAATGATAAATCCGGCTAAATATGGGGAAAATGGCCTGACTACTGCCAAAGAGCACTTTGTATATTTGTCGCATATCTCCTCCTTGCTCACCAGTCTGTGTCAGATTACTCGGTTCTTCAGCTCATGTCTAAATGGCGCTGAGCTGTGTAGCATGAGAGAGGGCCAGGCAGAACTCGTATCATTTTGTCTTATTAATCAGATATTATGTATTAATAGAACCTGTCACCCAAAACGCAGTGCAACCTGCAGGGGAAATGTTATAGAGCTGGAGAAGCTGAGCAGATTGATTATATAGGTTTGTGGGGAAAGATTCAGTAAAACTTGTCCATTTTATACATTTAAATGGCCACAACTTCTTCTCAAAGGCTTATGCTGAACAAATGTGCTAATAACTGTGGTTAAGAATTTTCATGTTATTCACTGTACAAATAAAGTTGAAATCCATCTCTGCCACTAGAGGTCTCCCTTCTAGCAATTTCTGTCATCTCACTGTTACTAGGCGAATCCGCTAGATGGATCGGTGTGTCTTTCCTCACTGGCTGTGCTTCTGAACTCAGTACAGAGGCCCCTTCCCCATTCAAAGCTTATAGCTTGAACACTGCAGACTGCTTATTATTTCAGGCTGCTGTTTTTTTTTGTGTAAGACAGTACAAGGCATTTCGTACACCAGTCATAATAGAATTCATTTATGAAATGCTTACACGCCCCTGCATGTGTTGGTTTTGGATTTTATTAGTATTCCGGATAAGTTTTAATAGTCCTTGCTCTGTCTGTGCTGTAATCAGCAAGTGTCCCTTGTGTTCTGGATCATTCCCCTATGTGTGTTGTAAGTACAAACTGTCTTCTGTGACCTGCAATTTTCCCTTCCATGTGCTGTCATGACAATGTGTTTTGAGTCCTATATATCTTTGAGCATAAACTGTTTTGCACACAATTTGTGCTGAGGATTAGGATAGGGCTCACTGGTGACTGGCCTAGAAGTATGGGAAGGAAGTCTGAACCAGTATAGTACTGGCAGACTTCCTGTATTAAGACACCAGGCTTGAGAAGAACTTCTGGATGCCGGAGCAGCACATTGAGGCAGCTAGAAGCCAATATAAGCAGACCAGAACACAGAGTGAGGATCCATTCCAGCTTCCCTCAGTCTCCAGCAAAAGTTAATTTATTGGAAGCTCTAAAACTGTTACCCTGCTCTCTTGGACTTCAGTTGTACACAGGGTGGTCTTATCAGTGACTGATAGAATTATCTGTGTCGGTGTGTATACAGAGGTAGATGTCAGTCACTGATAACTGTACACAGGGGAGGTCTTATCAGTGATTGATAGAATTCTCTGTGTCAGTGTGTATACAGGAATAGCTGTCAGTCACTGATAACTGTACACAGGGGCGGTCTTATCAGTGATTGATAGAATTCTCTGTGTCAGTGTGTATACAGAGGTAGATGTCAGTCACTGATGGCTGTACACAGGGGAGGTCTTATCAGTAATTGATAGAATTCTCTGTGTTAGTGTGTATACAGGAATAGCTGTCAGTCACTGATAACTGTACACAGGGGAGGTCTTATCAGTGATTGATAGAATTCTCTGTGTCAGTGTGTATACAGGAATAGCTGTCAGTCACTGATGGCTGTACACAGGGGAGGTCTTATCAGTGACTGATAGAATTCTCTGTGTCAGTGTGTATACAGAGGTAGCTGTCAGTCACTGATGGCTGTACACAGGGGAGGTCTTATCAGTGATTGATAGAATTCTCTGTGTCAGTGTGTAGACAGGAATATCTGTCAGTCACTGATGGCTGTACACAGGGGCGGTCTTATCAGTGATTGATAGAATTCTCTGTCTTAGTGTGTATACAGAGGTAGATGTCAGTCATTAATGGAGGTACACGGGGGTTGTCTTAAGTTTAGGAAAATCGCAACAGATATAAAGTATACGTTTATAACTTGCTGCCCGCAGACTGCACATTTTGTGGTGACAGAGCCTCTTTAATAGTGATCTACCGTTTTAGTTGTTAACCCTTTATATAGAACTTAATCCTAGTTTGATGTGTGAAACGATACACCCTTCATATCAATCATTGTCTGCTCCTTTATATAAAACATCAACAACCTTTTTCATTACCAAATAAATATGCATTTCTTTCTCAGCCAAAATGTCTATTTATTTGTCTATGTAGCCTTTTTGACATGACATAATTAATGCTTTTTTTGCTCTATCAATCATGCAATGCCAATGAAATATGTATAGAAACAAACAAATGTATTTTTGCACATACCGTACTCTATCAACAGCATGCTGTGTGCTTTCTGTACCAAAGTGCCTCCTTTCTATCAGTATTGTACCTGTGTAAACCTAAGCTTGTTTTTATATTCAATTTTATATTTTTATGTTGAAAAACTCCTGTGCTTTATTTTTTATTTTTAATAAATATATTGATGTACAGTATTTCAAATTGCATTCTTGTTTCCTCCTATTGTATCTCTTAGGGCTCTTTCACATGAGTGGATGCTGTGCGGGTAATCCGCTGCGTGAAAGAGTGCCAAGCCCCGCTCTGGACAGCAGAGACACAGAGCATTAACATGATTGATAATGTTTTGTGCTTCTCTGATCTTTTTACTACAAAATCACAGTAAGATAAAGTTAAATAAAGTCACCGTGGTTTTGTAGTAAAGGGCCCCTTTCACACGGGTGCAATGCGTGAGGTGAACGCACTGCACCTGCACTGAATCCGGACCCATTCATTTCTCTGGGGCTGTGCACATGAGTGGTGATTTTCCCGCATCAATTTTGCGTTGCGTGTAAATCGCAGCATGTTCTATATTCTGCGTTTTTCATGCAACGCAGGCCCCATAGAAGTGAATGGGGCTGCGGGAAAATCGCAAGCATCCACAAGCAGGTGCGGATGAGGTGCGATTTTGCCGCATGGTTGCTAAGCGACGGGACTCGATCTTTATTATTTTCCCTTATAGCTTCCATGGAAGCTGGTGATTGGACCAGGTGACCCAGTGACGTCACTGAAGGTCCTTCATCCCTCTCCTGCTGTAGACAGAACAGAACACCAGCAGCTACGAGATCAAATGGAATAGGTGAGGTGTTTTTTTTTATTTTTATTATTATTTTTAACCCTCTATTGCTCTTTTTACTTTGCATTCTCTATTGAGAATGCTATTATTTACCTTTTATAACTATGTTATAAGGGAAAATAATCAAATATACAGAATACTCAACCTGAAACCGGACTTCAGTGATGAAGTTCGGGTCTGGGTACCAAACATGCCGATTTTTCGCACACGCGTGCAAAACGCATTGAAATGCTTTGCACTCGTGTGGAAAAATCGCAATGCACCTGCCTCTGATCCGTGCGTCAAACCTGACGCCCGTGTGAAAGAGGCCAAAAGATCACAAACCCCATCCCTTGGTGGGAAGCAGGACTAGCTCACTTCTGCCCAAAAAGGGGGTGAATGGAATGGTAAATTTTATTCTATCTAAAGATCTCTCTCTGCCACCTGCTGAGCAACCAGGCATATTACATGTAATACAATACATAAGTTAGTTAGCAATATTATTAAGGCAAAGTATCAGAGGACCTGGAAACAAGTTCCCTGTGAGGATGTCATCTCGGTTCCTTTAGCTTTCTGGACAGCAGCAAGACGGTAACTTATATTGGCTCTAATTAGGGGACAGAGCCTTTCATCCACTGCGGGCCCCCCTTCCCCGCGGGCCCCATAGCAGCTGCGTGGCCTGCCTCCATTGGAGGTTTGCCACTTTCTGAGCAGCAATGTGTGGGGCTTATGTCTCTTCTGCAGGGAGAGCCACAAGCCTGGACTTTTTGAGATTGTGGAATCCTGTGTATTTTTGGTTGCTTTTGCCCTCTTCTATTAAAATGAATGATGTGCTTCATAAATCTCTTCTCAAAAAGTACATTTCACCTATGACTCCATCCGAGGGGCCTCCTGTCGTCTTCAGGTAAATTTTAAGTAAGAAGTACAACGTAATTTTGATTCGCGTAGGGTAATTGTTTCCTTCAGTACCTGGTGCAATGGAAAGCTTATGGACCAGAGGAATGTTCTTCAGTATCAGCCTGTATATGTTGATAGTTTGGATGTTTCCATGGAAACCTGATTATAGATGTGAAGGCCCAGTAGCTCCTCACAGAAGGGAGTACTGTCAGGTACTTAGACAGCCACATTCCAGTGCATGTCTGTTATTGGAAGGTTGCCATGCTTATCAGATAAGGTATTTCTGATTGGTTTATCAGTGAGCCTGGCACCAGGCCAATTAGGTGCCTGGCTCAGCATCCAATCCCAGAGCTGGGCGGAGGATTTGAGTCCTGACTCCTTTTACTTCCTTTGTGCTACTTTTCAACTCCTGACTTGTCTCTGGATTAACCCCTTGTGTACTGATTTGGCTCATACTGACCCTGGTTGCTGACTACTCTTCGGTACCCCTTAGTCATTCTGATATGTCTGCTACCAATGAGTTAGCACCTTATTCTGCAGACATAACTTGGGTCCCTATCAGCCATGTCCATCTGACTTTGCAGCAGACTATGGTGAAGAACCTAATGGTATCCTTAGTTTCTACTAACCAGAATGTTGAAGGAAGACAGGTGGCAGTTTTTGAGTTTTGCTTGCTGTGGTTCCTTTTTCCTTACATGCACATTACCAAGTACAATGTCAGGCATTTGATGGACTGGTGTAAAGCACGCCACCACTGGACTCGAACATAGTATATAAGACCGAAAAAAGACATTTGTCCATCCAGTTCGGCCTGTTTCCTACAAGTTGATGAAGAGGAAGGCAAAAATCCCCTGTGAGGCAGAAGCCAATTTTCCCCACTTAAGGGGAAAAAAATTCCTTCCCGACTCCAATCAGGCAATCAGAATAACTCCCTGGATCAACGACCCCTCTCTAGTAGTTATAGCCTGTAATATTATTACACTCCAAAAATACATCCAGTCCCCTCTTGAATTCCTTTAGGCCCCTTTCACACGGGCGAGTTTTCCGCGCGGGTGCAATGCGTGAGGAGGACGCATTGCACCCGCACTGAATCCGGACCCATTCATTTCTATGGGGCTGTGCACATGAGCGGTGATTTTTACGCATCACTTCTGCGTTGCGTGAAAATCGCAGCATGTTCTATATTCTGCGTTTTTCACGCAACGCAGGCCCCATAGAAGTGAATGGGGATGCGGGAAAATCGCAAGCATCCGCAACCAAGTGCGGATGCGTTGCGATTTTCCCGCATTGTTGCTTAGCAATGGGACCCAATCTCTATTATTTCCCCTTATAACATGGTTATAAGGGGAAATAATAGCATTCTTAACCACTTGCCGCCACGCTAACGCCGATGGGCGTCAGCGGGCGGCTCTCTCAGGTCTCACTGCCGCCTATCGGCGTCATCTCGTGAGACCCGAGATTTCACATGAACGCGCGCGTTCATGTGATCGGAGCCGGGACAACTGAAACTACAGCCTGCCAGCGCTGATCATGCGCTGGCAGGCTGTAGATGCGGAAAAACGCATTTAAATCGCATATCAGACGCTGTTTTTAAACAGCGTCTGATATGCTCTGCTCGTCTGGTGGTCCCTTTGTTTGGGACCACCAGAGGAAACTATAGGAAAAGTGCACCAATCACTACACACACCCCCCACCCCCATCACTGATTAACCCCTGATCACCCCCTGTCACCCCCTGTCACCCCCTGTCACTAATCACCCCCTACAGGCTCATTCAGACGTCCGTATGTGTTTTGCGGATCCATGGATCTGCGGATCCGCAAAATACGGACACCGGCAATGCGCTTCCGCATTTTGCAGATCCGGACATTGCCAGAACTATATAGAAAATGCTTTTTCTTGTCCGCAATTGCGGACAAGAATAGGACATGTTCTATATTTTTATGAACGGAAGTGCAGACTCGAAGCGCGGATCCGTAATTCGGATCCGAGCTGGACAAAGTCTGTCCCCATAGAAATGAATGGGTCCGCAATTCCGCTCCGCAAACAGAATTTCGGACGTGTGAATGGGGCATAAGGCTCCCGTTATCACCGCCAGTTAGTTAGCTACTTGTTAGTTAGCTAGCGCCCACCGCACCGCAATCACTGATTTTGGCAGAGATTTATTCATCCACATTGACCGATGCGAATGAAAAAATCTGTGCCGTTCATTTTTTTTTTTTTCAGCGCAGCGGCTGAACGGAAAAAAATCTCATTACCCGTATGCTCAATATAAGGAGAATCGCAGAAACTCCTAATGCTGGCCATACGTGTAATGATTGCGGAGACCCTCAAATGCCAGGGCAGTACAAACACCTTACATGTGACCCAATTTTAGAAAGAAGACACCCCAAGGTATTCCGTGAGGGGTATGGTGAGTTCATGTAAAATTTTATTTTTTGTCACAAGTTAGTGGAATATGAGACTTTGTAAAAATATATATATATATATATATATATCAATTTCCGCTAACTTGTGTCAAAATTTTTTTTTTTCTGTGAACTCGCCATGCTCCTCACGGAATACCTTGGGTGTCTTCTTTCCACAATGGGGTCACATGTGGGTATTTATACTGTCCTGGCATTTTAGGAGTCCTAAAGTGTGAGAATCCAAATGCGTAAAAATGCCCTGTGAAATCCTAAAGGTACTCATTGGTTTTAGGGCCCTTTGCGCATCTTGGCTGCAAAAAGTGGACACATGTGGTATCACCGTACTCAGGAGAAGTAGGGCAATGAGATTTGGGGTGTATTTTTACATATACCCATACTGGGTGTGAGAAACATCTCTGTAAATGACAACTTTTTAAAAATTTTATTCAAAGTTGGCAATTTACAGAGATATTTCTTCACCCAGTATGGGTATATGTAAAATACACCCAAAACACATTGCCCTACTTCTCCTGAGTACGGCGATACCACATGAGTGACACTTTTTGCAGCCAAGATGCGCAAAGGGCCCAAATTCCAATGAGTGCCTTTAGAGGGCATTTTACGCATTTTCTTCTCACGCTTTAGGGCCCTAAAATGCCAGGGCAGTATAAATACCCCACATGTGACCCCATTTTGGAAAGAAGACACCCCAAGGTATTCGCTGAGGGGCATAGTGAGTCCATGAAAAATTAAACTTTTGTCAAAAGTTAGCGGAAAGGGAGACTTTGTGAGAAAAACTATAAAAATCAATTTCCACTAACTTGTGCCAAAAATTTTTTTCTATGAACTCGCCATGCCCCTCATGGAATACCTTGGGGTGTCTTCTTTCCAAAATGGGGTCACATGTGGGGTATTTATACTGCCCTGGCATTTTAGGGGCCCTAAAGCATGAGAAGAAAAATGCGTAAAATGCCCTCCTAAAAGGTACTCATGGGAATTTGAGTCCTTTCGCATCTTGGCTGCAAAAAGTGTCACTCATGTGGTATCGCCGTACTCAGGAGAAGTAGGGCAATGTGTTTTGGGGTGTATTTTTACATATACCCATGTTGGGTGAGAGAAATATCTCTGTAAACTGACAACTTATAAAAAAATGTAAAAAGTTGTCGTTTACAGCGATATTTCTCACACAAAGTATGGGTATATGTAAAATACACCCTAAAACACATTGCCCTACTTCTCCTGAGTACGGCGATACCACATGAGTGACACTTTTTGCAGCCAAGATGCGCAAGGGGCCCTAAACCAATGAGTACCTTTAGGATTTCACAGGGCATTTTTACGCATTTGGATTCTCACGCTTTAGGTTCCCTAAAATGCCAGGTGAGTATAAATACCCCACATGTGACCCCATTTTGGAAAGAAGACACCCTAGGTATTCCGTGAGGGGCATGGCGAGTTCACAGAATTTTTTTTTTTGGCACAAGTTAGCGGAAATTGATATATTTTTATTTTTTTATTTTGTTTTTTACAAAGTCTCATATTCCACTAACTTGTGACAAAAATAAAATTTTACATGAACTCACCATACCCTCACGGAATACCTTGGGGTGTCTTCTTTCTAAAATGGGGTCACATGTGGGGTATTTATACTGTCCTGGCATTTTAGGGGCCCCTAAAGCGTGAGAAGAAGTCTCGAATCCAAATGCGTAAAAATGCCCTGTGAAATCCTAAAGGTACTCATTGGTTTAGGCCTTTGCACCCAGGCTGCAAAAAGTGTCACAAATGTGGTATCGCCGTACTCAGGAGAGTGGGGCAATGTTTTTGGGGTGTATTTTTATATATACCCCTGCTGGGTGTGAGAAATATCTCTGTAAACGACAATTTTTAAATTTTTTATACAAAGTTGTCAGTTTACAGAGATATTTCTCTCACCCAACATAGGTATATGTAAAAATACACCCCAAAACACATTGCCCTACTTCTCCTGAGTACGGCGATACCACATGAGTGCCACTTTTTGCAGCCTGGGTCCGCAAAGGGGCCCTAAAACCAATGAGTACCTTTAGCTTTACATGGCTGTTCACAATTTAGCCCCGCCCAAAATGCCAGAACAGTAAACACACCCCACAAATGACCCCATTTCGAAAGTAGACACCCTAAGGTATTCACTGAGGGGCATAATGAGCCCGTATGAGATTTTTATTTTTTTGCCAGAAGTTAGCAGAAATGGAAACTTTATTATTATTTTTTTCCTCAGAAAGTGTCATTTTCCGCTAACTTGTGAAAAAAATGAAATGATACATGAACTCACCATGCCCCTCCGCGAATACTTTGGGGTGTCTTCTTTCTAAAATGGTGTCATTTGGGGGTATTTATACTTTCCTGGCATTCTAGCACCTGAAGAAACATGACAGGCGCTCAGAAAGTCAGAGCTGCTTCAAAATGCCGAAATTCACTTTTTTGCACCATAGTTTGTAAACGCTATAACTTTTACCCAAACCAATAAATATACACTTATTGGACTTTTTTTTATCAAAGACATGTAGAACAATAAATTTAGAGAAAAATTTATATAGAAATGTAGTTTTTTAAAAAAAAATTTACAACAGAAAGTGAAAAATGTCATTTTTTTGCAAAAATGTCGTTAAATTTTTATTAATAGCAAAAAAAGTAAAAATGTCAGCAACAATGAAATAGCACCAAATGAAAGCTCTATTAGTGAGAAGAAAAGGAGGTAAAATTCATTTGGGTGGTAAGTTGCATGACGGAGCAATAAACGGTGAAAGTAGTGTAGTGCGGATTTGTAAAAAAGGGCCTGGTCACTAGGGGGGTATAAACCTGTGGTCTTCAAGTGGTTAATAAAGAATGCATTGTTAAATGATGAGGAAGGGGTTAAAAATAATAAAAGTTAACATACCTTAGCCACTTGATCGCGTAGTCGCGATCTGTCCTCTCTTTCCCTGCAGCATCGATGATCTAAAGGACCTGTGATGACGTCACATCACATGGCCCAATCACCTGCTCCATCACTATGGTGATGGAGCATGTGATTGGTCCATGTGACCATGTGACATCATCCAAGGTCCTTAATCACTATCCTCAGGCTGTGGATAGTGCTTATGACCTTGGATGATGTCACGTGGTCACATGGACCAATCACATGCTCCATCACCATAGTGATGGAGCAGGTGATTGGGCCATGTGATGCTGTGACATCATTACAGGTCCTTTACATCTTTCAAGCTAACGGAGAGGAGGCCGGGCTTCGCGATCAAATGGACCAGGTAAGTTATGATTAGTTTATTATTTTTAACCCATTCTGCACCGGGTTCAACATTAGGGAGATGGCCAAGGGTATTATTTTACATTATAACTATGTTATAATGTGAAATAATACCAGCGAGATAATTTCTGACCCAAACATGCACTTCTGTGAAGAAGTGCAGGTTCGAGTCTGGGTATCAAAGTGCCGATTTTTCTCCCGCGTGCAAAACGCATGACAGCGCTTTGCACTCGCAGGGAAAAATCGCGGCAATTCCCGCAACGCACCCGCACTGTTTGACGGAGTGCACCCGCAATGCCCGTCTGAAAGAGGCCTTATTGTACTCACCATCACCACCTCCTCAGGCAGAGAGTTCCATAGTCTTACTGCTCTTACAGTGAAGAATCCTTTTCTATGTTTGTGTACAAACCTTCTTTCCTCCAGACGCAGAGGATGTCCCCTTGTCACAGGCACAGTCCTGGGGATAAATAGATGATGGGAGAGATCTCTGTACTGACCCCTGATATATTTATACATAGTTATTAGATCTCCCCTCAGTCGTCTTTTTCCACTGCACCATGGGCAGTGGAAAAGAATTCTGTGGAAAGACAAATCGTGCTTCTATACCTGGCAGTCTGGTGTATGGGATTTGGGAAATGCCAGAAAAATGTTACCTGTCTGACTACAGCGTGCCAACTGTAAATTTTAGTGGATGACGGGTTGTTTTTTTCTGGGGTTGGCCTAGGCCCTTTAATTCCAGTAAAGAAAATCTTAAAGGGGTTGTCCCACGAAAAATATAATTTTCAAAACAGCACCTGGATCTGAATACTTTTATAATTGCGTGTAATTAAAAATTTTGCATAGCCACAGAGTTATTCAATAATGTAGATGTAATGCTATACCGCCAAACTTTAGAAAAGAAGGAAGAGGGACAAATTGGCATTTTTTTCCACGTCTCTAACTCCGCCCAAAACTATAACTAACTAAATACCTAATCCCAACAGTCCCCTAAATGCCCCCACATAGTAATTATTCCCCCTTTATGCCCCCTCATAGTAGTTATACCAGATATGTGCCCCCTTGCAGTAATATACCCAGTAAAGTGTCCCCTTCACAAGCAGGATCATGGGGGTGCAGTGTGGAGGGATCATGGGGGTGCAGTGTGGGGGGATTACTCAGGTCCTTGAACAGTTTTATTATTTAATCAGGGACTTTAATTTACAGGGATGCTTTCTATACATTTCTTACACCCCAGAATATTTCAGGGGGTCACTAAAGCGTGGTACAAACTTCTAGGGGGCGGGCGCCATACTCTGCCCCACTGCTGCAGCCAGCCCATCTTCAGTAACTTTACTGGCCAGGAGAGAAGTCCTCTCTCATCTGCGGAGCCCTGACCACAAGACGCATCTCTGCTGGCGGAGGGCCGTGTACACACATCCATCCAGCGTGTGGCATAAGGAGGCATTAATGTAGTGGGGAATCTGTGAGGACACGGAGCTCGGGAGCCGGGCAGGGAGCGGTTGCCGCCACCAGCAGCAGCATCAGGATACATGGAGCTCCCGGCGGGCCCCGGCCCCACCCAGACCTGTAGTGTGGAGCGCCGGCAGTGGTAGGAATAATGAGGCAGAGCGCCGACGGCCAGCTCTCTGCTTCATCAGTAGAGGCAGCTGTCTCTTCTTTCTATGGAAGTGGGGACAGCTGACAGAAAGCGGGTCATACCTCCCCCGTACCAGGACAGCCACTGAAATCCGGAACTGTCCCGCCGAATCCAGGACGGTTGGGAGGTATGGTAATGCATCTATTCAGATATATGAAATGGATATGTGTGAACATACCTTTTGGCTCACCATGGGCATTAGATGGCACATTGCTTACTATATGCTAACAATGTCTGATCGGATGGGGTCTTGACTGCTGTGACCTCCATCTATAACTAGAATTTTACAGGAGTTTAGCATTGATTACCTGTCCTTAGGAAAGGTCATCAATATCAGATCAGCAGCCATATGACTCCTTGCACCCCCGCCGGTCAGCTGTTTGCAGGAGGTACTGGGTGCCACAACTCTACACTATGCAGTGCCTATGACTGGTTGCTGCAGCACTGCTCCCATTCACTTGAATTTTTTTTTTGAAAGCTCTGTGCTACCTCCTCCCCTGTTGGCTGCACTTGGCATTCTATAGCAATTATACTTACATAACACTGGCCAGAAAAGCAGAACTGGGCCAACAGCGGAAACAGTAGCGGGGGTGTGGGTGGGGGGTTCTGAGCAGTCAGACATCAGGTGCTTATTCTAGCAATATGCAACCAAATACTATGGTGAACATACATTATTTTTCTATTGCATGCTGAACCTTAGAAATTATCTGTAAAAATTCGAAAAATATGTCTAGTATAAGTAGTGAAGAAAAATGTTACAAGAAACAAATGCAATTGTGCCCCCTTGTGGCCAGTAAGTGTTATGTAGCAAAAAGTATTGCTTCAATACAGGGTCTAAATGTGCTGTATATAGGCTACAAAAATAGTTTTTTTGCATAAAGTAAGGGTTTTAAAGGGATAAAAGGAACTAAGAGAACCTTGTTTGTAACACCTTCTCCCTTGAGTTGGGAGTGAATGATCTGATCAGTGCAGGAGGCCGGGAGGGGGGAGAGGAGAGCATCCTGATAAGTGGAGAAAAGTATTTTTCTGTAATGTGATTTATTTTAAAGAAAACCACTGATTTAAAGGAGTTGTCCAACCAATAATTTTCTACAGTTTTGAAACCAGCACCTGGATCTGAATAGTTTTGTAAATGCATGTAATTAAAAATGTATCCTAGCTACTGAGTTATTCAATGTAATCTATCTGTATAGCGCCACCTATTGTTTGCTTTTTTTCTAATTTTTTTTGTCCTGCACATGCTCAGTTCCATCCTTCAACTTCCACTACCTGCAGCAGACAGGACATTCCCTCTAAGAAAGGGCACACTACCTAAATTGCCAGCTTGAAATAAATCTAGCAGAATTGGAGGAATGAATAGGGAGATCTCTGGATCCATGTGAGGTACAGGGATGGTTCTAACTTTGTTAGAAAGAGGTTGTCATGTACTAAATTGTACTAGATAAGGTATGATTTTTTGTTTTTTACAATAATTTTTTAAAGCTATGGACAGCTTTGCACTTTTTTTCTCATTTGCTTCCTACATGAACAATAAAGCAATTTTCTAACTTGCCTTTGTTAAGAATTTTACACTGTTTTGTTGATGTCATCTTTATGCTTTAGGCCTCATACAATACCGTGGAGGGCTGCAAACCACAAGTCCACAAAACACGGACACAGGCCATGTGCACTCCACAACGCCATATGCAGACCCATTGACTTCAATGGGTTCGCAATCCACAAGCTGCGGGCAAAGATAGGGCATGTCCTATATTTTGTGGCGTGGAGGCATTGACCCGGAAGCACACGGAAGTCCTATCTTTCCCCCATGTCACGACAGCACCACCCGAGAGAGATGGACTCCTCCCCTTGGGACAGGAAACCTAGAGTATAAAAGGAAGCACTTCCTCCCATACTTCAGTGGTTTCCTGTCCCTAGGAAGCCTGGAGTAGTTTCATAGCCTGGTGGGCTGTGTGTAGGTTGGCTAGGGGCCCTGGCAGCAGCAAATCCCTCTGGTTCAGGGTAGCGGGTCCCTATATGACTCCCGGTGTGGAGTCTGTTCATTCACCCCAGCGGCAGGATGCCACCTGCCTCCCGCTCCCTCCGCCACCGCTGCATCCAGCTCGTGGTTCGGGTTAGGCTGCGGCACTAAAGAACTCACCAGTGGAAGACAGAGGTAGGTGTCTGGGTGGTGGGAGAAGGGCCGGAGCGTTTGCGTAGTTGCGCGGCATGCTTCGGTGGCGGTGGCCATTTTGGAGGCGGGGCTATGTCATGTGATGACAGCTGGGAGGAGGAAGGAGGCCGGAGCTCGTTGATGACGTCAGACGCCGGCGTTCCTGGGGCGGAAATGTTTAAAGGAGTTCCTGGACTGCCGTTCCTCCTCCATTATGAATTGAACAAGCCAGCCAGGTGGTTCAGCTTCCAGGAGGGAGTGTGTATATCAGGATGAGCGTTTCCAGTGAGGAGGTGTCCAGGAGATCTCGCTCTGAATCCTCCACCAAGGAGGAGGTTTCCAAAAAGCCTAAAAGGGCTAGAAAAGAGTGTGCCATGTGTAAAGTCAGTTTGGCTGCTGACTATAGTAAGCCTAATTGCATCAGCTGCATCAGAGTGATTGAGCAGGAGACGCCGGCTCTGTTGCTGCAGATTCAGGACATGGTGAAAAACCAAATTGAAGCCTCTTTAAGAGGATTTCTGCCAGCTCTCACCCCACCGTCTTCCCAACCGGCAGTGGTTCTCCCTGTCCCAGGCCCATCTGACGGTGAGGAGGAGGGGTTAATCTTGGCTGAGTCGGACTCAGGTATGATGTATATTGGGATACCCTACCACTGTATGTATGTTATCACAAAAGCACGCCCTAGCAATTGTTTTCCTATTATGCAGGTGAACAATCTGAGGGGTCTGAAGATGACCTATCTGGGAGGCCGTTATTTTCTGCGAGGATACCGATCAATTGGTCAAAGCAGTGCGCTCAGCTATGGACCTTGAAGAGGCTAGGGAGCAAAGGTACATACAGGACATTATGTTCGAAGGGCTAGAGCTAAAGAAAAGGAAAGTGTTCCCGATTCACCCAGCTTATAAAGAGGGAATGGGAAAATCTGGATAAAAAATCATTTATACCAAGGGCCATTAAAAGGAAGTACCCCTTTGATGATTCTGAGACTAAATCATGGGATCATCCCCCAAAATCGACGTGGCCATTGCAAAAATTTCAAAAAGAGAATCCTTGCCCTTTGAAGACTTAGGAACTCTTAAGGAGCCCATGGACAAGAAAGCAGAAGTTTTCCTTAAGAGAACTTGGGAAACCGCGGGGGCAGCTTTAAAACCTAGTATAGCAGGCCCCTAAGTGGCAAGATCCATGATGCTGTGGATTGATCAGCTCAATTCTGACATCCGAAATGATGTTCCTAAAGATCAGCTGCTGGTCTCTCTTCCCGCAATTAAAAAGGCGGCTGCTTTCCTTGCAGATGCCTCTTCGGATACTCTAAGACTGTCAGCTAGGGCTGCGGCTTTGTCTAACTCTGGAAGATGAGCCTTGTGGGTTAAGAGTTGGTCAGGGGACTTAAGTTCCAAAAATAAATTGTGCTCCATCCCCTGTGAGGGGGAGATACTCTTTGGTTCAGTCCTAAAGGACCTGTTAGAGAAATCCGGGGATAGGAAGAAAGGGTTTCCTTTGCCACAGTCATTTAGGCAGTATCGGCCCTTTCGTGCGAAAGGAAGGGGGGGGGGCAGAATAGAGGTAGAGGAAAGACAGGCTTTAGATGGAGGGGTGCCAGTAAAGGTTCAGGCCTTATGTTCAACCAGCCCTCTTCCTCCTCTAAAAAACCCAGTCCGCAATGGCGGGGCCTTGCGGGTGGGTGGCAGGCTGAAGAATTTTCTGCCAGAGTGGCAAGCGATCTCAAGAAGCAAGTGGATCTTAGAGACCATAGGCGAGGGTCTTCGCCTCGAGTTCTCCAGACTGCTACCTACCCGTTACATAGTTACAAATGGTCTTTCAGAACAGTCGGGCCTGTCTCTTTTAGAATTAGAGGTGTTGTCCCTGATGGAAAGGGAAGTTCTGGTGCCGGTTCCGGCTGGGGAAGTCGGTCAAGGGTTTTATTCCACCCTTTTTCTAATAAAGAAACCGAATGGAACATTCAGGGTCAATATAAACTTGAAGCCTCTGAATCAATTTCTGACCTACCATCGGTTCAAGATGGAGACTCTAAAGTCGGCCATAAATCTACTGACAAGAGACTGCTACATGTCGTCCCTGGATTTAAGAGTCGCGTATCTCCATGTGCCCATCCACAAAGACTTTCAGAAGTATTTAAGGCTGGCAGTCTATGTAAACTCTCGTCTGTTACACCTGCAGTTCTGCACTCTACCTTTCGGAATAGCAGTGGCTCCGAGAGTCTTCACCAAAATTGTGGCCGAGATGGCGGCTCATGTCAGAGAAGGCGACGGCATCTTTATCCCGTACCTGGACGACTTCTTGCTGGTTGCAGAGTCCAAGGAAAAGGTACAGAGTTTCCTACTTCATACACAGAAAATTATAGAGAAGCTAGGTTGGTTAATCAACTGTGAGAAATCTTCCCCTGTTCCTACAAGACGGAACGTTTTTTTGGGGATCTTGTTAGATTCCCAGGTTCAGAAGTTCTTTCTTCCTAGTGAGAAGATAGAGAAGATAAGCTCGGTAGTTCAGGAGGTTTCCTCTGCCCCGGTTATTTCCATTAGGAAGGGCATGTCCCTGTTAGGCTTATTTACAGCAGCCTTTCCGGCAGTCCCCTGGGGGCAGCTGCATTCTAGAAAGTTACAGTGGCAGTTATCGGATACTTGGGATGGTTCACTGCCAGGTCTGGATAGGAAGTTTAGTTTATCGGTTGATGTAATCTCCTCCCTATCTTGGTGGCTTCAGAAGGAAAATCTGTCCAAGGGCCTAGATTGGAGTAAAAACCAAAGGTCTGCCATCATAACCACAGATGCTAGCCCCTATGGCTGGGGGGCACACATGGGGGAAATAGACTGCCAGGGACCTTGGGATCCAGAATTTCTGAGAACATCCTCAAATTACAAGGAGACTCTAGCGGTTCTTAAGGCCCTTCAATCCTGATCTCCCTCTATTGTGGGTAGAGATGTAAGGATATTGTCTGATAACACCACCGCAGTGTCCTTAATCAACAGGCAGGGGACAACTAAATGTGCGAGCTTAATGGCATTATCTTTTCAGATTCTCTCTCTGGCAGAGTCGCAGCTAAGCTCAATTACGGCGGTTCACTTAAAGGGAAGCCTGAACATCAGAGCAGATTATCTCGCGAGACACCAGATTCGTCAAGGAGAGTGGCAGTTGAGTCCAGAGGTTTTCCAAAAGATCTCGGCTTTATGGGGCAAGCCTCAGGTGGATCTCTTCGCCTCAA
This sequence comes from Bufotes viridis, assembly GCA_033119425.1. NCBI lineage: Eukaryota > Metazoa > Chordata > Amphibia > Anura > Bufonidae > Bufotes > Bufotes viridis. The sequence goes on from CM065590.1 coordinate 458,617,680, forward strand.
GGAAAAACAGGCAGGTAAAAAAATTTTACTCCCTATCTCCAGAAGACAGACCTTTAGCAGTGGATGCCCTGTCTCAAAGTTGGGGTTGGGACCTGGCGTATGCTTTCCCTCCATTGGTACTCATTCCAAGGGTCATCAAAAAGATAAAGGAAGAGAAGGCAACGGTCATCCTGGTGTCTCCCTTCTGGCCTCGAAGGGCCTTGTTCTCCTGCCTAAGAGCCATGTCGCTGAAGGATCCTTGGGTTCTGCCGGAGCTTCCAGATCTGCTCTCCCAGGGTCCAGTGCGTCATCCGGAGGTGCGCAATCTGCATTTGACGGCTTGGCTTTTGAGTGGTTGTCATTGAAGGCTAGGGGGCTGTCGGATGCGGTTATCTACACCCTGCAGGCCAGTAGGAAGGCAGTCACGTCTAAAATTTACGTCAGGCTTTGGAAAAAATTCTTATCCACGGTTAATCTGGATTCAGTGGACCTAGGAAGGCCCAACATGGCGGACATTTTGAACTTTCTACAAAAGGGTCTGGAGAAGGGATTGAGAGTGGCTACTCTCAAGGTTCACGTGTCGGCCCTGGGGGCTTTGTTTGGTCAGAAAATTGCAGACCATCCGTGGATCATCAGATTCCTTAAGTCCGTCAAGAGACTGCAGTTATCCACGCCAATGCGGACTCCGTCTTGGGATCTTTCGGTGGTCCTTAAATCTTTGTGTGTAGTCCCTTTTGAACCCCTTTCTGAGATTTCTCTAAGGGTGCTGGCTCAAAAGACTGCTCTTTTGGTGGCGATAACCTCAGCTCGTAGGGTAGGGGAGTTAGCAGCCTTGTCGATCAGACGACCCTATACGCAGATTCTAGAGGACAGAATAATCTTCAGGCCAGATCCAGCTTTTTTGACCAAGGTGGTCTCCGTTTTCCATATGTCGCAAGAGGTGGTGCTGCCCACTTTCTATGCTAGTCCCTCTTCGGAGGAAGAAAGACTTTTTCATATGTTGGATGTTCGTAGGTGTGTCTTGGAATATTTAGAGAAAACCAAAGACTTCAGGAAGTCAGACAGGCTCTTCGTTCAGGTGTCAGGGCCAAATAAAGGAGACAAGGTGAGGGGAGATACCATCTCTAGATGGATTAGGCAGGGCATCTCTACGGCTTATGTTTCTGCAGGCTTTTCTCCTCCGAACAATCTGAAAGCCCATTCTACTCGAGCAGTGGCATCTTCCTGGGCAGAAATGGGGGGTGCCTCCATCGAGCAGATTTGTAAAGCGGCCACTTGGTCGTCTCCCCACACTTTTTTCCATCACTATAGGCTGGACGTTCTTCTTCTTCTTCCTTAGCTTTTGGCCAAAAGGTGCTTCAGGCTGTGGTCCCACCCTAGTCTTTCTCTGGTATTCTCTCTGGTGGTGCTGTCGTGACATGGGGGAAAGCCGGTAATTACTCACCGGTAATTTTATTTCCTCATGGTCACGACAGCACCATGGGGCTTCCCACCCTTTTTTGTGTGTGTGGTTGGTTTATGCACCCGGGTGATCACCAAAAAAAAAAAAAGAATTAATTATGTTTTGGTATTAAAATTGTTGATTATGTTGACTAACTAAGAAGGCTTCCTAGATCTCGGTAATCACTGAAGTATGGGAGGAAGTGCTTCTTTTTATACTCGGTTTCCTATCCCAAGGGGAGAAGTCCATCTCTCTCTGGTGGTGCTGTCGTGAACATGAGGAAATAGAATTACCAGTGAGTAATTACCGTCTTTCCCGCATCTTGTGGATCGTGGCCCACGATGCAGATTGCACGCGGCCGGTGCCCATGTTTTGCGGACACTGGCCTTATGGTTGTGTTCAGGAGGCCTTACTGGGAGACTATTTTCTTTAGCCTCTCAGAGTACCTTAATATAGATACACTGCAGAGTATCCTGTAAGGCTGTGTTTACACCTTAAGGCCACCTGCACACGGATGCGGCTGAACGCACATAAGATCCGCACAAATTTCTTTATGGATTTATGTTCGTTTCTGCAGCATACTGAAGTACGTAATTTCTAACACAGGTTTTTGGTGTGGATTTGATGTGTTTTTTGCCACAGATCTCACCCTTCCATTGAAAGGGGGAAATCCGCAACTAAAACCGCAAACATAATTGACATGCTGTGGATTTGGAAATCCACAATGCAGGTTGATTTCCACCCAGAAAAAACCTGCAAAATGTACATTAGAGTTGTGTAGTCTCATACACTTTACTGGTACTGTACTATGCTACGGTTTTTCTGCACGTGTGAAGGATTCTGTCAGAATTAAGGAGCAGATTCTGTTTCATTTTGTAAATCCAAGTACATGGGTCAAAGCTGTAGACATGTGGGAGAACCTCATTACATACTAGTTAATAAACTCTAGCAAAGGCAGCAGCATCCTGGACACACAGACCTCACTTCCAGTGTGTGTTACTTGGGAGATAAACCCATGTGAGGAATATGAGGAAACTGAGTATCAGGGGGATTGAAAATGAAGTTTAAAGACTGAAACTTACTGGAATTTTTTAAACTGAGGTGATTAGGGTTGAGCAAACCCCAACTGTAAAGTTCGGGTTCATACCGAACATTACGGTTTTTCGCATCTGGAACCGAACCCGAACATTTCCATAATATTTTGGGTTCGGGTTCGGGTTCGTTGTTCGGCGATTTCTTCCCGCTTTTTGAAAGGCTGCAGGGCAGCCAATCAACAAGTGTTTCACTACTTTGCCCTAAGAAGCCATCACAGCCATGCCTACTATTCTCTGGCAGGTCAAGCCCCCCTACATTACCTATTTTAAAATTTTTCTGTGACATAGTGCATTTCTGTAGTTGGTAGAATAAACCCGTACTGTCGTACCACAGAGCACGTTTGCATACAACTCTGAAAATCCTGTTTTATTATTTTTGGGGTGACCTACTGCATTTCTGTAGTTGGATTAATGAACCCCTACTATTGTGTCATAGAGCACGTTTGCATACAACGCTGACATTTTTTTCTGTAGTTTGTTGCAGAGGCATAAATGTTCTAAACCTGACCACAACCTGCATGACCAGGCATCTACATGCAAACCACAAACTGCAGTAGAGTAAACACCTCAAAAACCAAGAAAGGTCTCAGGCTCCTCCTGCTCCCTCTTCTGCTGCTTTCTCTGCCTCTTCCTTCACCTTTGGAGTCACAGTGGCACCTGCCACCCAGCAACCAGAGGATGTGCCACCAACACCACCTCCATTATCATCACCAAGCATCTCCACCATGTCACACTCAAGTGTTCAGCTGTCCATCTCCCAAACACTAGAGAGAAAGAGAAAATACCCACCCTCGATCCCTGGTCCTTAATGCCAGCCTTTCAAAATGATTGACCTTTGAAATGCTGTCATTCCGTCTGGTGAAGACGGACTGTTTTAAACAGCTGATGGTGGAGGCTGTCCCACAGTACGTCGTTCCCACCCGCCACTACTTTTACAGGCGAGCCGTCCCTTCCCTGCACAACCAAGTGGAGGATAAAATCAAGTGTGCACTGCGTAATGCCATTTGTGGCAAGGTACACATAACCACAGATACATGGACTGGTAAGCACGGGCAGGGACGCTATATCTCCCTAACTGCACACTGGGTAAAAGTAGTGGCGGCTGGGCTCGAGGCGGATAGTGGTTTGGCGCATGTCCTTCCACCACCGAGGATCGCAGGAGATTATTCTTTGCCTCCTGTTGCCTCCTACTCCGCTTCCTCCACCTCCTCATCTGGTCAGCGAAAGACCTTCACCACCAACTTCAGCCCAGCCAGGGGTAAACGTCAGCAGGCGGTTTTAAAACTCATGTGTTTGGGGGACAAGCCCCACACCACACAGGAGCTGTGGAGGGGCATAAAAGAACAGACCGATGAGTGAGACTAGCTGGTTTGACGTACATCCCTTGCCTGGCGCATGTGCTGAATTTGGTGGTACAGAGATTCCTTAAAAACTACCCAGACATGTCAGAGCTGCTGCAGAAAGTACGGTCCGTCTGTGAGCACTTTTGGCGTTCTCGCCCTGCTGCTGCTTTCCTGCCTGTGCTGGTAACTTTGGCCTTCCCACTCACTGCCTCATATGTGACATGCCCACCAGGTGGAACTCCACCTTGCACATGCTGGAGAGACTGTGCGAGCAGCAGCAGGCGATAGTGGAGTTTCAGCTGCAGCACGCAGAGGTCAGTCTCTCTGTGGAACAGCACCACTTCACCACCAATGACTGGGCCTCCATGCGAGACCTGTGTGCTTGTTGGGTGTTTCGAGTACTCAACCAACATGGCCAGTGGCGATGACACCGTTATCAGCATTACAATACCACTTCTATGTCTCCTTGAAAAAACACTTAGGGTGATGATGGAAGAGGATGTGGAAGAGGAGGAGGAGGAGGGGGCATTTCACAGGGTTTCAGGCCAGTCATTCAGAAGTGGCTCAGAGAGTGCATTCCTGCACTAGCAGAGGCCAGGTACACATGTGGCCAACCAGGGCACAGTTATTGAGGACAAGGAGGAGGAGGTAGAGGAGGAGGAACCGGGTTCACAGCAGTGTGGCACCCAACGCAGCTTATGGCCCTCACTGGAGGGTGGCTGGGGGGATACGGAGGACACAGACGATACACCACCTACAGAGGACAGCTTATCCTTACCTCTGGGCAGCCTGGCACACATGAGCGACTACATGCTGCAGTGCCTGCGCAATGACTGCAGAGTTGCCCACATTTTAGCTTGCTCTGACTACTGGGTTGCCACCCTGCTGGATGCCCGTTACAAAGACAACGTGCCATCCTTAATTCCCTCACTGGAGTGTGATAGGAAGATGCTTGACTACAAGCGCACGCTGCTAGACGTGCTCCTGAGCGCATTCCCAACTGATACCGGGTGACAAGTGGAAGCACAAGGCAGAAGTGGAAGAGGAGGAGTAAAGGTCGCCAACGCAGCTGGGTCACGGCCAGCACCTCACAAGGCAGGGTTAGCATGGCCAACATGTAGAAAAGCTTTGTCACCACGCCACAGCAACCGGCACCACCAACTGATATGGAACGTCTTAGCAGGAGGCAGCATTTGAACAACATGGTGGAACAGAAAATGTGCACACGCCTACACGTACTGACTGATGGGTCTGCCCCATTCAACTTCTGGGTCTCCAAATTGTCCACAGGGCCTGAGCTTGCTCTTTATGCCTTGGAGGTGCTGGCCTGCCCTGCAGCCAGTGTATTGTCTGAACGTGTATTTAGCACAGCAGGGGGCGTCATTACAGACAAATGCAGCTGCCTGTCCACAGCCAACGTGGACAAGCTCATGTTCATTAAAATGAACCAGGCTTGGAACCCACAAGACTTGTCTGTACCTTGTGTAGAATAGACATTTATACCCGCCCCAACCATACCTTCTTGTACTCAAGTGCACTTATTCTTTGATTTTTTTTTTTTTATTTGTCCCATTATTTTGGGGGCTACCCCCCAAAAAAAAAAAAAAACATTGTTAGCTGGCTACCTCCTCCTCCTCCATCGCCTCTTCCATCTACAACACCACATTCACTACCTCCTCAACCTCCGACTCCACACCCATCTCCTCCTGTTGCAGGTTAATCATTTTTAAGTATTTTATTTTAAGGTATTTTCCCATCCACATTTGTTTGCAGAGCACCTGCCATGCTCTTAAACACATTTTGCTGCTTTTTTCAGCCCTCTAGCCCTTTAAATTACATTTCTAGGGCCATTTTAGTGCCCAAAAATTCAGGTCTCGATTTACTTTAATGGGGTTCGGGTTAAGTTCAGATCCCGAACCCGAACTTTTTTGAGAAGTTCGGCCGAACCTGTCAAACCCGAACTTCCAGGTGTTCACTCAACTCTAGAGGTGATCACTAACATATGTAAAACTCTTCTTTTCTTGTCAAAAGTGTCCATAGCCATTAAATGGAGTGTATATCAGAAACTTTCACAAGAAAAAAATATATAAAAAGAAAAATAACCTATACTTCCCTGTTAAAGGGTGTTTCCAGGACTTTCATATTGATGGCCTATTCTTAAGATAGATCATCAATATGAGATCGGCGGGGGTCCAACTCCTGGCCCCCCGTCGATCAGCTGTTTGAGGAACGTCACATGAGCAGCGGAATCGCTATATTTTCCTTTCCTGCTGTCTGCACTAATATCCAGAGTAACTGCTGCAGCACGGACAGTAGCTAAACAGGCTGAGAGTGACTCAATAAGGTTTCGGTAGGTTGTCATGGGTGACTGCAGTGCATCCCACAGCTGCTGGAGAGTACGTGAGGGAGGATTTATAGAGCTTTTTTTTTTTCAAAGGGAGGGGTTATTATTATTATTTTTTTTATATTTTAATACTTTGTTCTGAAAGGTCAGAAAGAAAAGGGGGAATATTATTATTAAGAGAGAAAACAGAAACAAATTTCATGTCTTATGTCTTCTCTTTTTTTTTAGATACACAACACTCTGTTGGTCCTGTTGGTCATGTGTCCAGTCCATAACCGGTTAATATCCGTATTACAATGACAACACCGTGCCAGCGGCTTAGAGCTTAGATAACAGTAGAATCGTATGATGATCCGTTCAGTCCGGTAGAACCACTAGAGATCTGTGTGGTGTGGTCATAATATGGGTGCTGCTATGCTGTCATATTCTGGATAGGGTTGTTTCGGGTATCGAAGTTTCGATACCCAATCAATACTTTTCTCTGGTATTGAGCTCGATACCAGGATTAGTATTTTATCGATACTGGGCTGCACTACTGCACAGCCCAGTATCAGAGAACGTGGCTGCGCCTCTCTCAGCGCGGCCATGTTCTCCTCGGCAGCACAGGGAGAAGGAGGCGGTCTCTCCCTCCCCCTGTGCTGCCGCTACAACCAATAGAGTGAGAGGGGTGGAGGAGGCGGGGTCACTGGCCACCAATGAGGAGTGACTTTTACTATACAGATGCAGGCAGAAGAAGCTCATTGCCAGCACCTGCATGTGACCTGCCGCTGCGATACGCGGCAGTTAACCCCTCAGGTGCCACACCTTCTGCCTGCATCTGTATAGTAAAAGTCACTCCTTATTGGTGGCCAGTGCGCCCCCCCCCCCAGTATTAAAGACATGGGCCAGTGTCCCCCCCCCCTTTCACCATTATTAAATACATTGGTGGCCAGTGCGCCCCCCCATTTCTCCCTCCCCCCAGTATTAAAGCATTGGTGGCAGTGGCCACAGGGTCCCCTCAGCTCCTCCTCATTGGTGGCAGTGGCAGTGATCGGAGTCCCAGCAGTGTAATGCTGGGGCTCCGATCGGTTACCATGGCAACCAGGATGCTACTGAAGCCCTGGCTGCCATAGTCTGCTCCCTGCTGCTGTGTGCACAGGGCAGCAGGGAGAGGGTGAGAGCCTATTCACCCTGATAGAGCTCTCTTAGGGTGAATAGGATGAAAGGATCCCAGGTTCTAGCCCCTAAGGGGGAAATAGTTAATAAATAAACTGTAAAAAAAAAAAAAAAAAAAAAGTTAAAAAAGTACACCAAAATATTAAGTATAAATCGCCCCCTTTCCCAATTTTACATATAAAATATATAAACAATAAATAAAATATTAAATATCGCTATGTCTCAAGTCCAAACTATTTAAAAAAATCCTCTTTTAAGCGGTGAACGCCCATAAAAGAAAAGAAAAAAACTGCACAATTTGCCATTTTATTTTAGTCGCCTTGTCCCCCCAAAAAATAGGATCGGACTGTTGTATTATTGGCCGGACATTCCATAAAATGAGGAATGCACGTGGCTTTTTTTGCTTTTTTTTTTTTTTGAGTGGTATCGAGTATCGCAATACTTTTTTATGGTATCGATACCGAATCAAAATTTTGGTACCGAAACAACTCTAATTCTGGACATGTGAAACTAGCCTACATTCACATTCTGTGTAAAGAAACGTAAAATCACAGTCCTAGTCATACTATAGGAATTTGTAATAAGCTGGCACTTAAATGCTGTATTTCATAAAGTGTCTTAAAATCTCTATTGCAAACGTGCCACCTTGTGGTCAGCATGCGGTATTGCAACAGCAGTTAAAATCCTCATTTGGAATGTCACTGTTTTGCTTCAGAATTTAAGGCAGCTCATTCTTTGTTCTGTTGAACTGAACCAATTTAATAGACAAAAAAGTAAAGGAAGTCTCTGTCTTGCATATTTATAACACACATACAGTACCAGGTAAGTCCCATGAACAGAGGAGCTCACAGTCAAATTAAACTGCTTCCTGATGTTCCATTTAGTGTTGAGCGTGAATATTCGAATTGCAAATTCTAATCACGAATATCGCCATTTTGATAATTCACGAGCTTTAGAATATAGTGCTATATATACGTATTCGCAAATATTGTTCATCGCGAATATTCCAATCGCGAATTTATCGCGAATATCGGCACTTGGCAATATCCCTAGCAGCCAATAAGAAAGTTGCCTACCCCTTAGGGTACTTTCACACTGGCCTTTTGGATACCGTTTGTGAGATCCGTTTCAGGGCTCTCACAAACGGTCCAAAACGTATCAGTTAAGCCCCAATGCATTCTGAATAGATAAGAATCCGTTCAGAATGCATCAGTTAGGCTCCGTTCCGCTTCTATTCTGTTTTGGAGGCGGACACCAAAACACAGCATGCAGCATTTTGGTGTCCGTCTGAAGAGGCAGAGCCTAACGGATCCGTTTTGAATTACAATGTAAGTCAATGGGGACGGATCCGTTTTAAATGACACAATATGGTGCATTTGAAAACGGATCCGTTCCCCATTGACTTTCAATGTAATTCAAAACGGATCCGTTTTGGACTTTGTCATTGTTCTTTAAAACTAATGCAAACGGATCCGTTCTGAACGTATACAAACGTTTGCATTATAGGTGCGGATCCGACTGTGCAAATAAACAGACGGATCCGCACCAACGCAAGTGTGAAAGTACCCTTAGTGTTGATCGCGAATTTTTATAGCGAATATATTACATTGCCGATTTTCGCAATCAAGTAAATAATGACTGGAGATTGCGAATTCTCGAATTTGCGAATTTATGGTGAATATTCGGCCAAAAATTTGCGAAATAACACAAATTCGAATATTGCCTATGCTGCTCATCACTAGTTCCATTCTAATTCCCTGGGTCCCTGACTTCCTTCTGAAATCTTCAAGTCCCCTCCTTGTAAACATCCGGAAGTACAAGGTCATACGCAGTGTTGCAGCCAACGATTGACTTTATAGGTGATATGTCCCAGTAGTGACATGCTGCTTGGGGACATGTCACTGCCGAGAGCAGTCTCCGTCTGGAGCGGTACACTTGATCTCGTCTGTCCCTCCATAAGTTTATAGGACGGGGAGCACAGAAGAAACCCAGGAATCTGGAATGGAGCAGTGGGGAGCAGGTGAGCATTTTCAGGTACAGGAATGACCATCATTCATATTAGGACATTTTGAAAGCAAGCTAATGAACCTATCAGTATATCTTTGGAGATTGTTCTGATGCTGAATTGTCAAGTAAAATGTTGAGATTCACTACTTAACTGTACTGTATGCAGCATCAGACTGGCCCGCTAGAGTACCAGAGGATTCTCCAGTGGGCCCAGGCCATGATGCCATAGTGGGCCCCAAAGGACTAGGAGAGAACAAACATTTGGAGCCAATAACTTGCTACTAGGGTCTATTTCTTTAAATCAAAATGAGACTTTATTGATGATATGAGGTTTGGGCCCGGAAAATAATTTCCTCTGGTACCAGGACCTCAGTCTAGTCCTAACTGTATCAATAGATCAGGGTTAACAACCCTGACCCAACCCCTTTAGGCTGCTAGGAGATGGACTTGGGTCTGCCTCTATTCGAGATTGAGAGCCTGTGTGCTACTGAGAGGACACATCTGTTTTCTCCTCAGTCCTAGGACTAACCCTCAGTTCACACTTGCGCGTTTTACAGCGCATTCGAACGCGCTGTAAAACGCATAACCAATGCAAACCAATGCTTCCCTATGGGACTGGTTCACATTTTTGCGTTTTACAGTGCGTTTGAACGCGCTGAAAAACGCCCGACGCATAAACAAGTACTTGAGCTTTTTGGCACATAGACTTCAATGGGAATGCGCAACGCTTGTATTTTGCGCGTTTTTGACACTGAAAACGCACGTTCGAATGTGCGTTTATGAATTTGCAACATGCTGGAAAGGCCAAACTTCATATAGACAGGGATATTTGTTCATTGGACAACACTGCAGTCAACCACACAAATGCGCATAAAACGCGCGTTTACTATTGCCAAAAACGCGCACAAAAAATGCACGTAAAACGCGCGACAAAAACGCGCGGGAAACGCGTGTCTCAGAAACGCTCAGGTCTGAACCCAGCGTAAGGCCTCTTTCACACGGGCATCAAGTGTGACGCCAGGATAAGATGCGGGTGTGTTGCGGGAAAATGTGCGATTTTGCCACACGAGTGCAAAGCGTTTTAATGTGTTTTACATGTGCGTGGGAAAAATCGGCATGTTTGGTACCCACATCACGGAAGTTCGGGTTTGGGTTGAGTAATTTGTAGATTTTATTATTTTCCCTTATAACATTGTTATAAGGAAAATAATAGCATTCTCAATACAGAATGCTTTGTAAAATGTGGATGGAGGGGTTAAAAAATAAAAAAATTAACTCACCTTATCCACTTGATCGTGTAGTTGCCGATCTCTTCTTAAATTATTAGCTGCCGGCTAAAGGACCTGTGATGACGTCACTGTGCTCATCACATGTTCCAATCACCATGGATAAGGTGAGTTAATTTTTTTATTTTTAACCCATCCATCCACATTTTACTAAGCATTCTGTAGTGAGAATGCTATTATTTTCCCTTATAACTATGATTTTCACGCAGCCCCATTCACTTCTATGGAGCCTGCGTTGTGTGAAAAACGCACAATATATAGCATGCTGCGATTTTCACTTAACGCAGAAGTGATGCGTGAAAATCACCGCTCATGTGCACAGCCCCATAGAAATGAATGGGTCCGGATTCAGTGCGGGTGCAATGCGTCCTCCTCACGCATTGCACCCGCGTGGAAATCACGCCCGTGTGAAAGGGGCCTAAGTCTATAACTAGTCATGAACAAATTTCATATTTTGAAATTCGTTCATGCTTTGCTTGGTGGTAAAAGCAGAATTGCGGTATGGATTCCGTTACCATGGACCATAACGCAATTTTATGAGGGAATGCATAAAGGAATGCCTTTAAAGTCCTCTCCTGCATAACGGAAAAGTAATGGATCCGTTATGCAGGCCATACACTTCTATTTTGACGGAATGAATAATGGAATGCCTCTAAAGGCATTCCGTTATGCATTCCGTCATAGAATTGCGTTATTGTCCGTGGTAACGAAATCCATAACGCAATTCTGCTTTTACCACCAAACGAAGAGTGAACGAATTTCATAACATGAAATTCGCTCATCTCTATCTATAACCATTATTTCTGAGACAGTTGAAGCTTTGTCCAAAGTGCTCCAGAGATAGAGAGAGAGAAAGAGAAGGAAGACAAGAAGGTCTAGGATCTGCAAAGCCGTGTTTTGGAGTCAGTCGGCAAGGATCTGTGCTTGTTTTAGGGTCCATTCAGACGTCCATAGAATGGGTTCGGATCCTTTCCGCAACTAGAGTTGAGCGAACTTCTGTTTTAAGTTCGGGTTCGGGTTATCCAAGCATCCTGTTATGGATTCCGCTACCACGGACCATAACGGCATTTGGAATCCATAAGGGGATTCTTCAATGAACCCGAACCTTGGACAACACGGAGGACCTAGGGTGACGTCATGACGTCATGTGATCAGTGCAGGGGGCGTGGCTCAGTACTAGATTAGATAAGAGGTGGTAGCCTACGACCTCTTATCCAATCCAGTACTGAGCCACGCCCCCTGCACTGATCACATGATGGTGACGTCACCCCAGGTCCTTCACCCCGTGTTCCAAATGCCGTCATGCTCCGTGGTAGCGGAATCCATAACGGGATGCTTGGATAGCCCGAACCCGAACTTTGGAAGCCGAACTTAAAACAGAAGTTCGCTCAACTCTATCTGCAACATTGCGGAACGGATCCAGACCCATTTATTTTCAATGGTGACGGAAAGGATGCGGACAGCATAGTGTGCATTTCCGGTCTGCGGCTCCGGAAAAAAATTGAGCATGTCCTATTCTTGTCCGCAGCTGCGGACAAGAATAGGAATCATCTGTTAAAGTGTCGGTGATGTGCGGCGTCAGTGTTTTGCGGTCCGCAATTTGCGGACCGCAAAACACTACGGACGTCTGAATGGATGCTATGGCTGGTCTTTACATTGCGGCTCTGTAAGGGAATATTACCAGTATACCCTTCCACACCCTGAGATGTTTTGGCCAGCTGTATCTTAAATTTGTATCCCTCAGCCTGGGAATTACAGAACTCAAGAACCTCATTGCCAGACTAAAGTTCTGCAGAGAGACTTTAACCCTTTCACTACTGGAGTTTTTATTTTCTATTTTTGCTTTTTCATTTTTCTTCCCTATTTTCCTTGAGCCATAACTTTTTTATATTTCCGTTCACATAGCTGTGTGAGGGCTTATTTATAGGGAAAAGTTGTTCTTTCTAATGCCACCATTAATTATGGCATACAATGTAGTGGGAAGCAGTAAAAAATTCCAAATGGAGAGGAATTTGAAAAAAAAAAAAAACATGTATGTATAGTTTTTTTTTAATGTCTAAATAGTGTAAAAATAAATGAAAACTTAAAAACTTTGAAAAAAAATTATTTTTTTACCTCAGTTTTTGCGGGAAAATCTGTATTTTTTATTTATATAATTTTGGAGTGTGTATGACTTTTTAATCACATTTTATTGCATTTTTTGGGTAAGAGAAGCAATGAAAAAAATGGCAAATGGTGCATTTTGACCCTTTTTTCCTTTAAGCCATTCGCCGTATTGGAAAAATATTTTTATATTTTAATAGTATGGGCGTTTTCGGTTGCGTGATACCCATGATGTTTAAACTTTTTGATATTTAGGTATCTATTTTTGTATTATACGGAAAAGGGGTGATTTAAACTTTTATATTTTTTTATATTTAATATATTTTTAAAGTTTTTTTTGACATTTTTTGTAATGATTTTGAAGTTCATATATAAGCCTATAAAATCTCTGTTTTTAATTTTTCATTTTGAACAATCATGTATTTTTAATATTTGTTTATTACTGTCTATTGCTCATTTCTTATGTTGGCCTGCCATCTGGTGGCCAAAATAAGAATTGCAGTTTGAATACTCTGGGTCTCTTCAGTGAGACCCAGTGCATTTAAATCCATTACCAGCATCCTCACTGACCACAGAGGATGCCGGTAACACCCACGGATCACGACATCTAAATGCTTTAATTACCGCGATCAGCATTATTGCCAGTCGCGGTAATTAGCGGCAGGTTTCTGCTATTTGAAACAGCAGAGACCTGCTAGCTATGACGCCCGCTGCACGTGTGAGCGGGCACCATGTTTGCCTATCGCTCCAGCGCCGTACATGTACGGCGCTGGTAGCGAAAGGGTTAAAAAGACGACAGTACCACTACCTTCATCATTGCTGCCATTCATCCATAGTTTGGGTTATATGCTTTGGAATTGTGCCTTGATACCTTAGAATAGGTCATCAATATCCCCCGCCGACACCCTGTACCCCTGCCGATCAGCTGTATGAGGAGATGGAGCGCGTGCACACATGCCATCTCCCTTCTCTCGTCCTGTCCGCTGTTGCAGTCTATGGTCTTTGCCAATATGATATTGATGAACTATCTGATCAACCCAGTTAAGAGGGCAGCGCTACTGTATGGGGGCACCAGGGAGCCAACACTACAGGGGATATAACTAGTATGTAGGAGAACTAAGGGAGCATAATTACTGTGCGGGGGTACTAAGGGAGCTTTCTAATGTGTTTGGGCACCAAGGGGGCATTCTACTGTAAGGGGACACTATTGGTACATGACTAATGTGTGGGGGCACAAAAGAGGCATAACTACTGTGTGGGGGCACTAAGGGGAAATAACTACTGTGTGGGGCACCAATAGGGCATATGGGGCCCAGGCTAAGTTCTTGACTCCTCTTCTTTTTATTTTCATAGTCATGGGAGAGAGATTGCAGGGAAGTTGGTGGGGTGGGGGAAGGCATTAAAAAAATTTGCTATGGGGTTCAGCCTTTACTAGTTATGCCCTGGGGGCAGACATACCATATATGCACCGGGGCTTAGTAGGTTAGGGATGAAGAGGGTGGTTAACCTTTGAAACACGTAGCACTTTTATTCATTATATTTGACTGTTTTTAATAAAACAGTCAACTTTAGGAGCGCTGTAGAAGCTCTATTTTTATTTTATTTCTACTTACCTGTTATAAAAAGCTAGATGACACAGTCTCTCAATAACATAAAAACGGCTACGCATTTTAAACCCGTGTGCACCAGTTCTTAGTCAAAGCATGTCTGTATACTACTGGGTCAGGGTATAAGACACCATGCCTTCCACCTAACACAGGTGATCACTAATGCAAGTAACACCCCATCAACTCTATGTAAATAGCCCACTATAGAAAGCATTAGTACGAACACGTTAAATCATTCCTGGAATGCCCAGCAGATATCTGGAATCTAAAGCTAAAATCCAAAATGCTTCTCGAGGCCTCACTTTGCATTCCCAATCCCCTCCACGTAAGGGTCTTCTAATACATAAGTTCGGCGGATCCACCGCCGGTCTAAATGTACGACGGCTTCCTTTCTGGCTTAAATTTAGACCATTTTCCATGTATACCCGGCATAGAAAATGATAGATGAGACGGGCCTGCTGACCTGTCCCCTCACTCGCTTTGTCACATCCCCTTTTTTAGACTTGGCATGAGCCGGGAAAAGTCACAGATTGCAGCGCAAAAAACGCAATCTGCGACAGATATACGCCAGAAAACTGGCGTTTATCATTTAGTAAATGACCCCCAAAGTGCCTTGCTTCTCCTGAAAGATTTTTCATAGTATAATAGTTAAAGGTACTCTCCTATTCGTTTCCTGACTGCTCTCTCCACGCTGCCTACATGTTGTAATTTACAGATGTCATATTGTATGAGATATATCGCATGTGCTGTATCACAGGATAACGTGTCTGCGGAGCAGCAAATATTTGTGTCTTAGAAACAAAACCAGCATTTGTCACATTTACAGCAACCTTGAAAATGCAACCATTGGTTACGGTAGCACTGGCCGTATAAAAGCAAGAAGAGATCATGGTTCCTATAGTACAGGGGTCAGCAACCTTCCGCACTCCAGCTGTGGCAAAACTACAACTCCCAGCATGCGCACTTGCTCGGTTGTTCTCAGAACTCCCATAGAAGTGAATGGAGCATGCTGGGAGTTGTAGTTTCACAACAGCTGGAGTGCCAGAGTTTGCTTACCCCTGCTATAGTATGTGGTCTTTTTGCCACAAAATTATAGCCAGATTTTAGTATTTGTTCCTAAATAGGATCCTTGTACAGAATGGGGATAGACCTCCATATAAAATCTATCACATGATGATAATCCTGGCTAAATGATGGGCTAAACGGAACCATTTGCTGAAAATTGCTTTGTTATTCCATATATTAATCATCTGTGCCCTATGTAATACAGCCTTGCCCATCTCGTGCTTTAAAGAGTTTTTTTTTTAACTGATCACCTGTCGGCTAATAAGCCAGTGTGCAGATCCCTCTTAATATATGGGGATAAACACATTATCATATACCCTGTGGCCCCAGTATCTCATGTACTGCTGGCTCTGTTCCTTCATTTCATCTTCCTGAAATAAAGCTCTCGTCACCTATTTCCAGCTGTAGCCACAATCGAAGATCTGAACAGTATATCATAATATCTGAGCTGCTGCAGAACCCTTTTGGCTCTTGTAGCCTACTATAGACCAGTGATGGGCAAAGTGTGGCTCTCCAGCTGTTGCTAAACTACAACTCCCACCATGCCCTGCAGTAGGCTGATAGCTATAGACAGGCTTTGCATGCTGGGAGTTGTAGTTCTGAAACAGCTGGAGAGCCGCACGTTGCCCATCACTGGTATAGACCATCATTTTTCTGTAAATTATGGGAGAGATTTATCAAACCGATGTAAAGTAGAACTGGCTTAGTTGCCCATAGCAACCAATCAGATTCCTCCTGTCATTTTTCACAATGCAGTGGTTGCTATGGGCAACAAAGCCAGTTCTACTTTACACCAGTTTGATAAATCTCCCCATATACAGTATGTTTACTGAATGACTGAAATCATGTAATGCAACTTCATTTTCATTTTTCCAAGACTTTCTAACTGATGACCTACCCTTTGTATAGGTCAATAGTATATGATCGCGAGGGTCCGACACCCGGGACGCCATTCAGCTGTTTGAGAAGGCACCGGTGCTCAAAGTAGCGCTGTGTCCTTCTATCAGCTTTGAAGTGTGTAGAGCCGAGCTGCGATACTGAGCACAGCCACTGCACAATGTACTACCGCGAGCACTGGTGTCTTCTCAATGGATGGAGGACCCCCACCAATCAGATGCTGGTGACCTATCCAAAGGACATCAGTTAAAAAGTACCGAAAAACCCCTTTAAGCCTCTTGGTAATATTCTGTTTCTCTATAAAAAAAAAAATCATGCTCTTTACTACAACTCTCTTTTGCGCTGAAAATACCCAAACAGCAAATTCCTTGTTACACGTTTGAGGTGGCAACTTGTAGCATGCAAGTGTTCCCAGTAATGGGTTTGCGATATGAAGTGGAATATACTTGTTGTTTGATAGGGTCTCCCATTAGTTTGATATCCAAATATGAAATTGATATAGAGTCAGTATTATGAGTGAAAATCAAATCATCCCAACTTGAATCGATGTAATATGGGCCATCCCAAATAATTTGTACATCTACAGCTATATATCGTCCAGAGTACTGTGTCTGATTAACAAATCAGTTGTACCCACTGGAACTGACTTGCGCTTTCCACCATGAACATAAAGGTTGGTCATTGAGGGTGAAAAACATGTTTCCATTGGGCAAACCTGTGACTGCAAATTATATTTGCCATTAAACAAAAAATAGTTGCGCCTCTAAGAAAATTGGTGGTCATAAATGCCTTTAACTCCTCAGTATACTCTATGCACTTCTTCAATTAATCTTTTAAAGCATTTATGGCTCTGGTACAATAGGAGGAATGACCGTATCCGAGGCTGTAAGGTCACCTCTTAGCCCAATGATTGCCCAGGTCTGTAAACCCTGTCACTAACATCATTAAATGTATTACAATGGACTGCAGATGTATCCATCTATTAACATAATGGTTCCATAAAGGACCCAATCCCTGATATGATAGGGCTTAAAGGGAACGAGAACTTATCTTTGTGTATCTTGGGTAATGCGTGAAATATAGGGCAAACTGGATGTTCTACTACTTTCTATAGTGGGTTATTTATTCTCGGTACACATAGAGTTAATGGGGTGTTACTTGCATTTGTGATTCTCTGTGTTAGGTCTACAGTCATGCTTTGACTAAGAAGCGACGCACACAAGTTTGAAACGCGTAGCCAATTTTTATTTCTGAGAAACTGTATCACGTTGCTTTTTATGGACAATAAATCATTTAAGGAATCGTTTTTCTTCAAGTGCTGGATTTTCTTCCTTCCTTCATAGGCCTCTTTCAGATGAGTGCAGAAAACACACTCCATGACCGTATGGCATTATAATGATTTATAATGCTGTGTGTCTCTGCATGCCCTTGCTTCTACAGAATTATACTGACACAGTGAGGAACAGAAGTATTTGAACACCCTGCGATTTTGCAAGTTCTCCCACTTAGAAATCATGGAGAGGTCTGAAATTCACATTTGCATTCACAGTGCATTCCCACTCTGAGACAGAATTAAAAATAAAAATTTAGGAAATCACATTGTATGATTTTTAAAGAATTTATTTGTCTTGAACTGCTGCACATAAGTATTTAAACACCAGAGTGTAAGACACTCTCCTGTTTCGCGATCCACTAGGGCCCCCCAGGAATTCTCGTGGGGCTCAGCCTGCGGGGGACCCCATTGGAGTAGTGGGACATGTCACGCATGTGCCTGCGGAATCTTCGGTTACAAATCCTTTGCAGGCAGATGCGGTAGTGTGTCCGCGTGGACGCCGGAGGGGAAGACCGCCATCCCGGAGGCAGGTTGACAGGACTGGTGGTGGCGACACGCAGCGGCCGGTCCTCTCTCTGGTATCACCTGCTGGTTCTGTTCCGGCGTTCGTGCTGACGCGATCGCGTATTCATGCTGGACCGCTGGAGTGTCTACGTGCAGGCTCGAAAGGTGATTTGTAAGGGGTTATGCGGCCAAACGTACACAAACCTTATTCACTACGCCGGCCGCTGACGGGGAATATACCCGTATATAAATCGTAGTAGATTAGAGGGCAGGCATGGGTTAAGTGACAAGTGACCAGTGACCAGCCAAGGCCGCACAAGTGTCAGGGATTAGGATAATCATATGGCCTATGAGGAATAATCACTTGGCACTCTGTGATTGGCTAGCAGGTCAGTGCACGCTGTTGTTTTTACAACCCTGGTGTATGTTGCAGTTCACATTCTTCTGGACTTACCTGTGCATGACCTCTGTCTTCCTCGATCCATCACTAGAGACTGCCTCTGGGAATCCTTATTTGTGCTGAACAGTTTGTCTTGTGATTGACCTTGGATCGGACTCTGGAGATCCTGACGCATCACGCTATATGGACTATACTGCGCATTTGAACTTTGACCAAGTCTGGCTGTCCCATGGAGATTTTTCCTGCACCGGTTATCATTTGGATTGGTTACCGGTTTATTGATTTGGACTGTACTGCCGTTATTCAATAAATCCACTATTGTTTAACTTCTGTCTGGTTGCTTGGGGTTCTGCATCATTACACTGAGAAAATTAGTGTTAATATTTTGTACAGAAGCCTTTGTTTGCAATTACAGAGGTCAAACGTGTCCTGTAGTACTTGACCAGGTTTGCACACCCTGCAACAGGGATTTTGGCCCACTCCTCCACACAGATCTCTTCTAGATCTGTCAGGTTTCGGGGCTGTCGCTGAGCAACACGGAGTTTCAGCTCCCTCCGAGGATGTTCTATTGGATTTAGGTCTGGAGACTGGCTAGGCCACTCGAGAACCTTGAAATGCTTCTTATGGAGCCACTCCTTGGTTATCCTGGCTGTGTGCTTTGGGTCGTTGTCATGTTGGAAGACCCAGCCACGACCCATATTCAATGCTTTGACTGAGGGAAGGAGGTTGTTGCTCAAAATCTCACAATAAATGGCCCCATTCATCCTCTGCTTAATACAGTGCAGTCATCCTGTCCCCTTCCTTCACAGAAAAGCACTCCCTAAGCATGATGTTACCACCCCCATGCTTCACAGTAGGGATGATGTTCTTGGGATGCAACTCATCCTTCTTTTTCCTCCAATCACGACGAGTGAAGTTTTACTTTGGTCTCATCTGACCACATGACTTTCTCCCATGCCTCCTCTAGATCATCCAGATGGTCATTGGCAAACTTTAGACGGTCCTTGACATGTGATGACTTGAGCAGGGGAACCTTCCATGCAATGCATGATTTAAAAACATGAATGTGTAGTGTTCTACCGACAGTGACCTTTGAAACTGCGGTCCCAGCTCTCTTCATGTCATTGACCAGCTCCTCCCTTGTAGTTCTGGGCTGATTCCTCACCTTTCCTATCATCAGTGATACTCCATGAGGTGAGATCTTGCATGGAGCCCTAGTCCGGGGGAGACTGACAGTCGTCTTTAGCCTCTTTCATTTTCTAACAATTGCTCCAACAGTTGATCTATTTTTACCAAGCTGCTTTACAATTTCCCTGTAGCCCTTTCCAGCCTTGTGGAGGTCCACAATTTTGTCTCTGGTGTCTTTTGACAGTTCTTTGGTCTTGCCCATGGTAGTAGTTGTCGTCTGACTGTCTGTGGGGTGGACAGGTGTCCCTAAAGAGCTCAGACAGGTGCTACTAAGATTAATGAGTGGAGTAGAGGTGGACTTTTTAAAGGCACAGTAACAGGTCTTTGAGAGCCAGAATTCTTGCTAATTGCCAGGTGTTCAAATACTTATGTGCAGCAGTGCAAGGTAAATAAATTCTTAAAAAATCATACAATGTGATTTCCTGAATTTTTTTTATATTCTGTCTCTCAGAGTGAGAATGCACCTACAATGTGAATTTCAGACCTCTCCATGATTTGTTCTCAAGTGGCCTAGCCAGTCTCCAGACCTAAATCCAATAGAACATCCTCGGAGGGAGCGAAAACTCCGTGTTGCTTAGCGACAGCCCTGAAACCTGACAGATCTAGAAGAGATCTGTGTGGAGGAGTGGGCCAAAATCCCTGTTGCAGTGTGTGAAAACCTGGTCAAGTACTACAGGAAACGTTTGACCTCTGCAATTGCAAACAAAGGCTTCTGTACCAAATATTAACACTGATTTTCTCAGTGTAATGATGCAGAACCCCAAGCAACCAGACAGAAGTTAAACAATAGTGGATTTATTGAATAACGGCAGTACAGTCCAAATCAATAAACCGGTAACCAATCCAAATGATAACTCGTGCAGGAAAAACCTCCATGGGACAGCCAGACTTGGCCAGAGTTCAAATACGCAGTATAGTCCATATAGCGTGATGCGTCAGGATCTCCAGAGTCCGATCCGAGGTCAATCACAAGACAAACTGTTCAGCACAAATAAGGATTCCCAGAGGCAGTTTCTAGTGATGGATCGAGGAAGACAGAGGTCATGCACAGGTAAGTCCAGAAGAATGTGAACTGCAACATACACCAGGGTTGTAAAAACAACAGCGGGCACTGACCTGCTAGCCAATCACAGAGTGCCAAGTGATTATTCCTCATAGGCCATATGATTATCCTAATCCCTGACACTTGTGCGGCCTTGGCTGGTCACTGGTCACTTGTCACTTAACCCATGCCTGCCCTCTAATCTACTACGATTTATATACGGGTATATTCCCCGTCAGCGGCCGGCGTAGCGAATAAGGTTTGTGTACGTTTGGCCGCATAACCCCTTACAAATCTCCTTTCGAGCCTGCACGTAGACACTCCAGCGGTCCAGCATGAATACGCGCGTCAGCACGAACGCCGGAACAGAACCAGCAGGTGATACAGGAGAGAGGACCGGCCGCTGCGTGTCGCCACCACCAGTCCTGTCAACCTGCCTCCGGGACGGCGGTCTTCCCCTCCGGCGTCCACGCGGACACACTACCGCATCTGCCTGCAAAGGAGTTGTAACCGAAGATTCCGCAGGCACATGCGTGACCTGTCCCACTACTCCAATGGGGTCCCCTGCAGGCCGAGCCCCACGAGAATTCCTGGGGGCCCAAGTGGATCGCGAAACAGGAGAGTGTCTTACACTCAGGTGTTTAAATACTTATGTGCAGCAGTTCAAGACAAATAAATTCTTTAAAAATCATACAATGTGATTTCCTGAATTTTTATTTTTAATTCTGTCTCTCAGAGTGGGAATGCACCTACAATGTGAATTTCAGACCCCTCCATGATTTGTGGGAGAACTTGCACAGTCGCAGGGTGTTCAAATACTTCTGTTCCTCACTGTAATGCTGTCAGTATAATTCAGTAGATGCAGGTAATGAAGAGACACACAGAATTATTAAATCAATATAATGCCGTAACATCCTGTGTAAATGACCAGTGTCCATACGGGAAAGTGTTTTCCACACTGGACACCCTCGTCTGAAAGAGGCCATTATACCAAGATGGCGCTTCTCCATGCACTTCGAGAGTGAGAGACAGTGGTATAGCCAATTACTTTGGCTGAGCTTTACTGCAGCATTTTTTTTCTATTCATATAAGCTGTGTCCACTCCTGCCTAGATATAACTCCTTGACAATTTGGCATTAGCAGAGACAGTAAATAAATCATAATGTAATCTGCATAGCTATTGTACTATCTGAGTAAAAGGCCACCAACAGCGAGTCCTACAGAAAAGGTGCACTGTCATGTACTACGTTCCCTTATATAGAAACAGTCTTACCATTGCCGGTATATACATAAAGCTCAGCTGCCGTGACGTGCACATTGCCTTTTGAAGAACGTTCCCTTTTTACCTAGGAACTGTCAATTTGCTTTTATTGTGAAATTCCCCGGTCATAGCCCTTTCCTTCCATCAGCAGCTCTTCAAATATTTAATGCCAACAAATAATAACAGATTCAGCCGAAGAACACTGTGTTTACAGGAATCTCGTGAACAAGAACAGAAGGAACGGAGGTCTCTCCTTATTTCTGACTCATTATTTAGATAGACGACCACAGTGACTATGTAAGAACGTCTTACATTTATTTCATAATCTTACTTGATAGTTAAAGGGGTTTTCCGGGGTTTTCTCAAAAATCGATGACACCTTCTAAGGACTCCCCTGTCTATCAGCTGTTTGAAGGGACGGCGGAATGGTGGCCTCTACCTTGGTGTGACCTTTCTACAGCTCAGTCCCATTCTCTTCAACACTACTAAGAGGCCACAGCGGTCTGAATTCTCTGACCCCATCAAATCACTAATCTGCGGTGGGGAGTTGGATCCCTACCAATCTAATATTGATGACCTATCCTGAGGATAGGTCGTCAACACTTAAGTTCCAGAAAACCCCTTTAGGTAATTTGTTGTGTGTCAAGTTCAATGAGATAAGAGGTTTTGGAAAGTCACCACGAGTCATCGATTGGACTTGGTGCTTCATTATAAGTCCATGCCTTTAATTGGCCTATAAATAAATGTCATATTTCAGTAATAATTCCCTTTGCCACTTTCTTAAATGTCCCACTGGCATAACATGCGGCAGCAAACATTTAATATATGGATGATAATGGTTATATGTAGTCACTGTATAGATTATTATGAAGTTGCTTAACATATATTTTGATGAAGATATATGATCCCATTTGCCGAGGCAAGGTTACCCTTTTTTAGATAGAACCCTACACTAAAATGACTAAAGGGCATTTACCACAAACAACCATATTAAATCGGACATACTGCCCGATAGGGTTGATCATGGTGACTACAACAATTACCGATGCAGAGAAAAACAAAACTTATTTATATGCAAATGTAGACTTAGAGCCTCTGAGCACCGCTTCACCTCTACCTTTCCCCGTTGCCACCCCCTCCTCCTATTGAGAATGACAGTGTCAGGCATCCTGACTGCTCCAATGCCTGGCCCTGAAAATCATGCAAGCGCCTGCGCAGTGAAGATCTCATGTGGTCCTCCTCGCTCTGAGATCTTCACTGCACATGCCCTGATAGCACTGTCCCCAGAGCATGTGTGAGATTCAGGGCCAGGCTTTAGAGCAGTGAGGATGCCTGACCCCGTCAATCTGAAAGAGAGGGGGAGTGGCAACAGGGAGGAGAAGAGGTGGAGTGGTGCTCTGAGGGGCAAGGCTAGCCCCTCAGTGCCCTAAGCACCTCATTTGCATGTAACTAAAAATAAGAATATCTCTTTAGTGGTATTACAGATTGCAGAGAGAAAGCGCTCATTTTAGTCACCATTATCAAACCTACCAGACAGGCATGGTTTAACAGGGTTGATCACAATGACAGATGTTCTTTAAGGAGGACCTGTTACTACTTCTGACATGTCTATTTTAGTAAATATTCTTATTGTTCTTGTTGTGCTATTCCTATGTTATTCCTACTAAAAGTTTATAATTTAATAAACATCTGCATGTTACGGGTGTGTCCCTATATAGTCTGAAACTGTCTAATCAGTGCTGCCATTGACAGATTGACCCCCATTCAGTAACATGAGTACATTTATTTATAAAGTTCTAGCAGGAATAATAGAGAAACGGAACAACATAAAGCCATAAGAAACATGCCCCAATTGCATGTGGAAAGCAAGCAGTTACTAAAGCAGACATGTCAAGAGAGGTGACAGACCCTTTTAAGCCTGGGCCTCCAAATGAGCTCAGAAAGCAGATCCGACCTTGGACAGATGGGTAGCTAGGGAGGAGAATGGAGGAAGCATCACCATATGTACAATGCAAGAAAAACAATGCTAATCAGCACATCGTATAATACAAAAATGCACAGGTGTGTGTATGCCATGGCTGAGGTACGAGAGCAAACAGAATGAATGGATTAAATTAATTCTACAGTTGCCGTATAAATGACCATGAGGTTCTTATCATAAACAGATAAATGTAAATGAAATTAATATTTAAAGGGCACCTGTCAGCAGATTTGTACCTATCAAACTGGCTGACCTGTTACATATGCACTTGGCAGCTGAAGGAATCTGTGTTGTCCTATATTCATATGTGTCCACATTGCTGAGAAAAATAAAGTTTTAATATATGCAAATAAGCCTCTAGGAGCAATGGGGGCATTACCATTACATCTAGAGGCTCTGCTATCTCTGCAACTGTTGTGCCCTCTGCACTTTGGTAGGCCCAGGCTTGATGACGTTTTCACTGCCTGGCCCTGTCAATCAAAGTGCAGGGGGTGCAACAGTTGCAGAGAGAGCTGAGCCTCCAGAAGTAATGGTAACGCCCTCTTTGCTCCTAGAGGCTTATACATATAAGCATCGGACCAACACAGATGCCTTCAGCTGCCAAGCGCACATGTAACAGGTCAGCCAGTGTCATAGGTACAAATCTGCTGACAGATGCCCTTTAATGTGTTACGTAACACCATTGAAATGAATAGACTGTAACTCATTACATGGGTTTTCCCGTCTCTCAGTATTAATGACCTATCTTCTGGATAGGTCATCAGTATCAAACCAGCGGGGGTCAGACACCCCCACCAATCGTTTTAAACAAAACAGTGGATGGAGCTGGAAGCAGAAGGCCCCATCGTCTGTGTAGTAGCCATGTCGGTGCACTGTAGCTCACCTTCCAATTCACTTGAAAGTATACCATCACAGCTACTACACAGAAGACAGAGCCTGCTGCTTGCAGCTTATCCACTATTTTTCTTCCTGCCACGGATGGCTGTGGAAACCTGCAGATCGGTGGCAGTGCCAGGTGTCAGGCCGCCACCAATCTGATATAGATGACCGATCCTCAGGAGAGATTGGAACCATTTTAAATGTCAGCTTAACATTTGATCAAAATATATGAGCCCATCTGCCCTAGCAAGGTGACCTTTTATAGATGGGATCCTATTATCTGAAATCAATTCCCTGCCCGATGCTTTTCAACAGCCTTGTCAAAAAATATTTAAGTCTTTTTCTGTCTCCATCGGGGCTGGATTAAAGGCTACCTGCCACCTCTCCTGACATTTCCATTCTTGTACATTTCTTGGAGGAACAGCAGGGTAACAACATAACAACACAACGTAGAACTCAAGATTCTTCAGAGCTGTTAGAGATGGCTAAACGAGCACAGTGACGTAACTAGTAATGACTAGGCCCCACATAGAATTTTTTAAACGGGGTCCCCTTTCCCCCCAGCAACTTTATCGCAAACCCCTCCTCCCATGGAACCCACACTCTTGCGGCTAGTCAAGATTGCTCTCTCAGTCCAGGCCCAGCTGCCAGTCGGTCCATTTCTCCCATTTATATACTGTATGTCATGTCACTATATATACTATACTATATAATTCACCCTCAATCAGACCTCAGATCAGACCTCAATAATAATAAGACCCCAACAGGACCTCAGCTCAGACCCCAATGTGAATGCCCAATATAAAGAAGACCCTCCATTCAGACCTCAGATGAGATCCCTATACCTCATATCCTTGCCTCGTATCAGCCCCATCCATATTTCATCACCCCCAGCCATATTTCATTAGCCCCCAGCCATATTTCATCAGCCGCCAGCCATATTTCATCACCCCCTGCCATATTTCAGCAGCCCCCAGCCATATTTTAGCAGCCCACAGCCTCCGATCACAAAATAAAAAAATCCACTTACCTCTCCCGCTCCTGATGTTACCACTCCTCACCTCCAGCGCTCTGTCTTCTTCCTGCCGTTGGCTGGGCTGTGACCCGACGCGCACAGAGCCAGCAGCAGAGGACAGGGAGCAGTGAGTAAAGAGCCGTTACTGCTTTCCGATCCTCCGGTACTAATGAGCGCTTCTACTTTGGGTGAAAAAAAGTGCGTCTTATGGGGCGAAAAATACAGTACAATACAGTAGTGGGGGCCCTGACAATAAAATCTTTTAGTTCTCCTCCCTGATTGCCTCCTTTGTCTGAGTTCAGGCCCCATAGCAGCCATTTCCCCTGCTTCCCCTATAGCTACTCCCCTGCACACACACGGTCATCTCCACCAAAGTCTATAGAAATTAGCAGTTGGACAACACAGAAGTATTAGCGTTTGATGCTTCTAGATATTCTGAACGATTCATGTGGCAATCCTACCTGTCTCGTGTTTAGATGTACAGATTGCACAGTTTTCTAGTGAGGCCAAGGGCCCCACAAATAGCTGTTCTAATACCAGTGACTTTCTCCAGAGGTCTTGGCTCATTTATAATGAGATTGATCTTTGCTGACATTTTGTATTTGTGAAGTAAAAGCTGAAGCTGGAATGCTTGTCAAGTCTTTTACCTCTCTATGCCTGTGGAGAAAACTACAAGGTCATCTGTGTGAGCCTTGCTCATTTTTTAATCTGAGTTTTCTTGCCCTGGTGTGCAACCTTTTACAAACAAGGGACCTGGAGGCAGCCGTAAAATAAATGCAGCAAAACAACAACACCAGTCGTATATTTTACGGGGCTCTTATTTACTCTCAGTCTGGATATAATTTCCATGCACTGTTCATAATCTAAATATATATAGTGTGTACTGTCATGAGAAAAGACATTGTTGATGTCTTTGCTCCTTGGCATTGTGATAAAATGTACATGAATGCTCCAGTCCAGCAAACTGCCAACACTTCCACTTCTATAGAGGTAGTCATACTTGCTGATGACCTATTAAAAGGGTTGGCCCATCTCATACATTGAGGGCATATCACTAGGATATGTCCCCAGTGTCTGATAAGTGTGAGTCACACCTCCTCCTATCTCTAGAACGGAGCCCAGTAAGTGAAGGAGAGCAGGCCGCACATGCACAGCCTCCCGGTCAAAAATGGCCAAGTGAGTTGATATATATTGTATGTATCTGATTAAAATTGGAAATGTTGAAATTATTTTAAAGCCTCGCTGTCACAATCTAGTAGCCTCATTCTAACAACAAATTTTACAATTTTCAGTCAGAGATGTTGTTTTCAACAGGGAGTTACCAACCATGTCCAAAGCCATTCTAGTAGGACTCCATAGGATCTAGCTTCAAGTGTGGAACATTCGCTGAAGCAGCCAGGCCACCCCATCTAATGCTGCATCTTCTGCTGTCGATTGCACATTTTAGCTGGGGAGGTGCAGCTTCTAGATTGGAACAGCTTCAGTTTTAAGTCAGGTTTTTCTGGCCCACTTTATTAATAATAAAGAATTATACAAGATGTAGCAAAAAAAACAAAACTGCTTGTCAACATCTGCATAGATAATAGTGTCTGTGATGTGTACAAGCTGTTGTATATGAAGTGTAGGTTCACCAAGCCAATATCGTAGGTAACGACCCAAATAATGACATAATATCAAGTTAAAGGGGTTGTATCATCTCAGGCTTCACTAGAAAATGCCACCAAAGTGGGATTGGGCTTTTTGAGGGCCAGTTCTGGAGAGTGGGTCTCAGAGGTGGGACCTGCTCTCCAGAACTGGCCCTCGAAAGTGAAGAAGAGCGCACTACTCATGCGAGGTGTGCTCGGCATTCTTTTCAATTCATTTCAATAGCTGAGCCCATAGAAATAAATGGAGAGCTCACAGCGTGGCCACCGCTCCATTCACTTCCATAGGACTGCCAGAAATAGCCAAGCCAGCTCTAAGCTATTTTTGGCAGTCCCATAGAAAAGTCAGCAATGTTTGGACGCGGTCAGAGTGTTTTGGGATGTGCCCCAATAACATGGGGAATGGTAATACACAGTTCTCACTTCATATATTTCCAGAAGGAACAACAGAGAAACGGCAGAGGGAACATCAGAGTTCAAAGAAAATTTGCTCTAGAGTAGCTTTTTTGACAAATGAAAGTTATTAACTAGATCAAACAAGTCAGGAGAGATGGTAGGTCAACTTTAAAAGTGGTTTTCCAGCTGAATAGATACTGAATGGATACTTGCGATCACCTACCCGATGCTTCTGCCATTCTTTTGCTGTTCTGGTTCCCGCTGCTCTCAATTTTCTATCCTGACTCAACACACTGAAATGACAATTTCTGAGGCAGGTCACCCCTTTGATAATACTGTCTTACAGACAGGTACAATGGATGATACAGAAACCACAGCTTCTCTTCAGAACAGAAGTTTGTTGTTAATTTTACCTCTTTGGCAAGGTAAATTATTTAAAAAGAAAGACTTGCTAACCTCTACCCACAAACATAATTGAGAGCTTCCTACCAAAAGTTCCTCAACACGGCAAAGATGTCCTGTAGTCCCTGACCCTGGATGGCGGAAGCTGGACTCCCATAGGCACTCTGTGTGCTGCTGCATGCTACCTTTCTGAGGTACTACAGTCTCACCTCTCCTCTTTTCTCTCTACACAGCCCCTGTTGGACAGGCTGTCAGTAGATTTGGTTTTCAGTACCATGTCTATGCTTACGACATCCAACTATATACTTTATCCCATCACATCACCCCTGTTGTGTTCTGTAGTACAGCATGAGTGATGTCATGGGATAAAATGTATAATTGGGTGTGGTCAGCATACACATGGTACAGATATACTGTCTCTAACATCATGTCCTCTCTCTATCTGAAACCAAACTTCTCAAAAACTGAACTACTGGTGTTTTCTCCATTGACTAACCTACCTAAACCTGATACTGTTCTCCGTCTCAGTGTGTCGCACTACCATAACGCCTAGGCAGCAGGCCCCCTGTCTCGGTGTTATGTTTGACACTCATCTTTCCTTTACCTCTATATTAAATTGCTTGCCCACTTATGCCCCTTTAACTCAAAAGACATCTCTGGAATTCCCCCTTTTCTTACCATGGTAACAACCAAAACTCGTATTGTTGCCCTGATCCATTCTCATTTCAATCAGGCTACTTTCACATATGTGTTTATGCTGTCCGGTTTTGAGATCAAGCAAAACGCTTCTGTTTGAATAATACAACCGGCTGCATCCGTTCAGAACGGATCCGGTTGTCTTATAATTAAAACCCAAAAAACAGATCCGGCACCATTGACTTACATGGCTTTTGATGCCGCATTCAGCATGTTCAGCTTCCTATGCCGGACACAAAACCGCTGCTTGCATTGGTCACAGAACGCAACAAACCGGAACAGAAAGCATTCTGGTTCACTCTGTTCCAGTTTGTTTAGTTTTTTCCCCATTGACTATGAATGGGGACAAAACTGAAGCGCTTTCCTCCAGTTTTGAGAGCCTGTACCAGATTTCAAAATCTGAAAGGAAATTGCAGAGGTGAAAGTAGCCTTACTGTAACTGATTAATTGGTCTCCCCCTCACTAAATTCTTCAATTTCTTCTAAAGACAGCAGCCAGGCTGATCAATATGTCTAACTGCTACCTCAATGCTTCCACTCTTTTGCACTGGTTTCTCATACAGTACAGTATTCAATAAACATCTCACTGTCATAAAGCTCTCAAGAGTGCTGCACCCTCTACATCTCATCCCTCATTTCTGTCTACCAAACTACCCCTGCTCTTCACTCTGCCAATGACTTATGACAAGAATCCACCATAATATGAACCTCTCGCTCCCATCTCCAAGATTTCTCTCAGGCTGCACCAGTTCTCTGGAATGCCGTACCTCTGGCACCTAGGTTAATACTCAACTCCTACAGTTTTAGCTGGTCAGTGGCCAGTGATACCCAACCTGTGGCTCTCTAGCTGTTGCAAAACTTCAACTCTCATCATACCTTGATAATCGCTGGCTGTCAGGGCATGATGGGAGTTATTGTTTTCAACAGCTGGAAAGCCATGGGTTGGAAAACATTGACGTAATCTAACTCTTCTCCTTTCACCCCCTCTTCAACATTATTCCTCAGAACCTGATCTGTCATTCAATACTAACTGCCATACCTCGTGCATGATGGACACGAAAGCCTCTCTGTGAGCAAATGGATGAGGTGAGTACGTTTCTTTTTGTTTTTAACTCCGTTCTACATTCCCCGTCATTGCGCTTGCTACATACAATGGAATGCGATTCATGACAAAGTAATTCATATCAAATCGAACTTCAGCGAAGCAGCCGAATAGAATTCTGGGTAACTTTACTCATCTCTAATCATTATATTAAGCAATGCTTTCAGGGGAGAATACCTAAGTCATATGGTATGCAATGGAGCCTGCTACAATAAAATCAAAGGCTATGGAGCTCTACAACATGGAACCAATAATACAGTCGTTTGCAGTGTGTACAAATAAATCTCTGAGACAAGTTTTATTCGTATTTGTTAGATCCTCTGCAGCAATGATACGAGATTGTCAGTCTTGCTTCAACTTTCAATCTACATTCTGTGCGAGGCATTGACGAGAAGAAACGTGTTTGTAAGTGGTCTTTCCTCTTCTCCATGGCTGAGGAAAAGGAACACGCAATGTATTTAATACAAGTTGCGATCATCACAAATAAATATCACTCTGTATGCATTTTTCTAAACTGTACCATGAGACAATGTAATTGCAGCCTGGTCGTACTCTCACGCTGACGTAGAACATTATTTACAATCAGAAGGAAATAGTTTGTGAACACGTACACATTGGTGCACTCCTCAATGCAGTATTTATGGAGCCATCTTCTTCCATTCTACAGTTCTTGGCATGAAGAAATTTCTGACACGAGGTTCTTGGAGAAAAAAGTATACTGTACCCAAGTCGGCTCTAAAGAATATTGAAAGAGATATTTTTAGAATTAAGTATAGTCTCAAATGAGTGTATTTGCTCCCCCAAGGACATACAGCTGAGCTGACCCAATCATTCTACGGCTTTAAGGCCCCTCTTGGCACTGTCAAGTACATTACAGCCCGCAGGGTTAAATTAGCATGGTATAGCGTACAGGTGCCCCATGGATGAAGCTTTTCCTAATTAGTAGAGTACTTGTCTTTCAAGTAAAAAGTAACCTGTGAGGTATAATGTATGAGCTACTGTTTGTAAATCTGTTAAAGGGGAAGTGGCAGTTTCATTTGGATCATGGATCAGTATTCACCCATTATAGATTTCCCATTTTTATCTATGAGGGTTCTAATACCATGTAGAAGCTTTTGCATTACTTTGAGAAACGCACATCGATGGTGTCCATATTGTCTGGATCCGTGGTTATTGGCCTAAAATATGATTATGGTCATGGGCATGAAGCCTTAGAAACTGCATTTTCTGCAATTCCCTCAGATGCTGAAAGGCTCCTGCAGCAAATTACATTCCTTACAGCTACTAGTAAATAGGTTGTCTCAGTTAGGGAACATGAGGTGGACTCTGCGCCAGAATGGGGAACACCTCATGCATAACATCTACAGCCATTCATTTGAGTGTCTAGCATGTGATGCCTTACAACTGCTGTGACCATCTTAGAAGTAATCTCTTTTTAACTACTGGTTTTCTTATTTATATTACGGTAAATCAGTGTGGTTCAACTGGCGTCCCATATGTGCCTGATGTGCGGCCCCTGGAGGAAGGAAAATGTATGGGTTGCTGCTGTCTTTTCCATGATCAGGCATGAGTGCTCTTATAAGCTGAGTCCTCTATATAAAATAGATGTATGTTGGGGGATTCTCCTTTAACTAGGTCAAGGGCAGGGGCATACACAAACTTAGTATGGGCCTCTCAGCCCCACCCTAGTACACATGCGTCACTCACTCCTAGGCACAAACTGCAAAGCCCCATATTTCTAATATATAAATATATATTTATTAAACTGCAGAAATTTTTATTTAAAACAAAATGTATTGAAAAAGTTGCCTCTGTCCTTACCCACCTTATCTGACTTTTATGTCATAAAAAGATGCTTCAAAAATACAGCATTCATTTTGAACACCATATTTCTCAATGCATTTTACACCAAGACAACTAGCATAAATACATTGATAAGTCTCCTGCTTTCCATTTGTTACAAAGCTGGCTGCCTTTAGCCACCACTAGGGGGAGCTTAGTGCATATAAATATATACAATTACCATGGACACTGTAATAATCCCTTTGCATTTGAACTCCTAGTGGCAGCTGCATGGAAATGCAATGTTTTTATGTTGGGAAGAGAAGAAGCAGTCCAGTGCTGGTCCGCCCTCCTCAGGGGCCCATAGCAGTCATGTGATCTGCCTTCACCGAAGGTACACTAATGGTTAAGGGCCCTAAATGAGACCCCTACAATATGTTGTGTACTGTTTTTTCATAGTTTAATGGTAGCTGGCCACTACAAAATGAATGCTGCAAGCTATACATGAATGCCAAAATGCAAACTGCCGAACTCTTTCAAACAATCATTAGCTTAGCACAGGGATGGGCATGATGGGAGTTGTAGATTTACAACAGCTGGAGAGCCGCAGTTTTCCCATCCCTGGCTTAGCATACATTGCATTGTTCTTGTCTTTTAAAGTGTTGGGATGTGATAGATGAAAGGAGTTGTCTTTAATTAGAAAACATGGCTGCTTTCTTCCAGAAACTGTGCTCCACCAGTCAAAAGTTTGTGTGTGTGGTATTGCAACTCAGCCCCATTCACTTCAGCAGAGCTGAGCTGAAATACAACACATAACCTGGTGCAGGGGCGAATTGGCCGTAAACCTTACAGGGAAATTTCCCGGTGCGCCTATACCAAGGGGGCTGTCTGAGCCTTCCTCACGACCACCCAATGGAAGTTTTTGGGGTTGTATTTTGTCCGCTGGTGGCAGTATTTTGTGATGGACTGTGATATTTGGCTCTGTTGGGATGGTAAAATGTGCCACAAAATGGTATTTATGGCCCTGCCTTCCATCAATTTGGACCCGTCTACAAAATGGGGCAACAAGTATTTCTTCCAGGGCCACTTTAAGTTCCCAGTCCGCCCCTGACGTTATGGCTCTCTTGCTGCAAGACAGCAGCCATGTTTTTGTAATCCTGGACATCTCCTTTATTAATGGTGTGTGCCCCATAACAGATCCTCGGTACGGCTGTTTTGATTCAGTTTTAGTAAGCCATACCCACTGAGAAAGAAGCAGAGGCTTCGAAACGCGTTTGGGGCATTGAATAACCTCTGAGATTCCAGCTGGACCTATAACAGAAAGGAATTCTGTCACTCGATAAGAAAAACTAAAAAAAGTTTGCCGTTGAAAGATCTCCAAAAATTGCTAAAGATCGCTAACAGAGTGAACAGACGTCAGAAATTCGAATTTCCCGCCAGAAAAACACGAGGACGCCAACGGTGACGTCACCGGAAGTGACGCCCGGACTGCAAACGCTTATAGCAAGCGGCGCTGCCCGCGTGAGAGGACACTCCTCGCGGACGCCGCACAATCCATCTAACTTACAAGCAAAGACAGGACAACGGTCCTGTAACAGAGGAGGCACCGACGCACTACTATACCGCTAGATTGGTAATGTACAGACCTTAGGGTCCATCATATACAAACTAATTATTATAATCTCTGAGTTGAACATTAACTCCTTGAATGAAGTGACTATTACCACTATTACCATCACTCTTTTTCCTTGATTTTTTACTTCATCTTCTTCTACTTCACCTTTTTTATATATCTATGTTTTATATCCATTTTTATTTTTTGGATCGAAGTATTCCCATCCATATACGGTCTACAGGAAGTACCTCTGGATCCGAGTTTTGAGACATCGCTTGATGAACTAATCAATATCGTATATTTGAGTTTTGAGACATCACTTGATAAACTAATTGATATCGCATACTCTATCCTATTTCATTACAATATAAAGAGTGGCCACAAGAGTTTGCTGTATATTTTATATGCTGTATATTTTATATGCTGATTTTTAACGCAGATTGTCTATTTGTATTCTATCTATTTGATTAATTAAATTATCTCTACAAAATCAATCTACAAAATTAACCTATGAGTACCATCCATACAAAACCAATATATTGAGTGCCATCCCCCCTATTTATACCATTGATTCAGTTTTAGTAGGAAAAACTAGAAATGGATCCAGAAGATTTTCTTTTCTTCCTTTAGTGTTTTTTTTATTCTTTGTATAGACTATCTGTGTCAGACTGGTAGGGATTCAACCCCCAGAACCCCCACTGTGGCCATTGGGGCTAGCGTAGTATATGGAGCTGAAGCAGACAGCTCTCTACATGGTGCAGTGGCTGTTCTGAGCTACTACAGCTCATCTCCCATTGCCATACTGTCTGCTAACAGCACGACCTGGAAAACCCCTTTAATTTTTTGTATGGACATTACTATCACATACTTTATCAACAGCCTATATATCCTATGTATTTTTTTGTTTTACAGACAATGGTTGGACAGTTTTCTGGATAAATCACAGTATAAAGTCACTTCTTGTATTTGACTTCCTGTCCTGGCTCTGAAGTCCCTTCTTTATTTGGAATTTTAGCATGGCAAACAGTCTCACTTGACTTTCTCAGTCAGACCATTCACTGGGGACATAGAGGAAAGAAAGAGCAGTGACGCAATCACACATTACACTGATAAGTCTTGTGGACATCTTTATCTAGGTCTATCAGGAGAATAATCAAGTTATCCCAATTCTACTAATCTACTATTATACTAGCAGATAGCATCTTCTTTTCTCAGCAGCAGTAAATTACACAATCGATTACCTATCAATGTTAGAGTCTCTGCCACAGAAGGACATTCTTTTGTATTTAATTTCAGGGGTATAGTACTGTCGAAATGAGAACGAAAAACAGGCAAAAATTATATAAAAAAGTTTTCTATGAATATTGAGTTAAAAATGCCTGTTTCTTACGAAGGTGTCTCTTTAATATCTCTGTAGAAAAAGATATCTGATGGATTGCCGTAAGAAATAAAGCCACTTTACACGAGGCCGTTGATTGTATGTACGTTATGTGTGCAGTTTTTTTCAACTGTGCCTTTGTTAATTTTACAGTTTTACATTACGTTCAGAAAAAAATATATCAGGTCCGGAAAAAGAGAAAATCTCCCACAGGAGCATATAAAGACAGCCTGCTCTCTTAGGGACTTGTATGTGTTTTCTCTTTAGTGATGATTTCTCACTTTGACAAAGCTGAGACTGGCACTCCAACATAGTGTTATTCTTTACAAGCTTTCTGTGGAAAATGAAACCCTTCCTTATATTTACATGAGCCTTTTCTGGCAATATTATCGAGGTTTTCTTGCTGCAGTATTTAATTATATTTTCCATCTCAAGATTGCATTGCTTTCCACATGTCTGCTTGCTGCCATTCAACAAAAAAATTGTCTACTTCTAGTGGACATAAATTTATCTTCACATCTTCATTGCTCTTTGCATGACCTGGCTCAGATATCTGTAGTGTGACTGTAGTCAGCCATACACTTGTTTCGTATTAGTAGCTAGTACTGTCTCTTTAAGACTTAGGCCGGGTTCACATTACTATTTCATTTTCTGTTCTTCTGATCCAACAGAAGAATAGAAAACAATAACAAAAAAAACCATCCTGTATTTTGTTTCCGTGTCCGTTCCGTATTTTTTGTGGCTGATATGCGTAGCCATTCACTTCAATGGGGCCTCAAAAAAACAGAAATGGCTTTGCGTGCATTTTGTTTCCGTATGTCGGTTCCGCAAAAGAATAGAACATTTTCTAATATTGTCCGCATTACGGACAAGGATAGGACTGTTCTATAAGGGGTCAGCTGTTCCATTCTGCAAAATACGGAATGCACACGGACATCATCCATATTTTTGGCGGATCCGTATTTTGCAAACCGCAAAATATATAAGGTCGTGTGCATGAGCCCTTAAGCATCCATTCTGCTCAGTTAGGGCTCTGTTTCATTCAATTCAATGGGTCCGCAAAAAAAAAGAAAGTAAAGGATTCCGTATGCATTCTGTTTCTGTATGTCTGCATGGCCGTTCCGCAAAAAAGATAGAACATGTCCTATTCTTGCAGACAAATATAGGCATTGTTACAATGGAGCCGCAAAAAAATATGGATGATGTTCTATTAGGGGCCAGCTGTTCCATTCCGCTAAATACAGAATGCACACAGACGTCATCCGTATTATTTGCGGATCTGTGTTTTGCAGACTGCAAATTACATACAGTTGTGTGCATGAGCCCTTAAGCACATTTTGCATCCTTTTTAGCCATTTCCGTCTGAGATCCGTTATTTTAGAAGGAAAAAAGTCCTACACAAAGTATTTTTTGTTTCCGCCTAAAATAACTGAGCAGAACGGTTCAAATACAGGATAATTTTTTTGTTGTCTTCTGTTCTTCTGACAGATCAAAAGAACAGAAAATTACAGGCCTCTTTCACACGAGCGTGACGGATTAGGTCCAGATGCATTCAGGGTGCGTTCAGTAAAACTCGCACCATTTTGCAAGCAAGTTCAGTCAGTTTTGTCTGCAATTGCGTTAAGTTGTTCAGTTTTTTACGCGCGCGTGCAACACGTTTTTCACGTGCGTGATAAAAACTCAAGGTTTACAAACAATATCTCTTAGCAACCATCAGTGAAAAGTGCACTGCATCCGCACTTGTTTGCGGATGCAATGCGTTTTTCACGCTGCCCCATTCACTTCTATGGGGCCAGGCCTGAGTGAAAAAGGCAGAATATAGAACATACTGTGATTTTCACGCAACGCAGAAATGACGCGTGAAAAAAAATGCTCATGTACATAGACCCATTGAAATAAATGGGTCATGATTCAGTGCGGGTGCAATGCGTTCACGTCACACATAGCACCCGCACAGAAAACTCGCTCGTGTGAAAGGGGCCAAACAGTGATGTAACCCTGGCCTCATACAGTTGCACTAGAAACCAGCATAGTACCATCATCTATATAAAGAGGCTGCAAACAGGAAGGAATCAGTGTGTGGCCTACACCACATGGAGTGGCTGGAAGGTCTGTTTAGCCAAGAAAGCAGACTATAGGTCCCCGTGAACTTCCCCAAACAGAGACAGAGTTTTATCCACTGGAAGCGACATTGAAAGTTCATGTAGCATGACAGCGAATGGAGATCTTGAACCCGAGAGGACCTGATACAGGAGACATACTGTAAAGTCTAAGTTATAACTTTTCATTATATAAAGGATTACATTTATTGGCATAAATTAAATTTAAGAAGTATGTGGATGATGTTGCAGTACAGCAGGGTGCAGGCTTTATGGCAGCTGCAATAAATGTGTTAGTGAATGGAAAAATGTCCATAGACTAAGGACCCATTCAGATGCCCATAATTCATCATATGAATTAAGCCTAAAGCCGTAGCATGCAAGGGGATATTTACTACTAAGTCCGGCATATTATGTCTCATTCACACGTCAGTGTCAGTTTTGGATCAGTGGTAACACGGACAGTGTTCAATCCGTGTTTCCTCCTGTGACAGATCCGTGTTGGGTCCGAGGGTCAATTTGTGAATATAGCTAACAATCTGTTCCATGAGATCTACTTTCCAAGATTTCTTTTTTTTTTCATAAAGAACTGGGAATGGACTGGAGATCAGCAAATTTCTTGGGTCTTTTACAAAAAAATTGATTCTGGTCCAAATTGGTTCTACATAAAAAAGAGAGCGAAGCGCTCCTCTGGGAAACAGCTGTATAAATCAGTCCTCCTTCCAAAAGTAATAAAAACTAAGCGGCACATTTATTAAGACCAGCATTTTAGATGCCCCATTTTAAAGCCCTAAGCTGGTGGTGGATCTGCCGAAGTTATGAAGAGGTACCGGCCTCTCCATAACTTCGGCACATCCAGCGTCAGTTCTAAATGTAAGATAGATTCCGGGCTGTCTTACATTTAGACAATTTTCTATGCCCAAAACAGACTTTAATCAGAAAATGATGAATTAGAGGGGCCTGCCGCGGCCTGTCCCCTCCTCCACCCATGCCACACCCACAATTTTAGACCTGGCATGAGCGGGGAAAAGTCACAGATAGCAGCACAACTAACTTTTGTTGCCGACATCTGCACCTGAAATGCACCTAATTTTGGAGATTAATTAATGACCTCTAAATGTCTCTAGGTAATACTTATCTGAAAAAGAGATATGCAAACCAGTCTTCTGGAAAAGAAAACTGTCACTGGAAAATAAGTGTCTCATACTACTAAACAGCTCTTTATCAGAGCTGAGCAGAGATAATTAGCTTAGCTTCCTGAGAGGCCTTGGTTGTGGTCTGGGGTACTATTTCTTTTCTCCTTATGGAGACCGAATGAGGAGCAAAATCATATGCAAGATAGCATATCTTACACCAGCTGGCATCAGAGAGGCTTAGCTTTCTTTGCATATCTTTGGGTTTCTGGGAAAGATTCAAATTAGCCGGAATGCCTTAACAGCCTGCCGGAACTACTGCTGGCTGTGTGACACAGGCTTACTGGTTAAATACATTGTTGCAACAAACTTTAAATTAAAGCATAACACAACATATCAAGTTAAAGTTTGCTGCAACTGAACAGGTTAAGTTTCATGCTAACAATTGCTACAACTGTAAATAGGGACACATGTTGTGACCTGGGACAATACTGGCAATTTACAGGTAATGTGCAGTGTCTTTACATGAAATCCTGGCAGTGAGTGGAGCACAATGTATGTGTTACAACACCGTTTACCTTCATAACACTCTGGAGGTTTGAGTACACCATCAAAACATTGGCTGGAGGCGGTAAAGCTGCAGGCTTGCGTTTTATTCTGGCAGAAAAAATCCACATTCTCGGAGTGATGCACCAAACCCTCGTCAATTTCTGTAACCCAGACTTTCCGACCTTGGTAAAACACTTGGCTCCGCTGTACTGGCACTTTACATCTTGCTGCGTACAGAACAGAAATAAACACATACATAAAGAAACGATAAATAAAATGTTTCATTTACAGTCCTTACGAGCTCTATGCTAACACTGCATGAGAAATGGCCACCAGCCCCCTCCCCTCTATAAATGCACTACATCACAAAATACCTGTAATACGCTACTGCAACATACATATTTTAGGAAACGACTGGTCAAGTTGTGTCTAAATGTGGATAGTGTCTTCCATTCACAGCAGTAATGTCTAGAGCTTTTGATAGCAGTGCACCTTAGTGACTCCGTTTTGTCAGCCATTACAGATTTTGGAATTCTCTTTCTCTCTCCAGAAATATTTCAATCTGAAGATGGTTCTCTCCTTGTAGATCATACAGAGTTGTTTAGTCTCTATAGCTTGAGGACTAGTACTGAGAAATTAGCAAAACACAACTTCTCATTTCCTTTGCTAACAATGGACTTGTCTACTAGACTGATCTATGGGTGGAGCAAACACTCCGCACCTCAGCTTCCTTAGGGGCCTGTGCCAGAATTGGTTAACTCCAGCACTCACATACATTACTGTTACTGGGGATACAATCCATAAAATGAAATAACATAATTCAACAAAGCAATTTGCAAGTACCCCCTGCTCTGGGGTTCTGTATATGCATACTACACTGGATAATGAGCAATACTTTAGTTTTATGGCAGTGAGTGTTAAATCACTGTGTTAACCAACATATTTGACTTTGGACTAATCGTAAAGGTGTTATTCTGGCATTCTCCTGGTATTCACCCTGTACAGGGAGCTAGACTTAGTTACAGGGAAATCACTAAGCTGCTACCTACTGGACTAGTCTCTGTGTGGTTGACTCATGGAGGTCAGAGAGACCGCTGCGGTGCACTCAGGAGTCAAGCAAAACCATAGCCAGGGACAGGTCAAGGTCAGGGCAGGCTGAGTGTTAGCTAAATGGTAAATGGTCTGTGGTCAGGGTAGGCATTATGGCAACATGGAGGTCAGGCACAGGTCAGGTCTGGCAGCAGTGGGTCAGAGTCCAGTAAACAGGAAGAGGTCGGTACACAGGCAGACAAATGAATGTAGCACACCTGCATTGGAACTAGCAACCTAAGGAACCCATTTCCAGAGGGAAGCACACCAGCTGGTGAAGATGAAAGTGTGTACGTGTTGGCCCTTAAGAGCCAGAGGGAGAGCGAGTGCCCTATGCACAAAGGAGAAGAGGCCTTGCCAGCAAGCAGGCTGTAGCCTGTGTGAAGGGACAGAGCAGACCTGGTGGCTGGACCCACTGAGAAGAAGACAGTGAGAGGCAGGTAGGGCTGCCAGGCAATGTAAGTCTTGGAGGGTGGGCCATTTTCTTATACTTTAGCACTGACCCAAAAATAGCAAAATATATAGATAAAGGGCAGATTTGTGGAGTACACAACTAATAGTTGTCCTGTGGACAGATTCTCCCACTTGAGCTGTGGATCTGTGAAGCTACTCCAGAGTGACCATGGGCCTCTTGTCTGCTTCTCTCATCAGTGCTTCCCCCGGCCTCTAAAAAATATATCCATTAACAGCCCAAGTATAATATGTTTAACGATCTCACATTGCTGGATCAAGCTATTGTAGTTAACCAACGTATAAGCTGACAAACCTATTCTTCATTAAGCTCCTATCCATGTTTACCTCTGCAGGCTGGACTATCAGACCACTGTCCATTTTCCATACAGGTAACACTATGTGATCCATCCATAAAGAAGTTTCTTTTGCACATATAGTATATCACTTCTGAGACTTCATACTCTGCTTTCTTCACCGCTACAAGAATTCCTTCTTTGATCTCTGGAGGTGGTGGACAATAGACTTCTATAATATAAAATAGGACAAATTTATGAACTTTTCAATCTGAACTATCACTCCTAATAGCCAAGTTGAATGAAGGGGTTGTCTGAAATAAAAACTGTACTGTATAATTATACAATGACAATAATATCTTACTTCTACATGTCGGAGCATAGTTGGACCAGGTCTTATTCCCCAGACACTCTGTGAATGCAGAACCTTCCAGTCTATAGCTGTGCAAGGAGAAAGCACAATCATATAAGTCGACTTGACACAGACAACTATGTATTACATTGAATTATAATATATTTGCTAATTTCATTGTGTCATATGATGTTAATAATGTGAATAATTTACAATTTCTACAAGAAGTTTTTGAGTTAGCCTAATCAGTCCTTTTTGGCTGTTGTACATTGTAAATGATAGGCTAGTGATACATGGCTATGACTTTCCATACATGACTGCAACCAACCACGGATGCATCTTGCCATATCGCACTCAATGACAATGACTAGCATACCCCAAAAGGGTACTTTAATGGCCTCATTTCTACAGATAATAGAAATTTTAACTTGAGCTTACCCTGAGTTGCATGTATACTCGACCAGTGATCCTTCTATCAAATGTCCATTCTTTACAAAGTATCCATTCTCAATACTTGGAGGATCATTACAAGTGGACACAGCTAGATTTAAAGACACGTAAAGGTATTCAGTATAATATATGAAACAAAAAATAAATTGATGTCACATTATAAATCAGAATTAAGGGTACTTTCACACTTGCGTTATTCTTTTCCGGCATAGAGTTCCGTCAAAAGGGCTCTATGCCGGAAAAGAACTAATCAGGCATATCCCCATGCAATCTGAATGGATAGAAATCCGTTCAGTTTGCATCAGTATGCCTTCCGTTCAGTCATTGTCAGGCGTTTTGGGTGGACATAATACCGCAGCATTCTGATCCGGCATTAATTCCCATTGACTTGCATTAGTGTCTTGCATTGACTTGCACAACTGAAGGACGGATCCGTCCATCCGCATGACAAGCGGAGAGGGGTCCTTTCCTGCAATGCATTTGTAGACGGATCCGCACCCGGATCCGTCTACAAATGCTGTCAGTTGTCACACTGATTGGCGGATCCGGCAGGCAGCTCCGACGACAGAACTGCCTGCCGGATCACACTAACACAAGTGTGAAAATACCCTAATATTTGTTGGCATATGAAGATCATATGGACCCTGGAGGAGAGTCACTGGAAAGATGTGAATAAGTACCTTGTAATACTACATTTCCTTACAGTATTTTCTGAGGAAATGTCTGTAGGAGAGTCAGAGCTTCTATAGTCACCTCCACTGAATTTCTATTGCTGCTGTCCGGGTCCCCACTGATCTCTTCTCCCAGCTCTCTTCTAGACATGCAGGAAATGCCTCAAAATTCCTGCTAAGCTAATTGGTGACTGAAGTGAGTCAGTGCTGCAGCCAGTGATTGACTGAGAGGATATCTCAAAATATTTCTTGGATATCGACGTGAGAGTCGAAGTAGAAAGCAGTGGGGAGTCAGATAGCGTCAGAACAGAAGAGGTAGTTAATCAATAGAGGTAAATATCACTTTTTAAAGGGAACCTGTCCTCAACCTTATGCTGACCTCACTGAGGGCAGCATAAATTAGGGTACTTTCATACTTGTGGCATGGCTATCCGGCAGGCAGCTCCGGCGGGTGATGCCGCAAGTACCCGTGTGCTGCCATGCTGCAGCTCTGTCCCCATTGACTATAATGGGGGTGGGGGCAGAGCTACGGCGCAGCATGGTAGTGCACGGCCGGAGATTGCCGGACTAAAAGTACTGCCGTGCACTGCCGTGCTGCACTGTAGCTTCGCCCCCGCCCCATTATAGTGAATGGGGACGGAGCGGCAGCATGGCAGCACACGGGTACTTGCGGCATGGCGGATCCATCGGGTTGTTCAGCTGCCGGATAGCCATGCCGCAAGTGTGAAAGTACCCTTAGTGACAGAAAAGCTGATTTCAGTGGTGTGTTACTAATGAGCTAAAAGTAAGTGGTTACTGAGAACCAGCACCATAATTATTGCAGCACAGGCCTTGAAAAGAGTCAAATCTACCTGAGAAGAGTCATGGTTATTCCTAATCTCCTGCTCTCCCACCCATCTGCTGATGATTGGCAGTTCTCTCCTAGAGAGAAAGGGAGAAAACTAGGTAGAAACCTGTCAGTCATCAGCAGGTGTTCAGGGAGAACAGGAATTCATGAATAACCAGGACTCTTCTCAGGTGGCCATGACTCTTTTCCAGGCCTTGTCTGCAATGATTGTGATGTTGGTTCTCGGCAACCACTTACTTTTAAGTTATAAATGACAGACCGCTGAAATCAACTCACCTGTCTCTACTTTATGCTGCCGTTAGTAGGAGCAGCATACAGTTGATGACAGGTTCCCTTTAAGTCATTCTGACCTTGGTGCCCTGGAAAGCCCATTTTCAATAACCCTAATGGCCATGGAAATTACTTGCTTTTGTCTCATTAATTGCAATTAAAACTATGACACCCCCTATACTGGTACATATGGCACCTCCAATATTGGTACATTTGAATATGCATGTGAACCATTGGGGAACCTGTCCTATTGAATAAATCTGTAATAGAGTAATAGAAATGGAAGGCCCCCGAAAGTGACACTTCTTGGTAAGACTGGCATCTCAGATATTTGTGTTTTTATCACTTCTGTACAGAATATGCTGTAAAACGTTTTTAAGAAGGCTATCAGTCTGTGTGCGTGCACCTTTTGACCACACCAGAAGGCCACAGTATTTTCCAAAAGTAAGTTGCCAAATTATACAGCCACTCTGTTGGTTTGGGCTGAGACACAAATTCTGCAGCGTTGCTATGCGTGCAGTTCTACAAACTCGCTCTTTGCTATTTGTCATATAGAGTTGTATTAAAAGCAATGCAAGAGGCTATCCAAGTCAGATTTTTTCAAAGATTTTGTTTAACTATTACCCCCTTAGGGTGCATTCACATGACTGTATGTATTTTGCACTCCTCAAAAAATACGGATGGCGTCCGTGTTGCATCCATTTTTTTGCGGATCCATTGTAGCAATGCCTATCCTTGTCCGCAAAATTGAGAAGAATAGGACATGTTCTATCTTTTTTGCAGGGCTACAGAACGGACATACGGATGCAGACAGAACACTGTGTCCTGTCCGCATTTTATGCAAACCCATTGAAATGAATGGGTCTGTATCCTATCCGCAAAAAATGCGGATCGGATGCGGACCAAAAATATGGTTGTGTGAATGGGGGCTAAAAGGGCTTATCATGTGGGGGGGGGGATTTTATCCTATCAAACTTTATTTCACTTTCTCTTGGTTTCCGTAAGAGGCTGAAAGTTATGGTCCTTTAAAAGCTTCTTTAAAGGGGTTGTCTCACTTCGGTAAGTGGCATTTATCATGTAGAGAAAGTTAATACAGGGCACTTACTAATGTATTGTTATTTTTCCATCTCATTATACACTTCTTGTTTCCATGGTTACAGATCACCCTGCAATCCATCAGTGGTGGCCGTGCCTGCACACTATAGGAAAAAGCACCAACCTATGTGCTCTCCTATGGTCCCGGGCCACCAGAGAGGCTGACGCTTTCTCCTATAGTGTGCAAGCACGACCACCACCGATTTTTGCAGCCCTTTCTGAGAGCAGGATATAATAGAGGGAAAGAATCTGAGCTCTGTGATATATAAGTTAATGTGATTTGGGGCAGGAGTAAAAAGCAAAGAGAATCCTGAAAGGGCTTCTCAGAGAGAGTGTAAGAGTCCTAAAGTGATTGACAATGAAAGTCCTGATAACGCCACCCCCACACAACAACTGACAGGTTTCTATGCAGGGCTATCTCTGCCATCAGGTGGCGGCCAACCTGCTTCAGAGAACGGGCGGCAGTGCATGGCGGCCTATGAGAGACCACAAGGCCGCAAGCCTTTTACGCAGTAGAACAATCGGATGTGGCACTCCAAGACCTGCATAGGAGCATGCAACTCTACAC
This sequence comes from Bufotes viridis, assembly GCA_033119425.1. Taxonomy (NCBI): domain Eukaryota; kingdom Metazoa; phylum Chordata; class Amphibia; order Anura; family Bufonidae; genus Bufotes; species Bufotes viridis. The sequence continues at coordinate 458,662,486 of CM065590.1, forward strand.
AGGTATTTTATTTTAAATACATATATATGTGTTGGAACTACTTGGAGTGGAGGTATACAGGTGGTGCCATCATACTACAAGAGGACTACAGAGGGGAGTGCATTATGTATACTATCACTAGAAGGGTCTACGGTGGGAGAGCATTCTATACTTACCACCACTACAGGGAAAGGGCATTATATAACCACTACAGGTGAACATTACATTATGCGAGAACTATGGGGGGGGGGGGTGAATTATATATACTGTCTATTATACTTTGGGGGGACTACAGAGGCAAGTGCAATATATATATAAACTGCCATTACAGGGGACATTATACTATTGGGGACTCAAGGCTATAGAGCATTATATATACTGCCACAACAGGGTGCATTATACTATGGAGGGACTACAGGAGGCACAGCAATATATAGTATATACAGTAGCATTATACTATAGGGAGACTACAGGGGGAACGCATAATATATACTGCCACTACAGAGAGCATTATACTATAGAGGGACTACAGGAGGCCATAGTTTGGTGGGCTACAAGAGGTGAGAACATTATACATACTAGCACTATGGGGGGGGCATTATAATGCACGCTAGAGCACTAGGGGGGGCATCATAATAAAGGCCAGAGTACTACAGGAGGTATTCCAGTTCCCGTTCCCGAGTAAATAAGTGTAAAAATCTGTGACTGTCCGCCCAGAGAGAAATCTCTCTAAGGCCTCATGCACACGACCGTTGTTTGTTTCCGCGTCCGTTCCATCCGCATATTTTGCGTCCGTGAAAAAAACGGATGGCGGTCCGTTTTATTTTGGCGGATCCGTTTTTATGCCTTGTCCGCAAACGTGAAAAAAATAGGACATGCTCTATTTTTTTGACGGAAAGTAAACACGGACCAAGGATGCGGAACAAAAACGGTTGACCATCCGCACTTTTTGACGGACCCATTGAAATGAATGGGGAAGCATCCTATCCGTGAAAAAAAACGGAACGGACGCGGAAACATACAACGGTCGTGTGCGTGAGGCCTAAAACTGCATATGCCACCCATGTTGAGGTACATGTATTATATGCTTTATACCCCTCGAGGTTTGCAGATGAATAGCACAGGACTGGAAATTTTGCAGATATAGGCCAGTTTCACACAAGTATAATAACGCTGTCTTTGTGCACCCATATTACGGCCACAAGTCCCGGCCCGACACCTGTAATATGTATGCAGGAATATGCTAGCCTATGTCTTTATAGGGAGCCTTTCCCTCACAGATGCAGCACGACCACAGCTATAGGCTTTCTTACATGGTTGATGCTCCACTTTGTAGTCCTGTGAAATGTTCTAAAGGCACTAGTCAGCATATAAAGCTGCTGCCATTTACAGTGTGCATGGAAATCTTATGAGCTCGTTGGCTGGCAGAGCGAAGATAACAGCTGCACCCCGCTCCGTCTTCTGGCATTCCCACTGGTGATGTCTTTAAAAATGCAATAGGGAAGATTGCAGAGACTCCACATGTGAGCAGCATTCTTATGAATTACAGTGCTAAAATGAAAATGAATCATGTCACTTTGCTATTACCATCACAGGGTGCTGTCACACTCCACTTCTTATCTCCTTGACAACGACTTTGTGCCACCTCATGTCCATTGGCCATTTTGAATCCCGGATGGCAGCGCACTAACATCTGATCTCCAAAGTTCCATGTTTCCTGCTTCAGAGATATGTTAGCATTCTCAAGGGTTACAGGCCACGGGCAGCTGCTGCGGGCTTTAACATAGAATCCAATGTAATTCCACCATTACACACAGTGAATGTACAGTTAATACAAAGATAACAACATGGCGTAAAACAATAAATTGTGTAACCTCGTTTAGTTTCTGCCATCGTGGTCACAGATGAAGCAGGGATGGATTTATTATAGAACTCTTTAGTGTTTCACTTTCTGTGCATCATGCTTAGTGCAAGCCATAACCCCATAATCACCAATCCTGAAAGATAGGGGCGGATTGGCCATAGACCCTACAAGAAAGTTTTCCAGTGGGCCGATGCCCCAGGGGACCACCCAAGTCCTCCTCTCTGCCGCTGGCCAGGTACATAATGAGCTCCGAACAGTAATTACCTCTGTGAGAATCAGGTACTTGTCTATCCAGCCACATGCCCTGAACTCAACTGCTGTGGCCTGCACCTCACCTCCTAAGCCCCCTGCTCCATAGACAACTGGGGGAGGAAGACAGAAGATGGTAGCTATTGATGGCCATCATAGAGGGCAGTATATTGTGCTACACTATGTTATTTGGTTCTGATGAGATGGCATTTTACACTATGGTATTGTTGATCCCGCCTAATTGTGTTGACCCACCTTCTCTTAATTTGGACCTGACTACAAAATGGGGTCACTTTTAGTTTTTTTTCCAGGGCCATGTTAAATTCCCAGTCCACCCCTGCTGAAATGACCTTAAAAGCTATGGACATCTTTGGGGAAAATCTTTTTACATTTAACTGATTTGGAGCTAAAAATAGCTTATTTTCAATTGTTTTTTATTAAAAATTTTCTCTTCAGATTTCAAGTACATCCTGCTTTAAGTAAATCCGACAGTATGCTGCTCTGATGGCTCGATTTGTAGCTTTTCTCTGTACTTTCCTGACAGCTGATAAACACCCATTATACCTAAATTCTTATCAAATTGATAAGAATGTAGCTAAAATGAGTGTTTATGAGCTTATAGGAAATTACAGATAGAGCTACAGATAAAGCCATCAGAACAGCTCTTTGATGGATTCGGTGTGAAGCAGAATGCAATAGTCTGCAAATGCACTGAAACTAAAAGCTGTAGAGGAAAACGGTTTACTATTTTTTTTTTTTGAAAGGTGAATTAAAATATGATTTTTAGCCCAAAATAAGTAGGTAAAAGGCAATGATAAAAAAAAACTGTCCCCAAAGGTTTTCAATAGGCTTTAATGACCAACTTCATATTTTAGTTTTTTTGCCTCTCTGCATTTTTGCAGCCATAACTTTTTTTCAGTGATATGGCTGCATAAGGTCTTGTTTTATGCAGAATGAACTGTTTTATTTTTCTGCCATGTTTAGAGACGCAGATAAATGACTGTTTAAGTGATTCTTTCTATTTTTGCCGGTTATTTTTTATACTGTCCATGTTTCACACTAAAGAGCCTGTTGAATTAATACTTCAAGTTATTAGAGTCATCTGACTATCTAATGAGTATAGTTCATTTTTTTTTTTTTTTTATGTAATACTTGTGGAAGAAAATGTATTTTATACTATATTGCTTTTTTTTTTTTTTGGGGGGGGGGGGGATTTGTTATTTTGTTTGTCTATATTTTTATATGCTCCTCAACATTGAAATTGCAGCACCAAGAAAGACAAAGTTATTCAAATCTAGGAAGTAGAAAGTGTCACAAAGATCTGCAGATGGTCAAATTTTCAAGCACCTAGCTACCATCTATGGCACGTAAGAAGGGCATAAAGGCTCGATTGAAAGCAAAGTTTTTTAGCCACATGAAATCTCAAATATCGGATGTCATATGAGATTGACTGTTCAATGCCTCTTGTTTGTCAATGTGCCAGTTATCTCCATCTGTCACAAACTGAAAAGGACAGAATTCTTGAAGTGAGGGACCTTGGTTTTTCACTCTGCCAGACCACTGCTCACCTAGGCTGAGATGGCACTACATGACATTGGGCTACAAGCCAGACATTTAGCTACATGTGTTTCATTGACCTTATGCTACTACTTGCAAAGGCTATAATGGTGCATAGCAAGATGGCAATGGAGGCTGGAATGGAAGCAATGAGTTCTGCTTTTGTCTTTGATACAGCGATAGAGAGATTGGTCTGAAGACCCAGTGGGCAATGTCATGAAGAGACCTTTACAAGGACACATCACACCGGTCCTTCTCCCAGGATTGTGGTGTGGGGGGCATAATGTATGGTAGACGGACCTTTCTAGTCTTTATTTTGGGTACACAAGCTTGGCACTACAGTGATTTGGTCAGGGAACCCGTGGTATGGCTATTTCTCTAAAGTGTCCCAGCAGCTGTTTTTAAACAGGACAACATAAGGCCACATGTTGCTCATGCTACTGTGAGTAGCCTGTGTAGCCACATGCTACCATAGCCTGCAGCATATCTAAACTTGTCTCCCATCAAGCATATCTGGGATGTCATTGCTCAGCAATTGCAAGGATAGCTGCCAGCTGTGGATCTTGATTGTTTGCTCAACCAAGTACATTCAGCGTGGCAGAACAATTCCTCAGGCAATTATTAATTACCTCAGTGATATTGTGCCAAGGCATCTAAATGTGTGGCGCTCATCCTCAAAACTAAATGTGCTGAGATATTTTTGATAATTTGCTTATCATTAACATGTCTATCGATCCTGTGATTTCCATAATTCTTGACTTTTTACTTCTTGGTGTCGCAAATTCAGTGTTGAGGAGTGTATAATATGTCCCCCACGAGCTCATAAAAGACCTCTGGGGGACATATATTATACACTCCTCAACACTATATAACCAAGATTGCACTTTTTGGACTCAATTCTAGGGATCATGTCAAGAGAAAACCAGGCACTACTCATCACCTTTCCAACTCTATTCCTACAGTGAAGTAAGGTGGTGGCAGCATAATGTTGTGGGGTTGCTTTTCAGCAGCTGACAAATGGAGACTTGTCAGGGTTGAGGGATAGCTAAATGGAGGAAAGTACATAGATATTCTTAATGGAAACCTGATTCAGAGTGCTCTGGACCTCAGATTGGGCCGAAGGTTCACCTTCCAACAAGACTATGACCCTAAGCACACAGCCAAGACAAATTAGTGAATGTCACTGAGTGGCCTAGCAAGGGCCAAGAACCCAATCAAATATCTGTTAAGAGACCTGTAAATAGCTGTCCACTGACAGTCCCCACCTAACCTGACAGTTCGAGATGATCTGCAGAGAAGAAAGGCAGAAAATCCCCAAATCCATGTGTGCAGACTTTGTAAGACTGGATGCAGTAATCGCTGCCAAAGATGCATAAAAAAAGTCTAGAGTACAAGGTCTTAAAGAGAATACTTATGTCGGAGCAATATTTTAAGCTTTTTTATTTTCAATAAATTATCAAATATTTCAAACAATCTGTTCTTGTTTTCACTTTACCATTATAGGGTATAGAGTGCAGAATGATGGATGGGGAATTATGTAACTATGAATTCATAAAACACTTGAGAAACCCCTTTACGTCCTCAATTTATAAAAATGTGATAATATAAGACTAGCTGCTTATAATATTGACCCATAATGTATGCATATAAAGCCTCATTCACACTAATCAGCACAAAAAGACTCAGTAAGTCAAATCCTTATAGTACAGCTAATCATCATTGACACACCTCTCCACCATTCCAGATCTGGCAGGACAGATCTGCATTCTTTGGAGAGCTGCAGCATGTCTCCATTTCAACTGTATCTGTGTCTATAGGATGCTGATACAGTTAAATACAATTGTGAAGTAGGGAACCATCAGCATCCTGCTCCACCATTCACCAGCATGTGCACTCCCCATTAGGCAGGCACGATGCAGTGATGTCATCGCACCTGATGTACAGAGCAGTAGAGAGCACAGGCCAGAGAATAATGTGTTCCATTCAGGGACGCAGCTAAACCCTCATGGGCCCTGGTGCAAGAGTTCAGCTTGGGCCCTCGTTCCCTCAGTGCTTTGTGGCCAGGGGCAGGGAAGCACATAGCCTTCATGCTGCGTGAGGCAAAAATTGAAATAGCAGCACCCCCATGCCAAATCCTTGACCTAACCCCTTCCCTCCAGCCAGAAGTCTAAATTGACCAGCATGCACTTTCTATAATACTGGTGCCTTCTTATAAGCACAAGGGTCTTTGGGCCCCCTTAGGCTCCTGGTCATGGGAGCGACTGCTACCTCTGAACCCCCTATAGCTATGCCCCTGGTTCCATTCATCAGGGGAATGGGTCTAGGTCAGTATTAGTTTTGTATTTTTTTTAAACTACAGGAACTTCACTATTGTAAGGGGCAATATAGGCAGCACTACTGTGAGAGGAGCACAGAGAAGTCAACACTATAGTGAAGGAAGCACTAAAAGAGAAGAATTGTTGTGATAGAGCACAAAAGGTGCATTTCGTCCAGTATTGCAGAACATCAACACAGTGTCCATCACTGTATTAGGAATTGTTATATACAGAATTCAATGAAAGGTGATCCTACATTTACAACAGACTAGTAAATGAATAGACATGTGATCAAGATGGTTTGCAATGCTAAGAGAAATTATTGAACCATCTCATAAAACTTCACTAGCAGGCAGAGACTTTGATACACTTGAAATGTATGTTTCCCTTTGAAATTTGCGTCCATTAAACAATATTCATGCGTCTGTGTGTGAAAAAAATCTTTTTATGACAGCTTGCACCTTTAATAAGTCATATGTATATGATGATATTAGAGGAAACAGCACCATCTGGTCACCTTCCCTTTGGTGATAAAAGTCATTTAACAGGCAGAGCATCTGGGTTTCCGCTATGCCCTCCTCTGCAACATGTGTGCCAGGGAGCCAGGATGATGTTTCTCTGTGATAAACGCTTTACTGGGCTTTCATTTTACAGTGTGGATCCCCTGGTATTAAAATGCCCCATCTTTTCTAATTGTATTCATATTCTTAGTCATATTTCACAGAGAAGAGATGTATTGCTGCCTTCAGGATGTTAGCATTCCATTATAGAAGCAGTAGACTTGGTCATTGCTGGGTGTGAATTATTACTGTAAATAATTGTAGAAAAGAGGGCTATGCAACTATTGTTTCGCAAAATATATTCAGTTATTTAGAATTGTAATTCTTTAAAGCCTTTCCAAAGCATAAAGGAGATTTTCTGAGATTTTTATATTGATGCCCTATCCTGAGTATAGGTCACTCATCAGTATCTGATCGATGGGAGTCCGACACCTGAAACCCCCGCTGATCAGCTCTTCGGGAAGGCACCGGTGCTTTTGTGAGCACAGCAGCCTTCTCTAAGATTTTCCTAAGCCAAGTGAGGACACGTTCATCTGTCACATGGTCTATGAGCAGCTCAACCCCATTGAAATAAATAGGGCTGGGCAGGGCCGCCATCAGGGGGGTACAGCCCATACCCCAGTAAGGGGCCCTGACCCTGGGGGGGCCCGGTCAGTCCTGAAACTTTTTTTTTTTTAAATTTTATTTTTTAATTTTTTTTTATTGTGGCAGCCGGCTCTGGGGCCCAGTGCTCCTCCCCCTCTTCCTTCTGCAGCCTGTCCTGCAGTGCCATCCTGAGAACAAGATAGCTGGAGTCTCGGCACATCCATGGGTAGAATGTAGTTGCTAGAAGGAGGTCTGTGACATCACTGGTCACGTGCTCCTTCATAGTCACATGGACAAACCCCGACAGCAGCAGCAGCTTGTGGAGGGAGGAGGGGCTGTGTGCCTGCAGGCTGCTCAGTGAGGGAGGATGTGCTGCAGTCCTGGAGTCCACAAAGCTTCATGGAGAGCAGGTGAGGGGCAGCTCATGTATGAGGGGGCAGGTGGAGCACTCAGGGGCAGTGGGGTTCAAGTGGAGTGGAATCTGGTGCAATTAAGGGGGTTTATAGCACAGATCCAGGTGTATTCTGAGGGCCATGGTGTATATGATTCTGTCCCTGTCCTTGTCTCTGTCTGTCTGTCCCTGCGTGTGTCTCTGTCTGTCTGTCCCTGCCTGTGTCTCTGTCTGTCTGTCCCTGCCTGTGTCTCTGTCTGTCTGTCCCTGCCTGTGTCTCTGTCTGTCTGTCCCTGCCTGTGTCTCTGTCTGTCTGTCCCTGAGTGTGTCTCTGTCTGTCTGTCCCTGCGTGTTTCTTTGTCTGTCTGTCCCTGCGTGTGTCTTTGTCTGTCTGTCCCTGCGTGTGTCTCTGTCTGTCTGTCCCTGCGTGTGTCTCTGTCTGTCTGTCCCTGCGTGTGTGTCTCACCTCACTGGCGCTGACATAATTGAAGAGAAGCGCCGTAATCTTACGCAGACGCACTGCGCGAGATTACTTCAGCCGCAAGTGAGGTGAATAAATTAACTAGGAGGCGACACTGGGCTCCAGAGTGTGGCGCGATTCTGAAGAAAAAAAGGTCTTTGCTTTATTATACCACTATTAATTCTGAGTGTTGGGGGTCACTTATTGAGGATCAGTGTGGATAGCACTTTCGGGGGGATCGGTCTGTGGATGGCACTTAGGGGGGATCCTATGCTATATATGTGTCATCCACAGATCCCCGCACAACAGTGCCATCCACATTCCCCACAACAGTGCCATCCACAGATCCCCCGACAACAGTGCCATCCACAGATCCCCCCGACAACAGTGCCATCCACAGATCCCCCCCCACAACAGTGCCATCCACAGATCCCCCCCCCCACAACAGTGCCATCCACAGATCCCCCCCCCCACAACAGTGCCATCCACAGATCCCGCCCCACAACAGTGTCATCCACAGATCCCCCACAACAGTGCCATCCACAGATCCCCCAAAAAAACAGTGTAGTCGACAGATCTCCACCCAAAACAGTGCCATCCACAGATCCCCCAAAACAGTGCCGTCCTCGGATCCCCCAAAACAGTGCCGTCCTCAGATCCCCCCCAAAACAGTGCCATCCTCAGATCCCCCCAAACAGTGGCATTCTCAGTTCCCCCCAAAACAGTGCCATCCTCAGATCCCCGAAACAGTGCCATCCTCAGATCCCCCAAAATAGTGCCATCCACAGATCCCCCAAGACAGTGCCATCCACAGATCCCCCACAAAAAACAGTGCCATCCACAGGCCACCATTAGTTCAAATCCCACCAAATGCTCTCCTTTGGTTAAAAATAATTTTTTTCTTATTTTTCTCCTCAAAAACCTAGGTGCGTCTTTTTATGCTTTTCTATCTTGAAATAAACTAAACCTTTAATGTTATGAAATTTAAATTTAATTTATATTAATTCACGCCCCATCCATCTACTCTCGGCCCAGCCCCCGGATCCAAAGCCTTTATTTAATTGTACAGTTTTCTGTTGTTCACAAATGGAGTCCAGGCCTTGAGCTGTGTAAGGGGCCCCAAAATTTCTGATGGCAGCCCTGGGGCTGGGCTCCAATACCAAGCACAGCCACAATACAATGTATGGCACTGTGCTTGGTAAGCTACACTGCTGCCTTCTCAAACAGCTGATCAGCGGGGTACTGGGGTGTCGTACCCTTACCGATCAGAAAAACCTTTTAAAGGGGTTTTCCAGTATTTGGATAATGATAGCCTACCCTTGGGATATAATATCAGATTGTTGGGGGTCTGACATCCACCACCATTGATCAGCTGTATTGAGCAGCCGCTAGCAAGGGTACTGTAGAGTGACAGGACTGGAAGCATAAGGTTCCATCCACCATGTAGTGGTCATACTCGGGTACTGCAGCTTAGAAACGACTCTATGGTTTCCAGCACTAGTAGCTGCCCAAAACAGCTGATCGGTGGGGATGATAGGTGTCGGAGAGATATCTGATGGATATTAATGAGGATCCTGAGCATAGACCATTAATATCCATGTACCAGAACATTTCCGTTTTTCACTGATGTGTGCTGTCCGCATTTTCCACGGACCCATTGATTTAAATATGTCTGTTCAGATTTCAGTTTTTTTTACTGACCATCAGTATTTTGATCTGTGATGCGGGCCAAGCACGCCCATTGAAGTCTATGGGTCCATGAAAATCACTGACACAACACGGGTGTCATCTATGGTGCGTCTTTTTAAATTCATTTTCAGCTGAGCAATGTCAGTGAATTACGGAAGACACACAGATGGTACAAAACAGGTGCACTGACCAACCACGGATTCTTTACAGACATCTTCACGGATGAAACCAGTACTTTTTTTTCATGGATGTGTCACTGACACGGAAATGTGAATGAGGCCTAAGGCTTACTTCACAAATATAATTCATGATTTTTTACTTACTAACATTTTTTCAGTGGATTTTTTGGGCACACATTTTTAATAAATGCCATACATATAGCATGTTGTGTTTGGGGGGAAAAATGCAGTGCACCACAATAAAAATGTTTGTAGTGCACTTCATAATTTCTTATTGTCTTAACCCCTTAGTGAGTATCCATATGAGCCATATGCTTATTTTTTTGTAGGTTGTATTTTTGGGTTTAACATAACCTACTGACTAACTTTTATTAAAGGGTTATCCAATATCAGTAACTGCCCCCCCCCCCCATGTGCCGGACCCCTCACAGGAAATATACTTACCTGGGTCCCCGCTCCCTGCGCCACTTCTGGTCTCCGCACCACCGCTGCTGCTTCTCCCCATGCACGGATGAAAACATCCAGTGTCGGGGGGAGCAAACAATGGCAGGCTGGGACGGGGACGAGCCTCCCTAGAAAAGGTGTATTTTTTAACTTGGAGATTTTTTTATTGCATGAAATTTTCATAAACTTTTTTTTAACTATTTACAGGTCTCATAAGGGGACTGTAACAGGTGATCTTTTGATCACTTTTATCATGTATTTTTGAGAAATCCAGCTTCCATAAAAATCACTAGACAGTTGCAGATTTTTATGGAAGCTGGATTTCTCCATATTTTTGAGTCAAGATTGGTACACCCGATCCAGGTATTATCTGTGCTTCCGGGAATTACCCACAGGTGAGCTGGACTTTATATTGTATAATACATTGTACAGCTTTGAATCCAGAGGAAAAAATGCAGTCTGGTTTGAGCACTACACTTATACAAGCAGACAAATGACGTGAGTTTGTGAGCATTCACACATTTGAGTTCAAGTGTGTGTTTGTATTAAGTGTGTGACTTTAGATTACGTGAGGGAGTATCTGTGAGAGCTAAATTATTTGTGTGCTTTGCTGAGTGGCTGTGCCTGACTTTATTGTACTCTATAAGTCAGAGCAGTGTAGTCTAGTTTAGGCCTCTTTCACACTTGCGTTCTGAGGATCCGGCAGGCACTTCCGTCCCGCCGGATCCGTCAGAACGCAAGTCGCCTGAAAGCATTAGAAGACTGATCAGGATCCTGATCAGTCTTCGAAATGCTTTGAGGTTACTATGGCAGCCAGGATGCTATTAAAGTCCTGGTTGCCATAGTAGTAGTGGGGAGCGGTATACTTACAGTCCGTGCGGCTCCCGGGGCGCTCCAGAATGACGTCAGAGTGCCCTATGCGCATGGATCACATGATCTCCATGCGATCACGTGATCCATGCGTGTAGGGCGCCCTGACATCACTCTGGAGCGCCCAGGAGCCGCACGGATGGTAAGTATACTGCTCCCCCGCTCCCCATTACACTTTACCATGGTAACCAGAACTTTAGCGTCCTGGCTGCCATGGTAACCATTGAGAAAAAGCTAAACGTCGGATCCGGCAATGCGCCGAAACGACGTTTAGCTTAAGGCCAGATCCGGATTAATGCCTTTCAATAGGCATTAATTCCGGATCCGGCCTTGCGGCAAGTGTTCAGGATTTTTGGCCGGAGCAAAAAGCGCAGCATGCTGCGGTATTTTCTCCGGCCAAACAACGTGCCGGTCCTGAACTGAAGACATCCTGATGCATCCTGAACGGATTTCTCTCCATTCAGAATGCATTGGAATAATCCTGATCAGGATTTTTCCGGCATAGAGACCCGATGATGGATCTTTATGCCGGAAAACAAAAACACTAGTGTGAAAGAGCCCTTAAAAAGTGTGATTTTCTTTTGCTGCCAGGTTTATTTCTTAGCAGCTGAGCGTATATTGTGATTACATTTTTTTTATTTCTCTTCATTCTCCAGGGTGTTGCACAGTTGAGTAATTAGGGTGTGGCTGTCTAATTAGGAGAAGTTAAATAGCCAGTCTAGAGGGCAGCTCAGTTCTTTGAATCTAGAGGGGAAAAAAATAGTCTGGTTTGAGAGTTGCACTTATACAAGCAAACAACGTGAGTTTGTGAGCGTTCGCGTGTTTGAGTTCTAGAGTGTTTGTATTAAGTGTGTGACTTTAGATTACGTGACTTGAGATTCAGGGACTTTAGGAGGGGACTACAGTAAGTTAGATTCTTATCACTGCACTATATTGTATTTTTTCTCTTTTCTTGCGTAATCCCCATTTAGTATGTGTTCCATTATTGACAGGGCAGTCCAGTGCACATCTTATCTAATGTATGCAGTCCTGGAACAGCAGTTTAAGGGTGCATATCTTTGTACAAAATGTGAGCAAATTGCCTGTTTGGAATCGCACATCGTGTATCTAAGGCTACTTTCACACTCGCGTTTGCAAAAACAGATTTGTTACAATAATACAACCGCATACATTCATCATGAACGGATCCGTTTGTATTATCTGTAACATAGCCAAGACGGATCTGTCATGAACTCCATTGAAAGTCAATAGGAGACAGATCCGTTTTCTATTGTGCCAGATTGTGTCAGAGAAAACGGATCCATCCCCATTGACTTACATTGTGTGCCAGGACGGATCCGTTTGGCTCAGTTTCGTCAAGCAGACAGCAAAACGCTGCAGGCAGCGTTTTGGTGTCCACCTCCAGTAAGCATTGGACCAGGAGAGCAGGGCAGGCCAGACAGGTGCTAGTAGTGGGAGACTAAATTATTAGTAGTACAGATAGGGCGATCTGTCACAAAGACCGGGAAAGTTGGAAGGTGTGTTGTCTTCCTGGCACTCGAGTTCGACACATCGCGGATCGGGTTGACAGATTACTGGGAGGGGCTGGAGAAGATCCAGCAGTCATGGTCCATATCGGAACCAATGACAAAGTTAGAGGTAGGTGAAGTGTCCTTAAAAATGATTTTAGGGATTTAAGTCACAAGCTTAGGGCAAGGACCTCAAAGGTAGTGTTTTTCTAAATACTACCTGTACCACGAGCCACACAAGAAAGGCAGCGGGAGATTAGGGAGGTTAACAAGTGGCTCAAGGAATAGTTTGGGTTCCTGGAAAACTGGGCCAAATTCTCTGTCGGCTACAGGCCCTATCGTAGGGATGGTCTGCACCTCAATGGGGAAGGGGCAGCTGTGTTTGGGGAGAAGATGGCTAGAAGGTTGGAGGAGTGTTTAAACTAGGGACTGGGGGGGAGGGTAATTATGTTATAGGAGGAGAAGATAGTGCAGATAGAGACCGGGGGCAAGGTAATGGAACTGGGGGAGGAATGGAAGGAATGACTAGAACAGTTCAGAAGGAAAGGTGTAGGGTAAAAAATAAACATAAACCTCTTAATTGTATGTATACTAATGCCAGATGCCTGACCAATAAAACTGGTGAAATGGAATTAGTGATGTGTGAGGAGGACTATGACATAGTGGGAATAACTGAGACATGGCTGGATGATAGCTATGACTGGGCAGTTAATGTACAAGGTTACAGTCTGTTTAGGAAGGATCATTAAAACCGGAGAGGGGGAGGGGTTTGCCTTTATGTAAAGTCCTGTCTAAAGCCCACACTCTGGGAAGTGAGGGACATGAACATGTGGGTAAAAATACATGAAAGCAAAAACAATATTAAAATACTAATAGGAGTTTATTATAAACCACCTAATATACCAGAGTCCAGAGAAAATCTGCTACTAAATGACGTAGACGAGGCAGCAAATCATAATGAGGTTGTTAGTATGGGGGACTTCAACTACCCAGATATGGACTGGGAAACTGAAACCTGTATATCTCATAAAGGAAACAGGTTCTTGGCAATAACCACAGACAATTACCTTTCCCAACTGGTTCAGGATCTGACTAGAGGGACGGCCATACTGGACTTAGTATTAACCAATAGACCTGACAGAACAATAGATGTGCAAGTTGAGGGACACCTGGGAAATAGTGATTATAAAGTAATAACCTTTTAATTGTCATTCAAAAGAGTATTTCTTCAGGGAGGAACAAAACTAACAAACTTCAAAAAAGCTAAATTTAGCCACCTAAGAGAGTCCATAGGCCTAACTAACTGGGACAAAAAAATAAATCAATAAATACAGCCACAAAAGGGGATATTTTTAAAAGCATCCTAAAATCTAATTGCGAGGGGTACATACCTTATGTGAATAAAAGGTTAAGGAACAAGAAAAAAAAACAATGTGGATAAATAGAACTGTAAAGAAAGCAATAAATGATAAAAAGAAAGCATTTAAATCACTAAAACAGGAGCGTAGCGAGGAAGCACTGAAAAACTATAAGAAAAAAAATAGAACATGTAAAAAACAAATAAAAGCGGCCAAACTAGAGATCGAGAGATTAATTGTCAAGGAGAGCAAAACAAACCCTAAAATGTTCTTCAATTATATAAATAGTAAAAGTATAAATCTGAAGGTGGTGGCCCTCTACCGAGTAATGCAGAGAGGAGAAAGCAGAGCTATAAAATATTTTTTTCTCCACTGTATTCACTGAGGAAAATAAACGAAATGCAGAATGTAAAAGTTAATTCCCCAGTAAAAGTGCCCTGTCTGACCCAGGAAGAAGTACAGCGACTTCTTAAAAATATTCAAATAGACAAATCGCCAGGACCAGATGGCATACACCCCGTATCCTAAGAGAATTAAGTAATGTCATAGCCAGACCCTTATTTCTGGTATTTAAGGACTATATACTGACAGTGAGTGTTCCACAGGATTGGCGCATAGCAAATGTGGTGCCAATATTAAAAAAGGGTCCAAAAACAGAGCCCGGAAACTATAGGCTGGTAAGTTTAACATCTGTCCTGGGTAAACTGTTTGAAGGTTTTCTAAGAGATGCTATTTTTGAGTACATTAATGAAAATAAGCAAATAACGGCATATCAGCATGGCTTCATGAGGGATTGGTTATGTCAAACTAATTTAATCAGTTTCCATGAGGAGGTAATTTCTAGACTTGACAGCGGCGAATCAATGGATGTAGTATACCTGAACTTCTCCAAAGCATTTGACACTGTACTGCATGAAAGGTTAGTATATAAAATGAGAATGCTTGAACTGGGATAAAATGTTTGTATGTGGGTAAGTAACTGGCTCAGTAATATAAAACAGAGGGTGGTTATTAACGGTCCACAATCAGAGTGGGTCACTGTCACTAGTGGGGTACCTCAGGGGTCAGTATTGGGCCCTATTCTCTTCAATATATTTATTAATGATCTTGTAGAAGGCTTGCACAGTAAAATATCAATTTTTGCAGATGACACTAAACTAATTAAAGTAATTAACATGGAAGATGACAGTATACTGCTACAAATGGATCTGGATAGATTGGAGGCTTGGGCAGAGAGGTGGCAGATGAGGTTTAACACTGACAAATGTAAGGTTATGCACATGGGAAGGAATAATGAAAGTCACCAGTACATACTAAATGGTAAAACACTGGGTAACACTGACATGGAAAAGGACCTAGGAATTTTAGTGAACAGCAAACTAAGCTGTAGAAACCAGTGTCAGGCAGCTGCTGCCAAGGCCAATAAGATAATGGGTTGCATCAAAAGGGGCATAGATGCCCGTGATGAGAACATAGTCCTACCACTTTACAAATCACTAGTCAGACCACACATGGAGTACAGTGTACAGTTCTGGGCTCCTGTGATCAAGTCATACATAGCAGAGCTGGAGAGGGTTCAGAGTAGGGCAACTAAAGTAATTACTGGAATGGGGCAACTACAGTACCCTGAAAGATTATCAAAATTAGTGTTATTCACTTTAGAAAAAAGACGACTGAGGGGAGATCTAATAACTATGTATAAATATATCAGGGGTCAGTACAGAGATCTCTCCCATCATCTATTTATCCCCAGGACTGTGGCAAGGGGACATCCTCTACGTCTAGAGGAAAGAAGGTTTGTACACAAACATAAAAGAGGATTCTTTACGGTAAGAGCAGTGAGACTATAGAACTCTCTGCCTGAGGAGGTGGTGATGGTGAGTTCACTAAAAGAGTTCAAGAGGGGCCTGGATGTATTTCTGGAGTGTAATAATATTACAGGTTATAGCTACTAGAGATGATTGGTTGATCCAGGGAGTTAATCTGATTGGAATTGTTTCCCCTTAAGTGGGAAAAATGGCTTCTACCTCACATTCTTATATTTTTTTTCCTTCCTCTGGATCAATTTGCAGGATAACAGGCTGTACTGGATGGACAGATGTCTTATTGGGCTTATAAACTATGTTACTATGTTGGCTTATGCTATTCAAGTGCATTATACTGTCAGTGTGGGACCTTCATTTACTCCGCACAGACATTGTCATCTCAGAATTTTATTTGTAGGTGGTCAATGGGTGACAGAGGAAGTCCACTCTCTCTGTAACCACTTAGATGCTGTGGTTGGTATTGAACACAAGGGGTTAAACGGCTGGGATCAGCGCTTCTAACAATCGGAACCATTAGAGCAGGCAGTGGTAAAAAGGTGGTGGCCCAGGCTAAGGACCCTTAGAAACCACCATAAAAAGGTGTATGGTGGTCACTAAGGGTTTAAAGATAACATCTGGCTGTACTGTTATTTTGTCACAAACAATGCAGCAAAAATGCCATGAAAAACCCAGCCTAAAAAGTTATCTAGCAGTTTTTCAGGAAGTATGTTGGTTCAGTGGGTTACACTGCAGCTCTGAGTCCTTGTTTGGAATCCTACCAAGAGTGACAACTGAATGAACATTGCATGTTCTCCTCATGTTTGTTAGGGGTTTTACAATGTCCTTCCAAACTCCAAATACCTTCTGATCGTTACCTATGAAATTGGCTCTAGGGTCTAGAAGAGCAATTATATTGAAAGATCAACAGGGAACAAAGACAAATGTGAATGATAACCTCTATGGGGTGGTTTTGTCACTACACAAATAACAGGAAATAAATGTACACAAATACATTATATGCAAATAGAGATTAATTAGCACAACCTAGCTCGTGTCCCAATTTCCAAAAATAGTGTTTTTAATTGAATTCATTCCCCAAGCACTGATCCTAGGATTTTCACTGCAGGTAGAACTGAATATGTACTTATTGACTATTAGCGATGTCTGTAAGGATCTATGATGTACCCCATATAAATGGCTAAACTATAAGCAAGCAAACCATACTTTGCTAAAGCTATGGCCCCAGAGATCAGTCCTTGGAAGAATATTTGTAATAGACACTTAAGAAATTAGGACAGGTCTTCTGTTCTGTTAATTGATCTCTATTTATATACTCGAGGAGAAGCACAGCTAACATCCCGTTATAGTTTTTAGAAATGGGATAGTCACAGAAACATTTACATAATGAGGATTCTGGAAATATGGATATTTGGTAGTTTGTGATGTGGAATGAAAACTTTTAAAAGGATGTGTCCATGGGATAAACTGACAACCTATGTCCACTAGTCTAATGATACCAAATATAGACATACGTGCAACGCAGCTCATCCCACATTCTCCATCGCATAAGCATTTGAGCCTCTTCTTTGGACAGACTTGATCCTTTGTACAAGCCTTTTGACATGTGTGACCTACAGGATTTTCCTTTCTTGCGGGACAGAGATCTGTAAAATCTAAAAAGTAACAAAGGAATGAAACAGTCAAGCAATCAAATAATCATGAAATCAATTACTCTAAATAATAACCTACTTATGGTGCCATCAAAAAATGAATGAACACCCTAGGAATCTTCATCCCTACAGCATGATCTCAACAAAGCAGATGGGCGAACATACACATTTATATAGTGCACAATGTGTGCTAAAATTACAGAACTGGGCTGGCACAGTGTAGTTCACATGTGGTTGTGGGTTTCTATCCAGCGGCTCCAGACACATTTCAAACACATGTCCAGAATTAATTGTGACAGTGAAGGATTTCTGGCACTATATTGAAATACCATACTTCAGTACTAATAAAAATCATCAGTTATGGATGGACTACACCATTCTCTTAAAGGGGTTATCCAATAGTACAAATACCCTCCACAATGCCCAGGCCCCTGCTATAGACGATACTTACTCGGCACCCGCGTTCCCCCAGATCCCTGCACGGCCATTGCTTCATCTTCCCATTTTGCGGATTAAAACATCCGCCGACGGAGGAGCAGCCAATAGAAGACTGCGACATTGACCAGCAGCCTGCTATTGGCTGCTCCCCTGTCGCAAAGATGTTTTGATCCATGCAATGGGAGATGCAGTGGTGGCTGTGCAGGGACTTGGAGGGACGCGGGTGTCGGGGACTGGGTAAGTATTGTCTATAGGAGGGGCCTAGGCATTGTGGGGGTATTTGTACTATTGGATAACCCCTTTACCTCACAGATTGGCAGAAGCACAAAGCTAGATTTGGGGGGGATGCTGACTGCTTGTTCAAAAGTTCCAATTAGCAAAGAGCAGTGCAGTGCCATTGGGAGATCAGAGTAGTGGGTACAATGGTCTATCATATAAAGTTATTACAGTATATGTGCCTATATTCCTGAGACTAGAATGTAAGGGTAGCCACAATAAATTTTTCACAGGAGATTATAAAACTTAAAAGGGTTGTCCCATCCTCAGACAATGGAGGCATATCGCAAGGAACGGAGCCCCGAAAGTAAAGGAGGTCGCACTGCTCATGCGTAGCCACCCTCCATTAATTTTCTATGGGACTGGCGAATATAGCCGAGCACTGGGTCAGTTATGTCCGTTGACCCCATAGAAATGAATGGAAGCATGGGAGAGGCGGGGAGCAGCGCTTAGTGGTAGACGGACCCCTGGAAGTCTGGGGTCCACCAGCCACAGCTCCGTTCTCGATATAGGTGCGGGTCCCATCAGTTCCCTATCAGACAATTGGGGCATATCCTAGCGATATTCCCCCATTGTCTGAGATGGGAATACCCCTTTAAGGCTGGCCCTGGTTGTTTCTGTATGTCTAGTACTATTTTGGCTATGCAATTCCATGTGGAATATTTGTGGAATATCACACGTCTCCATAATTTGATGATAGTCTCCTGTGAGCACTATAGTTTAAAATAATTAAGGTGTCATTGGCATCACCAGGTCTCGAGGTCTTTGGAGAACATACTTTTGAGATTTACAACCATGGCTGGTTTTAGAGGAGCGTGGTTTCGCAGAGGTAGGGATGTATATCTAAAATAAATTTGCTCTGATATGTGTTTCAAAACTTTCAATGCTCCATGACTCGGTGACACGTCATTTTCAGTGACACGTCCTATAAATGCAGCTGCTATGCCTCAGAGCTAGACGACAGCAGTGCTCATTAAAATTAGTTTAATTTATTTTTTTGCAGTTTGGGAGAGAGGAGGTTTGGTGCCAGTTGCATCTAGTTCATTTGGAAAGTCTTCAGACCCTTTCACTCTTTTCCCATTTTGTTATGTTGCAGCCTTGTGCTATAATAAAAAAAGTTTTTCCCCATCATTCTGAAGTCAACCCCATAATGGGAAAATGAAAACAGAATGTTTGAAATATCTAATAATATATTGAAGAAGAAAAACTAAAATTTTGCATCAACATACGTATTCAGACCCTTTACTCAGGACTTAGTTGAAGCCCCTTTGGCAGCGATTGCAGTCTTTGGTCTTTTTGGATATCATGCCACAAGGTTTGCACACCTGGATTTGGGGCTCTTCAGCTATTCTTCTCTGCAGATCCTCTCAAGCTCTGTCAGGTTGGATTGGGACCATCAGTGGCCACTGTGCTTATAGGAACTTTCAATGCATTTTTGTACCCATCTTCAGATCTGTACCTCTACACAATCCTATCTTTCAGGTCTACAATCAGTTGTTTTCACCTCAATGCTTGGTTTTTGCTCTGATACACATTGTCAGCTGTGAGATCTTATATAGACAGGCATGTGTCTTTCCAAATCATGTCGAATCAACGGAATTTACCACAGGTGACTCCGATCAAGGTGCTGAAACATCTCAAAGATGATCAAGAGAAATGGGAGGCCCCCAGAGCTAAATTTGAAGTATCACAACGGTCTGAGAAGATATGTCCATGTAAAATTTTAGTTTTCCTTTTAATAAATTTGCAAAAAATTTTAAAATTCAGTTTCCACCTTATCATTATGGGGCATTGAGTGAATAATGGGGACAAATGTGAAAAAATGAAAACATCTGAAGACTTTATGAAAGCATTGTATAGGATTAAATTCTTGTACCGGCAAACTCATGGAAGGTCAAGTTCACAGTTAATATAGCTTGAAAATATTCCCAATCATGGGTATATCTACATTCTTTATTTTCTCCATGAAGTTGCAGTAGTAAATTGCTTGTAGTATTGTATGGCTATTGTCCAATGTGTAACCACTAACCAGTAATCCACATTTAAAAACTCAGATTGACATATCATGCTGTATCCTGTATAACTATGCTAGCTTCAGAAAAGACTAATATATAATATTCTTTGACCTGAAATAGAAGCCAGGTGTTCTGTATGTGGCTGCAAATATCATATTGGAGTAACTATCAGGTTTGAGTAGCCAAAAAATTTCTTCTCTCTCGAACACAAGTAATCTCATTAGGATTAGGGATGAGCGAACATGATCCGAATTTATCCCCGAACCCCATTGAAGTCAACGGGGATCCGAACTGTACTATATTATTTTCCGTTATAACATGGTTATTTCAGAAAATAATAGCATTTTTAAGACAGAATTCAAAACAATATGGCCATTTAGGGTTTAAAAAAAAAAAAAACAACTCATCTCATCCACTTGATCGTGCTGCAGCAGCTTCTTCTATCTTCATTGAACAGGACCTTCCAAAGGACCTGAGATATGCGTGATGATGTCACTACTTGGGAGAGTGTGGTGACATCATCACACATATCGCAGGTCCTGTTCAGTGAAGATAGAAGAAGCTGCTGCAGCGTGATCAAGTGGTTGAGGTGTTTTGTTTTTTTCATCCATAATGGTCATATTGTTTTGCATTCTTTCTTATAGAATATAGAATAGAATACTATTATTTTCCGATACAACCATGTTATAACTGAAAATAATAAAATCATCAGAACACCAAACCTTAACCCGGACTTCAGTGAAAAAGTCCTGGTACCCGAACTCGCAAAGTTCAATACAAACCCCAACTTTGCAGTTCTGGTTCGCTCATCCCTAATCAGGATAACTTGGATACAGATGTTTCTGATGCACGGTGCTCAAATATGTGCTATCTCAAGTTAACAACATTTTCTATCCTTCTCCGACCCAGACCCAGCTGTCTGGCATGGCAGGAAGCGAGTAACTATGCTTCCCCTCACATGTAAAAGCGAAAATGTTTTAAAATAAGTCAATTCTGGAATAGCCCCAGGCTCAGACTGGCCCACAGAGGTATAGGTGAATCCCCCAGTGGGCCCCTTAGCAAGATGGGCCCCTAATCTCCTACCCCTACAAAAGTGGCACATAATACAGTAGACTTACTGCACTACATACATATATTCAATATACAGCACCTCAATCAGCCTAAGTTCATATAAAAAACTTAAAAAACTCCCCAGTTTATTATTCTAGACACAATCAGAGCTGAGATGACCTCTAGGTATAGAGGAAAGCTACCAGTGTCCTCTTTTCCTCAGGACCTACCTTCTCAAAGTCACTACAGGGACCCGCATATTTAATCTTCTGGTAGCACCTGCTGCTGTGTGACCAGGAAATATTTGAATGTATCCGTACAGTGGGCCCCCAAAATAAATTTTACTGGTGGGTCCAATGCACCCCAGTCCGACACTGAATAGCCCTTTAACATTCATTTCAATACTGTACATCCAGACCCATTTAAGTTGCAAGCAGCATTTTTCTGTCCACGATGTGGTGCAGAACAAAATGGATCCGTCATGACTCACAATGTAAGTCAATGAGGACGGATCTGGTTTCTCGGACACAATAGATAACATCATTGCTATTTTAAAGATAATTCAACCGGATCCGTTCATAATGGATGCAGGCAGTTGTATTATCATGACGGATCCAGCAAAAAACGCAATTGTGAAAGTTGTCTTACTTGTTACTCCACTGCTGGCATGAATGCATTTTGATTCCTTACTCTACAAGTACTAAAGTACTTTTTCAGGGAAATACATTTCTCTGTCTTTCTGCTATTTGTGTCATACTAATAGTTCTCACTAGATGTCAATGGGATCTCTAAGCAAGCTTCCATTTACCATGGTAAGCATTGTGCAAGTCCAGGATTACATTGCTATATAATGGTCGACTGGAAGGACATGTGACTACTGAATGTATTAGTAACCAAAGATACCAGCAGTGGGATGCAAAACTGTTACTGCTCATCAACACAGCTGGCGGTACCGTACAACATTAGAATATTTCTGTATTCACCTAGCAACAGAGCGCTCGCTAAAAGTTGCAATAATGAACTCACGTTAACTTCTCCTACACTGCAGAACAATTAGAACAAGTCTAGCTACCATAGATATGGTGCAGTGTAAAGCTGAATTACTTACTGCATGCCTCAAGATTAGGGAAGTAGACTAGTGAGGAGTTATATCACCTCCTATATTCTGCTATTGTCGAGGACAGTTTAACATCCACTGACCACTACTTGTCATTTATCTAGAACAATGAGCAGCTACCAAAAGCCTTTCTTGTTCTGGAGGACCCAGCATGCTCATCTTTTACATGGGCAGCCATTTCTCCTGTGGTGGCTCTGCAGAAAAAAATAATAGTTGCTGCTGTTTTTCTTTACTTATCATGGTTGTTACAAAAATAAACGTGGCCTAAATGGGTGGGACTGCTCCAGACCCCAAACACTGTGGCGTGTTTCTAACTGGGGGGGCAGTTCCTCCGCATGTGGTTCGCAGCGAACGGCTATCCCCAGCAAAAATTGCATACAATGGAGGATGCCGGCGCGAACCACAAGCACCACACAAACATCCTACACAAAATAAAACATGTGCGGATGAAAATATATAAACACATAACTCACAGAAAAAAGATGCACCACATGGATAAGCAACTGACAACACTGGCTAATCCCTCACTCTGGTGTTAAAAGCTGAGAGATTCGCCAATATTTCCAATCAGGAACATATCGGAGCCCCTTTAGGCACCACTACACGGTATCTCAGCATGACATGGGGTCCTACCACTAGACTACCTATGGTGTGTGAACAAGGTCTGAACAGGTATTAAGTAGCCTACAGCCCCATCCCACTCACCTGCACTGCAGGACCAACAATGCAATGGAGAACACATGAGGCCGCAAGCTACACCTACAACAGACCATGTGACACCGGCTTCCAGGTGCAACAGAATGTTTACAAGCCATATGCAATGGCACATTCAATACATATAAAACAAGAATCACAAAAATAAACGTGGCCTAAATGGGTGGGACTGCTCCAGACCCCAAACACTGTGGCGTGTTTCTAACTGGGGGCAGTTCTCCGCATGTGGTTCGCAGCGAACGGCTATCCCCAGCAAAAATTGCATACAATGGAGGATGCCGGCGCGAACCACAAGCACCACACAAACATCCTACACAAAATAAAACATGTGCGGATGAAGATATATAAACACATAACTCACAGAAAAAGATGCACCACATGGATAAGCACCTGACAACACTGGCTAATCCCTCACTCTGGTGTTAAAAGCTGAGAGATTCGCCAATATTTCCAATCAGGAACATATCGGAGCCCCTTTAGGCACCACTACACGGTATCTCAGCATGACATGGGGTCCTACCACTAGACTACCTATGGTGTGTGAACAAGGTCTGAACAGGTATTAGTAGCCTACAGCCCCATCCCACTCACCTGCACTGCAGGACCAACAATGCAATGGGGAACACATGAGGCCGCAAGCTACACCTACAACAGACCATGTGACACCGGCTTCCAGGTGCAACAGAATGTTTACAAGCCATATGCAATGGCACATTCAATACATATAAAACAAGAATCACAAAAATAAACGTGGCCTAAATGGGTGGGACTGCTCCAGACCCCAAACACTGTGGCGTGTTTCTAACTGGGGGGGCAGTTCCTCCGCATGTGGTTCGCAGCGAACGGCTATCCCCAGCAAAAATTGCATACAATGGAGGATGCCGGCGCGAACCACAAGCACCACACATGGTGTCACATGGTCTGTTGTAGGTGTAGCTTGCGGCCTCATGTGTTCCCCATTGCATTGTTGGTCCTGCAGTGCAGGTGAGTGGGATGGGGCTGTAGGCTACTTAATACCTGTTCAGACCTTGTTCACACACCATAGGTAGTCTAGTGGTAGGACCCCATGTCATGCTGAGATACCGTGTAGTGGTGCCTAAAGGGGCTCCGATATGTTCCTGATTGGAAATATTGGCGAATCTCTCAGCTTTTAACACCAGAGTGAGGGATTAGCCAGTGTTGTCAGTTGCTTATCCATGTGGTGCATCTTTTTTCTGTGAGTTATGTGTTTATATATTTTCATCCGACATGTTTTATTTTGTGTAGGATGTTTGTGTGGTGCTTGTGGTTCGCGCCGGCATCCTCCATTGTATGCAATTTTTGCTGGGGATAGCCGTTCGCTGCGAACCACATGCGGAGGAACTGCCCCCCAGTTAGAAACACGCCACAGTGTTTGGGGTCTGGAGCAGTCCCACCCATTTAGGCCACGTTTATTTTTGTGATTCTTGTTTTATATGTATTGAATGTGCCATTGCATATGGCTTGTAAACATTCTGTTGCACCTGGAAGCCGGTGTCACATGGTCTGTTGTAGGTGTAGCTTGCGGCCTCATGTGTTCCCCATTGCATTGTTGGTCCTGCAGTGCAGGTGAGTGGGATGGGGCTGTAGGCTACTTAATACCTGTTCAGACCTTGTTCACACACCATAGGTAGTCTAGTGGTAGGACCCCATGTCATGCTGAGATACCGTGTAGTGGTGCCTAAAGGGGCTCCGATATGTTCCTGATTGGAAATATTGGCGAATCTCTCAGCTTTTAACACCAGAGTGAGGGATTAGCCAGTGTTGTCAGTTGCTTATCCATGTGGTGCATCTTTTTTCTGTGAGTTATCATGGTTGTTCTCTATAGTTTCCAGCAGAGACAACCTATTTAAGAAGAAGTCCTTCTAAAACCACAAATAGAAGGTATTGGACAGTCTAAATTTCTATCCTGCTGTTCTAAATTAAATTAAAGTCTCCACAAGATATTGAAAAACATCAGAATAAAAAATCTACCTACTTCTGAGAAGATATGGGAATGGAAGATGTAATATGTGTTAACAAATAACAACCCTAATGCCTGTGATAATACTTGTCATATTTGCTGCTACCCAACTTTCCTAGAAAAAAAAAAAAAAAAAATAAGAGAAGAAACAGCAAGACAACAGACAACCCTCAAAAAGGTAAGCATGAGGCAGTACCTTTAACCTAATCAGTTTGCACAGGTAGTCCTGCTCCTCCAGTATGGCCATATGTGCCATCATGAGAGAGTTTGCTATATCTCCCAATACAGTCTCAAGAACATAAAGGTGATACTAGGATACAGGTTGTTACATGAAGAGTGCTGAACAGGTCTATAGAGGAGCGTCAACCCACTATCAGGAATAGTATCCTTGTGTGGGAAGCATCAGGAAGAACATTACCATGGCACTACAAAATCTCCTCTAGCAGACTACTGGGCTGCATGATTCTGATTAAACTGTCAGAAACAGACTCCATGAGAGTGGCATGATAGCCCAACATCCTGTAGTTGAACTGGTGTTCACAGTCCAGCACCATGCAGTTCTATTGGCATGTACTAGAAAACACCAGAAATGGCAGATCTGCTATTGGCAAATGTGAGCAGATTCACACTGAGCACATGTGACATGTAAAGAATCTGGAGACACCATGATGAACAACATCATCTAGCATGAATGGGTTGGTAAGTGATGGTCTGGTGAGGCAATAACCTTCAAGGAATGTGATAGCCAACGGTACACTGACTGCTGTTACACCCACATTTTTCACTTTCCCAAAGGGTAACAGGACAAAATGCACTGCACATTTTGTTCCCCAATTCACCCCCGAATACAGCAACACCCCATATGTGCTCAGAAAATTATGTATGGGCACACAGCAGGCTTCAGAGTGGAAGGAGCACCATATGGCTTTAGGAGAGCGGATTTAGCTGGAATGGTAATTGGGAGCTATGTCGCATATGAAGACACCCTGAGGTGGCTCTACAGTCGAAACCCCCAAAAATTTACCCCTTTTTGGAAACTTTACCCCTCAAAGAATCTTTAACCTCTTTAGGACGCAGGGTGTACATGTACGCCCTTGTGTCCTGGTACTTAAGGACCCAGGGTGTACATGTACACCCTGCGAATATCCGATCACCGCTGCACACGTGGTGGTGATTGGAACCCGGTGCCTGTTAAAATCATTTAGCAGGCACCTTGGCACAAAAAATTACACTGAATAAAAATTAAAAAAATAAAATACACTACACATATGAGGTATTTCCGCGTCCGTAAAAATCTGCTCTATAAAAATATCACATAACCTAACCCCTCACATAAATACCGTAAAAAAACAAAAAACAAAAAAAAATGTTGTAAAAAAGACATTTTTTGTCACCTTGCCTCACAAAAAGTGTAATACCAAGTGATCAAAAAGGCATATGCCTCCCAAAATAGTATCAATAAAACTGACATCTCATCCTGCAAAAAATGAGTCCTTACATAGGACAATCGCCCAAAAAAATAAAAAAATATGGCTCTCAGACTATGTAGACAATAAAACATAATTTTTTTTTCTACAATGCTATTATTGTGTTAAAGTAAAATAAATTTAAAAAGAGTATACATATTAGGTATCGCCGCATCTGTAAAAACCTGCTCTATAAAAATATCACATGATCTAACCCCTCAGATAAATACCGTTAAAAAAATAAAATAAAAACAATGTAAAAAAAAACATTTTTGTCACCTTACATCTCAAAAACTGTAATAGCAAGCGATCAAAAAGTTATATGCACCCAAAAATAGTGCCAATCAAACCATCATCTCATCCCACAAAAAATGATATCCCACATAGGACAATCGCCCCTAAAAAATAAAAAAAATATGGCTCTCAGACTATGGAGACACTAAAATATGATTTTTTTTTGTTTTAAAAAATGATAATATTGTGTAAAACTTAAATAAATAAATAAAAAGTATACATATTTTGTATCGGCGTGTCCGTCACAACCTGCTCTATAAAAATAACACATGAGCAAACCCCTCAGGTGAACACAACAAAAAAAAAAATAAAATACGGTGTCAAAAGCCATTTTTGTCACCTTACATCACAAAAAGTGTAATAGCAAGCGACCAGGATGTCATCTGCACCCCAATATAGTTCCAATCAAACCGACATCTCATCCTGCAAAAAATGAGCCCCTACATAAGACAGTCGCCCAAAAAATAAAAAATAAATAGGGCTTGTGGAGACACAAAAAAATAATTTTTTTCAAAAATGCTTTATTATGTAAAACTGAAACAAAACCCCCCAAAAAGTAGTCATATTTGGTATTGCCGCATCTGTAACAACTTGCTCTATAGAAATAGCACACAATCTAACCTGTCAGTTGAACAATGTAAATAACAAAAAATAAAAAGGGTCCGAAAATTGCTATTTTTTTGCACATTTTCCAATTTAAATCATTTTTCCATTAACAAAGCAAGGGTTAACAAAACTCAATATATATTGCCCCGATTCTCTAGTTTGCAGAAACACCCCATATGTGGTCGTAAACTGCTGTATGGCCAAACGGCAGGGCGTAGAAGGAAGGGAACGCCATATGGTTTTTGGAAGGCAGATTTTGCTGGACTGGTTTTTTGACACCATGTCCCATTTGAAGCCCCCTAATGCACCCCTACAGTAGAAACTCCAAAAAAGTGACCCTATTTTGGAAACTACGGGATAAGGTGGCAGTTTTGTTTGGGTAAATATGATTTTTGGTTGCTCTATATTACACTTTTTTTTAGGCAAGGTAACAAAAAAATAGAAATTCTGAAATTTCATCTCCATTTGCCAATAACTCTTGTGGAACACCTAAAGGGTTAACAAAGTTTGTAAAATCGGTTTGAATACCTTCAGGGGTGTAGTTTCTTAGATGGAGTCACATTTTTGGAGTTTCTACTCTAGGGGTGCATCAGGGGGCTTCAAATGGGACATGGTGTCAAAAATCCAGTCCAGCAAAATCCGCCTTCCAAAAACCATATGGCGTTCCTTTCCTTCTACGCCCTGCCGTTTGGCCATACAGCAGTTTACGACCACATATGGGGTGTTTCTGCAAACTACATAATCGGGGCAATAAATATTGAGTTTTGTTTGGCTGTTAACCCTTTCTTTGTTACTGGAAAAAATGGATTAAAATGGAAAATTTTCCGAAAAATCGAAATTCTGAAATGTTATCTCCATTTGCCATTAACTCTTGTGGGAAACCTAAAGGGTTAATGACATTTGTAAAATCAGTTTTGAATACCTTGAGGGGTGTAGTTTCTAGAATGGGGTAATTTTTGGGTGGTTTCTATTATGTAAGCCTCACAAAGTGACTTCTAACCTGAACTGGTCCCTAAAAACTGGGTTTTTGAAAATTTCAGAAAATCTTCAAGATTTGCTTCTAAACTTCTAAGCTTTAGTTGTAACCCCAAAAAATAAAATGGCATTCCCAAAATGATCGATACATGAAGTAGACATATGGGGAATGTAAATCAATAACTTTTTTGGGCGGTATTACTATGTATTATAGACGTAGAGAAATTGAAACTTGGAAAATTGCAAATTTTTCTAAATTTTTGGTAAATTTGGTATTTTTTTATAAATAAAAATGAAATTTTTCGACTTCATTTTACCTCTGTCTTGAAGTACAATATGTGACGAAAAAACAATCTCAGAATGGCCTGGATAAGAAAAAGCGTTTTAAAGTTATCACAACATAAAGTGACACTTGTCAGATTAGCAGAAAAAGGCCGAGTCCTTAAGGTGAAATAGGGCCGAGTCCTTAAGGGGTTAAAGGTGTGTAGTGAGCACTTTGACCTCAAATGTGTTTCCTAGAATTAGGAAACACTTGTCAGTGAAAATGAAAAATTGCATTTTTTTTCACAAAAAAAGTTGCTTTACGCCCAGATTTTTCACTTTTCCAAAGGGTAACAGGACAAAATGCACTCCACATTTTGTTCCTCATTTGCCCCCAAATACGGCAACACCCCATATGTGCTCAAAAAATGAAGTATGGGCGCACAGCAGGGCTCTACAGTTAAACAGCAAAATATGGATTTTGCTCACCTCACCTGAATTGGCAGATATTGATTTTAGGTGCCATGTCACATTTAAAAAATTCCTGAGTGCCCCAGAAATTTAAAACCCCAAGAAGTGATCCCATTTTGTAAAGAGCACCCCCGTACGAACATTTTAAGGGCTGGAAAGGGCACTTTTGACCTAACAGGTGTTTCACAGAAATGAATATGTAGTGGTTAGTGAAAAGTGGATCTGTAAGCTATGCGGACTAAATCAGAGATATAAGGTGGTAAAACTACAGGGTACATCATGGATGAAATTAAATTAATACTCCGTGGATGAGTGGTAGATTTTAAAACACTCCTGCATGCACAGGCCTTGTTTTTTGGTGCAGGTTTTGCAGTGGTAAATGGTGTCTTTCCTTATCCCCTTTTTGGAATGCACCCTGCATCTTTTTTGGGTGCTTCTCTTCCTTGATGTCTGGGGGACTTGACCTGGAAAACGTTGCCCTGGTACAACACAGACACCATGACTTTCTGAAGTACTGGGACCCTCCCCTGTCTTGCTTTGAAAATTCAGGGCCTTGATAATCAGCTCTTGGAACTGAAGGAAAGTTCCTGTGTGGCCTGCAGATTGAAATAGCACGTACGCATTGCACATTGCCATCTGTACAATGTGTATGGCCAGCTTTTTGTACCACACTTTCATTTTTCATGTTGCACTGTAGGGCTTCAGAAGTTGATCTGAAATATCCACCCCTCCAATGTGCCCGTTGTAGTCCAGGGGTAGTGTTTGTGGTACCTCGTATAGGAGCAGGGGAGCTGGTGTTAGTGTGAATAGTAGTCAGTACAAGGACGTCCCTCTTGTCCTTGTACTTAACCACCAGCATGTTCTCGTGGAAGAGAGCCCTACTTTCACCCATTCTCAGTAGTTGCCTAATGGGGATCTAGGGAGGCCTCTCTGATTTTTGCGCACTGTGCCACAGTACCTCTGGCAGTTAGGGACATGAATAGGGGTATGCTGGTATAATAGTTATCCACATAGAGGTAGTAAGTCCCACACAATCTTCCCACTAACTACTAGGATGAGGGGCATTCTGGGGGTTCTATCCGGGAATCTTTCCCTTCGTAAATGCGGAACTTGTGGGTGGACCTGAAGCTACTCTTACAAAAAGTTTGTATATCTTTATTAGTGATGAGAGGAATAGGCAATATTCAAATTTGTGATATTTTGAAAATTTTGGGCCAAATATTCATAATAAATTCAAAAATTCGTGATTGCAAAAATCAGTAATGTAATATGCACATATTGCACACAAAATTTCATTACCTATAGCATGTAATAAACAGACAATCACATAAAGGCTGTATACCAAAAGCCAGGTATGTACAAGCCAACAACCTATCCATGAGACAGGTACAGTCAGGATACCTTACAATAGCAGACCTGTGCAGACATTCAGACATTCAAAACCAGTTATCATCTGACTGAGAGCCAGTAAGGCTCAAAGTTGCTTGATTTAAGTGGGATGGCTTGGGAGGGATGCACCTAGATCATTATTATTAGGGTGACAATAATTGTAATTTTTTTGGATGCCAGCTCTCTTCTCTCACTGCTTAGGAGGGCTGCATAAAAATTTTCAGTTTTCTAATTGTCCTAATATTTTATTTATTAACCTTTCTACACTGTTTTGTCATGTAAACTCATTTGCATAAACTTGAATATGGGAACGTTTTTTTAAAAAAATTTCAGGATGCACGCACGCACAAAGATGTTGCATGCGTGCAAGCATCTACACTAACACTACCTAACTAAAATTTAATTCTATATATATGTATAAAAAAATTTATAAACATATATATAACTAACTACACGAAAAAAGTAAACTGAGCAGACTGGTCAGAAAAATTGATGTTTCTGATCAGCGCTCAGCAGGTGCAGGATGCACGCACACACACAGATATTATTTGCGTGCAAATATCTATACTAACACTACCTAACTAAAATTTATTTCTATCTATATGTATATGGAAATTTATATATATGTATATATAGATATAACTAACAACATGGAAAAACAAATCTGCACAGTAAACTGAGCAGACTGATCAGAAAAATGGATGTTTTTAATCAGCGCTCAGCAGGTGCAGGACGAACGGGATGGGGACAGGGACAGAGGGTGGTTTAGGGACCTGGAACAGCTGCAAATGAAAAAAAAAATCAGTGCAGCCCTATAGCAGCGCTTGGAGCTGTAGGGTGGCGGAAAGGCACCATGCGGCCCTTACCCAGCATGGTGCCTCGATTTCCCCATAATCCTGCCCCAGCACCCAGCGGACCTTGCGCCGTACATATACGGAGTTGGTCCTTAAGTTACGTCCAGCTGCGCCATACATGTACGGCGTGGGTCCTTAAGGGGTTAAAGGTACAATAGGTTTATATTTTAAAGCATCTATATAGATGTAGTAATATATGACAAAGGAGTACAGTATAAAAGATGACAAGACATTATGTTTGAAACAGATGTTCCATACCATGGGTACCAATTAGAGATGAGTGAATCGAAGTTGACAAAGTGGAATTCGATCCGAATTTCAGGAACAATTCGATTCGCATTGAATCTGAATTTCCTCACAGTATGTGGTAACGCATTTATTCCTAAAATGGTTGCTGCATGTGTTAGGACATGAAGCAAAGAACTCTGGGAATGAGGGATCACCCACAATGCCATGCATGCAGCCAATCAGCAGCCAGCCAGGTCCTGTGATGTGACAGCCCTATAAATAGCCTCAGCCATATTTGATTCAGCCATTTCCAGAGTACTTAGGGCAGGGAGAGATGTTAGCAGGCGCTAGGGACAGTGGTAGAAAAGACTTGAAAACTTTTTTTTGGCTGAATAGAAGTCTAGGGAAAGGATAGGGAGGAATTATTCGACACTATAAAAGCAGAACAAGGTCCAATAGGGAAGTGTACAGCTTGGGTGATAGAAGCGATTCTATTACACCTTGCTGCACTGACTGGGGATCCAAATTGCCATTATACTGCTGCTTTTAGGTTTACAATAGATGATACCTCTGTAATTCCAGCAAACCGTTCTCTTTATTGAGGTGGAAGTGCTGTGTAAAACAACCATAAACAGGGTGTATTACTAGGAAATATTTGTACATCTTATTAGCCGTTGTGCGGTGCAGTTATATGTTCCAAAGCATTTTTTGGGGCAGATCAGTGGAAAAAAAGGGCTTATTAGTAGGCTTCTGCGAACCCGAAATGTTCGCTGAAATTCCCTTTTTTGGCCATCAAGTACCCCTGCGGCCTACAGTGCATACCTGGCAGTGAAAATTAATCAATTACTTTAGTCTGTCAAATATTTTTGTGACCTAAAGCGATTTTTTTATCTGTCTGCCACAGACACTGCATATCTGACAGTCCAATAAAACTAATAAATACTGCAGTTACCTTGCTGCTATAAAAAAAAGTACACTGTTTTTGCTAGTTAGTAAATTTACAGGCTATGCTGCATTTCTGACAGTCCAATAAACCGTTACATACTGCAGTTACATTGCTGCTATAAAAAAACACAGTTTTTGTGCTAGATAGCACATTAGCGGCCTACGTTGCATTTATGATATTCCAATAACACCATAACATACCACATTTACATAGTTGTTTGTAAAAAAAACAGTTTTTGTGCTAGATAGCACATTAGCGGCCTACGTTGCATATCTGATATTCCAATAAAACCGTAACATACTGCATTTACATAGTTGTTTGCAAAAAACACAGTTTTTGTACTAGATAGCTCATTAAGATCTTCCACTGCATTTCTGATATTCCAATAAATCCGCAACATACTGCCTTTTTATTGTTGTTTGCAAAAAAACACAGTTTTTGTGCTAGATAGCACATTAGGATCTTCTGCTGCATTTCTGATATTCCAATAAAACCACAACAAACTTCCATTTTATTGTTGTTTGCAAAAAACACTTTTTTTGTGCTAGATAGCACATTAAGATTTTAGGCTGCATTTCTGATATTCCAATTAAACCGTAACATACTACATTTACATACTGTAGTTGTTTGCAAAAAAAAACACAGTTTTTGTGCTAGATAGCCCATTAGGATCCTATGCTGCATTTCTGATATTCTAATAAAACCGTAACATACTGCATTTACATAGTTGTTTGCCAAAAAAACTGTTTTTGTGGTAGATAGAACATTAGGATCCTACATTGCATTTCTGATATTCCAATAAAACCATAACATACTGCATTTACATAGTTGTTTGCAAAAAACACTGTTTTTGTACTAGATAGCACATTAGGATCCTACATTTATGATATTCCAATTAAACCGTAACATACTTCATTTACATACTGTAGTTGTTTGCAAAAAGCACAGTTTTTATGCTAGATAGCACATTAGCGGCCTACGTTGCATTTCTAATATTCCAATAAAACCTTAAAATACTGCATTTACATAGTTGTTTGCAAAAAACACAGTTTTTGTGCTAGATAACACACATTAGGATCCTACGTTGCATTTCTGATAGCAGGGAGAAAAGGTATATAGTCGGGTGGCACTACTGAAATACTTGAGATGTGTTCCACACAAAAACACTGAGAGGGTTACACCGGGCCAGTGTCTCATCAGCTGTTTATGGTGCTAAGCCTTGACATGATAGATGAGTGTTTTCATGCATGAATGAAGGGAGAAGAGATAAGGCGGCACTCGCTCAGCTGAATGACAGTAGTCCTTGATTGAATCTTCTTACATAAAAAAGACGAAGAGGTAGCAGGGGCGGACATCTGGTAATGCGGCTAGATGGCGGCGACGGACGTTTCGCGCTTCAACTAGCGCATCATCAGGCTCCTACGTTGCATTTCTGATATTCCAATAAAACTGTAACATACTGCATTTACATAGTTGTTTGCAAAAAACACAGTTTTTGTGCTAGATAGCACATTAGCGGCCTACGTTGCATTTCTGATGTTCCAATAAAACCGTAATATACTGCATTTACATAGTTGTTTGCAAAAATCAGTTTTTGTGCTAGATAGCACATTAGCGGGCTATGTTGCATTTCTGATATTCAAACAATATACTGCATTTACATAGTTGTTTGCAAAAAACAGTTTTTGTGCTAGATAGCACATTAGCGGGCTATGTTGCATTTCTGATATTCAAACAAAACCGTAACATACTTCATTTACATAGTTGTTTGCAAAATACTCAGTTTTTCTGCTAGATAGCACATTAGGATCCTACGCTGCATTTCTGATATTCCAATAAAACTGTAACATCATTTACATAGTTGTTTGCAAAAACACAGTTTTTGTGCTAGATAGCACATTAGCGGTCTACATTGCATTTCTGATATTCCAATAAAACTGTAAAATACTGCATTTACATAGTTGTTTGCAAAAAACTCAGTTTTTGTGCTAGATAACACATTAGGATCCTACGTTGCATTTCTCATATTCCAATAAAACCGTAACATACTGCATTTACATAGTGGTTTGCAAAAAAACACAGTTTTTGTGCTAGATAGCACAATAGGATCCTACGCTGCATTTCTGATATTCCAATAAAACCGTAACATACTGCATTTTTATTGTTGTTTACAAGAAACACTTTTTTTGTGCTAGATAGCACATTAAGATTTTAGGCTGCATTTCTGATATTCCAATAAAACCGTAACATACTGCATTTACATAGTTGTTTGCAAAAAACACTGTTTTTGTGCTAGATTGCACATCAGCGGGCTATGTTGTATTTCTGATATTCAAATAAAACCGTAACATACTGCATTTACATAGTTGTTTGCAAAAAAAACACAATTTTTGTGCTAGATAGCACATTAGCGGCTATGTTGCATTTCTGATGTTCCAATAAAACCGTAATTTACTGCATTTACATAGTTGTTTGCAAAAAACACAGTTTTTGTGCTAGATAGCACATTAGCGGCCTACGTTGCATTTCTGATATTCCAATAAAACCGTAACATACTGCATTTACATAGTGGTTCGCAAAAAAAACCTGTTTTTGTGCTAGATAGCACATTAGGATCCTACGCTGCATTTCTGATATTCCAATAAAACCGTAACATCCTGCATTTTTATTGTTGTTTGCAAGAAACACTTTTTTTGTGCTAGATAGGACATTAAGATTTTAGGCTGCATTTCTAATATTCCAATAAAATCGTAACATACTGCATTTACATAGTTGTTTG
This sequence comes from Bufotes viridis, assembly GCA_033119425.1. Taxonomy (NCBI): domain Eukaryota; kingdom Metazoa; phylum Chordata; class Amphibia; order Anura; family Bufonidae; genus Bufotes; species Bufotes viridis. The sequence continues at coordinate 458,697,829 of CM065590.1, forward strand.
CAAAAAACACAGTTTTTGTGCTAGATAGCACATTAGCGGCCTACGTTGCATTTCTGATATTACAATAAAACTGTAACATACTGCATTTACATAGTTGTTTGCAAAATACACAGTTTCTGAGCTAGATAGCTCATTAGGATCCTACGCTGCATTTTTGACAGTCAAATTAAACCCTTAACTTCAGCTGTTATATTGTTGGTTTGAAAATTCACATTTTTGTGATAGTGAAGTAATTGTATTGAATTGCTCCGTTAAACTGTTGTGTGACATAAAGAAATTTATTCTATTTATGACACCGGAACTGCCTTACTGTTAGTGAACTTAATTGTTGACTTTTGGCAGTTAAATTGTCACCTGAGATAAACCATCTGTTAGTTTGGTGGGTGAACGTAAATAATAAGAAGAACGTCAAATAAGGGATGTGGCCCTGGTCGTGGTGCTGCTGGTGTTGGTAGAGCTCTTGTTGCAGGGAGAGGACGTGGTCGATTTGTGCCAGCTACACACCCGAATGAAACACCTTCCTCAGATGCGCGTAGACGACAGAGCCTTCAGCGTTATTAAATAGGCCAGAATGCCGCTCTATGAATGGTGAGGCCAAAACAAGTACAGTCTCTTGTTCTGGTGGCTGATAGTGCCTCCAGTACCTTCACATTGTCTCCCACACGGTCCACTGCTGAAAACTCAGAGTTTGCACCTGCAGGCCATGGGCATCTATCTAGTACCTCACTCCCTTGCAAATCAGCCAAGCAGTCTAAGCCCCAAGTCATGCAGCAGTCTCTTATGCTTTTTGATGAGTCTGCTGGCAGGGTTTCCCAGGGCCATCTAGCTAGCCCTGCCCCAGAAGTGGAAGAGATTGAGTGCACCGATGCCCAACCACTTATGTTTGAGGATGAGCACATGGGAAGACCACCACAACACATCTCTGATGATGACAAAACACAGGTGCCAAACGCTTTCTGTAGTGTGCAAACCAACAAGGAGGGGAGGGGTGAAGACTGGGTGGGAAGATGATGTGAAGGACAATGAGGTCCTAGACCCCACATGGAATCAAGTTCATGCGAGTGACCTGTGCAGTTCGGAGGGAGAGGCGGTGGTCGCACAGAGCCACCAGCACAGCACAAAAGGGAGCAGGGTGCAAAAGCAGAGCGGCCGTCCCCTAGACAGTACGCCTGCTACTGCCCACTGCACTCAGGGACCGAGCACAACAAAGCCAGCTCCAAGGCGTTCCCTGGCGTGGCAGTTCTTCAGACAATGTGCAGACAACAAGACACGAGTGGTTTGCAAGCTGTGCAATCAGAGCCTGAAGTGAGGCATAAACGTTCTAAACTTGAGCACAACCTGAATGATCAGGCATCTAAGTGCAAAGCACGAGCTGCAGTGGAGTAAACACCTCCAAAACCAAGAAAGGTCTCAGGCTCCTCCTGCTCCCTCTTCTGCTGCAGTCTCGTCCTCTTCCTCCACCTCTGGAGTGACAGTGGAACCGGCCACCCAGCAAAAGGAGGAGGATTCAGCAACGCCATCACGTCCGTCACCTTCAACAAGCAGCACCACAATGTCCCATGGCAACGTTCAGCTGTCCATCTTCCAAACAATGGAGCGAAAGAGGAAGTACCCCCCTACCCACCCGCGATCTCTGGCCCTGAATGCTAGAGTTTCCAAATTCCTGGCCTTTGAAATGCTGTCATTCCGTCTGGTGGAGACGGAGAGTTTTAAAAACCTTATGGCGTTGGCTGTCTCACAGTACGTCGTTCCTAGCCGCCACTACTTTTCCAGGCGAGCCATCCCTTACCTGCACAAACAAGTGGGGAAATCAGGTGTGCACTGCGCAACGCCATCTGTGGCAAGGTCCACATAAATACTGATACGTGGACCAGTAAGCATGGGCAGGGACGTTATATCTCCCTAACAGCACACTGGGTAAATGCAGTGGTGGCTGGGCCTGAGGCGGATAGCTGTTTGGCTCATATCCTTCCGCCACTGAGGATTGCAGGACATTTCTCTTTGCCTCCTGTTGCCTCCTCCTCCTACTCCTCCTTCCTCCTCTAACACCTCCTCATCTGGTCAACGTAACACCTTCACCATCAACTTCAGCACAGCCAGGGGAAAATGTCAGAAGGCAGTTTTGAAACTTGTTTGGGGGACAAACCCCACACCGCGCAGGAGCTGTGGACGGGCATGGAACAACAGACCGATGAGTGGTTGGTGCCACTAATGGGCGAAATCTCGTAGCAGCTCTGGGACTAGCCAGTTTGACGCACATCCCTTGCTTGGTGCATGTGCTGAATTTGGTGGTGCATAAATTCTTGAAAACTACCCTGATATGTCAGAGCTGCTGCAGAAAGTGCGGGCTGTCTGTGCGCGCTTTTGGCGTTCTCACCCTGCTGCTGCTCGCCTGTCTGAGCTGCAGCGTAATTTCAGCCTTCCCGCTCACCGCCTCATATGCAACATGTCCACAAGGTGGAACTCCACCTTGCACACGCTGGAGAGACTGTGCGAGCAGCAGCAGGCGATAGTGGAGTTTCAGCTGCAGCACGCACGAGTGAGTCTCTCTGCGGAACAGCACCACTTCACTGCCACTGAGTGAGCCTCCATGTGAGACCTGTGTGCCTTTTTGCGCTGTTTCGACTACTCCACCGACATGGCCAGTGCTGATGACGCGGTTCTCAGCGTTACTATCCCACTTCTATTCTATCGTTTTGGGCGATGATAGAAGAGGATGTGGCACAGGAGAAAGAGGGATCATTTCCACGGTTATCAGGCCAGTCATTCACAAGTGACTCAGAGGGTGGGTTCCTGCACCAACATAGGCCAGGTACACAATTGTCCAGCCAGGACACAGTTCTGGAGGATGAGGAGGATGAGGAGGATGAGTTAAGGGGGAAGAGGAGGAACCGTGTTCACAGGAGGGTGGCTGGGGGGATACCGAGGATACAGACGATACACCTCTCACAGAGGACAGCTTGTCGTTGTCTCTGGGCAGCCTGGCACACATGAGCGACTACATGCTGGATAGCCTGTGCAATGACCACCGAGTTGCCCACATTCTAACTTGTGCTGATTACTGGGTGGCCACCCTACTGGATCCCCGTTACAAGGACAACGTGCTGTCCTTAATTCCCTCAGTGGAGCATGATCGGAAGATGCGCAACTACTAGCGCACACTGGTAGACACGCTGCTGATGGCATTCCCACCTGACAACGGGGGCTCAGTGGAAGCACAAGGCGAAGGCAGAGAAGGAGGAAGAGGTCGCCAACGCAGCCGGGGCACCACCAGCACCTGAGAAGGCAGGGTTAGCATAGCTGAAAAGTGGAAAAGCTTTGTCACCATGCCACCACCATCTGATATGCAACGTCTTAGCAGGAGTCAGCATTTCAGCAACATGGTGGAACAGTATATGTGCACATGCCTACATGCACTGACTGATGGGTCTGCCCCATTCAACTTCTGGGTCTCCAAATTGGGCACATGGCCTGAGCTTGCCCTTTGCGCCTTGGAGGTGCTGGCCTGCCCTGCAGCCAGTCTATTGTCTGAACGTGTATTTAGCATGGCAGGGGGCGTTATCAAAGACAAGCACAGCCGCCTGTCCACAACTAATGTGGACAAGCTCACGTTCATTAAAACAAACCAGGCATGAATCCCACAGGACTTGTCCATACCTTTTGAAGAATAGACATATATACCGGCCTCACACAGCCATTGTTATACTCCAGCGTACTTTCTCTTTGTTTTATTTTATATATTCCACAATGTTTTGTGGTCTACCCAAATTAAATAGAAAAAAAATAATAAGTGTTGTCTACCTTCTCCTCCTCAACCTACACCGCTATGTCCACCTACACCGCCGCATTCACCGCCTCCTCAACCTCCCACTCCATATGGACCTCCTCCTCTGAGTTCAAGATTATTATTTTTAATTTGTATTTATTTTATTTTAAGTCATTTCCCTATCCGCACTTGTTTTCAGAGCACTTGTCATGCTCTTACCCACATTTTGCTGCCTTTTGCAGTCCTCTAGCCCTTTCCATGACCCTTTCACTTGTCATGCTCTTACCCACATTTTGCTGCCTTTTGCAGTCCTCTAGCCCTTTCCATGACTCTTTTAGAGCCATTTTAGTGCCCCAAAGTTCGGGTCCCCATTGACTTCAGTGGGGTTCGGTGTCAAGTTCGGGTCCAGAACTCGAACTTTGTGATGAATTTCGGCCAAACCCGGTGAACCCGAACTTCCAGGTGTTAGCTCAACTCTACTTATTAGCCGTTCAGCGGTGCAGTTATAAGTTCTAAAGCCTTTTTGTGGTTTATTAGTGGACAAAAAAGGGCTTATTAGCCGCTGTGCGGTAAAGTGACAAAATGACAGCTTTTTTTTGGTGTATTAGTGGAAAAAAAAGTATTATTTGCCGTTCAGTGGTGCAGTTATATGTTTTAAAGCCTTTTTTTTGGTGTATTAGTTGAAAAAAAAGGCTTATTAGCCGTTGTGCGGAGACGTGACAAAACTACGACCTTTTTTAGGGCGTATTAGTGGGGAAAAAAAGTACTATTTGTAGTTCAGCGGTGCAGTTATATGTTCTAAATCGTTTTTTGGGGTGTATTAGTAGAAAAAAAGGGCTTATTTGCCATTCAGCGGTGAAGTGACAAAATTACAGCCTTTTTTGTGGTGTATTAGTGGGAAATTTTTTTATTGTTTACTGTTCAGCGGTGCAGTTATATGTTCTAAAGCCTTTTTGTGGGTATTAGTGGAAAAAAGGCATATTAGCCGTTGTGCGGTAAAGTGATAAAATTAAACCTTTTTTGGTGTGTATTAGTGGAAAAAAAGTATCAATTGCCGTTCAGCGGTGCAGTTATATGTTCTAAAGCCTTTTTTGTGGTGTATTAGCTGAAAAAAAAGGCTTATTAGCCATTGTGCCGAGAAGTGACAAAATTTCAGCCTTTTCTGGGGTGTATTAGTGAAAAAAAAAAAGTATTACCTGACATTCAGTGATGCAATTATATGTTCTAAAGCCTTTTTTGTGGTGCATTAGTGAAAAAAAAAGGCTTATTAGCCGTTGTGCGGAGAAGTGACAAAATTACAGCCTTTTTTGGGGTGTATTAACTTCCTTTTTATTTATTTGATCTAACAGTATGTCAGACAGAGAAGTGACAGGCCCTGCACAGGGGAGGGGCAGAGGCCTAAATGATCCTGGCGCAGGCACAGGTCGCAGCAGAGTAAGGGGGCGTGGCAGCAGGGGTCACTTCGAGAGGCCCAAGCTCCCAGTGTCAGCTAGTGGTCGTGTCTTGACCAGCAATCGAGTGGTTTTTGAATGGTTGACTCAGTCATCCACTTCGTCCCAAGTGACATCAGACACACTCAGCCAAGAGTCAGTGGGTTTGTCAGACACAACTCTTAGTTGGCATGGCCTGGGAGCAGGCCCTGTGCCCTCATCTGTCCTCAACCTGCCTCTGTCCTTTTCTGGTCCCTGAGCCAGACAAGTATTATATGCTGTGGGCTCAGCATCACTATACAGCGAGGACAAGCTACTAGAGGACAGTCAGCAGCTACTGGCCAGCCAAGATTTGGAGGAGACATCTGCCCCTTCTTCCGGTAGGCGAGCATGTAGTGATGAGGAGAGTGGTGTGGGAGCTGGTGTTCCGAGCGGTCAGGCTCCTGGCTCAGAGACTGTTGAGGAGGACATCAGTGACGTGCAGATGTAACGCCCCAGAGTGGCATTACCACTTCTGCACCCTGCTACTATCTCTAATGGGCTAGTGTCATGTATAATGTACATCTCCAATTTTGCAACAGTTTGTGTTCAAATGTAATATGCCTGGTTCACCAGTAGGTGGCAGCACAAATGACAAAGCTATCTTACAGAGAATGGAGCTTTGTATTCCATTCTAACACCCCCCCCCCGTGATGTGGTGGGCGTGTCCCACTTGCTGCAGGGAGGGTGGGTTTCAGTTTAGAGCTTACCCCCTTCTAAGGGAGGGTGAAGAGTACCCCCTGCTAGGTGAATGCAGAAGGAGCACATCCCTGTTGGAAGAACCTTGCCCAGCCAAGCTAGAGCACCTTCAGCTCTGCTAGATGGGGAGGCCAAAGCTGGAAGCCTCTGAACCCAGGAGTGCAGTTGTCCCTGGACAAAGGTAGAGTCAGACTACAGGG